>CAWUFW010004629.1:0-1498209 GCA_963921515.1 Calotriton arnoldi | reverse complement strand
ATCCTCTTCTGGGTCTCCCACGAAGTCGTGCTTTGGGCTCCGAGTAGCCCCAGCCTCCAGCACCAACTGCACCGAAGATCACTGGCCTCCACTCCACGAGTGTCCTGTGAGCCAGCTCCACGTGCATCGACTCGAGGCTCCTTCGCGGTCGCTAGTCCGTTGGCTAGTAGGCCCTCCCGAAGGCCAATCTTTTTCTGCTTGGGCTCCCTGGTTGCTCCAGGCGTGCCCTGACTTACCCTTCGCTGGGTGAGTCCCACAGACCTTGCTGGTCTGCAACATCGTCCTTCATCCATTTCTACGAGACTTGCCGTTGCCAAGGCTTGTTGGGTCCAATCCGGTCGCCGACACCCCTGCAATCGACAGACGTTGTGGGACAGCTCGAATCCAGCTCCTGGTCATCGTCGACGCCTCCTGGACCTCGTGGCTGAAGAGTCAAGACGACCGTCAACCTACCTGAAGCACTCGACATCGGTGGGCATCTGCTCATCGCCTTCCTGGTCACTGGCTAGTGACCCAGACTCTGTCCCCTCTGCTTTCAGGTTCTTCAGATCTTCGATCCACCTTTGGATCCACCCGAACACTTTCGACTTGGCCGCCAGCAGCACTTTGCAGCAGATCGCCATTGAAAACGACGACGAAACCCGACCCTGAAAGACACCTATGCACCCGGCTTCCCTGGGTGAGGTAACTCGAGTACTCCGGTGCTCCCGTGGGTATTGACACTAGAACAGCCTAGTTCTCAAAGGGTTTGCTCCAAGTCCTCCTCTAAGTGTCCCTTTTCTTTTAAATTCAAACCGCGACTTTCCCCATAGAAGTTAACGGCGATTCGCGGCTGTGTTCATACACTGCACGCGTCCCCCGTGGGTCCCCTGTGTCACTACCTTGGGTGGTTCCTTGTGGTCCAAGCACTTCTACAGGCTCTAGGCCCTGTGTCTAGCTCAGTCGTGGTTCTTATACCACTTTATTGGTATATGGTTTGGTACGCCCCTAGGGCTCAAACGTGTATTTGTGCTATTACTGTAGATAACTAACTTATAATTTATGTACTTCGAACTCTAGCCTCATAAAGAGACTAGAGGGGTGTGTTTAGTAATAAATACATATATTTTGAATATATACCTGGTGTGGTCCTCTTTCATTTGGTCACTCAAGAGATTATAGACTGGTAAAACAAGCTGCTTTACATTCCTTCAAGACTTAGCCTGAAGGCTGCTCTCCATAGCTACCACTAGGATAGCTTTCAATAAAGGTTGTCTTTAACCTATCTCCAATAAGGGGTTGTTTGGACTGGTGCAAGGTGCCCACTACAAATAGTGGACAGCATATGCCAGGCCAACTTCTCACATTGGTGTGCAGCGTGTGGGATTCCAGCTTGCTATTGTTTTACCAGATAATCTCAATTGAATTGATCAACTGAAAACCACTAAGGGTACCTAAGGTACATATAAATCAAGCTTAGTAATACAGTAAGTTCTACTGAACTTAGAGTTGTGTGTTAAGGGATAGCACACCCTTTCTACAACTCAAGAGAGTTTAGTAGGCCACACTAGAGTAGGTAGTGCATACACCACACCTCACTAGTAATGTCTTCAAAGCCAGGACCCAGTGAGTCCTCGCCAGAAGCCAGTGGGCTTCTTCCCTCCAAGTATGATAAACTCCCATTCTTGGAATTGAGAGCATTATGCAATACTAGGAAGTTGAAGGCAGGCAAAAGTGCCAGCACCCAACACCTCAGGGAGGTGTTACTAGCTGATGATCTCAGCAGGCCCATAGGGTCTGAAGGGGTAGGCAAAGAGGGTGGGGCAGAAGATGAGGAAGGGGCCAGGGGTGAAGAAACCCAGGCCCCCCCTCTGAAACTGGCCAGGAAGGTGAAAATGACCTTGTCCTGGAAAACCCAATTCCTCCTGTGGAGGAGGAGGAGGAGGATCAGACTGACCTCCCCTTTGTCCCCCCAGGAAGAGTTCTGAGTGTGCCCAGAAGGTCTAGGTCTCCTTCTCAGGAGTCTAACCACTCTGACACCTCAATAGGGACCTCTGTCTCCTCTCATAGGAGGGAATCCTCTCAGGAAAGGAGAAAGAGACTGATTCAGTATGAGCAAGCCCAGCTTGAACTCAGAAGACAGCAATTGGCTATAGACAGGGAGTCCCTAGATCTCTATAGAGAGAGACAAAAGATGGGACTAGAGTCCCATGGTGGCAGCAGTTTCCCCAAAGATAGGGAAAGGTCTTATGACCATAGAAACCTGAGCAAGATTGTCCCTCCCTACCAGAGTGGGGATGACATCCACAAATGGATAACTGCTCTAGAGAGGGCCTGTAAAGTACAGAGGGTCCCTCAGGAGCAGTGGGCAGCAATCTTGTGGCTCTCCTTTGCAGACAAAGGTAGAGACAAGCTCCTCACTGTTAGAGAGGAGGATGCTGATAATTACAAAGTCTTGAAGAGTGCTCTAATTGATGGGTTTGGCCTAACCACTGAACAATACAGGTTAAAGTTCAGGGATACCCAAAAAGCACAGACTCAAGACTGGGTGGACTTTGTTGATTGTTCTGCCAAGGCTCTGGAAGGTTGGTTATTGGGCAGTAAGGTGTGTGACTTCACAGGATTGTACAATCTGATCATGAGGGAGCAGATTCTTAATAACTGTCAAAATCAGCTGTTGCATCAGCACCTGGTGGACTCTGATCTGACCTCTCCCCAAGAATTGGGAAAGAAGGCAGACAAATGGGTCAGAACCAGGGTGAAGCAGAAGGTACAGAACCAAGGTGGTGACCCTAAGAAGCAAGATTCGAAAACCTCTGATAAGGGTGGGGAGAAGGGTAAAGATCAAAAGTCTTCACAAGGCCCCCAAAAATCTTCTTCAGGTGGGGATTCACAGTCTAACAAAGGGAAAGGCCAAAGGAAACCATGGTGCAAGGTCTGTAAGCAAAAGACCCACTGGACCAGTGATTGCACCAAGTCCAAAGACTCTACTCCAGCCCCCACCAATGCCCCTAAGGCACCTGCTCCCCCTAGTGCAGTTACAGTTGGTGGTGGGACTACACAAGCCAAGGGTTTAGTAGGGTTGACCCTGGGTAAGGAGATGAGCTCTGACCTAGTCAGAGAACTCACTCAGGCTGTCCTAGTCTGTGATGGAGGCATGGATGTGACCTCCTCTGTGAGTCCCAGTAATCTGGGCAAGTACAGGCAACAGCCCTTAATCAATGGAAAAGAGGCTTTGGCATTTAGGGACACAGGGGCAAGTGTCACCATGGTGACACAAGACCTTGTGAATCCTGGGCAGATTATACTTGGTGAAATGTACCAAGTGACCAATGCTAGCAACGTCAGAACAGACCATACTCTGGCAGTTGTTAACTTCTCCTGGGGAGGGGTAACTGGCCTTAAGAAGGTTGTGGTAAGTGCAGACCTACCCGTTGAATGCTTGCTTGGCAATGACTTAGAAACTTCAGCTTGGGCAGAAGTGGAGCTCAGGACCCATGCAGAAATGCTGGGCATCCCTGCAGATGTGTTTGCTGTGACCAGGTCACAAGCCAAAATGTCTAACACTGAACAGGCCTTGGATTCTGGAATAATGGACCAAGTGCCCTCCAAGAAGAGGAGTAGTAGGGTAAAGGCAGTGCCTTCCCCCTTGGCTCAGAAGGAAGATCAGTCTCTTGAGGGGGATGATCTCAGTCCTGAGGAAGGAACTGTCCCAGAGGAGCTTGAACCTGACCAGGTTGAGTTCTTGGGGACAGGGGCCCTTCCAGGGCAGATCTGAGCCAGGAGCAGCAGAGCTGCCCCTCTCTTGAACCCCTCAGACAGCAAGCTGCTGCTGAGGCTGCTGGGAAAGCTAGTGGTCCCCATACTGTGTATTGGGATGATGGACTCTTGTACTCAGAGTGTAGAGACCCCAAGCCTGGTGCTACCAGGAGGTTGGTTATACCTCTGAAGTTCAGGGGCTTCCTATTGACCCTAGCCCATGACATTCCCTTAGCAGGTCACCTGGGCCAGAACAAGACTTGGGACAGAATTGTCCCTCACTTTCACTGGCCCCACATGTCTGAAGACACCAAGGAGTTTTGTCGCTCCTGTGTAACCTGCCAGGCCAGTGGCAAGGCAGGTGGCACTACAAAGGCCCCCTGATACCACTACCTGTGGTGGGGGTTCCCTTTGAAAGGGTGGGGATTGACATTGTTGGTCCCATGGATCCCCAAACAGCATCTGGGCACAGGTTTATCCTGGTGGTAGTGGATCATGCCACCAGGTACCCAGAGGCTATTCCCCTTAGGACCACTACAGCACCTGTGGTGGCAAGGGCCCTCCTGGGAATTTTCTCAAGAGTGGGCTTCCCTAAGGAGGTTGTATCAGACAGGGGTGCAAACTTTATGTCTGGATACTTAAAAGCAATGTGGAAGGAGTGTGGAGTGACTTACAAGTTCACCACACCCTATCACCCACAATGCAATGGTTTAGTTGAGAGATTCAACAAAACCTTGAAGGGCATGATTAAAGGGCTCCCAGAAAAGCTTAGGCGAAGATGGGACATACTCTTGCCCTGCCTTTTATTTGCATACAGGGAGGTGCCTCAAAAGGGGGTTGGCTACAGCCCTTTTGAACTTTTGTTTGGTCACCCTGTCAGGGGTCCATTGTGCTTGGTGAAGGAAGGATGGGAGTTACCTCTCAAGCCCCCAAAGCAAGACATAGTGGACTATGTACTTGGTCTCCGCTCCCGGATGGCTGAGTATATGAAAAAGGCAACTAAAAACCTTGAGGCTAGCCAGGAACTTCAAAAAGCCTGGCATGACCAAAAGGCTGTACTGACTGTTTACCAGCCAGGACAGAAGGTGTGGGTGTTGGAGCCAGTGGCCCCAGCAGCTCTCCAAGACAAATGGAGTGGACCCCATACCATTGTTGAACAGAAGGGTGAGGTTACCTACTTGGTAGACCTAGGAACACCCAGGAGTCCCCACAGGGTTCTCCATGTCAACAGGTTAAAACCATATGTGGACAGGGCAGACATGGGCTTGCTCATGGCTACTGATGAGGGACAGGAGGAAGAGAGTGACCCACTCCCTGACCTGCTCTCACAGAACCCTGATGATGGGTCAGTGGATGGTGTAGCCTTGGCAGGCAGCCTCACTACCCAGCAGCAGACTGATTGCAGACAGGTGCTCAATCAGTTCAGACACATATTCTCACTGACACCCAGTCAGACTACCTGGTGCACTCATGAAGTGGACACTGGGGACAGTCTGCCTATTAAAAATAAGATTTATAGGCAACCTGACCATGTCAGGGACTGTATCAGGACAGAAGTCCAGAAGATGTTGGATTTGGGAGTTATTGAACCCTCAGATAGCCCTTGGGCTAGTCCAGTGGTCCTTGTGCCAAAACCTCACACCAATGGTGGGAAAAGAGAGATGAGGTTTTGTGTGGACTACAGGGGTCTCAATGCAGTCACTAGGACTGATGCCCATCCAATACCAAGGGCAGATGAGCTAATAGACACTTTGGCCTCAGCCAAGTATCTAAGCACATTTGACCTGACAGCTGGCTACTGGCAGATCAGACTAGCTGATGATGCAAAGCCAAAGACAGCATTCTCAACCCCTAGTGGGCATTATCAATTTGTGGTGATGCCCTTTGGTCTGAAGAATGCACCTGCCACTTTTCAGAGGTTGGTGAATACAGTCCTTACAGGTCTGGAAGCCTATAGTGCAGCATATCTAGATGATATTGCTGTCTTTAGCTCCACCTGGGAGGATCACCTGGTCCACCTCAGAAATGTTTTACAGGCCCTGCAGAAAGCAGGCCTGACTATCAAGGCCACCAAGTGCCAGATAGGGCAGAGTCAGGTTGTGTACCTGGGCCACCTTGTGGGTGGAGGCCAGGTTCAACCACTGCAGAGCAAGATCCAGACCATCATGGACTGGACTGCTCCAACTACCCAGACTCAGGTGAGAGCCTTCTTAGGCCTGACTGGGTACTATAGGAGATTTGTCAAGGGGTATGGATCAATAGTGACACCCCTGAATGACTTAACTTCCAAGAAAATGCCCAAAAAGGTTCAGTGGACAGTTAGCTGTCAAAAGGCATTTGATGACCTAAAGCAGGCCATGTGCACTGCTCCCATTCTACAGAGTCCTGATTACTCCAAGAAGTTCATTGTTCAAACAGATGCATCTGAATTGGGGGTAGGGGCTGTACTGTCACAATTGAATGATGAAGGTCAGGATCAGCCAGTAGCTTTTATTAGCAGAAGGCTGACCCCTAGAGAGAAACGTTGGTCAGCCATTGAGAGGGAGGCCTTTGCTGTGGTCTGGGCTCTGAAGAAGTTGAGGCCATACTTGTTTGGTACTCACTTCCTTGTTCAAACAGACCATAAGCCCCTCTTATGGCTAAAACAAATGAAGGGTGAAAACCCCAAACTGCTTAGGTGGTCCATTTCCCTACAGGGGATGGACTTCACAGTGGAACATAGACCTGGGAGTAACCATGCCAATGCAGATGGACTCTCTAGGTACTTCCACTTAGAACATGAAGACTTAACTGGGCAAGGTTAGTTTAATGTCCCTACGTTTGGGGGGGGTTGTGTAGGAGAGTAGGATCTGCTTCACATGGGTACCCCCACTTTTTGCTGATGCTTCACTGTTTTTCGACCTTAGTCTGGCTGGGGCCCTGCTAATCAGAACCCCAGCCTAGCTGCTTCCTCTCTAAAATGGTTTCCATGTGCCTTAGGCACATCTCTGATTGGAATCTGGAGTGCCCTTATAAGTCCCTAGTATATGGTATACTATGTACCCAGGGCATAGGTACCTCAGAGGCCTACCAGGGGCTGCAGCATGTATTGTGCCACCCCTGGAAGGCCATCCAAAATGACACCACAGGTCTGCTACTGCAGCCTGGGTAAGGTGGTGCATGCACCCCTTACTGTGATATAGGCTACCTATATCACTACATACATACACACATATAAACCTATAAGTCACTCCTATGGCAGGCCTTATCAATCCTGAAGGCAGAGTGCGTGGTTCCTATGTGAGAGGGTGCCCCTGCATGAGCTGGGCCCCTCTGCAGCGTTCGGAGACCCTTCTCTGATGCTGTTTGTAGTGCAGCCCGACCATATACTCTTAAGCGCATTATAACCTCGCGTTAAATGCTAACTTTGGGATGGCTGCACGGAAACATGTCGTGTTTGGTGTCAAACATCTTGGAATACTACCCCCCCGCCAGTTCTGGCGGCGGGGGTAGCATTCCACCCTTCTAGAGGGAGAGACATGTACACACCGGTATACCCGGTACTGACTTTCCAGAGCCCTGGCATCACAAAATGGATGCCGCTGCCACAGACACGAGTCTGGCCTCCTGCTGCTGACCGAAACTCCGGCAGGGGAGGCCTGGACAATAGGTTTCCTGTCCCAGGGAGGTGTAACCACCTCCCCAGACAGGATAGTGTGTATTGGGGCTGGGCGGGAGCACTCTCTGGTGCTTTGAAGTCCTGCACTGGGGGCACATTTGGTGTCCCTGTGCATACCCCAGTTCAAACCGGCTCAGGGGCTTCCAGCCCCTGCTCTGGCGCGAAACTGGACAAAGGGAAAGGGGTGTAACCACCCCTCTGCCCTGACCCTCCCATAGGTGGGGCCACAGAGTATGTCCAACCCCCTACCTTAGTATAAGTAGGGGACCCCAGTCCTTAGGACTTTAGATTTACCTGGACGAAACTCTGACACAGAATCCTGGACCTTCGACGCTCTACTTTAAGATTAGAGGACTGAAGAATCTCCCTTGGGGTCAAGGAGTGACTCCCCTGCTTGGCAGTCACCAAAGAAGCAATTGTCCGGTCTGCATCGCTGAAGCTCCCGCCGGACGCCGAAGTCTTTGCATCACCAGACATGGATTTCCAGACTTCCCCGAGGCTGCCATGAGTCCCCAGAAAAGCTGAGGCCCGTAGCTGTCGTGGGTAACGTGGAACCGGGACCCCTGGACACCGATCGCATTTACAAGTGCATCCTCTTCTGGGTCTCCCACGAAGTCGTGCTTTGGGCTCCGAGTAGCCCCAGCCTCCAGCACCAACTGCACCGAAGATCACTGGCCTCCACTCCACGAGTGTCCTGTGAGCCAGCTCCACGTGCATCGACTTGAGGCTCCTTCGCGGTTGCTAGTCCATTGGCTAGTAGGCCCTCCCAAAGGCCAATCTTTTTCTGCTTGGGCTCCCTGGTTGCTCCAGGCGTGCCCTGACTTACCCTTGCTGGGTGAGTCCCACAGACCTTGCTGGTCTGCAACATCGTCCTTCTTCCATTTCCACGAGACTTGCCGTTGCCAAGGCTTGTTGGGTCCAATCCGGTCGCCGACACCCCGGCAATCGACAGACGTCGTGGGACAGCTCGAATCCAGCTCCTGGTCATCGTCGACGCCTCCTGGACCTCGTGGCTGAAGAGTCAAGACGACCGTCAACCTACCTGAAGCACTCGACATCGGTGGGCATCTGCTCATCGCCTTCCTGGTCACTGGCTAGTGACCCAGACTCTGTCCCCTCTGCTTTCAGGTTCTTCAGATCTTCGATCCACCTTTGGATCCACCCGAACACTTTCGACTTGGCCGCCAGCAGCACTTTGCAGCAGATCGCCATTGAAAGCGACGACGAAACCCGACCCCGAAAGACACCTATGCACCCGGCTTCCCTGGGTGAGGTAACTCGAGTACTCCGGTGCTCCCGTGGGTATTGACACTAGAACAGCCTAGTTCTCAAAGGGTTTGCTCCAAGTCCTCCTCTAAGTGTCCCTTTTCTTTTAAATTCAAACCGCGACTTTCCCCATAGAAGTTAACGGCGATTCGCGGCTGTGTTCATACACTGCACGCGTCCCCCGTGGGTCCCCTGTGTCACTACCTTGGGTGGTTCCTTGTGGTCCAAGCACTTCTACAGGCTCTAGGCCCTGTGTCTAGCTCAGTCGTGGTTCTTATACCACTTTATTGGTATATGGTTTGGTACGCCCCTAGGGCTCAAACGTGTATTTGTGCTATTACTGTAGATAACTAACTTATAATTTATGTACTTCGAACTCTAGCCTCATAAAGAGACTAGAGGGGTGTGTTTAGTAATAAATACATATATTTTGAATATATACCTGGTGTGGTCCTCTTTCATTTGGTCACTCAAGAGATTATAGACTGGTAAAACAAGCTGCTTTACATTCCTTCAAGACTTAGCCTGAAGGCTGCTCTCCATAGCTACCACTAGGATAGCTTTCAATAAAGGTTGTCTTTAACCTATCTCCAATAAGGGGTTGTTTGGACTGGTGCAAGGTGCCCACTACAAATAGTGGACAGCATATGCCAGGCCAACTTCTCACATTGGTGTGCAGCGTGTGGGATTCCAGCTTGCTATTGTTTTACCAGATAATCTCAATTGAATTGATCAACTGAAAACCACTAAGGGTACCTAAGGTACATATAAATCAAGCTTAGTAATACAGTAAGTTCTACTGAACTTAGAGTTGTGTGTTAAGGGATAGCACACCCTTTCTACAACTCAAGAGAGTTTAGTAGGCCACACTAGAGTAGGTAGTGCATACACCACACCTCACTAGTAATGTCTTCAAAGCCAGGACCCAGTGAGTCCTCGCCAGAAGCCAGTGGGCTTCTTCCCTCCAAGTATGATAAACTCCCATTCTTGGAATTGAGAGCATTATGCAATACTAGGAAGTTGAAGGCAGGCAAAAGTGCCAGCACCCAACACCTCAGGGAGGTGTTACTAGCTGATGATCTCAGCAGGCCCATAGGGTCTGAAGGGGTAGGCAAAGAGGGTGGGGCAGAAGATGAGGAAGGGGCCAGGGGTGAAGAAACCCAGGCCCCCCTCTGAAACTGGCCAGGAAGGTGAAAATGACCTTGTCCTGGAAAACCCAATTCCTCCTGTGGAGGAGGAGGAGGAGGATCAGACTGACCTCCCCTTTGTCCCCCCAGGAAGAGTTCTGAGTGTGCCCAGAAGGTCTAGGTCTCCTTCTCAGGAGTCCAACCACTCTGACACCTCAATAGGGACCTCTGTCTCCTCTCATAGGAGGGAATCCTCTCAGGAAAGGAGAAAGAGACTGATTCAGTATGAGCAAGCCCAGCTTGAACTCAGAAGACAGCAATTGGCTATAGACAGGGAGTCCCTAGATCTCTATAGAGAGAGACAAAAGATGGGACTAGAGTCCCATGGTGGCAGCAGTTTCCCCAAAGATAGGGAAAGGTCTTATGACCATAGAAACCTGAGCAAGATTGTCCCTCCCTACCAGAGTGGGGATGACATCCACAAATGGATAACTGCTCTAGAGAGGGCCTGTAAAGTACAGAGGGTCCCTCAGGAGCAGTGGGCAGCAATCTTGTGGCTCTCCTTTGCAGACAAAGGTAGAGACAAGCTCCTCACTGTTAGAGAGGAGGATGCTGATAATTACAAAGTCTTGAAGAGTGCTCTAATTGATGGGTTTGGCCTAACCACTGAACAATACAGGTTAAAGTTCAGGGATACCCAAAAAGCACAGACTCAAGACTGGGTGGACTTTGTTGATTGTTCTGCCAAGGCTCTGGAAGGTTGGTTATTGGGCAGTAAGGTGTGTGACTTCACAGGATTGTACAATCTGATCATGAGGGAGCAGATTCTTAATAACTGTCAAAATCAGCTGTTGCATCAGCACCTGGTGGACTCTGATCTGACCTCTCCCCAAGAATTGGGAAAGAAGGCAGACAAATGGGTCCGAACCAGGGTGAAGCAGAAGGTACAGAACCAAGGTGGTGACCCTAAGAAGCAAGATTCGAAAACCTCTGATAAGGGTGGGGAGAAGGGTAAAGATCAAAAGTCTTCACAAGGCCCCCAAAAATCTTCTTCAGGTGGGGATTCACAGTCTAACAAAGGGAAAGGCCAAAGGAAACCATGGTGCAAGGTCTGTAAGCAAAAGACCCACTGGACCAGTGATTGCACCAAGTCCAAAGACTCTACTCCAGCCCCCACCAATGCCCCTAAGGCACCTGCTCCCCCTAGTGCAGTTACAGTTGGTGGTGGGACTACACAAGCCAAGGGTTTAGTAGGGTTGACCCTGGGTAAGGAGATGAGCTCTGACCTAGTCAGAGAACTCACTCAGGCTGTCCTAGTCTGTGATGGAGGCATGGATATGACCTCCTCTGTGAGTCCCAGTAATCTGGGCAAGTACAGGCAACAGCCCTTAATCAATGGAAAAGAGGCTTTGGCATTTAGGGACACAGGGGCAAGTGTCACCATGGTGACACAAGACCTTGTGAATCCTGGGCAGATTATACTTGGTGAAATGTACCAAGTGACCAATGCTAGCAACGTCAGAACAGACCATACTCTGGCAGTTGTTAACTTCTCCTGGGGAGGGGTAACTGGCCTTAAGAAGGTTGTGGTAAGTGCAGACCTACCCGTTGAATGCTTGCTTGGCAATGACTTAGAAACTTCAGCTTGGGCAGAAGTGGAGCTCAGGACCCATGCAGAAATGCTGGGCATCCCTGCAGATGTGTTTGCTGTGACCAGGTCACAAGCCAAAATGTCTAACACTGAACAGGCCTTGGATTCTGGAATAATGGACCAAGTGCCCTCCAAGAAGAGGAGTAGTAGGGTAAAGGCAGTGCCTTCCCCCTTGGCTCAGAAGGAAGATCAGTCTCTTGAGGGGGATGATCTCAGTCCTGAGGAAGGAACTGTCCCAGAGGAGCTTGAACCTGACCAGGTTGAGTTCTTGGGGACAGGGGGCCCTTCCAGGGCAGATCTGAGCCAGGAGCAGCAGAGCTGCCCCTCTCTTGAACCCCTCAGACAGCAAGCTGCTGCTGAGGCTGCTGGGAAAGCTAGTGGTCCCCATACTGTGTATTGGGATGATGGACTCTTGTACTCAGAGTGTAGAGACCCCAAGCCTGGTGCTACCAGGAGGTTGGTTATACCTCTGAAGTTCAGGGGCTTCCTATTGACCCTAGCCCATGACATTCCCTTAGCAGGTCACCTGGGCCAGAACAAGACTTGGGACAGAATTGTCCCTCACTTTCACTGGCCCCACATGTCTGAAGACACCAAGGAGTTTTGTCGCTCCTGTGTAACCTGCCAGGCCAGTGGCAAGGCAGGTGGCACTACAAAGGCCCCCTGATACCACTACCTGTGGTGGGGGTTCCCTTTGAAAGGGTGGGGATTGACATTGTTGGTCCCATGGATCCCCAAACAGCATCTGGGCACAGGTTTATCCTGGTGGTAGTGGATCATGCCACCAGGTACCCAGAGGCTATTCCCCTTAGGACCACTACAGCACCTGTGGTGGCAAGGGCCCTCCTGGGAATTTTCTCAAGAGTGGGCTTCCCTAAGGAGGTTGTATCAGACAGGGATGCAAACTTTATGTCTGGATACTTAAAAGCAATGTGGAAGGAGTGTGGAGTGACTTACAAGTTCACCACACCCTATCACCCACAATGCAATGGTTTAGTTGAGAGATTCAACAAAACCTTGAAGGGCATGATTAAAGGGCTCCCAGAAAAGCTTAGGCGAAGATGGGACATACTCTTGCCCTGCCTTTTATTTGCATACAGGGAGGTGCCTCAAAAGGGGGTTGGCTACAGCCCTTTTGAACTTTTGTTTGGTCACCCTGTCAGGGGTCCATTGTGCTTGGTGAAGGAAGGATGGGAGTTACCTCTCAAGCCCCCAAAGCAAGACATAGTGGACTATGTACTTGGTCTCCGCTCCCGGATGGCTGAGTATATGAAAAAGGCAACTAAAAACCTTGAGGCTAGCCAGGAACTTCAAAAAGCCTGGCATGACCAAAGGCTGTACTGACTGTTTACCAGCCAGGACAGAAGGTGTGGGTGTTGGAGCCAGTGGCCCCAGCAGCTCTCCAAGACAAATGGAGTGGACCCCATACCATTGTTGAACAGAAGGGTGAGGTTACCTACTTAGTAGACCTAGGAACACCCAGGAGTCCCCACAGGGTTCTCCATGTCAACAGGTTAAAACCATATGTGGACAGGGCAGACATGGGCTTGCTCATGGCTACTGATGAGGGACAGGAGGAAGAGAGTGACCCACTCCCTGACCTGCTCTCACAGAACCCTGATGATGGGTCAGTGGATGGTGTAGCCTTGGCAGGCAGCCTCACTACCCAGCAGCAGACTGATTGCAGACAGGTGCTCAATCAGTTCAGACACATATTCTCACTGACACCCAGTCAGACTACCTGGTGCACTCATGAAGTGGACACTGGGGACAGTCTGCCTATTAAAAATAAGATTTATAGGCAACCTGACCATGTCAGGGACTGTATCAGGACAGAAGTCCAGAAGATGTTGGATTTGGGAGTTATTGAACCCTCAGATAGCCCTTGGGCTAGTCCAGTGGTCCTTGTGCCAAAACCTCACACCAATGGTGGGAAAAGAGAGATGAGGTTTTGTGTGGACTACAGGGGTCTCAATGCAGTCACTAGGACTGATGCCCATCCAATACCAAGGGCAGATGAGCTAATAGACACTTTGGCCTCAGCCAAGTATCTAAGCACATTTGACCTGACAGCTGGCTACTGGCAGATCAGACTAGCTGATGATGCAAAGCCAAAGACAGCATTCTCAACCCCTAGTGGGCATTATCAATTTGTGGTGATGCCCTTTGGTCTGAAGAATGCACCTGCCACTTTTCAGAGGTTGGTGAATACAGTCCTTACAGGTCTGGAAGCCTATAGTGCAGCATATCTAGATGATATTGCTGTCTTTAGCTCCACCTGGGAGGATCACCTGGTCCACCTCAGAAATGTTTTACAGGCCCTGCAGAAAGCAGGCCTGACTATCAAGGCCACCAAGTGCCAGATAGGGCAGAGTCAGGTTGTGTACCTGGGCCACCTTGTGGGTGGAGGCCAGGTTCAACCACTGCAGAGCAAGATCCAGACCATCATGGACTGGACTGCTCCAACTACCCAGACTCAGGTGAGAGCCTTCTTAGGCCTGACTGGGTACTATAGGAGATTTGTCAAGGGGTATGGATCAATAGTGACACCCCGGAATGACTTAACTTCCAAGAAAATGCCCAGAAAGGTTCAGTGGACAGTTAGCTGTCAAAAGGCATTTGATGACCTAAAGCAGGCCATGTGCACTGCTCCCATTCTACAGAGTCCTGATTACTCCAAGAAGTTCATTGTTCAAACAGATGCATCTGAATTGGGGGTAGGGGCTGTACTGTCACAATTGAATGATGAAGGTCAGGATCAGCCAGTAGCTTTTATTAGCAGAAGGCTGACCCCTAGAGAGAAACGTTGGTCAGCCATTGAGAGGGAGGCCTTTGCTGTGGTCTGGGCTCTGAAGAAGTTGAGGCCATACTTGTTTGGTACTCACTTCCTTGTTCAAACAGACCATAAGCCCCTCTTATGGCTAAAACAAATGAAGGGTGAAAACCCCAAACTGCTTAGGTGGTCCATTTCCCTACAGGGGATGGACTTCACAGTGGAACATAGACCTGGGAGTAACCATGCCAATGCAGATGGACTCTCTAGGTACTTCCACTTAGAACATGAAGACTTAACTGGGCAAGGTTAGTTTAATGTCCCTACGTTTGGGGGGTTGTGTAGGAGAGTAGGATCTGCTTCACATGGGTACCCCCACTTTTTGCTGATGCTTCACTGTTTTTCGACCTTAGTCTGGCTGGGGCCCTGCTAATCAGAACCCCAGCCTAGCTGCTTCCTCTCTAAAATGGTTTCCATGTGCCTTAGGCACATCTCTGATTGGAATCTGGAGTGCCCTTATAAGTCCCTAGTATATGGTATACTATGTACCCAGGGCATAGGTACCTCAGAGGCCTACCAGGGGCTGCAGCATGTATTGTGCCACCCCTGGAAGGCCATCCAAAATGACACCACAGGTCTGCTACTGCAGCCTGGGTAAGGTGGTGCATGCACCCCTTACTGTGATATAGGCTACCTATATCACTACATACATACACACATATAAACCTATAAGTCACTCCTATGGCAGGCCTTATCAATCCTGAAGGCAGAGTGCGTGGTTCCTATGTGAGAGGGTGCCCCTGCATGAGCTGGGCCCCTCTGCAGCGTTCGGAGACCCTTCTCTGATGCTGTTTGTAGTGCAGCCCGACCATATACTCTTAAGCGCATTATAACCTCGCGTTAAATGCTAACTTTGGGATGGCTGCACGGAAACATGTCGTGTTTGGTGTCAAACATCTTGGAATACTACCCCCCCGCCAGTTCTGGCGGCGGGGGTAGCATTCCACCCTTCTAGAGGGAGAGACATGTACACACCGGTATACCCGGTACTGACTTTCCAGAGCCCTGGCATCACAAAATGGATGCCGCTGCCACAGACACGAGTCTGGCCTCCTGCTGCTGACCGAAACTCCGGCAGGGGAGGCCTGGACAATAGGTTTCCTGTCCCAGGGAGGTGTAACCACCTCCCCAGACAGGATAGTGTGTATTGGGGCTGGGCGGGAGCACTCTCTGGTGCTTTGAAGTCCTGCACTGGGGGCACACGTGGTGTCCCTGTGCATACCCCAGTTCAAACCGGCTCAGGGGCTTCCAGCCCCTGCTCTGGCGCGAAACTGGACAAAGGGAAAGGGGTGTAACCACCCCTCTGCCATGACCCTCCCATAGGTGGGGCCACAGAGTATGTCCAACCCCCTACCTTAGTATAAGTAGGGGACCCCAGTCCTTAGGACTTTAGATTTACCTGGACGAAACTCTGACACAGAATCCTGGACCTTCGACGCTCTACTTTAAGATAAGAGGACTGAAGAATCTCCCTTGGGGTCAAGGAGTGACTCCCCTGCTTGGCAGGCACCAAAGAAGCAATTGTCCGGTCTGCATCGCTGAAGCTCCCGCCGGACGCCGAAGTCTTTGCATCACCAGAGGTGGATTTCCAGACTTCCCCGAGGCTACCCTGAGTCCCCAGCAAAGCTGAGGCCCGTGGCTATTGTGGGTAACGTGGAACCATGACCCCTGGACACCGCGTACATTTACAAGTGCATACTCTTCTGGGTCTCCCACGAAGTCGTGCTTTGGGCTCCGAGTAGCCCCAGCCTCCAGCACCAACTGCACCGAAGATCACTGGCCTCCACTCCACGAGTGTCCTGTGAGCCAGCTCCACGTGCATTGACTCGAGGCTCCTTCGCGGTCGCTAGTCCGTTGGCTAGTAGGCCCTCCCGAAGGCCAATCTTTTTCTGCTTGGGCTCCCTGGTTGCTCCAGGCATGCCCTGACTTACCCTCGCTGGGTGAGTCCCACAGACCTTGCTGGTCTGCAACATCGTCCTTCTTCCATTTCCACGAGACTTGCCGTTGCCAAGGCTTGTTTGGTCCAATCCGGTCGCCGACACCCCTGCAATCGACAGACGTCGTGGGTCAGCTCGAATCCAGCTCCTGGTTGTCGTCGACGCCTCCTGGACCTCGTGGCTGAAGAGTCAAGACGACCGTCAACCTACCTGAAGCACTCGACATCGGTGGGCATCTGCTCATCACCTTCCTGGTCACTGGCTAGTGACCCAGACTCTGTCCCCTCTGCTTTCAGGTTCTTCAGATCTTCGATCCACCTTTGGATCCACCCGAACACTTTCGACTTGGACGCCAGCAGCACTTTGCAGCAGATCGCCATTGAAAGCGACGACGAAACCCGACCCCGAAAGACACCTATGCACTCGGCTTCCCTGGGTGAGGTAACTCTAGTACTCCAGTGCTCCCGTGGGTATTGACACTAGAACAGCCTAGTTCTCAAAGGGTTTGCTCCAAGTCCTCCTCTAAGTGTCCCTTTTCTTTTAAATTCAAACCGCGACTTTCCCCATAGAAGTTAACGGCGATTCGCGGCTGTGTTCATACACTGCACACGTCCCCCGTGGGTCCCCTGTGTCACTACCTTGGGTGGTTCCTTGTGGTCCAAGCACTTCTACAGGCTCTAGGCCCTGTGTCTAGCTCAGTCGTGGTTCTTATACCACTTTATTGGTATATGGTTTGGTACGCCCCTAGGGCTCAAACGTGTATTTGTGCTATTACTGTAGATAACTAACTTATAATTTATGTACTTCGAACTCTAGCCTCATAAAGAGACTAGAGGGGTGTGTTTAGTAATAAATACATATATTTTGAATATATACCTGGTGTGATCCTCTTTCATTTGGTCACTCAAGAGATTATAGACTGGTAAAACAAGCTGCTTTACATTCCTTCAAGACTTAGCCTGAAGGCTGCTCTCCATAGCTACCACTAGGATAGCTTTCAATAAAGGTTGTCTTTAACCTATCTCCAATAAGGGGTTGTTTGGACTGGTGCAAGGTGCCCACTACAAATAGTGGACAGCATATGCCAGGCCAACTTCTCACACGGAAGAGCAAGACCCCACCGCCGCCCTGCAGCTCAGGCACCAAGTCTCCTTCCTCCATCCCTCAGGCCCCCACTCCACAGGTGCCCCCACCACACCCTGCCCCAGGTTCCCCCACCCACAGATACACCATCCCCAAAAGGATCAGGCCTTCTCCCCCTGCCACTTGCTCTTCCGCCCCCACACCCCCCGCTGCGCTTGTCTGTGCCACTGGTGTGGTGAGGGTGTCCTCCCCCTCTGTCCTGCCCACCTTACCTGATCCCCATTCTCCTTCCCTGGAGGTAGGCACTGCAGTGGAGGCCACTACCACCCTGTCTGACTTGGGCACTGCAGTGGCGAACCTGTCCGCTCCATCTGCACGGTCCACTGCAGTCGTGCCGGCGCCCACACCATCTGAGTCATGCCCCCAGTTGTGCCGGCACACACCATGTCAGACACCTCCACTGCAGTTGTCAGTGGCTCTCCAGCACCCACCATCCCTTCCCTGCCTCCTTCTGGTGAGCCCTGATCCTGTCCCTGCGGTGCCTGGCCTGCCCCTCCGGATGCCCCTCCGAGGGGATTGTCCCTGGTTTTCATCAGTGCAGGCATGCGTAGGGTGACATCTGCCAATGCCACCCTGTTTTGACTTTCATGATGGACTGGCCATTGGCCTTTGTTTATTTTTTACATGACTTCAACTTTTGAACCCACATATGCTGAATAAAGCAACTTTCTGTTCTCTAGTGCTTTTGCTTCTGATGTACATGATTGTTGATGATGCTAACCATGCCCTTGCTGCAGTGATGGTGATATTTGGTCTCATGAATATGTAGTGTTACTGTGCAGGAACCCATGTGGTCCAGGGGGACTGTGTCCTATCCTGTGGTGTATCCATGTCATCCTTAGCAGCATCTGAGGGTGTCATGTTTTCAATATTTGGCAATGGGATTTCCTACTTACATTAGCAATGTCACATCTGTGGCTTCCACCCCTGCACATCTGTTGTGCTTGCCATTGTTCAATTAGTCTACTTCCCTGACCGTTGGCCATCTCCACTGGACATGCATGTTTGGGCATCAATGGGGAAGGACTCATCTGTGTTGTCAGTGCAACTTGCTATACATGTGTGTTGGTTCTGTGCTGATGATTTCGTTGACACTCCCATGACCAGGCTGATGTGACAGGAGCCTTCATTTGGTGATAATTGTTGAATGTGTCACCAAGTGTTCTGCTGACATGATGGAGTCCTACTGAGGCGACATATGGCATAGCTTTCCTCACACAGGAGTGGAGTCCCCTCATGGCAGAGTGTGCTCCTGTGACATTGCCTGCGCCCAAGGTGTGTGTTGTATGAGCATGTCTGTGTGTTCACTTCCATTTTGCTGTGCATGCTGGGATCCCTAGTGATGTTCCTGTTTGTGATGCTTGCTGAGTTGACCTATGTTCCCCCAAAGTCTTCTCCCTGGGTTCTCTGTGATGTGGGTGCATGGCACATTACTGGTCATCAGGGTGTCACCCATAGGTGTGTTTGCTGTCAGGGCTGAGTTTGTGGGCAGACGCTGATGGGTCACAGTCAGGATTCCCCTTGGCACTTGTTGTTCACACCTGTCATGTGATTTCCGGTTTGTGTTAGCTTTCATTGGTTGTGACACGTTGTGTGTGTGACTGCTGGCACTCCTCAGGGTCAGGGCTGCAATGTTGGTAGTTGTCTATGTGTGTTCTTTGTGGGTGACCTTGGCTTCTTCATTGGTGTGTGACTGTGGCTGGGATCCCATTGGTTGGTGTGGTATTGCCGTCATGTCCATGTACAGCGTAGTGTGCAGTGTGTCAGACATTCAGGAGTCTTGTTGAGTGGCCATGTGTGATGTGTTTCTGCACCTTGGTTCCCACCACCACCCCTGGGATTGTCATGGGTGCATGTGCAATGTCACCAGTGCATGTGAGCTTCACTGCTGCACATTGTTGGAGGTCGAGGTGTGTGGTGTTGAGTGTGTGCAGATGAGAGTTGTTGCCCGGCTAGACCCCTGCCTCCATGTTGGCCTTGGCTTACTGGCCGTGCTGATTGATTTGTGCTTGTGTAGGTGTGATGGTAGTTTGTTGCTCAGGACACATGACTGTGGTTCACAGTGTGAACGACATCTAGCTTTGTCATCACATTGGGATTGTAATGCAGCCCAGGGTCACCACATTGTGGGGGCCCTGGGGGTAGTGCTGTGGTGTCTCTGTGTCTTGCTGTGTCAGTTGCTGTTCCTACATGCTTGTGTGACATGTGTGATTTGTGCTCCCTCTCATCTGACAATGCCTGATTGCCCACATAGGGGATTTGGATCCATGAGTTACCTTTGTGTGGCACTGTATGCACATCTGTGTAATTGGTATTCAGGCCTCCTCATGTGTTGTGTGGTTGCCTGGGGACACTGATACCCCCCTCACCTGTTGTGTTTGATGTGCAGTGTGGGTCTGCCTGTTTGTGTTTGTGCATCTGCACCACTGCATTGGCATATCTTTAGTGTGCCATTGGCTGTATGTTGTTTGGTGTGTTTCCCCTGCTGTCCATGGGACTCCTAGGTCATCAGTCAGCACAATGATCATTGTTTGTGTGTCCCATTGCTGCCATGGTATGGTATCTGTTCACCTCACATCTACAGTCTCCACAGGGTATCTGCATTTGTGTGCCCATTGGTGCAAATATGTGGGTCTGCATTCTGATGGTCACTTCTGTCATTGTGTCATTGATGAATGTTGACAGTGTCAGCCCCCATGGGTGATGTTTGTCTGCACATGGCCAAAGGTATGTCTTATTTGCACTGCACTGTTTGCCTCCCCAATCTATGTTGCTATGGGACACAAGCACTACTTTGCCACTGATGTGTTTGTTGTTCTGTGACCAGGAATCATCCATGCAGTTTGGCAGTTGCAGCTTTTTCTTTGTCAACACTTACATTTTGGTCACTGTGATGATGGGGGTTTGGACCCCATTGCCACAATGTTCAAAATGTGCTTCAGCTATGGACCCCACACTTACATTTTGGTCACTGTGATGATGGGGGTTTGGACCCCATTGCCACAATGTTCAAAATGTGCTTCAGCTATGGACCCCACACTTACATTTTGGTCACTGTGATGATGGGGGTATGGACCCCATTGCCACAATGTTCAAAATGTGCTTCAGCTATGGACCCCACACTTACATTTTGGTCACTGTGATGATGGGGGTTTGGACCCCATTGCCACAATGTTCAAAATGTGCTTCAGCTATGGACCCCATACTTACATTTTGGTCACTGTGATGATGGGGGTTTGGACCCCATTGCCACAATGTTCAAAATGTGCTTCAGCTATGGACCCCACACTTACATTTTGGTCACTGTGATGATGGGGGTATGGACCCCATTGCCACAATGTTCAAAATGTGCTTCAGCTATGGACCCCACACTTACATTTTGGTCACTGTGATGAAGGGGTTTGGACCCCATTGCCACAATGGTCATGGCCTGCTTGCATTGTGGGGGCCACACACATTTATGTGTGGCACATGTGATAGGGGGTCACATTGTATGCTCAAAGTCATGTTCAGTGTTGTAGGCATTTGACACAGTCTACACACGCTTGTCATGGTGTTGGGGGGATGTCTTTATGTTGCATTCTTTATGTTGGTGTGTGCTTGTTGTGTCATGTATTAGCCATCCTGTGAGTGGGGGTGTTGTTGGTGTTAGGCATCCAGCCCCCATGGGTAGAGGTGGTAGTAGTGGTAGGCATCTGGCACCCCCTGGGTAAGGGTGGTAGTAGTGACAGGCATCCAGCCCCCCATGGGTAGAGGTGGTAGTAGTGGTAGGCATCTGGCACCCCTGGGTAAGGGTGGTAGTAGTGGTAGGCATCTGGCACCCCTGGGTAAGGGTGGTAGTAGTGGTAGGCATCTGGCACCCCCTGGTACAGGCATCCAGCCCCCATGGGTAGAGGTGGTAGTAGTGGTAGGCATCTGGCACCCCTGGGTAGAGGTGGTAGTAGTGGTAGGCATCTGGCACCCCCTGGGTAAGGGTGGTAGTAGTGACAGGCATCCAGCCCCCAAGGGTAGAGGTGGTAGTAGCGGTAGGCATCTGGAACCCCCTGGGTAAGGGTGGTAGTAGTGACAGGCATCCAGCCCCCCATGGCTAGAGGTGGTAGTAGTGGTAGGCATCTGGTACCCCCTGGGTAGAGGTGGTAGTAGTGGTAGGCATCTGACACCCCTGGGTAGGGGTGGTAGTAGTGTCAGGCATCCAGCCCCCATGGGTAGAGGTGGTAGTAGTGGTAGGCATCTGGCACCCCTGGGTAAGGGTGGTAGTAGTGACAGGCATCCAGCCCCCATGGGTAGAGGTGGTAGTAGTGGTAGGCATCTGGCACCCCTGGGTAGAGGTGGTAGAAGTGGTAGGCATCTGACACCCCCTGGGTAGGGGTGGTAGTAGTGACAGGCATCTGGCACCCCCTGGGTAGGGGTGGTAGTAGTGTTAGGCATGTGGCACCCCCTGGGTAAGGGTGGTAGTAGTGGTAGGCATCTGGCACCCCCTGGGTAAGGGTGGTAGTAGTGGTAGGCATCTGGCACCCCTTGGGTAAGGGTGGTAGTAGTGGTAGGCATCTGGCACCCCTGGGTAAGGGTGGTAGTAGTGACAGGCATCCAGCCCCCATGGGTAGAGGTGGTAGTAGTGGTAGGCATCTGGCACCCCTGGGTAAGGGTGGTAGTAGTGACAGGCATCCAGCTCCCCATGGGTAGAGGTGGTAGTAGTGGTAGGCATCTGGCACCCCCTGGGTAGAGGTGGTAGTAGTGGTAGGCATCTGACACCCCCTGGGTAGGGGTGGTAGTAGTGACAGGCATCCAGCCCCCCATGGGTAGAGGTGGTAGTAGTGACAGGCATCCAGCCCCCATGGGTGGAGGTGGTAGTAGTGGTAGGCATCTGGCACCCCTGGGTAAGGGTGGTAGTAGTGACAGGCATCCAGCCCCCATGGGTAGAGGTGGTAGTAGTGGTAGGCATCTGGCACCCCTGGGTAGTGGTGGTAGTAGTGGTAGGCATCTGGCACCCCCTGGGTAGGGGTGGTAGTAGTGGTAGGCATCTGGCACCCCTGGGTAAGGGTGGTAGTAGTGGTAGGCATCTGGCACCCCCTGGGTAAGGGTGGTAGTAGTGGTAGGCATCTGGCACCCCCTGGGTAAGGGTGGTAGTAGTGGTAGGCATCTGGCACCCCCTGGGTAAGGGTGGTAGTAGTGACAGGCATCCGGGCCCCTATGTGTATATGTGGCATTAGTGATGGCCATCCCGCCCCTATGGTGCTGCTGTTGCTGGTGTAAGTAATTTCTGCATCCCTCTGTGTGTGTGTGATATGTCGGGTACGTGTGGTTTGTTTTTGTGGTTGGTGTCTGACTTACCTTCTGCGCCGTACGCGTCTGTGCCTGTTCCGGTAGTAGATGTAGAATATTGGTAGGATCGGCACGATGGGATTCATGGTTGGTTCGTCTCGTTCGTCTTTCTCGTTGCTTCGCCTCGTCCTCGTCGCTGGCGTGTTCGCCTCGTAGCCGTGGATCGTGTTGTGGCGCGAATCGGAGCTTATGTGCGCCTCTCCCGGATGCTTTGACGTGCCGTGCGTAGCGACGGGTTCGGCGCATACGGGAAGCGCGATCGTACTTGTCCGGCCGGACGGGGCTGCATTTTGGCTTCCGTGCGACTCGATTCTGCGTTTACGGATCCGGCTCGGTCGGGAACAGGACCTGGATTGGGTGAGTACGACTGGGTCGGAATCTATGCTGTTGTACGCATCGTACTTGCTCGTTCGGAATAATGTGCGGTTCGGTCGGGAAACAGGCATTCGCATGGCTTTTTTCCCGACCGAATGATGTTAGGTGCGCCTCCGACCGAGATCGGAATCGGCCCCTTGGTCATCTTATTTGTCTAAAAAGTTCATTATTTCCGTGACATGAAAAGACTTTGATTCTGAACAAACTTATCGATCATTTTTTTGACACATGTAAATATTACTGCCTATTTCATTCAAATTGCATTTAATTTCAAAATATATGCCTGAAATGAAAAGCATTGCTTAATATGTACAGTACCTTTTGCATTTTACTATGTTTTTTAATGCTTTTAAGAAATATTTTTTAATATGCGGTACTCCATTTAATGTTTAGCATTTTAAATGTTTAGCATTTTAGTATTATCGTACACACGAAAGTGGAGTGGGTGTTGTATTCCTCTTAGGATGTCCGTATATAGGTTTTCCTGTATCATGTCCTTATATAGGCACAATTCGCCCTGCCCTTATATAGGCATAAAATCCCAGTCCTTATTTAGGCATTAAACCGTGCACTCCAAATACAGGCATAGTCTCTGACATCCGTCCACCCTAACGTCACAACGAGTTCTTGAAGAACAGACCCTTAGGCTTCGGGAGTTTCCCTAGCACAGGACTATTGATTTCTTCAAGGACTCATCTATTATGCATGAACCGTTATACCTTAGGGGTTCATTCATGACGTCTTCCGCTGTCCGATTCACGTCAATGTTAACATTCTGAGGTACCGCTCAGGTATAAATATACCTTCCCTAGCCCCTGTAAATCAGAGGAGACCTCGACTTCAGAGGAGCCCGTTTCCCGGCCTGACGCACTGAGAAGACGCTGTCATCCCTGCACGCAGAGAGTCCAGCTTCCACTGATCTGACTTCCCTCGCGGGGTGTTGGAGTTCGAGTCTGGCAAGAGATTCCCACCTCTCTCATTCTCAAGGTATGGAGCTGACTAGAAACCTAGAGGGACTCTTGGCATACTAGGCATACTAGGCTTAACATACTCTTAGTATACCATAGTAAGGAATACTTCACCTACTTCATACCTCTCCCTACACCTAGGTTAGGTTAGGTACATTGGGGTAGAACTAGCTTAGAAACGCATCGTATGAGTACTCACATTTTTAGTCTATGTTATTTATGTAAATGAATATCTACTAAAGATCATGCTAGCGCAGTACTATTTATTTCTACTGCTTACGCTGTACATTATTTATCTTGCATACTGTCTTGTGATCGTAACATCACATATTACTTACACGAGAAACAAGACTGTTCAATAAATCTTTTATTGAAACGCCCGTCTATTCTTTCTGTGTAACTTTGAGGAAAACTAAGTATGCACGAGTGAGCTGAGTGAAATAGTTATCTATTGTTTCCACGACTCTGGGACAAGTTCTGATTCTAAAGGGAAACAAAGTGGTCATGTTTTGCGGCTGCCAGAAACTACTCCTTCTTGTTTATCAAGGAGTTTCTAGTGGCCTCTGAGCTAGCTGGCACAAGTAATTAAGTTTAATATACTCGATAGGGACATACCGACCTCAGTCCTATGTCAAACCTATAGGGTATATTATTCCAATACGCAGAGCCTATTAGGGAAATAGGAGCTACACTACAGGATACACTACTGAAATAACCCCTGCTCATCCCCTTGGTAGCTTGGCACAGGCTTATCTCAAAGGCAGTGTGTAAAGCATTTGCACATAACCAACAGTAATACAGTGAGAACACTACAAAAGGACACCGCACCAGTTTTTAGAAAAAATATCCAATATTTTATCTGCAAAATAAGACCAAAAACGATAAAAATCCACCATACAGTTTTTAGAAATATTAATATGCAAAAATAGACTTAAAATACAATTCCTTGAAGTCGATAGCTCCGTACGGGTCTATCACGGTGTCGTGAACAACAAATCTAAACAGTTCTTGCTGACTACGGTGTCATAGGCCAGCTACGGTGTCAGGAAGACCCGCAAAACAGCACCTTCAGAAATGCAGTTCGTTGGCGACCTCTCGTTGAGTCTCGAAGAGCCGGCTTTGGCAGACGTTGGTTCTGGAGGTCAGTGCAGGAGTCGTCGGGCCCTCGAAGTCACACGCGTTGCAGATTGTACTCCTCATGGTTGTAGTTTTGAGCGCCAGCGTCGGCGGGCATCAGGGATGTGGTGCGAAGTGCAGTGGTACAGCGTACGGTGCCCTCAGGTTGCAGTTCAGGCAGCGGCTCAGTGACTATCGTCCAGCGGCGTCGGTGAGACCAGGGCTGCGGTGCAAAGTGATGCTGTGCTCGTCGCAGTGCTGGCAGGTCACGGTGCAAGCAGCGGCGTCTTCGTTGCTGAAGCACTGTCGTTGGGTGACGAAATGGAGTTGATAGCATCAGCAGCAGAAGGCCAAGGCTGCGGTGCAGGATAAGGGCAGTGCATTGTTTAACTTATGAGCGGTGCCCTCGAACTACAGTGCAAGGTGCGGTGTCAATGTCGGGGATTGCAGGGCGGCCGCGTGAAGCAAGGTGGTGCAAAGTACAGTGCCCACAAGTCCTGGTGCAAGCAGCAGCTCGGTGCCAGCATCGGGCAGCATCATCAGTGAGACCAGGTTTGCGGTTCAAAAGGCGGTGGTGCCCTCTGCGGTGCCTTCAGGACACGGAGCCAGCAGCGGCATCGGTGCTGGCATCGGGTTGTTTTTCTTCTGTTGCAGCACAAAACACAGAGTTCCCAGTGCTGGTAGCAGATGAACTTGAAGTCTTTTCTGTTCCTGAGACTTCTTAAACAGGGGGCAAGCTCTACCTCAAGCCCTTGTAGAAACTCATAGAAGCTTCAGAAAGTTCAGTCCCGTCCTTTCTCTGCCCAAGACAGAAGCAGCCACTGCAGGCCAACACAGCAAAGCACACAGCAAAGTGTTCCTCACAGCTTCTCTAGCTCTACTTCTTGGCAGATTTCTGAGTCCAAAAGAGTTCTAAAGTTCTGGGGTCTGGGCCCCAATATTTATACCACATTTCCGTGTGTTCTCTTGATGCAGAGAGTGTCTGTGATCAGTCCAAATCAGTTCTGTCCTCTCTGGCCCAGCTTCCTGGCAGGAGATTGAGTCAGCATTGTCCACGCAGACCAGGACTATTCAGGCGCAAGGAAATCTCCTCCCCCTACTCTAAATGCAGCACAGCTCTGACTCATCCAGGAGAGGCAGAACACACCTCAGACCCCCCGTGGCTGCCTGAAGCGAATACACATCCCCAGTCTCTGTCACTCCAAAGCCAGACAGTCAATCCACAACCCAGCAGAGGCACATAGGATGGCAAAGCAAGAAAATACCCACTTTCTAAATTGGTATTTGCAAACACACAACATAAAAAGTTTCTTTACTAAAAGATGCATTTTCCATTCTGATTTTAGGCATATTAAACTCCATTTCTTATCTTGTCCCAATAGGAAGTTATACTTGTAAGATGTTACAAAGTATCTCCCATTCAATCCTATAGGACAGATAGCCTTTCAATAGTGAAAAACGAAATACAATGTATTCCACTATCAGGACATGTCACACACACCAGTACATGTCCTGCCTTTCATGCACACTGCACCCCGGTACGTTCGGCCTACCTTAGGGGTGACTTACATGTAATAAAAGGGGCGTTCACTGACACAACGTTGATGTAAAAAATATCGATGTTTTTTTTTTTTTGTTAAATCCTCATCCGCCTCAGACCGCATTTGACAGAAAGTAGAATGTCAATACCGTAACTCGATTTCGGGAGACGTAGGCACTTAAATTGGAGGGGCCTGGGGACAATGCCCGCCTACCGGTATATGACAATCCCACGAAAAGTCGCATACCCCTTTCCTGGGAAAGGGGGTGGTCTCACTCTCTTCTGATAAGGGATAACCAATGACTGTTGGTACAGGCCCGTATAGGATGGAAACTTGGTGGCCCAACGGGACCCGACCCAGTCTGAGAGTATCCAATGAGGCATAATCATAGGACCAAAGATGGTGTTTTTAAACTCAAAACATAACCAACATAAGCCCCGAAATGCTAGCCACAAAATGACTAACGCTGAGCCCAATTAAGCAATCCCTCCCATATTACTTTCCTCTTGCTATTCTGTAATCTACCCAGATCTATCCTAGAAATCTTATATAACGAGGATAACCATTCTAAGTGTGTCGGAGGTGTGACCTCTACCCATCTCCTACAAATCTCTCTCCTGGCTAACAAGATTGAATAAAAAGGAACCCCTTGCGGGGCCTACAACTTCACTAGTTATGCCAAAGATGATTAAGACGAGAGAGATTTGGACTGGGGTACCTATAATATCGGCTAGAGTTGCCACTACACTCTCCCAGAATTCTTTTATCACTGGACACTCTTTAAACATATGTATATCGGGAGCATTTACCAAGTCACATTTCTTGCATCTAACTGGGGGGCCTTTTGCTATTTTTTGAAAGTCTAGCTGGAGTTAAATAGGCCCTATGTGTAGTAAAGTAGTGGTTCCTCCTCAACCAGGTGGGTTTTACAATAGAAAAGAGTGTCTGAAAAGAAGTCTGCCACACCCTCTCCAAACACTGCGTCTGGCATAGAGGCTCCCCACAATTCTTCTGCCAGTTTAAACTCTCCATCAATAGTTTCCACTATGGACCAATAGTAAAAAGAAACCTCTTTCCCCCAACAGGCCTTGAAACCAATTGATCCTCAAGAGTGTTTCCTATGCCTATCGGATTTTTAAGATTCTGTGACCAACTCAGCAGCTGCACGTACTTAAACCTGGACATACCCTCCTCCAGCATGTTATGAAAAACTCCCAGGGTAGAAGGGACCCTTCAGAAGCCAGATCCTTCCATACTAGTAACCCTGCTGTTCTAAGTGGTATTGCTAATTTATCCTTCAGGCATTCTGGGACCCCGGAGAGTCCCAGAGCGGAGCTAGGCTGGAGTAATAGTTAAGGCCAGTACGCTGCCTAATTCTGAACCATATCCGGGCTGCGGCCAAAAAGAACTTTCAACCTGATCTTCTTGAAGTACCTTTGGTCACCAAATTTAAAGAGGAAACCCTCAAGCGGCAATCCCACCCCCTTCAGCATGGCCGAAAACATAATACCTCTTTCTGAATCATCTGGGGATTTTAACAGCATCCTAGAGTGCGATAATTGAAAGGCCCAGGCATAATACTGAAGGTCGGGGAGCGTAAGGCCGCCCTTCTCCCTTCTGCGCCTTAGCTTCTTCCACGCTATTCTTGTAGATTTGTCTGCCCAGGCAAATGAGTTAATAGCTTGTTGTAATTTGTCTATTGCCTGTTTTTCAAAGTGCAAAGGAATGGTGTTGAAAAGGAAAGTGATTTTCGGTAGTATAATCATTTTAATCAGATTAATTCTACCAAAAATAGTCAAAGGGAGATGTGCCCAAGATCTCATGAGCTTCTGGCAATCCCTAGAAATATTTGCAATATTAGTCCCCGCTATCTTATCTACGTTCTGTACAATCCTTGAATGATCTGTTTTTTCTGCGTTCACCTCGTAGCCAGAAACCCGACCAAAGTCTTGTGCCAACCTGATGACCTGGGGGAAAGATACCTCCAGCTCTGATGACAAAATCAAAACATCATCCACATACAGGGCGACCTTCCTCTCCCACGCTCCAAACTTAAAAGATGAAATGCTTGGTTCATCTCTCAGACGCTGAGCAAAAGGCTCAATATACAAATCAAAAAGGAGCGGGGAGAGTGGGCAGCCCTGTTTGGTGCCCCTAGTAATCTTAAAAGGATTAGTCAGTTTCCCATTGACTAGGAGTCTTGCAGTAGGGTCTTGATATATAAGTTGTATAGCACGGCAAAATTTCTCTCCCAAGTTAAACCTTTCCATCACTGCCGTTAAATATATCCAGTTTACCCTGTCGAACGCCTTAGTGGCATCCAACGTCATTACTGCCAAGAGTAAAGAAAAGGTTGAAGCCAGGTCAATTGCACCTATAAAATCATGAGTTAGGTCAAATAAGTTTCTACCCCTTACAAAATCCTTTTGGTCTGGATGTAACATACTGTCTGCTACTGCTCCCAACCTATCTGCCAGAATCCTTGTGAATACTTTATAGTCTGTATTCAAGAGGGAAATAGGTCTATAGGACCCACAACTTGCCGGATTCTTTCCTGCTTTCAGAATTAATGAAATGGTAGCTTGACCCCATGAAACAGGGGGTCTAGTACCCTCAGATAGTATATTATTGAAGAGTACCGTCATAATGGGTATTATTGTCTCTCCCAAAGATCTATACAATTCCGCTGGAAGCCCGTCGGGCCCAGCTGCCTTACTCCCCTTGCAGGCGGCAATGGCCTTCCTAACCTCCTGCTGGGATATGTCCTGCTCCAAATTTTCTCGCTGGGAGGAATTTAAGGAGGCTAACGTGCATTTCCCTAACCATTCCTTCGCATAAGTTTTATCTACCTCATTATCTTCCTTGTATAACGCCTGAAAGAAGGCAAAAACGCCTCTCCAATTTCTTCATCAGTTGATACTGAAGGAGTTATCCTCACTATCAATCCGTTTTATCAAGTTGCGTGTCCTATCCGACTTAACCTTCCATGCCAGAAGTTTACTGGCTCCCTCTCCGTATTCAAAATGGGCCATCTTACTGGCTTCCCATCTTTTTGCAATCCTGAGCTGAATGGTGGTCTCCAGCTGGTCTTTCAGGGTTTGTAGTTCTGATATGTGTTCCTGTCGCTTCTCAATATCAATCTCCCTATTCAACCTCACCTCTACTACCTTCATAGCAGACTCCATTTGTGTGACCTCTTCTCTATATTGCCTATTCCTATGGCATACCCTACTTGTGACTATACCCCTCAAGAATGCCTTCCAGGCGTCCCATACCATTGGAATCTCGGCAGAGCTGATATTCAACTTAAAAAAACATTCTGTTTCTTGAGACAGGTGTTTAACCTCAGAATCTTCTAAAAGTAATGCACGGTCGAACGTCCATTTCCGTGAATGTTCCCCCACTGCCAGACATAAGTCCATCCAAACAGCTGCGTGTTCAGACAGGTGAGGTGTCAAATACCCTACATTCTTGATCTTGCCCCTAAGATCGTAACTAGCCAGAATATAATCTATCCTTGACTTATGGCCATACTTGTTATTATAAAAGGACACACCTAGCTGGATGCCCAACCTTTCCCTCCATACGTCGCACAAACCCGTCTGTGTCATCATAGTTTGAAGATATGTCCGTGATTTGGACAGTGCATTTGCCCTACTATTAGGGGATTTATCTAACAAGGGGTCTAAAACTATATTAAAGTCACCCGCCATAATCATGGGTTCTGGGAATTCCAACAAATTTGAAAAAATGGTTTTCAGGGAAGAGGGATCATCCTGATTAGGATCGTAATAGCCTATTACTGTAAGAAGGGAACCTTGAATAGATAGTTTTACAATAAACCACCTGCCGCCCGGGTCAGTCATTGATTCTAAAACACGAGCATTGGCTTGCTTTTTGACCAGGATGGCTACCCCTCTAATATTGGCACTCTGATTAGTGCCAATTAGATGTTCAACCCATTTTAATTTACTGAATATCTCAACCAATTCCCCTCTTAAAAGGTGCGGTTCTTGTAATATAATAATCTGTGCGGGAGAATCCCTGAGATACTGCAACATTTTTACCCTCCTTGTCTTCACTCGTAGGCCATTAATATTCCAAGATAAAAACTGAATAACGGTCATGGTGGTCTGAACAACAAAGGCTGAGGTCTGAACAACAGAGACTTAAATGCACCAAGGTGACAGGCCCAGACCAAGGGTGACCAATACAAATAAATGCGGCTAAAAGGCGAATGAGAGAATTTTTTTTCCTTTTTTCCCTGAATGCTCCCTACCCTGTGTCCCCCCTCAAACCCCCCGTTCCTTACCCCACCCATGGAGAACCCTACCCCCATTTATCTGGACTAATAGTCCAGCTTCTGCCTACCAAGGCAGCCCGCCCTGTCCTCTCCTTACTTATATATTAGGCTAAAGGCTGAGTGCAATTCCAAAGACTAATCCTAAGTTTACTAAATTGTAATTAATTTGAGATTGTGTTATGGATGTTCTTTTATAACTATCATAAATAACCTATGTTAAATGTTAAATCTAACCCTAAAGAAACCAAAGAAAGGAATGGCGAGAAGGATAGGGAAGAGGAAGCCTATATGAATATCTATGGCTAAGCTATACTAATCTACTCTACTGCGTAGCTGTAGCTCTGTTAAGACTTTCAAGCAGCTCATCTGCCTCCTGCACTGTTCTAATATTGTGCATCTTGTTATTATACATAACTTTCAAATGTGCAGGGAATTTTAACTGTGCAACCGCACCGAGCCTTCTAAAATCCTCCATTTTCCTGCCCAGTTCCCATTGTCTGTCCAAGGTTATTCGGACCAGGTCTGAGCGAATCTCATAGGCAAAGTCTCTAGGTTTCAAGGACTTTTGTTTTAAAGCACAATTGAGAATCTTTTCTTTCAAGGAAAAAGTTAGGAAATTTATAAGAATTTTTCTCGGCTTCAGCCGGTTGGGATGTTTTCGAAAAGGGTCCCTGTGGATCCTCTGAATGTCATTCTTCAGCTCTTCCACCGATTCTTCAATCTGGACCGATTCCTTTATAAGGGTAGCAATGAAGGACTTAATATCTTCTCCTTCGCTCCCTTCTGGAACGTTCAGGAGACACAAGTTGTTCCTCCGTGAGTTATTTTCAAGCACCTCCAGCCTATCGCGTAGTATTATCTCCTCTTTTTTAAGCATGGCAATATCTGTTTTAGCCACCACCAACTCCTCCTTAATTTCTCCAACAGAGTTTTCCAAAACTCCTGTCCTGGAATTTAAAAGATCAATTTTCTTGTCTAGCGTTTCACAAAAGAGTCGAATCTCCCCCTGATTGGCTTCGGATACGGAGAAACCCCTCTTTATGTCCACTGACGAGGAGAAAAGAGCTTCCAAGGAAGCCACCGAGGGCCCTCCAATTCCCTGCTCTTCAACGGTTTTTCGGCTTTCTACGGTTTCATTATCAGACATGGTCATGCTCATAGACAAGCAAGCTGGAGTAGCCAATTGTGGAGGAATCTTATCCGAGGCCACATAGTGCTATCGGGACTGTTGCAACTACCATTTCACAGGGAGTCTGCCCCCCTACAGAGGTTTTTCCTGCCAAGTCCATCTTTTCCATCTTTTCCGTCTTTTCCAAGCCTGGAAAGGGTACTAACTGACCTTTTTGGCTTCTTCTTAAAGCTTCCCTTGCTCAGCGATGTCTAAGACTAATGGTTGGACTTTAAAGTAGGACCGCAGGGACGGAGTAATCTTAAGCCTTGTGTCTGTGAAATGGCTTTTTGTCTTCCCCGCTTTAATACTCCTACCTTTTACCTCCCCGTGTTGAAAAGTGGAAAAATTACCAACTCTCCTTAGTTCAGAGGGTGTATTCAAACATATATTTTCCTCTCCCTCACCTTCATCTACCTGCGATGCACTAACACTTGAGCCTCCACTAATAACCTGAAGACTTCTATCAACCTTAGAATTATTCCTAGCAATTTTCCTAGGCTCGGGCTTAGTCTTAGTCTTAGTTTTTGTAGCCCCCTGTCCACTTACTAGTGTAATGTGAGGCTGGGAGCTGTGTTTTTCTGTCCTCTCGTGCTCCTGTTGACGGCGTCTGGGTGCACTTGGGAGCTCTCTTTTCCCCCCTGCAGCTCGTCTCTTTTTTCCTTTGCGGTTCTTCGAGTGGTGATTGCGTGGCAGCCGCTCCCACCTCTGGATGTGTGGCGGCGCGTCTGGGGATCGTTGGTTTTCTGCCGCCCTGGAGTTGAGGAGGGGCCGCAGAGCAGCGGCCCGCGGGCTCCTCCGGGCGGATACAGGCAGAGGCAAAGGCAGCACAGGTCATCTTTTTCCACGCGGCTGGGTTGGCGCGTCCCTGCTATCCGAGGAGGAGGTTGAGGTGGAGGTTGATAAACTCGGGCTTCAGGCGCTACAGAATTCACCATCACAAGACCAGGTGCAGGGGGGGCAGGGTGGAGGGTTGCGGTTGCAGCTGAATATTGCTCGAGCTACTGCATTAGGCACTGCAACACTGACTACAGAGAGAGGTAAATTAGTGCTCACTGCTGCACAGTCATTGCACCCGAAATCACTTACCCCGGTACGGGAGGAGAAGGAGGAGAAGGAGATCAAAATCAGCACGCCCATTAAAGTCAAAGATAAGAGGGGTAGGAGATACGGTGGTGGGGCACAGGGAGCTACAAAAAACTAAGACTAAGACTAAGCCCGAGCCTAAAAAATATCGATGTTAAAAATATCGAGTAAAAAATATAGACAAAAAAATATCGACTCCTATACTTAAACAGGTAAGTACAAAATTATTGACAAAAAAATATTGATGTAAAAAATATAGATGTATAAAAGATCGACTTTTATATAAACATAAAATACAATAATATATATGAAATGTATTAAATATTAAATATAATTTTAACAAAATAAACTAAATTTAATATACATTTTAATAAAATATGACAAATAAACTTAATAAAAAAACACACAAACATAATAATTTATACATATATATTTACTTTAAAACAATTAATAAACTAATATTTTTAATTTATGATAAAAGTTTAAAATAATATAAAAATAAAAATATATATTAATGATTTAAAATATAAAAAAACAAAAATATATAACAAATTAAAACATTAAACTATTAAAAAATATTTAAACTTAAATTTCACAATACGATCAGTACAACAGTAGGGAAAGTGTTGGATAGCAAAGGGGTAAAAATAACTATTCCCACTCCAGGGAGTGCAACAGTAGGGTAAGCGTTGGTAGCGGAGGAATTAAATTAACTATTTCAACTCCACTGAGTGCAACAGTAGAGAAAGTGTTGGATAGCGGAGGGCTAAAAATTACTATTCCCACTCCAGTGAGAGCAACAGTAGGGAAAGTGTTAGATAGCGAAGAGATAAAAATCCTATTCGCACTCAAACAGTTAAAAAAATAATATATATATATATATATATATATTAAAAATTAAAAATCATAAACATAAAATAAACAATATTTTAAAATGAAACATTTACTATAATAAATATATAAAAAGAAAACATATTATAATATTAATTACATATAACAAAAACCTATAACTATTATATAAAATAAAATAATAAATAAATAAAAATAAAAATTTTCTAAACTAGAAAATATTTACAAACAAAAAATTAATTAATACATACATGTATTTCTTTTATTTCCTACCCTATAACACCACACCAAAAACAAAACAGTTCAACATTTTAAAATAAATTTACTTCCATAATTAACATAACTAATAATCAATTAAAAAAATATTATTCATAATAAATATTAATTGACTACACACACTTTAACACTATAATAATATCCACAACACACACCCAAATTAAACTATAAAATAATAAAACACAATTAAAACTTATTTTTAAATTAAAAACTATTAGTATTAACAACTAATAATAAAGTAATTCAAATTTATTTAATACCCACCCTTTACCCCTTTAAAAGTAAAAACAACACAAAAAAATAAACAATTACCCAAAATAAATATCAAATAATTAATATTAATTAAAAACTATATATTAATTAATTAAACACAAGTTACTTCCCACCCTTTACTCCTATAAACACCACAACACACACCTAAAATTAATTACACAATTATCATGGTAAAATTTTAATAAATATTTTATTAATATCAATTAAAACAAATTAATAATAAAAAATAAATAAACTACTTAACACCTAAAATTTCTTACACAAATACCATAATTAATTACTAATTAGTTAATTAAAATGAATTAACAACCAATTATTAATTCATAAATTAAAAATAAATTACTTCCCACCCTTTACACCTATAAATACCACAACATACACCTAAAATCAATTACACAATTACCATAATTAATTACCAATTAATGAATTACCAATTAATTGAATAAAATTAATTAACAGCCAATTATTAATTAATTAAAACTATAAAATCTCAATCAAACAAATATTAATAAACAAAAAATAATCAATTAATTTAAAATAATTAAATTACTTCCCACCCTATTCCCCTAAAAACCCTCAACCCGCTACGGAACTAAAAACGCAAAATTCAAATTAAAAAAGACTAATAACTACTAAACATTTAACACATATATTAAAAATACAAACAATTCTTATACAAAAAGACATATATCACATACATATAAAATATATACTAAAATACATAACATTAATTAAACAAACGATATTTTTAACAACTATATTTTTGCAAACAATATTAAACACTTTAATATTTTTAAAATCGATATTACTACCTTACGTCGATATTCTTGACCACTATATTCTTGCTGTCGATATTTCTGAACCACGATATTTATTACTCGATATTTGTGCAACTCGATAATTTTTACTCAATATTCTGTCTGCACACCATAAAAAGGAAGGTCAGGGCTTGGCAAGTGGGTGCACTTACCAAGTCGACATGGCAGTAAAAAAATATGCACAGATGCTGCAGTGGCAGGTCTGAGATACCTTTACAGGGCTACTCCTTTGGTGGCACAATCAGTGCTGCAGGCCCACTGGTAGCATTTGATTTACAGGCCTAGGCACTCTCAGTGCACTTTACTAGGGACTCAAAGTAAATCAAACATGCCAATCTTGGAAACACCAATCCATAACATAATTTACATTAGGAACACTTGCACTTTAACACTGAACAGCAGTGAGAAAGTGCGCTGAGACACTAACCCAGCAAAAACAGAGTTAAAGCCAGGAGGTCAGAAAACAAAAAGACAGGGGAAACATGCCAAAAGATGCCATGTCTAACACTTAGGGGGTCATTTCGATGGCGGAAGGACCGCCACCGCCAGCCGTGCAGTGGCAGTCCTTCCGCCATCGGACCGCGAATTTCCCCCCGCCACATTATGATGGCAGGGGGATCCAGACTGCGACCGTGGCGGACGGAAAGACCCCCCACAGGCAATCGGACCGATTGCCTGGCGGAGCGGTCTGCACGCATAAAATGGTGGCGGTGCCTAGCAGGCACTGTCCACCATATTATGATGCAGGCTGTGAGTCAGCCTTTCCATGACGGCGACACCGTCATGAAAAGGCTGGTGGAGATCCGGTTCGGGGGCCCGTTGCAGGCCCCCAATGGGGGAGTGGGGTTGTATGTGCACTGGGGGGTACCCATGGTACCCCCCTACATTTCAGTGCACTAAGTGGCAGGCACCACTGTAATGCACAACATGCATTTTCAACATTGCGGTGGGTGCTGCTGTCAGCAGCACCCGCCGCAATGTTAAAAATGCAAGATGCGACCGCCATGGTGGCGGTCGCATACTAATGTGGTGTGCGGAACCGCCGCATGTATTGCGGACGGTCCTGGTCACCACCACGATGGCGGACGGACTCCAGTCTGTCCGCCATCGTAATCGGCCCCTTAGTGAATGAAATGTTTTGATAGCATGGTAAGACATGAAATACTTTAATTCCTGTATAAAAGTGCATCTCTTATTTCCTTATTACATGTGACTCATGACGTCTCTAGTCTCTTGTAATGAAGAAATGAATTACCTGCTCATCTGACAGTTGACGTCTGACATCATAGGGGCTCATTAGGATGTCGTGGCGACCGCCACAACATCGTAACGAGTGAAACCCCCGCCATATTACAATAGCTGGGGTTTTCGCGGCGGTCGCAAAGTGCGTCCGCCGCTTTTCCGCTGGCCAGCAATCGTTCCAATTGCCGGCCAGGTGGAATTGGCCCCTAGCAGGCACCGCCATCCATATTAGGATGGTGTGATGTGAAGGCCTTTCCATGGGGGTGGAGGGCTGCACTTGGGGGGTACCTATGGTACCCCCTCATTGCCATGCACAAGGTGGCAGGCACCGCGCGGTGCCTGCCACGTTGTGCATGGCAATGCACAACATGTATTTTTGGCATTGCTGCGGGTGCTGCTCACAGCAGCACCCGCCGCAATGTTAACAATACGGAATGCGACCGCCAGGGTGGCAGCCGCATCCTAATTGGTGGTGCGGGACCGCCGCACCGCTGGCGGCCGGTCCCAACACCGCTAGGGTGGCGGGCGGACTGTAGTCCGCCCGCCATCCTAATGGGGCCCCTAAGGTCTCCTGGCAGAGCCAGCAGCCAGGTTTAAAGGCAGGGCAGGGATCATAATTACAGCTACAGTTTAAACAAGGCAACAAAATCTGGCTTTTCATTCTTATGATCTGATTTTCTCAAAACAATGATCAGTAGAGGAGAGAAATTTATGACATGATTATTTTGCACTATAAAGCACATTACAGGAAAAGTATAATGTATCACACACACCCATTCAAGGCACTACGTAACTCAGGCCGAACCTGCCTGAAGAGTCACATCTCCTTCCACCTCCGCTACGCAGGATTCCTGCTTGCACATCTTCCACGCATACACAGAACCATATTAGGTGGAGGGCGTTCTCTTACATTGCTCCTAAATTGTGGAACGACATCCCACTCCACAACAGAGCCTCCTCCTCAGGGGCGGGGCCAACACCCTAACATAGCAGACTCAAAGCTTCCGGGTTCCCAAACCCGGCCCTATAATCCGCTAGTTTTACCCATCTGGCTGTGGCATCGAGTCCTGAGTTTCTGACAGGGGTGACTGTCCAAGCAGTGACAGTGCCCCTCAGAACTGCTGATATCGGGTCCATGAACCTAGATGCTTAAGGCCGTACCGCGCTGCCAACATGGCGACAGATGACGGTTGGCCCCAGCGCTGAACGTTGGAGGGGAGCCTGAAAATGACTGGGACCGGAGCCTCATTTGAGTGCAGAGGGCTAGGAAATCCTGGAGTCAACAGTTGGTTGCAGTCTCTCCGTTGCTGCTGCACTGCAACGATCGGGTGTGGGAGGATTGCCTGGGTGGCTTTGCTTAGCTACGGGACAGTGGGCTGACTGGCGGATGTGGGAGGAGGATGCACCCTGGAGGTGAGTGAGGGCCATAAACGAGTGGCTCGCAGCCTTGGTGAACTTCCCTCCCCCTTTTTGCAGCCACTGGAGAGGGGGCGATTCAATTTGGTGGCCCCCTCAGGACTTTGTGTTGCAGGCTTGCCTGAGGGGAGAGCAGCCTGGAGGGGCTGCGGTAGGCTGTATTCCCTGCACAGAGTGCCCCCGTGGGCCCCTAGTCTGCGGGAGGAGGTGTATGTGTCGCTAGGGCATACTTCCTGTGGCAATGGTGTGGCGCTCGATATCTGGGCCCTACGGCCTGGCAATGGCTGGTTCTGTGGGTCGGGCCTGAAGATGGTAGTGCGAGTCCCATTGGAAAGCATTGAGACACACACTTGGCACCACCGCACAATTGTCTTTCCCTGCATTGCTACAAAGGCATACTTCTGGAGAGAGAGCGAGGAGGCAATGATTGCTGTGGCTTGTGTGAGTACAATCATGATGACTTCACTACTGCTTAGTAGTCGCTGGCTGGGACACCCTGACGGGTGGTGAGGTACTCACTGATTGACTCCCCACTAGACTTGGTGGGCCTCTGAGCTCCTTGTGGGACATCAGAAGCCCTCTTGCCTCCATCCCAAACCCTGAGGAGTGATTATCTCTCCCCGCTGCAGAGGCCAGCGCACTGGAGATTTGAGATACTGTAGTGGCTCCCTGGGACCAGTGGAATCTACCCTCGTTGAATCTGTGTTAAGGGGACGTTGACACCTAAGACTGCAGCCGGGATCTCCCTGCCCCCCTAGTCATAAGTGCCAATCTCAGCTGGTGATACCCATGGGGTGCACCAGGGCCAAAAGTGATAAGACAGGTGCCCCAATCTAGCACCCGCTCTGTGCCATCATAATTCTCTCTGGCCAAGACACAAAGGATTGCCCTCCTCCATCGCAACACCCCTGATGGATAAATTAGATATCATCCTTCATGAGATTCAAGAATCTAGAGCTGTCATTGAACAATGGTTGGGGGCCATCACCACAGATATTAGCCTGTTGAAGGATGACCACCCTAAGCTATCAGACAGAGTCAAAACAAATGAGCTGGCGCTCTCAACACTGTCCCTGGGCCACAAAGAACACACCGCACAGATTTCTCAGCTGAGACAAGAGATGGATCTCCTCCAAGACTGGGCAGAGGACGCGGAATGGCAATCCCGAAGGAACAATGTGAGGATAATTGGCCTCCCTGAAGAGATGGAAGGCCATCATGTCACTCAGTATGTGGAGGATTGGCTCCTAGAAGGTGGTTGCCCCAACTGGACTATCGACCTTTTGTGGTCGAATGGGCTCACAGAGTCCCCACTAGAAAACCCATCCCTGGAGCACCTCCAAGACACATAGTGGCCAGGATCCTCAGTTTCAAAGACCTGGATGTGTTATTGTAAGCAGCCAGGGAACAAATGCCCATCCCTGTACACAATGGGAGGGTCTCCCTTTTTACGGATTACACCATTGCAGTAAAGCACAAACGGGCATTCTTTCAAGAAGTTAAAAGGCATTTACATGCAGCAGGCCAAACTTACGCTCTAAGCTTCCAGGCAAAACTTAAAGTGATGCATGACCAAGCAACCCATTTCTTGGGAGACCCCAGAAATGGCTTGGGAGTGGCTATTGCAACACTTTCCAGATTCCCGGATGCAAGACAAAACTGGGTCAAGACGAGACATACCCCACGGAATGGCCAGCTGGGACAGCAGTGGGGGAACCCTTTCCCCGCACATGCATTGGAGGGACAACTGGCTGCGATCCAGTCAGCAACCCCACTTTAGACATCTAAGCCGCCTGCTAGCTCCAGTACATCACTGGACAGTGCCTCAGACTCTTAATACCAATAAAGGTATAGCGCAATTCCTGACATTTACCCCTGCAGGCTGCAGATTACCTATTGGTTTAAAGACTGGGAGTAATTTGTAAGCTTATGTACCCAGTTGGTAGGGATGAACTACACTTTCCATGTACTAGCTTCCATAGATGAGGACTTATGTTCTTCACCATATTTGGACCCAAGTATAGTGTTTCCACATACCAATGTTAATACTGTATATAGTAGAGAGCTATTCAGCTGCTGTATGTCCCAGCAACTTGCTGCAGCCAGAGACCGTTACTTGTTTTTTGTCCACCGTGTTTTGGGGTCCTGGGGTCACACAATCATCACAATGTCCACACTGCGTTGCTGTGACTCCCCTTATGGGTTCAAGAACTCATGCTCCAATAACGAGTGCACGTGGTTTACAATCTTTGCATGTTTATTGACTGATTTTAAGGTTTGGAAGAATCGCTGGATCAAGTATTCGGGAAATGTTTTAAATTGTTTGATGATGTCACCTAAAATAATGGTGGGGGATTTTGTACAATGTGACCAGGACCAAACAGAGTATACAATTGTAATGTACCTGCTTTGTTGTCTGTAGTAAATGCTTACAATACATTAACTTGGAATGCATGGGGTATGGGATCTGTACACAAGAGATATAGAATATTGGCCCAACAGCATAGGTGCTGTGCACAGATCACTTTCCTACAGGAAACGCAGCTGGTGGCCTCTGAGGCTCAGAAACTGCACAAACATTGGAGGGGCAATTGTTTCACACCCCCTACTATGCCTACTCGAGGGGGGAGGTGATCTGGCTCCGGGCGGGGGTACCATGTGGGTTCTTAGACTCCAGGATAGACTCACAGGTCTGTTACGTATTACTCAGGGGCAAACTAGATGGAGAACTGATAGTGTTAGGGTGTATTTATGCGCACCAATACGGATTAGGATGCCTTTTATGCCCATTTATTGTCTGTCTTGTCAGACTGGGCCCCATATCCATGGGTACTGGGTGGGGATTTCAATGCTGTAGTGGATGCAACATTAGATAGCTCCCACCCATCGTTGCCTGGGAGCCGCCCCAGTGCATCCGGCTCATGTGCTGCGACTGTGGATAGATGGCTGTGGGCTGTTAGATGTGTGGTGCAGCTGCAATATGGGTTTGAGGGAGTACTCATTTTATTCACACCCACACGCACTTCACTCACGGCTTGACAGGTTCTTGTGTCCAGGGCATCTCTAGGCTAGCATCACACATGCCACGTACTTGGGTAAACCTATATCAGAGCACAGTCTTCTGGAAATCACATTATCATGGGGCCGCGTGCCCTCCCCGATTCACACATTGAGGCTCCAGTCATGCCTTTTAGAAGACATAGCATTTAGGGAAACCCTGGCTACTGCCATCGACACCTTCTTCACTGAAAATGCTGGTACTGCTTCCTCATCAATAATGGAGTGGGAGGCATTCAAGGAAGTGGTCTGTGGTACTGCAATTAACTTGATGATGGGGGCTAGGAAGGTAGCTCTTCGAGAATTCAATAGTATGGAGGATTCCCTGGGTCCCCTTGAGAGGGCAGTGGCCGAAAATGTTGAATCTACGCCCCCCCCCAATTGCAAGAAGCCAGAATTGCTTATGCGGATTTGCTGGAGTGTCTCCAAGTGTTAGATCATAGGATATATACACAAAGGGTGCATTCCAAAGCCAATAAAACAGGCACATTACAAGTGCGCTGATTTCATCTGGATCCCTCTCTCACGCCAATCCTGGTGATTAACACACCTGCCTTGGGTACTGTGGTGACTCAATTAGGGATTAATAAGGCTTTCTGTGACTTTTACTCAGAATCATACACAGCCATACCCTCCTCCTGACCCAACAGATGTTGACAACATTCCTCCAACAGACATGACTACAGAGGGTGCAAATAACTGACCGGGACAAATAAAATTCGAGGTGCCCTAAAAGAACTAGCCCATAATAAAACACCAGGGTCTGATGGACTCCTGGTGGAGTTCTATTTCACCTATGCCGCTAGGATGGTCCCGCATTTAGAAAAACTCTATACCACTTCCCTTGATACGGGCTACCTAACCTCTTCCACTAGAGAAGTACTAGTGACATACTTGTTGAAGCCCAGCAAGACCCAAATGGAACTATCCTCATATCGTCCTTTGTCGATACCGCTTCTTACAGCTACTTTTCATACTGGCAATTGAACCCATAGCACAAGGGATCCGCCAAGAGGTGGGACACCGGGGGATTCCTATAGACAATACTGTGCATACTATATCACTCAATGCCGATGATATAATTTTGTATTTCAAACATTTTTTATCAACTGTGGGTTGCACCACCCAATCCAAATATCCAAAGTAAAAAAATAATTTTTAAATGTCCATCCAATGTTAGAAATGTTCAGTTTTCTTTATTCTTCTTTTTTTATTTGAAACAAAGCACCAAGCAGCCAACGCGTTTCGTTCTTTTAGACAAGAACTTTGTCAGGGCGTATTAAACTGTTATCATTTCTTTCTGAACGGAAAAGTGAATGCCAGGCTAGCTCAACTAAGAACTCCACACACGACGTCACCTTTCTTTTCTGAACATAAATTGAATACAATGAGCTGTTGTGCCAAAACGCAGTGTCTCGAGCAGCAGGATGTGTATAGATTCGATCGTTGCGAACGATCGAATCTATACACATCCTGCTGCTCGAGACGCTGCGTTTTTGGCACAACAGCCATTGTATTCAATTTATGTTGACGTCGTGTGTGGAGTTCTTAGTTGAGCTAGCCTGGTGATTCCTTTTTCCGTTCAGAAAGAAATGATAACAATTATTTAAAAATTATTTTTTTACTTTGGATATTTGGATTGGGTGGTGCAACCCACAGTTGATAAAAGTTTGTGTTGGTCGTTTTGATCGCTCCTTGGAAACGGCAGGGGCAGTGGGGTTGCACACCGCGTGAGCATAAGGCTCAAATGTTAGGTTAACTACAGGGGGTTTTAAAAATAAGGTTTACTGTTCCTTATATTGAGGGAGGTGCGTTACATGCACTCTAGTGTTTGGATGGTTTTGCTGTTTCCATTTTTGCTTATAAATTCAAACATATTTGGGAGGGGCAAGTAGAGGTGGCTCAGTTGCTCTCAACATTTGCAAATCCTGCTGAACTCCGAATCAATGCTGATAAATCATGTGCTTAATCCTTTGTCGGCACCCATGCGAAGCACACGCTCCAGTTTGGGGATTCATAGATGCAAGTGGCCCGAGTCCCTTTTGGCATCTTGGAGTTCAAATCTATAGGGAAGGCCCTGATCTATTGGATGGTAACCACATTCTCACAGTCTCAGCACTCAAATCTCAGGTGGCCTATTGGGTTACATTGCCTCTACCAGTGGCTGGATGTCTGGCCCTGGCAAGGATGGTGATGTTATTGCACTTGTTGTACCATTTTGTGAATTGACCCATCATAATATCGGCATGGGTATTTAAATTATTAAATACTATACTAATTGAACTTGTGTGGGGACAGGGACACCGCAGAGTCAGCCTAGCGAAATTACAATTACCAATGGACAAGGGTGAAATGGGGGGGGGCAGGATTTCAAGGCCTATTGTATAGTTGGACAACTACAATGGTTATCATACTATTTGGCTGGTTACAATCTGTTGGAAATAGATTAGACAGTGGCTCAACTTAGCCGAGTCCAATTACACAGACTGCAATGTCCAATGCATTGCACACAAGCACATTATTATTAGGCATAACCCTAGCATACTGGAAGATGGTGATGAAATACACATCTATATGGAATGTCTATTATAGTAGAGGCGCCCTATGCTCTTAATATACCCTTAAGTGGCCTTGCTACAGCTTCCGGCACTTCGGTGATGTGTAAACTTGGCCCCTGGGAACAGGCGGGTCTTACCACAGTGAGGGAGCTATTTGTGGATGGCATACTGATGTCCCACACTAATTTTGTTCACATTGATGGTGTCTCAGAAGCCTTGTTCTTAATGCATTTAAGTATTGTATATGTATGTAAATATTAGGCAGTGGATGGGCAAGAACTCACAAGCTCCTTAGGGCACTTCATACAATGGGATACGATCAACACCTAATACGTTGGCCGTTCAGGGAGCTCTGAGAACACCTTATGACACCACTCACTTTCCTAAAAAAACAGGTGGGAGGCATACCTAGCTCGGGAACTCTCAGAAATGGAGTGGGCCTATATGTTGGAATATCTCCCAAAAATATCTTGTAACTCAAGATTTAAATTCATTCAGTTTTTCATACAGAATATTTGACACCACAGCCGATTGACCGAATGTACCCCACAGAGTCCTCGGTGTGTCCGCGCTGCCGTGCAGATAGAGAGGACTTGCTACATATGCTGTGGACTTGCCCTCAGATATCTAACTACTGGGTGGGAATTGCAGAGGCTTTGGCAGAGCTAACAGGGCTGCACCACTGGGATAACCCTGAACACTGCATACTGGGATTGCCCTCAAGACCCAAAGGTTCTAAGACAGGGTCTTGGTTCACAAACATGGCGCTACCTATTAGCAAAATGCTTGATAACCAAGCGCTGGAACTCCCCAATGGCCCCCAGGGAGGATGACTGGCGGGAAGATGTTTTGCATTGGGGACTTGCTGAAAGTGAAGCCCTTTGGCGGGAAGAATAAATGGTCTTGCGTAAGACACCATTTCGATGGATTTGGATATACTACTCGAGGGCTTCAAGGCACAGGAGCCAGAGCATTGAGGAGCTAAGATACAGAGGCCAGCATAGGCAAATGTGATCAAGGCCTATCTGTATCCTTAAAGTACTTCTGATGTTCACATAGCAGCAGCTCTCCCCAGTCCATACTCGGGCTCCATTAATTTTTCACTTGTACTTCCCCCTGACAACATATACTTACTAGGTGACATGTCATGTTTTATTTTGGGATCTAGGTGGGGGGGGGGCGGTGCACTTAAAACCTATGTTTGTATATTGCATGAGAAAGGTTGCATTGTCCAATCACATCTGTACTATTGAAGCATCCAAATTATTTGATTAAACTATTGTTACATATGCTTATGGAAAATATCTCACTGCTGTAATATTTTTTTTTAATTTGCAATAAAGTTTGTGTTACAAAAACAGAGCCTCTTCTCGTCTTGAATAATGCGAGAAGCTGAAGACCTCTTTTCTCAATTAACCAACCTACTGTAGGCAAACCTCAGCGCCAGGATACCCTCGCGGGTGATAGAACGCTTTATAAATTGCACATAACAAAACTTCTACCTGTTTCTTCACACGGAGCCTTAGCATGTTTTAATCTGACTTACATGAAACTGATTCTAATATCTTTTGCAACAAATCACTCACTGCTTTTGTTTCATTTCACATTAGATTCCATTATTGTTCTTCATGTTTACACTACTACCTCTTTCATATAAGGAAAAATACCATGAATTTAGGTGATTTGGAGAAAATTGATGTTCTGACTATGTATTATAAGGCATAAAATACCGCCTGACGTACATTATAAGTATACTACAAAACACCTGTAATGACTTCATAAAGGAACTCAGCCTTTGATCTAGGTATTCCATATAGTCACAGAACTCCTTGGTAACTTCTGTCAATTACATTTTTGACAGGGAGTATGTTTCCCCATATATAGCCCTTCTGCCTGTACTATGCCAGCCACTAAAGGCCCTCTTACTTGTTAGACGACCCTTACACCTGCTACATCGGGCGATAACTTGGCTAGAGGGCCTTTAACGGTCAATATAGCCATCAACAGTGGTCTATAATTCTAAATTATTTAATAATATCAAAATATTAGAATGTTGAGACCTTCACTGAAGACAGTAGAGTGGAAGAGAGTCAATATCGCCGGTGAAGACTTTTTGATCCCACATTCTAATGTATGGGTTTTTCCATGTTTAATTTTGAACATTCCCCTTTGTGGGTATAGAATGCCCTACTATCACCCTAGACCTTCTGGTTTGGGCATATAGGGTGCTAAAGTTAATCTTCCTCCGTTATAGACCTTTAAAGCAGACTTTAATCCTGTAGTATATAATAGATGAATGTGATTTTACACAGCAATAAAAAAAAATTACATTTAGAATGCACTTTTTAAAATGTATAAATTTCTTTGATCCTTTGAAAAATACCATATTCAGATAATGCTAGTGCATATTCCTGTTTTAGCTACAGGTGAAAAAACTCTAAAAGAAAATTCGAGATGTTTGAAGGCACAAGAACATTAAATGGAGAGAAGCGATACAGCTGTTTTTTTTTTATTTTTCTGTGATGAACAGGACAGGAGGAAGATCATTACTTTTTCGTAGTGGATCCGTTCGCTCAGTGTTGAACCTTTGTGTCAAATGATGTGACAAATGACGTGATGCGAAGGGGAAGAGTTGCCAAATGACGTGTAGCGAAGGGAAAGAGTTGCAGCATGATTACGGAACAGCCGATGACATTCAGCAGGGCGGCTGGGCTTTACATCCTGCCTGTGGAAACAGAATGGACAAACTTTTGAGCTTAAACAATCACAGAACATCTGACTACTTTGATCGAATTCATTGTAATTGGGCAGGCAGTTTTACAACCTCTAGAAATTTGAGATGCGACTAATACATAGGTGCATCTCAAATAACATCCCAGTTCGATAACCTTTTCAGTGTGAAGTTTGCACATCACTGGTTTGCGAACGAAGGGGCAGATTTACAAGCCCCTTGCGCCACTTTTGCGTCCCTTTTCCCATGTTAAAAATGACGCAAAAATGGCGCACGGGGCTTGTAAATCTGCCCCGAAGACTGTACGTTAAGCCTGCTGTTAATATTTGCCATTTTTTACAAATGCAATTCGAAAACATCATTATTATTAACAATTATTTAAATATTGTCAATATCTGATTACTTTAAATATTCCATATTTTTGATTTGTTATTTCTGGCAAGTGAAACCCTGCCTTCTTACCGACTAAAGTTTTATTACATCCATCATCAGACAATAACTTATGTTTCATACCACATTTTTGCTGTTTCCAAGTACCATAAATATCTGGTGTTACTATGACTCAATTTACTGGTGCTCTATGTACTGATTTTGTAAAGAGGGAAGGCTGATTTTGCCAAACTGAAGACCTGTCAATCTCATCAGAAGTCAGTGGTGAGCAGTAACTTATTGAGCGTTCCTGACAATTACTAGTGAACATGTTAATGTTAGTAAATCTTCCCAGTCCCTTCCCCTTTTAGTTAGACAAATCGACAAGAATTTAACATAAAGTCTGCATGTAAATGTATATTGCCTTCCACGAGACCAATCGGTGTTTTATGGCTCTTAACCCAATGATAAACAACTTTCTATTTTGGGTAAATGGGTGCCTTTGTATTTTAGAGTCAGACAAACAGGCAATGCCATACTCCCGAAGAGCAGTAGTTCTTGCTGAAACTGAACAGAACAGAGCATCAGTAAGGGGCTGATAGAAAGTTTAAATAGTTATTTAATGACTCTAGAATCACACTCCAAGGCAAAATAAAACATCTTACATGATGTGTTTTGTATGCCAAATCGTCTCTTCCCAGCCCTTCCCTGGATTCCTAAGCCGTCCACATCTACAGGGCAGTTTGATGTTTTTTATGCTTTTCCATTGCCCGATTAAGTCTAGTATGTAATCAAATCTATGACCCACATCCTATATTTCTTACCAGAACTTTTTCTTTTACTCCTATAATTCCCGAGCTGCCGAACGCTACATTTTCCTCCCCTTCGAGAGCGCTTCCTGTTCCTGCGTCTGGGCTTCCTACTGGCCTTCCTACTGCCCCCCCTACTGGCCCTTCTGCCGGTCTTAAGGGTGCACATGGCTGTACCGTTTCTCCTTTCAATGATGTTTCTTGGCCCAGGGTAGGGATGCTGCTTGGAGGATGCACACAGCGCTTATGTGAACTAGTTGCCCTGCTGTGCCTGGTCTTGCTCATACAGCCGTGACTCAGCTGCTATGCAGATAATCTGCTATTGTGATGTCTCCAGCTGATGAGGGGCATGGTGACGTTTCCTGCCCATAAATGGAAATGAATCCTGCCCAGCAGTCAATCACCTGACTAAGACCAGGACTGAAACAATGGGGCTTTGAGTAGCCTTTAAACCGATTCGTCATTTCACAGGTAGAATGTCCATTTCAACAGTAATAAATGAAATTTCATTCAAATATCTGTGGTATATCGCTTTGGATGTTGATTTAAACATTTCCAGTGAAAACATAAATGTTGCTTAGTACCGAAGAGTGTCAAATTAAATCAAAAAACACTGCTGAACATCAATACCCAGTTCCCAGATGCAACTGGAATCAAATGAAATTCCATGTGGCAGTTCATCACGTGTACACAAAGGTTCATTCCAAACACCGGGACAAGTCAAACCAATTGAAGCCTAATGAGTTGAAATGTATATTAAAGTTAACATTTATTCTAATTTTGTAAAACAGATGGCAGTTCAAGGAAAGGGTTCTGTAGTTAATACTTAATTTGAAGTCTTTCCCCCGCCCACCTCCCAATCGCCGCTTCCCGCTTTCCCGCCTCCCTCTCCCCTACTTAATGGAGGCCGCTGTGCCAAAGGCAAGCCCGTCTGCAACCCGACCGTGACCAGCGCCAGGGACCCTGCATCTCGGACAACCCACTGCTACAACTCAGCCGCCCTCCACGCACTCAACCCCGGAAGACTCAGAGACTGCCAACAGGCCACGCCGAACACGACCCACGGCCAGTTCTCCTGCCTCCACTGTCGCCAGACCTTCACCACCAACCATGCCTCCAGCGCACCAAAACCAACACCAGTGACGCCCTCAAATGCATCCTCCTCAACGTGCGCTCCGTGCACAAACACGCCGTGGGGATCTGGAACCTACTCGACTCTCTCTTGCCAGACATCGCCTTCTTCACGGAGACCTAGACCAACGCCTCCTCCGGCCCCGACATCAACACTGCCATCCCAGAAGGCTACAAGATCCAGAGGAAGGACCTCCCCAACTACCCGGGAGGAGGCCTCGCCATCGCCCACAAGAACACCCTCTGCCTCACCACCTCCAGCGAAACCTTCCCCTCCGCCGACCACCTGCATTTCCAGATCCAGACCAGCCCTAACTCCACGCTCTGCGGAACCCTCGTCTACAGACCCCGCCGGTCCCCCGGCCCCCTTCACCACCACCATCACCGACCTCATCGCACCCCGCGCCATAGCCTCAATGAACTACATACTCATCGGTGACCTGAACTTCCACCTCGACAACCCCAGCGACCCCAACTCCACCACCCTCCAGGACAACCTCACCAACATCGGACTAAACCAACTCGTCACCACACAGACACACAGGGCAGGACACACCCTCGACCCCATCTTCGCAGCAGGAAACAGCGTCCACTTCAGCCACACAACGCAACCCCCTTGGACCGACCACCACTGCGTACACTTCACCGTCGACAAACCCAAGGCAGCCAAACCTGCCCCACGCCCACCACGAAGGAACTGGAGCAAGGTCACCGACGAGCAACTCAACTCCACCCTCACACGAGACAGCCACACCCTAGCATCCGAGGCCAACGCCGCAGCCAGAGAACTCCACACCTGGATAGCCAACTGCGCAGACAAACTCGCCCCTCTACGCAACACCGACAAACAGCACCCCAGGAAAGCCGCCTGGTTCACAACAGACCTCCAAGAAGCCAGACGCACCTGCAGACGCCTGGAGAAGAACTGGAGAAACCCCAAGACACCCGAAAACTACACCACCTACAAGGATGCCATGACGGACTACCACAACCAAATCAGAGCCACCAAAAGGACCTTCATCCACAACAAAATCCTTGCAAACTCCACCAACTCCAAGGAACTCTTCACCGTCATTTAGGAATTCACCAACCCCGGCAGCGAAGCCACAGACATCACCTCGTCCCAAGACCTCTGCAACATGCTTGGAACCTTCTTCCACCTCAAGATCATAAACCTATACGACAACATCGCCAACCACCCATCAGACGCCACAGCCAGCCAGCCCACCATCTCCACCTGGACTCTGATCACAGCCGAAGACACCTCCTCAACCATGAAAGGCATCCACTCAGGCCCCCACAGACCCCTGCCCCCTCACTTCTACCACAGAGCCACCACTTCCATCGCACCCAAACTACAACACATCATTAACACCACCTTCGAAACAGGCACCTTACCAGATGACTGGAAACGCGCAGAAGTCAGGCCCCTGCTCAAGAAGCCCACAGCTGACCCCACCGACCTCAAGAACTACCGGCCCATCTCGCTCCTCCCCTTCGCAGCCAAAGTTGCAGAGAAAACAGTTAACCGGGAAATGACACGATTCATCAAAGACAACGCCGTCCTCGACCCATCCCAATCTGGATTCCGGAGCAACCACAGCACCGAGACCGCCCTACTCGCCGCCACGGATGACATCCGCACCCTCCTGGACCAAGGACCTTCCGCAGCTCTCATCCTACTCGACCTATCAGCAGCCTTCGACACCATCTCCCACCGTACTCTCATCTCCAGACTACACGACGCCGGCATAAAAGGAACAGCCCTATACTGGATCCGATCATTCCTCACCGGAAGAACCCAAAGAATCAGACTGCCACCCTTCCTTTCCGACCCAACGAATATCACATGCGGTGTCCCACAGGGGTCGTTACTGAGCCCAACCCTCTTCAACGTCTACATGGCCCCCCCTCGCCGCCATCATCCGACAACACTGCCTCAACATCGTATCCTACGCCGACGACACCCAGCTCATCCTCTCCCTCACCAAAGACCCCGCCACTGCCAGACTCAACTTCCAGAAAGGAATGCAGGAAGTAGCAATCTGGATGACCAACAGCTGCCTCAAGCTCAACGCCACGAAGACGGAAGTCCTTGTCCTTGGAATCACCCCCTCAGCATGGGACAACACCTGGTGGCCGTCCGCCCTCGGAAGACCGCCGACCCCCTCGGACCACGCCAAAAACCTCTGCATCATACTCGACTCATCTCTCACCATGATCCGACAGGTCAACGCCGTCACCTCCAGCTGCTTCAACACCCTCCGAATACTCCGCAAGACTTTCAAGTGGATCCCCCCTGAGTCAAGAAAGACAGTCACCCATGCACTCATCACCAGCAGACTTGACTATGGAAACGCGCTCTACGCCGGCTTAAACAAGTCCTTACTCTGCAAACTCCAGACGATACAGAACACCACCGCCAGACTTGTCCTCGGCACCCCCCGGCACGAACACATCAGCCAACACCTACAAAGGCTCCACTGGCTCCCCGTGGAGAAAAGAGTCATCTTCAAAATCCTCACCCATGCCTACAAATGCCTGCACAACACCGGACCCAAATACCTCAACGACAGAATCAACTTCCACGTACCCAAGAGGAACCTCCGATCTTCCAACCTCGCAATAGCCGAAACCCCGCGCATCCACAGAGCCAGAGCAGGCGGAAGATCATTCTCCCACATCGCGGCCAAAACATGGAACGAACTCCCGGCAGACATCAGGCACGCCCCCTCCCTGAACACCTTCAGGAAGGCTCTCAAGACCTGGCTCTTCGGCTGAACGGATCTGCTGACCCCCCCCTTCAGCGCCTTGAGACCCTCACGGGTGAGTAGCGCGCTTTACAAAACCCTGATTGATTGATTACATTGTCAAAGTTCTTTATATTTATTTCATTCAAAGCAAAAAAATTAGCACACTTTGTTTTCTGATGTGTATTTTCTGTATTGAAGTTAGCTAAAACATTAAATGAATCAGAGGAAATGAACTGATTCCATTCATTTCTTCCTTCATTCAAATCAATCTATGGATGTTGGACTGTACTGTTCAATGGCGCAGGAGAAACTTAAGACTCCTTACTTGATCTAGACCCTGGTGACTCAAAACATACACTTGCCAATGACAGTTCGACAGTAGGAGGCAGTAGATCTGAAAGCGAAGTAATGCAAGGGCATTTAAAGCAGGTCAGAGAAGCCAGTGATAATTGTTGAAAGGATACTTTATGATAGGAAGGTTTTAGTTTACTGCAAGTGTGCTTTGGGGGTTGTGTTTGACAATGTAGGGAAAGCCCGGGCTGTAGTCAGAATAGATACAAGATCAAATATCAACTGGTCATTTTTCTGTCTAAGAAAGGTGTAACTCTTCATCAGCACTAGTACAGTATGTAAGGCGTGCTATTTTCTGGGGACCTGTATCTCCATGGGTCAGACTGATTTGCATGTGGCCATGTCTGAACTGGGGTGGCGGAGTGAGCTAAAGAATGATGATGGATTAAACCCAGATCAGTTGACTGGGGGTGAGTGCTTGCAATGTTCAACACTCCGTCCATCATCCCCTTTGGTTTTGCTTGGTTAATTGAATAGCCATTTTTTCAGCTTCTTGAAGTATTCAAGAAGAGAGGGGGAGGTTTTGAGGTGGAGTGAGAGGTTGTTCCACACTTTATGAGCAATGTAAGAGAACGACTATCCTCCTGATCTGGTTCTGCATATTTGTGGTATGTGTGTGAGTAGTTCTGTGGAGCAGAGGTGCCTGGGAGGTTGGTGGAAGGAAATGTGATTGTTAAGGTAGGTGGGGGGTCTAAGTTGTGTAGTGCCTTGTGTAGTGCCTTGAATGGAAAGACTTTAAGGTGAGCGCATTTCTTTATTGGTAGCCAGTATAGCTCCCCGAGATGAGGTTTGATTTGATTTCTGTGTCACAGGTTGTGGATGCATATGACTTCAGCGTAATGGATGGTTTGTAGTCTTCTGGTTAGTTGCATGGGGATCCCGCGTGTTAGACTTGGCATCTTTTGACATGTTTTCCCCTGTCATTTTGCTTCTGACCTCCTATTTTTCACTGTGTGCTGAATTTCGTTTTTGCTGACCAGTGCTAATGTGCAAGTGCTCTATGTCTAAAATGTAATGGTATCTGGTTTCTCCATAATTGGCCTATTTGACTTACCAGTAGGTCCCTAGTACAGTGCATCAGGTGTGCCCATGGCCTGTAGGTCATTTGCTACTAGTGGGCCTGCAACATTGATTGCACAATTATTGTTATTATTATTATTGTGCCACCCACAAGAGTAGCCCTGCAAACCTGTCTCAGGCCTGCCACTGCAGAGCCTGTGTGTGCAGTTTTAAACTGCCATGTCGACCTGGTAAGTCCCCCTAATTGCCAGGCTCAAACCTTCACTTTTATTACATGTAGGGCACCCATTAGTTAGGCCCTAGGTAGCCCCATGGGTAGGGTGCAGTGAATTAAAAAGGTAGAACATGTGGTTTTAAGTTTACATTTCCTGGTAGTGAAAACATGACTTAATTTGTTTTTCACTACAGCAAGGCCTACCTCTGCCATAGGTTAGCCTTGGAGCTGCCTTGTAAGATTTTACAAGTGTATCTTCCAATTGGGAGCTGATGGGAAATGGGAGTTTGGTGTCTCTGGACTCACAATTTAAAAACACATCTTTTAGCAAAGTTGATTTTTAAATTACAGGTCTAAAAATGCTACTTTTCAAAAGTTGCTAGGCCAATATGTGCCTTTGTCTGTCCCTATTATACAAGTTGGGGTTGGATGACAGTTGTGCTTTGTGAAATCACTCTAGACAGGCAGACACAAAGAAGGCTGAGGTGTGCCCTACATATCCTGATGGCCCATCACCAGGCTGATGGGTCTTCCTTAGCTGGAGTCAATAGGAGGAGTTGACACTTGCACCTGAATAGGGCCTTGTGCACTACAAAGACTTTTCTTTGAAGTTTCCATACTTCAAAGGCTAAAATGGGCATAAATACTGGACCTCTGACACCATCTACTCAGAACACTTCTGGATTGGGGACATTCTGCCAGGAAGAAGAGCTGTGTTTCAGTCAGGAGAAACTGCCACTGTGCTGTTTGCTTTGCTGTGCTGGCCTGCTGCTTGCTGCTCCAGTCCTGGGAGTGAAAGGACTGGACTTGTTTTCTACATCCTGCTTTTTAAGTTTCTCAAAGGGCTTGAGTTGAGTTTTCCTCCTGTTGAAAGTCTCAGAGCCATCAAAGACTTCATCTGCCAGCACTTGGGCTCCTCTTCTGAGAGCCGTACTCTGCCAAGTGGTGCCAGTTCCAGTTCTGGGCCCTTGGATGTGATTTTCTGTGCTGAAAAAAAATCAACACATCGACTTCAAGTGTGACTTCGGAGCCGGCACCGCTCTACGACACTGCACTGCTACCTGCACCGGAGCTGTGGTCCTCGCTCAACGCAACGACCACAACTTGCAATGCATGCCCCGATGCAGCGCCTTCGAAGAACCACCACAGAGGAAGTCCCAAGTACCGCGCCACCGAAGGCCGTGGTACCCGACTCTGACTGCCGCCATACCGGTGGTCCTGTGGCGTAACATCAATTACGCAAAAACGAGTTGTGGCTTGACTCAACGCTTCAGCAACCCTGCCAGCGGAATCATTGCCTCACTGCCAATGGCGCAACACCGCCCCTGAGCCTTGCAACGTCCTTGGCTTTAACAGCTCAATGACTCTGCACCACCTCCAGGAACCGATGCCTCAGTGATGTCTCCCATCCATTGTGCAATGCACTATCCCGAGCACTGACGTGCCAATGACCTGAACCAACAGTAAAGAACGGACACCCCACCGGCCACAGCGACGCCTCATCTCCCCAGCGGTTCTCAATGTATTTGTTTTGTCATCGTTTCCAAGGTACTGTAACCAGGGTCAGTGTGACTCCATAGCCGGCCAGAGCTCCATCGCGGTCAAGATGTCGTTTCAGCCCGAGTTGGAGCTATTGTGTTACTAAGCACCATCACTTATTTAATCTTTAGGAATTCATGTTTTGAATTGTATATGTTGAATTTTTGTCGTTTTGGCCTTGTTTCATTCAGATAAATATTGGCTATTTTTCTAAACTGGTATGGAGTACTTGTGTGGTGTTTTCACTGCTACTGTATGTGTGTGTGTGTGTACAAATATTTTACACATTTTCTCTGAGGATAAGCCTGGCTGCTCTTGCCAAGCTACCAAGGGGTGAGCCCAGGTTAGTCTGAGTGTGTAACTTACATACCCTGACTAGAGCGAGGGTCCTGACCTGGACAGGGTGGAGACCACTGCTAACTAGAGATCCCATTTATAACACTGTGCAGAGGACTTTCATGTAGTCCAACTTGTTGGGGACTAGGGCATGAATGAGTTTTTCTAGGGAGCCATTTAAAGGACCTTGCTCATCATCTTCAGAGTATGGGAGCAGGATAGTGTAACAACATTGACTTGAGTTGACATGTCCAGTTTGCTATTAATGATGATTTCAAAGTTCCTGGCACGGGTGCTGGTTGAGGGTGTGAGTCCGAGTTTGGCTGGCCATAAGTTGGAGTCCCATGGAGAAATGTTCTGACTGAAGATCACTAATTCTGTTTTGTTACTGTTGGGAATGAGACAGTTAACTTTCATCCAGTTAGCGACTTTGGTCATGTAGGCTGTTAACATGTTTCTTGGTCTTGGAGGGCTTGACTAAGAGGGAGAGTTTGAGTTGCATGTTGTTGGAGTAGGATAGGATGTTGATTGGTGTGCGCATATGACATTGACCAGAGGGGTCATGTATATGTTGAAGAGGGTGGGGCTGAGCGAAGGACCTTGAGGCACTCTGCAGATGATTTTGTGGACTTCCAAGGAGCAAGGTGCTAGGCTGACATCTTGTGTTCTCTATGTTAATAAAGGAGCAGATCCAGCAGAGAGCAGGTATGCCAATCTCGTCCAGGCTGCTAATGAGGATAAGGTGTGAGATCATGTCAAATGCTGCAGAGAGGTCCAGGAAAATAAGGGCTGCCGTGTATGTCACGGATCATGTAGATGTTATATGTCATCTGGATGGCATAGCATCGAGGAGCTGGTGGTTGCTGACGCGTTGGTTGATTAGGTACTCCAAGACCCTACCTGGATGTGGAAGCAGGATGCAGAAACAACATTGACTAGTGTGTCCGGGTACATTAGGAGGCAGATGGGTCTGTAGTTGGAGAGCTTGTCTGGGACAGCGGATGGTTTATTGACCACGAGCCTGACTGTGGCATGCTTCCAGGTATGTGAATGTGAATCCGTATTTGTAAAGCGCGAACTACTCACCCTTACAGGTCTCAAGGCGCTGGGGGCCATCGTGGAAATTAAGTGAGCTATTGCCCAGAGTCACATGGTGCTGAGCTGAGCTGCCGCCGGAGCCGGGGATTGAACCGTGAGCCCTGTGCTTCGAAGTCAGCTGCCCTGGCCGCTGCACCACACCTCTCCACTGGCTGGCTGAGTCAATGGAGGCATTGAGGAAATCAATATGTGACTTAGAGCTTCGCTGATCGGTAGGAGTCCTTTGGCGAAGGCGTAGTAGGGGCAAGGGTCAGATGGGGCCTCCGAGTGGATGGTATGCATTGACAGCTTAGTTGCGATGGTTTCAATGGTGGTGACGGTGGGTCACTTGGTTAAAGTTCATTCTTCGGCCGTGATGGAAAGATGAGTTGTGACAGTGACAGGGTCCAGTAGAGGGTTGAAAATGGCATATGTTGAAGTCATTTTGTTAAAAAATAATTCTGAGAGCTTGTTGCAAAGGTTTTGCAAGGGGGTGATTGCTGGCTTGGCACTCTCTACAGGGTCATCCCCAAACCTTTTGTCTACATCCCCATTTTCTAAACCCGTTTTTGTTAGCTTTAAGGACTCTATGTGCTTTATCATTGCTAATCAGTGCTAAAGTGCTTGTGCTCTCTCTAAAACATGGTAAAATTGGCTTACACCTGATTGACATATTTGATTTACTCATAAGTCCCTAGTAAAGTAATATACCATATACCCAGGCCCCGTACGTTAAATGCTGCTAGTAGCCCTGCAGCATTTATTGTGCCACCCACTTAAGTAGCTCGTTAAAACATGTCACAGATATGCCATTGCGGCCTGAATGCAGTTTTAAACTGTCAATACGACTTGGGAATATAACCCCCTTGCCAAGCCTTGACCTCTGTTATTTCATATACGTCTTCTTCCTTAAGGTAGACCCTAGGTAGTCCATACACAGGGTGCATTTTAAGTAAAAGGTTGGACATGCACCTTGCCCTGATAGTGAAAAACTCCTGAATTTGTTTTTGACTAATGTGAGGCAGGTTTCTCTAGATGGCCACTGAACCTGAGGCCAAAATCTCGGTTGCTCCCCTTGCAAAACCAGGTCATTTTGTGATAGTTCATTTTGATGTATCCACATTAGGTTTTGAGCACACAAGTGAGGCACCGTTTTTCTCGGAAGACCTAGGTGAATGCTGGGTGGTAGGAAATTTGTGCTGGACGGTGATCCCACAAGTTTCCCACACAGAAATGTGTGGAAAAAATGAATCTTTAGCAAAATTTGAGGTTTGCCGGGGATTCTGGGTAAGAAAACATTGGGAGATCCACGCAAGTCACTCCTCCCTGTCTAGGTTTCAGAAATGTCTGGGTTTGGCAGATTTCTCTAAATGGCCACTGAGCCAGGGATCAGAAACACAGGTGCCTTCCCTTGCAAAACCAGATTTTTTTGAGACAGATAATTTTTATTTCTCCACAATATCTTTTGGACCCTTCCATGTGGGAGGCACTCACACACGTGAGGCACCGTTTTTCTTGAGACTTCGGGAAACTCTGGGCCATACAAAATTTGTGGCTGCCTGCAGATTCCAAGACCTTTCCTCACAGAAATGCAAGGAAAATGTGTTTTTATAAGTAAATGTTTGAGTTTGCAGGGGATTCAGGATAAACAAACCTGGCGAGAGCCACCCAAGTCACCCAACCCTGGACTCCCCAGGGTGTCTAGTTTTAAAAAATGTGCTGGTTTGGCAGGTTTCCCTAGGTGCTGCATGAGCTAGGGCTCAAAATCCACAGCTACCCACTTTGCAAAAATCGTATAATTTTTCAGTGGAAAAATGTGATGTGTCTACGTTGTGTTTGGCACCCTTTCATGTTACGGGCACTTGAGCTACCAACACAAGTGAGGGACCTTTTTTCTTGAGAGTCTTTGGGGAATGCTGGTTGGTAGAAAATTTGTGGCTGCCTGCAGGTTGCAGGATATTTTCTCACAGAAATGCAAGACATTTTTGCTTTTAGGCAAAGTTTGAGTTTTGCAGGAGACTCTGGATAAAAAAAGCCTGGTGAGAGCCATGAGAGTCACCTCACCCTGGACTCCCCTGGCTGTCTAGTTTTCAAAAATGTGCTGGTTTGATAGGTTTCCCTAGGTGCCGTCTGAGCTAGGGTCCAAAATCTTATGCTACACACATTGGAAAAAAGGGTCCGTTTTTAGTGAAAACATGGGATGAGTCGATGTTGCGTTTTGGGCTGTTCCTGTTGCGGGCACTAGGCCTACCTACACAAGTGAGGCACCATTAATATAGAGACTTGAGGGAATGCCGGGTGAATGGAAGTCTGTGGCTCCCGCAGATTCCAGAACTTTCTATCCCAGAAATGTGAGGAAAATGTGTTTTTTTAGTCAAAGTTTGAGGTTTTCAAGGGATTCTGGGTCAAACAAAGTGGTGAAACCCACACAAGTCAGCCCACCCTGGATACCCCTCGGTGTCTAGTTATAAAAAATGTACAGGTTGGCTAGGTTTCCCTAGATGCAGGCTGAGCTAGGGTACAAATTCTAGAGCTACCCAGATTGGAAAGAATGCTGTGTTTTGGTCCGTTTCCTGTTGCAGGCACTAGGTCTAACCACACAAGTGAGGTGCTATTTTTATCAGGAGACTTGGGGGAATGCCAGGTGGATCGAAGTTTGTGGATCCACACAGCTTCCAGAACTGACCTTCACAGAAATGTGATGAAAATGTGTATTTTTTAGTCAAAGTTTAAGGTGTTCAAGGGATTCTGGGCACAAAACCTAGTGAGATTCACGAAAGCCAGCCCACCCTGGATACCCATATGTATCTACTTTTCAAAACTATACAGGTTGGCAAGGTTTCCCTTGGTGCCGGCTGAATTAGGGTCCAAAACCTAGAGCTACCCACATTGGAAAAAAGGGTCTGTTTTCAGTAGAAAAATGCAATGCATTGATGTTGCGTTTTTGGCCGTTTCCTGTTGCGACCACTAGGCCTAGCTACACAAGTGAGGTACCATTTTTATTGGAAGACTTGTGGGTACATATAATAGTAGAACATTTATTATTTCCTATTGGATTTCACTGTATTTGTGCTTTTCAAAGTAAGCCAGTGTATAAAATAATTACATTTAGAAAAATACCCTCTAAATCATACACTAGTATGGGTACCCACATATTCAGATATGTACAAATAGCCACTGTGCCTAAACTCCATATCTGGTGCCTGCTTCAGAAATACATAGGTTTTCTAGATACCTATTTATCACTTTGCTATTTCGCTATATGGATTGGCCTATACTTGGTACTCAATGAAAAACCATTGTGTGGTGCAGCTCAGTTGTTAGCTCTGGGAACCTTTGGTTCTTGGAGACCTTATAAACCCTATAGGCCTGATTCACAAAGGTAAACTGAGTCAAAAGTCTAACTTTATGACTTTCAGTATATACAAAGGGCATTTATGAGTCGTATAGTTAGACTTTTGTCCCAGTTTAACTGAAGTTTTGGTCTCGAGTCTCAGTTAAACTTAAGACCAATACTTAAACTGAGATAAAAGTCTAACTTTACTACTCATAAAGTTAGACTTTGGTCTTAGTTTATATTTGTGAATCGGGCCCTATATGTACTCGCAGCAAGATGGGTCTAGTAAACATAATGGCATATTGTAGGAAAGTGCCTCTTTTTGCAAGGTGGCTCCCCACTTTTTACCTAAATGTTGATGTGCTATGACTGAGTGTGCCCTGGGTTCCTGCAGACTAGGTACCCAGGACCTATACTCTCGCCCTAAACTGTACTGTTGCAGAAGCCAATTGGCACATGTGTAAGTCCCTTGTAAAAGGTACCACAGGTACCAAGGGCACTGTGACCATGGAAGACCTCTAAGGGCTGCAGCACTAATTGTGCCACCCTTAGAAGCCCCGTATCTTTACACACAGAAACTGCCATTGCAGGCTGCATGTTTTGGTGCAGAACAAAGTGAAGAGTCGACATTGCACACATCCTTGTGTGCCATGCCTACAGCCTACTGCCCTGGTATGGGTAGGACACCTCTCTAGCTTAGTGCACTATACCAGTGGAATGAGCCCTGTACCCCTACAGTGCCTAAGTCAATTCTTAGACATTGTAAGTGTAGTAATGTCATAAAGAGTATTTGGTATGGGAGTTTGTCATTACAAACACCACAGCACCATGATGGCTTTACTGAAAACTGGGAAGTTTGATATCAAACTTCTCAGCACATTAAAACCCACACCAATGCCAGTGTGGGATTTAATGAAAAATGCACTTAGAGGGCATCTTAGAGATGCCCCCTGAAAAATGACCTAACTCTAGTGACCTGGATGTGTAGCTGCTCGCCAGCTGCCACCACCAGGCATGTTTCTGGATCCCTGGATTGAGAGCCTGCCGCTCTCGCGGTCCTGAAACAAAGCACATCCTGGGACAAGGTGCCAAGCCTCCTCCCCCAGGATGGGCAGGGTCCACGAAGGGGAAGCTTCAAAGGCTTGCCACCTTTGTGAGCTACCCCAGACATTTGATGCTCCCAGTACTGGCTCCCACCGGTTCTGACCTCCACTTTGGATGGGAAACTCGGCGGGAAAACCAAGTTAGGAGGAGAGGTGTGCCCACCTTGCCAACTCCACCCCTCAGGTGGGGGGAGGCGAGGTGAAGCACAACTCTCAGTCCCCGCCATCTTGCAGATGTGGGGACCCAGCCAACCAGAGTGAGCCTTATGCCCCCCTCCCACTGGAGGTTGGCATAATAGGGGGTGTACCCACCCCAAGGGAGAGACCCACTGGTCCCGACCTGAACCTACCTGTAACACCCCTAAATTTAGTTTTTAGGGTCAATCCTGAATCTTGTCTCCTCAGACCAGAGCTGAGAAGAAGAAGAAGGCCCAAACCGCTGCGTGGAGAAAGGAAGAGGAGGACACCTACTGACTTGGCCCTAGCCCTACCGGCCTGACCCGACCTCAGACTCCTCCAGTAGAACCTCCGTGTGTCCTGCAGCCCTTAAAAACCCAGAGAACCTGCACTGCCTTCGCGAACCACAAGACTTTGTCTCCCATGAGCACCGGACTTGCTCAAAACCAACCGACTGACTCCGGCCGATTCCGTGAGTCTCCACCACTCCGCTTCCGGCGTCCCGAGCCCGAGCGAACCGATACCCTAAAGAAGACCCCCGGGTGATCCTAGCCTGGATCCCAGTGATCCCTGCACCTCTACAAGCTCCTAAACCAAACCTGCAGTCAACAACTTGAAGGTACCCTCAACCGCGACCGAAGGTGACATCCTGACTGACTCCGTAACCGAAGCAGTCCAGAAAGACCAATCGCGACCATCTGACTGACTCCATCTCCGAACGCTTGCGGTCACAAGATGGCAACTCCCAAATACACTGTTCGCCTCCTCAGCCTTTGACCGACTCCGAAGGATCCTCAACCGAATCTGCAGCATCAGCCAAGACCGCATCCTACACCTGGCCGCCTCTGTGCCGCTGCTGGTGTAGTTCTTGTGTTGGCCATTGGGCCCTACAGTACTGACCTCAACCGTCAGGAGCTTTTGTTTTCCCAACGTGGAGGCCTGCTCACCACAGTCCCTAAGCCCACGACTGTGCTTAGCCCGTTGGGTAACGTGTGGTCCCTGCACTCTGCACCCGGCCGCCTCTGTGCTGCTGCGGTGCGACTCAAGTGCCCATCTGACCGAATACTACCCACGGACCCGTAAACCCAGTTCTGTTTACCCAGGACTAAGTGTGTATCATGAGTAATACTGCAAACCTGCACTGATATTGAAAAATGCATTACCACCTTTTCCTCTCTCCTAGGAAATGTACCAGACATGTATCTAGAGATTCCTGGCTGTGTAAGAAAAGTAACTGAAAAGTAATTCCGACTATTTGCGAGAACAAAGTAATTGCTCTGTAACCAAACCATTGCATTCTACTGCATTTCAACTGTATTCATTTGCATTATTTATGCAAAGTACTACAACTTACCTGCATCAGGCCTGGTTTGGTTCTAGAAAATAAAAGATAACTAAATAATAAAAAAAATGTATACAAACCAATTGGTCGAAGTTCAGTCTTTGAGTGTGTGACATCATTTCTTGCCTGAGTGTGTACAACAAAATCTTAGCACCACCCTCTGATAAAGCCTTACTGCTCGCCCACACTACGACAAATAGAGAGTAAGGTATTGTCTACCTTTACCTCTGCCTACCCTTTGGGGTTCCACTGGACTCTGTGCACACTATACCTTACTTTGGCACAGTGTATACAGAGCCAGCTTCCTACATATTTAGATTTTGTAAATCGCCCATTGTGATAAAAAGTTACATATGAAAATGTTGTCATAAATGCCAGCTTTTTCCTACTCATTTTCAATATTTCTTTATTTCAACAGTTATTTTCCTTAGGAAAACCTTGAGGGCAGTGGGTGTGTGAGTAGCTTTATGGGTGAGTGGCTGTGTGAGTGAATGTATGGGTGAGTGAGTGGCTGTGTGAGTAGGTGCATAGTTAAGTGAGTGCTTGTGTGAGTAGGTGTATGGGTGAGTGAATGGATGTGTGATTGGCTGTATGGGTGAGTGAATTGATGTGTGAGTGGTTGTATGGGTTTTGTTAGTGGATGTATGAGTGGTTGTGTTGGTGTGTGAGTGGGTATGTGGATGATGTCATCAGTGATGTCATTTGAGATGTAATTTGTGATGTCATCAGTGATGTCACTGACCATGTCATGAGTGATATATGTGAGCTCAAAAGAAGTGCATTACGGGGACATAATATAGCTAGCTCTGGTAACTATAACAGCCGCAAACCATTGATCAGTTACTGGCACCCGACCTGGGGTGGTACCTGATTTGAAAAGGGGGAGCAGTCCACGTGGTACAACTTATCCTTCCGGAATCATGGTCTGATGATTTCAGGGGAAGCAAGCAGTGCGCTTTTCTCAAAATACACTTTTTGTTTTTTTCAAATGTGCACGTCTCTTTAAAAAACCCAGGCTGTTTTTAAAAATGATTTCCGTTTGAAAAACATATTCAGAGATGGTGATTTCAGCCTCTTGCAGGCGATCACTGCCATTTACAGGAGGCAGTTGCATAATACAACCTGCCTCATTGTAATTAGGCAGGTAGTTTTAAAACCTTAAGATGAGACGACTTAGTACATAGGTCGTATCTCAAATAACATCCCAGTTGCCAAACCGTCAGTGTGTAATTTGCACATCCCTGGTGTGCGAACGAAGATTGTACAATAGGCCTGTTGTTACTAATTTGCCATTTTTTACAAATGAAATTCGAAAACATCCTTACTTTAAAAAACCATTATATAATTTCAATTTCTGCTTACTTGAAACATTCCATATTTTTATTTGCTATTTCTGACAAGTGCAACCCTACCTTCTAACCGGCTGAAATTTTATTCCATCCATCATCAGACAATAACTTGTGTTTCATATCACATTTTTTGCTGTTTCCAAGGACCGTAAATAACAGGTGTTACTATGACTCAATTTACTGGTGCTCAAGTACTGATTTTGTAAGGAGGGAAGGCCGATTTTGCCAAACTGGAGACCTGTCAATCTCATCAGTAGCCAGTGGTGAGCAGTAACTCATTGAGCGTTCCTGCCCATTACTAGTGAACATGTTAATATCAGTAAATCTTCCCAGTCCCTTCCCCTATTAGTTAGACAAATCGTCTAGAATTTAACATAAAGTCTGCATACAAATGTATCTTGCCTTCCACGAGACCAATCGGTGTTTTATGGCTTTTAATCCAATGATAAACAAGTTTCTATTTTGGGTAAATGGGTGCCTTTGTATTTTAGAGTAAGACAAACAGGCAATGCCATACTCCTGAAGAGCAGTAGTTCTTGCTGAAACTGAACAGAACAGAGCATCAGTAAGGGGCTGATTGAAAGAGCTTAAATAGTTGTTTAATGACTCTAGAATCACACTCCAAGGCAAAATAAAACATCTTAAATAATGTGTTTTGTATGCCAAATCTCGTCTCTTGCCAGTTTTTCCCTGGATTCCAAAGCCGTCCACATCTACAGACCAGTTTGATGTTTATGCTTTTTTGTTGGACAATTTTAAGTTTATCAATTTTATGACCCACATCCTATATTTCTTACCATAATTTCTTCTATTTCTCCTATCATACCAGCGCAAATGAAGGCCACATGATCCAGTTCTTCGAGAGCGCTTCCTGTTCCTGGTCCTGGATCTCCTACTGGCCCTTCCGCCGCACCTTGGGTTGCACATGGTTTTACCTTTTCTCATTTTAATGTTTCTTGGCCTATGGTAGGGATGCTGCTTGGAGGATGCACACAACGCTTATGTGAACTAGTTGCCCTGCTGTGCCTGGTCCTGCTCATACAGCCGTGACTCAGCTGCTATGCAGATAATCTGCTATTGTGATGTCTCCAGCTGATGAGGGGCATGGTGACGTTTCCTGCCCATAAATGGAAATGAATCGTGCCCAGCAATCAGTCACGTGACTAAGACAAGGACTGCAACAATGGGGCTTTGAGTAGCCTTTAAACCGATTCGTTATTTCACAGGTAGAATGTCCATTTGAACAGTAATAAATGAAATTTCATTCAAATATCTGTGGCATATAGGTTTGGATGTTGAATTAAACACTCCCAGTGAAAAAATAAGAAACGTTGCTTAGTACCGAAGAGTGTTAAATTAAATCAAAAGACACTGCTGAACATGAATACCCAGTTCCCAGATGCATCTGGAATCTATTGAAATTCCACGTGGCAGTTTATTCACGTGTACAAAAATTTCATTCCAAACACCGGGACAAGTCAAACCAATTGAAGCTGAATGAGTTGAAATGTTTATCAAAGTAACATTTAATTCTATTATCTAAAAAATATGGCAGTTCAAGGAAAGGGTTCTGTATGTAGTTAGAATTACTTATTTTGAAGTCTTTCCTCTTACCTTGTCCAAGTTATTTATCTATATTTCATTCAAGGCCAAAAATTAGCACACTTTGGGGGATATGTAATAGGAAGAGGCGGAGCGTGTCGTTAGCCTCCTTGGCTTAACGACACGCTACGACACGCTCCGCCACTTCTGAAACGCAAGGCTGCACCATGTTTACAAGAATGTGGTACAGCCTTGCATTTCCCCCTGTGATGGCGCTAAGTTTAACAACTTAGTGCCGATGCAGACACCCTTGCACCAGAGTGCAAGGGTGTCTGTGTGCAGGGGAGGATTGTTTATGTGTAGGAAGGTGTCCCTCCCAATCCTAAAATGCAATTCTGTCACTTTCATGTGTGCTGCTTCATGCAGCACACATGAAAGTGACAAAATTTCATTTTTTCAAAAGGTTTGTTTATGTACAGGAAGGGACACCTTCCTGTACAGGGACACCTTCCTGTACATAAACAAACCATGGCATTTTGCTTTTTCCATGTGTGCTGCACAAGCCAGCACACATGGAAAAAGCAAAAACGAGGAGAAATAATGCATTTCTCCTCGTTTCGCCAACTTAAGACCAGGATTTTCCTGGTCTTAATTTTGGCGATGCCTTCTATGTATGCCACCTTTGTACATAGGGGGCAGCGTCAAATACAATGGGTGTTGAAGTGGAACGCCCACCACAACACCCACTGTACGCCCCTTTCACGCTAACCATAGCGTGAAAGGTTGCCTTATGTACAAGGCAGCGTTAAGCCACACTGCCTTGTACATAAGGCAAGGCTCCTATCGCCACCACAACGTCCGTAAAAGTGACATTGTGGTGGCGATAGGGGCTTGTACATATGCCCCTTTGTTTTTTGATAGATTTCTGATGTGCATTTTCTGTATTGAAGTTAGCCAAAACATTACATGAATCAGAGCAAATGAACTGATTCCATTCATTTCTTTATTCATTCACATCAATCTATGGATGTTGCATTGTACTGTTCAATGGCGCAGGAGGAACTTAGACTCCTACTTACTTAATCTAGAACCTGGTGACTCAAAACATACTCTTGCCAATGACAGTTCGACAGTGGGAGGCAGTAGATCTGAAAGCGAAGTAATTCAAGGGCATTTAAAGCCGGCCTTTTACGTGGGTCAGAGAAGCCAGTGATAATTATTGAAAGGATACTTTATTATAGGAAGGTTTTAGTTTACTGTACGTGTGCTTTGGAGGTTGCGTTTGACAATTTAGGGAAAGCCTGGGCTGTAGTCAGAATAGATACAAGATCAAATATCAACTGGTCATTTTTCTTTCTAACAAAGATATGAGAGTTGCAGGTAAACCCAGAGGTGTAACTCTTCATCAGCACTAGTACAGTATGTAAGGCGTGCTATTTTCTGGGGATCTATATCTCCATGGAAGAGGAGTATCCACACAGATACTGAAGGGAATGGCATTCCATGTGGCAGCATCCAGTGTAGGGTGTGTCCTATTCCTTCCACATTAAAAACATGTTAGGGAAAGTTCAATGTAGAAGCCTCAAGTCCAGTGGTGGCTACTACACTGAGGCATGAGAGCCAGGGCTACACAAGCCGGAGAGGGAGGAAAAGGAGGAAGTTAGCAAAATGATTTGCTGATGCCCTACTGCCAGGAATGCGGCAGAGTAGCGCATAGAGGGGAGAAATCCACTGCAATACTAACTCTTTTACCAGAGCTCAGGGTGAAAAACAGCGTGGCCCCTATCTCTGACCGAAACTCAGTTTAGTCCCAAGCACGCACCTCTTATCATTCACTGTGCCTTGCAATGCTTCATAAAATGAGTGGCGAAGATGAGGGCATGGTCAGGACAGTGAGTATGCTGAGGCCATTACTGCCTGAAACCAGTCATAGGATGCTTGATTCCGGTCCAGGGAAGACAGGGCTTGGCAGTTCGGTCTGGACTGTTCCCATGAGGCACAGGGTCAAGACTGATTTGCATATGGCTATGTCTGAACTGGGGTGGCGTGGTGAAGCAAAATAACGATGGATTAAACCCAGATCTGTGACGGGGGTGAATGTTTGCCAATGTGCAGCATTCCGTCCATCATCTTGTGTGTTTTGCATTTCACCCTAAGTGGGAAGGGTATGCCCAGACGTGGGTCCCGTGCTCACTACGCCACTGGAGTCAAGCTATCCTGGCTGATGAAGGCTGATAGCCTGAAACCGGTCCTAGGATGCTTGATTCCGGTCCAGGGAAGACATGGCTTGGCAGTTCGGTCTGGACTGTTCCCATGAGGCACAGGGTCAAGACTGATTTGCATATGGCTATGTCTGAACTGGGGTGGCGTGGTGAAGCAAAATAACGATGGATTAAACCCAGATCTGTGACTGGGGGTGAATGTTTGCCAATGTGCAGCATTCCGTCCATCATCTTGTGTGTTTTGCCATTACTGCCTGTGCCAGGCCCTTTTCATAACAACCTCGTACACCCAGTAGCCTAAGGCTTATCCACTATGCATTGATTGCATATCTGTGTGCTTATTCCCAGACCTCCCTAAAGGTCTACATGCTCGGCCTAAGGGATGCGTAGTACCATGTGGCTTAGAGCTCATACTCCTCAATAGACTGTGTACTTACTACCTGTCAAAACTAGATGTACAGCATCTGCTGCAGCCACCAGTTTGGAGATAGGTGGGGTAGGGGAAGGGGTAAAGTATTTTGTGCAAGTGTGTATGTCTACTCGTGTGTCCACATGTCTCTGCATGAGTAAGTGAGCATGTGTGTGTGTGTGTGTGCATGTGTGTTTTTTGTGTTTGATTCTGTGAGTGTATATTTGCATGTGTCTGTGTTTGTTTGTGGATCACATATCTTATGGCATAGGTTATAGCCCTAACAAATGTTCACTCTATGTGTTGATATGGTGGCCACCTCAGGCATAACAGTGATTTTGGCATATAGAGGCAGCCCTTACCATTACAGAGCTGATCCCTAATATAATGCTGACCTTGTCATATTGAATACAGCCTTGGCTTCATGGGGCCCCTTACCACAAAGATGGCAGTTGCATACCATGGGTATTATTGGCATTATGGTGGTAATCTCTGGTATAGATATGGCATTCCCATGTTCAGTGGTGGTTATACTTAGCATAATAGTACTCACTCTGGCATGTTTGCTATACTGGGCATGCTGGGAACAATGATATGTCTGGTAAACTGTGAGCAACCTTGGCATATTCTGTGCAAACCTGGCATGTTATATGGACCCTCAACTATATGGAGGCTTTCTCTGGCACCAACAAGGGCAGGAGAAGCAAAGTAGCGATTACCCCATGCCATAATGGGTGTCATTATATCATGTACTGAGAAAGATACAATCGCAACTAAAATTGTCCATTAAACAATTTTTTATTCTTGTGATTCATTCCGTGTTCAAAACATTCAACAGAGTTCATCTTCGTTGTTTTCAATCATCAACTTGATACATAATCTTCTTTAAAAGAAACAAAGAAATACAGTCAAACCAACACGTGTTTCTGGAAAACAAATCGCTTCTTCAGGGCTCTTAAAAAGCATACGCTCGCCCCACAGCCTGCTGCTACAATCTTTCACTCACACAGATTATCTCTGATTGAGTGTTGGTTTTGCTGTATTTCTTTGTTTCTGTTAAAGAAGATTATGTGCTTACTTTGACTAGAGTGAGGGTCCCTACTTGGACAGAGTGCAGACCTCTGACAACTAGAGATCCCATTTCTAACACCGGTTAAAGGGTTTTCCCGTAGTCCAACTTGTTGGTGACTAGGGCATGAATGACAGCTTTTTTTGGGAGCCATTTAAAGACCTTCCCTATCATCTTCAGAGTATCGAAGCAGGATGCAGTAACAGCATTGACTTGAGTGGTCATGTCCATTTTGCTATTGATGATTTTGATATTCCTGGCATGGGTGCTGTGTGAGGGTGTGAGTCCGAGTTGGGCTGGCAACAAATTAAGAGTCTCATGGCGAAATGTTTTTGCTGAAGATCACTACTTCTGTTTTGTCCCTGTTGGGCTGGAGACAGTTTACTTTCATCCAGTTAGCGATGTTGGTCTTGCAGGTTGTGAACATGTTTCTTGGGCTTGGGGGGCTTGCATAAGAGGGAGACTATTAGTTGTGTGTTGTTGGAGTAGGAGAGGATGTTGAAGTTGTGTGCGCATATGACATTGGCCAGAGAAGTCATGTATACGTTGAAGAGGGTGGGGCTGAGCGATGAACCTTAAGGCACTCTGCAGATGATTCTGTGGACTTCCATAGGAAGTAAGTTGCTAATCTGACAGCTTGTGTTCTATATGTTAATAAAGGACCAGATACAGAAGAGAGCAGGTCCTTTGATGCCAATCTAATGCAGGCTGCTAATGATGATATTGTGTGAGACCATTTCAAATGCCGCAGAGAGGTCCAGGAGATTGAGGGCAGTCGTGTCTGTCAAGGATCATGTGGAGGTCATCTGTCTTCTGGATGGCATAGCATCGAGGATCTGGTGGTTGCTGACGTGGTTTTTGAGGCGTTGGTTGATTAAGTTCTCTATGACGGAAGCAGGATGCAGTTACGGCATTGACTACAGTATCCAGGTACGTTGGGAGGCAGATGGGTCTGTAGTTGGAGGGCTTTTCTGGGACATTGGATGGTTTATTGACCACGGCCAGACTGTGGCATGTTTCCAGGTGTCCAGAACTGTGGCTGAGTCACTGGAGGCATTAAGGATATACATATGTGTATTAGAGCTTAACTGATTGGTAGGAGTCCTTTGGCAAAGGAGCAGTGGGGGCAAGGGTCAGATGGGACCTCCGAGTGGATGGTATGCAGACAGGTTGGTTGCGATGGTTCCAATGGTGGTGACTGTGGGTCACAAGGTCAAACTTCATTCTTCGGCCATGATGGAAAGATGAGTTGTGACAGTGACAGGGTCCAGTAGAGGGTTGAAGATGGCATTTGTGGAGGTTATTTTGTTAAAAAAGAATTCCAAGAACTTGTTGCAAAGGTCTTGCAAGGGGGTGATTGTTGGACTTGGCCTTCTCTGCAGGGTCATCCTCAAACCTTTAGTCTACTGTTTTCTCATTCCGTTTTTGTTGGCTTTTAGGATTCTCTGTGCTTTATCACTGCTAATCAGAGCTAAAGTGCTTGTGCTCACTCCCTAAAACATTGTAAAATTGGCTTACACCTGATTGACTTATTTAATTTACTTATAGGTCCCTATTAAAATGATATACCATATACTCAGGCCCTGTAAATTAAATGCTGCTTGTAGGACTGCAGCACTTATTGTGCCACCCACTTAAGTAGCCCCTTAAAACATTTCCCAGGTATGCCATTGGGGCCTGCATGCAGTTTTAAACTGCCAATTCAACTTGGCAATATAACCCCTTGCCAAGCCTTGAACACCCCTTATAACCCCCTTGCCAAGCCTTGAACACCCCTTTTATTTCATGTAAGTCACCCCTAAGGTAGCCCCTAGGTAGCCCATGCACATGGTGCATTTAAAGTAAAAGGTTGGACATGTACCTTGCCCTGGTAGTAGAAAACTCCTAAATTCATTTTCGACTGATATGAGGTTGGTTTCTCTACATGGCTGCTGAGCCTGCGGTCAAAAGCAGTTTAGCTAAATTTGAGGTTTGCAGGCGATTCTGTGTAAGAAAACATTTGGTAATCCATGCAAGTTCTAGTTTTTCAGAGATGTCAGGGTTTGGTTGGTTTCCCTTTTGGGCCCTTCCCTGTCGCAGGCACTTGGTCCACCCACACAAGTGAGGAACCAGTTTTCTCTGGAGACTTAGGGGAACGCTGGGTCATAGGAATTGTGTTGCTGTCTGCAGATTCCAGAACCTTGCCTCACAGAAATGCAAGGAAAATGTGTTCTTTTAGGCAAAGTTTGAGTTTGCAGGGGATTCTGGATAAACAACCCTGGTGAGAACCACATAAGTAACTCCACCCTGGACTCCCCAGGGTGCCTAGTTTTTAAAAATGTGGTGGTTTGGTCGTTTTCCCCAGGTGCCGGCTGAGCTGGGGAACAAAATCCATAGCTACCCACATTGCAAAATTCACATAATTTTTCAGTGGAAAAATATGTGTGTCTACCTTGCCGTTGGCACCCTTTCGTGTCCTGGGCACTTGGTCTATCCACACACGTGAGGCACTGTTTTTCTTGGGAGACTTGGGGAACGCTGGATGATAGGAAATGTGTGGCTGCCTGCAGGTTCCAGGACTTTTTCCTCACAGAAATGCAAGGAAAATGTATTTTTTAGGCAAAGTTTGAGTTTTGCAGGGGGTTCTGGGTAAAAAAGCTTGGCAACAGCCATTTTCTTTTTTTTAAAATTATTTTTTATTTTACGGAGTTTTATATAGCGCAAACTTGACCCGAATGTATCGGGTATCAGAGCGCTTTACATAGCACCACTTGCGTTACATGAGGACACATTCATTTTTGTTAGGCACGGGGAGATTAAGGGGCATATTAGCAAGAACGGCGTTAAAATTATCGCCGCTTTAGCGGCAGGAAACTACCGCTAAAGCGGCGATAATGGGCTTGATAATATGCCCTTGAGAATTCCAATAGAAGTCCAGGATCACAGCAGAACATGGGCTCCTATTGGTATTCTCAAGGGCAAATTATCAAGCCCATTATCGCCAATTCAGTGGTAGTTTCCTGCTGCTAAAGCGACGATAATTTTAACGCCGTTCTTGCTAATATGCCCCCAAGTGATTTGCCCAGAATCACAGGATGTTCAGCGTCATTGCCGAGACTCGAACCCAGGTCCCCAGATTCGAGGTCGACTGCCCTAGCCGTTAGGCCAACTCCTCTCCCCAAGAAAGCCATAAGAATCACCCCACACTGAACCCCCTGGGTGTTTAGTTTTCAAAAATCTGCTGGTTTGGTAGGTTTCCCTAGGTGCCGGCTGGTCTAGGGTCAAAATCTTCTGCTACCCACATTTGAAAAAAAGGGTCAGTTTTCAGGGGGGAAATGCGATGTGTCGATGTTGCGTTTTAGGCCGTTTCCTGTCGCAGGCACTAGGCCTACCCACACAAGTGAGGCACCTATTATTATATGGAGACATGAGGGTGTGCCAGGTGGATAGAAGTCTGTGACTCCCCACAGATTCCAGAACTTTCTATCACAGAAATGTGAGGAAAATGTGGTTTTTTAGTCAAAGTTTGAGGGTTGCAAGGGATTCTGAGACGAAAAACGTGGTGAAACCCACACAACTCAACCCACCCTGGACACCCCAAGATGTCTAGTTTAAAAAAATTTACAAGTTGGCTAGTATTTCCCTAGGTGCTAGCTGAGCTAGGGTCTAAAATTTAGAGCTACTCACATTGGAAAGAAAGGGTAGTTTTAAGTGGAAAAAAATGCTCCATCTATGTTGCATTTTGGATCGTTTCCTGTCACAGGCCCTAGGTCTAATCATACAAGTGCGGTGCCATCTTTATTGGGAGACTTGGGAGAATGCTAGGTAGAAGGAAGTTTGTGGATCCCCTCAGATTCCAGAACTTTCCATCACAGAAATGTGATGAAAATGTGTTTTTTTAGTCAAAGTTTGAGGTGTTCAAGGGATTCTGGGCACAAAAACTAGTGAGATCCAAGCAAGGAAGCCCACCCTGGATACCCATATGTATCTAGTTTTCAAAACTATACAGGTTTGGCTACGTTTCTCTAGGTACCGTCTGAGTTAGGGTTCAAAACCGAGAGCTACCCACATTGGAAAAAAGGGCCCGTTTTCAGAGGAAAATTGCATTGCATCGAGGTTGCTTTTTTGGCTGTTTCCTGTCGCAGCCACCAGGCCTACCTATACAAGTGAGGTAGCATTTTTATTGGAAGACTTGTGGGTTCATAGAATAGTAGAATATTTGTTATTTCCAATTGGATTTCACTGTATTTGTGCTTTTCGAAACTAAACCAGTGTTAAAAAAATTTACATTTAGAAAATACCCTCTAAATCATACACTAGTACGGGTACCCACAAATTCAGAGATGTACAAATAATCTCTGCTCCTAAATTCCATATCTGGTGCCTGCTTCAGAAATACATAGGTTTCCTAGATGCCCATTGTAGGAAAGTAGGATCTGTTTTTATGGTTACCCCCACTTTTTGCCTGGTGCTATGCTGTTATTGACTAATCTGACTGGGATCCTGTTAATCAGGACCCCAGTCTCCCTGCTTTCTCCCCTAAATTGTTATGTTCAGTACTTAGGTACATCCCAGAGTGAGTACTGAGGTACCCTCCTTATCAGTCCCTAGTCTATGGTACTAAGGTACACAGGGCATAGGTACCCCAGAGGTCCCCCATGGGCTGAAGCATGTATTATACCACCCATGGGAGACCATTCAAATTGTAACTACAGGCCTGCCATTGCAGCCTGTGTACGCTGGTGCTAGCACCACTTACGAAAAGTATAGGTCTCCTGTAGCTAGGGTCACTGCACCTAAAACCTATAAGTCACCCCTATAGCAGGCCTTGACAGTCCTGAGGGTAGGGTGCTTGTTTCTAAGTGTGAGGGTGCCCCTGCATGAGCACGACACCCCTACAGCCTACGGAGTCCATTCTCCCGTGTTGTAAGTGAAGCAGCCATATACCATATAGAGGGGCACCTTGTAAGTACGCGATGACCATCTCGAAATTGGCTGCAACGAATCCTATCATGTTTGGTATCAAAACGGTGTGGGAGGTATGATTCCAAGCACTGGAACGGGCCTCAGTTAGGCTCTCAGTGCTCCCGGTACCAGTCTTCTAGACCCGGACAGCACAACATAGCTGCTGCCAACCAGAGACATAATTCTGCCCTCCTGCTGCTGAGCCAAGCTCAATCAGGGGAAGGCAGAACAATAGGTATCCTGTCACAGGGAGGTGTGACCACCTCCCAGACAGGATTTAGTGTATTGGGGCCGGGTGGGTGCACTTGCCAGCGCCACTCAGTCTGCATGAGGGGCACATTTGGTGCCTCTTTGCATAGTCCATCCAAGGTAAAAATCCGATGTTGGAACAAGGTTCAAGGTAATGACCTAGAATCGGCCCTTGGTCACCTCCCCACCCCGCTAGCGAAGGACAATAACGTAGCAGCGTCCCAGTTCAATGACTGGCTCCTGGCAGTGGCCAACTGTGTTGCGCCCGAAAAACTGGTGGCGATAAAAAGATCTAAGACGTCGTCACCTTGGTATGGTTCTGAGCTTAAGTGCCTAAAAGTAAACTGTAGGAGAGCTGAACGTCTTTGGAGACAAGACTATAGTAATGAAAAGAAAGCAATCTATAATCTAGCTCTGCAACAGTATAAGGAAGCAATTATTGCTGCTAAGAAGCTATTTTTTACAACTAAGATTGAGGAAGATGGAAATTCCGCTAAGGAACTTTTTAAATGTGTTAAACTGCTGGCTAAACCGCAGCAGGACAACACATTTAAACCAGATCAAGTCATGTGTAATAAATTGGCCTTATACTTTCAGAATAAGGTGCAAGTGATCTATAATGACCTTTTGAACACTCGGGGAACTCCGGATAATCAATGCCAACTGCCTGGTGTTGTCGGATTAACCCATTGCAGACTATCCTGCTTCCAGACACTCACAAATGATGAGGTACAAAAACATCTCCTCTCTATAAAATCCGGCTCACCCAAAGACCCCTGCCCTCCAGCCACTATGCACCTGGCCGCTAGGAAGATCTGTGATAAGCTTACCCCTCTTGCTAATCAAGTTTTGGAATCGGGTAATTATCCAGTAGCCTGGAAAAGAGTAGCTATCAGGCCAATTCTCAAAAAGCCGACTCTGGACCCTACTGAACCTAAGAACTATCGCCCAATTGCTGGCCTGCCGATAGTAGCTAAAATTCTGGAGAAGTCAGTTAACAAGGTGCTGACTGACTATCTAGATGCCAACAATCTGCTGGACTCTACGCAGCATGGTTTTTGGTCCTGTCATTCTACCGAATCAGCCCTGATTACTGCAACGGAAGAGATCCGGAGAATAGTGGACGGAGGGGGCAGAGCGGTCCTCGTACTCCTAGACCTATCAGCAGGATTTGACACCGTGAATCACACGGTGTTAGTGCAGCGGCTGAAGGATGTGGGGGTCGAGGACACTGCTTTGGCCCTCCTCTCCTCTTTCCTGGAGGCTAGGGAGCAGAGTCTGTATTGGGATGGTCTGCAATCGGACAGTTTCCATCTTCCATGTGGGGTCCTACAGGGATCGGCCCTATCCCCGATGATGTTTAATATCTACAACACTCCGTTGGCCAGACTCATCAGGAGGCATGGATTTGCCCTGGTCTCCTATGCAGATGACTCTCAGCTCGTGTTCTCTATATCCAATCAGCCTGAGGCCACAGCCGTCAGTTTTCATGCATGTCTCACTGAGATCATGACCTGGATAAACCGTAGCTTCCTGAAAATCAACACCGATAAAACAGAGGGGATAGAGTTTGGCCAGGGCCGATCCCTGTGGAACGACTCCTGGTGGCCGGTTGAGGCTGGGGAATGTCCGTGCTCTGTTTCTAAGGTCAGGAACCTCGGAGTCATCTTCGATGACCAGCTGAATTTTTCTGCCCAAGTTAACAGTCTCACTTCCTCTTGCTTCTTTTTATTAAAAACCTTGAGAAAATGTTTTCCTTTTATCTCACAAGAACTACAAAAGACGGTGGTGGTGGCTCTCTTCTTGTCCAAACTGGATTACTGAAATGCCCTTTTTCTGGGCATTGACAAGACCCAGATGAGGAAACTGCAGTCTCTACAGAATGCTGCAGCATGACTGCTTTTAAACATACCTAAAGGACAATCAACCTCGGCAGGAATTAAGTCACTGCACTGGCTTCCTATCCAGCAGCGCGTTGAATTCAAGGCCTTATGCCTGGTGCACAAGGCACTTTACGGTGGTGAGGATATCCCAAAAAATTTCCTACCTTACACCCCCTCTCGAGCTCTTAGATCCGCAAATTTGGGCCTTATCCAGACTGCTAAAATTAGGCGGGCAAGATGGGGTGGCAGGACTTTATCGAATTATGCGGCAAAGCTATGGAACAAAATGCCAGTGGCCATGAGATTTCAATCTAATCGGCAGCTCTTTAGGAAGGATTTGAAAACATGGCTGTTTACCTCCACCTAGTCCCCCTGGTAATACAGGCTGTACTCCCTTACACATACACTAGCGCCATCGAGCGCTCTATAAACATATATCCTATCCTATATATCCTAGTCCACTTCAAACCAGCGCTCTGGTGCGAAACTGGACAAAGGACATGGGAGTAGTCTCCAAGTAGCCCCAACCTCAAGCATCTCCAGTGACCAGACTCTTTGTCCACACCGCATTGTCTACACCATGGCCTGCATCTTTTGGCGAGATGCTCGAGGTCCTCTTGCGACTCCATTGCCTCCGGCCTGTGGGGCCTGTTGAGGGTCATCTTTGTTTCTTTTGGGCTCCCCTGATTGATCGGGGCCTGTCCTGACTCCCCTGCTTGTGGTGAGTCCCCTGGACTTTTCTGGTCCCGACATTGCACCTTCTTCGAAAACCATGTTGTTTGCAGTTGCCAAGGCTTGTTGGTGCTCCCGATGGACACCGACCCCTCAACTCTCGATATCCCACGTGGGACAGCTTGTGCACAGCTCCTGGTCTTCCACAGCATCCCCTGGTCCTCACAGCTGCAGAGTCAAGGTCAGCGTCAACTCTCCTGCAACTCCCGACATCGGTAGGCATTCGTCTTCCAGGTCTCCGGGTCACTCCTGAGTGCTCTTAAAAAGCATACGCTCGCCCCACAGCCTGCTGCTACAATCTTTCACTCACACAGATTATCTCTGATTGAGTGTTGGTTTTGCTGTATTTCTTTGTTTCTGTTAAAGAAGATTATGTGCTTATTTTGACTAGAGTGAGGGTCCCTACTTGGACAGAGTGCAGACCTCTGACAACTAGAGATCCCATTTCCAACACCGGTTAGAGGGTTTTCCCGTAGTCCAACTTGTTGGTGACTAGGGCATGAATGACAGCTTTTTTTGGGAGCCATTTAAAGACCTTCCCTATCATCTTCAGAGTATCGAAGCAGGATGCAGTAACAGCATTGACTTGAGTGGTCATGTCCATTTTGCTATTGATGATTTTGATATTCCTGGCATGGGTGCTGTGTGAGGGTGTGAGTCCGAGTTGGGCTGGCAACAAATTAGAGTCTTATGGCGAAATGTTTTTGCTGAAGATCACTACTTCTGTTTTGTCCCTGTTGGGCTGGAGACTGTTTACTTTCATCCAGTTAGCGATGTTGGTCTTGCAGGTTGTGAACATGTTTCTTGGGCTTGGGGGGCTTGCATAAGAGGGAGACTATTAGTTGTGTGTTGTTGGAGTAGGAGAGGATGTTGACGTTGTTTGCGCATATGACATTGGCCAGAGAAGTCATGTATACGTTGAAGAGGGTGGGGCTGAGCGATGAACCTTAAGGCACTCTGCAGATGATTCTGTGGACTTCCATAGGAAGTAAGTTGCTAATCTGACAGCTTGTGTTCTATATGTTAATAAAAGACCAGATACAGAAGAGAGCAGGTCCTTTGATGCCAATCTAATGCAGGCTGCTAATGATGATATTGTGTGAGACCATTTCAAATGCCACAGAGAGGTCCAGGAGATTGAGGGCAGTCGTGTCTGTCAAGGATCATGTGGAGGTCATCTGTCTTCTGGATGGCATAGCATCGAGGATCTGGTGGTTGCTGACGTGGTTTTTGAGGCGTTGGTTGATTAAGTTCTCTATGACGGAAGCAGGATGCAGTTACGGCATTGACTACAGTATCCAGGTACGTTGGGAGGCAGATGGGTCTGTAGTTGGAGGGCTTTTCTGGGACATTGGATGGTTTATTGACCACGGCCAGACTGTGGCATGTTTCCAGGTGTCCAGAACTGTGGCTGAGTCAATGGAGGCATTAAGGATATACATATGTGTATTAGAGCTTAACTGATTGGTAGGAGTCCTTTGGCAAAGGAGCAGTGGGGGCAAGGGTCAGATGGGACCTCCGAGTGGATGGTATGCAGACAGGTTGGTTGCGATGGTTCCAATGGTGGTGACTGTGGGTCACAAGGTCAAACTTCATTCTTCGGCCATGATGGAAAGATGAGTTGTGACAGGGTCCAGTAGAGGGTTGAAGATGGCATTTGTGGAGGTTATTTTGTTAAAAAGAATTCCAAGAACTTGTTGCAAAGGTCTTGCAAGGGGTGATTGTTGGACTTGGCCTTCTCTGCAGGGTCATCCTCAAACCTTTAGTCTACTGTTTTCTCATTCCGTTTTTGTTGGCTTTTAGGATTCTCTGTGCTTTATCACTGCTAATCAGAGCTAAAGTGCTTGTGCTCACTCCCTAAAACATTGTAAAATTGGCTTACACCTGATTGACTTATTTAATTTACTTATAGGTCCCTATTAAAATGATATACCATATACTCAGGCCCTGTAAATTAAATGCTGCTTGTAGGACTGCAGCACTTATTGTGCCACCCACTTAAGTAGCCCCTTAAAACATTTCCCAGGTATGCCATTGGGGCCTGAATGCAGTTTTAAACTGCCAATTCAACTTGGCAATATAACCCCTTGCCAAGCCTTGAACACCCATTATAACCCCCTTGCCAAGCCTTGAACACCCCTTTTATTTCATGTAAGTCACCCCTAAGGTAGGCCCTAGGTAGCCCATACACATGGTGCATTTAAAGTAAAAGGTTGGACATGTACCTTGCCCAGGTAGTAGAAAACTCCTAAATTCATTTTCGACTGATATGAGGTTGGCTTCTCTACATGGCTGCTGAGCCTGCGGTCAAAAGCAGTTTAGCTAAATTTGAGGTTTGCAGGCGATTCTGTGTAAGAAAACATTTGGGAATCCATGCAAGTTCTAGTTTTTCAGAGATGTCAGGGTTTGGTTGGTTTCCCTTTTGGGCCCTTCCCTGTCGCAGGCACTTGGTCCACCCACACAAGTGAGGAACCAGTTTTCTCTGGAGACTTAGGGGAACGCTGGGTCATAGGAATTGTGTTGCTGTCTGCAGATTCCAGAACCTTGCCTCACAGAAATGCAAGGAAAATGTGTTCTTTTAGGCAAAGTTTGAGTTTGCAGGGGATTCTGGATAAACAACCCTGGTGAGAACCACATAAGTAACTCCACCCTGGACTCCCCAGGGTGCCTAGTTTTAAAAAATGTGGTGGTTTGGTAGTTTTCCCCAGGTGCCCGGCTGAGCTGGGGAACAAAATCCATAGCTACCCACACTGCAAAATTCACATAATTTTTCAGTGGAAAAATATGTGTGTCTACCTTGCCGTTGGCACCCTTTCGTGTCCTGGGCACTTGGTCTATCCACACACGTGAGGCACCGTTTTTCTTGGGAGACTTGGGGAACGCTGGATGATAGGAAATGTGTGGCCGCCTGCAGGTTCCAGGACTTTTTCCTCACAGAAATGCAAGGAAAATGTATTTTTTAGGCAAAGTTTGAGTTTTGCAGGGGGTTCTGGGTAAAAAAGCCTGGCGACAGCCATTTTCTTTTTTTTTTAATTATTTTTTATTTTACGGAGTTTTATATAGCGCAAACTTGACCAGAATGTATCGGGTATCAGAGCGCTTTACATAGCACCACTTGCGTTACATGAGGACACATTCATTTTTGTTAGGCACAGGGAGATTAAGGGGCATATTAGCAAGAACGGCGTTAAAATTATTGCCGCTTTAGCGGCAGGAAACTACCGCTAAAGCGGCGATAATGGGCTTGATAATATGCCCTTGAGAATTCCAATAGAAGCCCAGGATCACAGCAGAACATGGGCTCCTATTGGTATTCTCAAGGGCACATTATCAAGCCCATTATCGCCGCTTCAGTGGTAGTTTCCTGCTACTAAAGCGACGATAATTTTAACGCCGTTCTTGCTAATATGCCCCCAAGTGATTTGCCCAGAATCACAGGATGTTCAGCGTCCTTGCCGAGACTCAAACCCAGGTCCCCAGATTTGAGGTCGACTGCCCTAGCCGTTAGGCCAACTCCTCTCCCCAAGAAAGCCATAAGAATCACCCCACACTGAACCCCCTGGGTGTTTAGTTTTCAAAAATCTGCTGGTTTGGTAGGTTTCCCTAGGTGCCGGCTGGTCTAGGGTCAAAATCTTCTGCTACCCACATTTGAAAAAAGGGTCAGTTTTCAGGGGGGAAATGCGATGTGTCGATGTTGCGTTTTAGGCAGTTTCCTGTCGCAGGCACTAGGCCTACCCACACAAGTGAGGCACCTATTATTATATGGAGACATGAGGGTGTGTCAGGTGGATAGAAGGTCTGTGACTCCCCACAGATTCCAGAACTTTCTATCACAGAAATAGAGGAAAATTTGTTTTTTTTAGTCAAAGTTTGAGGTTTGCAAGGGATTCTGAGACGAAAAACGTGGTGAAACCCACACAACTCAACCCACCCTGGACACCCCAAGATGTCTAGTTTAAAAAAATGTACAAGTTGGCTAGTATTTCCCTACGTGCCAGCTGAGCTAGTGTCTAAAATTTAGAGCTACTCACATTGGAAAGAAAGGGTAGTTTTAAGTGGAAAAAAATGCTCCATCTATGTTGCATTTTGGATCGTTTCCTGTCACAGGCCCTAGGTCTAATCACACAAGTGCGGTGCCATCTTTATTGGGAGACTTGGGAGAATGCTAGGTAGAAGAAGTTTGAGGATCCCCTCAGATTCCAGAACTTTCCAACACAGAAATGTGATGAAAATGTGTTTTTTTAGTCAAAGTTTGAGGTGGTCAAGGGATTCTGGGCACAAAAACTAGTGAGATCCACGCAAGGAAGCCCACCCTGGATACCCATATGTATCTAGTTTTCAAAACTATACAGGTTTGGCTACGTTTCTCTAGGTACCGTCTGAGTTAGGGTTCAAAACCGAGAGCTACCCACATTGGAAAAAAGGGACCGTTTTCAGAGGAAAATTGCATTGCATCGAGGTTGCTTTTTTGGCTGTTTCCTGTCGCAGCCACCAGGCCTACCTATACAAGTGAGGTAGCATTTTTATTGGAAGACTTGTGGGTTCATAGAATAGTAGAATATTTGTTATTTCCAATTGGATTTCACTGTATTTGTGCTTTTCGAAACTAAACCAGTGTTAAAAAAATTTACATTTAGAAAAATACCCTCTAAATCATACACTAGTACGGGTACCCACAAATTCAGAGATGTACAAATAATTTCTGCTCCTAAATTCCATATCTGGTGCCTGCTTCAGAAATACATAGGTTTCCTAGATACCATTGTAGGAAAGTAGGATCTGTTTTTATGGTTACCCCCACTTTTTGCCTGGTGCTATGCTGTTATTGACTAATCTGACTGGGATCCTGTTAATCAGGACCCCAGTCTCCCTGCTTTCTCCCTAAATTGTTATGTTCAGTACTTAGGTACATCCCAGAGTGAGTACTGAGGTACCCTTATCAGTCCCCAGTCTATGGTACTAAGGTACACAGGGCATAGGTACCCCAGAGGTCCCCCATGGGCTGAAGCATGTATTATACCTCCCATGGGAGACCATTCAAACTGTAACTACAGGCCTGCCATTGCAGCCTGTGTACGCTGGTGCTAGCACCACTTACGAAAAATATAGGTCTCCTATAGCTAGGGTCACTGCACCTAAAACCTATAAGTCACCCCTATAGCAGGCCTTAACAGTCCTGAGGGTAGGGTGCTTAGTTCTAAGTGTGAGGGTGCCCCTCCATGAGCACGACACCCCTACAGCCTACGGAGTCCATTCTCCCGTGTTGTAAGTGAAGCAGCCAAATACCATATAGAGGGGCACCTCGTAAGTACGCGATGACCATCTCGAAATTGGCTGCAACGAATCCTATCATGTTTGGTATCAAAACGGTGTGGAAGGTATGATTCCAAGCACTGGAACGGGCCTCAGTTAGGCACTCAGTGCTCCCGGTACCAGTCTTCTAGACCCGGACAGCACAACATAGCTGCTGCCAACCAGAGACACAATTCTGCCCTTCTGCTGCTGAGCCAAGCTCAATCAGGGGAAGGCAGAACAATAGGTATCCTGTCACAGGGAGGTGTGACCACCTCCCAGACAGGATTTAGTGTATTGGGGCCGGGTGGGTGCACTTGCCAGTGCCACTCAGTCTGCATGAGGGGCACATTTGGTGCCTCTTTGCATAGTCCATCCAAGGTAAAAATCCGACGTTGGAACAAGGTTCAAGGTAATGACCTAGAATCGGCCCTTGGTCACCTCCCCACCCCGCTAGCGAAGGACAATAATGTAGCAGCGTCCCAGTTCAATGACTGGCTCCTGGCAGTGGCCAACTGTGTTGCGCCCAAAAAACTGGTGGCGATAAAAAGATCTAAGACGTCGTCACCTTGGTATGGCCCTGAGCTTAAGTGCCTAAAAGTAAACTGTAGGAGAGCTGAACGTCTTTGGAGACAAGACTATAGTAATGAAAAGAAAGCAATCTATAATCTAGCTCTGCAACAGTATAAGGAAGCAATTATTGCTGCTAAGAAGCTATTTTTTACAACTAAGATTGAGGAAGCTGGAAATTCCGCTAAGGAACTTTTTAATCTGTTAAAATGCTGGCTAAACCGCAGCAGGACAACACATTTAAACCAGAACAAGTCATGTGTAATAAATTGGCCTTATACTTTCAGAATAAGGTGCAAGTGATCTATAATGACCTTTTGAACACTCGGGGAACTCCGGATAATTAATGCCAACTGCCTGGTGTTGTCGGATTAACCCATTGCAGACTATCCTGCTTCCAGACACTCAAAAATGATGACGTACAAAAACATCTCCTCTCTATAAAATCCGGCTCACCCAAAGACCCCTGCCCTCCATCCACTATGCACCTGGCCACTAGGAAGATCTGGGATAAGCTTACCTCTCTTGTTAATCAAGTTTTGGAATCGAGTAATTATCCAGTAGCCTGGAAAAGAGTAGCTATCAGGCCAATTCTCAAAAAGCCGACTCTGGAACCTACTGAACCTAAGAACTATCGCCCAATTGCTGGCCTGCCGATAGTAGCAAAAATTCGGGAGAAGTCAGTTAACAAGGTGCTGACTGACTATCTAGATGCCAACAATCTGCTGGACTCTACGCAGCATGGTTTTCGGTCCTGTCATTCTACCGAATCAGCCCTGATTACTGCAACAGAAGAGATCCGGAGAATAGTGGACGGAGGGGGCAGAGCGGTCCTCATACTCCTAGACCTATCAGCAGCATTTGACACCGTGAATCACACGGTGTTAGTGCAGCGGCTGAAGGATGTGGGGGTCGAGGACACTGCTTTGGCCCTCCTCTCCTCTTTCCTGGAGGCTAGGGAGCAGAGTCTGTATTGGGATGGTCTGCAATCGGACAGTTTCCATCTTCCATGTGGGGTCCCACAGGGATCGGCCTTATCCCCGATGATGTTTAATATCTACGTCACTCCGTTGGCCAGACTCATCAGGAGGCATGGATTTGCCCTGGTCTCCTATGCTGACTCTCAGCTCGTGATCTCTATATCCAATCAGCCTGAGGCCACAGCCGTCAGTTTTCATGCATGTCTCACTGAGATCATGACCTGGATAAACCGTAGCTTCCTGAAAATCAACACCGATAAAACAGCGGGGATAGAGTTTGGCCAGGGCCGATCCCTGTGGAACGACTCCTGGTGGCCGGTTGAGGCTGGGGAATGTCCGTGCTCTGTTTCTAAGGTCAGGAACCTCGGAGTCATCTTCGATGACCAGCTGAATTTTTCTGCCCAAGTTAACAGTCTCACTTCCTCTTGCTTCTTTTTATTAAAAACCTTGAGAAAATGTTTTCCTTTTATCTCACAAGAACTACAAAAGACGGTGGTGGTGGCTCTCTTCTTGTCCAAACTGGATTACTGCAATGCCCTTTTTCTGGGCATTGACAAGACCCAGATGAGGAAACTGCAGTCTCTACAGAATGCTGCAGCATGACTGCTTTTAAACATACCTAAAGGACAATCAACCTCGGCAGGAATTAAGTCACTGCACTGGCTTCCTATCCAGCAGCGCGTTGAATTCAAGGCCTTATGCCTGGTGCACAAGGCACTTTACGGTGGTGAGGATATCCCAAAAATTTTCCTACCTTACACCCCCTCTCGAGCTCTTAGATCCGCAAATTTGGGCCTTATCCAGACTGCTAAAATTAGGCGGGCAAGATGGGGTGGCAGGACTTTATCGAATTGTGCGGCAAAGCTATGGAACAAAATGCCAGTGGCCATGAGATTTCAATCTAATCGGCAGCTCTTTAGGAAGGATTTGAAAACATGGCTGTTTACCTCCACCTAGTCCCCCTGGTAATACAGGCTGTACTCCCTTACACATACACTAGCGCCAAGACGCCATGGCAATCGAGCGCTCTATAAACATATATCCTATCCTATATATCCTAGTCCACTTCAAACCAGCGCTCTGGTGCGAAACTGGACAAAGGACATGGGAGTAGTCTCCAAGTAGCCCCAACCTCAAGCATCTCCAGTGACCAGACTCTTTGTCCACACCGCATTGTCTACACTGTGGCCTGCATCTTTTGGCGAGATGCTCGAGGTTCTCTTGCGACTCCATTGCCTCCGGCCTGTGGGTCCTGTTGAGGGTCATCTTTGTTTCTTTTGGGCTCCCCTGATTGCTCGGGGCCTGTCCTGACTCCCCTGCTTGTGGTGAGTCCCCTGGACTTTGCTGGTCCCGACATTGCACCTTCTTCGAAAACCATGTTGTTTGCAGTTGCCAAGGCTTGTTGGTGCTCCCGATGGACACCGACCCCTCAACTCTCGATATCCCACGTGGGACAGCTTGTGCACAGCTCCTGGTCTTCCACAGCGTCACCTGGTCCTCACAGCTGCAGAGTCAAGTCAGCGTCAACTCTCCTGCAACTCCCGACATCGGTAGGCATTCGTCTTCCAGGTCTCCGGGTCACTCCTGAGTGACATAGACTCTGTCTCCTCTGCTTGCAGGTACTCTTCAACTTGAATCCACCTTTGGATTCCACTGAACACTTTCTCCTTCTCCAGCAGCGGCATTTTCCTGGAGTCCTCCATTGGGTTCGACGCCGGTGAGTGGCTCTATGGATGAGTGTGTGTGGTTGTATGGGTTTTGCTAGTGGGTGTATGAATGGTTGTGTGGGTGTGTGAGTGGGTCTGTGAATGATGTCATCAGTGACGTCACTGAACATGTCATGAGCGATGTAATATATGAGCTCATAAGAAGTGCACTGTGGAGACATAACTTATAGTTAGCTCTTGTAGCTATAACAGCCATAAACCCATCAATCAGTTACTGACACTTGACCTGTGGTGGTATCTGATTTGAAAAGGGGAAGAGGTCCACGTGTACAGCTTATCCTTCAGGAATCATGTCTGACGGCTTCAGGGGCAGCAAGCAGTAGGCTGTACGCCCACTGCCTGCTTACCCTATATATTCCCGAAATAGAATATTTTTTTTTACAAATGTGGATGTCTCTTTAAAAAACTGGGGCAGTTTAAAAAAAATTATTTCCATTTGAAAAAAATATTCAGAGATGCCGATCTGAAGCCTCTTGCAGGCGATGACTGCCATTCACAGGAGGCAGTTGCAAAATGCAACCTGCCTAATTCATTGTAATTAGGCAGGTAGTTTTACGACCTCTTGTGATTTAAGATGCGACATATTAGTACATAGGTCGCATCTCAAATAACATCCCAGTTCACAAACCCGTCAGTGTGAAATTTGCACATCCCTGGTTTGCGAACAAAGATTGCACATTAGGCCTGTTGTTACTAATTTGTCATTTTTTAAAAATGCAATTCGAAAACATCCTTATTTTTAATAACAATTCTATATATAATTTCAGTTTCTGATTACTTTAAATATTCCATATTTTGTATTTGCTATTTATGGCACTGGCAACCCTGCCTTCTTACCGGCTGAATTTTTACTGAATCCATCAGAAAATAACATGCTTCATACCACATTTTTGCTTTTTCCAAGTAACGTAAATAACTGGTGTTACTATGACTCAATTTACTAGTGCTCTATGTGTACTGATTATTTAAGGAGGGAAGGCTGATTTTGCCAACCTGAAGACCTGTCAATCACATCAGAAGTGAGCAGTAACTCTTTGAGCGCTCCTGCCAATTACTGGTGAACATGTTAATATAAGTAAATCTTCCCAGTCCCTTCCCCTATCAGACAAATTGTCTAGAAGTTACCAAAAAGTCTGCATGTAAATGTATCTTGCCTTCCTCGAGACCAATCGGTTTTTTATGGCTCAACCCAATGATAAACAACTTTCTATTTTGGGTAAATGGGTGCCTTTGTATTTTAGAGTAAGACAAACAGGCAATGCCATACTCCCGAAGAGCATTAGTTCTAGCTGAAACTGAACAGAACAGAGCATCAGTAAGGGGCTGATAGAAAGTTTAAATAGTTATTTAATTACTCTAGAATCACACTCCAAGGCAAAATAAAACATCTTACATGATGTGTTTTGTATGCCAAATCTCGTCTGTTCCCAGCCCTTCCTTGGATTCCTAAGCCGTCCACATCTACAGGGCAGTTTGATGTTTTTATGCTTTTCTTTTGTATGATTTTGAGTCTAGTACGTAATCAAATCTATGCCCCACATCGTTTATTTCTTACCACAACTTGTCCTTCTCCTACGAATCGGGCGTATCCGAAGTTTACATGTTCCGCCTCTTCGAGAGCGCTTCCTGGTCCTGCGCCTGGGCATCCTACAGGCCCTCCTACTGCCCCCCCCACTGGCCTCCCTACTGGCCCCTCCGCCGCACATTAGGTTGCACATGGCTGTACTAATTCTCATTTTGATGGTTTCTTGGCCCAGGGTAGGGATGCTGCTTGGAGGATGCACACAGCGCTTATGTGAACTAGTTGCCCTGCTGTGCCTGGTCCTGCTCATACAGCCGTGACTCAGCTGCTATGCAGATAATCTGCTATTGTGATGTCTCCAGCTGATGAGGGGCATGGTGACGTTTCCTGCCCATAAATGGAAATGAATCCTGCCCAGCAGTCAGTCACCTGACTAAGACAAGGACTGCAACGAGGGGGCCAGTCAAACCAATTGAAGCTGAATGAGTTCAATTTAAAATTACAGATTATTCTATTATGTAAAAAAATCGCAGTTCAAGGAAAGGGTTCTGTAGTTAATACTTATTTTGAAGTCTTTCCTCTTACCTTGTCAAAGTTATTTATATTTATTTCATTCAAGGCTAAAAATTAGCACACTTTGGGGCATATTTACGTTCCCTGGCGCATCCCTGCATATCAGCAGGGATGCGCCAGGGAAAATGCGTCACGCAAGTTTACCCTTGCGCCACGTCCGATGCGCCGCATTTACAATGCGGCGCATCGTGGCGCAAGGATAAGCAGATGCGTGACGCATCTGCCGGCGGAAGGTTGGCGCAGTGCTGAAGTTGTGTCGCAAGCGCGACGCAACTCCAGCACTGTTCCAACCTTCCCTATCCCTAACATGGTGCGTCAATCCTTACGTCAATCCTTACGCCTGCTTCAAGCAGGTTTCAAGCAGGTTTCATGTGGCGCAGGGGTTTACTACGTGACGCATCTCCCTAGATGCGTCACGTTGTAAATATAGCGCAATGCGGCGCATGGTTTGCGTCGCCGCTGCGTCACATGCGTGACGCAACGGCGGCGCAAAAGTGGCGCAAGGGGCTTGTAAATATGCCCCTTTGTTTTTTGATAGATTTCTGATGTGCATTTTCTGTATTGAAGTTAGCTAAAACATTAAATGAATCAGAGGAAATGAACTGATTCCATTCCATTCATTGTATTCATTCACATCAATCTATGGATGTTGCACTGTTCTGTTCAATGGTGCAGGAGGAACTTAGACTCCTTACTTAATCTAGAACCTGGTGACTCAAAACATACTCTTGCCAATGGCAGTTCGACAGTAGGAGGCAGATCTGCAAGCGAAGTAATTCAAGGGCATTTAAAGCAGGCCTTTTACGTGGGTCAGAGAAGCCAGTGATAATTGTTGAAAGGATACTTTATTATAGGAAGGTTTTAGTTTACTGCAAGTGTGCTTTTGGGGGTTGTGTTTGACAGTGTAGGGAAAGCTCGGGCTGTAGTTATATTAGATACAAGATCAAATATCAACTGGTCATTAAAGATATGAGGATTGCAGGTAAACCCAGAGGTGTAACTCTTCATCAGCACTAGTACAGTATGCAAGGCGTGCTATTTTCTGGGGATCTATATCTCCATGGAAGAGGAGTATCCACACAGATACTGAAGGGAATGGCATTCCGTGTGGCAGCATCCGGTGTAGGGTGTGTCCTATTCCTTCCACATTAAAAACATGTTAGGGAAACTTCAATGTAGAAGCCTCAAGTCCAGTGGTGACTACTACACAGAGGCATGAGAGCCAGGACAACACACCGAGGTGGGATGAAAAGTAGGAAGTTAGCAGAATGGTTTGCTTATACCCCACTGCCAAATCGGCTAGCAGGAATGCAGCAGAGTAGGGCCTGCACACCCAGCATGCAAAAAATGTGCACCTTCAAGTTTGAAAGGTACATGCGCTATGGGTATGGAGGGGAGAAATCCACTACAATACTAACACATTTACCAGAGCTCAGGGTGAAAGACTGCGTGGCCCCTATCTCTGGCCGAAACTCAGATTAGCCCCAAGCACCCACCTCTTATCATTCACTGTGCCTTGCAATGCTTCAGAAAATGACTGGCGAAGATGAGGGCATGGGCAGGACAGTGAGTATGCGTTGGTCATTACTGCCTGTTCCAGGCCCTTTCCATAACAACCTCTTACACTCAGTAGCCCAAGCCTTATCCACTATGCGCTTGTTCCCAGACCTCCCTATAGGTCCACATGCTCAGGGGATGCCTAGGACCATGTGGCTTAGAGCTCATACTCTTCCATAAACTATGTACTACTTGTCAAAATTAGATGATGTACAGGATCTGCTGCAGCCACCAGTTTGGAAATAAGTGCGGTAGGGAATGGGGGAAATGTATTTTTTGCCAGTGTATATGTCTACTCACGTATGTGTGTCCACATGTCTCTGCATGAGTAAGTGAGCATGTGTGTATGTGTGTGTGTTCAATGCGTGTTTTTGTGTGATTCTTTAGGTGCTTATTTGCATGTGCCTGTGTTTGTCTGTGGATCACACATCCTATTACATAAGTTATAGCCCTAGCAAATGTTAACCCTCTTTGGCGATATGGTGGCACCTTCAGGCATAACAGTGATTAGGGCATGTAATGGCACTCCTTACTATTACAGAGCCGATCCCTGACATAATCTTGACCTTGCCATATTGAATACTGGCTTGGCTTCATGGGGCCCCTTTCCATACAGATGGCCAATGCATACCATGGGTTTTATTGGCATTATGGTTGCAATCTGTGACTGTGGTGAGGCTGCTACCGCTTTGCTAATCTTGTGACGATATCTTGGGCTAATAGGAGCTTGCTATTTGTTTGTTGCACTGTTCGGATGCCAAGTCCTGTCCAATGTGTGTGTTATTTTTTACTTGTGGCTACGTTTTAACTTAGTTTAATCTATGTTAACATTTTACATTCTCTTACCTGACACCTGCCCGGTTCTGCCGTGGCTGAGTGCCGTTTGTGTGGAGGGCATGGTGCTAGTCCTTCTCGGCCATTTCCGGCCGTTTCCTCCACTTCCGGGTGAGGCAGGGTGCGGTCTTCCTTGCTCTGCATTCTCCTACTTAACCCGATGTGGAAGCAGTTGACCAGCGGACACGCGCAGAGGGCGCGCCGTTGGCACGCCTAAGGCAAGCCCGTCTGCACCCAGTCAGTGCACGACTGGGACCAGGGGCCAGAAACCCTGGTCTGTTGCTGTCAGGTCCTAGATGTTACTCTTCCCTTACCTTACATAATCTTCAACCCTCTCCTAACGTGTCTTGCCAGGTCTTTGCTCCTGATTCACCCCTTTTTCAGTGCTCTTGTTGCCACTTTAAGTGTACTCCTAACTTTCAGCCGGTGGTCGTGCATGACATCCAGGCTGGGAGTGGTGCTCCCTGTTCTTCCTCTAATACTTTAACTGCTTCTCAGTCAAACAGAGAATTTCATTGTTTCAGTTAAAATTGTCGTTCCTTACCTAAACATCAGCTCCATCTTTTTAATTCTATGTCAGGACCCGGAGGCGAGGATTAGGCTTTTCTTTCTTCTATTTTATTCATCAGCAGCCTTAGAAAACAACCATAAACAACAATAGGACTTCATTTCACATGAAGCCTAAGAAAAAAGGTAACACTGTTATGTAATAGTCCATTGTCCAATCAGGTGCCTCCTGGTACGGTAACAGCCCATGAACCCTGCTGGAAGTCCTCTTTCTTCGCTGCTAGCAGCCTCCTTCAGTTAAGTGTTCCTCTTCCCTCAGTCCTGGCTGGGTGGTTTTGGGACTGTTTTTCTGTACTCGTGTTTCTATGCCCCGGTTTACTGTGGGATTGTATTTGCATCGGTTTCAGTGTCCTTAGCTGTTTATCACGGTATTAATCTGGTGTAATATTGTGCTTCGGAGCGTCCGCTCCGTGTTGTGTGCTTCGGTTTTTCCCTTTCCAGGGCACCGGTTGTTTCGTTTCTGTATTGGGAGCCTCCGCTCCTCTAACGCGGCTGCGGGAACGTTCTGCCCGCTCCTACGCGGCCGCGTATTTGGTTGTGGTGCCGGCGGGAGTGCGCGGCGGTCCGCCGGCCGCTGGAGTGCGTGCCTCCCTTTCTCCGTTCCAGGCACGTTGGTTTCCTCAGAGAGACGCGGGCGGAGGTCGCGTCAGTTAGCGGACTTCGCCGAGCACCTCCTCCCACGTCTGTGCTCTGCTGCGCCTTGCCGGCCCGTCTGGAGAGCCGAACACCCCCAAGGGGTAAGACTGCACGTCCCTTCGTGCTCGGCAGCACGCTAGCCTCCAGACAGTACAATTAAGCCTGCTTTGATTTCTAAGGGCGTTTTCAGTGCTGCGCTTCCTTTGGGGCCTAGATTTACAGCAAGCCTCTAGGTGGGTCCTGTGGCCTTTCCTCATACCTGGGCTCAGTGAGGCCCTACGTTTTAAGCTGGGCTTGTCCCATCCCCTTAGCCCTCTGACCTGGGGGGTGGCCACCCTTATTTTGTTTTCCCTACTTACCTGGCACCTACCTCTGGTCCTCAGCTACTCCTGGTTTTCGCCATGGAGGAGTTTGATGATTACTATGAGGAGGAGGAGGACACTCAATATTTCCCGCTTTCAGATTAATTCTGTGACGCTGTCGACTCCTCCATAGCCAGGGCGGTCTCTGAGGCGATGGCTCCTCTGGAGAAGAGGTTGGATGACCTGGCAAAACGCCTTCAACCCCTCCCTGCGAGGGAAGACATTCTGGGGTCTTCGGGCTCCCTACCTCCAGAGTCGAGCCTCGTTCCCCCTCCTGAGAGACCGCGCAAACGCCCCCACTCCGACGGGGTGGATCCAGATGCGTTTGATAGGCTGCGCCAAGCCTTTTTGGATGCCCAGGCCCCCTCTTTGCCGGCAGATCCTTCCCCTTCAGATCCTCCGCCTGCGGGAGCCCCGGGGGCCCCGTGGCCTCCCCACCTCCTTTGGAGGACTCCTGGGGCGCTTCAGATGGCGAATCTGACCAGGGTAGGTCTTGGCGTCCCTCCCCCTCAGGGTCCGTAGTTCGCTCCCAGACTCCGGTTCCTCGGAGTGACACTCAGTCGGACCTCCTGGACCTGGAGGATCTCCTCCATCCCCGCTCCTCTGAGTGGGTGCCCAGTGATAAAGTGGCCAAATACGTGGCGGGTCGCCTGCGGAATGCCCGCGCCCTTCCCTGGAAGGTAAAGTGGCGGTCACGCCCGAGATAGATCCTAAGATGGCCACCTTCCTCACCAAGTATATCAAGGACCCGAAGAAGGGCATCGAAAGGTCCTGGAGAGCTTGCCAGGACAAGCTACTTGACATCACTGGTCCTTTGGTAAAATCTTTTGATATAGCCGAGGACGCCAAAGCGTCGGGGGCCCTCATCTCCCCAGAGGTCCTTTCTAGCTGGGTCCAACGCGCCATCATTTTTTTAGGGAATGCGAACTGCGCCATCTCGACTGAGAGGCGCAGGTCGCTTCTCATTAAGTTGGACCCAAAATTGGGCGAACTGGCCACTTCTGAGGCAGGCCAGGTGGCTCAGGGCGGCCTTTTCAGCGATCCATTTGTTAAAGAACTTGGCAAGTTCGTGTCCACCTTCAATTCCCTGGACAAGGCGCAGTCTACTGTAAAGCTCATTTTTAACGCGCAGGTTTTCGGCAGGGCTGGTCGTGGCTGGGGGCGCTCAGCTGGCCAGTTCTCACAGACAGCCTCCGGCAGAGGACAACCCTCCCAGAGAGTTCAATATCAGGATTCCTCACGCTTCGGGGGGTTCTACCCTACCAGAGGTCGTTCCCGTCGCCGAGGCCAGCATAATGGAGGAAGAGGCGGTGGTGCCCCCCCTCTCACGGTGAGTTCTATTATCGTATCATGTCATTGCTTGGGGGGCAGGCTAGCCCGTTTTGTAGACAATTGGAGGTCCCTGACATCCGATGCATGGGTGCTTCAGACGGTGCAGGGGTTTCACATAGAATTCTTTGGTTCCCCAGTCCAGACCTCTCCCCGGGCTCCAATAAGATTCTCAGGCAGGGAGGCGGCCTTGATACACCACGAGGTCCAGGAATTCCTGGCGAAAGGGGCGATATGCCACTCTACCCCCCATCCGGGTCCTTTCTAAGCATCATTTTTCTGGTCCAGAAACAAGATGGTGGCCAACACCCGGTGATAAACCTTCGAGAATTCAATGAATGGCTTGTCTACCGGCACTTCAAAATGGAGGGGATTCACCTCCTTCGAGACCTGTTGCGTCCCAATGATTGGATGGTCCGTTTGGACCTCAAGGACGCCTACCTGACGGTCCCAATCTTTCCACCCCACCGTTGGTTCCTACAGTTCCAATGGGAAGGCCAAACTTTCGAGTTCACCTCACTTCCCTTTGGCCTGTCGTCGGCCCCCTGGTGTTTTACCAAGGTCTTGCATCCGGTGGTGGAGGCTCTGCGGGCACAGGGTATGAGAATGATTGTCTACCTGTACGACATGCTCTTTATGCACCAGTGCCCCCGGACTTTGACAAACCAGCTGCGATCGGCGGTGCTTCTTCAGTCCTTGGGTTTTGTCATAAACCAAGCAAAGTCTTGTCTCCACCCCTCTCGTTCGATCACGTTCCTGGGCTTTGTAATCAACTCGGTGGAAGCGACCCTGAGTCTCCCTTCCAGGAAGATGGCGAAGATCCGTCACGAGATTCGACAACTGCTTTGGAAGCAGCTGACATCCCTGCGAAGTGTCACCAGAGTGGTCGGCCTGTTTTCAGCCTCGATCCAAGCCATTTTTCCGGGCCCGCTACATTTCAGAGCGCTTCAGAGACTCAAAGCGTTCCATTTGCGCAGGGGCTTGTCTTACGCCCAGTCAGTTCCTCTGTCCGAGGAGGTCAGGGACGAACTTCAGTGGTGGCTCTCCCACATGGAGGCGTGGAACGGTCGAGCCATTTTTGGTTCCCTTCCGGACATGGTGATCGAGTCTGACGCCAGCGGCTCAGGTTGGGGCGCGCGTTGTGGAGAGTTCACCACAGGAGGAAGTTGGTCTGCCGCGGAACGTTCCCTCCACATCAACTGCTTAGAGCTCATGGCGGGCTCGTTCGCGGTCCGTTGTTGGACCAGAGACAGGGCTCACTCGTGCGTCCTCCTCAAGATGGACAATGTGGCGGCAGTGCGCTACATCAATCATCTGGGAGGGACACGCTCCAAGGCCTTGGCGGATTTAGCCAAGGACTTTTGGGAGTACTGCCTGTACCATCAGGTGTCAGTGATTGCGGAACATCTACCGGGAGTGGCCAACCAGGTGGCCGATTGGCAATCCAGACACCTTCGGGACTCGAGCCTCTGGAAACTGTTTCCTCCGGTATTCCTGAGGTTGCAGGAACAGTGGGGTCCTTTTTCTGTTGACCTCTTTGCCTCTCGTCTGGATCACCAGCTTCCCAAGTACTTCAGCTGGAGGCCGGATCCCGGGGCAACGGCCACCGATGCGTTCCTCCAGGATTGGACTCTGGAGAAGGGTTATGCCTTTCCCCCCTTCGCCATGATAATGCAGCTGACGACGCAGGTCCGTCGGCAAGGGGCGGATCTGGTGGTGATTACCCCAGTCTGGAGAGCGCAAGCCTGGTTTCCAGTTCTAATGGAACTTTCCTGGGCTTCTCCAATCCGACTACCCCGTCTCCCTCATCTCCTTCTCAATCCATCGGGCAACCCTCATCCCCTGATAGTGAACGATTCACTACCGCTGATGGCATGGAGGATTACAGGGCTCGATGGCAGGTCCCGGGGCTTTCGAGCCACGCTGCCAAGCTCCTTTCCAAGGCATGGGCAGACGGTACAGTCAAGCGCTACCGGTCAGCCTGGTCTCGATGGATGGGTTGGTGCCTGCAACGGCGTCTGGATCCCGTGGGGGCAGATGTCGTTCACATTCTGAATTTCCTAGCCTTTGTAGCTTCAGAAGGGTTAGCCTACAGAACGATTAACACCTTCCGTTCTGCAATCTCGGCGGGACACTCGGTGGTGGTGGATCATCCTGTGGGTGACCACCCCCTGGTAAGGAAGCTTCTACGAGGTATTCGTCTTTCCCTTCCTCCAGAGCCGAGATACTCTGTACTTTGGGATGTCAATAAGGTCTTAAACTTGCTAAAAGAATGGCCGAGCAATAAATACCTGACGCGGAAGCAACTGTCGTCAAAACTTGCAATGTTGTTGTGCTTAGTGTCTTGCAGACGAGTCTCAGATGTACGAGCCCTGGATGTTTCCGGGAGATCCTTTACTCTGGATGGGGTCACCTTCCTTGTGTCTCGTCGCACCAAAACCCAGTCTCGGATTATTTCTTATCCATCCTTTCCTGACTGTCCCAAACTCTGTGTGGTCAGATGTATCAGAGCTTACGAAGCCATGACCGAGGACGTTCGCCCGCATGGGGAGCGTCAGCTCCTGATTGCCTTACGGAAGCCTTTTAGAGCGGTCTCCTCCCCGACGATTGCACGATGGGTCCGGTGGGTGATGGTTGAGGCCGGTATTGATACTAATATCTTTGGAGCACACTCTGCAAGAGGTGCTATGGCATCCAAGGCTTTCATGCTAGGAGCTCGCTTGGAGGACATCTTGAATGCAGCAGACTGGTCTTCTGATTCAACCTTTAAAAGGTTTTACTTTAAACCAGTCACCTCCATAGCGTCTCTAGTGGTGGATAAGCTTTGAACTAGCCTAATCCTCGCCTCCGCGTCCTGACATAGAATGAAAAATTTCCTAGCTTTCGTAACGGAAAGTTTCAATTCTATTAAGGACTCGGAGGCGAGGATTAGCCCCCCTCAGGATACTCCTGGACCCGCTGGGTTGATCAGGATGTGGCGTCTGGAGTAAGTAAAGCGTTTTCCTGTTCGGTTGTGACTGTGGCTTTACTTAGATGCTGACTAAACTTAGGTTCTAGCAGAGCTTGGAGGACATCTTGAATGCAGCAGACTGGTCTTCTGATTCAACCTTTAAGAGGTTTTACTTTAAACCAGTCACCTCCATAGCGTCTCTAGTGGTGGATAAGCTTTGAACTAGCCTAATCCTCGCCTCCGGGTCCTGACATAGAATGAAAAATTTCCTAGCTTTCGTAACGGAAAGTTTCAATTCTATAAAGGACTCGGAGGCGAGGATTAGCCCCCCTCAGGATACTCCTGGACCCGCTGGGTTGATCAGAATGTGGCATCTGGAGTAAGTAAAGCGTTTTCCTGTTCGGTTGTGACTGTGGCTTTACTTAGATGCTGACTAAACTTAGGTTCTAGCAGAGCTTACGGCTCCTCTCTCCTTTTTTCTACCTGCAGGGACAGAGTCGTCGAAACAAGACTAAGAATTCTAACGGTCGGCATTGTCGCAAGAAGAAAGAGGACTCCCAGCAGGGTTCATGGGCTGTTATCGTACCAGGAGGCACCTGATTGGACAATGGACTATTACATAACAGTGTTACCTTTTTTCTTAGGCTTCATGGGAAATGAAGTCCTATTGTTGTTTATGGTTGTTTTCTAAGGCTGCTGGTGAATAAAATAGAAGAAAGAAAAGCCTAATCCTCACCTCCGAGTCCTTAATCGAACTGAAACTTTCCGTTACGAAAGCTAAGAAATTTTTCATTTTCTCACTGACATAGATCCTGATGTGGTCTTTCTAACTGAAACATGGCTTCACGATGGGTCCCTACCTGATATTATATCAGCACTCCCGAATAACTTTTCCTTGCTAGGAATCAATAGAACACTTAAAGTTGGGGTTGGCATCACCATTATCTTTAAAAAAAACTATAACTGTCAAATTGTGGACCTTCAGATCCTGAACTGTGAAGGCTTGGCCTTTTCTATCCCTTTTACTCATAAGTTTACCCTCTTGGGTGCCCTTATTTATCTCCCTCCTGGGCCTTATCATAACTGGCGCTCAGCCTTTTCTGACCTACTGGCTCCCTACATTCTGCGGGCGGCCAACTTCTCAGTGTTTGGTGATCTCAACCTCCACCTGGAGAACCCCGATGATAAATCAGCATTCACATTTATAGAGGATATGAACACTCTCAATCTTTCACTGTGAAATTTACTACCTACTCACATCGCTGGTCACCTTTTGGATCCTATTTTTTCAAATCTTGCTACTTTATCTGTTGCACCACCTGTCCAGCTTTGCTGGACAGTTCCTTTTACCATCAAACGTCTTTCTTTCTCTTCTCCTAGGCTGACTCTATTGCCTAAAACTAGGAACTGGTCTAAACTTAATTTATCAGTACTCAACAAAGTGCTTCTTGACAATACCCCTTCTCTTGTTTCCTCCCCTGATCAAGACCAGCTCTCTGTGCACCAATGGATTACAGTGGCTATCAATTCCATACTACCTCTCTCAGTAAAGCCACAGCTTAGAACTTATCCTCCTGCCCCTTGGTTTACAGACTCTCTTAAACAAGAGACAAATCGTTGTAAAGCCTTAGAGAGACAATGGAGGAAACATTATTTGTCTAATGCTAAGCTGGAGTACTTGGGAGCATTAAAGAAATATCATGATCTTTGCAGATCGGCTCCTGCAGCCTTCTTTATTGAGAAAATGTCTAGCTACCAAAACTGTCAGAAAACTTTGTTTAAAGTTGTGACTAAACTCTCAGCTGCTAGTGCTTTTTTGATCCCTCCCTCGCTTTCCCAACCTCAATGCGACGAACTAGCGCTGTTCTTTCACAGTAAAGTTAAGTCTATCCATGACCACCTTGCTGTGGATGCCTCCCAACAAGGGATTCTAATGTTACCTCTCAATCCAGCGGTAGGGCCCCTTGAAATTTTCCCCCAGGTTCCTGTGTCTGGGGATTCTTCTCAGATTAGTTCCTGGCTTCCTTTGGATCTGTCTTCTTTGAAACTGTCGCTGAGATCTATTAAGTCTGGTTCACCTCTTGATCCTCTCCCCCCTTCCAAACTTAGTCTTTTGGACGAGACTGTACTCTCTGTGATTCTGAACCTTCTTAATACTTCTTTGAGTATGGGTTCGGTGTCCTCAGAGGTAGAAACATGCACTCGTCCTTCCTTTACTAAAGAAGGAAGGTCTTGATCCTCTCAGTTGGTCTAATTTTTGCCCTATTTCTCTCCTGCCTGAGTTCTCCAAAATCCTGGAACGCATATTAATACTCAACTTTCTTCTTATGTTACTACTCATAATTTGCTGCAACCCTCTCAGTCGGGCTTTAGACCTGGCCATAGTACAAAGTCTGCTCTTCTCGGGGTCACTGAGCATCTCAGGCAACAACTTGACGCCGGAGGTACTTCCGCTCTCATTTTGCTGGATTTAAGCGCAGCTTTTGACACGGTGTCACATTCCATTCTGATAGACCGTCTCGAAACCTCTGGCATTGTGGGTCTGGCTCTGAGGTGGTTGATCTCTTTCTTAAATGACCGTACCTTCCAGGTCTTTTTGAACGAGTAAGATCTAACACTCTAGCTCTAACCTCTGGAGTGCCTCAGGGCTCTATTTTGAGCCCTTTGCTTTTTAACATTTACGTTCGCCCTTTGGCTGACATTGCTGAGAAGTCTGGACTGACTATTTTTTCATATGCCAATGATACCCAGATTATTTTTTCTCTTTCCACTGCCCAGTACCGAGATCCCTCTCTGCTTTAGATTGGTCTGAGGAATGTCTCCTCGTTGCTGACCAGTAATGCCCTGAAGCTAAACGGCACTAAAACTGAGGTGCTTGTTCTGGGTAACAACCCTGAGCTTTGGGGAATCAAACATTGGCCTTATACTCTGGGCCCTGTGCCTGCCTCTTTCCCCAAAGTTAAAAACCTGGGGGCAGATTTACAAGCCCCCTGCGCCACCAGTACATCACTTTTTGTGACGTACTGGTGGCGCAGGGGGCTGCTCCATATTTACAAGGAGAGGAAAAGCCACCCTGCGTGACTTTTCCTCTCCTTGTAAATACGGCCCCTTCACACGCAGCACTTTGCGGTGAAGGGGCGTTCCATGGGTGTTGCTGTGGGTGTTCCCACGCAACACCCATGGAACAAGACACATCTCCAGAATTACGAGAAATCGTAACTCTGGAGATGCGTCTGAATGCTACGCCACCCTAGAGGTGGCGTAGCGAGGCGCACCGAGGAGAAATGTTTTCATTTCTCCTCGTTTTTTCCTCTTTCAATGCGTGCTGCATTAGCACGCATTGAAAGAGGAAAATGGTTGTAGTGATTGTTTTTGTACAGGAAGGGGAACCTTCCTGCACAAAAACAATCTCCCCACGACGCAGGCATCCTTGCACCATGGTGCAAGGGTGCCTGCGCCGGCGCATGGCTGCAGTTTGTGCGCCAGCGCAGGGGGAAGCACAAGGATGCGACATATTCTTGTAAATATGTCGCATCCCTGTGCTTTCCAAACTAACGCAGCATGGTGCAGCAAAATGACTTGCTGCGCCGTGCTGCGTTAGTTAATTGTAAATCTGCCCCCTGGGCTTCATTATTGATAAAAATCTTTCCCTGAAACCTCAGGTATCCAGGCTTACGGCTTCCTGCTTTGCTGTTCTTAGATGGATCAAGAAAATCCTCTGGCTTATTCCACAGGCAGCTCAGAGAACGGTTCTGCAGGCTCTGGTGATATCCAGGCTAGACTATGGCAATGTGCTGTATCTGGGTTCAGACAATGTCTCAGTGCATCGGTTGCAGGTCATTCAAAATGCAGCTGCTTGTCTTCTTCACATCTGCCTAGATGCGCCTCTGCGTCTCCTTTGCTTCACCAACTCCATTAGATGAAAGTCAATAAGCGCATTGAGTTCAAGGCCCTATGCTACATGTTTCGGGTTAAATGGGGCCTTGCTCCTTCCTATATTCAAAGCTTGGTAACACCTTATGTGCCAGCCCGACAGTTGAGATCCTCTAGCCTCTCACTGTTTTCAGTCCCCACGTTTCAGCTCATCCGTATGAGGGGTCGCTCCTTTTCCTATCTGGGCCCCAAGCTCTGGAATGCTCTCCCAATTGACCTTAGGAACTGTCAGTCTCTGTTAGCTTTTCGTAAGCGCTTATAGACTTTGCTTTTAAGCGACCTGGCTTGATTCCTATTCATGCCTGTTGCCTAAGTTATCCTGCCTCCACTTGGTAGTGTCGGAAGACCCTGTTGGGTAGCTGCACGCTTTATAAATTTATAAATAAATAAATCTCTGGCATAGATATGGCAATCCCATGTTTAGTGGTGGTTATCCTTAGCATAATAGTACTCACTCTTGCATGTTTGCTATGTTGGGCATGCTGTGAACAATGATATGTCTGGTAAACTGAGCAACCTTGGCATGTTATATGGACCCTCAACTATATAGAGGCTTTCTCTGGCACAAAGATGGGCAGGAGAAGCAAAGTAGGGATTACCCATGCCATAATGGGGGTTATGTTATGTATCTTATATTAGGTGCATTTGTAAACGGTACTATTGCGCAAGCGAATCTTGGTATAAACAGGTAGGTGTGCCTAACCTTGCCTAGCGTAATTTGGATAATTGAATAGCTAGTGCGTCAGCTTCTTGAGGGATTCAAGAAGAGAGAGGGAGGTTTTGAGGTGCAGTGAGAGGTTGTTCCACACTTTATGAGCTATGTAAGAGAACCACTATCCTGATCTGGTTCTTTGTATTTTTGATGTGTGTGTGAGTAGGAGTTCTGTTGAGCAGAGGTGTCTGGGTGGTTGGTGGAAGGACATGTGGCTGTTAAGGTAGGTAGGGATCTAAGTTGTGTAGTGCCTTGAATGGAAAGACTTTGAAGTGAGCACATATTAATAGCCAGTGTAGTTAGCTCCCTGAGATGTGGTGTGATGTGATTTCTGTGTCAGAGGTTGCAGATGGATCTCACTGCTGAGTAATGGATGGTTTGTAGTCTTCTGGTTAGTTGCTTGGTGATCTTAGGTGTAAGACTTGCCATCTTTTGGTGTAGTTTCCCCTGTCTTTTTGCTTCTGACCTCCTGTTTTTGACTGTATGCTGGTTTAGTTTTTGCTGGCTTTAGCACTCTGGGCACTTTACCATTGCTGACCATTGCTGACCAGTGCTACAGTGTGAGGGCTCTATGTCTAAATTGTAATGATATTTGGTTTCTCTATAATTGGCCCATTTGATTTACCAGGAAGGTCCTAGTACAGTGCACCCGGTGTGCCCAGGGGCTGTAGGTCGATTTGCTACTAGTAGACCTGCTGCATCAATTGTGACACCCACATGAGCAACCCTGTAAACTTGTCTCAGGCCTGTCACTGCAGAGCCTGTGAGTGCAGTTTTAAACTGTCATGTCACCCTGGCAAGTACCCCTACTTGCCACGCCCAAACCTTCCCTTTTATTACATGTAGTGCACCCATAAGTTAAGCCCTAGTTAGCCCCATGGGCAGGGTGCAGTGAATTTATAAGGTATACCTGGTTTTAAGTTTACATCTCCTGGAAATGAAAAACTGCTTAATTTGTTTTACACTACAGCAAGGCCTATCTCTGCCATAGCTTAGCTTTACAAGTGTATCTTCCAATTGGGAGCTGATAGAAAATGGGAGTTTGGTGTCTCTGGACTCACAATTTAAAAACATAATGGTGCATCACCTCCTCTGTGCCTTGCAATGTCCCGGGCATCAACAGCTCAATGACTCTGCAGCACCTCTAGGAAGCTATGCCTTGCTTCAGTGACATCTCTCATCCATTGTGCAATGCACCATCCTCAGCACCGACGTGCCAACGACCTGCACCAACAGTAAAGAACCGATAGCTCAGCGATGGCCAGCGACAATTTACCTCCCCAGCACTTTGCAATGCCTTTGTTTTGTCATCGTTTCCAAGGTACTGTACCTGGGGTCAGTGCGACTCCATAGCCGGCCTACGTTCCATCGCAGTTGGCCCCGAACTTTGAGATTCAACTTCGTCAAGCACATTGTTTTAGCCTCAGTTGGAGCTATTGTGTTTCTAAGCACGATAACTTAATTTAATCTTTGGGAATTCATGTTTGGATTTGTGTATGTTGGATTTTTGTCATTTTGGCCTTGTTTCATTCAGATAAATATTGGTTATTTTTCTAAACTGGTGTGGAGTACTTTTGTGGTGTTTTCACTGTGTTACTGTATGTGTGTACAAATATTTTACGCCTTTTCCTTGAGGATAAGCCTGACTGTTCTTGCCAAGTTACCAAGGGGTTAGCACAGATTATTCTGAGGGTGTAACTTAGTTACTCTGAGTAGAGCGAGGGTCCCTACTTGGACAAGGTGCACACCCCTGCCAACTAGAGATCCCATTTCTAATACTGAGTAGAACGTTTTCCCATAGTCCAACTTGTTGGTGACTTGGGCATGAATGAGTTTTTCTTGGGAGCCTTTTAAAGACCTTCTTCATCATCTTCATCATCTGCAGAGTATAGACGCAGGATGCAGCAACAGCATTGACTTGAGTGGCCATGTCCGGTTTGCTATCGATGATGATTTTGAGTTTCCTGGCATGTGTGCTGGATGAGGGTGTGAGTCCAAATTTGGCTGGCACGAAGTTGGAGTCCCATGGTGAAATGTTCTTGCTGAAGATCACTACTTCTGTTTTGTCACTGTTGGGCATGAGACAGTTGACTTTCATCCAGGTAGCGACATTGGTCTTGCAGGCTGTGAACATGTTTCTTGGGCTTGGGGGGCTTGCCTAAGAGGGAGAGTATGAGTTACTTGTTGTTGGAGAAGAAGAGGATGTTGCTGTTGTGTGCGCATATGACATTGGCCAGAGGGGTCATGTATACGTTTGAAGTGGGTTGGGCTGAGCGATGAACCTTGAGGCACAATGCAAATGAATTTGTGGACTTCCAAGGAGTAAGGTGCTAGGCTGACAGCTTGTGTTCTACATGTTAACAAAGGAGCAGATCCAGCAAAGAGCAGGTCCTTTGATGCCAATCTCATGCAGGCTTCTAATGAGGATAGTTGTGTGAGACCATGTCAAATGCTGTAGAGAGGTCCAGGAGAATGAGGGCTGCCATGTCTGTCAAGGATCATGTAGATGTCAACTGTCATCTGGATGGCATAGCATCGAGGAGCTAGTGGTTGCTGACGTGGTTGGTGAGGTGTTGGTTGATTAGGTTCTCTAAGACCTTACCTGGATATGGAAGCAGGATGCAGTGGCAGCATGGACTACTGTACCCGGGTAGGTTGGGAGGCAGATGGGTCTGTAGTTGGAGGGCTTTTTCTGGGACAGCAGATGGTTTATTGACCACGGGCCAGACTGTGGTATGTTTCCAGGTGTCCAGGAATATGGCTGAGTCAATGAAGGCTTTGATGATATGAATGTGTATTAAAGCTTCACTGATCGATGGGAGTTCTTTGGCAAAGACCTAGTAAGGGCAAGGGTCAGATGGGACCTCTGAGTGGATAGTATGCATTGACAGGTTGGTTGCAATGGTTCCAACGGTGGTGACTGTGGATCACTAGGTCAAGGTTCATTATTCAGCCGTGATGGAAAGATGAGTTGTGATAGTGACAGATTCCAGTAGAGGGTTGAAGATGGCATATGTGGAAGTTATTTTGTTAAAAAAGAATTCTCAGAGCTTGCTGCAAAGCTCTTGCAAGGGGCTGATTGTTGGTCTTGGGCTTCGCCCTCTCTTCAGGGTCATCCCCAAACCTTTTGTCTACCTCATCCTGTTTTCCCGAAGTGTTTCTGTTGGCTTTTAGGACTCTGTGTGCAGTGAGTGGGTGTGTGAGTGGTTGTAAGGGTTTTGCTAGTGGGGTTATGAGTGGTTGTGTTTATGTCTGAGTGGGTGTGTGAGTGGTTCTTTGGATGATGTCATCAGTGATGTCATTGAGACGCTGAAGTACCTGCACGCAGACTCTCCAGCATGCAGTGCTCTGACATCCCTTGCGGGGTGTCCAACTCGAGACCAAGATGGGGTCCTTTGTTCTCTCCCATCAGGTAATGGGGTTGGCTCTTTCCTATGGGGATTCTAGGCTTTCCACCAACATACATGCTAGGTACACTTAGGTACACTTAGCTAGGGTTAGCATCTTAGGGGTACGCATTATTCCTACCATCTATCTATATGCCTGCATATATTCACTGTTTTAGCACCATGGTAGAATTATACCTGTTATTTACTCTGTTGGTGCTTGTAATCGTATGTATCTGTGTCTGTCTAATGGTTGTTGCAGAACACGTATTTTATACTAGAATGACGCTGATTCAATAAATACTTATTGAAAACGTCCCGACCGTTTAGTCTGTGTATCTCTCTGAGACAAAGTGAGCATGAGTGACTGAGCGAAAAGTACTGTACTGTTTCCACGATCCCCGAGGGGTCAGGGTTGTCATGTTCAATAGTTGCCAGAAACTATTCGCTCCTTGGTAAGGTTGGGGGGCTTATAGTGGCACTGTGAGTTAGCTGGTCTATAGACTAACATACCCTTTGGGGGTATCTGGAATCAGTCTGAACACCAATTCCTTAGTTTATGTTGTCTATAGGAGCAGATCCTATATAGATTTGTAGGAACTACACAACATAGCGCCGCCAACGTTGGTTTGGTTCCTATTTAACGGTCAAATCTGAGTAGTTCAGTCGTGCTTTCTTAGAGACCCCTACTCACATTTACCTAGAGCCGTCTAGAGTGGGGAGGGAAAAACCGCCACAGATGAGTAGGTATACCCTATGTATTGGCTGTAGGAATATTCAAGCTTGAAGGATTATAGTTCCTCACATTGTGCAAAACCTTATCTCTTTTTCTATAGAGCTTCCACCCATAATGTCTCAAAGGGCAGACACAGGTGACAGTGGTACTAGTGGTACTATTGGTACTAGTAGGGAGGAAGCTGAGCAAGAAGGTGCCATAAACATTCCAGAAAATTGCAGAAATGCACTTGCTACAAAATTTGAAAATGTTGGTCTCTCAGCGTTAGGCGGGACCATTACCTTCGTGATTAAGGCACAAGAGGCATACAGAACAGAGGTGTTCTAATCTTCGGTCAAATTCCCACCTGCATATGCACGCACAAATACATTTCATTCTTACACTCCGGATGAAATACCAGATGAATACTCTCCATAGGAGGACATAGAAGTCCCGTTAACTTACCAGAAGCACATAAACTGGTTTAAAGGTGCCCTCCCACACACCACAGAAAAAGTGAGACTCGGTCCGCTCAGCAGAGACTGAGTGACGTGGCCAGTTCAAGCTGCTTACACACCGTATCCAGAGATAGATACATTAGCAGCAGCAGACTTAAGTCCACAATAATAAAACTTTACAGATATCTTACACAGTTTATTATGCAAACACTTACACTTCACCCTTTAAGGGTCACTCAAGAAGGTCAAATACAAGGGACCGCAACTAAAATCACCCTACAAACACTGAACGCGATAATGGGAAGAATGCCCACTAAATGTAAGCAAATGCCATTCTGGATAGCACAGAAAATAGCACAGCTTGAGGCAATGTTTCCACACACTGAGCCGCAAGAAAAACACAGAATACTAAGAATCTGCTTGCCAATGGGACTAGCTCCCCCGATAGAGGATTGTACCACTTGGGGTACAGTTTTTCGCTGTCGTTTAAACCAAAACACATGGTACCCCCTCAAAAGCAGTCATACCAGAAGTATTGAAACAAATACAGAATGAGTACGGTGCAGAACCTGCCTTGGACTTAGGGATGAAATTGATAACAATTTTTCCCAGGTATCCACAATTATGTTTAGCAAACATAAAGGGGGAGGCAGCAGCGGTGGCTATATGCCAACACCTGAGGGAATGCACTCCTGCACAACAGAAGCGATAATTACCTAAAATTATCGAAGTGACCTATGCTTCACTGGGTAGAGATCATTTGGGAGCTAGACCTGTGAAACCACAAATTAATAGGTAATCCTGAAAAAGATAACTAAGCAAGCACCTGATTCTTCTAAAAAGAAATTGGATAATAAATCAAAAGAGAAGCAAAATGCATCGCAAGCAAGGGGCGGGTCTCCTCAACAGGAGCCCTTGGACAGGAAATATAACCTTAGAAACTGACAATATTAAAAAACCTGACAGGTATCAGGATACTGGTAGACGTTCTTCTCGTTCCTTACAGGGTTTATCAAAAAAACTGCAAGAGGGAAGGACGGTCAGAACACAGATCAGAAGAGCGAGTCAAGCTAAGAGACGCACATCACACTTCAGACTACATTATCAAACAAGAAGATAAACCCAATTTAAAACCTTAATTTAAAAAGAAGAAGGTAGCTGGCCTTAAAATAAGAAATGCCCAGGCTATTGAGGACTCAACTTCTGAACGGAGAATGGGCTCTGATGATGCTAGACAGCGCAGCAGAAATAACAATAGCTCGCCAGAACCTGATGGAATTTCTGGTGATAGCAGCTTTGAATGAACATATTACGGTGGAAACACCTGATACAAGGGTAAGCGTCCCAATTCAGTTACATGAAATAACACTCCAAATGGAGGGGGACAAACCAAAGAAAGTGAAAGGTCTCTTTTGGGCGAACCTAACATATGGAAATGATATCCTTTTGGCTGAAAAAGATTGGCCACTTGAGTTCGTTATGGACTGCCCAAAAGGAGAAACAGTAACATTACCAGCCTTCCCTGACCTCGTTCCAGAGTCTCTAAAACATTCTAATGCGCAGGAGTGGGTGGTAGCACTAGCTCCTGCATTATACCGCAATCATGTAGGGTGGGATGCTAAGTCACCTCACCATGAAATCCCAGTCAAATCTACTCCAACTCCACAGAGGCAGTACCCTATAAAACATGGCGTGAAAAAAACAGGTCAGGGAGATCTTAAATCAAGTTGAATACCAAAGTGTAATCAAGAGTTACACCTCTTCCATGAATAATCCTTTGTTTCCCGTGATGAAACACGACAATTCATACCATCTAGTTTCAGACTACAGGCATTTGAACACATGCATGAAAACATTTGCAGTACAAAATGCACACAGTGCCGCATTGATGAATAACATTGTGCAGAAGAAATACAAAACAACACTGGATATCTCGAATGGATTCTTTTGGCAAAATATAGCACCTGAAAGCAGATATTTGACAGCATTTTCGGCCTTCGGCTCTAAGCATCAATTCTGTAGATTGCCCCAAGGGTATAAGAGCAGCCCCGGGTTGTTCTCAGCAAGAGTATCAGAGTTACTTCAACATTTTGATGAGGCATTGTCCTATGTGGATGATATTTATCTAACGGATGATGAACTATTGGATCATTTGACCAGGGTGAACAACATCATTTTGGGGTTTGCCTCGGAGGGCTACAAATTTAACTTTAAAAAATCAAAAATTGCTCACCTCAATGTCCTATTTTTAAGTATATGAGCTCTCAAGGGAAGGGAAAGTCTTAGCAGCTAATTTTTTAGAAAAATGTGTGCTGCTCCAACCTCCTAAATTTTGGCAGAACATACATTTTGGATTACGCAGAAAAACAAAACTAAGACTTAATAAGACCCGATTTTTCAGTTCGACGTTGGACACAGGAACACACAGAAGTTCGTTGTTCCATACAAGCTGACATGATAGCTTCCAAACACTTACACATATGTGTAAACACCATGAACTTGGTGATCCATGTAATAGCGGGTCAATCAGGATACACGTACTTAACCTTCAATTAAGGCAAAACGGTACCCACTGCATACAAATCACATCTTTACACAAACGCTGAGATGCATTTTGCATCAACAGAAAAAATCCTTACAGCAGTACAGACTGCTGTAGTGAGAGAAAAAGCACTAGCTCTGGGGAAATGCATAATTGTTGTGACTCCAGTACCGACCTTAGAGGCCGCTACAAAAGCAAGCGTTACAAATGCAAAAGCACTGCATCAACGATGGATACAATGGGCTAATTCTCTCATTGCAACAGATGTAGACTACAAATTTGATTCTACATTAAAAATACAAGCATTTCTGCAGTATGAACAAGAATAGCCTCTCCCAAATTAAATAATGTCTCATACATAATTTACACTGACGGATCTGCTCAGCCTGCTGTAGGAAGTAAACAGCAATGCAGAGCTGAATGTGCGATTATAAAGGGACGTATGCGGGACGGCAAGTTTTGTCCTAGATTGCACGGCACAGCTGGCAGAATAGCCCTGATACTGCCACAAAAAATATGGATCTGGAATTTCCCGCACTTATTGTGTGCGATTCATTTTACTATGTCCATTCATACAATGAATATCTTCACTATTGGGCCCCGAATGGGTTTAGAGATTCCAATGGTTGCACAATAAAGCATAAGGGAACAGGTGGCAGAGCTGCAAAAAGGTTGGCCACGGACTCACGTGATTCATACATTGAGTCATCAGCATGTTGGCGTGCACGTTGATCGGAATTCACTGGCAGATGAAGCCGCCAAGGTGACAGTGAGAACTGCTGTCATTGCTGCAATCACTCATTCTAATACGAGAACAGACGGACAGATCATGGTAGCTGTCAACGCTACATGTAATAACAGCTCAGCATTACCAAAAGGCTTTCCACTCAAGTACTCGTACAAGTTAGATGTGCAAAACATACTGTATGCTCAAATTCCAGGAGTGGGGGATAGAGTAATGCCAAACATGGATCGCAGATTAGGTTTAATTCTAGCTGCACATGAGGGTCTGGGTTCAGCACACGCAGGTATTACTGCAACAGTTTCACTACTGAAACACCGATAATGGTGGCCAGGTCTCATTAAACAGACCAAAGGCTATGTCCTTAAGTGCGACATGTGTCGGCAGATGAAGGATTCCACTGTAGCACGTCCATCACAAACACCATTACTGATATCGGACAGACCACTCGCATGTGTCTATTTGGACCACTGCGGACCCTTACACTCTGATGGGGCTTACAAGAACATCTTGTTGGCAGTGGATTCATGCTCTAGATTCCAGTGGGTTTGGCCACAGTGCTCAGCTGACGCTGAAACTGTTATAAAGGATTTGAGAGTCTTTATAGGGACATACGTTATTGGCACATTACATTCTGACCGTGGCCCTGCGTTTAGCTCTCGGGCTTACAAAGCAGCCATGGGAAGTTTGGGTGGGGTCTTGCGGTACTCTACGTATCATCCAGCGGAAAATTTTAATTGTGGAGAGGAAAAACCGGAGCTTAAAGCAATTCTTAACAGCGAAGGTATTAGGTTTGGGTGGCAGTTGGGTCAATCACCTATATGGGGTCCAGAGGGCACTTAATAACATGCTAAGAAGTTCCCTAGGAGGCCGTACTCCATACGAGGTCCTGTTTGGGACTAGAATGTGGGTACCCAACCTCGAATGTGGTAGCACAGTGGGGGATGAAAAACCATTTGACATCAATGATCGTTTGACTGTTTTACAGGAACTCAATGATTTCCGGGCATTATAGAGCAACATCCAAGTAAAACGCACTGTCACTGGGGAAGTGAAAGCTGTTCCGGCAAGACCTGCCTGGGTCCAGAAGGTTGGGGACCTGGTCAGAGAAATGATTGTAGACAAGAAAAAATTTGGGCCATCTTACAGAACGCCTATACCTGTCCTGGCTATGGAAGGAAAAAGAACAGTACTTTACCGCCTCTTCTGGCAAGAAAGGAAAGATATTTGTCTCAATTGATCTGATCAAACCACACTATGCGGCCGATACTGAATAGTAGGCCGCATGGGCTCCTGGGTAGCCGTCGATCTCCTCTCGCTACCATACAGGAAGTTCAGACAGAATGATTAATAACATTTAAAGATTCCACTCTAAGAAGTAATGAAGTTACCAATAATGAAATGGAACTCGTGCCTGTTGAAATTGAACAGCAACAAAACAGAAATGAAACACAGATCTCAATTCAGACAAATACCGACATCTATATAAATATGCCTCTACAGGAGACATCTGCCAGTTCTACAAAACCTGCTGAGCTACCAAAGATAGATCGAACTGCATCTGGCTACTTCATCGACTTTGACACCTTTTCTCTGGATCCAAGCAAGCCTGAGTCACCGCCAGCTCCAGTTTCCCGCAAAAAACAACGTCATGATTTCTACCTTTGTCTGAAAAAGACTGACCTTGTTTCTCCCTGGCTACAACTTTGGATTGCAATTGGTCTACTATTCCTAGCCCCCTGTATAGGTGCAGCGACTGTCTTTTTACTGCTCCTTAATGGACATTATCTCCCACAACTCTCTGCAGCAAAACATGTTAACTTGGTCCTGAAACCGCATACATCATCACATCGTGAACAGAGGGACCTGTCTTTAGTGAACATTACAGCAGTTCCGGTTCCAGAAGGAATAGTTTGGGACAGAGTTTCATATGATGTATATGGTCCCACTGAACTTTTAAAAATTCCATATTTATTTAAAATTTCCTTAAGTGATATCATCACCTCCAGTACTTTCTCTGATGATTGGGACTTTGAAACTAAATACTATGCTGTCTGATTTAGAACAATCTGCTGCATTCTCCAGTAATGAATTGTATGATGATATATCTGATTTTGACACCATGTATTGTTACCAACACTATGGTCATCATTTCTTGCACAAAGTATCCCACGTAATGTTTTCACTTACCATCAATGGGAACATTGCCCAACACCACTGAAAGATAGTTGGGAACATTGCCCAACACCACTGAAAGGTGGTTTGCAAACGTTTGCACAAAGGTTTTGCTTATTTTCTGGGTTTAACATATCAGACCCTACCTCTTATTACTATGAGGTTGCACCTACACCTGCAAAGAAAAATATGCTCACCAACACGAAACAGATATACTCTGCTTCCTTTATTTCCCAGCTGTCTTTACAGGGTTTCGACTTTTGGAGGGACATCATAGACACAAAATCTGTCTGGGGGACTAAAGATTGGCAAGTTCAGGGAACTGAGGCATTATTTAAAGCATGCCTCATACCACAGCAAATTATTTAAATTATTTTCCTGAACAGCCCAGTGCAACAGATTTCCTGTCTTGGGACTAGCCAAGGTCAAGGATTTGAACACACCACGGATAACCCAGCTTTCACACTTGGAGGGTTGGCAACATTTTACATCACACAGTGAGGATGCATTAGATACCATCTTACATACAATTCATCAGACCCCAATTGGAAGGGATGGTTGGTTTGGCCTATCGACATAAATAGGTGTCAGTCAAGATTCAGGGGTACAACCGAAGGGTTTAGTATCCATAAGCCTGACCAACGATATGCATAACAAGAACACTAGGGGTGGTGACATCTTATAGTGTTGAGAAGTTATGCTAAGAGTGGCTCAAAACCTCAACACTGCCCCAGGTGAAACAACACTTGTCCATGCTCTCAGACAATATGGATCTTAGGGATTTTTTGTTAGGTCCCCTGAAGCCACGTTGAAAACGCTTCTTATACTCTACTCTATTTACAATGAGGTATGGAAAATCTCTCAGCAAGAGGCTGCTGAGAGATTGACAGGGTTAACCTAGAAAAGGCTTTGGTAGTGGTCGACAATGGCATGACCACACTGTCATCTAGAATTTATTCACTGGGCAACATTGTGTCTTCTGCAATAGATGTAATGGAACAAGATTTATCTATATTGCAACATGGACAATCGCAGTTGCTGTCCATTCTATTATTAAGCTGAATGCTACACTTGTTGCGCTCTGGTCACATGCCCAGGTGGTATATCAACAGTACGGCTCTGTTTTCTGCATACAATCTAACAGAAAGACTGACAAAGATGGAACACAGAGATGCAAAATACACAATGCTGCACATTGAAATATTGGACCAACTACCTTTTACTGTGGCTGAGTCACCTTCCACAGAATGGTTAATCCATGGCCATATTACACTGCCAGTCACAACATTCCAATTTCAATACTGTCTACAGTATCACCAAGTAGGCAGGTATGAAGCAATGGGACAGGAATCTTGGATCTTACTGTACAGATTCAGATGCAGGAATGAGGACACTGAAGTTTTTCTTAGCGGTTCAGACTGAGAATTCTTTAAGTGGGTCTCTAATTTGTCAGGATATTATGCTCCACGGAGTGTGTAATGTTTTGGTTGCAAACTTATCATGTCACTTGAAAGTATACCCAGCTGCCATGATTCATCCAGTGTTCAAACTACTCTCGAATGGGAGTTACTTGATGTTGAATGATTAAGGTTGTTGTGGGATGGTGCCAGGCAATGCGTATCTAGTCACAGTAAGCTCCAGGGTTACTTGTTGTATGCAAGTATTGTTTCCAGGGAGGCGCCGCTATGGCCTTCATTGAATGTTTCCTTTATACAGTTTGATTCTCTAGGCAGACGGAAAGCCATGCTTTAACAGAAGGATGTGGCCTTAACCTCAGCCGAGAGACTTTTGATCTCCAGGTAGCAAGGTCCTCAGTTGAAATACAGGCACTAGTCCGAACAAAATTCCCGCTCCATTTTGGGGAAATGGTGCATTGTATCTTTAACATGTCTGATACGAGGGGAATTGTACACCTACTTAAGAGCATAGATTCTGGACTGTTAAGCACCTTTCAGACAGTCTTCGGAGTGATTCCAGCATCCATACACTCACAATTAGGAGGTGTTTTTGAAGGACTTCCACTGGTCCTACTACTTGTAGTGGGTATCCTGGTTGTAATATTCCTGCTACACAATGGACGTCCCAGATTCCAAAGAGGTGGAGAAAGCACTCCTGGTGCGATGTTGCCGTGAACGCATGGTACTCCATCTGGGCACACCTCGGCTTCGGGATCTAAGCGAACATTGGTTCCTATCGTTCAGATCAGTCTGAGTTGACTGCATCTTGTCTGTGCTCCGCTGCCTATAGTGGGGATACAAATGCGTGTTGGACATGTGTCTAACTCTTCCATCGGCTGTGCAACCGGACGAAGACATACTACTGGACCCCTTAAAGGCCCATGTATTACAGTGCCTTCAGTGTATTCCAATGACGATGTCAGCATTCTTAGAGCCACCACGGGATGCTTCAGCTCCTGTCGGAATGGACACCAGCACTACTACAAACACACAGGCTTTGAATGTTTCAGATGTTTCCTCAGCAGCGACTGTGGGAACTGGAGAAGATCAAATTTGCTCTATCGATCTGATCAAAGAGGTGTTACAGCAACCGTCGTCTGCGAAGGCAAGCAGCAGTGATGTTGCGCCTCTCGCACAGGACACAAACATTTGGCTCTCCGTGTGCTGTGAACAATTCGGCCTTTTTCCAAAACAACACAAATTGGAATACGAAAACATAATCTTTGTTTATTTTGTCCTGCTCTCACTGAGTGCCATGGCTTTCGATGTGCTCAGTTGATCTAAACAGTATACTGACTATGTACAGGACTGATAGAATTTTATTTTAGCTTTTTACATCACCTTTACTAATACCAGGTTTTTAGATGCTTTTCGTCCACTTTTTAGCAATGTTTTTTATATGCTTCTTAAATAATGCATATTTTTATCATATATCTTATCATTATCATATATCTTATCGTCCTTCTAATGAGTGGGTTTTATGAGCCCCAAGGTACCCCAACATAGGCATAGGTGCTTGCATGACCTTTTACCTACATTTGTCCTACCCTTATTTTGCATAACGGCTCTGGCGCTGACGTTTTACCTAGTTAGATGCCAAATCAATGTTGTGTGGTTCTTATGCATGAGGATTCTCAGTATCACAGCAGAACTACCATCTTCTGCATAATAACTCTGTACAAGGGTCACCTATATCGTCATCCTTAGAAAACAGGCCTACAGTAACATGACACAGGTAAGTAGAACCCCTGAGGGTACCTTCCGAGTATATAAGTTTCAGATCTTCACTGGGCAAGCCAGAGGAGAAAAGCTTCCATGGTGACACGAAACGCTGAAGTCCCTGCACGCAGACACTCATTCACGCAGTGGTCTAACACCCTTGTGGGGTGTCAAACTCGAGACCAAGACGGGGTCCTTCATTCTCTCCCATCAGGTAATGGGGTTGGCTCTTTCCTAGGGGGATTCTTGGCTTTCCACCTCCATACATGCTAGGTACACTTAGCTAGGGTTAGCATATTAGGAGTACGCATGATTACTATCATGTATCTATATGCCTGCATATATTCACTGTTTTAGCACCATGGGTAGAATTCTACCTTTTATTTACTCTGTGGTGCTTGTAATCCTATATATCAGTTTCTGTCTAATTGTTGTTGCAGCACACTATTTCATACTAGAATGACGCTGGTTCAATGAATACTTATTGAAAACGTCCCCACCGCTTATTCTGTATCTCTCTGAGACAAAGTAAGAACGAGTGACTAAGCGAAAAGTACTGTACTGATTCCACGATCCCTCAGGGGTCAGGGTTGTCTTGTTCGATAGTTGCCAGAAACTATTTGCTCCTTGGTAAGTTTGGGGGGCTTATAGTGGCACTGTGAGCTAGCTTGTCTATAGACTAACATATCCTTTGGGGGTGTCTGGAATCAGTCTGAACACCAGTCCCTTAGTTTATGTTGTCTAAACGCGCAGATCCTATATAGATTTGTAGGAACTACATGACAGTATCTACAACAGCTGCAAACCATTGATCAGTTCTTGACACCCGACCTGGGGTGGTATCTGATTTGAAATGGGGAAGTAGTCCATGTGGTCCAGCTTATCCTTCAGGAATAATGTCTAACGACTTCAGGGGCAGCGACTGCAACTGCACTGCAACTGCCTGCTTACCTTATGTATTACCAAAATAGATTATTTTTTTACAAAGGTGGACGTTAAAAAACCTGGGCTGTTTTAAACAAATGATTTCCATCTGAAAAACATATTCAGAGATGTTGATCTGCAGCCTCTTGCAGGCGATCACTGCCTTTCACAGGAGTCAGCTGCAAGATGCAACTTGCCTAATTCATAGTAATTGGGCAGGATGTTTTACAACCTCTTGTAATTTAAGATACAACATATTAGTACATAAGTTGTATCTCAAATAACATCCCAGTTCGCAAACCAGTCAGTGTGAAATCCCTGGTTTGCGAACAAAGATTACACATTAGGCCTGTTGTTACTAATTTGCCTTTTTTTACGAATGTAATTCGAAAACATCCTTATTTTTAATAACAATTATTTATATAATTTCAATTTCTGGTTTCCTTTAAATATTCTACATTTTGTATTTGCTATTTCTGGCACGGGCAACCCTGCCTTCTTACTGGCTGAATTTTTATTGAATCCATCAGAAAATAACTTATGTTTCATATCACATTTTTGCTGTTTCCAAGTACCGTAAATAACTGGTGTTACTATGACTCAATTTACTGGTGCTCTATGTACTGATTTTGTAAAGAGGGAAGGCTGATTTTGCCAAACTGAAGACCTGTCAATCTCATCAGAAGTCAGTGGTGAGCAGTAACTCATTGAGCGCTCCTGACAACTACTAGTGAACATGTTAATGTCAGAAAATCTTCCCAGTCCCTTCCCCTATCAGTTAGACAATCGTCTAGAATTTAACATAAAGTCTGCATGTAAATGTATCTATCTTGCCTTCCACGAGACCAATCGGTATTTTATGGCTCTTAACCCAATGATAAACAACTTTCTATTTTGGGTAAATGTGAGCCTTTGTATTTTAGAGTCAGACATAAACAGGCAATGCCATATTCCAGAAGAGCAGTAGTTCCTGCTGAAACTGAACAAAACCGAGCATCGTGTTAAACAGCAAGGAACTGACAGTTTGAATAGTTGTTTAATGACTCTAGAATCAAACTCTAAGGCAAAATAAAACACCTGAAATGATGTGTTTTGTATGCCAAATCTCGTCTCTTCCCAGCCCTTCCCTGGATTCCTAAGCCGTCCACATCTACAGGGCAGTTTGCAGTCTTTATGCTTTTCTATTGGACGATTTTGGGTCTAATATGTAATCAAATTCATGCCCCACATCCTATATTTCTTACCACAACGTAGTCTTCTCCTACGAATCGGGTGCGCCCGAGGTTTACATGCTCCACTTCTTCGAGAGCTCCTCCTGGTCCTGCGCCTGGGCCTCCTACTGGCCCTCCGACTGGCCCTCCGACTGCCCCCCCCACTGCCCCCCCTACTGGCCCCTCCGCCGCACGTTAGGGTGCACATGGTTGGACTAATTCTCATTTTGATGGTTTCTTGGCCCCGGGTAGGGATGCTGCTTGGAGGATGCACACAGCGCTTATGTGAACTAGTTGCCCTGCTGTGCCTGGTCTTGCTCATACAGCCGTGACTCAGCTGCTATGCAGATAATCTGCTATTGTGATGTCTCCAGCTGATGAGGGGCATGGTGACGTTTCCTGCCCATAAATGGAAATGAATCCTGCCCAGCAGTCAGTCACCTGACTAAGACAAGGACTGCAACGAGGGGGCCAGTCAAACCAATTGAAGCTGAATGAGTTAAATTTATATTAAAGTTAGTTTGTCCAAGTTCTTTATATATATTTTATTCAAGGCTAAAAATTAGCACACTTTGTTTTTGGATAGATGTCTGATGTGTATTTTCTGTATTGAATTAAGCAAAACATTAAATGAATCAGAGGAATACAGCTGATTCCATTCATTTCTTTATTCATTCAAATCAATCTATGGATGTTGCACTGTACTGTTCAGTGGCGCAGGAGGAACTCAGACTCCTTCTTACTTGATCTAGACCCTGGTGACTCAAAACATACACTTTCAATGACAGGAGGGGAGAAAACCACTGCAATACTAACACTTTTACCAGAGCTCAAGGTGAAAGCGCGTGGCCCGATCTCTGACCGAAACTCAGATTAGCCCCAAGCACCCACCTCTTATCATTCACTGTGGCCTGCAATGCACTGCAATGCTTCAGACAATGAGTGGAGAAGATGATGAGGGCATGGCCAGGACAGTGAGTATGCTGTGGTCATTACTGCCTGTGCCAGGCCCTTTCCATAACAACCTCTTACACCCAGCAGCCCAGGCTTGTCCACTATGCGTTGATTGCGTATCTGTGCGCTTGTTCCCAGACCTCCCTAAAGGTCTACATGCTCGGCCCAGGGGATGCGTAGGACCATGTGGCTTAGAGCTCATACTCTTCAATAAACTATGTACTACCTGTCAAAACTAGATGATGTACAGCATCTGCTGCAGCCACCAGTTTGGAGATAAATGGGGTAGGGAATGGGGAAAAGTATTTTGTGCAAGTGTGTATTTCTACTCATGTATGTGCCTCCACATGTCTCCATGTGTAAGGGAGCATGTGTGTGTGAGTGTGTGCGTGCCTGTGTTTTTGTGTAATTATGTGGGTATTTATTTGAATGTGCCTGTGTTTGTCTGTGGATCACACATCCTATTGCATAAGTTATAGCCCTAGCAAATGTTCACCCTCTTTGGCAATATGGTGGCACCTTCAGGCATAACAGTGATTTTGGCATATAGTGTCACTCCTTACTATCCCTGACATAATGCTGACCTTGTTATATTGAATACTGCCTTGGCCTCATGGGGCCCCTTACCATAAAGATGGGTGTTGCATACCATGGGTCTTATTGGCATTATGGTTGTAAGCTCTGGCATAGATATGGCAATCCCACGTTTAGTGGTGGTTGTCCTTAGCATAATAGTACTCACTCCGGTATGTTTACTATACTGGGCTTGCTGGGAGCAATGATCTGTCTGGTAATCTGTGAGCAACATTTGCATATTCTATGCAAACTTGGCATGTTATATGGGGGATTTCTCTGGCACAAAGATGGGCAGGAGAAGCAAAGTAGGGATTATTCATGCCATAATGAAAGTCATGTTATGTATGTTATATTATGTACATTTGTAAACTGAACTATTGCGCAAGGGTATCTTGGTATGAACAGGTGTGTGTGTGTATGCCTAACCTTGCCTAGGGTAGGTTGGTTAATTGAAGAGCCAGTTCTTCAGCTTCTTGAGGGATTCAAGAAGAGAGGGGGTGGTTTTGAGGTGCAGTCTCAGGTTGTTCCACACTTTATCAGCAATGTAAAAGATCAACTATCCTCCTGATCTGGTTCTGTGTATTTGTGGTATGTGTGGAGCAGAGGTGTCTGGGTGGTTGGTGGAAGGAAATGTGGCTGTTAAGGTAGATGGGGGTCTAAGTTGTGTAGTGCAGTGACTGGAGAGACTTTGAGCACATTTGTATATTATTAGCCAGTGTAGCTAGCCCCCTGAGATATGGTGTGTTGTGATTTTGCGGATGGCTCTAACTGCCGAGTAATGGATGGTTTGTAGTCTTCTGGTTAGTTGCTTGGTGATCTTGTGTCTACGACCTGGCATCTTTTGGTGTGGTTTCCCCTGTCTTTTTGCTTCCGACCTCCTGTTTTTGACTGTTTGCTGGTTTTGTTTTGCTGGCATTAGGACTCGGGCACTTTACCACTGCTGACCAGTACTAAAGTGTGAGTGCACTATGTCTAAATTGTAATGGTATTTGGTTTCTCCTTAATTGGCCAATTTGATTTACCAGGAAGGTCCTAGTACAGTGCACCTGGTGTGCCCAGGGGGTGTAGGTCAATTGCTACTAGTGGACCTGCTGCATCAATTGTGGCAGACACATGAGTAGCACTGCAAACCTGTCTCAGGCCTGCCACTGCAGAACCTGTGTGTGCAGTTTTAAACTGTCATGTCGACATGGTAAGTACCCCTACTTGCCAGGCCCAATCCTTCCCTTTTATTACATGTAGGACATCCATAAGTTAGGCCCTAGGTAGTCCCTAGGTAGTTCATGGGCAGGGTCCAGTGAATTTAAAAGGTAGAACAAGTGGTTTTAAGTTTACATTTCCTGGTAGTTAAAAACTGCTTATTTTGTTTTTCACTACAGCAAGGCCTATCTCTGCCATAGCTTAGCTTTGGAGCTGCCTTGTAACATTTAACAAGTGTATCGTCCAATTGGGAGCTGATAGAAAATGGAAGTTTGGTGTCTCTGGACTCACATTTTAAAAACACAATGGCGCATCACCTCCCCTGTGCCTTGCAATGTCCCGGGCATCAACAGTTCAATGGCTCTGCATCTCCTCCAGGAACCTACGCCTCACTTGCTTCAGTGATGTCTCTCGTCCATTGTGCAATGCACCATCCTCAGCACCGACATGCCAACAATCTGCACCAACAGTAAAGAACCGATGCCTCAGCGATGGCCTCAGCGGCGACTCACCTTGGGAGCCATTTAAAGACCTTCCTCATCATCTTGTTTATGTGTTTATGTTTAGGAATTTGTAGAGCGCGTGGCTGCCCAAGGGCTTCCCAGTGCTAGAGAGTACTGTTTACAAGCTCTATCCATAGTGCGTCTACAAGGGGAACAGCACATTTTTGAGATGTTTCCTGAAAACGGTTTCGTTGGGTAGAATTCTTATTTTATATGGGAGGGCATTCCACATCTTTGGTACCAGGTGGGCAAATGATCTGCCCCCCCACCTGGCTCTTTTGGCTCTCGATGTCCTAAGAAGCTGTTGCTGAGCTGATCTTAAATGCCTGTTTGGGATATACCTGGACATCATTTGTCTCAGTTTTATTGGGCCTTTTTTGTTAACAGCCCTATATGCCAAGCATAGGGACTTAAACTTTATTCTTGTTTCAATAGGGAGCCAGTGTAGCTGTTTCAGTGCTTCTTTAGTCGAAGTGCATTTGGGGATTTTTAGAAGGAGTCTTGCTGCCGCATTTTGTACTACCTGTAGTCTCTTTGTCACGTATTTAGGCGCGCCCACGTAAAGTGAGTTTCCATAGTGCAAGCGCGAGATTATAAGAGACTGGATGACCATTTTTTCCAGATGTTCCGGGATCACCTCAATAATCTTCCTTAGTATTTTAAGCAGGGAGAAACATATTCCTGACAGTTTCCTGGATTGGCAATCCATCGTGAGTGAGTTCTCCATCCAGACCCCCAAGTTTTTTATAACTGGTTTGTGTATAGGTGGATTTCCCATACAAGGGGGCCACTGTGTCAGGGGTGCCTGGATAGTGGATTTTCCTAATAGCATAATCTCTGTTTTTTCGCCATTTAATTTCAGATGACTATTGGCCATCCAATTTACCACTCTCTCCAGACAGTGACTCAACTGCTGATTTGCATTATCTGTTAGGGAGACTATCAGCTGAGTGTCGTCAGCATGACACCACTGAGACACCATCTTCCTGTGCTATATTAGCCAGCTGTCGTACATAAATATTAAATAGGGTAGGACTAAGGGAAGATCCCTGTGGGACGCCACATGTAATTGGAAGGTGGTCTGAAAAACAGTCCCCTTCCATCACTTGGAAGGACCTGTCTTCGAAAAAAGAAGCCAACCAGTCCATGGCAAGGCCATCTTAAGAGTATGGAAGCAGGATGCAGTAACAGCTTTGACTTGAGTGGCCATGTCCGATTGCTATCGATGATGATTTCGTGTTTCCTGGCACGTGTGCTGGATGAGGGTGTGAGTCCGAATTTGGCTGGCCACAAGTTGGAGTCCCATGGCAAAATGTTCTTGCTGGAGATCACTACTTCTGTTTGTCACAGTTGGGCATGAGACAGTTGACTTTCATCCAGGTACCGACGTTGGTCTTGCAGGCTGTGAACATGTTTCTTGGGCTTGGGGGGCTTGCTTAAGAGGAAAAGTATTAGTTGGGTGTTGTTGGAGTAGGAGAGGATGTTAATGTTGTGTGCACATATTACATTGGTCAGAGGGGTCATGTATATGTTGAAGCGGGTGGGGCTGAGCGATGATCCTTGAGGCACTATGCAGATGAATTTGCAGACTTCCAAGGAGTAACTTGCTAGGCTGACAGCTTGTGTTCTATATGTTAATAAAGGAGCAGATCCAGCAGAGAGCAGTTCCTTTGATGCCAATCTCATGCAGGCTGCTAATGAGGCTAGGGTGTGAGACCATGTCAAATGCTGCAGGGAGGTCCAGGAGAATGAGGGCTTACGTGTCTGTCAAGGATCATGTGGATGTCATCTGTCATCTGAATGGCATAGCATCGAGGAGCTGGTGGTTGCTGACGTGGTTGGTGAGGTGTTGATTGTATAGGTTCTCTAAAACCTTGCAGTGACGACATTGACTACTGTACCCGGGCACGTTGGGAGACAGATTGGTCTGTAGCTGGAGGGCTTGTCTGGGACAGCAGATGGTTTATTGACCACGGGCCAGACTGTGGCATGTTTCCAGGTGTCCAAGAATGTGGCTGAGTTAATGGAGGCATTGAGAATATGCATAGGTGTATTAGAGCTTCGCTGATCAGTAGGAGTTCTTTGGCGAAGGCGTAGTGGGGGCAAGGGACCTACGAGTAGATGGTATGTATTGGCAGGTTGGTTGCGATGGTTCCAACGGTGGTGACTGTGGGTCACGAGGTCAAGGATCATTCTTCGGCCATAATAGAAAGATGAGTTGTGACAGTGACAGGGTCCAGTAGAGGGTTGAAGAAGGCATATGTGGAGGATATTTTGTTAAAAACGATTTCTGAGAGCCTGTTGCAAAGCTCTTGCAAGGGAGTGATTGTTGGACTTGGCACTCTCTGCAGGGTCGTCCCCAGAACTTTTGTCTACCTCATCCTGTTTTCTCAACCCATTTTTGTTGGATTTTAGGACTCTGTGTGCTTTATCACTGCTAATCAGAGATAAAGTGTGCTTGTGCTCACTACCTAAAACATGGAAAAATTGGCTTACACCGGATTGACACATTTAATTTACTTATAAGTCCCTAGTAAAGTGATATACCATATACCCAGGCCCTGTAAATTAAATGCTGCTAGTAGGTCTGCAGCACTCCTTGTGCCACCCACTTAAGTAGCCCCTTAAAACATGTCTCGAGTATGCCATTGTGGCCTGAATGCAGTTTTAAACTGTCAATTCGACTTGGCAATATAACCCGCTTGCCAAGCATTGAACATCCCTTTTATTTCATGTAAGTCACCCCTAAGCTAGGCCCTAGGTAGCCCAGACACAGGGTGCATTTTAAGTAAAAGGTTGGAAATGTACCTTGCACTGGTAGTGAAAAACTCCTAAATTTGTTTTTGACAAATATGAGGCAGGTTTCTTTGCATGGCCGCTGAACCTGAGGTAAAAATACTTTGGTGCCCCCCTCCCGCCCTTCAAAAACGAGGTTGTTTTGTAATAGTTAATTTTGATGTCTCCACAATACGTTTTGAGTCATTTCCTGTCGTGGCCCTACCACACAAATGAGGCACAGTTTTTCTCGGGAGACCTAGGCGAACACCGGGTGGCAGGAAATTTGTGCTGGCCCAGTGATCCCACAAGTTTCCCACACAGAAATGTGCAGAAAATTTGATTTTTAGCTAAATGTGAGGTTTGCAGGCGATTCTGTGTAAGAAAACATTGGGTGATCCACGCAAGCTACTCCTCCCTCTCTAGTTTTCAGAAATGACTGGGTTTGGTTGGTTTATGTTTTGGGCCTTTACATGTCAAGGTCACTTGGCCCACCAACACAAGTGAGGCAACAGTTTTCTTTGGAGACTTGTGGGAACGCTGGGTCATAGGAAATGTGTGGCTGCCTGCAGATTCCAGCACCTTTCCTCACAGAAATGCAAGGAAAATGTGTTTTTTAAGCAAAGTTTGAGTTTGCAGGGGATTCCGGATAGACAAACCTGGTGAGATCAACACAAGTCACCCGCCCTGGACTCCCCAGGGTGTCTAGTTTTTAAGAATGTGATGGTTTGATAGTTTTCCCTAGGTGCCGGCTGAGCTGAGGTCCAAAATCCATAGCTGCCCACATTGCAAAAAACACATTATTTTTAAGTGGAAAAATGTGATGTGTCTACCTTGCGGTTGGCACCCTTTCGTGTCACGGGCACTTGGCCTATCCACACAAGTGAAGAATTGTTTTTCTTGGGAGAATTGGGGAACGCTGGTTGGTAGGAAATTAGTTGCCGCCTGCAGGTTCCAGGACTTTTTCTCAAAGAAATGCAAGCAGAATGTGTTTTTTAGGTAAAGTTTCAGTTTTGCAGGGGATTCTGGGTAAAAAAGCCTGGTGACAGACATAGGAGTCACCCCACCCTGGACTCCCCTGGGTGTCTAGTTTTAAAAAATGTGCTGGTTTGGTAGGTTTCCCTAGGTGCCGGCTGAGCTCGGGTCCAAAATCTTGTGCTACCGACATTGGAAAAAAAGGGTACGTTTTCAGTGGAAAAATGCAATGTGTCGATGTTGCGTTTTCGGCCATTTCCTGTCGCGGGAGCTAGGCCTACCCACACAAGTGAGGCACCCATAATTATAGGGAGACTTTAGGGAATGCCGGATGGATGAAAGTCTGTGGCTCCCCACAGATTCCAGAACTTTCTTACGTTTTTTTATTCAAAGTTTGAGAATTGCAAGGGATTCTGGGTATAAGAAACATGGTGAAACCCTCACAACTGGTGTCTAAGTGTCTCGTTTTCAAAAATGTACAAGTTGGTAAGGTTTTCCAAGGTGCCAGCTGAGCTAGGGTCCAAAATCTAGAGCTACCCGCATTGGAAAGAAAGGGTAGTTTTCAGTGGGAAAATATGCTGCATCTATGTTGCATTTTGGACTGTTTCCTGTCACAGGCATTAGGTCTAAATACACACGTGAGGTGTCATTTTTATTGGGAGACTTTGGGGAATGCCAGGTGGATGGAAGTGTGTGGATTCCCACAGATTCCAGAACTTTTCATCACAGAAATGTGTTGAAAATGTATTTTCTTAGTCAAAGTTTGAGGTGTTCAAGGGATTCTGGTCACAAAACCTGGTGAGATCCACTCAAGTCAAGATACCCATATGTATTTAGTTTTCAAAACTTTACAGGTTGGCCAGGGTTTCCCTAGGTAACGGCTGAGTTAGGATTCAAAAGCTAGAGCTACCCACATTGGAAAAAACGGTCTGTTTTCAGTGCAAAGATGCAAAGCATCGATGTTGCATTTTTGTCGGTTTTCTGTCGTGGCCACCAGACCTACCTACATGAATGAAGTAGCATTTTTATTGGAAGACTTGTGGGTTCATCGAATAGTAGAACATTTGTTATTTCCAATTGTATTTGATTGTATTTGTGTTTTTCAAAAGTAAGCCAGTATTTAAAAAATTTACATTTAGAAAAATACCCTCTAAATCATACACTAGTACGGGTACCCACAAATTCAGAGATGTACAAATAACCACTGCTCCTAAACTCCATATCTGGTGCCTGCTTCAGAAAATCATAAGTTTCCTAGATACTCCTTTTTAACTCTACTTCGCTATATGATTTGGTCTATACTTGGTATTTAATGAAAAACTCATTGTATGTTGCAACTCAGTTATTGACTCTGGGAACCTTGGCTTTTTTAGAGACTCTATTAACCGTATGGCCCAATTCACAAAGGTAAACTGGGACAAAAGTCTAACTTTGACTTTCACTATTCACAAAGTGCATTTACGAGTAGTAAACTGAAGTTTTGGTCTCAAGTGTAACTGAGTTTAACTGAGACCAAAAGTCTAGTCTCAGTTAAACTTAAACCCAAAACTTAAGCTAAACTGAAACAGAAGTCTAACTTTACTACTCGTAAATGCCGAAAGTCATAAAGTTAGACTTTCATCTCAGTTTACCTTTGTGAATCAGGGCCCTATATGACCCTGCAACCAGATCGCTCTAGTAAACATAAGGGTTTATTGATTTTGTAAATTGCCCATCGTGACAAAAAGTTACGGATGAAAATGTTATCACAAATGCCAGCCATTCCCTACTCATTATCAATATTTTTTTATTTCAACAGTTATCTTCCTTAGGGAAACCTGAGGGATCTACAGATATGAACCCTTGCTGGCTTTGGAATTTTGTCTGCTTGTCTGAAATCTACTTTTTCTGGATCACCCGTGGGTTTCACACTGATTTCCACCACAAACTGGTAGTAGGTTGAGAGTACAAAAAATAGGCAACCTCTTGAAAAATGCAAAACTGTGGTACCAAATTAGGCTTTTTGATTAAGTTTTACATGTTCCTAAAATCTGGGAAGATGGTGACTATAGTACAGGAAACTGTTCGTGTATGCCATTTTTAGGAAAAAGAAACACACTTTTATCTGGAGCACTTTTTCCCTATTCTTACAAAAAAACCTCAAAATATTTATATATTTCTCCTATTTTCTCAGTCCCCTCCAGGTGAATTCACAAACCCTGGATTCCCAGAATGTTGTATACAAAGGACCCAAATTTGGTGTTGATACCTTATGCGAGAAAAAAAACGCATGTAGTCCTAAGTCCGAACTATCACAAATAGCAAAAAAAGGGCTCAGCACTGGGGGAGGGGTGGAGGCCCAGCAGTTATGGGGTTTATGAAGAAAGAGGTGTTTTTAACCTCTGCTGCAGAAACCTTTGCTAATCTTTTGCATACTATTTTTCATTCATGAAACACAATGGTCATAACTGCATTTTCTGCAAAATATTGGATCTGGCTTATTGACTTTTTTTAATGCCATTTTTGATTGATTCCTTCACTCTTTACCACACAGTGTGGTTGGTGGATTTTTAATCACCTTATTGATTGTTCATTGTGCAATTCTCAAGTTTCTTCTACTGAAGAATTAAAACCAGCATGAATTCCAGCGCGATTAGAAACAATGCATATTCAACGGAGCATCAATGCTGTAAAATATGGCATTCTTCTATTTGGACGAGATTTATTGAATGAAATAAGTGACAATTGAAATTTATTGTTCTGTAAGATTCAAGCTCAAGCGATACCTTTTGTTTGGTGCATGAACTAGTATAAAACCATTTGTTTAGAGGTTCACTGGAATTGCTGCCAATAGTTGCATTTGACCGCAAAGATTGCACCAATCATACTACAATGCTATGCAACTGGCAATTTAGGACTTTGCAGCATATAATGAAACTTAAACCATGACAACATCTGTGTTAGGAAATATTGGTGGCTTGCAATTACATACGAGGAAGAGAAAATGAATAGATTTATAATGGTTATTATCAGCAAATGTTAAGAACATTTTATCAATTGTTCGACAAAATGTTGTGAGAACAGAAGGACTTGAAATACGAGAAGTGATATCCCTAAGGATGAATTATGTATGTGAGAAGATCTATTTACTGTAAAATTGGATGAGGAACAGAGTGAGTCATCCTCACATCATCCATAAAAATAGGACCCTTCAAAAGTAGTAGCGAGCCCTGAAGGAGTGGTCTGCTTACCACAATACGCAACATTTTTTTCAAATATAAAATAGAAATTAAGACTTTTAGACATTATTTTTAATAAAAAACAATTGAAAATTAAAATAATGGTTTATGACTAAAGATTGAAGAGTGAAAAAAAAATGTTGGCTCCTTACAAATATATGAGGTTTAAATTATAATTTATCAGTCAGATGATTTATTGGTGAAATGGGCAGCAGCCTGTGCATGGCCCCTAGCATCTGCTAGCCCTACATCAGAAGTGAGTGGCTGCATTTTTGTATTGTCTTGCTGCTGCACTTCAATATGTATGCCCCCAAGCTTCAATGGCAGCCAATCAACCAAGGATGTGAAGCTCAGCCAGTGCTGCTCTACATTCTGTTGGAGCCTTATCATTTTCATCAAGTCCTCCCATACCATCTGGAAGTTCAACATCTACATTTTTTGAAGGATTCGTGTCAGCACCCATCTCTAAGATTATGAGTAACAGAATGTCAAAAAGCAAAAAAAAAAGCTTTTCTTCCTTTTTCGGAAGCTGCATGGAAAAGAAAGTCAACAAAGGGATAGTTTGTACTATTTACTATTTGCTGTCATGCAACTGAAAATTCTGAAAATATGTAGTATATGATAAAATTCCCACACTGAAAACAAAGGATCCATAATCTTCTTTGGAAAGAATCAGAACACAGTGTTTGCATATTTGGATTTCTTTGCTGCTGTACTTCAATATGAATGCACCAAAGCTTCAATGTCAGCAAACCAACTAGAAATGTTGAGCTCAGATGGTGCTGCTATACAAGCTGTTGCAGTCACATCATTTGAATCAATGCTTCCTATGCCACATGGAAGTACAATATCTAAATTTGTGAAGGATCCATATCAGCACCTGAAAACACCCAACACCAGACTTCAATTTACCTCATCAGTAGTAGCAAATCCACTCATACATGGTCCTGTGCAAGAGCCCACTTTTGGGTGCAGAGTTTGACATTTAATTTGCTCTGTCCCCCTCGGAGTATGTAGGTTCCCTCTACTAGGGCAGCATTCACAATGCCTGGGTCCGGCAGGTGGTGCCATAATAACCCCATCATCAGACATGAGCCACCTCTGGGTCTTAACCTCTGCTCTGCTATTAGATTAAACTAATTAGCGAAACCACTAAATGGAAAAATTAAGTTCTAAAAGCTATCAAACCTCACAGTATGTTCCAGCTCTTCAACAATAAAACATAAAAGCACACACCTCAATATCTTACACAAATGTTCAATGTCTGTGAGCAGCTCAACCTTGATTTTATTTTAAAAAAAGCATTGGAATGTCACATTTATGTAAAGAAGACATACATCCTGTTGGATATGAAGAGCAGGTTTAATTGAATATTCCATTCAATATGTATGTGTTTGCCTTTCATCCTCAAGTCTGGGCAGTCTAATGAAGACCATGATGAAACCTGAATCACTTGGAAGTTTCATGAGCTAGAGGTCAACAGTTGTTCATAATTTAAGCTATCATTATTTAAAAAATATTTTGCTTTCAGGGACGTTATAGTTAGGCTCAAATTATACACACACAAACCATAGAAATTCAACAGTTATAGTTACCTGAGCTATGCACTGCCCCCGCACTGCCCCCGCTATGCACTGCCCCCGCAATGCACTGCTTATGACCTCACATATTATATCACTCATGACATGCTGAGTGACATCACTGATGACATCACTCACAGAACCACTCACATACCCACTTGCACACCCATACAACCACTCATACAACCACTCAGACACCCACTCATCCGTAGAGCCACTCACATATCCACTCGCTTACCCATACAGCCACTTCTATAGCCTCTCACTTACCCATACACCTACTCACACAGCCACTCACTCACCCATACATTCACTCACACATACAGCTACTCACACACCCACTTAGTGAACTAGTGGGTGAGTGGACATGTGAGTGCTTGTATGGATGTATGAATAGGTATATAAGTGGTTCTATGGGTATGAGAGTGGGTGTGTGAATGGTGGTATGGGTGAGTGAGTGGCTCTGTTGCAAGGCTGCATGGGTGAGTGTGTGGGTGTGTTAGTGGCTCTATGGGTGAACATAGGGTTGTGCGAGTGCCTGTATGAGTGAGTGGATGCGTGAGTGAATGTATGGGTGAGTGGCTGTATGTTGGTGTATAGGTAAGTTAGTGTCTGTGTGAGTGGCTGTATGGGTGAGTGGATGTGTGAGTGGTTCTATGGATTAGTGAGTGGGTGTGCGAGTGGTTGTATGGGGTTTGCTAGTGGTGTATGAGTGGTTATGTGGATGTGTGAGTGGGTGTGTGAATTGTTCTTTAGATGAAGTCATTAGTGATGTCATGAGTTATGTAATATATGAGCTCATAAGAAGTGCATTGTGGAGATATAACTTATAGTTAGCTCTGTATCTATAACAGCCGCAAACCATCGATCAGTTATTGACACGTTACCTGGGGTGGTATCTGATTTGAAAAGGGGAAGCAGTCCACGTGGTACAGCATATCCTTCAGGGGCAGCGAGCAGTGGGCTGTACTGCAACTGCTTGCTTACCTTATGTATTACCAAAAGAGATTTTTTAGGAGAATCGTGGATCAGGGTGGCATAGCGGCTATCATTCTCCTGGATCTCAGCGCCGCATTTGACACCGTCAACCATAACATCCTGCTCTCCAGACTCAGGAGACTAGGAGTACTAGGAGGTGCTATTGCCTGGCTACAATACTTCTTAGAGGACAGATCTTTTCAGGTCTTCGAAGGAGAAGCTCTGTCTAAGAGTATGGCCCTCAGATGCGATGTGCCTCAGAGATCCTCCCTGAGCCCCACGCTATTTAACATATATATGAGACCACTGGCTGAGATAGTCCAGCCATTTGGCATAAAAATTGTGACTTATGCCGATGATACACAACTGGTCATGGCCTTAAACCGCCCAGAAAATTCAGCGGCGAGTTTGGGCCCTTGCTTGGAGGAGGTTGACAAATAGATGGAGCTGTCATGTTTAAAACTGAACGGAGACAAAACGGAGCTCATGCTCATAGGCAACTCCCCAACGGCCAATTTTGGGGTTACTGTGGCTGAACTGTTTTGGCCCTGCCCCACCACCTAAGAATCAGATTAAAAGTTTGGCATGTGGCTGGATTGCTCCCTGACCTTCGGATACCAAACAGCTAAACTGTCTGCAACATGCTATAGCATCATGAGGATGCTTCGGAAAGTTCTTCCTCTCCTCCCGTTCATTGCAAGAAGGATAATGGTCCAGGCTCTGATTCTCTCACGCATGGACTACGGGAATTCCCTTTATCTAGGAGCTCCTAAGTCCACGACAACCAGACTACAGATCATTCAGAACTGCGCAGCCCATTTGCTCCTAGATCTCCCTTATCGGCAATTGGCTAAACCTGCTTTGAGAACACTACACTGCTTGCCAATAGTGGATAGAATCAAATTCAAAGGACTGTGTATTGCCCATAAGTCTTTCTGGGGAAAGAGACCCGTGATCAATCAATCTATGATCATCCCATACCGTCCCAACAGAAGCCTCCGCTCTACAAACATGCTGCTCGCCACAGTGCCAAAGATAAAGAGAGCAAGAAGCGGTGGCCGCTCTTTCTCCTATAATGCGGCATGGCTGTGGAACTCCCTCCCCCTTCACATCCGCCAGGAACCTAACCATCTGGCATTTCGGAAATTAGTCAAAACTTGGCTTTTTAAAGTTACTACGCAGTAAAGGTGCTGTCTTGGTCCGCGTCTGCAAACAGCGCTGGGATGCCTTAGGGTAGCTATGCGCTCTATAAATGTTTATTTCATCTCATTTACAAATGTGCACATCTCTTTAAAAAACCTGTGCTGTTTAAAAAAAATATTTTACATCTGAAAAACATTCAGAGATGCTGATCTGCAGCCTCTTGCAGGTGATGACTGCCATTTACAGGAGGCAGTTGCAAAATGTAACTGTTAGATTTGGGGGTCTCTAGTTGGCAGAGGTAGGTACCTTTGACCAAATAGGGACCCTTGCGTCTAGTCAGGGTAAGGGGCTACACTCCTAAAATAACCCCTGCAGGCTTATCTCAGAGGCAGTGTGTAAAGCATTTGTGAACACATACAGTAATATAGTGAAAACACTACAGATGGACACCACACAGGTTTAGAAAAATAAGTATTCTTTATATAGACTTAACACAAGATCCAAACAACAAAAATCCACAATACAGTATTCAAAAATAAGACTTTAGAATGGTAGAAATAGCTTAGTTCACTTTAGATTGTAAATGCGACACTTTACTCTCAATGTACCTTGGATGCGAAACGCAAAACAAACAAAAGGGTCGCAGGGAAGGTGATGCATCGGTTCCTTACACGCAAGAACGGTGATGCGTCGGTTCCTTGCTTCAGGGGAGGTTATGCGTCGGTTCCTTACTGCAGCGCAGGGGAGGTGATGCGTCGGTTCCTTACCGGAGAGGAGGTGATGCATCGGGTTCTTCATCGCGTGGGGAGGTGATGCGTCAGGTTCTTACTGCGCTCCGGTTACGATGCGGCGACAAGATGGCGCCTCGATGCGATGCGACGATCCGGTGCAATGCGACAAAATGGCGTCTTTGATGCGATGCTACAACGCTGGATGCGATGCGTGCACGCCCGACGGCCGTGCGGCGAATTCAGTAACTTCTGAGCCGCGACAGGCCCTGTGACACGCTTCTCCGGTGATGCGCCGGCAACCTCTGCGGCGGCAACACGCTTCTCCGGGGATGCGACGCGCTTTGTCGGTGATGCGACGGCAACAGCTGCGGCGGCGACACGCTTCTTGTTGCGTTGCACTTCCAGCTCCCAGCGACACGCAGTCTCTCAGAAGGCCCAACACAACAGCAGGCACTTCAATTCCCAGCAAGGGAATTCAGGGGGGAGCTGGTAGTGAAGTCTTGTATCCCTGAGACTTCAGGCAGGAGGCAAGCTCAATGTTCAAGCCCTTGGAGATCTTCTTCAAGATGATGAAAGCACACTCCGTCCTTTTCTCCTCTCTTTGGCAATGAAGCAACCACTGCAGCCCAACCCCTAAACAGCACACAGCACAGGGGTAGTCTCCTCCTTCAGTTTCCTGGTTCTTCTCCTCAGCAAACGTTCGTCTTGATTCCCAGAAGTGATCTAAAGTTCTGGGGTCTGGGTCCCCCTTTTTATACACACAAATCCTTTGTCTCTGAAGGCAGAGAGTGTCTGTACCTAGTCCAAACCAGTTCTGGGTGCATTCTGCCAGTGCACAACTTCTTCCTTTGTCAGTGTGGGCCAGGGTCATCAGACGCACCACAGGAGGTGGAGCCAGCATTGTGGAAGGCAGGCACAACCCTATTCAGGCCCAGGTGCTACTCCTCCCACCACTCCCAATGCAGAGAGGTCTATTCAGCCTAGTGCTGACTCACCCTGTTCTCCTGGAGCACCCCCATCCCGTCACTCACAAACCAGACATGCAATACACAACCTAGCAGAGGAAGGCTGGATGGTTAGGTAAGAAAATACCTACTTTCTAAAAGTGGTATTTTCAAACACAGAATGTAAAAATCACCCACACTAAAAGATGTATTTTAACATTCTGAGTTCAGGCATACTAAACTCGAATTTCTACCTTGTTCCCTGGGTCAGTTAGGATTAGAAGATGTTATAATCAAACTGCCCATTCTGGCCTATGGGAGCAGGTAGCCTTGCAATAGTGAAAACGAAAATGGCTGTAATTCACTATCAGGACATGCCACACACATCAGGGCATGTCCTACCTTTCACATACAATGCACTCCTGCCTTGGGCCTACCTTAGGGGTGGCTAACATGTAGAAAAGGGAAGGTTTGGGGACTGGCAAGTGTGTGCACTTGCCAAGTCGACATGGCAGTCCCAGACTGCACACAGGCTCTGCAATGGCAGGCCTGAGCCATAGTTTACAAGCTGCTCCGGTGGGTGGCACAATCAGCGCTGGAAGCCCACCAGCAGCATTTGATTTACAGGCCCTGGGCACACACGGTGCACTGTACTAGGGTCTGACAAGTAAACCAAATAAGCCAATCATGGAGTCACTATTCCATTACATCACTTTACAATAGGGAGCACTTGCACTTTGGCACTGATTAGCAGTGGCAAAGTGCCCAAAGCATCTAGACCAGCAAAACATGTAGCAAAAACACGGGAGGCAACAGCGAAAAATGGAAGGGAGACCCACGCCAATGGTACCAGGTCTAACAGTAACCTACCTAATTAATTCATTGTAATTAGGCAGGTAGTTTTCCAACCTCTTGTAATTTTAGATGCAACATATTAGTACATAGGTTGTATCTCAAATAACATCCCAGTTCGCAAACCAGCCAGTGTAAAATTTGTACATCCCTGATTTGCGAACAAAGATTACACATTAGGCCTGTTGTTACTAATTTGCCATTTTTTACAAATGCAATTCGAAAACAAACTTATTTTTACCCTTTTTAAATATCTTTATTAAAAAAAATCCCACATTTTCTTGCAAGGGTATCAGCACAAATACATATCAATCAAAAAGAAAATCAAAAGAAGATGCAAGGTTTGAAGGAAGGAAATAAATCATAAACGGACAAATAATTAAAATAACATAAGAAAAAAAGTCATCAACTCGATTACAGAGACTCTAATCTAATCCATTAACAGAAACATATTTCATAGAGAGATTTACTTTGACCAATTTATACCAACATCACATTAAATTTACCCCCTGGTTGGCTTTAATTATTCTTTTCCTTCCATTTTATTAAAGGAGCCCAGATGCGCTGTCCCAGCAGCTTCGACTTTTTCCCTTTCTTTCATAAATTGCTCTCTCCATTGTATATAAAAAAGTAAACGAGCAAGCCATTGCTGGAAAGAAGGGGGGAGAGGATCTAACCAAGCCGAGGCAATTATAATCCTCAATACCGCCATAGCAACAAAAAAAAATCGATAAGCTAACTCATTTTGGGTCATACTACTTATTCCTAGTAAGATTAGTTCAGGGGTTAATTTAATTTTAACCCAGAGTGAGCAATCTAGGTATTCCATAATTGAGTCCAACAGCCCCTGTAGACAAGGGCAGGATGCAAACATATATGCACCAGATCAGCATCCACCCCCCCACACCTAGGACATATAATCCCTGATAACCCGCCCCACTGTGCTATTCTGGCCGGTGTGTAGTATAGAGAAAAATAGTTCTAAAATGTTGTGCCTGAAGCCCAGCTGAACATAAAACCAACTGACCCAGCTCTAATGATCTCGAAAGTGCACCGGGAGCAGCCCCCACACGCTCAGCCCATTTAACCTCGTGTTTAGTTAAATCATCTTGTTTTAAACTTATCAATTCTGCATATATCAACTTGATAACCCCCTTATTCCTGCCTTGCATAATATCAATGATTACATTACTATCAAACCCACTATCCCCCCCAATTTTTTTACTAAAAAGCTGCGAAGTTGTAAATACTTGAAGAAATTACCTTTCTCCAACCCAAACTCCATCTGTATATCGTTGAATTGGCGAAACCCTTCTATCCCAATTAGGTCCCCAGCCTTTCGAACACCCTTGGCATCCCATCCTGCCATAGTCTCATCGGAGAAAATTCCAGGGAATGTGGGGTTTTTATATAACACCGTATAGTGGTTGAGTCTCCCCAAACCAATCTTCTTTTTTAACGCACTCCAGATCTTAAAAACAGCCATCAGCGTCTTAAATTTGGTTCTTTTGTAATAACTGGGCTCTGAGAATTTAAAAACACCTCTCAGCGTTTTCGCCCAGTAGCAATTTATAGACATCCGGGAGCTCATTTTCCCCTTCAATGTCCACAGGACATACCCCTACCAATATCCCCGTATATTGCAAGACAGCAGCCCAGTAGTAACTTCTAAAATCAGGAACCGAAAACCCCCCCTTTTCCCGTGATAAAGACATAAACCGGAGTGCCCGCCTAGTTTTGCCGTGTGCCCAAATAAATCGATTAACTAAACCTTCTAGAATAATAAACCAGGATTTTTGAAATTCCAATGGGATTGCCCTAAATAAATATAAAAATTTTGGTAAAAAAATCATCTTAATGATGTTACAACGTCCCACGAGAGAGAGATGGAAATTATTCAATCTATCTAAATCCAACCTCGCCTTCCTAGTTACTGGTTCCATATTTTTAGCCACTAGCGTTCCTAGGTCTGACGTAACCCGTATACCAAGGTATAGCGCCGAATCTGTAACACGGGGATCTACAAAATTAACCAACCGATTCTTTATTACTTGGGTCTTAGATCTATTAAGTGCATACCCAGTGAATATACCAAACTCTGGTGCTAGTGACTCAACCGCTTTCAATGCCGAGTGTGGCTCTGCAGTGACTATGGCCACATTATCGGCGTAGGCGAGGACTTTAGTTTCGATCCCCTGACTAACAACTGGACAGATTCCTTTATTAACCATAAATAATCGTTTTAGGGGGTCCATATAAATAGCAAATAACAGAGGGGATGATGGACAGCCCTGCCGCGTCCCCTCTGTATGTTAAAAGAGGAAGTATAATTGCCATTAACCTTTATTCGAGCTGAGGGGGCCCTATATAACACTTGAACAGATTTAATAAACCCCTCCCCCAGCCCAAACCATCTCATAGCCTCCCAGAGAAAGTCCCAGGAGACCCTATCAAATGCCTTTTCAGCATCTAATAACAATACGGCCATAGGGTCTCCTGAGATCTCCATCGCGTCAAAAGCGTAATCACCCGCCGTATGTGTTGCGTTGTTCCACGACCCATAATAAACCCGTGCTGACAGGGGTGAATAGTTTTTTTAAAATGCCATTTAATCGCGTGGCCAAAATTTTAGAAAATATTTTTACATCACTATTCAGTAGTGTGATTGGCCGATATGAACCCGGCTCCCTGGCTGGGTTGCCTTTTTTCAAAAACACAACAACATCTGCCACTGCCCACGATTCAGGAGCCGGACCCCCCTTTTGTGCAAGTAACATGACCTCTATTAAATCCGATCCAATAGCATCTTTAAAAATCTTATAAAACTCCAGCGGGATCTGATCAGGGCCGACGGCTTTTCCAGAAGGCAGATCTTGCAGGGCACCCATTATTTCATCTTGAGAAAATCCCCTCTCCAGTTCCTCCCTGTCTATGGGATCTACCTTCTGAATAGGTACTTTATCTAAGTATTCAGAAATATCCTCAGATGCCACAGCTAAGCCACAGGAGTATGGCTGGTGATAAAAAAGCCTGAAAGTCTCCCGAATACCCGCTGCATCAGTAATAACCCTCCTCCCGGCATCATAGATTTCAGAGATCTGACCGGCAGACACTTTTGCCTAGTTCTTACGGCCAGGGTATGTCCCACCCACTCATTAAATTCGTAACAGTGCTCTTTTTTAGACATGTAGATCTCAGCTGCTTTTAGCAAAGTGGTCCCCTGCCGCAGCCTTTTTATAGCCAGCTGTAATAATATTCCATCTAGCACTTCCCCCTATTGATAGCCGTTACTAAGGCTTCCTCAAGCTTACTTAGATCCTGCCTTACTTCCAATTCCCTTAGTCGCTCCTTTTTGTCGACGCAAGCTATAGCTTATTGTCTCCCCTCTCACCCCCGCCTTAAAAGCATCCCAGACAATTCCAACCCTAGTGCTCCCCCGGTTAAAATCCCAAAATTCCTTAATCCAGCCCTTCATATATGTAATATAATCAGGATCATATAGTAACCTCCGTTCGAAGGTCCATCCAACATTCTTTTTTCCATCATCGTAAAGTTGACAGTCAAAACTAATGGGTTGTGATCTGAAATAATACGAGGGTACCTCTCAATCCCAAAATTAGTGATCCATTGACTGGGCACAAAAAATAATCCAGACGGGAAACAGCCTTATGTGGGGAAGAAAAAAGGTACTACCTGCTTCAAAGGGTTTCAGGTACGCCCATGCATCTACTAAACCATTGTTATAAACTAAATTAGATAGGGCAACACCCACCTTCCTTTTTCTCCCTAAGTACTTACTACCTGGGTCGCCCCATCATACCCCCAGGCCATTGATGTTAAAATCCCCACTAATAATTATCGGAGCAGGCCAGATTGCCAAGCCAGAGTCTAAGTTTTCTAACAACTCTGGATCATCACATGTTGAGCCGTATACCGAACAAAGTGTGAATTTAAAATTATTCCACAGACATTCAATCAACACCCAACGACCCCATTGATCAGCTGATTTTCTAAGTACCCTCACATCATTCCTCCGGGTGAGGATTGCCACCCCCCGGGTTCGCGAGCCCTGTGTAGTATATACCAATAGTTTAAAGCCAAGTTGTTCCAATATACGCGCTCTGCAGCCCTCTATATGTGTCTCTTGAACACACAAGAGCCAAATTGATGCCTTATTCCTTTTGGCCTGGTCATTAAGCCCACAGATATTTACTGTCAAAATCCGCAAACTCATGTTTTAAGATTTCTGAGTTCCCTGCAATTAACCCTACTTAAAATAAATTTCTCACATTCCATATTTTCATGCAAACTTGTCAATCGATTCACATTGGATAACCAGCTAGAGCCAACTTGGATCCAACTATACTTTTCCTCCCCAAACCTTGCACCTTCAAGTACCTCCTGCTGTGCTGAACGCTTGCCTAACCACACCCCGAGCACCCCCCACAGCCACCCGCCACCCCCACCCCCCCTACCTCCCATACAGGCAATTAGGTCAGGCATGACCTAGGTATGACCGCTGAGACTCCCTCTCCGACAGCACCCAGCCCCTCCCCCAGAGAAACCCCAAAAAACCATACCGTGCCTAACCCCAAATAAACAAATCCTTAGGTTATTCCAAATATAGTCCCAAGCCCTTTCTACCCAAGTTAAAACAAAAAAGCAAGAGAAAAAGAAAAAGAGAAAAGGGGAAAAAACCCCGAAGATATGCCACCACTATGACCATATCAATATAAATCAGCTTCTTCTATTCGCCCCTGTGCCCCACACCCATAGCCTCCTGTTGCAACAATAGCAAATGGGACTTCAATGAACTAGCCATATCCCACTTTGCCAGTTTACAATAAGTATCAGTCCTTCCCTATGACACCCCTTTCTGTTGCCTTATCCGCCAACTTCCCCCCTTGTGCTTCAGTCACTTCCATAAGAAAGTTTTGAGCCTTTATCTCCGAAAAACATCCTGACCCGCCCTCTATGGATAACCTTAAGCCGTGCAGGGAAAAGCAAACAGGCTTCACAGCCCGCAACCTGAAAAGGGGTGATCATCTGGCGTAGCCTTCCATCTCCGCTCGACCGTCGTGTGGCAAAAATCCGGGCGAGCGAAGAAGGAATGTCCTCAAAGGTTCTTTTTGAATCAGGTCTGGCTCGATCTATAATTGCCTGCCTTAACAGGAAATTACCAACAAAAATCAGAATAGCCCTAGGTCGCTCCCCTTGATTTTTTGACTGCATTCTTTTAAACATTGGAAAGCGATGAGCTCGTTGAACTTCTAGCTCCCAGTTCCATTGAGCCAGATCTGGAAAAGCTCCTTTCAGAAGCTTCACTGTAAAAGCCAGGATGTCCTCCCCCTCCACCTTTTCCTCCAGGCCAAGGAGGCGGACGTTATTGCGGCACTGGCGGATCTCGAAATCTTCGAGTTTCCAGTCTATGTCTCGTGATTGTTTCTCCTGTGCAGCTTTAAAAACCTGCAGTTTCTCAACCTCTTCCTCAACTGCAGCTGTTCGGTCTTCTACATGGGTTATTCGATCAGCCATATCAGAGCATAGCTTATTTGTTTTTCTAATCGCCCCCTGAAGCTTCATGGTGGCAAGTTGTGACCTCTTACTCTCTTGCCTAGCCTCCCCTGCATTTGTTTCAGCGTCGAATAAAGTAACTCCATTGTTGGTGTAGGAGGGATACTATCTAGATTATCAGCTCCGCTTGTACCCACTGCTTCGGGGGCATTACTCGAGCAGGCAGTCAGTGTAGAAGCAGAGTAATCCCATTCCAGACGCCTACTGGCTGAGTCCGCAGATCTATCTTTTGTCCTAGCTCGTCGTCTAGAGATCACAGATTGGTTATGATGCCTCTTCTGTGTGGCTGGGGACTCTTCTCCTGAGGCACTGTCTTGCGATGTTTCCTGCTCACTAATCTGAGATGTATCCGAATCATCATTCAATGAAAAAACTTATCTCCTTCAGGGGAGAGCACAGGAGCACTTGCCCAAGTCGAAATAGTTCCTTGATCCCCCTGCTCACAAGAGATACTACTCAGGTTACCGGCATGACTCTCAGCAGTTCCCATATCCAAATGAGCCTGTGTGGTTATTATCATATGGCCTGGTAGTATCTGAGGATCCATTGCTGTTACACCATTGTTTGCATTCACCAACACTGTTTCTGAGCTGTCACACAAGCCACCAGGATCGACAGTTCCCTCCTCACCCTCAACCAAACTGCCAATGTGACTGGCTGCCATGCCAGACACCGACACATAACTCCCACCATCCAACTCCAAAACATCAAGTTGCCCATTAGGTTCTTTTCCCTCCGATTGCCTTATACTACTCATATCCAGATCCACCACAGTATTTTCCCCGTTCTGAGGCAGAAGTTCGGAGCGGAGACTACATGTCCCAGAATGCATCGGGTCAGCAGTAGGGAAACCCATCTCCTGAATGCGGCTGTTTGCATCCTTCGTCTGAAGGGAAGCTTCATTTCCAGGGTGCAGTGTTAGAACTGAAAGGTCAGCAGATATGCCCGCGGTATTCACTGAAGATCCCGCTGAGGTAACGCTTAACCCCCCGAATGCTTCTAATACCGAAGGTTGACGCATTGAACTTTCCCCAGCAGTAGCCAAACGCAGTCTCGTCCCACCAGCCACACCAATTTCGAGCACTCTGGACTCCTCACCTTTCTTTTTCAAACCTCCACGCCGTATCTGGCCGAGATTGCCCCCAGAATCGGGCGCCCCTGATTGCTCTCTCCCCTTTCCTTGGCGGCGTCTTTCGGTTTCACTTTAGCATCCTTAATACCTCTGGCTTCACTCACGGCATCTTTACCAATGTCCTTCATGGTATTCTGATCTTTGAGCACCTTAGTTATCTTCGGGGCCATATTTCGACACCACCACTGCTTAAAAGGTACAATGAGCTTGCATAGAGTCAGCGAAAGCCAAGAAAGCCGCACACCGCTGAAAAAGCCACCCAAAGAGCAATGAGGGCTATACTGATGTTTCAGGCAATATCCATATGCAGGTTGGGAGACCAAACCACCCGAGTTTCCCTCTGAGCCAGCAAACGGAATCAGCGAAGTCTGGGCAGGGCTAGCAAAAACCCGGTCAGGCTTATCGTTTCCATTCAGCCATCCATTCCCACGGGGTCTCAGAGAGGGAGAGGAAGGTCAGTGCTGCCTTCCGTGAACTCAGTCAGCGGCCATCTTGCCTCCGTGGCTACCACAAACTTATTTTTAAATACAATTACTTAATTAATTTCAATTTCTGGTTACTTTAAATATTCCATATTTTGTATTTGCTATTTCTGGCACGGGCAACCCTACCTTCTTACCTGCGAATTTTTATTGAGTCCATCAGAAAATAACTTATGTTTCATACCACATCTTTCCTGTTTCCAAGTACCATAAATAACACCAGTTATTTACTGGTGCTCTATGTACTGTAGTTGTAAAGAGGGAAGGCTGATTTTGCCAAACTGAAGACCTGTCAATCACATCAGAGGTCGGTGGTGAGCATTAACTGATTGAGCGCTCCTGCCAATTACTAGTGAACATGTCCCAGTCCCTTCCCCTATCAGTTAGACAATCGTCTAGAATTTAACATAAAGTCTGCATGTAAATGTATCTATCTTGCCTTCCACGGGACCAATCGGTGTTTTATGGCTCTTAACCCAATGATAAACAACTTTCTATTTTGGGTAAATGTGAGCCTTTGTATTTTAGAGTCAGACATAAACAACAGGCGATGCCATACTCCTGAAGAGCAGTAGTTCCTGCTGAAACTGAACAAAACAGAGCATCGTGTTAAACAGCAAGGAACTGAAAGTTTGAATAGTTGTTTAATGACTCTAGACTAGAATCATACTCCAAGGCAAAATAAAACACCTGAAATGATGTGTTTTGTATGCCAAATCTCGTCTCTTCCCAGCCCTTCCCTGGATTCCTAAGCCGTCCACATCTACAGGGCAGTTTGCAGTCTTTATGCTTTTCTATTGGACGATTTTGAATCCAATATGTAATCAAATTCATGCCCCACATCCTATATTTCTTACCACAATGTCGTCTTCTCCTACGAATCGGGTGCGCCCGAGGTTTACATGCTCCACTTCTTCGAGAGCTCCTCCTGGTCCTGTGCCTGGGCGTCCTACTGGCCCTCCGACTGGCCCTCCGACTGGCCCTCCTACTGCCCCCCCTACTGGCCCCTCCGCCGCACGTTAGGGTGCACATGGTAGTACTCATTCTCCTTTTAATGATGTTTCTTGGCCCCGGGTAGGGATGCTGCTTGGAGGATGCACACAGCGCTTATGTGAACTAGTTGCCCTGCTGTGCCTGGTCCTGCTCATACAGCCGTGACTCAGCTGCTATGCAGATAATCTGCTATTGTGATGTCTCCAGCTGATGAGGGGCATGGTGACGTTTCCTGCCCATAAATGGAAATTAATCCTGCCCAGCAGTCAGTCACCTGACTAAGACAAGGACTGCAACGATGGGGCCAGTCAAACCAATTGAAGCTGAATGAATTAAATTTATATTAAAGTTACAGTTTATTATATTATGTAAAAAAATCGCATTTCAAGGAAAGGGTTCTGTAGTTAGAATTACTTGTCTTACCTGTTACCATGTCCAAGGGCCAGATGTACGACGGATTTTTGCATGCGCAAATGGGTTTTACACGCGTTTGCGCATGCAAAAAAACTGTGGCCCAGGTACTAACCCTATTTTGCGAGTCGCTAATTAAATAGCGACTAGCAAAATAGGGTTTGCGACTCGCTATTAAGAAGGGGCGTTCCGAGGTCTTCCCTTCCCAATAGCGAGTTTGAACCCTATGTAAGAATGTTTTGCGACCGCAATTGCGGTTGCAAAACACTCGCAGTTTACTACCCTCTTCAAGAGGGTGGTAAACCATTCTCAAACGGGAAGGGGTCCCCAGGGGACCCCTTCCCCTTTGTGAATGGGAGCGCAAACATTTTTTCAGAGCAGGCAGTGGTCCCAGGGACCACTACCTGCCCTTAAAAAATTAAACAAAAATCTTTCATTTTTTTTTAAATGCATCCCATTTTCCTTTAAGGTAAACGGGCTGCATTTAAAAAAAAAACTGCTTTATTTAAAAGCAGTCCCAGACATGGAGGTCTGCTGACCCCAGCAGGCCACCATCCCGATGGGGTCGCAAATTGCGACAGCCTCATTAATATGCATGAGGCATGCAATTTGTGACCCCATTGGGAATTGCAAACAGTGTCTCTGACACTGTTGTACATTGGCAATTGCGACTCGCAATTTGCGAGTCGCAATTGCCAATGGTCGTACATCCGTCCCCAAGTTCTTTATATATATTTCATTCAAGGCCAAAAATTAGCACAATATGGGCCAGGTGTACAAAGGTTTTTTGCGGGCGCAAATGGGTTTTAGACCCGTTTGCGCCCGCAAAAAACCAGTGGCCTATGTACAAATCCAAATTTGCGAGTCACAAATCAATGTGCGACTCGCAAAATAGGATTAGCAACTCGCCATTAGGAAGGGGCGTTCCAAGGGCGTCCCTTCCTAATAGAGACTCCTTAAGCTTGCGGTCGCAAAACACTCGAAGTTGGGTCCCTAAGGGACCCCTTCCCCTTTGTGAATGCATAAACAATATTTTAAGGGCAGGCACTGGTCCCAGGGACCACTGCCTGCCCTTAAAAAATGAAACTGAAAAGTTTCATTTTTATTTTTAAATGCAGCCTGCTTTCCTTTGAGGAAAACGGGCTGCATTTAAAAAAAAAAAATGCTGTATTTAAAAGCAGTCCCAGACATGGAGATCTGCTGACCCCAGCAGGCCACCATCCCTGGGAGTGCCAGCCATTCCCAATGGGGTCGCAAATTGCGACAGCCTCATTAATATGCATGAGGCATGCAATTTGCGACCCCATTGGGAATCACAAACAGTGTCTCAGACACTGTTGTGCATCCCAATTAGCGAGTCACAAATTGCGAGTCGTAAATGTGACGCAATTTGCGACTCGCTAATTGGAGGGTCATACATCTGGCCCTTTGTTTTTTGATAGATTTCTGATGTGCATTTTCTGTATTGAATTAAGCAAAACTTTACATGAATCAGAGGAATAGAACTGATTCCATTCATTTCTTTATTCATTCACATCAATCTATGGATGTTGCACTGTACTGTTCAATGGTGCAGGAGGAACTTAGACTCCTTCTTACTTAATCTAGAACCTGGTGACTCAAAACATACACTTGCCAATGACAGTTCGACAGTAGGAGGCAGTAGATCTGAAAGCGAAGTAATTAAAGGGCATTTAAAGCAGGCCTTTTACGTGGGTCAGAGAAGCCAGTGATAATTGTTGAAAGGATACTTTATTATAGGAAGGTTTTAGTTTACTGTAAACGTGCTTTGGAGATTGTGTTTGACACTGTAGGGAAAGCTCGGGCTGTAGTTATATTAGCTACAAGATCAAATATCAACTGGTCATTTTTCTTTCTAACAAAGATATGAGGATTTCAGGTAAACACAGAGGTGTAACTCTTCATCAGCACTAGTACTGCATGCAAGGCGTGCAATTTTCTGGGGACCTGTATCTCCATGGAAGAGGAGTGTGAGAAGTTGGCCTGGTATATGCTGTCCACTAATTATAGTGGGCACCTTGCACCAGTCCAAACAACCCCTTATTGGAGATAGGTTAAAGACAACCTTTATTGAAAGCTATCCTAGTGGTAGCTATGGAGAGCAGCCTTCAGGCTAAGTCTTGAAGGAATGTAAAGCAGCTTGTTTTACCAGTCTATAATCTCTTGAGTGACCAAATGAAAGAGGACCACACCAGGTATATATTCAAAATATATGTATTTATTGCTAAACACACCCCTCTAGTCTCTTTATGAGGCTAGAGTTCGAAGTACATAAGTTATAAGTTAGTTATCTACAGTAATAGCACAAATACACGTTTGAGCCCTAGGGCGTACCAAACCATATACCAATAAAGTGGTATAAGAACCACGACTGAGCTAGACACAGGGCCTAGAGCCTGTAGAAGTGCTTGGACCACAAGGAACCACCCAAGGTAGTGACACAGGGGACCCACGGGGGACGCGTGCAGTGTATGAACACAGCCGCGAATCGCCGTTAACTTCTATGGGGAAAGTCGCGGTTTGAATTTAAAAGAAAAGGGACACTTAGAGGAGGACTTGGAGCAAACCCTTTGAGAACTAGGCTGTTCTAGTGTCAATACCCACGGGAGCACCGGAGTACTCGAGTTACCTCACCCAGGGAGCCGGGTGCATAGGTGTCTTTCGGAGTCGGGTTTCGTCGCTGCTTTCAATGGCGATCTGCTGCAAAGTGCTGCTGGCGGCCAAGTCGAAAGTGTTCGGGTGGATCCAAAGGTGGATCGAAGATCTGAAGAACCTGAAAGCAGAGGGGACAGAGTCTGGGTCACTAGCCAGTGACCAGGAAGGCGATGAGCAGATGCCCACCGATGTCGAGTGCTTCAGGTAGGTTGACGGTCATCTTGACTCTTCAGCCACGAGGTCCAGGAGGCAACGACGACGACCAGGAGCTGGATTCGAGCTGTCCCACAAAGTTTGTCGATTGCACGGGTGTCGGCGACCGGATTGGACCCAACAAGCCTTGGCAACGGCAAGTCTTGTGGAAATGGAAGAAGGACGATGTTGCAGACCAGCAAGGTCTGTGGGACTCACCCAGCGAGGGTAGGTCAGGGCACGCCTGGAGCAACCAGGGAGCCCAAGCAGAAGAAGATTGGCCTTCGGGAGGGCCTACTAGCCAACGGACTAGTGACCGCGAAGGAGCCTCGAGTTGACGCACGTGGACCTGGCTCACAGGACACTCGTGGAGTGGAGGCCAGTGATCTTCGGAGCAGTCGGTGCTGGAGGCTGGGGCTACTCGGAGCCCAAAGCATGACTTCGTGGGAGACCCAGAAGAGGATGCACTTGCAAATGCGATCGGTGTCCAGGGGTCACGGTTCCACGTTACCCACGACAGCTACGGGCCTCAGCTTTGCTGGGGACTCAGGGCAGCCTCGGGGAAGTCTGGAAATCCACCTCTGGTGATGCAAAGACTTCGGCGTCCGGCGGAGCTTCAGCGATGCAGACCGGACAATTGCTTCTTTGGTGCCTGCCAAGCAGGGGAGTCACTCCTTGACCCCAAGGGAGATTCTTCAGTCCTCTAATCTTGAAGTAGAGCGTCGAAGGTCCAGGATTCTGTGTCAGAGTTTCGTCCAGGTTAATCTAAAGTCCTAAGGACTGGGGTCCCTACTTATACTAAGATAGGGGTTGGACATACTCTGGGGACCCACCTATGGGAGGGTCAGGGCAGAGGGGTGGTTACACCCCTTTCCCTTTGTCCAGTTTCACGCCAGAGCAGGGGCTGGAAGCCCTGAGCCGGTTTGAACTGGGGTATGCACAGGGACACCAAATGTGCCCCCAGTGCAGGACTTCAAAGCACCAGAGAGTGCTCCCGCCCAGCCCCAATACACACTATCCTGTCTGGGAGGTGGTTACACCTCCCTGGGACAGGAAACCTATTGTCCAGGCCTCCCTGCCGGAGTTTCGGTCAGCAGCAGGAGGCCAGACTCGTGTCTGTGGCAGCGGCATCCATTTTGTGATGCCAGGGCTTGGAAAGAAGTTACCGGGCAGGCCGGTGTGTACATGTCTCTCCTCTAGAAGGGTGGAATGCTACCCCGCCGCCAGAACTGGTGGGGGGTAGTATTCCAAGATGTTTGACACCAAACACGACATGTTTCCGTGCAGCCATCCCAAAGTTAGCATTTAACGCGAGGTTATAATGCGCTTAAGAGTATATGGTCAGGCTGCACTACAAACAGCATCAGAGAAGGGTCTCCGAACGCTGCAGAGGGGCCCTGCTCATGCAGGGGCACCTCTCACATAGGAACCACGCACTCTGCCTTCAGGATTGATAAGGCCTGCCATAGGAGTGACTTATAGGTTTATATGTGTGTAGTGTATGTAGTGATATAGGTAGCCTATATCACAGTAAGGGGTGCATGCACCACCTTACCCAGGCTGCAGTAGCAGACCTGTGGTGTCCTTTGGCTGGTCTTCCAGGGGTGGCACAATACATGCTGCAGTCCCTGGCAGGCCTCTGAGGTACCTATGCCCTGGGTACATAGTATACCATATACTAGGGACTTATAAGGGCACTCCAGATTCCAATCAGAGATGTGCCTAAGGCACATGGAAACCATTTTAGAGAGGAAGCAGCTAGGCTGGGGTTCTGATTAGCAGGGCCCCAGCCAGACTAAAGCCGAAAAACAGTGAAGCATCAGCAAAAAGTGGGGGTACCCATGTGAAGCAGATCCTACTCTCCTACACAACCCCCCCAAACGTAGGGACATTAAACTAACCTTGCCCAGTTAAGTCTTCATGTTCTAAGTGGAAGTACCTAGAGAGTCCATCTGCATTGGCATGGTTACTCCCAGGTCTATGTTCCACTGTGAAGTCCATCCCCTGTAGGGAAATGGACCACCTAAGCAGTTTGGGGTTTTCACCCTTCATTTGTTTTAGCCATAAGAGGGGCTTATGGTCTGTTTGAACAAGGAAGTGAGTACCAAACAAGTATGGCCTCAACTTCTTCAGAGCCCAGACCACAGCAAAGGCCTCCTCTCAATGGCTGACCAACGTTTCTCTCTAGGGGTCAGCCTTCTGCTAATAAAAGCTACTGGCTGATCCTGACCTTCATCATTCAATTGTGACAGTACAGCCCCTACCCCCAATTCAGATGCATCTGTTTGGACAATGAACTTCTTGGAGTAATCAGGACTCTGTAGAATGGGAGCAGTGCACATGGCCTGCTTTAGGTCATCAAATGCCTTTTGACAGCTAACTGTCCACTGAACCTTTTGGGCATTTTCTTGGAAGTTAAGTCATTCAGGGGTGTCACTATTGATCCATACCCCTTGACAAATCTCCTATAGTACCCAGTCAGGCCTAAAAAGGCTCTCACCTGAGTCTGGGTAGTTGGAGCAGTCCAGTCCATGATGGTCTGGATCTTGCTCTGCAGTGGTTGAACCTGGCCTCCACCCACAAGGTGGCCCAGGTACACAACCTGACTCTGCCCTATCTGGCACTTGGTGGCCTTGATAGTCAGGCCTGCTTTCTGCAGGGCCTGTAAAACATTTCTGAGGTGGACCAGGTGATCCTCCCAGGTGGAGCTAAAGACAGCAATATCATCTAGATATGCTGCACTATAGGCTTCCAGACCTGTAAGGACTGTATTCACCAACCTCTGAAAAGTGGCAGGTGCATTCTTCAGACCAAAGGGCATCACCACAAATTGATAATGCCCACTAGGGGTTGAGAATGCTGTTTTTGGCTTTGCATCATCAGCTAGTCTGATCTGCCAGTAGCCAGCTGTCAGGTCAAATGTGCTTAGATACTTGGCTGAGGCCAAAGTGTCTATTAGCTCATCTGCCCTAGGTATTGGATGGGCATCAGTCCTAGTGACTGCATTGAGACCCCTGTAGTCCACACAAAACCTCATCTCTCTTTTCCCACCATTGGTGTGAGGTTTTGGCACAAGGACCACTGGACTAGCCCAAGGGCTATCTGAGGGTTCAATAACTCCCAAATCCAACATCTTCTGGACTTCTGTCCTGATACAGTCCCTGACATGGTCAGGTTGCCTATAAATCTTATTTTTAATAGGCAGACTGTCCCCAGTGTCCACTTCATGAGTGCACCAGGTGGTCTGACTGGGTGTCAGTGAGAATATGTGTCTGAACTGATTGAGCACCTGTCTGCAATCAGTTTGCTGCTGGGCAGTGAGGCTGCCTGCCAAGGCTACACCATCCACTGACCCATCATCAGGGTTCTGTGAGAGCAGGTCAGGGAGTGGGTCACTCTCTTCCTCCTGTCCTCATCAGTAGCCATGAGCAAGCCCATGTCTGCCCTGTCCACATATGGTTTTAACCTGTTGACATGGAGAACCCTGTGGGGACTCCTGGGTGTTCCTAGGTCTACTAAGTAGGTAACCTCACCCTTCTGTTCAACAATGGTATGGGGTCCACTCCATTTGTCTTGGAGAGCTGCTGGGGCCACTGGCTCCAACACTCCACACCTTCTGTCCTGGCTGGTAAACAGTCAGTACAGCCTTTGGTCATGCCAGGCTTTTTGAAGTTCCTGGCTAGCCTCAAGGTTTTTAGTTGCCTTTTTCATGTACTCAGCCATCCGGGAGCGGAGACCAAGTACATAGTCCACTATGTCTTGCTTTGGGGGCTTGAGAGGTAACTCCCATCCTTCCTTCACCAAGCACAATGGACCCCTGACAGGGTGACCAAACAAAAGTTCAAAAGGGCTGTAGCCAACCCCTTTTGAGGCACCTCCCTGTATGCAAATAAAAGGCAGGGCAAGAGTATGTCCCATCTTCGCCTAAGCTTTTCTGGGAGCCCTTTAATCATGCCCTTCAAGGTTTTGTTGAATCTCTCAACTAAACCATTGCATTGTGGGTGATAGGGTGTGGTGAACTTGTAAGTCACTCCACACTCCTTCCACATTGCTTTTAAGTATCCAGACATAAAGTTAGCACCCCTGTCTGATACAACCTCCTTAGGGAAGCCCACTCTTGAGAAAATTCCCAGGAGGGCCCTTGCCACCACAGGTGCTGTAGTGGTCCTAAGGGGAATAGCCTCTGGGTACCTGGTGGCATGATCCACTACCACCAGGATAAACCTGTGCCCAGATGCTGTTTGGGGATCCATGGGACCAACAATGTCAATCCCCACCCTTTCAAAGGGAACCCCCACCACAGGTAGTGGTATCAGGGGGCCTTTGTAGTGCCACCTGCCTTGCCACTGGCCTGGCAGGTTACACAGGAGCGACAAAACTCCTTGGTGTCTTCAGACATGTGGGGCCAGTGAAAGTGAGGGACAATTCTGTCCCAAGTCTTGTTCTGGCCCAGGTGACCTGCTAAGGGAATGTCATGGGCTAGGGTCAATAGGAAGCCCCTGAACTTCAGAGGTATGACCAACCTCCTGGTGGCACCAGGCTTGGGGTCTCTACACTCTGAGTACAAGAGTCCATCATCCCAATACACAGTATGGGGACCACTAGCTTTCCCAGCAGCCTCAGCAGCAGCTTGCTGTCTGAGGGGTTCAAGAGAGGGGCAGCTCTGCTGCTCCTGGCTCAGATCTGCCCTGGAAGGGCCCCCTGTCCCCAAGAACTCAACCTGGTCAGGTTCAAGCTCCTCTGGGACAGTTCCTTCCTCAGGACTGAGATCATCCCCCTCAAGAGACTGATCTTCCTTCTGAGCCAAGGGGGAAGGCACTGCCTTTACCCTACTACTCCTCTTCTTGGAGGGCACTTGGTCCATTATTCCAGAATCCAAGGCCTGTTCAGTGTTAGACATTTTGGCTTGTGACCTGGTCACAGCAAACACATCTGCAGGGATGCCCAGCATTTCTGCATGGGTCCTGAGCTCCACTTCTGCCCAAGCTGAAGTTTCTAAATCATTGCCAAGCAAGCATTCAACTGGTAGGTCTGCACTTACCACAACCTTCTTAAGGCCAGTTACCCCTCCCCAGGAGAAGTTAACAACTGCCAGAGTATGGTCTGTTCTGACATTGCTAGCATTGGTCACTTGGTACATTTCACCAAGTATAATCTGCCCAGGATTCACAAGGTCTTGTGTCACCATGGTGACACTTGCCCCTGTGTCCCTAAATGCCAAAGCCTCTTTTCCATTGATTAAGGGCTGTTGCCTGTACTTGCCCAGATTACTGGGACTCACAGAGGAGGTCACATCCATGCCTCCATCACAGACTAGGACAGCCTGAGTGAGTTCTCTGACTAGGTCAGAGCTCATCTCCTTACCCAGGGTCAACCCTACTAAACCCTTGGCTTGTGTAGTCCCACCACCAACTGTAACTGCACTAGGGGAGCAGGTGCCTTAGGGGCATTGGTGGGGGCTGGAGTAGAGTCTTTGGACTTGGTGCAATCACTGGTCCAGTGGGTCTTTTGCTTACAGACCTTGCACCATGGTTTCCTTTGGCCTTTCCCTTTGTTAGACTGTGAATCCCCACCTGAAGAAGATTTTTGGGGGCCTTGTGAAGACTTTTGGTCTTTACCCTTCTCCCCACCCTTATCAGAGTTTTTCGAATCTTGCTTCTTAGGGTCGCCACCTTGGTTCTGTACCTTCTGCCTCACCCTGGTTCTGACCCATTTGTCTGCCTTCTTTCCCAATTCTTGGGGAGAGGTCAGATCAGAGTCCACCAGGTACTGATGCAACAGCTGATTTTGACAGTTATTAAGAATCTGCTCCCTCATGATAAGATTGTACAATCCTGTGAAGTCACACACCTTACTGCCCATCAACCAACCTTCCAGAGCCTTAGCAGAACAATCCACATAGTCTACCCAGTCTTGAGTCTGTGCTTTTTGGGTATCTCTGAACTTTAACCTGTATTGTTCAGTTGTTAGGCCAAACCCATCAATCAGAGCACTCTTCAAGACTTTGTAATTGTCAGCATCCTCTTCTCTTACAGTGAGGAGCTTGTCTCTACCTTTGTCTGCAAAGGAGAGCCACAAGATTGCTGCCCACTGCTCCTGAGGGACCCTCTGTACTTTACAGGCCCTCTCCAGTGCAGTTATCCATTTATGGATGTCATCCCCACTCTGGTAGGGAGGGACAATCTTGCTCAGGTTTCTATGGTCATAAGACCTTTCCCTATCTTTGGGGAAATTGCTGCCACCATGGGACTCTAGTCCCAACTTTTTCTCTCTCTATAGAGATCTAGGGACTCCCTGTCTATAGCCAATTGCTGTTTTCTGAGTTCAAGCTGGGCTTGCTCATACTGAATCAGTCTCTTCCTCCTCTCATGAGAGGATTCCCTTCCACGAGAGGAGACAGAGGTCCCTATTGAGGTGCCAGAGTGGTTAGACTCCTGAGAAGGAGATCTAGACCTTCTGGGCACACTCACAATCCTTCCTGGGGGACAAAGGGAGGTCATTCTGATCCTCCTCCTCCTCCACAGGAGGAATTGGGTTTTCCAGGTCAAGGTCATTTTCACCTTCCTGGCCAGTTTCAGAGGGGGGGCCTGGGTTTCTTCACCCCTGACCCCTTCCTCACCTTTCTGCCCCACCCTCTCTGCCTACCCCTTCAGACCCTAGGGGCCTGCTGAGATCATCAGCCAGTAACACCTCCCTGAGGTGTTGGGTGCTGGCACTTTTGCCTGCCTTCAGCTTCCTAGTATTGCATAATGCTCTCAATTCCAAGAATGGGAGTTTATCATACTTGGAGGGAAGAAGCCCACTGGCTTCTGGCAAGGACTCACTGGGTCCTGGCTTTGAAGACATTACTAGTGAGGTGTGGTGTATGCACTACCTACTCTAGTGTGGCCTACTAAACTCTCTTGAGTTGTAGAAAGGGTGTGCTATCCCTTAACACACAACTCTAAGTTCAGTAGAACTTACTGTATACTAAGCTTGATTTATATGTACCTTAGGTACCCTTAGTGGTTTTCAGTTGATCAATTCAATTGAGATTATCTGGTAAAACAATAGCAAGCTGGAATCCCACACGCTGCACACCAATGTGAGAAGTTGGCCTGGCATATGCTGTCCACTAATTATAGTGGGCACCTTGCACCAGTCCAAACAACCCCTTATTGGAGATAGGTTAAAGACAACCTTTATTGAAAGCTATCCTAGTGGTAGCTATGGAGAGCAGCCTTCAGGCTAAGTCTTGAAGGAATGTAAAGCAGCTTGTTTTACCAGTCTATAATCTCTTGAGTGACCAAATGAAAGAGGACCACACCAGGTATATATTCAAAATATATGTATTTATTGCTAAACACACCCCTCTAGTCTCTTTATGAGGCTAGAGTTTGAAGTACATAAGTTATAAGTTAGTTATCTACAGTAATAGCACAAATACACGTTTGAGCCCTAGGGGCGTACTCAAACCATATACCAATAAAGTGGTATAAGAACCACGACTGAGCTAGACACAGGGCCTAGAGCCTGTAGAAGTGCTTGGACCACAAGGAACCACCCAAGGTAGTGACACAGGGGACCCACGGGGACGCGTGCAGTGTATGAACACAGCCGCGAATCGCCGTTAACTTCTATGGGGAAAGTCGCGGTTTGAATTTAAAAGAAAAGGGACACTTAGAGGAGGACTTGGAGCAAACCCTTTGAGAACTAGGCTGTTCTAGTGTCAATACCCACGGGAGCACCGGAGTACTTGAGTTACCTCACCCAGGGGAGCCGGGTGCATAGGTGTCTTTCGGGGTCGGGTTTCGCTCGTCGCTTTCAATGGCGATCTGCTGCAAAGTGCTGCTGGCGGCCAAGTCGAAAGTGTTCGGGTGGATCCAAAGGTGGATCGAAGATCTGAAGAACCTGAAAGCAGAGAGGACAGAGTCTGGGTCACTAGCCAGTGACCAGGAAGGCGATGAGCAGATGCCTACCGAGTGTCGAGTGCTTCAGGTAGGTTGACAGTCGTCTTGACTCTTCAGCCACGAGGTCCAGGAGGTGTCGATGATGACCAGGAGCTGGATTCGAGCTATCCCACGACGTCTGTCGATTGCAGGGGTGTCGGCGACCGGATTGGACCCAACAAGCCTTGGCAACGGCAAGTCTTGTGGAAATGGAAGAAGGACGATGTTGCAGACCAGCAAGGTCTGTGGGACTCACCCAGCGAGGGTAAGTCAGGGCACGCCTGGAGCAACCAGGGAGCCCAAGCAGAAGAAGATTGGCCTTCGGGAGGGCCTACTAGCCAATGGACTAGCGACTGCAAAGGAGCCTTGAGTCGACGCACGTGGAGCTGGCTCACAGGACACTCGTGGAGTGGAGGCCAGTGATCTTCGGTGCAGTTGCTGCTGGAGGCTGGGGCTACTCGGAGCCCAAAGCACGACTTCGTGGGAGACCCAGAAGAGGATGCACTTGCAAATGCGATCGGTGTCCAGGGGTCACGGTTCCACGTTACCCACGACAGCTACGGGCCTCAGCTTTGCTGGGAACTCAGGGCAGCCTCGGGAAGTCTGGAAATCCACCTCTGGTGATGCAAAGACTTCGGCGTCCGGCGGGAGCTTCAGCGATGCAGACCGGACAATTGCTTCTTTGGTGCCTGCCAAGCAGGGGAGTCACTCCTTGACCCCAAGGGAGATTCTTCAGTCCTCTAATCTTGAAGTAGAGCGTCGAAGGTCCAGGATTCTGTGTCAGAGTTTCGTCCAGGTTAATCTAAAGTCCTAAGGACTGGGGTCCCCTACTTATACTAAGATAGGCGGTTGGACATACTCTGGGGACCCACCTGTGGGAGGGTCAGGGCAGAGGGGTGGTTACACCCCTTTCCCTTTGTCCAGTTTCGCGCCAGAGAAGGGGCTGGAAGCCCCTGAGCCGGTTTGAACTGGGGTATGCACAGGGACACCAAATGTGCCCCCAGTGCAGGACTTCAAAGCACCAGAGAGTGCTCCCGCCCAGCCCCAATACACACTATCCTGTCTGGGGAGGTGGTTACACCTCCCTGGGACAGGAAACCCATTGTCCAGGCCTCCCCTGCCGGAGTTTCGGTCAGCAGCAGGAGGCCAGACTCGTGTCTGTGGCAGCGGCATCCATTTTGTGATGCCAGGGCTTGGAAAGAAGTTACCGGGCAGGCCGGTGTGTACATGTCTCTCCCTCTAGAAGGGTGGAATGCTACCCCCGCCGCCAGAACTGGCAGGGGGTAGTATTCCAAGATGTTTGACACCAAACACGACATGTTTCCGTGCAGCCATCCCAAAGTTAGCATTTAACGCGAGGTTATAATGCGCTCAAGAGTATATGGTCAGGCTGCACTACAAACAGCATCAGAGAAGGGCCTCCGAATGCTGCAGAGGGGCCCTGCTCACGCAGGGGCACCCTCTCACATAGGAACCACGCACTCTGCCTTCAGGATTGATAAGGCCTGCCATAGGAGTGATTTATAGGTTTATATGTGTGTATGTATTTAGTGATATAGGTAGCCTATATCACAGTAAGGGGTGCATGCATCACCTTACCCAGGCTGCAGTAGCAGACCTGTGGTGTCCTTTGGCTGGCCTTCCAGGGGTGGCACAATACATGCTGCAGCCCCTGGCAGGCCTCTGAGGTACCTATGCCCTGGGTACATAGTATACCATATACTAGGGACTTATAAGGGCACTCCAGATTCCAATCAGAGATGTGCCTAAGGCACATGGAAACCATTTTAGAGAGGAAGCAGCTAGGCTGGGGTTCTGATTAGCAGGGCCCCAGCCAGACTAAGGTCGAAAAACAGTGAAGCATCAGCAAAAAGTGGTGGTACCCATGTGAAGCAGATCCTACTCTCCTACAAGGAGTATCCACACAGATACTGAAGGGAATGGCATTCCGTGTGGCAGCATCCGGTGTAGGGTGTGTCCTATTCCTTCCACATTAAAAACATTTCTGGGAAAGTTCAATGTAGAAGCCTCAAGTCCAGTGGTGGCTACTACACTGAGGCATGAGAGCCAGGGCCACACAAGGCGAGGTGAGAGGAAAAGGAGGAAGTTAGCAGAATGGTTTGCTTATACCCCACTGCTAAGTCGGCTAGCAGGAATGCAGCAGCGCAGGGCCTGCACACCCAGCATGCAAAAAATTAGTGCCTTAAATTTTGAAATTTACATGCGCTATGGGTATGGAGGGGAGAAATCCATTGCGATACTAACACTTTTATCAGAGCACAGGGTGATAGACAGCGTGGCCCCTATCTCTGACCTCAATTCAGAATTGCCCCAAGTACCCACCTCTTATCATTCACTGTTCCTTGCAATGCTTCAGAAAATGAGTGGAGAAGATGAGGGCATGGGGAGGACAGTGAGTATACTGTAGCCATTACTGCCTGTGCCAGGCCCTTTCCATAACATCCTCTCACACCCAGTAGCCCAGGCTTGTCCACTATGCATTGCTTGCATATCTGTATGCTTGGTCCTGGACCCCCCTAAAGGTCATGCTCGGATCAAGGGATGTCTAGGACCATGTGACTTAGGGCTCATACTCATCAATAGACTATTTACTACCTGTAAAAACTAGATGATGTACAGCATCTGCTGCAGCCACCAGTTCGGAGATAAGCGGGGTAGGGATTGGAGGTAAAAAAAATTATGCAAGTATGTATGTCTCCTCATGTATGTATTTCCACATGTCGCTGCATGAGTAAGTGAGCATGTGTGTGTGTGTGTGAGTGTGTGTGTGTGTTTGTGTGTGATTCTGTGGGTGTTTATTTGCATGTGTCTTTGTTTGTCTGTGGGTCACACATCCTATGGCATAAGTTATAGTCCTAGCAAATAATTAGTCTCTTTGGTGATATGGTGGCACCTTCAGGCATAACAGTGATTTTGGTATATAGTGGCACTTGTTGCCATTAGAGCAGAGATCCCTGATATAATGCTGACCATGTCATATTGAATACTGCCTTGGATTCTTGGGGCCGCTTACCATAGAGATGGCAGTTGCATACCTTGGGTCTTATTGGTATTATGGTTGTAATCTCGTGCATAGATACGGCAATCCCATGTTTAGTGGTGACTATCCTTAGCATAATAGTACTCATTCCAGCATGTTTTCTAAACTGGGCATGCTGGGAAAAATGATATGTCTGGTAAACTGTAAGCAAGCTTGGCATATTCTGTGCAAACTTGGCATGTTATATGGACCCTCAACTATATGGAGGCTTTATCTGGCACAAGGAAGGAGAGGCAAAGTAGGGATTACCCATGCCATAATGAGGGTCATGTTATGTGTAGGAGAGTAGGATCTGCTTCACATGGGTACCCCCACTTTTTGCTGATGCTTCACTGTTTTTTGACTTTAGTCTGGCTGGGGCCCTGCTAATCAGAAGCCCAGCCTAGCTGCTTCCTCTCTAAAATGGTTTCCATGTGCCTTAGGCACATCTCTGATTGGAATCTGGAGTGCCCTTATAAGTCCCTAGTATATGGTATACTATGTACCCAGGGCATAGGTACCTCAGAGGCCTACCAGGGGCTGCAGCATGTATTGTGCCACCCCTGGAAGGCCATCCAAAATGACACCACAGGTCTGCTACTGCAGCCTGGGTAAGGTGGTGCATGCACCCCTTACAGTGGTATAGGCTACCTATATCACTACCATTGCACACACATACAAACCTATAAGTCACTCCTATGGCATTCCTTACCAATCCTGAAGGCAGAGTGCTTGGTTCTTATGTGAGAGGGTGCCCCTGCATGAGCAGAGCCCCTCGACAGCATTCAGAGTCCCTCCTCTGATGCTGTTTGTGGTACAGCCTGACCATATACTCTTAAGTGCATTATATCCTCGCGGTACAATGCTAACTTTGGACTGGCTGCACCAAAACATGTCGTGTTTGGTGTCAAACATCTTGGAATACTACCCCCCCGCCAGTTCTGGCGGCGGGGGTAGCATTCCACCCTTCTAGAGGGAGAGACATGTACACACCGGGCTACCCGGTAACTTCTTTCCAGATCCCTGGCATCACAAAATGGGTGCCGCTGCCACAGACACGGGTCTGGCCTCCTGCTGCTGACTGAAACTCCAGCAGGGGAGGCCTGGACAATAGGTTTCCTGTCACAGGGAGGTGTAACCACCTCCACAGATAGGATAATGTGTATTGGGGCTGGGCGGGAGCACTCTCTGATGCTCAGAAGTCCTGCACTGGGGGCACACTTGGTGTCCCTGTGCATATGCCAGTTCAAACCGGTTGCAGGGGCTACCTGCCCCTGCTCTGGCGTGAAACTGGACAAAGGGAATGGGTGTAACCACCCCTCTTCCCTGACCCTCCCGTAGGTGGGTCCCCAGAGTATGTCCAACCCCCTAACTTAGTATAAGTATGGGACCCCAGTCCTTAGGACTTTAGATTACCCTGGACGAAACTCTGACACTGAATCCTGGACCTTCGACGCTCTACCTGAAGATTAGAGGACTGAAGAATCTCCCTTGGGGTCAAGGAGTGACTCCCCTGCTTGGCAGGCACCTAAGAAGCAATTGTCCGGTCTGCATCGCCGAAGCTCCCGCCGGACGCCGAAGTCTTTGCATCACCAGACGTAGATTTCCAGACTTCTCCGAGGCTGCCCTGAGACCCCAGCAAAGCTGAGGCCCATAGCTGTCGTGGGTAACGTGGAACTGTGACCCCTGGACACCGAGTACTTTTGCAAGTGCATCCTCTTCTGGGTCTCTCACGAAATTGTGCTTTGGGCTCTGAGTAGCCCCCGCCTCCAGCACCAACTGCACCGAAGATCACTGTCCTCCACTCCACAAGTGTCCTGTGAGCCAGCTCCAAGCGCATCCACTCGAGGCTCCTTTGCAGTCACTAGTCCATTGGCTAGTGGGCCCTCCCGAAGGCAACTCTTCTTCTGATTGGGCTTCTCTGGTTGCTCCAGACGTGCCCTGACTTACCCTTGCTGGGTGAGTCCCTCAGACCTTGCTGGTCTGTACCACCGTCCTTTTTCTATTTCCACGAGACTTGCCGTTGCCAAGGCTTTTTGGGTCCAATCCGGTCGCCGGAACCTCAGCAAGCGCCAGACTTCGTGGCACAAATCAAATCCAGCTCCTGGTTGTCGTCGACGCCTCCTGGACCTCGTGGCTGAAGAGCCAAGACAACCGTCAACCTACCTGAAGCTCCCGACATCGGTGGGCATCTGCTCATCGCCTTCCTGGTCGCTGGCTAGTGACCCAGACTCTGTCCCCTCTGCTTTCAGGTTCTTCAGATCTTCGATCCACCCTTGGATCCACCCGAACACTTTCGACTTGGTCGCCAGCAGCACTTTGCATCAGATCGCCATTGAAAACGACGACGAAACCCGACCCCGAAAGACACCTATGCACCCGGCTTCCCTGGGTGAGGTAACTCGAGTACTCCGGTGCTCCCGTGGGTATAGACTCTAGAACAACCTAGTTCTAAAGGGGTTTGCTCCAAGTCCTCCTCTAAGTGTCCTTTTTCTTTAAAACTCCAACCGCGACATTCCCCATAGAAGTCAACGGCGGCTCGCGGCTGTGTTCTCACACTGCACGCGTCCCCTGTGGGTCCCCTGTGTCACTACCTTGGGTGGTTCCTTGAGGGCCAAGCACTTCTACAGGCTCTAGGCCTTGTGTCTAGCTCAGTCGTGGTTCTTATACCACTTTATTGGTATATGGTTTGGTACGCCCCTAGGGCTCAAACGTGTATTTGTGCTATTACTGTTGATAACTGACTTGCAACTTATGTACTTCAAACTCTAGCCTCATAAAGAGACTAGAGGGGTGTGTTTAAGACTAAATACATATATTTTAAATATATACCTGGTGTGGTCCTCTTTCATTTGGTCACTCAAGAGATTATAGACTGGTAAAACAAGCTGCTTTACATTCCTTCAAGACTTAGCCTGAAGGCTGCTCTCCACAGCTACCACTAGGATAGCTTTCAATAAAGGTTGTCTTTAACCTATCTCCAATAAGGGGTTGTTTGGACTGGTGCAAGGTGCCCACTATAATTAGTGGACAGCATATACCAGGCCAACTTCTCACATTGGTGTGCAGCGTGTGGGATTCCAGCTTGCTATTGTTTTACCAGATAATCTCAATTGAATTGATCAACTGAAAACCACTAAGGGTACCTTAGGTACATATAAAACAAACTTAGTATACAGTAAGTTCTACTGAAGTTAGAGTTGTGTGTTAAGGGATAGCACTCCCTTTCTACAACTCAAGAGAGTTTAGTAGGCCACACTAGAGTAGGTAGTGCATACACCACACCACACTAGTAATGTCTTTAGGGCCAGGAACCAGTGGGTCCCAGCCAGAAGCCAATGGGCTTCTTCCCTCCAAGTATGATAATCTCCCATTCTTGGAATTGAGAGCATTAAGCACTGCTAGGAAACTGAAGACAGGCAAAAGTGCCAACACCCAACGCCTCATAGAGGTACTCCTGCTGGATGATCTCAGAAGACTACCAGGGTCTGAAGGGGTAGGCAGAGAGGGTGGGGCAGAAGATGAGGAAGGGGCCAGGGGTGAAATCACCCAGGACCCAACCTCTGAAACTGGCCAGGAAGGTGACAATGACCTTGACCTGGAAAATCCGGCTCCTCCTGTGGATGAGGAGGAGGATCAGAATGTTCTCCCCTTTGTCCCCCCAGGAAGAATTGTGAGTGTGCCCATGTGAGAAGTTGGCCTGGTATATGCTGTTCACTAATTAAAGTGGACACCTTGCACCAGGGCAAATCGACTCTTATGGTAGATAGGTTTAAGACAACCTTTTAAAGAAAGCTATCCTAGTGGTAGCTGTGGAGAGCAGCCTTCAGGCTAAGTCTCGGAGGAATGTAAAGCAGCTTGTTTTACCATATAATCTCTTGAATCACCAAATGAAAAGACACCACACAGGTATATATATCAAATATATATGTATTTATTTCTAAATAACTCTCTACTAATCTCTTTATGAGATTAGAAGACAAACATATGCACAAATCAACGTTTCACAATAAGTTAAGCACAAAATATGGCTGGGGCCCTAGGGGCGTACCAGACCATATACTAAGTAAGAGACTTAGAAACAACGACTTGCAAGGAGACAAGGCCTAGGGCCTTCAGAAGTGCTGGGGCCTCACGAAACCACCCAAGGCAGGTAAGTAAAGGACCCACGGGGAACGCGTGCAGTGTGGATACACAGGCGCGAATCGCCGTTAACTTCAATGGGGCAAGTCGCGGTTGGAAATAAAGAGTTTTAGGATACTTCGGGAGAACCTACAAGCAAGTCACTTACAGGGTAAGTAGTTCTAGGGCCCACACCCACAGGAGCACCGTAGTGCTGGAGTTACCTCACCCAGGGAAGCCGGGTGCACAGGTGTCCTTTGGTGTCGGGTCGCGGCGTCGTTTTCAATGGCGAACAAAGAAGACTTGCTGCTTGCGGGAGCTGAAGAAGTGTCCGGTGGAATCCAAGCCTGGATTCTGAAGAAGGATGACCTGAAAGCAGAGGGGACAGTGTTCAAAGTCACTTGGCAGTGACCCGGGGCAAGGAAGATGGATGCCCACCGTCGTCGGTCGCTTCAGGTCGGTTGCGGGTGCCTTGACTCTTCAGCCACGTGGTCCAGGAGGCGTCGACGACGACCAGGAGCTGGATTCGGTGGGTCCCTCGATGTCTGCAGCTGACTGCGGTGTCGGCAACTCGATTGGAGCCAACAAGCCTTGGCAGCAGCAAGTCTCGGGAGATGAAGAAAAGTCGATGGCGCAGACCAGCAAGGTCTGAGGGACTCACCCAGCGAGGGTAAGTCAGGGCAGGCCTGGAGCAACCAGGGAGCCCTTTGGTTTCTTTAAGAAGTCTTCTGGGGACCCACAAGCCAGCGGGCAAGGGATCGCGAAGACACCTCGGGCGGAATCACTCAACAGGGGCCCACGGTCACTCGGGATGGTGTAGGCCTCTGATCTTCGGAGGAATTCCTGCTGGAGGTCGGGACCACACGTGGTCCAAAGCACAGGTTCGTAGAACGTTGTGAAGGGGTTGCACTCGACAATAGTGCACGGTACCCAGGGGTCGCGGTTCCTCGTTACTCGTGGGGTCCACTTGCCTCAGCTTCGCTGGGGACTCACGATGGCCTGGGAGAGGTCAGGAAATCCACTTCCTGGGCTGCAGGGACTTTGGACTCCGGCGGGAGCGGCGTAGTTTGCGACCGTCGTTGTCGTTTTTGGTGCCTGCCAAGCAGGGGAGTCACTCCTTGACTCCAAGGGAGATTCTTCTGTCTTCCAAAGGTAGTGGAACGTCGAAGGGCCAGGATTCTTCTGTAGAGCGTCGTCCAGGGGTTATCTGCTTTGCAATGGCAAGGTTCCCCCTCTTTTACTAAAAAGAGGGGATGGACTAGCTCTATGACCCCACCTATGGGAGGGTCAAGGGAGGGGGTGGCTACACCCACTTCCCTTTGTCCAGTTTCGCGCCAGAGCAGGGGCAGGTAGCCCCTGAGCTGGTTTGAACTGGCATATGCACAGAGGAGCCTTCTGCTCCCCCAGTGCAGGACTTCAAAGCACTCTAAGAGTGCACCCACCCAGCCCCAATACACTAAACCCTGTCTGGAAGGTGGTTACACCTCCCTGTGACAGGATGCCTATTGTTGGGCTTCCTCCACTGTGAGTTTCGGTCATCAGCAGGAGGGCAGCCCAGTGTCTGTGACTGGTGGCATCCATTTTGTGATGCCAGGGCTCTTTAGGATTCTACCGCGTTTCCACAGCAGGTACATGTCTTATCCCTCTAGAAGGGTGGAATGCTACCCCCGCCGCCAAGATTGGCGGGGGGTAGTATTCCAAGATGTTTGACACCAAACACGACATGTTTTGATGCAGCCATTCCAAAGTTAGCATTTACCGCGAGGATATAATGCACTTAAGAGTATATGGTTTAACCGCATCCACAAACAGCACCAGAGAATGGACTCTGAGAACTGCAGAGGGGCCCTGCTCATGCAGAGGCACCCCCTCACATAGAAGCCAAGCACCCTGCCCTCAGGATTGATAGGGCCTGCCTTAGGGGTGACTGATAGGTTTATATGTGTGTGCAGGAGAGATATAGGAAACCTATATCTCAGTGAGGGGTGCTAGCACCACCTCACCCAGGCTGCAGTAGCAGGCCTGTGGTGTCAGATTTAGACTGCTTCCCAGGGGTGGCATAACACATGCTGCAGCCCCTGGTAGGCCTGTGAAGTACCTATGCCCTTGGCACCTAAGGTACCATATACTAGGGACTCATAAGGCACCACAGTATCCAATCACTAGTGCACCTAGAGTGCACTCCATGTCGTTTAGAGAGAGCAGATAGACTGGGGCCCTGAATAGCAGGGTCCCAGTCCAACTAAGTCATAAACCAGCAAAACACCAGGAAAAAAATGGGGGCAACCATATAGTCAGATTCCACCTTCCTACATAACCCCCCAAACGAAAGGAGATAAGGCTAACCTTGGCCAGTTGAGCCTTTATTGACTAAGTGGCCATATAAGGAAGCACCTGCACTAGCATGGTTGCCCCCTGTCTTATGGTCCACTAAGCAATCCCTCACCCTAAGGGTATGAGAGGGTCTCCACCATGGGGAATCACTACCTGTGGTGTGCTTTGTTAAAGTACCAGGCTGGTGGGGTGTCTGAGTAGGGAAGTGAGGCCCTAGGAATGTTGGCCTCAGCTTCCTCAGATCACTGGTCACCATGTATGCCTGTCTTTCCATGACTGAGTTGCATTTTGCTCTAAGGGTCAACCTTTGGCTGCCTACAGCTGGGGGTTGGGTCCCTTTGAATGGACTACTGGAGGGACATGGCAGGTTTGGAACCTTTTGGTCCCAGGTTTGCCCTTGCCTAACAGAGTCCTTCTGGGGGAGGTCCCTACATAAAGGTATGGGGGATCCCTCAGTGGGTTGAGGAATTTTCACCTGGCTAGGGCTACTAGACTGGGTGCCCCTTATCTGCTGATGGGGGGTTCCTCTGGACAGGGGGCCCTGGGGGTCCACTGACCTCCCTGACCTCTGCAGCCCTGGGCTGACTGAGGCAGGGTAGAGAGGGGCAGTTTACCTGCTCCAGACTGGGTACCACCTTGGAAGGGTCCTCTGCCATCAGGGGTGTGGCCAGGCCAGGCCTGACTACCTCTGGGGCAGTTCCTTCACTAGGGGTAGGGTCAGTTCCCTGAGGAGGCTGACCCTTACCTACTGTCTGGGGGAAGAAGGCTTTTCTTCAACCCTTGTGCTCTCTTCTGGGGGAGAGTGGGCCATTCTTCCAGGCTCCATCTCTCCAAAATCTTGGGCTGGGGCTGTGGCCATCACAGCCCCACTAACCTTTACAGGGACACCCAACATCTTCAGATGGGTTTGGTGTTCAATTTCAGCCCAGGCTGAAATTTCCAGATCATTGCCCATCAGGCAATCTACAGGTAAGGTTGGGGACACTGCCACTCTCTTTGGGCCTGTGACCCCCTCCCAGCTGAGATTGACTATGGCCATGGGGTGATCTGTTCTGACACCATCAATGTTGGTCACCTGGTATTTAAACTCAGGTAAAAGCTGGTGAGGGGGACTAGTTTCCCTGCCACCATGGTGACACTAGCCCCTGTGTCCCTAAATGCCACAGCTTTCTGACCATTAATTATTGGCTCCAGTCTGTACCTGCCCAATGCTATGGGACCCATGGTAAAGGTGGCATATCCTACACCACCATCAGAATCTGAGGAGTCTGTTGAGGGGTCCTGTCTAAACTAGGGCCCACCTCTGTTCCTCTTGCAAACGCACCTAACTTTTTGGGTGCACTACTCCCAACTGGAGGATTACTACTGGTAGTACCAGGAGGGGTGGTAGTAGTTGTTGGAGGAACATTTTCTTTATTGCCATTCCTGGGACAACTGGGATCAGATTTCCAGTGCCCAGGCTTTTTACAGACATGGCAATAGGGTTTCTTTTCAGGAGAGGAAGGAGTTTGGGACCCACCCCCAGAAGAGGGATTTTGGGGCCCTGTAGTGGACTTATCCTTGGATTTATCCCCACCTTTCTCTTGGGACTTGGTAGAATCTTTCTTGTGGTCACCACCCTGATTCTTAGGCCTTACCCTGGTTCTGACCCATTTGTCTGCCTTCTTTCCCAATTCTTGGGGAGAGGTCAGATCAGAGTCCACCAGGTATTGGTGTAAAAGCTGGTTTTGACAATTATTAAGGATCTGTTCTCTCATCATTAGATTATAAAATCCTTTGAAATCAGTAACCCTACTGCCAACCAGCCAACCCTCCAGAGCCTTGGATGCACAATCTACAAAGTCAGTCCAGTCCTGTGTCTGTGCCTTCTGGGTATCTCTGAACTTCAACCTGTACTGCTCAGTGGTTAAGCCAAACCCATCTATCAGTGCACTCTTCAGGACCTCATAATCATCAGCATCCTCTTCTCTAACAGTGAGGAGCTTGTCTCTTCCTTTATCTGAAAAGGAGAGCCACAAGATTGCTGCCCACTGCTTTTGGGGGACCTGCTGTACTCTACAGGCCCTCTCCATAGCAGTTATCCACTTGTGGATATCATCCCCACTCTGGTAGGGAGGAACAACCTTGCTCAGGTTCCTATGGTCAGGGACATATTCTCTGCCTCTAGGGACACTGTTGCTGCCACCAGGGGGTTCTAAACCCTCCCTTCTGGAAGCTCTCTGGATCTCCAGGGCTTCTCTATCCAGTGCCAACTGCTTGGTTCTGAGGGCCACTTTGGCTTCCTCATACTGGAGCAGTTTGCACCTTCTCTCAGAGGAGGTCTCTCTTAAGTTAAAGTATGAGCTCCTCTCCTGGACAAATTCTCTGCCAGAGTGATAAGAGTGCTCAGATTCCCTGGAAGGGGATCTGTGCCTCTCATCCACTCTGCCAGTTCTCTTAGGGAGAACTCCTCTGTCCTGTTCAGGCTCCTTGAAGCCTGGCCCTTCAACCACAGAGTCTTGGTCATTCGGATTGTCCTCATCTGACCCAGATACTATGATTGACCCACCCACTGATTCAGACCCCTTAGCTCCTAGAGCCAATCTAAGGTCATCTGCTGTCAGCAGATCTATCAGGTGTAGTGTTGAGGGACTCTGTCCTAGCCTCAGGTGTCTGTCAACACACATGGCTCTCAAGTCAGAGAAAGCCATGTCCTTATACTGAGGCTGAGTGGATCCACTGGGTCCACCCCTTAAGGACATTCTAGTGTTGTGCAGTGTTGTACTACCTACACTAGTTTGTGGCCTACTGATCCTAGCTTGAGCTGTGGAAAGGGTGTGCTATCCCTTGGAACACAGCTCTAAGTTCAGTAGAACTTATTGATACTAAGCTTGACTTTATATGTACCTTGAGTACCTATAATGGTTTTCAGTTAGTAATTCAAATAGAGATTTTCTGGTAAAACAATGGCAAGCTGGAATCCCACACGCTGCCCACCAATGTGAGAAGTTGGCCTGGTATATGCTGTTCACTAATTAAAGTGGACACCTTGCACCAGGGCAAATCGACTCTTATGGTAGATAGGTTTAAGACAACCTTTTAAAGAAAGCTATCCTAGTGGTAGCTGTGGAGAGCAGCCTTCAGGCTAAGTCTCGGAGGAATGTAAAGCAGCTTGTTTTACCATATAATCTCTTGAATCACCAAATGAAAAGACACCACACAGGTATATATATCAAATATATATGTATTTATTTCTAAATAACTCTCTACTAATCTCTTTATGAGATTAGAAGACAAACATATGCACAAATCAACGTTTCACAATAAGTTAAGCACAAAATATGGCTGGGGCCCTAGGGGCGTACCAGACCATATACTAAGTAAGAGACTTAGAAACAACGACTTGCAAGGAGACAAGGCCTAGGGCCTTCAGAAGTGCTGGGGCCTCACGAAACCACCCAAGGCAGGTAAGTAAAGGACCCACGGGGGACGCGTGCAGTGTGGATACACAGGCGCGAATCGCCGTTAACTTCAATGGGGCAAGTCGCGGTTGGAAATAAAGAGTTTTAGGATACTTCGGGAGAACCTACAAGCAAGTCACTTACAGGGTAAGTAGTTCTAGGGCCCACACCCACAGGAACACCGTAGTGCTGGAGTTACCTCACCCAGGGAAGCCGGGTGCACAGGTGTCCTTTGGTGTCGGGTCGCGTCGTCGTTTTCAATGGCGAACAAAGAAGACTTGCTGCTTGCGGGAGCTGAAGAAGTGTCCGGTGGAATCCAAGCCTGGATTCTGAAGAAGGATGACCTGAAAGCAGAGGGGACAGTGTTCAAAGTCACTTGGCAGTGACCCGGGGCAAGGAAGATGGATGCCCACCGTCGTCGGTCGCTTCAGGTCGGTTGCGGGTGCCTTGACTCTTCAGCCACATGGTCCAGGAGGCATCGACGACAACCAGGAGCTGGATTCGGTGGGTCCCTCGACGTCTGCAGCTGACTGCGGTGTCGGCAACTCGATTGGAGCCAACAAGCCTTGGCAGCAGCAAGTCTTGGGGAGATGAAGAAAAGTCGATGGCGCAGACCAGCAAGGTCTGAGGGACTCACCCAGCGAGGGTAAGTCAGGGCAGGCCTGGAGCAACCAGGGAGCCCTTTGGTTTCTTTAAGAAGTCTTCTGGGGACCCACAAGCCAGCGGGCAAGGGATCGCAAAGACACCTCGGGCGGAATCACTCAACAGGGGCCCACGGTCACTCGGGACGGTGTAGGCCTCTGATCTTCGGAGGGATTCCTGCTGGAGGTCGGGACCACACGTGGTCCAAAGCACAGGTTCGTAGAACGTTGTGAAGGGGTTGCACTCGACAATAGTGCACGGTACCCAGGGGTCGCGGTTCCTCGGTACTCGTGGGGTCCACTTGCCTCAGCTTCGTTGGGGACTCACGATGGCCTGGGAGAGGTCAGGAAATCCACTTCCTGGGCTGCAGGGACTTCGGACTCCGGCGGGAGCGGCGTAGTTTGCGACCGTCGTTGTCGTTTTTGGTGCCTGCCAAGCAGGGGAGTCACTCCTTGACTCCAAGGGAGATTCTTCTGTCTTCCAAAGGTAGTGGAACGTCGAAGGGCCAGGATTCTTCTGTAGAGCGTTGTCCAGGGGTTATCTGCTTTGCAATGGCAAGGTTCCCCCTCTTTTACTAAAAAGAGGGGATGGACTAGCTCTATGACCCCACCTATGGGAGGGTCAAGGGAGGGGGTGGCTACACCCACTTCCCTTTGTCCAGTTTCACGCCAGAGCAGGGGCAGGTAGCCCCTGAGCTGGTTTGAACTGGCATATGCACAGAGGAGCCTTCTGCTCCCCCAGTGCAGGACTTCAAAGCACTCTAAGAGTGCACCCACCCAGCCCCAATACACTAAACCCTGTCTGGAAGGTGGTTACACCTCCCTGTGACAGGATGCCTATTGTTGGGCTTCCTCCACTGTGAGTTTCGGTCATCAGCAGGAGGGCAGCCCAGTGTCTGTGACTGGTGGCATCCATTTTGTGATGCCAGGGCTCTTTAGGATTCTACCGCGTTTCCACAGCAGGTACATGTCTTATCCCTCTAGAAGGGTGGAATGCTACCCCCGCCGCTAAGATTGGCGGGGGTAGTATTCCAAGATGTTTGACACCAAACACGACATGTTTTGATGCAGCCATTCCAAAGTTAGCATTTACCGCGAGGATATAATGCACTTAAGAGTATATGGTTTAACCGCATCCACAAACAGCACCAGAGAATGGACTCTGAGAACTGCAGAGGGGCCCTGCTCATGCAGAGGCACCCCCTCACATAGAAGCCAAGCACCCTGCCCTCAGGATTGATAGGGCCTGCCTTAGGGGTGACTGATAGGTTTATATGTGTGTGCAGGAGAGATATAGGAAACCTATATCTCAGTGAGGGGTGCTAGCACCACCTCACCCAGGCTGCAGTAGCAGGCCTGTGGTGTCAGATTTAGACTGCTTCCCAGGGGTGGCATAACACATGCTGCAGCCCCTGGTAGGCATGTGAAGTACCTATGCCCTTGGCACCTAAGGTACCATATACTAGGGACTCATAAGGCACCACAGTATCCAATCACTAGTGCACCTAGAGTGCACTCCATGTCGTTTAGAGAGAGCAGATAGACTGGGGCCCTGAATAGCAGGGTCCCAGTCCAACTAAGTCATAAACCAGCAAAACACCAGGAAAAAAATGGGGGCAACCATATAGTCAGATTCCACCTTCCTACAGCCCAGAAGGCCTAGATCTCCTTCTCAGGAGTCTAACCACTCTGACACCTCAATAGGGACCTCTGTTTCCTCTCATAGGAGGGAATCCTCTCATGAAAGGAAAGAGAGACTGCTCAAGTATGGAGAAGCTCAGTTGAGAATCAGAAGAGAGCAGTTGGCTATAGACAGGGAGTCCCTAGAGCTTGAAAGGCAAAGAAAAAAGATGGGCCTAGAGTCCCATGGTGGCAGCAATTTCCCCAGAGATAGGGAAAGGTCTTATGACCATAGAAACCTGAGCAAGATTGTCCCTCCCTACCAGAGTGGGGATGACATCCACAAATGGATAACTGCACTGGAGAGGGCCTGTAAAGTACAGAGGGTCCCTCAGGAGCAATGGGCAGCAATTTTGTGGCTCTCCTTTGCAGACAAAGGTAGAGACAAGCTCCTCACTGTTAGAGAAGAGGATGCTGACAATTACAAAGTCTTGAAGAGTGCTCTGATTGATGGGTTTGGCCTAACAACTGAACAATACAGGTTAAAGTTCAGAGATACCCAAAAGCACAGACTCAAGACTGGGTGGACTATGTGGATTGTTCTGCTAAGGCTCTGGAAGGTTGGTTGATGGGCAGTAAGGTATGTGACTTCACAGGATTGTACAATCTTATCATGAGGGAGCAGATTCTTAATAACTGTCAAAATCAGCTGTTGCATCAGTACCTGGTGGACTCTGATCTGACCTCTCCCCAAGAATTGGGAAAGAAGGCAGACAAATGGGTCAGAACCAGGGTGAGGCAGAAGGTACAGAACCAAGGTGGTGACCCAAAGAAGCAAGATTCTAAGAACTCTGATAAGGGTGGGGAGAAGGGTAAAGACCAGAAGTCTTCACAAGGCCCCCAAAAATATTCTTCAGGTGGGGATTCACAGTCTAACAAGGGAAAAGGCTAAAAGAAACCATGGTGCAAAGTCTGTAAGCAAAAGACACACTGGACCAGTGATTGCACCAAGTCCAAAGACTCTATTCCAGCCCCCACCAATGCCCCTAAGGCACCTGTTCCCCCTAGTGCAGTTACAGTTGGTGGTGGGAGTACACAAGCCAAGGGTTTAGTAGGGTTGACCCTGGTTAAGGAGATGAGCTCTGACCTAGTCAGAGAACTCACTCAGGCTGTCCTAGTCTGTGATGGAGGCATGGATGTGACCTCCTCTGTGAGTTCCAGTAATCTGGGCAAGTACAGGCAACAGCCCTTAATCAATGGAAAAGAGGCTTTGGCATTTAGGTAACCCTGGGCAAAGCACTACGCTACGCTCGCGTAGTTTGCGAAGTTTGCGCTACTTCGCACAATGCAAATTGCACGTAGCACAGTGCAAACACACGTAGCGTAGCGTAGCGTAGTGCAGCAGTCATTTTTTGCTTGCTCGCGGTCGTCAACGTCAAGTTGGCGACTGCGAGCAAGCAAAATGACATCCCGGCGAGACTTTTTCCTCGTTCGCGATCAGCAACATCAAGTTGCCGATCACGAGCGTGGAAAATAAACCTCCCGGTGAGATTCTCAACGCGGGGAGGTCAGGTTTCTCATTGCGAGTGGTCGCGTATGCTCGCGACCGCTCGCGATGAGAAACTACCAGTCCGCGTTGAGAAAGCTGCCGCTCGAGTAAAAATCTACTCGAGCGGCAGTTAAAGACAGCTCGCACTGTGCAAGATGCCGTTTTCAATGATTGCACAGTGCGGACAAGCATCCGGCACTGTGCAATCATTGCGAACAGCGCACTACGCAGTTCGCGTAGTGCTACGCGTAGCTCGCGTAGTGCGAACTGCACTTTGCGTGGCTTCGCGTAGCGCTATTTCGCGAACTATGCCCACCCTTACATTTAGGGACACAGGGGCAAGTGTCACCATGGTGATACAAGACCTTGTGGATCCTGGGCAGATTATACTTGGTGAAATGTACCAAGTGACCAATGCTAGCAATGTCAGAACAGACCATACTCTGGCAGTTGTAAACTTCTCCTGGGGAGGGGTAACTGGCCTTAAGAAGGTTGTGGTAAGTGCAGACCTACCAGTTGAATGCTTGCTTCGCAATGATCTAGAAACTTCAGCTTGGGCAGAAATGGAGCTCAGGACCCATGCAGAAATGCTGGGCATCCCTGCAGATGTGTTTGCTGTGACCAGGTCACAGGCCAAAATGTCTAACACTGAACAGGCCTTGGATTCTGAAATAATGGACCAAGTGCCATCCAAGAGGAGGAGTAGTAGGGTAAAGGCAGTGCCTTCCCCCTTGGCTCAGAAGGAAGATCAGTCTCTTCAGGCAGATGATCTCAGTCCTGAGGAAGGAACTGTCCCAGAGGAGCTTGAGCCTGATCAGGTTGAGTTCTTAGGGACAGGGGGCCCTTCCAGGGCAGATCTGAGCCAGGAGCAGCAGAGCTGCCCCTCTCTTGAACCCCTCAGACAGCAAGCTGCTGCTGAGGCTGCTGGGAAAGCTAGTGGTCCCCATACTGTGTATTGGGATGATGGACTCTTGTACTCAGAGTGTAGAGACCCCAAGCCTGGTGCCACCAGGAGGTTGGTTATACCTCTGAAGTTCAGGGGCTTCCTATTGACCCTAGCCCATGACATTCCTTTAGCAGGTCATCTGGGCCAGAACAAGACTTGGGACAGAATTGTCCCTCACTTTCACTGGCCCCACATGTCTGAAGACACCAAGGAGTTTTGTCGCTCCTGTGTAACCTGCCAGGCCAGTGGCAAGGCAGGTGGCACTACAAAGGCCCCCCTGACACCACTACCTGTGGTGGGGGTTCCCTTTGAAAGGGTGGGGATTGACATTGTTGGTCCCATGGATCCCCAAACAGCATCTGGGCACAGGTTTATCCTGGTGGTAGTGGATCATGCCACCAGGTACCCAGAGGCTATTCCCCTTAGGACCAATACAGCACCTGTAGTGGCAAGGGCCCTCCTGGGAATTTTCTCAAGAGTGGGATTCCCTAAGGAGGTTGTATCAGACAGGGGTGCTAACTTTATGTCTGGATACTTAAAGGCAATGTGGAAGGAGTGTGGAGTGACTTTACAAGTTCACCACACCCTATCACCCACAATGCAATGGTTTAGTTGAGAGATTCAACAAAACCTTAAAGGGCATGATTAAAGGGCTCCCAGAAAAGCTTAGGCGAAGATGGGACATACTCTTGCCCTGCCTTTTATTTGCATACAGGGAGGTGCCTCAAAAGGGGTTGGCTACAGCCCTTTTGAACTTTTGTTTGGTCACCCTGTCAGGGGTCCATTGTGCTTGGTAAAGGAAGGATGGGAGTTACCTCTCAAGCCCCCAAAGCAAGACATAGTGGACTATGTACTTGCCTCCGCTCCAGGATGGCTGAATACATGAAAAAGGCAACTAAAAACCTTGAGGCTAGCCAGGAACTGCAAAAAGCCTGGCATGACCAAAGGCTGTACTGACTGTTTACCAGCCAGGACAGAAGGTGTGGGTGCTGGAGCCAGTGGCCCCAGCAGCTCTCCAAGACAAATGGAGTGGACCCCATACCATTGTTGAACAGAAGGGTGAGGTTACCTATTTGGTGGACCTAGGAACACCCAGGAGTCCCCACAGGGTTCTCCATGTCAACAGGTTAAAACCATATGTGGACAGGGCAGACATGGGCTTGCTCATGGCTACTGATGAGGGACAGGAGGAAGAGAGTGACCCACTCCCTGACCTGCTCTCACAGAACCCTGATGATGGGTCAGTGGATGGTGTAGCCTTGGCAGGCAGCCTCACTGCCCAGCAGCAAACTGATTGCAGACAGGTGCTCAATCAGTTCAGGCACATATTCTCTCTGTATCAGTGTGGGGTTTTTAGTATTGACAGGAATAATGGCGCTCAAGCTAATTCGCGCTGAGTTTATTTTATACTAGGAGTGTGAACGGTGCAAACCAGGTCAGGGGATATGCCCTAAAACCCCCGTGATGGTATGGATAGAAATCCACACAAATGAAGTAGGTACAGTCCCGGGCACACGTAACGAGGATATAATATCAGGAGAAATGTCTCATACTGCAGAAATGTAGAGGATCTACACCAGAATGATAATCATAGGTGTAAAAATCTGGGAGCGAAGTCCTCTTGGGACCCTGTTAAGTCTCAGATATTGTTTTAAGGTGGCACTGTCCCACCATCTGGAATTCTCTGTTCTCTTTAATCTCTCTAGTCTTACGAATTTCTCTTTGAGACCTTCTCTACGTAATGGGTTTCCACTGGTGGATGCTGCATTAATAGTGATACCTTTGGATAAGTTGTCAAAGAGTTCTGATGCGACCCTGTCTCTATCCATAGCCTAATCAACAGATAGCAATGAAATGGATATTTGAAGCGCTGCGGCTGCCTTTCCTGAAACCATAAAGTATGTATCAGTGTGGGGTTTTTAGTATTGACAGGAATAATGGCGCTCAAGCTAATTCGCGCTGAGTTTATGTTATACTAGGAGTGTGAACGGTGCAAACCAGGTCAGGGGATATGCCCTAAAACCCCCGTGATGGTATGGATAGAAATCCACACAAATGAAGTAGGTACAGTCCCGGGCACACGTAACGAGGATATAATATCAGGAGAAATGTCTCATACTGCAGAAATGTAGAGGATCTACACCAGAATGATAATCATAGGTGTAAAAATCTGGGAGCGAAGTCCTCTTGGGACCCTGTTAAGTCTCAGATATTGTTTTAAGGTGGCACTGTCCCACCATCTGGAATTCTCTGTTCTCTTTAATCTCTCTAGTCTTACGAATTTCTCTTTGAGACCTTCTCTACGTAATGGGTTTCCACTGGTGGATGCTGCATTAATAGTGATACCTTTGGATAAGTTGTCAAAGACTTCTGATGCGACCCTGTCTCTATCCATAGCCTAATCAACAGATAGCAATGAAATGGATATTTGAAGCGCTATGGCTGCCTTTCCTGAAACCATAAAGTATGTATCAGTGTGGGGTTTTAGTATTGACAGGAATAATGGCGCTCAAGCTAATTCGCGCTGAGTTTATGTTATACTAGGAGTGTGAACGGTGCAAACCAGGTCAGGGGATATGCCCTAAAACCCCCGTGATGGTATGGATAGAAATCCACACAAATGAAGTAGGTACAGTCCCGGGCACACGTAACGAGGATATAATATCAGGAGAAATGTCTCATACTGCAGAAATGTAGAGGATCTACACCAGAATGATAATCATAGGTGTAAAAATCTGGGAGCGAAGTCCTCTTGGGACCCTGTTAAGTCTCAGATATTGTTTTAAGGTGGCACTGTCCCACCATCTGGAATTCTCTGTTCTCTTTAATCTCTCTAGTCTTACGAATTTCTCTTTGAGACCTTCTCTACGTAATGGGTTTCCACTGGTGGATGCTGCATTAATAGTGATACCTTTGGATAAGTTGTCAAAGAGTTCTGATGCGACCCTGTCTCTATCCATAGCCTAATCAACAGATAGCAATGAAATGGATATTTGAAGCGCTGCGGCTGCCTTTCCTGAAACCATAAAGTATGTATCAGTGTGGGGTTTTTAGTATTGACAGGAATAATGGCGCTCAAGCTAATTCGCGCTGAGTTTATGTTATACTAGGAGTGTGAACGGTGCAAACCAGGTCAGGGGATATGCCCTAAAACCCCCGTGATGGCATGGATAGAAATCCACACAAATGAAGTAGGTACAGTCCCGGGCACACGTAACGAGGATATAATATCAGGAGAAATGTCTCATACTGCAGAAATGTAGAGGATCTACACCAGAATGATAATCATAGGTGTAAAAATCTGGGAGCGAAGTCCTCTTGGGACCCTGTTAAGTCTCAGATATTGTTTTAAGGTGGCACTGTCCCACCATCTGGAATTCTCTGTTCTCTTTAATCTCTCTAGTCTTACGAATTTTTCTTTGAGACCTTCTCTACGTAATGGGTTTCCACTGGTGGATGCTGCATTAATAGTGATACCTTTGGATAAGTTGTCAAAGAGTTCTGATGCGACCCTGTCTCTATCCATAGCCTAATCAACAGATAGCAATGAAATGGATATTTGAAGCGCTGCGGCTGCCTTTCCTGAAACCATAAAGTATGTATCAGTGTGGGGTTTTAGTATTGACAGGAATAATGGCGCTCAAGCTAATTCGCGCTGAGTTTATGTTATACTAGGAGTGTGAACGGTGCAAACCAGGTCAGGGGATATGCCCTAAAACCCCCGTGATGGTATGGATAGAAATCCACACAAATGAAGTAGGTACAGTCCCGGGCACACGTAACGAGGATATAATATCAGGAGAAATGTCTCATACTGCAGAAATGTAGAGGATCTACACCAGAATGATAATCATAGGTGTAAAAATCTGGGAGCGAAGTCCTCTTGGGACCCTGTTAAGTCTCAGATATTGTTTTAAGGTGGCACTGTCCCACCATCTGGAATTCTCTGTTCTCTTTAATCTCTCTAGTCTTACTGAATTTCTCTTTGAGACCTTCTCTACGTAATGGGTTTCCACTGGTGGATGCTGCATTAATAGTGATACCTTTGGATAAGTTGTCAAAGAGTTCTGATGCGACCCTGTCTCTATCCATAGCCTAATCAACAGATAGCAATGAAATGGATATTTGAAGCGCTGCGGCTGCCTTTCCTGAAACCATAAAGTATGTATCAGTGTGGGGTTTTAGTATTGACAGAAATAATGGCGCTCAAGCTAATTCGCGCTGAGTTTATGTTATACTAGGAGTGTGAACGGTGCAAACCAGGTCAGGGGATATGCCCTAAAACCCCCGTGATGGTATGGATAGAAATCCACACAAATGAAGTAGGTACAGTCCTGATACATACTTTATGGTTTCAGGAAAGGCAGCCGCAGCGCTTCAAATATCCATTTCATTGCTATCTGTTGATTAGGCTATGGATAGAGACAGGGTCGCATCAGAACTCTTTGACAACTTATCCAAAGGTATCACTATTAATGCAGCATCCACCAGTGGAAACCCATTACGTAGAGAAGGTCTCAAAGAGAAATTCGTAAGACTAGAGAGATTAAAGAGAACAGAGAATTCCAGATGGTGGGACAGTGCCACCTTAAAACAATATCTGAGACTTAACAGGGTCCCAAGAGGACTTCGCTCCCAGATTTTTACACCTATGATTATCATTCTGGTGTAGATCCTCTACATTTCTGCAGTATGAGACATTTCTCCTGATATTATATCCTCGTTACGTGTGCCCGGGACTGTACCTACTTCATTTGTGTGGATTTCTATCCATACCATCACGGGGTTTTAGGGCATATCCCTGACCTGGTTTGCACCGTTCACACTCCTAGTATAACATAAACTCAGCGCGAATTAGCTTGAGCGCCATTATTCCTGTCAATACTAAAAACCCCACACTGATACATACTTTATGGTTTCAGGAAAGGCAGCCGTAGCGCTTCAAATATCCATTTCATTGCTATCTGTTGATTAGGCTATGGATAGAGACAGGGTCGCATCAGAACTCTTTGACAACTTATCCAAAGGTATCACTATTAATGCAGCATCCACCAGTGGAAACCCATTACGTAGAGAAGGTCTCAAAGAGAAATTCGTAAGACTAGAGAGATTAAAGAGAACAGAGAATTCCAGATGGTGGGACAGTGCCACCTTAAAACAATATCTGAGACTTAACAGGGTCCCAAGAGGACTTCGCTCCCAGATTTTTACACCTATGATTATCATTCTGTGTAGATCCTCTACATTTCTGCAGTATGAGACATTTCTCCTGATATTATATCCTCGTTACGTGTGCCCGGGACTGTACCTACTTCATTTGTGTGGATTTCTATCCATACCATCACGGGGGTTTTAGGGCATATCCCCTGACCTGGTTTGCACCGTTCACACTCCTAGTATAACATAAACTCAGCGGACTAGCTTGAGCGCCATTATTCCTGTCAATACTAAAAACCCCACACTGATACATACTTTATGGTTTCAGGAAAGGCAGCCGCAGCGCTCAAATATCCATTTCATTGCTATCTGTTGATTAGGCTATGGATAGAGACAGGGTCGCATCAGAACTCTTTGACAACTTATCCAAAGGTATCACTATTAATGCAGCATCCACCAGTGGAAACCCATTACGTAGAGAAGGTCTCAAAGAGAAATTCGTAAGACTAGAGAGATTAAAGAGAACAGAGAATTCCAGATGGTGGGACAGTGCCACCTTAAAACAATATCTGAGACTTAACAGGGTCCCAAGAGGACTTCGCTCCCAGATTTTTACACCTATGATTATCATTCTGGTGTAGATCCTCTACATTTCTGCAGTATGAGACATTTCTCCTGATATTATATCCTCGTTACGTGTGCCCGGACTGTACCTACTTCATTTGTGTGGATTTCTATCCATACCATCACGGGGGTTTTAGGGCATATCCCCTGACCTGGTTTGCACCGTTCACACTCCTAGTATAACATAAACTCAGCGCGAATTAGCTTGAGCGCCATTATTCCTGTCAATACTAAAAACCCCACACTGATACATACTTTATGGTTTCAGGAAAGGCAGCCGCAGCGCTTCAAATATCCATTTAATTGCTATCTGTTGATTAGGCTATGGATAGAGACAGGGTCGCATCAGAACTCTTTGACAACTTATCCAAAGGTATCACTATTAATGCAGCATCCACCAGTGGAAACCCATTACGTAGAGAAGGTCTCAAAGAGAAATTCGTAAGACTAGAGAGATTAAAGAGAACAGAGAATTCCAGATGGTGGGACAGTGCCACCTTAAAACAATATCTGAGACTTAACAGGGTCCCAAGAGGACTTCGCTCCCAGATTTTTACACCTATGATTATCATTCTGGTGTAGATCCTCTACATTTCTGCAGTATGAGACATTTCTCCTGATATTATATCCTCGTTACGTGTGCCCGGAACTGTACCTACATATTCTCTCTGACACCCAGTCAGACCACCTGGTGCACTCACGAAGTGGACACTGGGGACAGTCTGCCTATTAAAAATAAGATTTATAGGCAACCTGACCATGTCAGGGACTGTATCAGGACAGAAGTCCAGAAGATGTTGGATTTGGGAGTTATTGAACCCTCAGATAGCCCTTGGGCTAGTCCAGTGGTCCTTGTGCCAAAACCTCACACCAGTGGTGGGAAAAGAGAGATGAGGTTTTGTGTGGACTACAGGGGTCTCAATGCAGTCACTAGGACTGATGCCCATCCAATACCCAGGGCAGATGAGCTAATAGACACTTTGGCCTCAGCCAAGTATCTAAGCACATTTGACCTAACAGCTGGCTACTGGCAGATCAGGCTAGCTGATGATGCAAAGCCAAAAACAGCATTCTCAACCCCTAGTGGGCATTATCAATTTGTGGTAATGCCCTTTGGTCTGAAGAATGCACCTGCCACTTTTCAGATGTTTGTGAATACAGTTCTTACAGGCCTGGAAGCCTATAGTGCAGCATATCTAGATGATATTGCTGTCTTTAGCTCCACCTGGGAGGATCACCTGGTCCACTTCAGAAATGTTTTGCAGGCCTTGCAGAAAGCAGGCCTAACTATCAAGGCCACAAAGTGCCAGATAGGGCAGAGTCAGGTTGTGTACCTGGGCCACCTTGTGGGTGGAGGCCAGGTTCAACCATTGCAGAGCAAGATCCAGACCATCATGGACTGGACTGCTCCAACTACCCAGACTCAGGTGAGAGCCTTTTTAGGCCTGACTGGGTACTATAGGAGATTTGTCAAGGGGTATGGATCAATAGTGACACCCCTGAATGACTTAACTTCCAAGAAAATGCCCAAAAGGTTCAGTGGACAGTTAGCTGTCAAAAGGCATTTGATGACCTGAAGCAGGCCATGTGCACTGCTCCCATTCTACAGAGTCCTGATTACTCCAAGAAGTTCATTGTCCAAACAGATGCATCTGAATTGGGGGTAGGGGCTGTACTGTCACAATTGAATGATGAAGGTCAGGATTAGCCAGTAGCTTTTATTAGCAGAAGGCTGACCCCTAGAGAGAAATGTTGGTCAGCCATAGAGAGGGAGGCCTTTGCTGTGGTTTGGGCTCTGAAGAAGTTGAGGCCATACTTGTTTGGTACTCACTTCCTTGTTCAAACAGACCACAAGCCCCTCTTATGGCTAAAACAAATGAAGGGTGAAAACCCCAAACTGCTGAGGTGGTCCATTTCCCTACAGGGGATGGTCTTTACAGTGGAACATAGACCTGGGAGTAACCATGCCAATGCAGATGGACTCTCTAGGTACTTCCACTTAGAACATGAAGACTCAACTGGTCAAGGTTAGTTTAATGTCCCTATGTTTGGGGGGGGGTTTGTGTAGGAGAGTAGGATCTGCTTCACATGGGTACCCCCACTTTTTGCTGATGCTTCACTGTTTTTCGACTTTAGTCTGGCTGGGGCCCTGCTAATCAGAACCCCAGCCTAGCTGCTTCCTCTCTAAAATGGTTTCCATGTGCCTTAGGCACATCTCTGATTGGAATCTGGAGTGCCCTTATAAGTCCCTAGTATATGGTATACTATGTACCCAGGGCATAGGTACCTCAGAGGCCTACCAGGGGCTGCAGCATGTATTGTGCCACCCCTGGAAGGCCATCCAAAATGACACCACAGGTCTGCTACTGCAGCCTGGGTAAGGTGGTGCATGCACCCCTTACAGTGGTATAGGCTACCTATATCACTACCATTGCACACACATACAAACCTATAAGTCACTCCTATGGCATTCCTTACCAATCCTGAAGGCAGAGTGCTTGGTTCTTATGTGAGAGGGTGCCCCTGCATGAGCAGAGCCCCTCTACAGCGTTTGGAGTCCCTCCTCTGATGCTGTTTGTGGTACAACCTGACCATATACTCTTAAGTGCATTATATCCTCGCGGTACAATGCTAACTTTGGACTGGCTGCACCAAAACATGTCGTGTTTGGTGTCAAACATCTTGCAATACTACCCCCCTACCAGTTCTGGCGGCGGGGGTAGTATTCCACCCTTCTAGAGGGAGAGACATGTACACACCGGGCTACCCGGTAACTTCTTTCCAGAGCCCTGGCATCACAAAATGGATGCCGCTGCCACAGACACGGGTCTGGCCTCCTGCTGCTGACTGAAACTCCGGCAGGGGAGGCCTGGACAATAGGTTTCCTGTCGCAGGGAGGTGTAACCACCTCCCCAGACAGGATAATGTGTATTGGGGCTGGGCGGGAGCACTCTCTGGTGCTCTGAAGTCCTGCACTGGGGGCACACTTGGTGTCCCTGTGCATATGCCAGTTCAAACCGGTTGCAGGGGCTACCTGCCCCTGCTCTGGTGTGAAACTGGACAAAGGGAATGGGTGTAACCACCCCTCTTCCCTGACCCTCCCATAGGTGGGTCCCCAGAGTATGTCCAACCCCTAACTTAGTATAAGTATGGGACCCCAGTCCTTAGGACTTTAGATTACCCTGGACGAAACTCTGACACTGAATCCTGGACCTTCGACGCTCTACCTGAAGATTAGAGGACTGAAGAATCTCCCTTGGGGTCAAGGAGTGACTCCCCTGCTTGGCAGGCACCTAAGAAGCAATTGTCCGGTCTGCATCGCCGAAGCTCCTGCCGGACGCCGAATTCTTTGCATCACCAGAGGTAGATTTCCAGACTTCCCCGAGGCTGCCCTGAGTCCCCAGCAAAGCTGAGGCCCGTAGCTGTCGTGGGTAACGTGGAACCGTGACCCCTGGACATCTAGTACTTTTGCAAGTGCATCCTCTTCTGGGTCTCCCACGAAGATGTGCTTTGGGCTCTGAGTAGCCCCCGCCTCCAGCACCGACTGCACCGAAGATCACTGGCCTCCACTCCACGAGCTTCCTGTGAGCCAGCTCCAAGTGCGTCCACTTGAGGCTCCTTTGCAGTCGCTAGTCTGTTGGCTAGTGGGCCCTCCCGAAGGCAACTCTTCTTCTGATTGGGCTTCCCTAGTTGGTCCAGATGTGCCCTGACTTACCCTCGCTGGGTGAGTCCCTCAGACCTTGCTGGTCTGTACCACCGTCCTTTTTCTATTTCCACGAGACTTGCCGTTGCCAAGGCTTGTTGGGTTCAATCCGGTCGCCGACACCTCAGCAAGCGCCAGACGTTGTGGGACAGCTCGAGTCCAGCTCCTGGTTGTTGTCGATGCCTCCTGGACCTCGTGGCTGAAGAGTCAAGATGACCGTCAACCTACCTGAAGCTCCCGACATCGGTGGGCATCTGCTCATCGCCTTCCTGGTCACTGGCTAATGACCCAGACTCTGTCCCCTCTGCTTTCAGGTTCTTCAGATCTTCGATCCACCCTTGGATCCACCCGAACACTTTCGACTTGGTCGCCAGCAGCACTTTGCAGCAGATCGCCATTGAAAACGACGACGAAACCCGACCCCGAAAGACACCTATGCACCCGGCTTCCCTGGGTGAGGTAACTCGAGTACTCCGGTGCTCCCGTGGGTATAGACTCTAGAATGACCTAGTTCTAAAGGGTTTTCTCCAAGTCCTCCTCTAAGTGTCCTTTTTCTTTAAAACTCCAACCGCGACATTCCCCATAGAAGTCAACGGCGGCTCGCAGCTGTGTTCTCACACTGCACGCGTCCCCCGTGGGTCCCCTGTGACACTACCTTGGGTGGTTCCTTGAGGGCTAAGCACTTCTACAGGCTCTAGGCCTTGTGTCTAGCTCAGTCATGGTTCTTATACCACTTTATTGGTATATGGTTTGGTACGCCCCTAGGGCTCAAACGTGTATTTGTGCTATTACTGTTGATAACTGACTTGTAACTTATGTACTTCGAACTCTAGCCTCATAAAGAGACTAGAGGGGTGTGTTTAAGACTAAATACATATATTTTAAATATATACCTGGTGTGGTCCTCTTTCATTTGGTCACTCAAGAGATTATAGACTGGTAAAACAAGCTGCTTTACATTACCTCAAGACTTAGCCTGAAGGCTGCTCTCCATAGCTACCACTAGGATAGCTTTCAATAAAGGTTGTCTTTAACCTATCTCCAATAAGGGGTTGTTTGGACTGGTGCAAGGTGCCCACTATAATTAGTGGACAGCATATACCAGGCCAACTTCTCACATTATGTATGTTATATTATGTGCATTTGTAAAGTGTACTATTGCTCGAGGGTATCTTGGTATAAACAGGTGTGTGAGTACCTAACCTTGCCTAGGGTAGGTTGGTTAATTGAATAGCTAGTTCATCAGCTTCTTGAGGGATTCAAGAAGAAAAGGGGAGGGGGGACATGGCCAACAGTTTACAAAGATGGCCGCTTAGCATAGTGGCTCCACGATCCGCACCGTAATCCCCTATCAATCCGCTATTTGATCCAAGCGCCATTGATGTTGTAGCACTACAGAGGTCGGTCTGATGCTGCGGCATAGGCACTGCCCGGTAAAATCCTGTTCTGTAGCCCTGGGAAGGAGAACAGCGTGGCGTCCCGGAGGCCTGGGCGGCGCCGCGGCCTAGATTCCAGTCAGTATGTCGGAGGACCGAGAGGCTGCAGGCCCTCCTGGGTGCAGAATCGACCTGCCAGCTGCGGCACCAAGAGGACAAGAGGCTGCGGCGCCCGATACCCTCACCGCGGACATGTTGAACGGTGAGATCGCTGCGGCACTGAGACTTCTCATCTGGCGGGGTTGAGAAGTGCAGCCTGATCGGAATGGTTACACCGGAAAAGCCCCGCGGGCCTTTGAAGTGAGTGTGGTTCGGGGAGGTGGCGGGAGTAGGCAGCCCACTGGATATTTGGGTAAAACATTTTTAAACTCGGCCTGCCCTACCTTTGCCTCTCCCCCCATCAATAAACCTCGAGAGCAACGTATGCACAGTAAAGACCCGGTGCAGAATTCACACACCGAGCGAACTGGGGAGGGCCCCCTGGATATTAAGCACTTAATACCGCACAACTTGACCTCACTCGGTAAAGTGGTGAGAGGCAGCTGGTTGGAAGTCCCGATCACGGCAGCAAACTTGATCATTTGAGGGTGCATCAAACTCCACAGGGGAAGGGAGCACTCACCCCGTTCTCCAGAGCCACAGGCCATTGATGAGAACACTAGAGCCTATCAAGCAACCCCAACTCCAACAACTCAGATACGTCTCAACACATACGGAGTTGCCTCAGGAAGGGGGGAAAAACTAAGAGAAGAAGGCATGACCCCACAACTGCCCGAGTGAGGAAAAGCATGCTGGAAAATTGTGCGCTCCTCCCCGCAAAGCGGACAGATCTCCTGTGGTGTTACACCCCAGCATTTCCAGAAGTGCTGCGAGACATACACCCAGTGACTATAGAGCCATGAATAAAGGTACTGAGCGGGTTGGAGGGTGCCACGCCGGGAGAAACCCGACAGGCTGCGTTGGACACTCTGAAACCAACGGGCAGGCAGCGGCGAATACCCAGCTCCCCTCCATCCCCCATTAAAGCCGCACCAATACCCTTTCAGGATGACCAGCGGAAAGACCGCGAAAGGGTCCCACCAGACGAAGATAGATAAATTTGCACAAGCAAGAGGGCACGAAACCTTGGAAAGTTTAAAGGAGCAACCTGCCTATAACATCCTGCAGGCACAGGATGAAGCCTTTGTGTCTCTTTGTGACAACATGGCGGCCATACAGAGGGTTCGTACTGCCCTGGAAATCCGTATAGACACTGTTACAACCAAAGTCTCCCTAATGCGTGCAGTTCTACGTAACCTAGGGTCTTGTGTTAAGGAAGTGGAAGAATCAATGACCAGCCTATTACAAGATACGAAATGTCTCAAAACGCAAATGAAAGATCTAGAGGCCTCAAACAGATTTCTAGAAGAGCGACTGGAGGACTATGAGGGTAGGTCCCGCAGCAATAGTGTCCAAATTGTGGGGGTGCCAGAACATGCCGAGGAGCCAGCTGCTGACCTATATGTGGAGGAACTCATCCTCAAACACGTCCACCCTCGAGGACTCTCCAAGTTTTTCTCCGTGGAGAGAGCACATAGAGTGTTGGGGGGTGCCCTCGTCCTGGAGCTCCTCCTCTCCCTTTACTTGCCTGGCTTTTTCACTTCAGACTGCCTGAACTGCACCACCAGTCCTATACGACACCACATGGACAACCTTTTTCCGGACTTTACGCTGAAGGTCCAGAGACAAAGGCGCAATTTTCTAGAAGTCAAAAAAGGTCCTGTGGGAGAAGGAAGTGAAGTACTCCATGCTCATCCCAGCGAGATAGCGCATTGAGTCAGAGGGCAAAGTCTCGTTCTTTACTATCCCGGATGATGCCTGGCAATGGTTGGAGGGTTGGCGACCTGTTGGGGGCACCAGGAGAGGAGAGCACCGTGGAGACCATACGAGGACCCTGGAAGCAACTGGACCACAGATGGAGAAAAGTGCCCAACGTGAGATGGTGAGGCAGAGCAAAGATACAGGGACTGATGATCCTGCAGAGTAAAGCTCTGGAGAGCCACAATGCCTGAAGGTGTGACCGCAATTAATTATTTGGTGTGAGACACTGAGGACTTTCAAGGCTTGCTGGTATGATGGGGAGGTGCGGGTGAGCCCAGGGGGGGCCTTATTGTAGAACATTGCGGAACTTGAAGGTCAGACTTTATGTTACTGTCTTTGATGGTGCTACACAGTACACTGGATATGGGGATGGGTGGTGGGCGGAAGGGACGGCCTACAACCGCCTAAGTTTACCATGTTGGGGTGGGGCAACAGGCACTCTGCAGAGTTGGGGGGCAGGCAGTTTCCCTAGCGAATTTCTGTGATGTGAGGCACCTAACGAGAGGTATATCAGATCACTCCCTCGTATGGGCGAGATACTGTCGGGGCACTCCAAGAGTGAGGGACACAATCTCTATAAATCCCTGGCTCCTTAAACTTCCAATAATACGGGAGGGACTCCTAAATAAAACAATCCACTATTTTAATGAAAGTGAACATTCAGTCACCTCTTCACTGATGCTTTGGGAAGCCTATAAAGCAGTAATCAGAGATCAGACCCTCTCCTTGTTGGTAGGACACAAATGAGCTAGATATGCCATGGTGGAGGCGCTCGAACAGGAGATCCTGAAGCTGGAGACACAGTTATTGCAGGATGTGCATGTGGACACACAACACCGCTTACGATTGAAACTGTCATGCCATTTAGGATAGTCCTGTCATGTATACCCCATTTTACAAACATTGTCCCATCCACATGATAATAATGATTCCAAACTGGTGACCTTTTACCTAGTAGCTTGCTCCTGCCGCTTCAACACCAGGCTCTCGGTATTCTATCACAATCCATGTAATGACATACATAAACATGTCCTCAGGCACGGTATAATTATTCTGTATAAGGGTCACCACTTTTTTCATCCTTGGCCAACAGCCAGCTGTGCATGATCGCATTTGTTTAAAAAAGCATTTGTGATTGTTTTCAAAATATCCATGATTGTTTTAAAAACATATCGATTCTAGAAAAAACCCTGGAGTGACCACTTTAGTATAAAAGACTCTCACTCCCCCCTACAAACTAGAGAAGAATTCCTTCCAAGCTGACACGGGGTCCTGCATGCTGAATCTTCGACATGCAGCGGTCTGACATCCCTTGCGGGGTGTCATCCTCTACGCAGAGACAGGGTCCTTCATTCCCGACCATCAGGTGAGGGGGCTGGATCTTCCCTAGGGGTTTCTTGGCTGCCCATACATACATATACGCATATACTTACATATACAGGTTGCACCTACACATCTTGGCTAGGTACATTTAGGCAAATTACTTAGGGCATGCATTTTAGGAATATGCAAGTGCTACTGTTTTTATCGGAATTGCTTCTGTTCATCTTATTAGAAGTATGGTACAAATGTATCTACTATTTACTATATTGGTACCAGCAATCTCATTTGTATGCTTCTGTCGCCTGTGTATTTTCTGAGAGTGAGCTAGCACGAGTGTCTGAGCGAAACATACTGTACTGTTTTCCACGATCCCAGAGGAATCAGGGTTGATATGTTTAGTGGTTGCCAGAGACTACCTACACCACTGTAAGATACAGGGGGGTGGTAGTGGCACTGTAGAGCTAGCTGGTCCAACGGCTGACATATCCTGTGGGGGTGTCCGGAAGCAGTTGGGACACCAAGCCCTCAGTTTAGGTCATCCAAAACGCGCAGGTCCTGGGGGATTCCTACGAACTACACAACAAAACAACAAGAGTATAGAGATGTAGTAGCAGATGTGGCTAGGATCAGGTACACAGCTACACCGCACCGGGTATATGAACTGGTAGATCGTATGGGAAAGTTACTTGCCTGGCTAGAGAGACGAGAGCAAGCAAACAGGTGGGTGGTAGTGATGGAGCCAGATTTCACCTAGATTTAGGCATTGCTCTGCTTTAAGTTTCAGACAAACTGCATCTTAAAAAAAAATGGCACGCAGAATTCTGGTGCAAGTGAAAACACATGACACATGATGACACATGAATGAGGCCTGGTAAAAAATGCTTTCAGTCTAAAGTGCTTTCATGTAAAACCATGCACAATTAATTAATCATGGTTGTTTAATTGTGATTATTCAAGATTTAACCTCACTATAGAATGTACATTTAATTTAGAAATGTGTTTTGAATTTTCAAAGTAGCATATATTGTGCTGAATTAACACGCATTTTATGGTGTAGAAAGTAACCCTGGGCGTAGTTCGCGTAGTAGCGCTACACGTAGCTACACAAAGTGCACTTCGCACTACGCGAGCTACGCGTAGCACTACGCGAACTGCGTAGTGCGGTAGGAAATGCTGTTCGCAATGATTGCACAGTGCCGGATGCTTGTCCGCACTGTGCAATCATTGCAAACGGCATCTTGCACAGTGCAAGCGGTCGTTTTCTGCCGCTCGAGTAGATTTGTACTCGAGCGGCAGTTTTCTCAACGCGGACTGGTAGTTTCTCATCGCGAGCGGTCGCGAGCATACGCGACCACTCGCAATGAGAAACCTGACCTCCCGCGTTGAGAATCTCGCCGGGAGGTTTATTTTCCACGCTCGCGATCGGCAACTTGATGTTGCTGATCGCGAACGAGGAAAAAGTCTCGCCGGGATGTCATTTTGCTCGCTCGCGGTCGCCAACTTGACGTTGAGGACCGCGAGCAAGCAAAAAATGCCCGCTAAGCTACGTGTTTTTGCACTGTGCAACGTGCAATTCGCGTAGCGCGTAGTTGCGCAAACTACGCGAGCGTAGCGTAGTTTTCCGCCCAGGCCTAGTAGAAAGGCTGACTTTGCTTTGGCAGGCTCAACTTACTGTGACCTTTAGCCTTGAAGATTAGGAATGGAATGTGTGCTCTTTCCCTCCCAGCTTTCATGAAACAACTTTTTTTATAATTTACGCCCTCTGTTTCCGTTTTTTCATGAAAGACCTTCGCATACTTTTATCTCCAAGCAGTTTGTTTAAACAAAGCTTACTTCACTTCATAACATGGAGTGAAAAGTGCAAAGCACACATTTTTCTTATAATATGTATTCTCTGTTTCCGCATAATTAATACTTTTTGTTGCAGAGAATGTAATTGTTTTCAGGATGTGAAATCATCTAGTACAAGACTCAAGAACTCGCCTGATTGATGACGTGTCCAGTCAGCCCATGGGGAGTTGATGTGTTCTGAATCTCTTATTGGTCAAGCTGCGAAGAGCAGTCACGTGCATTTTTGATAGAAATATTGGATGAGAGGAGAGAGGTGTAGGCTGGCTCTGCTCATATTTGTTTTAGCAGGACACAAGGCAGATCAGACACTTTTGCGAAGCCAAGGAGGAAGGAGGGGCCATGCCCAGCTCCTGACACAGACACGCAGAGATGCAGGCAGAGCGAGGACAGAGAGAACCAGCTGTCCACGGACTACATCCTCCTCGGAGACCTGAACTACCACCTCGAGAACACCAACGACAGCAACTCCACCACCCTGCTCGACAACCTTGCCAACCTCGGACTCAAACAGCTCGTCACGACTCCCACTCACTCTGCCAGACACACGCTCGACCCCATCTTCTCAGCCAGCAACCACGTCACCTTCAGCCACACCACCGAACTCCACTGGACCGACCACCGCTGCGTCCACTTCACCTTCGAGAAGCCCACCACGCACCACGCACACAACGGACCCCCCACCGCAGCTGGAGCAAAGTCACCGAAAACCAGCTAGTCACCACCCTCGCCCGAAACCCACCAACGGACACTACCGACACCGACTCCGCCACCTGAAACCTCAGGCAATGGATCGACGACTGCACTAACACCCCGATCAAGAAACCCTCGAACAGACGCACCGACAGAAAAGCCATCTGGTTCACCGCCGACCTCCAGGCATCCAAGCAGGCCTGCCGTAGGCTCGAGAAGAAGTGGCACCACGAACAGACACCAGACAGCAACACAGCCTACAAGAGCGCCTTCCGCAGATACCACCAACTCATCCGTACCGCCAAAAGGACCTCCTTCAAAGACAACAACGCACACAACAGCAAGGAGCTCTTCAACATCGTGAAGGAACTCTCCAACCCCAGCTCCAACTCCAACGACATCCCGCCATCACAAGACCTCTGCGACTCCCTAGCCACCTTCTTCCACCGCAAGATCGCAGACATCCACGACAGCTTCAGCAACCAGGCCCCCCAATAGACACAGACACCTCAGAAGCACCGCTCCCCAGCCACATCATCATTGACCCCCTGCTCTCCTGGACCCACGTCGACGACGAAGACACCATCAAAATCATGAACACCATCCACTCCGGCTCACCATCCGACCCCTGCCTGCACCACATCTTCAACAAAGCAAGCTCCACCATCGCACCCCATCTCCTTAAGATCATCAACAGCTCCTTCGAGACCGCCACCTTCCCGGAGAGCTGGAAGCACGCCGAGATAAACGCCCTACTGAAGAAACCCAAAGCTGACCCCAAGGACCTCAAGAACTTCCGGCCCATCTCCCTCCTCCCGTTCCCGGCGAAAGTCATCGAGAAGATCGTCAACAGGCAACTGACCTCCTTCCTTGAAAAGAACAACATCCTGGACCCGTCCCAATCCGGATTTCGCAGCAACCACAGCACCGAAACAGCCCTCATCGCCGCAACCGACGACATCAGAGCCATGATGGACAACGGAGAAACTGCAGCCCTCATCCTCCTGGACCTCTCGGCCGCCTTCGACACCGTCTGCCACCACACCCTCCGCACACGCCTCCACAACGCAGGGATCCACGACAAAGCACTGGACTGGACCACCTCCTTCCTCACCGGCAGAACCCAGAACCCAGAGTGTCCGCCTCCCCCCATTCCGCTCTAAAGACACCAAGATCATCTGCGGCGTACCCCAAGGATCGTCCCTTAGCCCGACACTCTTCAACATCTACATGGCACCACTCGCCAACATCGCCAGATCACACGACCTCAACATCGTCTCATACGCCGACGACACCCAGCTGATCCTCTCCCTCACCAAGGCCCCCACCACCGCCAAATCCAACCTCCACGAAGGAATGAAGGCCATCGCCGAATGGATGATGATCAGCCGCCTGAAACTGAACTCGGACAAGACGGAGGTCCTCATCATCGGACCCACCCCCTCCGCCTGGGACGACTCATGGTGGCCGGCCGCACTGGGGGCTGCACCGACGCCCACTAACCACGCACGCAACCTGGGAGTCATCCTGGACTCCGCACTGTCAATGACTGAGCAAGTGAACGCCGTCTCCTCCTCCTGCTTCAACACCCTCCGCATGCTCCGCAAGATCTACAGATGGATCCCCACCGGTACCAGAAGGACAGACACCCAGGCCCTCGTCAGCAGCAGACTGGACTACGGCAATGCTCTCTATGCAGGAACATCAGCCAAACTCCAGAAACGACTACAACGCATACAGAACGCCTCTGCACGCCTCATCCTCGACATCCCCCGCCACAGCCACATCTCAGCCCACCTGAAAGACCTTCACTGGCTCCCTGTCAACAAGAGGATCACCTTCAAGCTCCTCACCCACGCTCACAAAGCTCTCCACAACACCGGACCAGCGTACCTCAATGAACGACTCACTTCTACACCCCGAACTGCCAGCTTCGCTCCGCTGACCTCGCCACCGTCCCCCGCATCGGTCGAGCGACCGCCGGCGGCAGATCGTTCTCCCACCTCGCCGCTAAAACCTGGAACACCCTCCCCATCCGCCTACGACAGACCCAGGACCTGCTGGCCTTCAGCAGACTCCTCAAGACCTGGCTGTTCGAGCAGTAGCAGCACCCCCGCCCCCCCCAGCGCCTTGAGACCCTCACGGGTGAGTCGTGCGCTCTACAAATGTCCTGATTGATTGACTGATAGAACTGGACAGTTTTAGATGCTAAAACTTTAAGTTTTATGCTTTGACTAACTGGCTTTAAGGATTTATTTGTCTTATGCATTTATTTCTGTTTATGGGAGATTTTTGCTAATTATTAATTATTGATTAGCCTTGCAAAACTCACTCTAGAATTATATTTTCTTTTTTTTTCTTAAAACTCTTTAAGAGTTTTCTGACTGACATAGAAATAGGTTTTCCCTTCCTTTATGGAGTGCCTTGTATGCAATATATAATATGTTCTGTATTAATTCTATTTTTCCTATTTTTCAATTCTGTAACCTGATTGATATTTGAATAATGAATAAAGGGTCAGAGAACCTTAACTTTTGACTAGAAAATAAAACCCTTTAAAACTACTCACAACTCTCATTATTGCCTTGAATATTATTTGCATTTGATTTTCATGTTTATGTAAAGTCTCCTGATGGATGATAACACGGTGGTAAAGGTCCAACTCCTTTAAGCGGTAAACTAGAGGTAATGAGGTTTTGCATTGAGAAATTACCGTGAAATTACCGCTGGATCAGTGGCAATAGAGTCACCAGACGGAGAGCTCCTGAGAGACCCACAGGCTATCGCAGGCGCTTTCTCGGCCTATTATTCTAAACTATACTCATCTGACATAATGGCCTCGGAACAAGACTCCCTAACCTTTCTAGCGGTCAGACACCTCCCGACCCTTTCTCCTGAGGAGGTATCACTTTTAGACAGCGACCTCCCTGAGGAGGAAGTAAAGCGGGCCATACGAGCACTGCAACCGGTCAAAGCTGTGGGGCCCAATGGCATGCCTATAGAACTATACAAACCCATGGCACTCATCAGAGGGCCCTACCTCTTGCAAAATGTTTGAAGAAAGTAGAAAAATGGGCACACTCCCAGAGGAGCAGAGCCTCGCCTCAGTGGTTGTAATTTATAAGGAGGGCAGGTCACCGGAACAGTGCACCTCTTACAGGCCCCTTTCCTTATTGAATGCAGAACTGAAGATTCTAGCCAAGCTCCTGTCCCTCCGCATGACTCCTCTAATGAAGTAATTGGTCCATCCCGACCAATCAGGGTTTATCCCCGGTAGCAATACCTAGCTAAATCTACGTCGACTCCATGGAGTCTTGGGTCGGGCACACAAGATCAGAGAGGACGTGGCGATCCTGTCACCCATGGCTTTTGATACTGTGGAAGGGACATATCTTTTTGCCGTGCTCCACCATATAGGCTTTGGCCCGATGTTTTTGACTTGGCTGCGACTACTATATTCACAGCCCTTAGCACATGTGGTGGTGAATGGTAGAGTGTCAGGGGTTTTTCTCCTCCATCGAGGAACACGTCAGTGCTGCCCTCTTTCTCCCCTAATTTTTGCATTGACCCTCGAACCCCTGGCAGTGTGGATCAGAGGGGACCCCTTGGTCTGGGGCCTGCGTTGGATGGAGAACTGGGAGTACAGAATTTCGCTGTATGCCGATGATATTCTTCTCTATATCGCCTCCCCTGTCGATCTTTGGGTAATACTACGGATACCAAATTAACTGGTCCAAGTCGGTGATATTCGTCCTCCATGGCCCAGTGCCCCACCTCCCACCAGGATGCAAAGCCTGTGTCGCAACAGAGAGTTTTTGATACTTAGGCATCCATGTTACCACTGATCCTAAGATACTTCTAACTAAAAATTTCCTCGGCCTCTTGACCCGTCTTAAAAGTGATGTACGACATTGGAGATCTCTCCCATTCTCTTTACTGGGAAGAGCAGCGCTCGTTTAGATGATGGCATTGCCCCGTTTTCTCTACGTGTTGCAGAACACCCCTTTTCCAGTGCCTGACACGTACTTCAAAGCAATAAATATTGAAATTAGGTCCCTGCTGTGGGATGGAGGATCCCCACACAGTGCCTTGGTGAAATTAACACGGGGTGGTATGATGGAGGGATAGCCCTACCTGACCTTCAATTATACTGCACAGCAGCCCATCTAACGACTTTCAATTATTGGGCCCACCAGCCCAGGGAGTAACCTGCCTACCGTATGGACCACCTTGTTCTCCAACTGGGAGGATACCGCCGAGAACTTTACACCGATTCATGCCATCTTTCTCTAGAGGGAACAACAACTCTATTGGTCACCCTCAGGCACACAACCCTGCGAAAACTGGGGTGGGAAAAGAAGATTACATGGGCCATGCCTTTGTGGGATGCTAAACTTCTAGGCACCATGGCAAAAAGGCAGGGATTTGATAAGTGGGACATGATATGGATCTCTACCATGGGGGACTTGTGTACAGCCGCAGGGGTGATTTCATTTGCTGACATATGAATTAGCCCCCTCGGAGGCCTTCCGCTATCTACAAATCTGACTTGGCCTTCAGGCAGTGCTTCCCCCTGATGAAACCCTACCAGAATCGTCTGCATTGGAGGACAGACTGCTGGAGGAACACCTCTCCACCATGGGCGATTTCACTCACATATCGAAAACTCATAAATAACTTCCCAGACACTCTCTCTCAGCCCAGAAAACGCTGGGAAACAGATCTGGAAGATTTGCAGGACGAAGATTGGGCAGAAGCCCTGGCTTCACCACGGTAGGTCGCTGTGCGACTACGCTTCTGATTAGTGCAACTAAAAATTCTCCACAGAGTCTACATCTCCTGCACTACAAGTGCAAAAATGGGCAGACAGATGGACACAAACTTTCTCAGGAAATGTGGTCAAGTAGAAACATTTTTTCATATATTGTGGGAATGCCCAAATATCCAAATCTACTAGAGAGCTGTCCTAACATGCATGAATGAGGTCGCGGGTATAACCACGACATTAGCAGCCAAAATGTGCCTCCTTAACATTTGGGATGCCACAGATTTGTAGTCGGCTGACCAAACCTGGGTTGCACTGGGCATGATGGTAGCCAAACGTAATATTGCACAGATGTGGGGGGTGGCGACAACTCCATCCCTTAATGATTGGAAGAAAGACTTGGATTGGTGTATGGTAGCGGAGAGATCTGTGTATAAAAGTAGGGGCTGTCCCAAAAATGGGAGAAGATCTGGGATAGATGGAATACATACTGAGGGCACCTGTGCACCGCCCCGAGATAAGGGGCTTCAGATACTATATTACAGGAACATGCAACATGACTAGGTTGTGAGTGCTGAATATGTTACCCTGTTCACTTTACTATGATCAGCTATATATGAAAAAGATTGTTGCCGTGCTAATGTCCATGTACCAACTGAAGAGCAATGAACTAGATCAGAAATGTGGTTCTGGCTGTTAACCTGCATGCTTTATTCATTAACTGTATTGCAACATACATGTTATGTGGTAGATAACCTTCTGTTAATAAAAAGAAACTGTAAAAAAAAGAGGAGACGGGGAGCTTTTGAGATGGAGTGAGAGGTTGTTCCACACTTAAGGAGCAATGTAAGAGAACGACTTTCTTCCTGATCTGGTTCTGTGCATTTGTGGTATGTGTTCTGTGGAGCAGAGGCGTCTGGTGAAAGGAATTGTGACTGTTCAGGTAGCTGGGAATCTATGTTGTGTAGTGCCTTGAATAGAAAGACTTTGAAGTGAGGGCATTTGTTTCTTGGTAGCTAGTGGAGCTCGCTGAGATGTGGTGTTATGTGATTTCTGTGTCAGAGGTTGCGGATGGATCTGACTGCCGAGTTCTGAATGGTTTGTAGCCTTCTGGTTACTTGCTTGGTGACCCCGAGTGTTAGACCTGGCATCTTTTGGCCTGGTGGCTCCCGTCTTTCTGCTTCTGGGTTTGACTGTGTGCTCCTGTTCTGTTTTTTGACTGTGCTGAATTTAGTTTTTGCTGGCCTTAGGACTCTGGGCACTTTACCACTCCTGACCAGTGCTAAAGTGCAGGTGCTCAATGTCTAAAATGTAATGGTTTTTGGATTCTCAATAATTGGCCTATTTGATTTTCCAGTACATTCCTAGTACAGTGCACCAGGAGTACCAAGGGCCTGTAGGTCCATTGCTACTAGTGGGCCTGCAGCACAAATTGTGCTATCCTCATGAGTTGCTCTGCAAACCTGTCTCAGGCCTGCCACTGCAGAGCCTGTATGTGCAGTTTTAAACTGCCATGTCGACCTGGCAAGTACTCCTATTTGCCAGGCCCAAACCTTCTCTTTCATTACATATAGGGCACCCATAAGGTACGCCCTATATTAAAAAATACACCATGTGGTTTTAAGTTTACATTTCCTGGGAGTGAAAATCTGTTTAATTTGTTTTTCACTACAGCAAGGCCTATCTCTGCCATACGTTAGCCTTGGAGCAGCCGTGTAACATTTTACAAGTGTATCTTCCAATTGGGAGCTGATAGAAAATGGGAGTTTGGTGTCTCTTGACTCACAATTTAAAAAGACATCTTTTAGCAAAGTTGGTGTTTAAATTGCAGGTCTGAAAACACCACTTTTCAAAAGTTGGCATTTTCTTGCTTAATCATTCTGTGCCTCTTATACACGTCTGGGTTGGGTGACAGTTGGGCTTTGTGAAATCATTCTAGACAATCACACACAAAAGGAGCTGAGGTGTGCCCTGCATATCCTGATGGCCCATCACCAGGCTGGTGGGTCTTACTTAGCTAGAGTCATAGGAGGAGTTGACACTTGCACCATGTTATGGCTGTCTGTGCCTGCCCTCTCACAAAGCTATCTCCACCCCCCTGTTGTGCATCTGGAGCCAGGGCCCGGAAGGGCAGGGTCTTGTGCACTACTGTTATGTGCCAGGGTTTGGCCCCTATAGCAACGCTGCTCATTTCTTACATTGTCCTCTTTTTCACAATAACATTTCTGCTGTGACCTTTTGCACATATTGCGTGCAGGACAATGTTGGATTAGTTTCTCTGAAACTACTTCTGTTTACACATCTGGCTTTGCAGAACAAGGCCTTTATGCACAGATGTACAAATGTCATTCTATCTACATCCATGGGGCGACAGGGCTAGCTACATATCCATAACATAGCTAATCTATATGTACATCGCACGGATGCTTTTTAATATAAATAATCAGCATCTCATAGGATTAGTAGAGGAGGCACTTCAGCTGACACCGAGGGTCCCTGCATGCTGAGACTTCACCATACAGCGGCCTGACATCTCCATGAGGCGGTGTCCAGTTCGTGACCAGGACGGGCTCCTACATTCTCTCCCACCAGGGGTTGGATATGTCCGTGGAAAATAAAATGTGATTGCAGACTGCTTGTCAAGAATGCCTGTGGAAGATAATTCCAGTATGCAAATTATGGAAGATCGGGTAGTTTGTGTTGATGGGGAGTTTGCAATTGGACAAGAAGAGTGGAAGAAAGCTACTAAGGATGACAAGGAGTATGAGGGGCTGGTGAGACTTATTCTAAGTGGCCGTAAGGATCTTGGTCAGATAGACGAGGAGTTAAAACCTTATTTAACGGTGAAGGATGAGCTTTGCATTCAAGGTGATAACATTTTGAGAAGAGATCGCATTGTTCCACCTAGTCTTTTGAGAGCAAGGTTTATAAAGATAGTTCATGAAGGGCATTTGGGAAGGAGTTTGATGAAGAGGAGGTTGAAACAATCGTTTTGGTAGCCAGGCATGGATAAGGCTGTGGAGGATGCAGTTCGAGATTGCCATGCTTGTAGTAACAGCGATAAGGTCAAAGTGGTTAGGCAGCCTCCTTTGAGATGCATGGAACTGCCAGCTTGGCCATGGGAAAAACTGGCTATGGATGTTTTGGGACCTATAGATAAGTTGGGATGCAATCATCGTTTTGTGGTAGTATTGGTGGACTATCACAGCAAATGGTTCATATGTAAATCCATGGGACAGGTCACTACTGGGAATGTGGTGAAGTTTCTGAAGAAAGTGTTTTTTGAAGAAGGGGTACCTAAAGTACTGGTTACTGATAATGGGGTCCAATTAACTTCCTCAGAAATGGCAGATTTTCTTGCAAGACTTGGAATCAGACACAACAGGGTGGCTTTGTTTCGGCCACAAGCCAATGGACTTGTAGAGAGAGTGAATCATATTGTTAGGAAAACATATAGCTGTCCTTGGCGAATGGTTTGCCATGGAAGGAGGAATTGCAGAAGATGGTGTGGGCCCATAGGGTGACTCCCCATCCGGTCAGGGGTGTTTCTCTATTTATAGCACTGAAAGGTAGGGAGCCTGCAGCTAAGGAATCTCCGATGCGGCTTCAAGGGAAAAATCAAGTGTGGGTAGATCGTGAGGAAATAAGATAGAAGGTTTCTGATTGTCAATGGCGTAACAAGCTTAATTATGACAATCGGAAGGGAGTGAAGAATTTGGATGTGAAATGTGGGGATTGGGTGGTAGTGAAGAAGGCAGGTTTTGTGAGGAAGGGTGAAAGCAAGTTTTCTCAACCACAAAAAGTAATACAATTGAAGGAGTCTGTAGCTAAATTGGATGATGGGAGAGAGTGGAGTTTTGGAGATTTATGTAAGGTCACTAACACAGGAAGAGAACAGTGTGACGCTGTATGATTTCCATCCTCCTTGTCTATCGCGTGCATTTTTCATCACTTTGAAATATTGTTGTATTGTATCTTAGATTTTAAGCTTGATGTCTTTCATTTCTTTCTGACTATTAAAGGGGGCAGATGTGTGGAATGTAGAACACATCTGAGGTAGGCTATGATGCTGTAGAATGCCATCTGTTGGGAAGTTCTAGGAATGTGCCATACTTTTTTTTATCTTCTGGAGGCTACTGCTGTTGGACTTGATTTTCCAATAAACTTCACGTAAACCTAACTAAATTTGAGTCAGTTTACTACACTCTCTCTTACCAAGAACATATAAATTGGTCTAAAGGTGCCCTCTCCCACACTACAGAAAATGTGAGACTCGGTCCGCTCAGTAAAGAAGGATCAACATGGCCAGTCTTACCTTTTTATACACCACATCCTCATTTTGCTCATTTAGATGCAGCAGAATTAGGCACACTGCACGAAGATCTAGTAAAAAGTGTCAGAAATCTTGCACAGTTCATAATGCGAACACTCACATTTAACCCTGTGCAGACTGGTCAGCTACACAATCACAATTGTCTACCACGGGTATTAGCCCACAGGCAATGAATGCTGTTATGGGAAAGATTCTCAGCAATCAGGAGCAAATTCCATTTTGGATAGCACAAAAAACAAGTCAGTTTGAAGCGGTTTTTCCCCATACAAGCTCACAGGAAAAACACACAATATTAACAATTTGCTTGCCAATGGGGATGGCTCCCCTGGTGGAAGATTGTGCCACTTGGGGTACACGCTTCGCTGCCGTTTACACCAGGACTCATGGTACCACTTCCCTGGCTGTTTTGCCTGAGGTACTGAAACAGATCCAGAATGAGTATGGCGCAGCACCTGCCCTGGACTTGGGTATGACACTGATGGGCAATTTTGCCGCAGTATGTTACGTAACAAAAATGGGGAGACAGCAGCATTAGCTATACATCAATGCCTTTTGGGAGTTCACTCCTGCGCAGCAGGAGCGGGAATTGCTTAAAATTATCGAAGAAACCTATGCTACGCTAGGTAGAGATAATTTGGGAGCCAGGCCTGGGAAACCACAAGTTAAGAGTAATTCTGAAAGGATAACTCTAAGCAAGCACCCGATTCTTTGAAGAAGAAGTGGGATAATAAACAAAAAAATAAAAACGAAACACAATAATGGGGTGGGTCTCCTCAGCAGTAAACCACTGAGAAGAAGTATAATCTGAGAAACCGTGACAACATTAGAAAGCCTGACAGGTATCAGAATACTGATACACGTTCCTCTCGTTCCTTTCAGGATTCATCTGATACACATTCGGAGAGAGTTGGACAGTCAGAGAGTTGGACAGTCAGAGTGCAGATCAAAAGAGCGCATGAAACCGAAGAAGGAATCACAATGCTCATCAGACTGCATCATTAAAAAAGAAAACAAACAAAAGACTCCTAAACCTCAATTCAAAAAGAAGAAGGTAGCTGGGATTAAAATATGGAATGCCCAGACTATTGAGGACTCTGCTTTTGAACGGGGAATGGGCAGTGACGCAGCTGGACAGCGTGACAGAAGTCACAATAGCTCGCCGGAACCTGATGGATTATCTGGCGGTAGTAGCGCTGAGTGAGCATATCACGGTTGAAACACCTGATATCAGGGTAAGTGTCCCCCATCGTTTATATGAAATAACACTTCAATTGGAGTGGGACATACTCAGGAACATCAAGGCTCTCTTTTGAGAGAACTTGACATATGGTTACGATATTCTTTTGGATGAAAAGACTGGCCACCTGAGTTCATAATGGAATACCCAATGGGGGAAACAGTAATTTTACCTGCTTTCTCCGACCTCAATCCGGAATCAATTAAACATTCTCCCGCCAAGGAGTGGGCATTAGCGCTAGCTCCCGCACTATACCACAATCATGTTGAGTGGGATGATTAGTCACCTCATCATGAGATCCCATTGAAATTAATTCCTCAACATGAAGCTAAAAAACAAGTTAGGGAAATCCTAGAACAACTTGAATACCAAGGTGTAATAGAAAATTGCACCTCGTCAATGAATAAACTTTGTTTCCTGTAATGAAACCGGACAACTCATACTGTCTAGTTTTAACCTACAGACATTTAAACACATTCACATGCACATTTGCAGTACAGAGAGCTCACAGTGCTGTACTAATGAATAACATTGTGCGGGAAAAATACAAAACAACACTATATATCTCAAATGGATTCTTCTGCCAAATATAGCACCTGAAAGCAGATATTTGACAGCATTTTCAGAGCTAGGTTCACAGAGGCAATGTTGCCATTTACCTCAGGGTTATATCAGTAGCCCTGGGCTGTTTTCAGCCAGAGTGACAGATTTACTTCACAATTTTGATGAGGAGGCATTGTCCTATGTAGATGATATTTATCTGACAGACGATGAATTAATGGAACACTTGTACAGAGTAGACCATGTTAATTCTTGGGTTTGCTCACCTGGGCTATAAATTTAATTTCCAAAAATCAAAAATTGCCCATCTCAATGTCCTGTTTCTCGGATACGAGTTGTCAAGTGAAGGCAAAAGCCTGGCGGCACATTTTTTAGAAAAATGCGCATTGCTCCAACCTCCAACGAATCTGAAAAGACTGTAATCCATTTTAGGTTTTTTAACTTTTGGCAGAACATACATTTTGGATTACGCAGAACGAGTAAAACCATTCTACAGTTTAATTAGACCTGATTTTTCAATCAACCATTGGACACAAGAACATACAAACATTTTAGGTTCTGTTCAAGCTGACATGATAGCTTCCAAACATTTACACACATGTGTAAACACAACTAACCTGGTGATCCACATAGTCGCTGGACCAACTGGGTTCACCTATATCACTTTCAACTAAGGTGATACAGTACCTATAGCGTACATATCACATTTTCACATAAACGCTGAAATGTGTTTTGCACCCACTAAAACATTTCTCACAGCTGTACAGACTGCTGTCGTAAGAGAGAGATAAAGCACCAGCACAGGCGAAATCCATAATTGTGGTTACCCCGGTACCAACCTTAGAGGTTGTTACAAAAGTCAGTGTTCCAAAGGCCATAGCATTACATCCTTGATGGATTCAATGGGCTAAATCTCTCACTGCAATAGATGTAGACTACAGGTTTGATTCTACATTACAAACACAAGCATTCCTGCAGTATGAACAAGAATATCCTCTGCCAAATGAAATAATTCCTCTAGATCGATATGATTACTTCATTTATACTGATGGATTTGCTCAGCCTGTCGTAGGGACAAGATACCAATATTCCGAGGCGTGCGCAATCGTAAAGGGGCCCATGCATGATGGAAAGTTCCGTCCTGAATAAACACACACACAGTCCCCTATTGCGGACTGTACAGCACAGCTGGCAGAACTCAAAGCCCTGATACTGGCACTTAAATGTGGGATTCCCCACATTTACAGTGTGTGATTCATATTACTGTGTACAGTCCTATAATGAATACCTTCACTAATTGGGCAAGAATGGATGTCAAGATTCCAAGGGTTGCACAATAAAGCACAAGCTGCTTTGGGAACAGGCTGAGAGAATGTTATCCACACTGGTTCATCAATGGGTTGGCATTCACATTGCAGGGAATTCCATGGATGATGAAGCCACTAAAGCAAGAATTCGCGCTGCTGCCTTTGCTGCAATCACTCATTCTAGTATGAGATTAGTCAGATAAATTATGGTAGCTGGCAATGCTGCTCGCAATGACATACACCTACTGAAAGGCTTCCCACTCAAGTGCTCCTACAGGTTAGATGCACAAAACATTCCATATGCTCAGATTCCAGGAGTGGAGGATAGAGTTATACCAAACACTGATCGAAGATTGGGTTTAATATTAGCTGCACATGAAGGTCTCGGTTCAGCACACACAGGGGTCACTGCTACAATTGTAATATTGAATATTGAAGCAGCGCTATTGGTGGCCTGGTCTAACCAAACAGACCAAGAACTTTGTCCTCAAACGTGACATATGCCAGCAGATGAAAGGTTCCACCATAGCACGTCCACCTCAGATGCCTTTCTTGATATCAGACAAGCCTCTAGCAGTTGTTTATTTGGATCACGGCAGCCCCTTACACTCAGACAGGGCTTACAAATACATCTTGGTGGCAGTGGATTCATGGTCCAGTTTCCTGTGGGTTTGTCCACAGCGTTCGGCTGATGCCTGAACTGTTATAAAGGGTTTGCAAATTCATAGGCCCATACGCAATTGGCAGACTACATTCCGACCAAGGTCCGGCGTTTAGCTCTCGGGCTTATAAAGAAGCCATGGGAAGTTTGGGTGAGGCCTTGCGGTACTCCTCTCCCTATCATCCTTAGGGAAATTCAATAGTTGAGAGGAAAAAATGTGACTTAAAGCAGTCCTTAACAGCAAGGGTATTAGGCTCGGGTCGCAGTTGGGTTAATCGCCTATATGGGGTCCCGAGGGCCCTCAATAACATGCCAAGAAAATCCCTGGGTTATCATACTCCAAATGAAATTCTGTTTGGTGTGGGTACTAGACCTCGTTAATGACAGCACAGTGGTGGCAGAAACACCGTTTGACATCAATGAACGTTTGGCTGTTTCACAGGAGCACAAGGATTCTGGGGCGCACAAAGCAACGTCCAAGTAAAACGCACCGCCACTGGGGAAGTGAAGGTTCAATTGGGTACCCTAAGATTGGGGCTCCTGTCAGGGACAAAATTGTGGACAAGAAAGAATTTGGCCCATCTTACAGAGTGGCTGTACCTGTCGTGGCTGTCGAAGGTACCAGAACTGTAATTCTTCCGCCTCTTGCCAAGACAAAAGGTTTGTCTTCATTGATCTGATCAAACCACTCTATGTGGCCGATTTTCAACAGTAGACTGCGTGGGCTCCTAGGTAGCCACCGCAATCCTCTCTCTACCATCCAGGAAGTTCAGATGGAAGCTTTAATAACTAAAGAAAATTCCCCTCTACAAAGATAAACTGTAAACAACAGTGAAGTATTTCTTCTTCCTGTTAAAACAACTACAACTTTACTGCCAACGAGTACAGAAACTCTAATTTCAATTCGGAAAATTGATGACGTCTATGTGAATATGTAAACACAACAGAAGGCACCCTTTCTTAGGTTTAGACGAGCACGGCCGGGACACCGGACACAACCTCTGGCATCTAATTGGGGCTCATTGAGTTCAATGCACTTCGATCCGCCTACCTTTTGCTAGTATTTAAGCCCCGTTACCACTCTTGACTCATTAGTCATCGGGGACGGAGAGCAGACGCACACAGGCTACGGCGAGAGGCGCACCTTGACGAAGTAAGGGTATGAGTGTCAGTCTGAGTGTGTGTGTGCAAGTCAACCTCCAGAAAAGCGGCATGTCCACTTTTTGAGGAGCATCTGCATTCTTTTAATTATGTAAACCTTGGCATTTTCTCTCCTTCTTTCTTTAAATTTTAGAGTGTGACTACAGGGGTCTCTCCCTCTCTCCTCCCATGGGGCGTGTAGGTTCCCTTAAGAGGGTAAGGTAGTGAGTATATCTCACAATTAATTGTTCGTTTGTTTTTGCATGTGAATCACGCTTGCAGTGCCACATGCTACGCATGTTCCCACTAACTGTATTATTGATGCATTTAGGGTTATTTTCGTGACTGTATTCCCTTGATGGCAATCTTCTTTTAATTTGTTCCCTATACAGACTTCATGAAGTTTACATTAGGTAGAGCTTTGACATAGGTCAGCCTGCGCAGTGGTGTCATCCTACCAACGTGTGTGGTAAGATAAGGAGCCCTTTTTCTTTATTCTTTGTCCGGATGAATGCCACAGACCCCTTGGGCCAGATAGGCAGAAACATGTCGACAACACTTTCCACTCCGGTGATGGGGCAATAAGCTCCCCACGTTCACCGGTTTTGTATTTTAATATCATATAATCCCCTCCTCAGAATAAATTTAATTCTGGGGATTATACTGATTTTTAAACTCACTCACTTTATGGGCCCCATTTAGTTGTAGAAGTGCCTCCCTGTCTCCAGGTGTAGGCCCGCTCTACATCAAACCAAGTTTTTGGAAAGCGAGGACTGACGATGATGAAGCATGACACCAGGTGGTGTGTGAGGACAGTCCTTAACTTTTTGTGAGATGCCATCACTCGCTTTACCTAGCAGTTTCTAGGTTTCAGTCACAATACTTGGAGCAGCTTCTGTTGTGTTTACACGTTAGGTTGGAGGCGAGCTGTCTCCAAGTGCCCCGCGCCTCTTTTTCCCTCCCCTGGTATTCGCCAGGGTTAGTGTGTTACATGTCTATGTGAATATGCCACAGATTGAGTCCTCTCCCAGTTCTACAAAACCTGCCGAGCTGCCAAAAATAGATCGAACGGCGTCTGGCTACAATGGAGTATGACGACTTCTCATTGAATTCAACTGAACCTGAGATGCCATCGCCACCTCCTCTTCCTTTCAAGCTGCAAATGCGTGCTCTCTATCTGTGGTTGAAAAAGTTATACTTTGTTACTCCTTGGTTACATCTCTGAATTACAATTCAATTTCTTTTCCTGGTCCTCTGGATTGGTTTGGTAACTGTCTTGTTCTTGCTTCTGAGTGGATACTATCTCGCAGAACGCTCTGCAGTACACACAATACAGTGAGGATACACTAGATGCCATGATACGAAATGGTTCCTACAATTCATCTGACCCCAATTGGAAGGGATGGTTGGTTTGGCCTGTGGACACTAATTAGTGTCAGTCTAGATTCCTGGGCAATGGAGAAGGGTTTAAAACGAATAGACCTGACCAGCGATATGTACAATCAGAACACGTGTGAATGGTGGTGACATCATATAGTGTTGGGAAGTTGATCCTTGATCGGCTAAAAACCTCAACATTTTCTCAGGTGAAACAACACATATCCCTTCTTTCTGGTGACATGGATCTCAGGGATTTTTTGTTAGGTCCCTGGAACCCATGTCAAAAGCGCTTCTTTTATGCAATACACAACGAGCTGTGGAAAGTTTCTCAACAGGAAGCTGCTGAGAGACTGCGCGAGATTGATAGGGTTCATTTGGAAAAGGCTTTGGCTCTGGTTGATAATGGTATGACCACATTCACATCCAGGATATATTCACTGTGCAACATAGTATCTTCTGCAATACACATAATACAACAAGATATGTCTATCTTACAGCATGGACAACCACAACTACGGTCCATTGTATTATTAAGCTGGACGTTGCAAACATTTCGTTCTGGCCATGTGCTGTGGCGTTATATCAACAGCATGAGTCTGTCTTCTTCATACAAGCTGACTGAAAGACAGGTATTAATGGCATGAAGAGATGCAAAATATACCATGTTGCACATTAAAGAGTTAGACGAATTACCTTTAACTGTGGCTGAGACACCATCCACAGACTGGATAATCAATGGTTACATCACTCTACTGGTCATAAACTTTCCAAATCCAATATTGTCTACAATACCACCAAGTAGGCAGATATGAAGCACTAGGGGAAGGTTATGAGCATGAATACGGGCAATTATCATTCAGGTTTAGATGCAGGAATGGGGACACAGACGTTTTCCTAAGGGGTTTCGAATGCGAGAATGCTTTGAGCGGCTCCTTTATATGCAAGGACATTTCACTCCATGGGACATGCAATGCTTCAGTTGTAAACTTGTCCTGTTATCTGAAGAGTTTGCCGGCTGCTGTGATTCATCTGGTTTTCAAGCTGCTCTCTAATGGGAGCTATTTGATGCTGAATGATCAAGGTTGCTGCAAAATGGAACCAGGCATCCCTTATCTGGTAACAGTTAATTCCATACTCATTTGTTGCACACAAGTACTGTTTCCACCTGCCCGCACAGTTAGGGAGGCAATGCTATGGCCTTCGATAAGTGTTTCCAACATACGCATTGATTATCTGAGCAAACTGAAAGCCATGCTTTTTCAAAAAGAAATACACATGCTACTCCATACTAACTTCCCGCTGCATTTAGGGGTGCTGGTCCACCGTATCTTCAATATGTTTGTTACGAAGGGAATAGCGCACTTTTTTAAATGTATTGGCTCTGGACTGGTTAGCACCTTTCAGCCGATTTTCGGAGTTATACCATCTTTCATACACTTCGTGTTGGGAAGTGTTTTTGCAGGTGTCCCGCTTGTTCTGCTACTTGTGGCAGGAATTCTGATTTTAATTTTTCTTCTCAGCAATGGATGTTCAGTTCAACCCGGAATGGAGACAGCATTGGCTGTGCTGCGTTGCAGTGAGCGCATGATACACTGCTTCGGCACACCTCGGCTTCGTGAACTGAATGAGCACTGGTTCCCGTCGTTCAGGCCTGTTTGGTTTCATGGCGTACAACATGTATTCGGATGCCTCCTTTGCAGATAAGAATGCGTATTGGATTTATGTCTCGGATCACAATCAGTTGCATCATTGGACATTGGAGTAATAATGGACCCCAAAAAGGTCAATGGGTAATGTTGTCCCCAGTGTATTCCATTGCTGATTAAAGCATTCTTCGAGCCACCCTGGGATGCTTTGGCTCCTAGTGAACTGGATACCGCCTCTGCGATATGCTTACAGGATGCAGTCCCTCCCTCAGCGGCTGCTGTGGGAACTGGATGGAACCACCTATGCTCCATAAACCTGCCTCGAGGTGGCCCTCTGGGAACGTCATCTGCAGTTGCGAGCAACAGCAATGTTGCATCTACCACTCGGAACACATAAACAATTGGCTTTTCTGTGTGGTGGGAACGATTTGGCCTGTTTTTTAAACAAAACTAATCAAAACAGTTTTTGCTTTGCTTTTCTAGGCACCATTGCTTTTTGAGTGCTTGGGATTTCAAATAGTATAATGACTTTTAAAGGCGTTTATGAATATTTTAAAGGGAAGCTTGCTTTTACATGATTTTAAAAGTGGTTTTAGACCTCTTTAGTTTTAATTTCATTATGGCCTGCTTGTTTTTTAGATAGTTTTTTTTATAATGATCCTTAGTATGAGGACTGGGTGTTATGTGCCTGGGTTAGGCCCATGTAGAGAAGCTGCTCATTTCTTACATTGTCCTCTTGGCTTTATACCTACACACACTCTAGGTACACGCAGAGTATGGTTTGCATAGTAGGAGTATGCCAGATTACTGCCTTGTTTTATGTGCCTGCATATATACACTGTTTTAGCATCATGGTAGAACTGTATCTACTATTTACTCTTTTGGTGCTTGTAATCACTTTCATCTGCTTCTGTCTATTGATTATCGAAGCACATGTTTTTTATACAAGAATAAAACTGGTTCAATAAATATATTGAAACCATCCCACTGTGTATTCTCTGTTAACTTCTCTGAGAACAGGTAAGCACAAGTGACTGAGCGAGAGGTTCTGATCCGTTACCATGATCCCTGAGGGTTAAGGGTTGTCATGTTCAGTGGTTGCCAGAAACCATTCGCTCCCTGGTAGGGCTAGCTGGTCTCTAGGCCTACATATCCTGAGGGGGTGCTCGGAATCAGTCTAGGCACCTCACCCAAAGTTTACGTTGTCCAATAAACGAACAGATCCTATACATTAGTGGGAACTACACAACACTACAAAGACTTTTCTTTGAAGTTTGTTTACTTCAAAGGCTGAAATGGGTATAACTACTGGACCACTGACACAATATACTCAGAACATGTCCGGATTGAGGACATTCTGACAGGAAGAAGAGCTGTGTTGCAGTCAGGAGAGACTGCCACTTTGCTGTTTGCTGCTTGCTGCTTCTGTCCTAGGAGTCGGAAGGACTGGACTTGGCTTTCTACATCCTGCTTTCTAAGTCTCTGAAAGGGCTTGAGTTGAGCATGCCTCCAGTTGGAATGCTCAGAGCCATCAAAGACTTCATCTGCCAGCACCTGGTCACCTCTGCTAAAATCCCTGCTCTGCCAAGTGGTGCCAGTTCCAGTTTGGGGCCCTTAGAAGTGAGTTTCTGTGTGGAAAAAAAGATCAACACATCAACTTCGAGTGTGACTTCGGAGCCAGCGCCGTTCTTTGACACTGCTCTGCTGCCTGCACTGGAGCCATGGCCCCCTCTCAACGCAATGACAGTGACTGGCAAGAGTCAGATGGGGCCTCCAAGTGGATGGTATGCATTGACAGGTTGGTTACGATGGTTTCAACGCTGGTGACGGTGGGTTATGAGGTCAAGGTTCATTCTTCGGCCGTGATGGAAAGATGAGCTGTCACAGTGAAAGGGTCCAGTTTGCTTTTAGGAATCTGTGTGCTTTATTGCTGCTAATTAGCACTAAAGTGGTTGTGCTCACTCCTTAAAACATGGTACAATCGGCTTACACCTGATTGACATATGTAATTTGCTTATAAATCCCTAGCAAAGTGATATACCATATACTCAGGACCTGTAAATTAAATGCTGCTCTTAAGCCTGCAGCACTTATTATACACCCACTTAAGTAGCCCCTTAAAACATGTCCAAGGTATGCCATTGGGGCCTGAATGCAGTTTTAAACTGCCAATTCGACTTGGCAATATAACCCACTTGCCAAGCTATTTATTTCATATAAGTCACCCCTAAGGTAGGCAGCCCATAAAGCAGAGTCCATTATAAGTAAAAGGTTGGACATCAACCTTGCCCTGGCAGTGAAAAACTCCTAAATTTATTTTCAACTAATGTGAAGCAGGTTTTTCTAGATGGCCGCTGAGCAAGAGGCCAAAAGCGCGGGTGCCCTCCTTGCAAAACTATGTTGTTTTGTGATAGTTAATTTTGATGTCTGCACAATACTTTTGGTCCCTTCCCTGTGCGGGCACGTGGCCAGCTACATAAGTGAGGCACCGCTTTTCTCTGGAGAAACTCTGGGTGGTTGGAAATTTGTGCTGGCCCGGTGATCCCACAAGCCTCCCACACAGAAATGTGCAGGAAATGTGACTTATTAGCTAAATTTGAGGTTTTCAGGGAATTCTGGGTAAGAATACATTGGGGGATCAATGCAAAGCACTCCTCCCTGTCTAGTTTTCAGAAATGTTTGGGTTTGATAGGTTTCCCTAGATGGCCGCCGAGCCGTGGACCAAAAGCACATTTGTCCTCTTTGCAAAACCAGATCTTTTTGTGACAGATAATTCTGATATCTCCACAATATGTTTTGGGCCCTTCCCTGTCGCGGGCACTTGGCCCGCTCACAAAAGTGAGGCACCGTTTTTCTCGGGAGACTTGGTGGAACACTGGGTCATAGGAAATTTGTGGCTGCCTGCAGATTCCAGGACTTTTCCTCATAAAATTCTAGGAAAATGTGTTTTTTTAGACAAGGTTTGAGTTTGCATGGGGTTCTGGATAAACAAACCTGGTGAGAGCCACACAAGTCATGCCACCCTGGACTCCCCAGGGTGTCTACTTTTAAAATATGTGCAGGTTTGGTAGGTTTCCCTAGGTGCGGGCTGGCTAGGGTCCAAAATCTAGAGCTATCCACATTGGAAAAAAGGGTCAGTTTTCAGTTGAAAAATGAGATCCATCGATGTTGTGTTTTGGCCCATTTCCTGTTGCGGGCACTAGGCCTACCCACACAAGTGAAGCACCATTATTATAGGAAGACTCGAGTGAATGCTGGGTTGATGGACGTCTGTGACTCCCCACATATTCCAGAACTTTCTATCACAGAAATGTGAGGAAAATGTGTTTTTTTAGTCAAAGTACGAGGCTTGCAAGGGATTCTGGGTCAAAAAACGAACGTGGTGAGTGCCACACAAGTCAGCCCACCTTGGATATCCCTAGGTGTCTAGTTTTCAAAGTTGGCTAGGTTTGCCTACATGCCGGCTGAGCTAGGGTTCGAAATCTAGAGCTACCCACATTGAAAAGAAAGAGTCAGTTTTCAGTGGAAAAATGTGCTGCGTCCATGTTGCGTTTTGGTCTGTTTCCTGTTGCAGGCACTAACTCTAACCACACAAGTGAGGTGCCATTTTTATCGGGAGACTTAGGGAAATGCCAGGTGGATGAAAGTTTGTGGCTCCTCACAGATTCCAGAACTTTCCATCACAGAAATGTGATGAAAATGTGTTTTTTAGTCAAAGTTTGAGGTTTTCAAAGTGATTCTGGGCAAAAAAAACCTGGTGAGAACCACACAAGTCAGCCCACAAAACTAGTTTTCATATATATACAGGTTGTCTAGGTTTCCCTAGGTGCCAACCGAATTAGGGTCCGAAGCCTAGAGCTACCTACATTGGCAAAAACGTTTCAGTTTTCAGTGTAAAAATGCAATGCATCGATGTTGCATTTTTGACCATTTCCTGTCTCGGCCACTAGGCCTACCTACACAAGTGAGGTACCATGTTTATTGGAAGAGTTGTGAGTGCATAGAATAGTAGAACATTTGATATTACCAATTGGACTTCACTGCATTTGCGCTTTTCAAATGTAATCTGTGTATAAAAAATTACATTTAGAAAAATGCCCTCTAAATCATACACTATTATGGGTACCAGTAAACTCAGAGATGTACAAATAACCACTGCTCCTAAACTCCATATCTGGTGCCTGCTTCAGAATTACATAGGTTTCCTAGGTACCCATTTTTCACTCTGCTATTTCGCTATATGAATTGGTCTATACTCAGTATTCAATGAAAAACCATTGTATGGTGCAGCTCAGTTGTTTGGCTCTGGGCGCATGGGTTCTTGGAGACACTATAAACCCTATGGGCCTGATTCACAATGGCAAACTTTATATGAAAGTCTAACTTTAGGACTTTTGGTATTCATTAGGGGCATTTATGAGTAGTAAAGTTAGACTTTTGTCTCAGTTTAACTTAAGTTACGGTCTTAAGTTTAACTGAGATCAAAAATCTAGTCTCATTTAAACTTAAGACTAAACTTAAGTTCAACTGACTCAGAAGTCTAACTTTACCACTCGTAAATGTCCTTTGTGAATATCGAAAGTCATGAAGTTAGACGTACGCCTCAGTTTACCTTTGTGAATCGGGCCCTATATGTCCACGCAACCAGATGGATCTAGTAAACATAATGGTATATTGATTTTGTAAATTGCTGCCATTAGTTGCATTTAAAGTGAGAGAAGTGATTTGACCGCTAAGATTGCACCAATCATACTGTACTGCGATGCAACTGGTAATTTAGGACTGTGAGGTATATAATGAAATTTCAACCCTTACAACATCTGCTGCATCATCTTCTCTGGAAAGAATGAGAACACAGACAGTGGCCTTTTGCCTGTTCAAGGACAGAAGTCTTTGTTAGGCAATATTGATGGCTTGCAATTACATATGACGAAGAGAAAATGAATAAATATAAATAGGTTATTATCAGCAAATGTTAAGCAAATTTTAGCAATTGTTTGACAATATTTTGTGAGGAGAATAGAAGGACTTGAAATAAGAGAAGTGAAATCCCTAAGGATAAATTACGTTTGCTAGAAGATCTATTTAATGTAAATTTGACAGGAATAGAGTGTCTCATCCTCGCGTCACCAATAAAAAGAGGACTCTTCAAAAGAAGTTGCGAGCCCTGAAGAAGCGGTCTGCTTACCACGAAACACGTGTTGGCTGTGGCTGTATTGTATATGATGGATTTGCTTTTAATGATTGAAAAATACAGGGTCCAATTCACAAAAGTCATCTGAGACAAAATCCTAACTTTACGACTTTCGGTATTCACAAAAGGCATTTAGGAGTAGTAAAGTTAGGAATCCTAACTTTACTACTCCTAAATGCCTTTTGTGAATACCGAAAGTCTTAAAGTTAGGATTTTGTCTCAGTTTAGGAGTAGTAAAGTTAGGAATCCTAACTTTACTACTCCTAAATGCCTTTTGTGAATACCGAAAGTCGTACAGTTAGGATTTTGTCTCAGGTTACTTTTGTGAATCGGGCCCAACGTTCCTATGAATGTCATTATTAGTCAACTGAACTGTACAAGAAAAACAGAAACTAAGACTTTTTAGACATTTTCTTCAATAAAGAAAAACAATAGAAAATTAAAATAATGGTTTATGAATAAAGATTGAAGAAGAGTGGGCAAAAATTGTTGGCTCCTTAGAATATATGAGGCATAACTTATAATTTATCAGATGGTTTACTGACAGCAGCCTGCGCAGGGCCCCTAGCATCTGTTAGCCCTACATCAGAAGTGAGTGGCTGCATCTTTGTGTTGTCTTGCTGCTGCTATTCAAATTGTATGCCCCCAAGTTCAATGTCAGCCAATCAACCAAGGATGTCAAGCTCAGCCACTGCTGCTCTACAAGCTGTTGCAGCCTCATCATTTTCATCAATTCCTCCCATGCCATTTGGACGTTCAACATCTACATTTTTTGAAAGATCCATGTCAGTACCTATCTTGAAGAGAAAATGATGAGTAACAGGATGTAAAAATAAAAAAATGCCCTCCTTTTTCGGCAGCTGCATGTAGAAAAAAGTCAAAAAAGGGATAGTTTGTACTATATATTATTTGCTCTCAATTAATCTGTGCTGCGCTGCCATGCAACTGGAAATTCTGAAATATGCAGTATATGATAAAATTCCAACACTGACACCAACAACTGCTCCATAATCTTCTTTGGCAAGAATCAGAACACAAACAGTGTTTGCATCTTTGGATTTCTTTGATGCTGTACTTCAATATCTATACACCCAAGTTTTTATGTCAGCCAACCAACCAGCAATTTGAGCTCAGCCGGTGCTGCTCTACAAGCTTTTACAGTCACATCATTTGAATCAATGCTGCCAATGTCACCTGGAAGTTTAACAACTACATTTGTGAAAGATCCCTATTAGTACCTGAAAACACCCAACATCAGACTTCGATTAACCTCATCATCATCAGCAAACCCACTCACACATGGTTGTGTGCAATAGCCCACTTTCGGTTGCCGAGTTTGACATTGCATTCACTCTGTCCTCCTCTGAGTTTGAAGGCTCCCTCTACTATGACAGCATTTACAATGCCTGGGTCGGCAGATGGTGCTATAATACCTTATCATCAGACATGAGCCACCTCCAGGTCTTAACTTCTGTTCTGCCTTCAGATTAAACTGAATTAGCTGAAACCACTAAATGGAAAAAATAAGTTCTAAAAGCTATCAAACCTCACACTATGTGGCAGCTCATAAACCATGATAGCTTACACAAATGTTCCGTTTCTGGGAGCACCCCAACCCGCAATTTTATTTAAAAAGCATTGGAATGTCATATTTATGTAAAAAAGACATACATTCTGTTGGATATGAAGAGCAGGTTTAATTGAATATTTCATCCAAGATGTATGTGTTTGCTTTTCATCAGGAAGCTAGACGTCAAGGTTACAATGAGAGGACCTTGGACAATCTAATTAAGGCCATGAGGAAACCTTAATAACTTGGAAGATTCATGAGTTAGAAGTCAACAGTTGTTGGTAATTTTAGCCATCTTTATTTAAACAATAATTTGTTTCTAAAATGTTGAATGCATTCTTCTTTTACTTAATTGACAACATGGGCTATTATCTAAATTCACTGAAAAAAAGGTTACAGGGACGATGTAGTTAGGCTCAGATTATACACGCACAAACCATAGAAATTCAGCAGTTAAAATTACCTGAGTTATCTATAATTTATGCCCCCACAATATACTGCTTATGGGGGCATATTACGCACATATTACATCACTCAGGACATGGTCTGTGACATCACTCATGACATCTCAAATTACATCACTGATGTCATCATCCAGTGATTGTGAGAGTTCTCTCTAAGTTTATGAGTGTTAAACATGTATACTAAGGTACTACAAAAGTAAAATTAGTATACATTGTGTACTACTAATGAGTGATACTAATACCAACATATATAATGATTAGTGACTTTGTGACTGTGTGTATCTGTGTGTGAGTGAGTGTGTGAGTGCCTGTATAGGTGTGTGCGTGGGTGTGTTAGTGGATGTATGTGTGATTAAGTGGGTCAGTGAGTAGCTGTATGGGTGAATAAGTGGGTATGTTAGCTGTATGGTTGAATAAGTAGATGTGTGAGCAGCTGTATGGGTGAGTGAGTGGCTATGTGATTGGCTGTATTGGTAAGTGAGTGGGTGTGTGAGTGTCTGTATGGATGAGTGAGTGAGTGGATGCGTGAGAGGCTATATGGGTGGGTGAGTGGGGGTGTGTGAGTGGCTGTATTAGTAACTGAGTGGCTATGAAAGTGGCTGTATGGGTTAGTGACTAGGTGTGTAAGTGGCTGTATGGGTGGGTGAATGGCTGTTTGGGTGAGTGTTTGGTTAACAGAATGGGTGCATGAGTGGCTGTATTGGAAAATTGAGTGTCTGTATGAGTGGCTATATGTGTGAGTGAGTGGACTTGTGAGTGCTTGTATGGATGTGTGAATGGGTATGTAGGTGGTTGTGTGGGTGTGTGAGTGGGAGTGTTAGTGGTAGTATGGGTGAGTGAGTGGCTCTGTTGAGAGGCTGTATTGGTGAGTGAGTGGGTATGTGAGTGGCTGCATGGGTGTGTTAGAAGGTGGTTCTGACCATATGAGCCACCCAGATTTTTCGCTTTTTGAACACCTATTGGTTGAGCTTTTACTGTGGGAGAGCCTCATAAGTTGGGACTCACCCACAGTGAACTCATGATGAAAGGGACTGCATGTGTATTTTACCGGTGTCCCTCTGGCGCGAGTAGGCCGCTGCGCTGCAGCCAGAGTATGGGGCACTGGGCTGATTACATGCAAACATGTGTGTACATGCGTGTGCACAAATGTAAGGGCTGCGCAGGACAGATTTCTGGCGTGCGCAGCCCCGGAGCAGCTACAAAGTGAATGCTGTGGCAGGACTTATGCAGAATTGGGTGGTGACATGGAATAGGCTTTCTACAATGGGAAGAAACATTTGAGGGAAAGTCTTTGTGCTTTACTGTTTTCATGCCATTATTCTTCTATGAGGATGGGGAGCACATGGGCTAGTTTTACTTTCCTAGGGCCTACAAATTCCAGACACGCACCACAGTCCACTGTAACCTATGTGAGAAGAAGTATTCTGCAGCGTCCAAAGTCATATTTGTACTGCTTTTGGGTCATCCAGAAATTACATATTTCTCTGAGTCAGCTCATAACCAGGGCCTGGCTGGGGCTGACCCGGCCAGGCTGAATTGATGACCTTCCTCCCCCAGGCAGCCCTGCCCAACAAGCATTCCAAGGGCGAAAGCCTCCACTCCAAGAAGAGAAGATGGGTGGAGCTACAGGTTCATCCATCAGCAGCTGTCACCTGGTGCCAGGCACCAAGCTGCTCTGGAGAGAAGGCAGAGAGGGGGAAGGGGCTCTCAGAGACCATGTGGCATGAGACCCCTGGATGCCGCCATTTTGAACAAACCCAGAGGCCTGGGCAGGAAGGAGGGAGCAGGGGCAGAGAAGTGCTGTGTCGCTGTGTGATAGGGCAAACAGAGACTTCCTGCCAGCCCCCTCCCCAATTCTTAAAAAGAGTTTGCACAGGAAGAGGAGCTCTCTCTGGGGTGTGGTCTGCTGAGGACGACTGGTGCTGGAGCCTGGCATCATGGGCAGCTGGAAGGAAGAACCTCCAGACTGGCCCATGACCCTGACTTGCGCCACAAGGGGAGACCAGGACCAGTGAAGAGAAGCCTGGGCCTCAGCGCAAGGAGAAGAGAGGCCCAGGAGAAGAGCCAGGTGAGAGGCTGGCGCAAGGAGCCAGTGAAGACATCTCCCTGCTGAATCCACCCTCTGTGAGACCCAGACGGCAAAAGAGAGTGCTCCCAGTGGCTTGGGAGCGCCACCAGGAGCAAGAGGAGGCGAATATGGTGCAGATCGGTACCCTGGGGGCTGAGATGTGCCCCCCAGAAGGTAGGCGACCTTTGACCTCCAAGAAGACCGACGACGAAGCATGTGGGGCTCCGCCGCCGGTCTTGAATGTGCCCCCAGGATGGGTCAGGTCCCAGGGGCTGCCCCCAACAGAAACTAAGACAGGGAGCGCCGTCGCGCTCCCCGTGAAGATGGTGAAAAGGGGCCCGGGATCCCTTCTCCGGGCCCTGCTGGAGGCGGGGGGGCCGTTGCGCCCCCCGCGAAGACGGAAGTTGGGGAGCGCCGTCACGCTTCCCATGAAGGGGCCCAACCGGGGTGCCAGGAGCCCACACTGGCCCCCGGCGACAACGGAGGGCGGGGAGTGCCGTCGCGCCCCCCGCAATGAAGTCGAAGGGGCCCGGGATCCCAACTCCAGGCCCCGTTGCCTGGATGTAAAGCCGGGGAGTGCCATCGCGCTCCCCGTGAAGTGTTCCAGGGGCCCGGGACCCCACCTCCGGGCCCCGAAGTGAGGAAGAGTAAGCCACGGAGCACAATCGCGCTCCCCGTGAAGTATGGCCCCTGGGGGCCCGGGACCCCATCCCCAGGCCCCGACACGAAGGAAGTCCCTGTAAGGGGCCCAGGACCCCATCCCCAGGCCCCGGAGTGACGAGGAGGATGGGGGAGTGCCGCCGCACTCCCCCGCGGCAGCGGGAAGGCGGGGGCAGTGCCGTCGCACTCCTCCGAAGACCTGCCAGGCCGGAGGCGGCCTCGCATCTGCCCGGGCGAGCGGGCAGACCAGAAGAGGAGTGCCGGCTCCTGCGGCAGCACGCGAGGGTGCTGGCCGGGCGGGGAGCCGGCGGGAGCCACCGGGGGTGGGCTTCTCGAGTGGCTCTCCAGCGAGCCTGCGGTGCGGGGTTCCCGGGTGGGACCGGGACCCCGAGAGGAAAGGAGTGAAGCGAGGGGCCCGGGTTGGACCGGGCCCCCGAAGAACTGCCAGAGCAGCCGGGGGTAGGCTCCCCGAGCTGCTATCACTCACCTGGGGGTCCGGGTGAAACCGGGCCCCCCCACCGAGGCCGGGAGCAGAAGGAGGCAACCCGCAGGAGCAGCGCGGTTCTCCCCGAGCAGCGGGGGAGCCGCTGCTCTATTATTCACGGGCTGGAAGAAGCGCCCCATTATGCCTTGCAGGCCAGGACCAGCCTGCAAGGGAAAACAGCCTTTTCTCTGCTCATGGTGGCCCCAGGAGGACGGGGTCACCGCCAAATGTGTGCCAAGGTGCAGGGGGAGCTGCAGGAGTAACGCAGCCCCAGCACGAAGAGGTGAAGTCCCGCCCTAAGTCTCTAGGGACTTGAAAAGAATAACCCCTCAAGGGCTCAGCCAGCAGTTAAGAGTATCCCGGGGCTGGAACTTTTGTTCTACAGCTGGGGTAGCTTTTGGGACTGCACCAAGGTATGGAAGGCGGTGATGGGGATGTCTGGAGAAGGGCATCCCCTGGAGGTGAAGAGGTGTAATTGCACCACAAATGCATTTATCACTGTTATTTCTTTTAGAGGGACTGTAAGTCACACGTGTAATGTGAAGTACCTGTGTAAGGTGGAGTCATAAGCAAAGTGGGGTTATGTTGCTGGACGTTCCTGCTAGGGTGTCTGGCTGTATTTGCGTAATCCTGTGATTTTACCTGTGATGCCTTTTAGAGGCTGTGATTGCAATGCATTCTAATTGTTATCCTCTATGATAAGTACCTCATTTAAAGTGATGGCCAAACATGTATTCTTGCTGCTGCATTAGGTGAAGAACAACCCAGACTGTTAGCCCCGAAGATGTAGAGGTGCATACTGTATGGACAATATGAGATGCTCAGTCAGGGTTATGTGTCACAAGGGCAGGTGTACCTATTTTTAATGCTTGTTGAGATAATGGGGTGGGTCGCCACTGGGATGGTGCCAGTGTGCAGGGCCCTCGCCCCAGGTTATGTTCAACTATCTGCAATAGGTGGCAAGATGATGTGCATACATGGGAGTGGTGGTACTAGACCCCACCCACCTTTGGGAGGGGTGGAAATGTTATGCAATGTCACAAAGTGATTCCAACAGCTTATGTATATTTGTAAATTGCGGCATAGCATTGAGTAGTGTGTGTGTTTAACAAATGTACTCTTACTTTTATAAAGCAAAGTACAGACTGCACAATCAATTATTGAGTGTTATTTCTGCGCACCTGTAATGGCGATTACTAGCCCACACCACCTCCCTTGAGTAAGCCTTAGACTGCTCTGCAATGCTACCCTCTGAGAGTTAGGCGCTGCACTAGGGTGTTTGGTTCCCAGTGAAGGACAAATGTGACATGTTATTTGTGCAGGCCTCACAGATACTGCCTCGTTTTCTAACAGGGTGAATATGTGGGTGTGTGCAAGTAGGTATATGGGTCAATGAGTGGCTGTGTGAGTGACTGTATGGGTGAGTGAGTGGCTGTGTGAGTAGGTATATGGGTAAGTGAGTGGCTGTGTGAGTGGCTGTATGGGTGAAGGAGTGGGTGTGTGAGTGACTCTATGGATGAGTGAGTGGTTGTATGGGTGTGTGAGTAGTTGTATGAGTTGTTCTATGGATGATATCATCAGTGATATTATTTGAGATGTCATCAGGGATGTCACAGACCATGCCATGAGTGATGTAATATGTGAGGTTATAAACAGTCCATTGTGGGGCCATAAGTTATCATTAGCTCAGGTAACTGCCGAATTTCTATGGTGTTGTGCATGTATAATCTGAGCCTACGTCCCAATAACCTTTAGTTTTTTCAGCAAATTTCCACGTTTTTTAAATTCTATTTCATAACCATAATCTCCTGTAACCATTAGTTTTTTGTGTGAATTTCGAAGGTTGCTTTTTTAATTTTATACCTAACTGTAACCTGTAACCTTTGAAAGTGGGTCTGTTAGTGACTGTCTACGTTGGTGAGTGGGTGTATAAGATGCTTTATGGGGCAGTGAGTAGGTGTGTGAGTGCTGGTATGAGTGTGTGAGTGGCTGTATGGGTTGGTCACTCAGTGTGTGAGTGGCTTTGTTGGTCTGTGGGTAGATGTGTGAGTGGCTGTATGTGTCTGTGTGTGGGTATGTGAAAAGCGTTATGTGTCAGTGACTGGGTGTGTGAGTGGCTGTATGGGCCAGTGAGTGGATATGTGAGTGGCTGTACTGGTACATGAGTATGAGTATGAGTAGTTTTGAGGTTGTGTGAGTAGGTGTGTGAGTGGTTTTATAGGTCAGTGAGTGGATGTGTGAGTGACTGTATGAATCTGTGAGTGGGTGTGCTAGTACCTGTGTGGGTGTGTGAGCTGGTTTGTGAGTGGCTGCATGGGTCTGCAAGTGTGTATATGAGCAACATTATGGGTCTGTGAGTGGGTGTGTGAATGGCTGTAAGGATCTGCAAAGAGTGTGTGTGACTGTATAAGTCAGTGAGTAGGTGTGTGATTAGTTTTGTGGGTATGTAAGTAGGTGTGTGTGTGAGTGGCTGTATGGGTCTTTGAGCGGGTGTGTGAGTGGTTGTATGGGTGTGTGGGTACCTGCATAGGTCTTAGAATGGGTCGTTGAGTACCTGTATGAATGTGCGAGTAGGTCTGTCAGTGCCTGCATGGATTTCTGAATGGGTGTGAGTGTCTGTGTAGCTCTGTCAGTGGATCTGTGAGTGCCTGTGTGGTTCTGTCAGTGAGTATGAGAGTGCATGTGTGGATCTGTGAGTGAGTGTATGAGAGGTTTTGTAGGTCTGTAAGTGGGTCTGTGGGTGCCTATGTGGGTGTGTGAGTGATTCTCCAATGTGCCTGTACTGGTCAGTGAATTGGTTTGTCAGTGTCTGCATGGGTCTATGAGTGGGTGTGTGAGTGGCTGTGTCAGTCTATGAGTGGGTATGAGACCACCTGTGTGGGTCTGTGAGTAGATGTGTGAGTGGCTGTGTGGGTATGTGAGTAGGTGAGTATAAGAGTGCTTGTGTGGGACTGTGTATGGGTGTTATAGTGCCTGCATGGGTCTGTGAGGGGGTCTATGAGTACCTGCATGGGTCTGTGAGTGGGTGTGTGACTGCCTGTGTGGGACTCTCAGTGGGTGTGAAAGTGGCAACATAGACCTGTGAGTTAGTATGTCAGTGCCTGTGTGGGTCTGAGTAGGTGTGTGAGTGTGTGGGTACCTGCATGGGTTAGTGAGTTTGTGAGTCAATACCTGCATAGGTCTGTTAATGACTGTGAGTGGCTATATTGGTGAGTTAGGGGATGTATGAGGTGGCTGTATGGGTGAGTGAGTGGGTGTGTGAGTGGCTATATGGGTGGCTGAGAGGCTGTGTGAATAATTGTATGAGAGAATGACTAGGTGTGAAAGTGGCTTCATTGGTGAGTGAGTGGCTGGGTGGGTGTTTGGTTAATTGAGTGGATGTGTGAGTGTCTCTTTTGGAGAGTGAGTGTCTGTGTGAGTGGCTGTATGGGTGAGCGAGTGGGCGTGTGAGTGCTTGTATGGATGTGTGAATGGGTATGTAAGAAGTTGTGTGGGTGAGTAAATAGGTGTGTTAGTGACTGTATGGGTGGATAAGTGGGTATGTGAGTAGCTGTATGGGTGAATGAGTGGTTGTGTGAGTGAATTTATGGGTGAGTGAGTAGCTGTGTGAGCAGGTGTATGGGTATCTGAATGTCTGTGTGAGTAGCTGCATGGGTGAGTGAGTGGATGTGTGAGTGGCTCTATGGATGAGTGAGTGGTTGCATGTGTGTAAGTGGGTGTGTGAGTGGTTGTGTGGGTCTGTGGGTTTGTGTGTGAGTGGTATTATGTATGATGTCATCAGTGATATCATTTGAGATGTCATCAGTGATGTTATCAATGCTGTCACTGACCATGTCACAAGTGATGTAATATGTAAGCTCATAAGAAGGCATTGCTATGGGAAATGTCATAGTTAACTCAGGTAACTATAGTTGCTGAATTTCTATGGTTTTGTGCATGTATAATCTAAGCCTTAGTATAACGTCCCTGTAACCTTTGTTTTTAGTGAATTTCTAAGGTTTTGTTAATTTTATTTACTTACTATTACCTCCCTGTAACCTTTAGTTTTGTTAGTGAATTTAGAAGGCTTTTTAATTTTCTTTCCAAATTGTAACCTGTAACCTTTGAGAGTGGGTGTGTAAGTTGCTGTATAGGTCACTGAGTGGGTGTATGAGTGGATGTATGGGTCTGTGAGTGTGTTAGTGTGTGTGTGTGATTAGGTGTTTGAGTGGGTTTGGGGGTGTGTGAGTGGGTGTGTGAGTGGCTTTATGGGTTGGTGAGTGGGTGTGTAAGTGCTGTATATGTCTGTGAGTGGGTGTGCAAGTGACTGTATGGGTCTGTGAGTAGGTGTGTGAGTGGCTGTATGGGTGTCTGAGTGGTTGTGTGAATAGGTTTGATGGAGTGGGTATGTGAGTGGTGGTATGGGTGAGCGAGTGGCTCTTTTGTAAGTCTGTATGGGTGAGTGAGTGGGTGTGTTAGGCGCTGTATGGGTGAATAAGTGGGTCTGTGAGTAGCTGCATGGGTGAGTAAGTGGCTGTCTGAGTGAATGTATGGGTGAGTGAGTAACTGTGTGAGTAGGTGTATGGGTAAGTGAGTGGATGTGTCAGTGCCTCTATAGATGAGTGAGTTTATATGTGAGTGGTTGTATGGTTGTTGAGTGGTTACATGGGTGTGTGAGTGGTTCTGTGGATGATGTCATTAGTGATGTCATCAGTGATGTCATTTGAAATGTCATCGGTGATGTCACTAACCATGTCATGAGTGATGTAATATGTGAGCTCGTTAGCACTGCATTGCAGGGGCATAACTTATGGTAGTATCATGGAACTATAACTGCTGACTTTCTATGGTTTTGTGCATGTACAATCTGAGCCTAACTATAACATCCTTGTAACCTTTTTTTCTGTGGATTTCTATTTTTCTTTATGTTATTTCCTAACTATAACAGTCTGCAACTTTTATATTTTTGTGAATTTTGAAAGTTTTTTTTAGTTGTATTTCCTAATTGTAACCTGTAACCTTTGAGAGTGGGTGTGTGAGTGGCAGTGTAGGTCAGTGAGTTGATGTGTTAGTGGCTCTATGGGTCTGGGAGTGGGTGTGTGAGTGGTTTTGTAGGTGTGTGGGTGGGTGAGTGAATGAATGAATGGATGTATGGTTCTGTGAGTGGGTGTCTGAGCAGCTGTATGGGTTTGTGAATAGGTGGGTGAGTGGCTCTATGGGTCTGTGAGTAGGTGTGTCAGTAGCTGTATGGGTCAGTGACTGTATGTGTGATTGGCTGTGTAGGTCTGTGAGTGGTGTGTGAATAGTTTTGAGGTGTGTGAGTGGGGGTGTAAGTGTTTTTGTGAGTCAGTGAGTGGGTGTGTGAGTGGCTATGTGAGTGTGTGAGTGACTTTGTATGTGAGTGACTTTGTGTGTGGCTGTATGGGTCTGTGAGTGGGTGTGTGAGTGGGCGTATGGGTCTGTGAGTGGGTGTTAGTGGCTTTATGGGTCTGTAAGTGGTAGTGGCTGTATGGGTATGTGAGTGGGTGTGTGAGTGGCTGTATGGTTTTGTAAGTTGGTGTATAAGTGACTGTATGAGTCAGTGTGTGGGTGACTGTTTGGGTCAGTATATGGGTGCATGAGTGAATTATTGGTTATTTGAGTGGGTGTTTGAATGGTTGTTTGGGCCTGTGAGTTGGTGTGTGAGTAGTTATGTGGGTATGTGAGTGGCTATATGGGTCTGTGAGTGTGTGTGTGAGTGGATGTATGGGTCTGTAAGTGGGTGTGTGAGTGGCTTTCTGGGTCGGTGACTAGGTGTGTGAGTGATTTAGCAGGTGAGTCAGTGTGTGAGTGGTTGTATGGGTCTCTGAGTGGGTATATGAGTGTTTTGTGGATATGTGAGTGGGTGAGTGAGTAACTGCATAGGTCTGTGAGTGGGTGTGAGAGTGTTTGTATGGGTGTGTGAGTAGGTATATGAGTGGTTTTGTGGTTGTGTGAGTGGGTGAGTGAGTAACTGCATAGGTCTGTTAGTGGATGTGCGAGTGGCTGTATGGGTGAGTGAGTGGACATGTGAGTGCTTGTAAGGATGTGTGAATGGGTATATAAGTGGGTCTGTGGATGTGAGTGGGTATGTGAGTGGTGGTACCGGTGAGTGAGTGGCTTTGTTGCGAGGCTGTATGGGTGAGTGAGTGGGTGTGTTAGGGTGAATATATCAGTGTGAGTAGCTGTATGGGTGAGTGAGTGGGTGTGTTAGTGGCTCTATGGGTGAATATATCAGTGTGAGTAGCTGTATGGGTGAGTGGCTGTGTGAATGAATGTATAGGTGAGTGAGTGGCTGTGAGAGTGGCTCTATGGATGAGTGAGTGGGTGTGTGAGTGTTTGCATGGGTTTTGTTAGTGGGTGTATGAGTGGGTGCATGGTGTGTGAGTGGATATGTGAGTGGTTCTGTGGATGATGTCATCAGTGATGTCATTTGAGATTTCATTAGTGATGTCACTGACCATGTCATGAGTGATTTAATATGTGAGCTCATAAGTAGTGCATTGCAGGGACATAAGTTATATTTAGCTCGGGCAACTATAACTGCCGCAAACGATTGATGAGTTACTGACACCCGACCTGGGGTGGTATCTGAGGTGAAAAGGGGAAGCACTCCACATGGTACAGCTTATCCTTCAGGAATCATGTTTGATGACTTCAGAAATAGATTATTCTCTTTACAAATGTGCACGTCTCTTTCAAAAACTGGGGCTGTTCTAAAAATTATTTCACTTTGAAAAATATATTCAGAGATGGTGATCTGCAGCCTCTTGCAGGCAATCACTGACATTCTCAGGAGGCATTTGCAAAATGCAGCCTGCCTAATTCATTGCAATTTTAATCAGAGAACCTGCGAAATTGTAATAATTGTCAAGTTTGTAAGTAGCTCCATCCAGCCATGACAAGCCAACAGAAAGCCCTAATATGGTGCAAAACAGCATCAATATTTGTTCCTGGAATGCTCACGGGCTAGAGAACTTGCTACAAAAGAACGACGTTATGGCATTCCTTCAAGCTCACGATATAATCTTGATGCAGGAAACATGGAGCTCATCTCCAATACACATTACGGGCTATACAGCTCATCATGAGGCAGGAAATAGATCTGCAAAGTTTGGTTACCCTAAAACACAACTGGCAAACAGAAAAATTGGAAACTGGACTAAACTGGATTTTAGCAATCAAGGTAGATAATCAGAAGGCAAGCATCTCGACAAGAGCAATCATTCTAATAAATGTTTATATACATCCAAGAAAAGAAACAAAAGAGGAATACATGAAAATTTTGCTTGATATAATAAAAACAATACAGAGACAACACAAATTAGCCCTGTTTATCATCACCGGAGACTTTAATACAGATCTGTGTAAGAAATCGAAGAATACTCGTCAAAGTGGGAACGCATATAGAACGCAACTAGAACAACTAGGGCTAAGCAATCTGAACGGAAACACAAAAGATGAGTCCCTGCGTCAATTACTTTTTTAAGTGGTAGTAAAACCTCAACTATTGACCACACATTGGTAAGTGATTTTGGAAAGCCTCAGGTATGCCAATTTCAAATAACTCCTTGCACTGAGAGCGACCATTTTCCACAAATCATCAGGATAATGTATAAAACGGATTTGATACCATCAATTAAAGAAATAACTCAGGGCCCTCAAGTACATAATCTAAAGAACCTGAAATGGATAGGCACGAGGCCAGAAACGCTGATGACGGACGTTTACTCCTGTTCAGGTTTCATAGATGTAATAAAGAGCAAATTAAATCCACAAGAAAATATGCATTTAGAAGAAGGTGAACGGCAAAAGGCATGGGAAATTTTAAAGAATAAATTATTGGAAAAATTTCAAGCAAAAAATCAACTAATTAAGAATAATTTCAGTACAAAACACAATTATAGATTTGTATCCCATGTCTGGTACAGCAGAGAATTACATAACCAAAAAAAAGTTAATATCAAAAGAAATTAGGAGGATGCAAGGGGGTCTTACGCTAGTGGGCAGGAGATGGCGCTAGTGTGAGCACAATCCTTTCCAATCGCCACACCGCACGCCGCACTTTGGGAGCATCGGTAGTCGGCTAGCTGACCTACAACGCCGATGTCCATGAACATAGTATTCAGAGCCTCAGAACGGGTGCCGTGCAGCAGGGCGCCAAAAATCCGAGTCACGGTTCGGCTGACCTGCCGCATCATAGAGGTCATATCAGCGCTGGTCGACTGGGTGAGAGCGGAACCTGCGGTGCTGACAGAACTGGTGAAAGCCGCAGGATTGGCGTCACGGAAGCAGAAACCAAGACAACAAAGCGAGTGGAGCATGGCCACCCGGGGGCAGAAGAACCTCAAAACGAAAGCAGCCTTGATACAAGGAGACATGGAAAAAACGGATCTCCTTCCTAAAGGTAAATGGGATCCGGGGGTTACAAAGAAGACTGCGGGGAAACCCGGGGGAGGCAGCACATTGAAAGAGGGCACCGTGGCAGGAGTGGGCTTATCGCCCTCCATTTGTAAACACTTCCCTGTAGTTAAGGCACCCTCCACAACCACAGAACTAAACTCACCATCAGGGATTGATCATAATAATCCACTAACACCGAGCCAAGAGGAGGGGGCTCCAGTGCAGACAGGCGCGCATCAGATTATCACCCTTATTGTATCACAGACAGTTTCGAGTGATATTGGGTCAGATGGCATAAAATCTCCAGCTTTGGTCCCAGAACCTCTTACCTGTGCCTCGGTCGTCGCTGTCGCCATGGATGAAACAGGAGCGGACCCCCAGGGTGGCAGGGGCAAGGAGGCCAATATTGATCTTGAAGAGAACCCTGGGCCCACAGCCCCCCAAACCCCGGATCCCGCTGGTGAATATTTCTTTTCTATCTCCGACGGCTCCATGTCTGGCACGGAAAATGAAACCATCAGTTCAAATGAAGGCAGCATATCAAGCGATAATGAATCTGACCCCACGGCTACCACGGGAACTATCCAGCAGAAAAAAAAAACATGCAGCAAAAGGCGTAGCCAGCTCAAATGGGACTACTCAGATTCCCTAAACTTGTTTCCCCTTGGGGGATCCTCCGACCTTCATCACAGGGAGAGCCCCAAGACTACTGCCGAACATTTGACAGAACCCTCTTTAACTTCCATACTGAACACAATATAGCAGTTCCAAGAGGAAGCTCGATCCGATAACCGTGCGGCTAAAGGGCCCGCCAAAAAGCTCCAAGGTGGCATCAGGAAGCTGAATAAGGTCTGCACAGATATCGGCGATTGGGTCTCAATGGTTGAAACATGGACAGAGACTCTGGAGTCAGAAGTTGCCAAAATAAAAGACCAAGGTGACTCTCATGCGGCATGCCTAACAGATCTAATGGCCAAAATGGAGGAACAAGAAAATAGGCAACGGAGGAACAATCTACGCCTTTTGGGGATCCCCGAAGGTGTTGAAGGTGATGACCCAAGAGGGTTCATCGTTAGACTCCTTCGGGGTGCCTTCCCCACGCAGGCTAACTGGAACTGGGACCAAGAGGTTCAAAGGGCACATCGCTTTCCCTTCAACCTAAAGCAGAGGCGAGATGGCAGCGGCTTTGGCAGTTTTTTTTGGGAACTTTCTTTTGAGGCAGATGGTTTATGATCAGGCTAGGCCGAACTCCCAAAAAGAAGCTGATGGAGTAAAATTCTTCGCCAAGCCTGATTTTTGCCACGCAACCGTAGAGCGCAGCTGGAGACTCTGCCAATTGATATCTCCTTTTCAACAGCAAGGCGCCCAGGTGTGCCTAATGAATACAGCCAGACTGAAAGTCATATTTGATGGGTCCACCCGGGTCTTCTTGTCGGAAATCAAGGCTGGAGAGTATTTGAAAGATATTACGGGGAGAAAAGGATCGAACTAAACTGAGACTTTCATCTTAGGCCAATGTGTTAATCCTTGTAGTGGCTATAGTAGATTTTCTTCTTTTGTTGTTGTTTCTTTTTTTCACATTTGTACTCACTTACCATTTTTATGTCGCAAGGCCACGAAGGCAAGATTTTTTTAAAATTATATTCTGTATGCAGGGCGGTTAGACCTTTACAAATATGCCGACTTGTATTTAGGATCCCCGTGGCCTGGCGATTGGAACTCACACATGCTCACCATCATTCAGGGTTTTCCTGACTGCTTGTATTTTGGGGGGGGTGGCAAAAGCGGGAAGGGGGTGCAAAAGGTGTGCAGTGGGAGAAAAGGTGGTGTTTTTTTCTGTAACTACGGGCATTTTGCAATCAGGAATGGGGTATGGGAAACCTAGCACAGCTGACACAATGGAAACAGGGAGTAAATAGGAAATCGAGACAGAAAAGGGGGGGTGCCAGAAAACAATATAGGAGAATTAGAATTGACAAGACGAATCAAGAGTGCACGAAAGGGAATAGAAAGAGAGAAAGGGGGAGGAAAAAAAATGTATTGCTTTGATGATTTTAGAAGTATGATCTTTTTAATGTGTAAGTTTGCCGTTAAAAAAGCTTTGGTTAGTAGACAGGGTCAATCAATCAAGGGTAGAAAATGAGTATGACGAATAAACTTAGAATTGTATCGGTAAACATCTGTGGCCTAAATTACTCCACAAAAAGGCAAAAAGTAGCACAGGGATTACGTTCACTGGGGGCCGACATTGTCTGCCTCCAGGAGACGCATGTCGAAGGAGCACAGAAACATCTGTTGAACTCACTGGGGTACAAAGTTATCGGGGCAACTTCTCAGGGCGCTCGGCTAAAGGAGTTGGGATCATAGCACAGAAAAAACTTCCTATAAAAATCAATAGAGTAAAATCTGACTCCCTTGGGAGGAGGGTGATCGCAGGATGTTCTCTATCCCCAAACTTTGTCTTCACAATATGCTCCATCTACGGGAGCAACCTAGACGATCCGGGGATAATCAATTGGGTGAATGGGGAATTAGCACATTGGCTGCTCCCTATAATTCTTTGTGGCGATTTAAACCTTAACCTGCCTAGCACCTGGAAAATGGATGATCATTAGAAGTATAGAGGCAGGAAACCAAAGGTTTTTCAGGCTATACACAACCTAATGAACACTCACGGTTTAAAGGATGTATGGGCCGACTTAAAACCCAAACAAGTCGGTTTTACTTTTTTCTCAGTTCCCCATCTCTCTCTGGCAAGACTCGACTACTTTTTGGTTTCTTCTTCTCTGGTCCAAGACTGCTTTATTGATATCGCACCCCGATTCATGTCAGATCACAATCCACTCATTTTAAATTTAGGGGGACGGGGGTACAGAGGACCAAGCTCGAGCTGGAGTTTTGAAAAAGCGCTCCTATATGACAACGGTTACCGGGAATACATGCAGGGCTGGATTCAAGAGTTTTTTAATATAAATATCGGGTCAGCCCCGACAATGGTTGTATGGGACACCTTAAAGGCAGGCATTAGGGGTGAGACGCTGCAATTCTCCATTAGGAGGAACAAAAGAGAGAAAGCGCAGGTCAAATGTCTGCAAGACAAAATGATAAAAGCAGAAGAGAAACTAACACAGGCTGTACAGCTAGGAGTAGAAATTGAAGCTGCACAGACGGCAGTAGTCGCTGCCAAAGCTGAGATCGGGGCTATATTTGTGGAGAGAGTGGCCGCAAAGTGGGCCTCGGCTCGAGAGAAGTTATATGAGTGCAGTGAACTTATTGGCCATCAACTAGCCATCTCTACTAGACAACAGGCAACAGCTAATGTAATATCTTCAATTCAAACTATCTCAGAAGGGATTACCAACGACCCAGATAAGATACAGGAGGCTTTCCAGGAATTTTATTTAAAAACTCTATACAGAAGAGAATATCAGGCCCCCAGAGATCAGAGAAATAGAAATTGCTGAATACTTTGAGACAATATCGGTGGCCGAAGTCAGTATGGAGAGTTATGATCAAATGGAAAATCCTCCAACTTGGGAAGAGATTGCAATTGCACTCGCAAGCCTGCCGGATGGCAAAGCTGCTGGCATGGATTGCATTCCAGTTGAGTTCTATAAAATCTTCTCCCAGCAAATTAAAGATCTTTTTACGGAAGTGGTCATTTCCATTTTTAACGGGGCTTCTCCACTTCCCTCTTGGTCCACAGCAAAAATTTTAATATTTCTTAAAAAAGAGAAATCACCACTAGAGATGTCTTCTTACAGGCCAATAACTCTCATAAACACCGACTCTAAAATATTCTCTAAGATCATCGCATCCAGATTATCTACAAGCATTGAGTCTCTTGTTTCCAAATGGCAGCACAGGTTCATTCCTAAAAAGGGCACTACAGAACACATCCGCCGGACCATCACTCTATTTGATGCCGCTGGGGTGTCGGGAGACCTGATCTCATTAATTCTACTCGATGCTGAAAAAGCCTTTGATCGGGTCTCCTGGCAATTCCTATGGGACGTCATGAGGCGGATGTGTTTTGGTCCTAGGATAATGCAGGCTCTTCAAGCCTTATATCAGAATCCCACAGCCAGAATTTCAATCAACGGCCACTTGACGGAGCAAATAGAGATCTCACGAGGGACGAGGCAGGGGTGTCCTTGCTCCCCGCTGCTCTTCGCCTTATATATTGACCCCCTTATCAAAAAAATCGAACTCAACCCCGAAATTTTGGCTGTGAGTAGGTTCAGTATGGACACTAAGATAATGGCTTATGCCGATGACCTCTCTGTAGTGACCCCGGAACCCGAAGCCGCCATCAAGGCCCTGGAGCAAGAGGCCCAAGAGTTTGGGAAGTTATCTGGATATGCGCTCAATAAAACAAAAACACAGATCATCTTAAATGAAAAAAATAAAGTGGGTGGATAATAGAGTAGTCCAAAAAGCTAAATATTTAGGGGTCAATATGGTCGCTGACATAGACTCAATAGTAAAGGAAAATTTGATCCCGTTAGCGACTGATACCAAGAAAACACTCAATAGAATTAACAACTTACACTTGACTATAGTAGGGAGATGTAATGTTTTAAAAATGATTTTTTTCCAAATTACTTAATTTTTTTTAGGGCAATCCCTTTAGAGTTTAACAACAGCATGCTCCAAAAGTTTGATCAAATTGTTTCCCAATTCATCTGGGCCTATTCACAGCCGAGGAGGGCTTTCAAACTGCTCTCTCTCCCTAGAGATAGAGGTGGGTGGGCTCTCCCTAATCTAAGATTGTACTATTGGGCAGCAGTCCTGCAATACTGCTTTGAATTATTACATGAACACTCTGACGTGAGCCCCACGGGACTTCCATCTCCCTATGTATCACTACTTGGGGAAGCGGCTCGGGGTTGTCTCTGGAGGCAATTGGAATTTGGCTACTATAAGCGGGTCAGATTTAAGACTTTGAAGAACGCGCACAGGGTCTTTGCCAACATACGCAGACTCTTTGGATTGGGCAGACTAAACCACTATACACCCATTAATAATAATACTAATCTACCAATTATCTTTGGAAAGACGTACCTCCAAAAGTGGTATACAGCTGGTATATCAAAGTTGGGTGACCTGGTGACTCCCGAAGGCGTTCGGCCTTTTAGCGATCTCAAAGCCCGCTACAATTGAATAATAATCAGACCTTTTTATATCATGCCATCAAAGACTTCCTGACCCACAAATCGGGAGGGCTAGCAGGTTTTGCAGAGCTTGATCTTATAGATAAATTGTAGGGGTTAGCCCCACCACGGATTGGATATATTTATACAACATTAAACAATCAAATGCCGATGACCTAGGAAAGATAGATGAAAAGTGGCGGCAGAAACTGAACGTCCCCCCTAACACCTTTTGTCTTGCCCTAAGTTTCGCACAGAGCAATCTGCTGTCAGCCAAATTACAGGCGCAATTTTATAAGACAGGATTTTTCCTGTATATAACTCCCAGCAGGATTGCTAAGTGGGGAACTGGCAGAGGAACAATGTGCCCTAGATGTTCCGAGTTTAGTGCAGACTCGGTGCACATGTTCGCTACCTGCCCGAAGTTAGAACCTCTATTGGATAAAGTGCAGCAGTTTCTAGGTGGAGTTTTACTATTAGACATCCAACTCACCCCTGCCACCATCCTGTTGGGCTTACATGATATGATTAATAGGAGGAATGGGGGAGCTTTAATTTTCATCGCTATGACCATCCTCAGGATATGTATTGCCTCCCACTGGATAGATCTGAATCCTCCAACGTTTGCCCAATGGTTGGCCCGGCTGATAGCTACCTGTAAATTAGAGAGTGCCATCTATGCCAAAAAAGGCAGGCGGGCTAAAAGAAAAGGATTAGAGATATGGGAACCCTTAACCAGGTGGCTTAGCATAATGAACTCATAGGGCATGCTGAAGGTTTTTTACTGTTGCTTCTCCTTTTCTTTTTTCTTTTTTTTTTTTTTCTTCCTGTTTCTGTGCTTACGGATCTGAATTATTTTCTGCAAACCCAAGGATTGTTTAGCTAGATATGTTCTCGTAGGGCTCAACGCTTATGTATCGTTAAATTGTTTTTCTCATTTTTGAATTCTCACTGCTTGTAATACACACTGGTTGTGTCGAGGGGTTTGGGGAGGGGGGTGGGGGGGCGACGTAATGAATTACTCTGATTTTGTGTTCTTATGTATAAAAAAGAAACAAAAACAAAAAAAGAAATTAGGAAAATCAGGAAGCAGCTTAGACAAGGATTTCAACTGGATAAAAAAAGATTGCAAAATTTAAGACCTCAATACAAGAAAAATTATTGGAAATCAAAAACAAGATCGAAAATTGACTTGTGGAATAAACTCTTGATGGCAAGTAAACACTTGAATAGTAAAAAAATTTGGCAGTTGATAAACGGATTGGCTCTTGGAAAGAACAGACAACAAAATGCGGGGATAAATGCTGCCTCATGGGAAGCCCACGTTCGAGGAATGTACGCTGATCGCGAGCCTAAAGTTAACAAAGCCAGCATAGATATAGATTCCACAATGCGAGAAGGTTTATCCCAAGAATCCCAGACAGACAACACAGTTCACGAAAATGAAAACGCGAATAATACACATCACAGTGCAAATACATTGTTAATACCAGACATAGATCAATTGATAAGAATCATAAAAAAATTAAAGCCAGAAGGCGCAGCAGAACCGAACGGAATCCCCAACGCGCTATTTAAAGGAGACGTGACATATTGGGCTCACTACTTTTTTCCTCTATTTAATGAGCTGTACCCCACAAATCGAATCCCGGACTCATCGAAACCCGCAACTGTTCAACATTTACATGGAACCCCTCACCACCATACTCAAAAAAAACAACATCCCCTTCCACCTCTATGCAGACGACACCCAGATCTATCTTGAAACCTCCTCCATCGATGACATCCAGAGACTCAACGGTACTCTAAGAGAAGTCCAACACTGGCTATCACTAAATCACCTGAAACTCAACCAAGAAAAAAACGGAAATCCTCCTCATTTCCAACAAAGAGGAGAACCCCCAAACCGTAGAATGGCTAAAAGCGATTGATGCTCTCAATGGCAATCTCATCCTGGCGGACTCCGTAAAATCGCTGGGAATCACCCTGGACCCAAAACTAGACATGGCCAAACACATCAAGAACACTGCAAAGAGCGCCTTCCTCAACCTGACGCTACTCAACAAAATAAAACCCTTCATCCCGCCCAATGACCTCAAACAAGCTACTCAATCCCTGGTGCTGTCTAGACTAGACTACGCGAATGCAGCCCTCACAGGTACAGCAAAATCCCACTTAGCTCCCCTCAGATCAACACTCAATGCAGCAGCCAGAATGGTCACCGGAGTTAAGAAATATGAACGCATTTCACCCGCCCTCAGAGAGCTAAAATGGCTCCCAGTCGAAATGCGGGCCAACTTCAGAATGGCCTGCCTCACGCACAAAGCCCTGCACACAGGGAAACCCACCTACCTGGCCTCCAAACTCAAGAAGGCCGGTCAGACAAGGAGCCTCAGGAGTTCCACTACCATACTCATCCCTCCGAAAACCGCAAACAAAAAACCACATCCCGATCCTTCTCTGGAAATGTGCCCAAAATCTGGAACTCCATCCCAGTCCATATCAGGACTAACCCCTCCTTTATAAAATTCAAAAGGCAGCTCAAAGACCTCTTCCGCAATCGCTCTCTCCCGAATGGATAGCTGTCGCCGAAGCGCACAAGCTTGCACATCGCAGCACACAGTCACTTTTGTCACTAAGACTTCTACCTCATCCCCATCCCGACTCCTCCCTCTATCCCCCCTCCCTGAAGGAGGCTCGGCTCGAGTCGATGTACACAATACTGCGATATTCTATGTCTTCCCTGCTTTTAATCTTCAACAGACTTCCGATGCGTCACGAATCGATATGTATACTACTGTCAGATTGTGTGTTTTCCCCGCTACGAATGTTGTAAAGCTCTCCAATACCTTCGGGTCTGGCCAGCGCTATATAAAACTCCTTAATAAATAAATAATAAATAAACTCATGGAAAGGTAACAACTTTCAAACGATTTTTAAAAGTGGAAATCTGTCATCACCAACAAATTATAGTGTTATAGCCTTAATTGATGTAGAAGCGAAGCTCTACGCCTCTTGGAGCACCTTAAATCATGGACAGAGGACAAAAAGCATATACCGTGGTTCTAAACAGGATTTAGGGCCGGGATGGGAACATCAGCAAATCTAACAGCATTAACATTCTTAGCTGAAAAGGCAAAAAACAAGAAGACCCGGCTCTTTGCCTGTTTTGTAGACCTTAAGTCCGCATTTGATCGAGTGCCTCGCGGGCTCTTATGGCGAAAATTGGCTAAATGGGGCATTAATAGCAGTTTGCTGAGGGCTGTTATTGAGTTATATACAGCAACCTGGGCACAGGTCAAAATTGGAGATGGCAGACGAGCAACAAACAAAATAGAGACAAGGAACGGATTAAAACAGGTGTGTGTGTTAGCCCTAAGCTTGTTTAATTTGTATCTTGCCGACCTTGCAGAAGCACTTCAGAAGGATAACTGCCACCCGCCTTCCCTGGCGAACAAGGAAATAAGATGTCTTCAGTATGCAGATGAAATCGTCCTATTAAGCCAAACGCCAATAGGACTACAACGCAGCATGAAAGCTCTAAAAATGTATATGGACAAACAAAGATTATAATTAAATCTGCAAAAAACGAAAGTAGTTCGACTGGTAGACTGCAAATACAAGTCATACTCCTGGTTCCTGGAAGGGAAAAAAGTCGAGGTAGCCGAAACATATAAATATCTAGGATTCAATATCGAACATCAAATGAAGTACAAACAGCATTCTGCAGCAATGATGGCAAAAGCCCAATCGCTAACTTATGGTTTTAAGCTATTAAAAAGAAAATTGAGCTGTCAGTCCTTTGCCCACCTGCTATCCGTAATGCGTGCCCCGTTAATGCTAACAGTTACGTACGACACAGAAATGATGAAGGGTGGTGAAGCAACCATCCTAAACAAAATTCAAACGAGAGTATATAAATCAGTTTTTAACATATCAAAATCGGCTTCTCCGGCGCAAGTCCGTCTTGAGTTCGGATTGATAAATCAAACATTTCAAAGTAAAGCAGCCTTTGTTAAGTTATGCTAGAGACTGCGCGCATCTGAAAGAGACACTATTGATAACTTGTGCTGGCAGGAAATAGAACAAAAACTGATCAATAAAAAAGGATCCTGGGGATCTTACCTAATGCAGGCAATTGAGGAATTAGGCGTGCACGAAGTTTGGACGGCGAGTATAGGAAAAGCAGCCTTTTATCAGGCAGTTAAAGCCACAGCTAAAATTTTGTCTCATACAACTGACAAGAATATCCTCACACAAAGACGCCACGCCTGGACAGTGACCAATTCCTACAAAAAGTGGCAGCCGCAGGAATACCTCTCAGCTCATTTCTCACTGAACATAAAACAACAATTCATGCAATTCCGCTTCGGCATGTGGGAAATTAAAGATCTTGCTCCCAATTAGAAATATCACTTTCAAAATCAAGAATGTCGGCTGTGTAAATGTAAGAAAGAGTCTTTAGCGCATATTTTCTGTGTGTGCCCAAAGTTTGGATTAGAAAGGAAACAACTGTTGAAAACAATTTTTGCTATATTGAAAATCCGTACCTGCAGGCAAGCGGTAACAACTAGGCTGGGAGGAATCTCACTCCCACTTGTCTGCAGAGGGGTAACATTTTGTAGAGTTAATTTAAAAGAAATAGCCCAAATAAAGGACTAATAACATAAAAAGTATATATGTAAAGTTCAGTTGGATTACAAATCGACCAAGAGTTTAGCAATCCTAAACTAAATGATTAAGGATGGTACCCTATTAAGAAGAAAATTCTGGATTCAAGGACAATACTGAAATTAATCACGAACAATGATCTTGACGGGAAACATTAATCCCATCCTATACACAAACTTTGAAAGTAAAAAAGGAGTCTCTTTGTATCTTACTCTGACTGTAAAGAGACATTTTTTGCCAATGTCGCATGAAAGATATGTGAAGTATATTATGAACTTTAATGAGATGACATTATGAATTTTCTCTTATATTTATACTTATTTTTAAAATTTTGTAAAATAAGTGCACGAAAGGTTTTATGATTTTTTTATAGTGTAATGGTTTTAAAAAGACTAAACACTAGAATAATAAACTTGAAACTTGAAACATTGCAATTAGGCAGGTAGTTTTACAACCTCTTGAAATTTAAGATGCAACTTATGAGTACCTAGGTCGCATCTCAAATAACATCCCAGTTCGCAAACCCATCAGTGTGAAATTTTCACATCCCAGTGATGATTGTACATTAGGCCTGTAGTTACTAATTTGCCATTTTTAGGTCGAGCATTCGAGACCTCTTGTATATACTTTAGTATATACTTATATGTATATGTACTTTGTAGGCTCTGGAGATCAGACCTAGGACCTGTCTGCTTCCACTTAGGGACTTTTTTTTCTGTTCAACTGCCTCTATTTAACTGTCTTGATAGAAAGCGACCAGTAGAGGTCAGTAAAATACCAAAATTGCTTTCTGCTTGTTCAACTGCCTCTATTTAACTGTCTCGATAAAAAACGAGCAGTAGAGGTCAGTAAAATACCAGAATTGCGTTCTGCTGAGGGACTTTCTTTTTTTATTTTTCTGGCAACTGCCTCTATTTAGCTTACTTGATAGAAAACGACCAGCAGAGGTGAGTAAAATACCAGAATCACTTTAGCATTCTCTACATTCCAGTCCATTGCCTTCCACGAGCACCCGTAGACAATAATATACAAAATCCTGTATTTTCAGTGATATGACCATTGAAAGCCCTGATTTTATATTAAAAACAGAGCTTTGGACTATACCATTTCCCGCTGAAAGGCAATATTTCTCTCCATGTGTTCCCATACCTGGCGTGTCACACAGTTTGGTGCTTACTTTCCCTCCATGTTAAAGAACAGTAGATGTTTCAGCACCCAGGCTAATGTGCTGCATAGCTAAATACATATAAGGTCCCAAAGGTGAGACCAATTGCATTGCAAATACTTGTATACACATGCCATTCGAAAACATGCTTATTTTTAATAACAGTTATTTAAATAATTTCAATTTCTGATTACTTTAAGTATTGCATATTTTTGATTTACAATTTTGGCAAGTGCCTTCTTACCAGCCGATTTTTTATTGAATCCATCATCAGACAATAACGTGTTTCATACCACATTTTTGCTGTTTCCAAGTATCGTAAATAACTGGTGTTAATATGACTCAATGTATTGGTGCTCTATGCACTAATTTTGTAAGGAGGGAAGGCTGATTTTGCCAAACTGAAAACCTGTCAATCACATCAGACGTCAGTGGTGAGCATTAACTTATTGAGTGCTCCTGCCAACTCCTAATGAAAATGTTAATGTCAGTAAATCTTCCCAGTCCCCTCCCCTATAGCTTAGACAAATCTTCTAGAATATAAAATAAAGTCTGCATGTAAATGTATCTTGCCTTCCACGAGATCAATCAGTGTTTTATGGCTCTTAACCCAAAGATAAACAACTTTCTATTTTGGGAAAATGTGAGCCTTTGTATTTTAGAGCAAGACATAAACCATAGGCGATGCCATACTCCAGAAGAGCAGTCGTTCTTGCTGAAACTGAACAGAACAGAGCATCGTGTTAAACAGTAAGGGGCTGATAGATAGAAAGACAGTTTGAATTGTTATTTAATTACTCTAGAATCACACTCCAAGGCAAATTAAAACATCTTAAATGATGTGTTTTGTATGCCAAATCTCGTCTCTTCCCAGCGATTCCTAAGCCGTCCACATCTACAGGCCAGTTTGATGTTTTTATGCTTTTCTATTGGACGATTTTGAGTCCAGTATGTAATCAAATGTATGATCCACATCGTATATTTCTTACCATAACTTCTTCTTTTCCTGCTATAATACCCGCGCCGATGAAGGCTACATAATCCAGTTTGTCTAGAACGCTTCCTGTTCTTGCTCCTGGCCCTCCTCCTGGCCCTTCCCCCGCACCTTGAGTTGCACATGGTTGTACCTTTTCTCATTTTAATGATGTTTCTTGGGCCAGGACGGGGGTGCTGCTTGGAAGATCCACAGAGTGCTTAAATGAACTATTTGTTTTACTATGTCTTGTCCAGCTCATACAAATTTGACTCCGCTGCTATGCAGATAATTGCTATTGTGATGAACAGCATGGTGACGTTTCCTGCCCATAAATGGAAATGAATCGTGCCCAGCAATCAGTTATGTGACTAAGACAAGGGTTGCAACAATGGGGCTTTGAGTTGCCTTTAAACCAATTCGTCATTTCACAGGTAGAATTTCCATTTCACCAGGAATAAATGAAAATGTAATTCAAATATCTGTGGCATATCGGTTTGAATATTGAATTAAACATTCCCAGTGAAAAAATAAGAAATGCTGCTTAGTACCGAAGAGTGTTAAATTAAATCAAAAGACACTGCTGAACATCAATACCCATGAATGCCCAGTTCTCAGATGCAACTGGAATCTATTTAAATTCCATTTGGCAGTTCATCACGTGTCCAAAAAGGCCTATGTGGATAGAATTACTTATTTTAAAGTCTTACCTCTTACCTTGCCCAAGTTCTTTATATATATTTCAAAAAGGCAAAAAATTCAGCACACTATGGGGCATATTATCAAGGGCTCGATCGCCGCTTTAGCGGGACTTTTTCCCGCTAAAGCAGCGATAATACAAACGCCCTATTAGCAAGCTGTCGCTAACTGCTGTTAGCGACAGCTTTTAGGCGATAGCGACCGGGTTGGGTGCCGCTTTGCATGCCAGCGATATTTATCGCTAATGGCATGCAAAGTAGGCGTTCCCAACCTAAAAGCGACTGGAAACAGTCGCTAAGGTCGCTATCGCCTATTAGCGAGGCAGGGGAGGTGATTAACGAACCAGCGCTAAACACGTTTAGCGCTGGTTTATTAACGCCTGGTCTCACCCTGACTTAGCCATGTAATCCAATGGGAGGTAGATTACATGGCTAAATCCCCTCGCCCTATCGCCAAGCTAACACTGGTCACAGTGTGAATATCGCTTGTTTTCAAGCGATATTCACACTGTTCTTCAGGGTTTCTATCGCTTTGGAGATAAGCGTTGCTGATAGCACGCTATCTCCGCGATAGAAACCTGCGATAGCCGGCGATAATTATCATAGCGCTAACTGCGCTTAGCGATAATTATCGCCGGTTATTGCTAATAGGCCTCTTTGTTTTTTGATAGATTTCTGATGTGTATTTTCTGTATTGAAGTCAGCCAAAACTTTACATGAATTAGAGGAATACAGCTGATTCCATTCATTTCTTTATTCATTCACATCAATCTATGGATGTTGCACTGTACTGTTCAATGCCGCAGGAGGAACTTAGGGGCATATTATCAAGGCGGCGTTAAAGAATTATCGCCACTTTAGAGTCCGTTTTCGGACGAAAAGCGGCGATAATTTTATTGCCTAATTAACAAGGACACCTAGCGCGTGATTCCTTGAATTAGCGTCCGTTTTCTGCACGCCTCCCATCGCATCGCTAATGAGATGCAAAGGAGGCGTGCCTGTGAAAACAACATGGGGAAATATCGCTAACCCAGGTATCGCCATATTAACAACGTGGGTTAGCGATATTTTAAATCGCGTTAAGTATGCCTTAACGCAGGAATTTAACGTCTGCTAAATTCCTGACTAAGGCATACCTAACATGGGGGTGGATTGTGTGGCTAAGACCACAGGCCCTATTCACAAGATTATCGCCGTTTTCCATGGAACATCGCTGAAAAACCAGCGATGTTCCATGGAAAACACCGCTATCACTGGAAAATTATCGCCTTTGCGCTAAGCGTTGTTAATACAGCGCTAGCATGGCGATAATTTTCAGCGATAGCCGGCGATACTATTCCCCACGCTAAGAGCGGTCAGCGATAATTATCGCTGCCGCTTGATAATATGCCCCATAGACTCCTTACTTAATCTAGACCCTGGTGACCCAAAACATACACTTGCCATTGACAGTTCGACAGTAGGAGGCAGATCTGAAAGCGAAGTAATTCAAGGGCATTTGAAGCCGGCCTTTTACGTGGGTCAGAGAAGCCAGTGATAATTGTTGAAAGGATACTTTATTATAGGAAGGTTTTAGTTTACTGCAAGTGTGCTTTTGGGGGTTGTGTTTGACACTGTAGGGAAAGCTCGGGCTGTAGTTATATTAGATACAAGATCAAATATCAACTGGTCATTAAAGATATGAGGATTGCAGGTAAACCCAGAGGTGTAACTTTTCATCAGCACTAGTACTGTATGTAAGGTGTGCTATTTTCTGGGGATCTATATCTCCATGGAAGAGGAGTGTCCACACAGATACTGAAGGGAATGACATTCCATGTGGCAGCATCCGGTGTAGGGTGTGTCCTATTCCTTCCACATTAAAAACATTTCAGGGAAAGTTCAATGTAGAAGCCTCAAGTCCAGTGGTGACTACTACACTGAGGCATGAGAGCCAGGGCCACACAAGGCGAGGTGAGAGGAAAAGGAGGAAGTTAGCAGAATGGTTTGCTTATACCCCACTGCTAAGTCGGCTAGCAGGAATGCAGCAGAGTAGGGCCTGCACACCCAGCATGCAAAAAATGTGCACCTTCAAGTTTGAAAGGTACATGCGCTATGGGTATGGAGGGGAGAAATCCACTACAATACTAACACTTTTACCAGAGCTCAGGGTGAAAGACAGCGTGGCCCCTATCTCTGGCCGAAACTCAGATTAGCCCCAAGCACCCACCTCTTATCATTCACTGTTCCTTGCAATGCTTCAGAAAATGAGTGGCGAAGATGAGGGCATGGGCAGGACAGTGAGTATGCTTAGGCCATTACTGCCTGTGCCAGGCCCTTTTCATAACAACCTCGTACACCCAGTAGCCTAAGGCTTATCCACTATGCGTTGATTGCGTATCTGTGCGCTTGTTCCCAGAGCTCCCTAAAGGTCTACATGCTCGGCCTAAGGGATGCGTAGGACCATGTGGCTTAGAGCTCATACTCTTCAATAAACTATGTACTACTTGTCAAAACAAGATTATGTACAGCATCTGCTGCAGCCACCAGTTTGGAGATAAGTGGGGTAGGGAATGGGGGAAAAGTATTTTGGGCAATTGTGTATGTCTACTCATGCATGTGCCTCCACATGTCTCCATGTGTAAGTGAACATGTCTGTGGGTGTCTATTTGCATGTGCCTGTGTTTGTCTAAGGGTCACACATCTTATGGCATAAGTTATAGCCCTAGCAAATGTTCACCCTCTTTGGCGATATGGTGGCACCTTCAGGCATAACAGTGATTTAGGCATATAGTGGCACTCCTTACCATTATGGGGTGATTCCTGATATAATGCTGGCCTTGTCATAATCAATATTGCCTTGGCTTCATGGGGCCCCTTACCATAAAGATGGTGTTGCATTCCATGGGTCTTATAGGCATTATAGTTGTAATCTCTGATATAGATATGCCAATCCTATGTTTAGTGGTGGTTATCCTTAGCATAGTAGTACTCACTCCCGCAAGTTTGCTATACTGGGCTTGCTCGGAACAATGATATGTCTGGTAAACTGTGAGCCACATTGGCACATTCTGTGCAAACCTGGCATGTTATATGGACCCTCAACTATATGGAGGTTTTCTCTGGCTGAAAGATAGGCAGGAGAGGCAAAGTAAGGATTATCTATGCCATAATGAGGGTAATGTTATGCATGTTATATTATGTGCATTTATAAAGTGTACTATAGCTCGAGGGTATCTTGGTATGAACATGTCTGTGTATGCCTAACATTGCCTAGGTTAGGTTGGTTAATTGAATAGCCAGTTCTTCAGCTTCTTGAGGAATTCAAGAAGAGAGGGGGAGGTTTAGAGGTGGAGTGAGAGGTTGTTACACACGTTAGAAGCAATGTGAAAAAACGACTATTGTCCTGATCTGGTTCTGTGTATTTGTGGTATGTGTGCAAGTAGGAGTTCTGTGGAGCAGAGGTGTCTGGGTGGTTGGTGGAAGGAAATGTGACTGTTCAGGAGGTGAGTGTCTAAGTTGTATAGTGCCTTGAATGTAAAGACTTTAAAGTGAGCACTTTTGTTTATTTGTGGCAGTGGAGCTCCCTGAGATTTGGTATGTTGTGATTTCTGTGTCAGTGGTTGCGGATGCATCTGAGTGCCAAGTTCTGGAGGGTTTGTAGTTTTCTGGTTGGTTGCTTGGTGATCCCGGGTGTTAGACCTGGCATATTTTGGCTCGGTGTCTCCTGTCTTTTTGTTTCTGACCTTCTGTTGTTGACTGTGTGCTGAATTTCGTTTTTGCAGGTGTTAGGACTTTGGGCACTTTACCACTGCTGACCAGTGCTAAAGTACAAGTGCTCTATGTCTAAAATGTAATGGTATTTGGTTTCTCTAAAACCGGCCTATTTGATTTACCAGTAAGTCCCTATTACAGTACACCCGGTGTGCCCAGGGCCAGTAGGTCAATTGTTACTAGTGAACCTGCAGCATCGATTGTGCCACCAACATGAGTAGCCCTGCAATCCTGTTTCAGACCTGCCAGTACAGAGCCTTTGTGTGCAGTTTTAAACTGTCATGTCGTCCTGGCAAGTACTCCTACTTGCCAGGCCCAAACCTTCCCTATCAGTACATTTAGGGCACCCATAAGGTAGGCCCTAGGTATCCCCATGGGCAGGGTACAGTGTATTTAAAAGGTAAAACATGTGGTTTTAAGTTTACATTTCCTGTTAGTGAAAAACTGCTTTATTTTATTTTCACTAGAGCAAGGCCTATCTCTGCCATAGGTTAGCCTTGGAGCTGCCTTATAGCATTTTATAAGTGTATCTTCCAATTGGAAACTGATAGAAAGTGGGTGTTTTGTGTCTCTGGACTCACAATTTAAAAACAAATCTTTTAGTGAAGTTGGTTTTTAAATTGCAGGTCTAAAAATGCCACTTTTAGAAAGTTGGCAATTTCTTGCTTAACCATTCTGTGTCTCTGCCGGTCTCCATAATGCACATCTGGGTTGGATGACAGTTGGGCTTTATGAAATCACTCCACACAGTCACACACAAAGGGAGCTGAGGTGTGCCCTACATATCCTGATGGTCTATCACCAGGCAGATGGGTCTTCCTGAGATAGAGTCGTTTGAGGAGTTGACACTTGACCCCTGAATAGGGATGTGCCTGGCCCCTCACAAAGGTGTCTCCACCCCCTGTGGTGTATCTAGAGCCTGAGCCAGCAAGAGCAGTGTCTGGTGCACTACAAATACTTTTCTTTGAAGTTTTCCTACTTCAAACGCTGAAATGGGTAGAAGTACTGGACCTCTGACACTATATACTCAGAACACTTCTGAATTGTGTACATTCTTCCAGGAAGAAGAGCTGTGTTGAAGCCAGGAGAGACTTCCACTCTGCTGTTTGCTTTTCTGTTGCATGCTGCTCTTGTCCTGGGAGTGAGAGGACTGGGCTATGCTTTCTACATCCTGCTTTCCAAGTTTCTCGAGGGCTTGAGTTGAGCTTGCCTCCTGTTGGAAGTCTCAGAGCCATCAAAGACTTAATCTGCCTTTGGAGAGCCCTGGTCTGTCAAGTGGTACCAGTTCCAGTTTTGGGGCCTTGGAAGTGATTTTCTCTACTGGAGAAAGAAGATCAACACATCGACTTCGAGTGTGACTTCAGAGCCTGCGCACCTCTTGCACACCGTGCCACTCCCTGCACCGGAGCCGTGGTCCCCGCTCAATGCAACGACCATGACTTGCAACACAGGCCCCAACGTACCGCATCCGAAGAACCGCCACAGAGGGTTACCAAGTATTGCATCACCGAAGGCCATGGCACCCGACAGGGCCGGACAGGCTACTGGGCTAGCCTTAATAAACAATGCAAAACAAATGTTTAAGAAAGTACACTTTAAAGCTATTTGTTTGGCATTGTTTATTTTGAAGTGCCGGCCGCTCCCCAGCAACAAAATCAGCCCCTCAGCAGTGAACCTGGACCCCACCCTGCCACCCCTGCAAAAAACGCCCTGCAGCCAGTCCGACTCTGGCGCCCGACTCCGACTCCACCGCCTCACTGGTGGCCCCATGGCATCATATTGACACCACAAAGTTGATGACTCATGGCTTGGCTCTCGATGCTCCATTGACCCTGCACCGCCAATGGAACTGACACCTCACCTCCAATGCCTCATCACGTCCCCTGTGCCTTGCAACATCCTGGGCATCAACAGCTCAATGACTCTGTACCACCTCCAGGAACCGACATCTCACTTGCTTCAGTGACGCCTCCCATCCATTGTGGATTGCACCTTCCCGAGCACGGACGTGCCAGCGATCTGCACCAACAATAAGGAACCTACGCTGCACCAGCATCAGCAACGCCTCAACTCACTGACACTTCACAATGTATTTGTTTTGTGATCGTTTCCAAGGTACTGTAACCAGGGTCAGTGTGACTCCATAGCCGACCCGCGCTCCATTGAGGTTGTGGCCCGAACTTTGATATTCAACTTCGTCAAACACGTCGTTTTTTCCCCAGTTGGAGCTATTGTGGTTCTAAGCACTATAACTTCTTTCATTCTTTGGGAATTAGTGTTTCGATTCGTGTATGTTGGATTTTTGTTGTTTTGGCCTTTTTTCATTCAGATAAAAATTGGCTATTTTTCTAACCTGGTGTGGAGTACTTTTATGGTATTTTCAATTTGTTACTGTGTGTGTGTATAGAAATACTTTACAAATTTTCTCTGAGGATAAGCCTGACTACTCTTGCAAGCTACCAAGGGGTTAGAACAGGTTATTCTGTGGGTGTAACTTACTTACCCCGACTAGAGTGAGGGTCCCTACTTGGACAGGCTGCAAACCCCTGCCAACTAGAGACCCCATTCCTAACATCGGGTAGAGGATTTTCACACAAGTCTAGATACCCCTAGGTGTCTAGTTTTAAAAAATGTACAAGTTGGCTAGGTTTCCCTAGGTGCCGGCTGAGCTAGGGTCCAAAATCAAGAACTACTCACATTGGAAAGAAATGGTCAGTTCTCAGTGGAAAAATGTGCAGCATCCATGTTGCGTTTTGGACCATTTCCTGTCACAGCTCTAACCACACATGTGAAGTGCCATGTTTATCTAGAAACTTGTGGAAATGCCAGGTGGATGGAAGTTTGTGGCGCCCCACATATTACAGAACTTTCCATCACAAAAATGTGATGATAATTAGTTTTTTTAGTCAAAGTTTGTGCTTTTCAAGATATTCTGGGCAAAAAAACCTGGTGACAGCCACGCAAGTCAGCCCACCCTGGGTACCCATATGTATCTAGTTTTGAAAAATATACAGGTTGGCTAGGTTTCCCTAGGTACCGGCTGAGTTAGGGTATGTTGGACTTGGCCTTTTTTGCAGGGTCATCCTAGAACGTTTTGCCTTTCTCCTGTATTTTTTCTGATCTGTTGTTGGTGGTTTTAGGACTCTGGGCACTTTATCACTGCTGCTCAGTGCTAAAGTGCATGTGCTCTCTATGGTAAACTTGGTAATATTGGTCTACACCTGTTTGACATATTTAATTTACCTATCAGTCCCTTGTACAGTGGTATCTCATATACCCAGGGCCAGTAAATTAAATGCTACTGGTGGGTTTACAGCGCTGCTTGCGCCACCCACCAAAGTAGCCTTTCAAACCTGTCTCAGGCCTCTGCCATTGCAGGGCCTGCGCGCGCAGTTTACTGCCGCTGTGACGTGGCACAGAAAGTGGATGCCACGTCTGTGACTCCCCTTTTACTACATATCACTCAACCCTAAGGAAGGCCCTAGCTAGCCCTATGGGCAGGGTGCAGTGTAGGTAAAAGGTGGGACATGTGCCTTAACTGTGTGGCATGCCCTGGTAGTGACAAACAGCCTATTTGGTTTCTCACTGCTGTGAGGCTGCCCTCTCATCGGAATGCATTGGGGATTCCCTGATATGTGCTTCAGTGGTAATTTCAGACATGAGAGGGGTAGAGTGATCAAGTTTGGTATGTTTGGAATAGTGGTGATAAATGCTGCGCACTGGTGTTCACAAATTTATTATCACTATTTTAGAAAGGCCACTTTTAGAAATAAGCATTTCTATGTGATATGTGTCTTTGTGCCTGCCTGTTGTGTATTAACTGTCTGGCCTTGGAGTGACAGGGGCTGATGAGGTGCAGTGGCTCCAGAGAGTCTGGGTGAGTCAGCACTAGGCTGAATAGGCCTGGTATGCATTTGGAGTGGTGGGATGAGTAGCACCTGCATCTGAATAGGACTGGGCCTGCCTCCCACAATGACGGCTCCGCCCCCCTGTGGTATGTCTGGGGCCAGGGCCTACACTTACAATGGGGAGTGTTGTGCACTTGACAAATGCCCCCCAAAACTGATTTGGACTGGGTCAGGACCCTGTACCAGGGCAGAACAAAGACTTTGAGGTATATAAATATTGGGGCTCTGACCCCAAGTGAACTGAATTGGTTCTTACTTGAGAACTGGAAGAAGAGGACTGCTGGGCGCCAGGAGGAACTGCCACAAAGGACTTCCCCTCTGCTGCAGGGCCCTGTGAGTTGGCCTGCCTGTGCCCAGCTCTGCCCTGGGTGACCTTGGATTAAAAACAAAGTGCCCTTGCTCTGGAAAGCGCGCCCAGCCAGGTCTCTGTGTTGTGTCTCCAGGGTGGAGACAGACTGGGTGCTGCTATGGCCACAGAGAGCGCAGGACGAGAGTGGTGAGTTCCACTTCAGTGCGAGGAAATCATGCAAAGTCCGGGGCTGGAAGGAGCTGCCGTTCTAGAGCTGCCGCTCGTCATTGAGCCATTGCCTGGCATCCAGCCCCCACGGTGGAGAGGTCAGAAGCCAGGCAAAAGCTGTGCCTGGTTGTGGGCGGAGTCCGGGAAACCCTCTGCGTCGTCCAGCAACGCCGATGTTCTTGAGGGCGGGGCCCAATGAGGAGATCGCGTTGGAGCCTTGCGGGCTCCTGGGATTGTCAAGAAAGGGTCTCCCCGCCAGTAAGAGACCGAGAAGCCATGGGCACATTTTCTCCAACGTCACAGCTGCGCCGCATGGTCACGGGCAACTGCATCCGTTTCTACTGCTACGGGAGCTTTTTGGTTGCTCCGTGCTTGGGGAAGCAGGGCTCCCCCTCTCCCGGCCCGTAATGTGAGGAAGGAAAATCCGGGTGAGGAGCCGAGTCGGCGTCACCACACGTGGCCATGGTAGCAGCTGCCCCGTGTGGTTGTGGGCAGCTGCTGGAGTGACCCTTGGCCCCACAGCCCTACTTTTGGGGCAGAGGCCTTGTTGTGGTTCTTGGTAGCTCGGGGTAAACCGTGACGGAGGCCCCCGAGCCTTGGTGGAGGAAGGAACCTCCACAAAATTACTGTGCAGTCCAGGTGGTGAGCGCAGAAGCACCGGGACAAAGGGGCCAGTACTTCGGTGCCCTACATGTGTTGGGGGCCAGTGGGCTCTCAGGAATATTCAGGGCAGGCACGTGCAGGCCCTGTTCACGCTGTGGTGCCTATGTGGCCTACGCAAGAAAGGTGTACTGTAATGGTGATATCATATTATGTGCACATTCCTAAGGTTTGCTATGATGCACTGCTGATGATATTTTATGCCTAAAGGTGGTGTGCTAAGTGCACCCTTACCAGTAGTTACCGGTTGTTCTCACTAACTGTGAATTGTGATGATTATGACAGTGGCCTGATTGGCCTGGTGATTTATGCAAATACCTGTAAATACATGACAAGTGCCTGGTGACACAGTGTATATATATATATATATATATATATATATATATATATATATATATATATATATATATATATATATATATATATATATATATATATATATATATATATATATATATATATATATATATATATATATATATATATTATTTTTTTTTTTGCCAGGGCATGCTTAGTAGTACGCAAAAAGACACTATGTCAATACATGCTGCCTCTGACATATGTGGATACATATAATTGGAAAAATTGGTTTTTTATTAGTTTTAGCACTAGCACGATTTATAGATTTTTAGCATTTCTTTTAGGGTATTTACAAGGATAGACACTTTTATATTATTTTAATCAGTTATGTGATGAGATTTGGAAATAAGTGAAGTATTGGTGATGGTCCAGAGTAGCATTTGAGCCAATGAAATATTATTAATTTGCATTAATACTAAACCTGGTTGGCTGTGTTTATATTTTATATTTAAAGAAATTTATACGCACATTTTAGAAATTTACAAAATGCATTTAGGCCAACAACTGTCTCACCAATGATCGTATAGTAATTGAAGCATTCAAGCGTATATATATATATATATATTTTCCATTTCTATTAATTAACTGGTATGCACGGTCACTTTAAAAATGGCGATCAGACTTCCTAACACTGTCATGTGATCAAGGCAGGTAACTGCCGAAACGCATAATGGCGAGGCTGTTTGTGCGTGAATAAACAGAAATATGCACAATACCTGGGTCCACTCTCGTTTGTTTGGAACAGCAGATGTGAGTGAGGAATCGTCATATATATATATATATATATATATGATATGTTCTAATGTGTTTTATGGATAATACAAAGGCTATTGTTATAGAACCGTGTATGGAGTTTCTTCTGTGGTGTGCCTAGTGTGTCGCTGCAGTGAGTGTGTTGCGCAAACGCTTTACACATTGCCTCTGGGATAAGACTGATTGCTCTGCCAAGCTACCAAGGGGGTGGGCAAGGGTTATCTTCGGTGTGTAACTCCGTTGCCCTGACTAGAGTGGTGGTTTCTGCCTGGCTTAGGCGCATGCCCTAGCCAGCCAGAAATCCAATTTCTAACAGGGTCCAAAACCTAGAGCTAAACACATTGGATTTCTGTGGTTTTCGTGGAAAAATGCAATACATTGATGTTGTGGTTTTGGCCATTTCCTGTTGCGGCCACTTGGCCTAACCTATACTAGTGAGGTACCATTTTTATCGCAAGACTTGTGGATGCATAGAATAGTAGAACATTTGTTATTACCAATTGGATTCCGCTGCATTTGTTCTTTTCAAATGTAAGCCAATGTAGTAAGCCAATGTATTAAGAAATTACATTTAGAAAAATACCCTCTAAATCATACACTAGTACGGGTACCCACAAATTCAGAGATGCACAAATAACTACTGCTCCAAAACTCCCTATCTGGTGCCTGCTTCAGAATTGCATAGGTTTCCTAGACACCGTGTAAAATGTTAGTAAATCTCCCTCTTGGTCTCAGTTAAACTTAAGACCAAAACTTAAGTTAAACTGAGACAAAAGTCTAACTTTACCATTCTTAAATGCCTTTTGTGAATACAGAAAGTTGTAAAGTTAGACTTTTGTCTCAGTTTGCCATTGTGAATCGGGCCCTATATGTCCCGCAATAAGATGAGTCTAGTAAACATAATATTATATTTACTTTGTAAATCGCCCATCGTGACAAAATTGTACAGATGAAAATGTTGTCACAAATGCCAGTTTTTCCCAACTCATTTTCAATATTTCTTTATTCCAACAGTTATTTTCCTTAGGAAAACTTCGAGGGATCTACACATATGACCACTTGCTGGATTTGGAATTCTGTGTACTTGTCAGAAATCTATAGGTTTTCTGAATCACCCATGTTTTTCACACTGGTTTCCACCACAAACTGGAAGTAGGTTGAGAGCAGAATAAATAGGGAAAATAGGCTACCTCTTAGAAAAATGCCAAACTGTGGTACAAAATTAGGTTTTTTGATTCAGCTTTGCAAATTCCTATAAGCTGGGAAGACGGTGACTATAGTACAGTAAACTGTTTCTGGATACCAATTTAGGAGAAAGAAAATACACTGTTATCTGGAGCCTTTTTCCTATTTTTTTTTTTAAAACCTCAAAATATTTATATATTTTGCTTATTTTTTCTGTCCCCTCCAGGGGAATTCACAAACCCTGGCTACCTTTAGAGTCCACAGGATGCTGGGAAGCAAAGATGCAAATTTGGCATTGATACCTTATGTGGCAGAAAAACTTATGGAGCCCTAAGTGCGAACTACCTGAAATAGCCAAACAAGGGCTAAGCACCGGGGGGTGGGTGGGGAAGGCCCAGCATTTATGGGGTTAATATAGAAAGAGGTGTGTTTAGCCTGTGGGGCAGAAACCTTTGCCTTGCAAACAGCCGAGCTGCTTCTGAAATTGGATATTACTGCAACTACCCATTTTACTAATCTGTTTCACACTATTGTTCATTCTTAAAACACAATGGGCATAACTACAGTGTTTTCAAAATATTGGATCTGTCTTTTTAATGTCATTTTATGATTGATTTCTTAACTCTTCACCTCACATTGTCTTTGGTGGATTTTTAATCGCCTTACTGATAGCTGGTTATGCAATTCTCATGTTTCTTGTGCTGAAGAAATAAAGCCAGCATGAATTGCAGTGTGATGAGAAAAAATCCTCATTCAACTGAGCATCAAGGCTGGGATACATGGCATTCTTCTATTTGGAGGAGATTTATTGAATTAAATAAGTGACAATTGAACTTTATTGTTCTGTAAGATTCAAGCTCCTCCAGTGATACCTTCTTTGTGGTACATGAACTAGGATAAAACCATTTGTTTAGAGGTTCACTGGAATTGCTGCCAAAAGTTGCATTTAACATAAGAGAAGTGGTTTGACTGCTAAGATTGCACCAATCATACTGGCCTGCTATGGAACTGACAATTTAGGACTATGCAGTATATAATGAAATTTCAACGCTGACAACATCTGCTGCATCATCTCTCTGGAAAGAATCAGAACACAGACAGCGGCCTTTTGCCTGTTCAAGGACAGACATCTGTGTTAGACAATATTGATTGCTTGCAATTACATATGAGGAAGAAAAAATGAATAGATATAAAAAAGGTTATTATCAGCAAATGTTAAGGACATTTTAGCAATTGTTTGACAACATTTTGTGATTAGAATAGAAGGACTTGAAATAGGAGAAGTGAAATTCCTAAGGATGAATTACATTTGCGAGATTTATTTACTGTAAAATTGGACGGTCAATAGAGTGTGTTCCCACGTCACCCATAAAAACAGGACCCTGCAAAAGTAGTTGCGAGCCCTGAAGAAGCGGTCTGCTCACCACGAAACATGTGTTGGCTGTGTTGTATATGATGGATTTGCTTTTAATAATTGAAAAATATGGTTCCGGTTCCTATGAATGTCATTATCAGTCAACTGAACTGTACAATAAAAACAGAAACTAAGACTCTTTAGACAATATTAAAGAAAACCGATTGTAAGATGTTTTACTAACTAAATGGGCAGCAGCTTGCACAGGGCCCTTAGCATCTTTCAGGCCTACATCAGAAGTGAGTGGCTGCATCTTTGTATTGACTTGCTGCTGCACTTTAATATGTATGCACCCAAGCTTTAATGTCAGCCAATCAACCAAGGATGTCAAGTTCAGCCAGTGATGCTCTACATGCTGTTGCAGCCTCATCATTTTCATTAATTCCTCCCATGTCATCTGGAAGTTCAACATCTACATTTTTGGAAAGATCCATGTCAGCACCTAGCTCTAAGAGAAAATGATGAATAACAGTATGTAAAACAACAAAGAAGCTTTTCATCCTTTTTCGGAAGCTGCATGACGAAAAAAGCCAACAAAGGGATAGCTTGTACCATTGAGTATTTGCTCTCAATTAATCTGTGCTACCATGCAACTGGAAATTCTGAAATATGCAGTATATGATAACATTCCCACACTGACAACAACTGCTCCATAATCTTCAACGGCAAGAATCAGAACACAAACAGTGTTTGCATCTTTGAGTTTCTTTGATGCTGTACCCAAGCTTCAATGTCAGCCAACCATACACCAATTTTGAGCTCAGCCAGTGCTGCTGTACAAGCTGTTGCAGTCACATCATTTGAATCAATGCTTCCTATACAAGTACAACATCTACAATTGTGAAAGATCCAATCAGCACCTGAGAACACCCAACACCAGACTTCGATTTACCTCATCATTAGTAGCAAATCCATTCATACATGGTCCTGTGCAAGAGCCCACTTTTGGTTGTAGAGTTTGACATTTCATTAATTCTTGGAAGTTAGGGAGGCACTGAGGGGAAACCAGGGGAGAAGCAAGATGGCGACTGCTTGATGTGGCCAGTAGCAGCAACCCGGCCCGTGCATGGATAAAGATGGATAAAAACTGACCTGAGAAATACGTATGGCCCTCGAAGCCCCAACGGTTGTCTGCCCAGCCCCTGGAGGCTGTTTTCAAATACCGCTGATTCTGGGAAGCTTGTCTGCCTTTAGGTGCTTCGTGGCCGCTGCCCTGAATCACGCTGACTGCACCTTCGGTTACCCCCTGCCTCAGATGGCAGGGATGCATCCGAAGGCAGCCGGAGCAGCACAGAAGAGCAAAACTGGCCTCCCCCAGCGACGATTACCACAGTTGATCCACAGGAGCAAGAGAATGCTGCTGCGGGAGGGCCGATACCGCATCAAGCAGGGAAACGTGCTCCCTCAGCACCGAAAGCGGAGCCTCCTTCGGAGAGGAAGGGGAAAGGCGGGGCTACTGCGAACATATGTCCGGCCGGCCTGTCTGTGGCGGAACTGCTAAAAGGGGCAGCCAAGAAACAGCGGGATCGGCAAACACAGGAGATGCCCGCAGCAACCGAAGCAGACCGGCCTGACACTGCACCCACAGAGGGCTTGATGGTGGTGGCGGTACCAGAGCTGAGGACACAGGATGGCAAGGAGGTATGGGAGGCTGGGACCTCTTCTACCCTGAACAAAGGTACACTGGCTTCTTCTCAGCTTCAGGGCAAGGGAGCGGGGGAGTGTACTGGTGGTCACGCTGAGAGCACTGCCATTATTACCAATACTGATCACAGTGAAACCAAAAAGGGGGATTGTCCCTTAGTGGATAAGTGGGGACTTGATCAGCTGGAGGCAGTCCTGGGCTCATGCAAGACATCTTTGAGTGGCCCCTCTATGATCTCTCCCCTACCCTGCTTGCATAATCTTAGTAGCCCAGACCTGGTAGAGCCGATCAAAGCTACCAGTGAACAATCTCTAAGTCACACTCAGCGATTAGTGAACCAGCAGGGGGGAAAGAGACCGTGAACTGTGACCTGGAAAAGGAGCCAAGCGATGGAGCAGAATGGTCAGTGGACATGTCCGGCTTTTCTGCTGGGTCTAGCAAGAATGACAGAGATCCAGATGATGGCAAAGGGGTGTGCGCTATGACTGCGTGCAAATTGGTTAAGAAGGCAGGCCGGCAAACACTAGAGGGCAAAGACCTAGCTTGGGACTATTCGCCAGCAGAACATTTAATCAGTTCTCTTCCTGGGATACTACCAGCACTGACCCCCACACTGGGCGCTATCTATCAGTCCATATTAACGGACCACGAGGAGACGCGCCAAGACAGTCGCAAGGCTCAAACCATACTGAGGAAAGTACAAGGGGCAGTCAGAAAACTGGCTAAGGTATGCAACACTATTGGAGATCGTTGACAGATCTTGAAACAAGAACTATAGCGGTAGAAATAGACCAGGCAGCCATCCGGGTGCAAACAGAAGCACATGAATCCCAGCTTGTTGACATACAATGGAAGCTCGAAGATCACGAGAATCATCAGCGGCATAACAACCTCCACCTGTTAGGGGTCTGAGAAGGAGTTGAAGGTACAGACATCCAGACTTATGTGGTAGAGCTAGTGCGAACTGCCTTTCCCGAACTAACGGGATGGAACTGGTTGCAAGAGGTGCAGCGAGCCCACAGAGTACCCTTTGTCTTGAGACAACCAGCTAGAAAGGACGCCATGCCACGTGCCATTTTAGTTTATTTTGGAAACTTCCTCTTAAGGCAATTGATCTCCGAGAAAGCAGGAGCCAAAGCAAAGCGGTCCAGTGGTGATGTCTCGTTCTTTGTTCAACCTGACTTCTTCCACGCCACAGTCGAAAGATGACCATTTTTCTTAGGTGCTCCTAAAAAAAAAGGGGGGATTTAGGGCATACTATCTATTTTTGTATCATAATAAGAAATGGACATATACACTGCACGGGTCACTGGTGCTGCATGCATCTTATTACAGACCGCTGTTCAGTCTAATAGCTTCTCAGGGTAGGAGAAAGGCCTGGGGCTGGGAGGAGGGAGGGGGCTGGGGGAGTGGGGTGGGGTGGAAGGGTATGGGAGGTTGGGAGGGGTAGGTTGGGTGGGGTTGTCGGTCACAATGGTAGAGGGCAGGTGTAGGGGGACCACAAAAAACTTACCCAGATATGGAGCAACGAGGATTTCATAGAGTTGTTTATTAGTAAAGTCAAGAGCATGAGTGGTATGATATTTCCACCATTCTTAGATGGGTAAAATAACTATATGTTCGGTCAATGTGGGAAGTCTGAATGACAAAACTAAACAGTCAAGGGTAGCTGAGTTTATGAAGGCTACTGCCCCTGAGATAGTATGTTTTCAGGAGATGCATATTCCATGGGGCAGGAGGGAGCTGTTAACACTTAGGGGCATATTTACGTTCCCTGGCGCATCCCTGCATATCAGCAGGGATGCGCCAGGGAAAATGCGTCACGCAAGTTTACCCTTGCGCCATGTCCGATGCGCCGCATTTACAATGAGGCGCATCGTGGCGCAAGGATAAGCAGATGCGTGACACATCTGCCGGCGGAAGGTTGGCGCAGTGCTGAAGTTGTGTCGCAAGCGCGACGCAACTCCAGCACTGTTCCAACCTTCCTATCCCTAACATGGTGCGTCAATCCTTACGCCTGCTTGAAGCAGGCGTAAGGATTTGACGCACCAGCGTCGAGAAAAGTGACTGCGTGAAATCTTGTAGATTTCACTACATCACTTTCCGAGGCGTTCCTGCGCCGGAACGCCCCCCTGCGCCGGTACGCCCACATGAAACCTGAAGCAGGTTTCATGTGGTGCAGGGGTTTACTACGTGACGCATCTCCCTAGATGCGTCACGTTGTAAATATAGCGCAACGCGAGCGCATGGTTTGCGTCGCCGCTGCGTCACATGCGTGACGCAACGGCGGCGCAAAAGTGGCGCAAGGGGCTTGTAAATATGCCCCTTAGAGGGTATAATGTCCTGATCTGCTCCTCCCAGATTTCGAACATCAGGGGGGTAACAATTTTGGCTAAGCCCACAATAGGGGCGATAAGGCACAAACGGGCGGATAGTTTAGGAAGGTGGGCGTTGGCTGAGTTTGAGGCAGGATTAACTATCTTTACCATCTATGGGTCAAATCAGGATGATCCCAAGGTACTAGAGGACCTCGAGGTGGAATTAGCATCGTGGCCCTGCCCGTTGGTTGTCTGTGGAGACTTGTGCATACATTTAGCAGTTGGGAGAGAATTAGCCCCGAGATACCAGGGGAAATAACGCTGAGCATATAGGGCCCTGTCTTCATTAGCTATTAGTCATGGCCTGGTGGACATATGGAACTATAAGCACCCTTCGGATCCAGGGTATTCTTATTTTTCCTGTCCACATAAAAAGTATGTCTAGCTGGACTATTTCTTGATATCAGGAGGTTTGGTAGAAAAGGCAGGGATTAGGAAGCTACCACGGATAATATCGGATCATAATCCATTGGCTTTAGAGGTAATGCTGCATGGGAATCCAAAACGCCAGTATAAATTGACTTTTGAAAGAAAATGGTTGGCAAATGTAGCCTTTGTTGAATATATAAAGAACTGGGCACTTGGCTATTTCAACGCTAACAGATACAGTGCGGCACGCTTTATAGTCTGGGACACTTTTAAAGCCAGCTTGAGGGGGGAGATTGTTCGTTATGTCGCTCACACTAGGAGGCAGCACAAACCCGAGAATGAGAGGCTGGTGGGAGGATTAGCTGAAGCAGAGCAAGAGCATGTGGTAAGGATCGCCTGGGGGCAGGAAGTGAGGAAATTCAGTTTAGAATTATAGTGCTCAAAGCAGAAATAAATAAATACTATACTCAGGGAACAGCTGAAGAGTATCAGACTCATAAAAATGAGACCTACGAGTACGAAGTTCAGTAGCTAGAATGCTTGATTTACGATCGAGACAAAAAACAACAAAGAATATGATAGCCGCAATCCGAAACGATGGGTCAACCTTTACAGAGGTCAAAGACATAGTGCAGGTGTTCCGAGAATTTTACCAGGAACTATATAAGGAAGATAATTGTGTACTCTTGGTCCCTCTCAGTGTAGTTACCGATCTGAACCTCGGGGCACCACTAGATCAATCCACTAGGGATGAGTTAGAGGCAGATATCTCTCTTGAAGAGGTCTTAACTGCTCTACATCAATTACGCTCGGGCAAAGCGGCCGGCCCTGACAAAATACCCATTGAGCTTTACAAAGTGCTTCAATCAGAACTAGCCCATTGTCATTAGATTTGTTTTCAGGAATTCAATACAATGGGCTTCCACCGGAGTCATGGAAAGGCACGGACATTATTATCTTCCCTAAGAAGGACAAGCCCCCGGTCAGGCCTACCTCCTACCGGCCAATATCATTGATAAATACGGAGGCCAAGATCTTTTTGAAAATTCAGGCAGGCCGGTTTGAGAGGGTCATAGCCCGTCTTGTGCCACCATGGCAACATGGTTTTATACTGGGTGAGGAACAACCGACCACATAAGGCGGGCTATAACGCTTTTTGATGTTACAGCAGAGACAGGGGGACAGATGGCTATGGTCCTCCTTGACACCGAAAAGGCATTTGACCAGATGGCTTGGAATTTTATCTGGGGATTACTAGAACTAAAGGGTTTTGGCCTCTGAATGATTATAGCCATTAAGGCTATGTATTTAGATCCACATGCCTAGCTCCAATTAATGGGTGACGAGTCAGAAAATATTCAGGTGGCTAGAGCGACAAGGCACGGTTGCCCATGCTGCCCCATTTTGTTTGCTCTCTACATAAATCTGCTGATTGAGAAAATTTTAAGGAACCAGAAAATAAAGCTAGTTATTTGTTACGGTTATGAAACCAAGATGTTAGCATACGCCGATGATATCGCCGTAGTTACCACCGATCCTGAGGGGGCAATTAGGGAGATTGAATCCGCTGCCTGGGAGTTCGAGCAAGCCTCTGGGTACACTTTGAATAAGGCGGAAACATAATTTATCTGTACGGATAATATTGTCTATTCTGATGTGCGGCAGGTGGATATAGCTACATATTTAGGAGTAAGAATTAGTTCTAAAGTAGATACAATTAGTAAGATCAATTTTGACCCCTATATTAAAACAATTTCCATTGGTTTAAGGCGTATGAACGCGCTCCATCTATCAATCATCGGCAGGTCTAATATTCTCAAAATGATAATGCTTCCAAAGATCTTACATTTATTTCGATCATTACAGGTAATTATTGACGAAGCATTATTAAAACATTTTGACTCTATTTTTATAAATTTTATTTGGCGGTATGGGAAGTTGAGGCGTTCCCTAAAATTTCTCTCTCCCACATGGATGGGGTGGCTGGTCAGCTCCTAATATAACAATGTATTATTGCGCTGCCCTTGTACAACAGATGCGTATATTATTCTTCTCCGAAACTACTGGCAGGATAGTTCAGAAAAATCCTACCATTCTCTCTACTATTTACGAGCTGGCTCTGGGGAAAAAGGCTAATGGACTGCTCTTTCGACAGTTAGATCCCAGCTATTTTAAGAAAGTCTGATTTAAAGTTATACTTTTGGTAGATATACACCTCTATGGTGATCCCCCCTTCTAACACCTTTTTTTAATGATGTTATGGGTAGACAATGGGAGCAACACGGCCTTATAAAAGTAGGGGTCCTTTATATCCTAGATAAAATCTGTCCTTTTACATATATGCAGCAAGGGTTTGGTATCCCCGATAGCACATATTTTAAATATGTGCAAATTAAGGAATTCTTTAACAACGGCAGAGCGGATTTATCTTTGGTTAAAATCCCCCTTCTGGAAGCACTAGCCTGCACAGACTGTAAAATAAGATGTGAATATAGTATCCTGCTTAATAACCTTCCGGACGATCTGGAAAAGATCGAAACAGACTGGGCCAGGAGGTTAGGCGATCCCAATGTTGATTTAGATATGGCAATTGGACTAGCCACAAAAACCTTCCTATCTGCCAGCTAGAAGGCCCAACACAATAAAACTGTGTGCAATCTTTATTTTACTCCAGCCAAGTTGTTTGGGTGGGTGAAAAGGATAGATGATAAATGTCTCAGGTGTGGGGATGGCCCGGCCGATTTAGTACACATGTTTTACAGCTGTAACAGGCTATCTCCCCTGAAGGAGGGTCTGGAATCATTCTGGGAAATATTGTTTGGATGTAGAATTAATCTTAGCTCCTCTATGATGCTGTTAGGCTACAATTGTAGTAGCAGGTTAGATATGACCTAGACCTACTTTGTTTTTATATCAGTCATTGTTGCAAGATTGCTGATCACCACCAGATGGAAAGATTCAGAGCCTCCCTCATTCCAGGCCTGGCTTGCCCGATTGCTGGGGATATACAATCAGGAGACTGTACTATATGTACGTAAGGGGAGGCAGGCCAGGAGGCTGGGTGAGAAAATTTGGCCTCCTCTGTCGGCTTGGATGAAGAGCCACAGTGGCCCCATAAGTCCACCCGCCATGGGTGTATAGCTGCTGTACTTGTTTTTAGTGAAATTTCCTAGTTTATGCTCGGAATATACCAGATAGACAGAAAAGATCACACACCTATCTTAATCTCTGTCCTCCTATGATCAACTTGCCTCCCTATGGAAATGTAAATATTGATGAAATTTATTGGCTAAATTATCCTGTTTTAATCACCCTCAACTGTTTCTTTTTAACTTACTATTGGTATTTATTCATGAGTGTTTGTATAATATATTTGAATCATGTATTCCGTTCTGGGTAAAAATAAAAAAATATAAAAAAAGAAAGTTCCCTTTACTCTTTCTGGACTCTCTGCCAAATTTGGTGTAATTTCATCCAGTAGTTTTTGGCCATAGTCATATTCAAAATCTCAATGGGAAATTGCATGGGAAGCGCACATTTTCTGACCCCGCCTTTTTCTTGGCCCCCGCTTGACGGATCACTCTGAAACTTTCAATGCAGATCTAGACATACTGTGCCACATTTTTTAGAACATTTTGTGAAAATTCGTTAAACGGTGCCAAACATATAAGCAAGTCAAAAAACGCTTTTCCTATAGAAACTAGGTCCTAACTATAAGTACCTACTGGCGACTGCCAGTAGGTAATAAATGATTTATAGCAAGGAAAGAAGAAGGTTCTAAGAATATAGAGGGGCTTTCTCCAAATCAGAGACTAATCCTGCCTCACCTGTTGGGACTTTCATCTTTCTTCCTTTCCCTGAACCTTTAAAAAGTTTGCACAACTTGCTTTACAAAAATATGTTTTCATACATTTAGTCTGTTTATGTAGAAAAACATTTGGTTAAAATTAGTTTGTACAATTTACTATGTAATAACTTAAGGATCAGTTTAGCACTATGTTGATTACTGGGTGCCTCCCGCTGAAAAAAGGCAGAGTTCGTTTAGGGTGGTTCATACGACCCCTGCACCGTCTTGTTACAAACTGAATTATTAGTTGAGGTGGATGGTAGTCACTACCTTGTTAGGTCCAGTCAAAGGTTCAGTACTTTAAACCTGAGAGCAACCCCAATTAGCAATGGTACAGAGTAGACAGGCTTAACTTAACGAAAACGTGTAACTCATTTACAAGTGCCAAAACAGAAAAAAGCCCAAAACACAATACATTAAAAATCCCAATCCAATTTATAAAAATGGATAACATTTCAGTAAGTAAAATAATAAAATAAAACAAAAATCCAATAGCAAGAACAGGAGATATCAATTTTTAAATACATAAGTGGAAAGTGCAAAGCACCTATCATAGTCAATGGACCAGGACCTAAGTATGATTTGAGGCCGAACGAAATTTTGACACCAAAATGAAAAAAATCCAACACCAACAGCCGATGAGTCACCAAAACTCTCCTTGCGGAGGGACATTGGCTCTTAAGCAACAGAGCTGAACACCCTACTTTCCCTGGTGCGATCATTCACCTTGCGCATTCGCAGTGGATTTCCGATTTAGAATTCAGCTTCTGGTGGTGGGAAACTAGCCCTGCAGTGCTCCTTGTTGGTACTACCAGGGTTTCCCCTGAGTAAGTCTATTATATTTTTTTATTTGAATCTTCAAATTGAGTGGGTTTCACCAAACCACCGTACTTAATTTCTGACAGCAATACAGTTGTGCTTTTCTTGGAGGATGTCCCATAATCATCCTGCCCTGATGAGATACATGATCTTTTTTTTACATACAAAGAAAAGCCAGTACTGACATTACTTTCCGAACTACTATTTTACATCTAGTAACACAAAGCTCAATTATTCTGTTCTCTTTTACTTTTAATCATTTTTTGTGACAAGAACACTTTCTTCAGTGTGTTATTTGTAGATAATCTGTCATCAAAATCAGAACAACAAACAAACAAGCTGTGACAAATCAAATCAAGTTTGAAAATGCTCACATCACAGTACAACATACAATAACTTGTTTTAGAGACATCGAATAATACAAATTCACAAAACATCGAACTGTTAATACACAACATTGATGTCCTAGTTCTGAATTTCATCATTGACAAGAGCCTATGATGGATTTAAATGACACTTAAGGCTCATAGCCAATCATCCAAGACCAGGGGTTGGAAGCTTATGCTGTGTTTCACTTTCAAGAAAAACATGGATTGGAAAATATGGAGAGTTCCAGAGAAAAATTCCCTGTATGCCAACGCTTCTTTTTATACACTTTCCCTGGTATATATGAGCAGTTGACCCAAACCATGTCATAGGGTTCTCCTCAGGACCAAGAACTGCTGGACAATCTGCTTCAATCTTTTGGGCTCAAAATCCTCTGTTCCCACGTAGATCTATTTGCTTTGGAATAATTGGATAGTGTGAGCGTCATGGAGACCTCATTCTTTCATATCCTTTTACAACCAACAACAGGGTTCATAGAAAATTGTAATTTTTCGGACTTCAAAGTCCATGGGTGTTGAACCTCCAGTCATCGGCCAACGGCATCAGACTGTTGGTGCAAGATCATATATCTAGCAGCAAGAGTAGAAAAGCCATCCACACTATATGAACAAACAAAAGCAGAAAAGACTGAGGGGCATATTAGCAAGAAGAGGCGATAATTATCGCCAACCCCATTTAGCATGAATTTTTTTATCGCCGCCGATCGCCAGAATCTATTGCCGCATTAGCGGCGTATTAGCAACACGTCGCTAACAGGCGATAGCTACCTTTTCCGGCGGAAAGGGACGGCGATAGATTCAGCGTGACGGCGATAAAAAAAGGCACGCTAACGTGAAAAAAGTCACGATGGGCCAATCAGCGATAGAATCCGCACGCTAATCGGCACCAGGCTTGCATTTAACGCGTTGAGCGGGAAAAATGCACTATAAAAGGCCCGCCAAGCAGGAAGAAAAAAAAAAAAAATGGAAAATACCAGATGAGCAATGGAAGAAGAAGCTGGGACCAGTGCAGAGGCCAGAAACAACCCCCCAAATACCCAGGAGGACCAGGCAGAGACCCATGTGAAGGCCAAGAGGAAGAGGAATCCTAAGTTCAGCCCACTGGAAAACCAGGTCCTGGTTGCGGAGGTGACACAACACCAACAAGAACTGTTTGTCAGCTCCACAGTGACATTGGCAAGGAAAAAAGATATATGGCAGGACATTGTGGCCAAGGTGAATGCCGTTGGAGAGAGGAGGAGGACAGTGGATGAGTGCAAGAAGCGCTGGCATGATGCAAAGAGCAAAACCAAGAAGAAACTAGGAGCCAACCTTAAAGCAGCGAGGCACACTGGAGGTGGCAGTCCAGCTCCACAGGAGGAGCTGGATGAGCTGGAGGAGCAGGTGTCCCGAGTCATCAGTGAGGAGACTGTTGTTGGAGATGCGGGCCAGGACAGTGCTGAATGTGAAGAGACACAACAACACCAGGGTGAGCATCAACCAGGGACAGGGGGAAGGGGTGGATGGGCCCAGTGGCACCCATGTACAATGAAATGAATTGAAGTGCATACCCACATGTACTGTGGAACATGTCCTGGATACCCCTGTCCATGGTGGCATAGGGACATATCACCATCCTCAAACAACACATTACACCACACGCAGGGCCATAAGATCAAGAATGACGCTAACATCATCGTCGCTTCAGCGGCAGGAAACTGCCGCTAAAGCGGCGCTAAGGGGCTTGAGAATATGACCCATAGAATTCCAATAGCAGGCCAGGTTCACACCAGAACCTGGGGCCATATTAGCAAGAACGGCGATAAAATTATCGCCGCATTAGCGGCAGGAAACTGCCGCTAAAGCGGCGATAAGGGGCTTGATAATATGCGCTATAGAATTCCAATAGAAGCCCAGGTTAGATGTGCAGGACATCTAACCTGGGCTTCTATTGGAATTCTATAGCGCATATTATCAAGCCCCTAAACGCCGCTTTAGCGGCAGTTTCCTGCTGCTAAAGCGGCGATAATTTCATCGCCGTTCTTGCTAATATGGCCCCTGGGGTTATTTTGGAATTCAATAGGGCATATCATCAAGCCCCTTATCGCCGCTTTTGCAGCAGTTCCCTGACCCTAAAGCCGCACAAATGTCATCTCCTTACTTTAAAAAATGGCCATAGATGGCTTAAGTATCACACTGCCACTTCCTTGGTAACATGCCCCTGTCTGGACAGACAGCCACACCAATTGAAACACACTAAGAACCACACTCACAACGGGTCTCCCAAACGGAGGGCACACAGCAATGCATGCCAGAAAAAACATGATGGACGACATGCACACCAGACAAATCACAACAGACAAAGCCACATGGATGTCCATGTGTACCACATATGGCAGCACATGTTGAAACAGCAAGTAAGCTCTCCTTGCTAATGTGCCTAAAGTGTGCCACAATCACGCAGAAACATACCTTCACTAACAACACGCACATGTGCAGTACCCTGCAATCTTGCGTGTCTGTGAGCCACACTGACAAGGCAAGTGACAGTGCCTGATGAATAGCATGCCTGCAGGCCCTACGTATTTACATGTATCAGGCCAAATCACTGAGGTGGCTGAGTGTGGACTACACCCTGAAACATGCAAGTCACACTCTGACACATCCTTGTGTACATACAACCCCTGACGTAAAGAAGAGAAAATCCAAGTCAAACAATGCCCAACGCACACAACTCTGACCAAGACTCACATACCACCCAGTTTGCCACAGCACCTCATCGTAAATGCACAGAACTCGAAGGCTCACACCTGAAAGGTATGATGGGCAGTGAAACAAAGCTGTAGGTTCCACCAGCACACAATGCAGTGCATACACAGACCGATCTGACCCCACCAACAATGACTACTCTGTGTGCAAAAGTGCATTACTCACACAAATGAACAGAGGACACAAATTGGGATGCCTGTGTGTAGATATTGTCCCATGACTTCAGTCATATCTGGAAACTGTGGGCCATATTATCAAGAACGGCGCAAACATTATCGCCGCTTTAGCGGCAGTTTCCTGCCGCTAAAGCGGCGATAAGGAGCTTGATAATATGCCCTAGAGAATTCCAATAGAAGCCCAGGTTCTGGTGTCAAGGACATCAATCCTGGGCTGCTATTGGAATTCTCTAGGGCATATTATCAAGCCCCTTATCGCCGCTTTAGCGGCAGGAAACTGCCGCTAAAGCGGCGATCATGTTTGCGCCGTTCTTGATAATATGGCCCTGTGAGCTCATAATGTACTACTACAACTTCACATACGCAACGTCCTCAATATCATAACCATCCTGCAACAAATAGGCATCTCCTCAAAAACAGTATGAATTGACACTGTCCTGCTGTCTGCTAGTCTAATCATCCAAAGCACGATTGTACATGACAAACACTGCTAAACTGTATCTCCCCTATCACATTTCAGAGGGAGAGACAGCACCTCCTGGACAGCAGCCTGGCCAAACCTTCACTGATGACGGGGATGGTTACCACACCATCGATGAGGAAGCCCTGCAACGTCTGAAAGACTGCATCAACACCTTACCACCAGGAGCAGGGCAACCCAGCAGCATTGCGCCAACCCCACCCCCTGCACAAACCAGGCAGCAGCAGGCACCTCCCGCCACAGCTACCTCCCAGGACCCCGAGGCCACAAACCTGGCCTTCCAATGCCGTGTTGTAGAGCTCCAGTGGGAGGTGGCGGAACAGGTGCGGGTGGGGTTTGAGCACCTGGCGGACAAACTTGAGGCCATACGTGGGTGTCTCAGTCCCATCAGGGACCACATGCAGAAGATCACGGACACCCACAGCCCCTTCAATGCCCTCCAACGGTCCATGGCTGACATTGCTGGAGTCATGATTCAGAGACACCAATCACTGTCTGCTCAGAGTGGCTCCAGTAGTGTCAGCCAGGATCTGGCCAACATCAGTCGGATAATGGAGAGCATGGAGCGGATGCAGGCCCAAGACATGGCTGCCAGGGCTACCCACAGGCGTGAGGTTGCTGGGATCTATCATGCCCTGCACCAGCTCATCGCCTCATTGCTGCCACAAGGTTTGGCGCAGATGCCTGCTGCTGCTGCCTCCACATCCTCAGCTCCACCACCTGATGTGTCAGTGCCTCACAGTGCTGCACCCACAATACCACCACCCACATGTGAGGCACATGACACATCAGATGATGGAGATGAGGATGATAGTGCATTTTTGCTACTGAGAAGGCGGTAGCATCCATCTGTGCCAAAAGGCCAGTTTCCTCCTTGGTGCCGTGCTCAGTATCATGCCACGGCTAAACATCTTGCACTGTCTTCCACTGTCCCCCGGAAATCACCTTGGACCCCCACATGGACTGCCATATCACTCTTTTCCTTGCCAATGCCACTGCAATCAGCCTGTGGACTGAACAATGCCTCTTCCCTTGGACCTGTTACCATCAAATGACTCTGTCTGGCCCTCCAACGGGCATCCATGCAATGTGGGCATGTATGGCCAAGCACTGGTCCAGTATTCATCCCCTGAATGTAAATAAAAAGGATTTACTCACACATATGTGTGTGGTTCTTGAACAATCAAGTATCGAAGTATGTAAAAAGTGTTTGGACACTGATTCACCCAGAAGGTACACCAAGGGAAATACGAGCAATGTACATGTTTAACCTGATACAGAAATGCAGTGAGATGGGGCTGTATGTGTGAACTGGTGGTGCCCCCATTGCACTAATACAACGATATAGCAACATACCAACCAAGCCCAAATTCCCATCTTGTAAAGTCATGTATCTGTAAATGTCCAAGTCCGTTGCTGGCCACGGGTTGTATCCTCCTCAACACTTGTAAACTGATATGTCGTGTCACATCCACTCACACACGACGTGGTGGACAAACCCTGTTGGAATGGTGCACATTGCACGTCACATTCCAAGAGTCAGGAGAGCATATCCACACTGATGAAGACACGGAAGGGCACATGTCTACCATACACATACGGAACCACAATGTCTGCATCAATGAAGTAGAGTGGCACAAAGGGGCCCACACCGATGTGCAAGCCGTCTGTCTGCCCGTCCCTGTTGCCAAACAATGTAACCCCAAATATTACCCCTCTCATGCTGTGACCACTGGGAGCGTATCGGGCAATGTGTGTAGGGATGTATGTGGCACTGCACTCAGCATACAGTCAGATGCACTGACAACATTTCAAGGGCGGCATCAGCATGAGTCAATGGCAGAAGTAACAGCTGGAACAGGTCTCCATTACACTGGCACTACAGGGAGCTATGCAACATTTCCCCCTTGTGTGCATCTGAACAGTGTGCCGCCACCCAAACGTCATACTGGAGAAAGTCTAAACCTGACTAGTCTAGTGAGTCACTTAAGCCATGTAGGAGATGTAAACTCTGTGGAGCAAAATACACTACTCCCACAATCACCTTGTGAGTAACGTCAATTGTGAAGTCAACACTTACTATCAGAATACTTTTGTGATTCAGGATACTGCTGTGCCATGTCCTGTACACAATGCACACAGAGTACTTAAAAATCATGGATGGTCCTGAGAGTGACCGGACATGTATTGGAACATATCTTGCAAAGGAAGCGGCCACACTGGCACCACGCAGCAAGTGTGGCTATGTCTGTGCAATGTAGATGGACTCTGTGCCAGGAGCATCTGACATGCGGGTGTGTGACGGAATCTCTTGAACCATGCGCATCCTTCCATCTCCATGATGGATAACAGTAGCTCACTGTTTTCACTTGCCATGGCATCATATTTGGTGAAGTGCAAAATGGGCTACATGTGCAGTCCAAATCCGTGAGTCACACAGTAGATGCTGAACGTAACAGACGACTGTCCCTATATTAGGAAGTGAACCCAATTTTACTCCCTGTCATCCATGCAAGCTCAGTGTGCTCACATCTAAGGTATCCGGACACAATCCATTCTGCCAGCTTACATGTCATGAGCATACTTAGCAATTTGAATGGATAGTCCAGTCATGGCAAAAGTTGCATACAATGGCATGAGCCACACTCCACAACCTCATCCCTGACATAAGTGCAAGCAGATATCAAAAGTATCAAAATATTTATTTTAACAGTATAAATAACCATGTGATCTAAACCTACACTTATCACTAAAAAACACTACTTACATCTAATCTAACTAATGAAATCTAACTTCCCTAAACTATCTACCCTAACTAATCCTAAACACGCAACAACACATCCTAGACATCAACCCCCTCCCACCCTTAAGGCACATCACAAGACGGGACTAAGGCATCTAAGCTATACATAAACTAACTACACATGTAACCTACACAAAGATATATTTTTTTGTTTTTTGTTTTTAATATTTTTTTATGAACAGTAAAAACATCAACCCCCCACCCAAAGGAAAAGGAAACTTATCCCCAAATGTGGATGAACAATTAAAATCTAATACCTACCTAAATAGCTAACACTAACTAAATTCTACACTAAAACTACACTACCTAACAAATAATTTACTAACCTAACACTACATGAACGAGGTAGCGAACATGGGGGGGAGGGAGGAGAGGGGATGGTGTCCAGCAGGTCCACCCATCATGGCAGTCCCAGGTGTTGGTGAATGTCCATGACCCGTCTGTTCACATCTGAGATTTGCTGCTGTATTGCTGCCAGCGAAACCACAATGTCCTGCAGTGTCCTCTGGTCCCGCAAGGTGAAATGGACCACCTGATCCCCATTTGCCGATGTGACAGTGCCTTGGGTTGGGGGTGGTGCGGTAGGGGGAGGTGCCACCTGTTGTGACTGGGACACACCACTGACGCCTGATGGTCCGGGGGGGCTGTGTGGCATCCGTGGCATGCTCTGGTATCGCCTTCCACGTGCCCATTCGACGTTCGTCACAGTACCTCCTGGACATGTTGCGGTACCCCTTTGCCACCTTCTTCACATGCCGGTAACGCTCCTTACGCACATCAAAGGCATGGATCTGGCCTGGCGTCATGTTGTCTGTAAAACATACACAAAGCCAAATAAGAGCCTGGTACACATTTACATTCTTGTCTGTGCACTTGTGCAATACAAGATCAACTTAACAGGCTAGCCTACACCACAGCGTAGCCACATGAAGTCAGCAAGTGACCTGGACAATGGCATGTAGAAGCATGGATCAGTGAATACATGCTGGGGAGACTGACATTACAGTGCATGACATGGTACATGCACTGTCACTCACAAATTAGCCTGACCGTGCCCAATGATTGTGCCATTACATACACGGGCAGAGTGTGACATGTACAAGCATATTGAGTAGGTAAGCATCATCCCCCTGTGTGTAGCACCATCCTCATCCTCATCCTCAATCAATCTGGGGTTCATTAAGCGCACTACCTACCCGTGAGGGTCCCAAGGCCCTAGGGTGGGGGGGATCAGCACCGGATCAGTTGAAAATCCAGGTCTTGAGGTCCGTCCTGAACATGTGCAGGGTTGTGGAGCGTATGATGTTCACTGGGAGAATGTTCCAGGTCTTGGCCGTGGTGTAGGATAATGCCCACCCTCCTGTTCTGTTTCTGCGGATGCGGAGTACCCCTGCCAGGGTGAGGTTGGCATAGCCGAGGTTCCACTTGGGTATGTGGAAGGATACTCTCTTGTTGTGGTATGTGGGTCCAATATTGTTGAGTGGTTTGTAGGTGTGGGTGAGGAGTTTGAAGGTGACCCGCTTCTCGCCGGGGATCCAGTGGAGGTCTTGTAGGTGTTGCTTACTGTGCTTGTGACGCGGTGTCCCGAGGACGAGTCTGGCTGCGGCGTTCAGGACGCTCTGTAGCTTGTGTTGAAGGGTTCAGTTGTTCCAAGCGTATAGTGCTTTGCCGTCGGCGAGACTGCTGGTTATGAGTGCGTGGGTGACGGTCCTTCCGCAGTCGGGGGGTTCCATTTGAAGTGCTTTAGGAGGATGCGTAGGCAGTTGAAGCTGGTGGAGGCAACAGCGTAGATCTTGCGGTTCATGAAGAGGGAGGAGTGGAGGATGATGCTGAGGTGTGGTGTGTGGTCAGTGGGGGTGGGTGGGTTTCCAAGGGCGGGGGGCCACCAGGTGTTGTCGCGGCGGAGGTGCAGGTTCCAAGGATGAGGACCTTGCTCTTCTCAGAGAGTTGAGTTTCAAACAGCTGTCTTACATCCAGGCTGCTACATTCCCCATTCCTTCCTGGAAACAGAGTTTGGTGTCTTCGGGCTCCTTAATGAGTGAGAGGATGAGCTGGGGGTCGTCTGCGAAGGATACAATGCTGAGCCCATGCTGTCTGACGATGGCGGTGAGGTTGGACATGTAGATGTTGAATAGCGTGGGTCTGAGCAGGATCTTTGGGCTTTTGCAAACTGATGTATGGCGTTGATCACTTCCTTGGCGTTGTTCGTGTTGGGCGGGCTTTCGTCTGTTAAGAAGGTCAGTTTGGTGTCCATTCTGCGCTGGTGGTATTCCTTCAGGGCGCTCCTGTGGTTGATCCGACTGTCCTTGCTTTACTTGTTTTGCAAGGTTTCCCTAGTCGTCTACAGGAGCCTCTGGCTTCTTGTGGTTCTGTGTTAAACCAGGCAGCCTTCAGTGGGCATTGTTTGGCAGGGTGGCGTAGGGGTTTGAGCTTGTCAGCGCAGCTAGAGATCCTGCAGTGCAAATCATTGGCAGCGGTGTTGTTGTCGGTCGTGGCGCTGGGGGTGTCTTGGGGGAGGGTGGTGTTGAGGAGCTGCTCTGCAAGCTTGCTCAAGTTCTTTCGTGGTGGGAGCGGTGGGGGCTTGTGTGTGGTGGTGGTGTTGAAGGTGAAATGGACGTAGTGGTGTTCCGTCCAGGTCGGCTGGGTGGTGTGGCTGAAACGGATGTTTGTCCCTCCCGCAGAGATTGGCTGGAGGTTGTATCCAGCTTTGTGTGTGGGCGTGTTGACCAGCATTTTCAGTCCAAGTTTGGCGAGGTTGTCTAGGGGAGTGCTGGCGTCGGTGTCGTGGCAGTTGTCGAGGTGTACATTCAGATCCCCGAGTAGAATGTAGTCTGTGGAGTAGATGGCATGGGGTGCAGAGAGCTTGGCGATGGTAGTTGCTGCCTGGTTGCGAGGTCCCGGTGGTCTGTTGAAGAGGGTGCCGCACAGCGTGGTCCTGGGGCTGGTCTGGATCTGGAAGTGGAGGTGTCCTGTGTTTGAGTGGGGGTCAATCGTGCTGGATGTGGATGGCCAGAGGGGCTTCTTGTGTGCGATGGCGAGTCCTCCCCTGGCCGGTGGGGGTGGTCCTTTCTCTGGATCTTGTAGCCTCGGGGATGGCCAGTGGCGATGTCGGGGCCGGAGGTGGCGTTGCTCCACCTTTCGGTAAAGCAGGCGACGTTGGCCATGACCTCTACGGGGTGTCTGTGCAGGGAGCACACGTTGGTGATAATGCAAGTCAGGTATTCGGCCGCGTGTGCGTCGGGCGGTCCTCCGGCGTTTGCGTTGGTATTGTCGATGCTGGAAGATCTGTGGCAGAGTCTGCATGGGAACTCTCCATGGGTTGTGTTTGGCGAGGTTCTTTGGGAGTCGGTGTGTGTCCTCCTGCTATAAATGCTTGGAGTGTGGAGGAGTTGTATCTGCGCAGTCACAGGGATCCGGGGTTCATGGCGCTGTCCGCGGTCGGGTTGCAGACGGGCGCAGACGGGCCTGCCTCAGGTGTGCGCTGCACGTTACCGCTGCGCAACGGCGCTGTGCCGCCATAATGTGGGGGAGGGGGGATGGAAGAGTGGCTGGGAGGCGGGAGCTGGGCGATCATAGGAGGGTTCACGGGTGAAAGCGGCTGTGGGAAAGGGGGTGAAACGCCGGGCTAAACGTAGGGAAGCAAAGTTTGGATGACCAACAACAGTGAGGCAAGTATAAGGAGATCAAACCCCAGGCAGGCACAATACAGCTAATGAGAAGTCACACAGTGAAGAAAACAAAATAGCAGTCAAAAAAATGAATGGCTCTCACAGTCCTGTGACACATGCCTGCATGACAGGTACACTGCCCATGTGCAGGCATGTGTGGCCTCAAACACATGTGTGTGGTTCATCACGACAATGCCAACACAGGCAATCTAGCAGCAGAGTGCAAGGCCATCTACGAGCAGGGAGGTCTGTTCATGTGTAGAGAGGACTTACTTCTGGCATATGAACTGACCTGAAATGACAATTTGTGACTTTCATGTGTGTCGCTTTGTGCGGCACACATGAGAGATACATTGTGGAAGAATGAGGTATGTAAATGTATGTGCTGGAAGGGCCACCCTGCTGTGCTCATACACACCATGTCAATGTTCAATTCCCATGTGGGCTGCACAAAGCAGGTCACGGGTACAAATCATACATGAGGAGCAAAAAGCATATCTGCTCATTAGTCAAGAATACTACAGGGAGGTGATTGTTGTAGATTTGTGCGCTGCAAACTATGATTTCCACACCTGGGACTCGGGGCCAGCCTCTGATGCAATGGGTTTTGCCGTGTTACGCCAAACACAAGCCACAATGCACGCCCCATTCACACTCAACACAGCGTGGCAGTGTACCTCATTGACAAGTAAGCGTTGATACACGTGGAATTTCTTAACGCTGCTTAGATCATGATGCTAGGCCCCTATTAACTACGCTACTTTGATGACACTCACGTTGACTGAGCGTATTGGCTGGAGGATGAGCACCTCACTTTCAATGTGTGTCACTGGCTGGTGATGGGCAAGTCACAACTGTGAGACAGATGCATTTCCCCCTGTGTCATTGGCGGACGTCCATCTGTGAGACAAGTGAAGAAATATGTATGTGTATCAGCCTGGAAATCATATGTGTCGTATTCCTCATACCAATCATCTACATGACAGCATATGTGGATTTTGTACTTACCACCCTGTAGGCCTGTCATTACTCCCACGTAGTCCAGGAGGTCTGCCTCACGTGCCAGCATGTCCTGCCATCTGTGCTTCCATTGGCGCATGCTGCGGTCGACTCCAAAGCACCGTAGCATTTGTACCCGCACACGCTCCCACCTCATCTTCCGCGCTGTCACATTGTACCCCTGCAGGATACGGCCTCCCCTCTCCAACATCAGTGGCAGATAATATTTAATTAGCCACAGGAACCCCCCCAGAGCCCCCTCGGACATCCTGCCCTCCCTGCCCACAGCCGGCATCTCCCTAAACACCTGTGACCTCAATGAACAAAAAGAAAACCCTCTTAACTTACCCCAACAACTATTGAATTACACTACCCCAAGACAGACACCCGACAAAATATAGCACAGGAGACTATGTAACACACTTACTAAGTACACAACACTTCACAGAGACTAGACACAGGACACAGCAACACTCAGAAAACTCTATACTGCAGTACACACCACCAACACACCTCCAGCACTCTCAACATTCACCAGCAATGTGCTCAAAAGTGAAAGTGAAAGAGCAGAACACTACTCCAGTTGACAGGAAGCATGCAGACATCACTTCCTGTCTGTTTGCGGCCTGTTTTTGAGTTAGCGGCAAAAATCTGCACGCAAAGAGTCGCAAGGGTGTCCTTATTGAGTTAGCGGCGAAAATCGGCACGCAACGAGTCGCAAGGGTGTCCTTTAAATGTGGAAAAGTGTTGCGCGATGTATTTAGAAATCGGGCGTGTGAAAAAAGAGAGAAATATTATCGCTTTGTCGTGTTAGCGGCGAAATCTGCACGCTAACAGCAAATCAATACAGTGATGCACTGTCTTAGTGCAAAAATCATGTCAGAGTACTGTAACAATATGTGGAAGTTGGTTGTCACTCACTTTACACCATGCAAATGATGTTTCACAACACATGTCACCCTAACTGGCTATATTCTACACATGTCACACCATATTAGCATAGCTCACAAGTGAGCCATCACTCAGTCATGCATTCTTTGAGTGTGCTACTCACCCGTGGGGTACACATGACATAGGAGCAGCACTTTCAATCCGCTTCCAGTTGTCTGGGTACCTGCATGTGTTTAAGCTGATGTTAATGTTGCATAGTGGGTTGTGTGCGATGGTAGATGTGGGTCTCTGCTAGATGTGAGGGAGCCAGGGGTCTGTGTGGGGCCCCAAATGGTTGTCTTTCCAAGTGGAGGAGGTGTCTTCACCCATGCCTGGTGTCCATTTGGAGATGGCGTTCTGTTTGTTGTATCAGTGGTGGTTGTGGTGCGTCTGCTTTGTCAATGTACTGGTCCACATACTTGTTGCTGAGCTTGTTGATCTGGACGTGGTCATGGCTTCCAGGCTACTAGCTACTGACACACAGATAAGTGTTTTGTACCCCATTTCCCGCCATATTTTCATATTTTCCCCCAGTTCACGCCCTATTTTCATAATTCGCCCCATTTCACGCCCTATTTTCCTATTTTACCCCATTGCACGCCCTATATTCATATTTTGCCCATTGCACCACCTATTTTCTGGTTTTACACCATTGCACGCCCTATTAGCATTTATTTGGACATTGCATGCCCTCTTTGCATCTTTTACCCCATTGCATGCCAACAACTAGCATCTCTTACCCCATTGCACACCAACAGCTTAATCTTTTAGCCCATTGCACGCACTATTTGCATCTTTTACCCCATTTCACGGCCTAATTTTTTAGAGGTTTCACACTACGTACACACTCCTAATGAGCTTTTTTTAGCAATTACAACAGACTACAATTGTGCTATTCATCACAGATGACAACCTATTTAGGCAGATTTACACTTAGGAGACGCAACATTTTTACATTGGCTAGCCTACATTGCACCATGAAGACTCTAGTCTTACACACTTGACACACTGCAAAGCATCTCTGTACTGAGGAGACATTCCAGGCATCAATGGAGTTGTGTTCTTTTCTTTGCACATGTTGAGCAACGTCACACTTTTCAGAGTGATGTACCCATGCTGGACAGTAACATGCAGACAGGGTATGTGTGTATGAATTTTTATTGCCACACACCGTGTTATTGGTAAATTTGCTATGACATACATTGGACGGGGACTGTCACAATGTGACGTGCTCAGTTGAAGAAATTGTTTATGATTCTGTTCCTTCGGGCAGTCCCAGCTGCATTTGCTGTGGGGTGTGCGCCACCTGCCTCTTCTTCATCATCTTCCTCGTCTTCATCTGGTGGTGCAGGCACTTGAATCCATGGTGCTTTGGTGCGCACACATATGTTGTGCAAAACACAACAAGCCATGATGGTTTTGTTTACCATTTCAGGGCTGTACAGCAGGCTTCCACCTGTGATGTCCAGGCAACGGAAACATGACTTTAGCATGCCAAATGTGCGCTCCATAATGGACCTGGTGCGTCTGTGTGCTGCATTATACTGCCTGTGGGCTTGGGTTGTGGGGTTTCGGAGGGGTGTCATCATCCACGGGCATAGTGCATATCCTTGGTCCCCTGTGACATGTGGGAGCAAGATGAATACATCATTGGTTGTGCTGGATGTGTTGTTGGTGTAGATGGTTTTGTGGGGTGTCATTTATGTTATGTTGTATCTCATGTTAGCCATGTGTTGCTTCTGTATGCTTACAAGCATGTTTTCAATTTCTATTGCCTCACTGTTGTTACTCCCTCCACCAAGCCAATTCAATTGTGTGGGCTGCTCGGTTGCATGAGTGGCTCTTCTCCCGTCTATCGCTGACACTAATCCACCCTCCTCACAGTCATTGCCATGTGAAATTTATGATGCAATAGGCCACACAAGACACAGTTCACATTCTGTTCTGCTGCTGCCGCTGCTGCCCGGCCGGCACCAACGCACAACACATGCTGTTTCCTGTCACAAGCTGACACACATCAATAGTTATGTGCCCCCTCGCATGCAGGGCCCATTGAGGGCAGGAACGCTTCACTCACACCATCAACATCATCAGACGCAACACCATCCACTCCCTGGACTACGTGCTCATTCCTGGCTTAGCCTCCAACTCACATGCCACGACTGCTCAACATACCTTGTACTCGGTGAAATGTTTGCTGACATCAGGCTGACCAGGGTCGTCACCACACTGAGCCACAAGGCAGGGCACGCCTTTGACGTCTTCTTTGCATGTGTGGACTTCGTCTAGTTCATCGACCACACTAAACGCACATGTGTTGTCCACTTACGCATGCGCAACCTTGTTGTTGTACCCCAAGCCACCGTTTCCTTCATGCAGGCCACCACTGAGTTGGTGATGCACAGTCACCGAGGGGATGCTACACACCACCATCAACAGCAACAACCACAACACTGCAGTCGTCAGCTATGTCACAAGTACACAGTTTTCTATACATGTATCTCCAACTGCGCATACACCCTTGTCCCATTGTGCAACTGCTACATACGGCAGACACTAAAGGCAACCTCAGTCAGCACCAACATCAGAGTTGGCTGATGCATCTGTGGACACATGTGGTGGAGCTGGTGCAGGCATTGGGATATTAGTAAACAGCACCACCCACATGGACCAGATGCTCATATTCACCATCAACAATACGCCCACACACCATACAGGTCTTCCAGGTGGGTTTCTGTGATTTGCAACAGTGATGATCTACAGCTGGGGCGTGCTATCCAAAGAGGAAACATGGGTCCTCCTCCTCGTAACAAAACATTCAGCATGTGGGATCATCTGGTGGGCCATTGCCTTCAGATGTCCCCACCGCAAATTTAGGTACCTAGGCCCCATATTTGGAACCTCCATCTCCATGTACCTACTGCTGTACACAGTGGCCTGCAGCTGCTTCACCTGCCTCTGCATCCAGCCTTCAAATGGTTCCCCACATTGTCGTGTGCAACAGTGTCCCACACAGTCATTGCCATCAAGCTGGCCTACATATACACACTATATGCCAACATGGGCACATCTGCAGTCAGCTTGGTCCCGACTGTCCAGCACAACACCTACACACTGGGACTTGTGTTCCTGCTTTCTTTATGATTCGTGTGCCTCCATCGCACATACATGGTTCCCACCTCTCCCCACATTTGCTTAGGGGTGGCAGAGGGGCTACGCCTTTGAGTAAGGTTGATCTACATATCTAGCCACATTTCCCACAGTTCCTGGTGTTATTGTGTCTGGTATGTGGTGATGTTGTTTGACATGTTGTATGTGTGATTGTGACATGTACATTCTCACATTTCTTATTTGCATGTCTGTGATGTTGAGGCATGTGGTGTGTTACATTGGTACTTACCAACTAGTACTGCATTTCCGTATGTACGATCCTGGAAGCGCTGGTTTATGATGGACTGATGAAAGATGTAGGAATCATGCACACTCCCTGGGAACTTGGCTACGACATTGGTGAACAGTCCGCGGTGGTCCACTATTGCCTGCACATTCATGGAGTGGGTGTGCTTTCTGTTGCAGTATATGTGTGCACTGTCCGCAGGGGGCACAAATCGGACAAGGGTGCAGTCTATTGCGCCCAACACTTGTGGGAATCCGGCTATGGCATAGAATCCTTGCTTGGTCTCAAGCTGTTCCTGCACAGTGTTGGGGAAGTGAAGTTGCTGGGGTATCAGGCTGAGTATGGCATCCAAGACAGTTGGGAGGAAGATTGAGAAGGATGCCTGTGAGACTCCTCCGACTCTTGCCGCTGTTGGTTGAAAAGTCCCAGAGGCCAACATATGCAGCACGGCCAGCAGCTTTGTCTGCGGAGGGATGTTGGTTCTCCGCTGTGTTTGTGGCATCAGCCTGTGGGCTATCAGGTTCAGGATGTGTTCAATGGATGTCCTTTTGAGCCTGTAGTGGGCAATGACCTCCTCTGGTGTCAGGTCACCAAGGCTGAGACGTCTGCGCAGGGGCCGTCGCCATCTATGGCGCTGCCTCGGTGGTGGTCCTGGAGGAGGTGGCAGTGGCGGTGGTGGTTGTTGCCTTCGTGGGACTCCTAGCTGAATGATTAGTGCCTCCATGGTTCAGCTGTGTGTCTGGGCTGGTCTCCCTTATATGCCTCCTTTTATCACCAGTTTTTCAGTGTTTAGAACTGTTTTTTTCAGTTCTTATTTTCCTCCAGCTAAGGGGCCTTAGCGTGAGTTTTTTTATCACTTCGCAGGTCCAGGACATCATTGGTAATAGTGCGATGGTGTGTTAGCGACTTTTTTCTTGGAATTTTGCGAGGGTACGCCTACTTTGCATGCCATTAACGATAACTATCGCTGCCATGCACGGCGCTAGTGAAAAGGGCAGCTATCGCCGGATAGCTGTCGCTAACGTAGGTTAGCGACATCTTGCTAATCAAGCGATAAAAAAATCGCTGCTTTAACGGGAAAAAAGTCCCACTAAAGCGGCGATAAGCCCTTGCTAATATGCCCCTGAGTGTGAAATGGGCTCAGGCACGTGAGGCCTATGGACTGAGAATTCAGGGTTGTTTGTTGTCTGTAACAGATGCTTCTGTTTTTGACACTGCTGTTCATTGTATTTACTGTTGCTTGGTGGTTCTGTTCACTTGGGATACAATATACTGTATGGGTGGTTTTGAAATGTGATTCTTGTTGTATAAACTACTATAGATATATAATAGTGTGATGGTTTTTGTTCAAATTGTTTGCATTAACTGAGATCAGTAAGTGCTGCTGATTGTTCGTAATTGATGATTAATGATGCCAATGAGAATCATTGTTACCTTAAAGTATTTTAAATCCAGGTTCCTATGGGATTAAGTGACTCCCTTGTGAATAATATAAAGCAAAAGAAATAGGACAGATTCAAACACTTCTGCTATATTAAGGAACTTTAATTTTCCAAATGAATTCTTATATATGACACAAATCTGAATGATGTGTACAAACTGTCTCAGTTGCTTGAAAACAAAAAGTTGCATTGAGGAAATGCTGAAATATAGAATGTGTACTTTAATATTCACTTCCATTTGATAATTTATGAGTAATCGTAAAACTCAGAATAAGGCAATCTACTAGTCTTAGCTAAGCCTGGGTGGAGTTCGTGGAGTTTTACTCCGCGGAACTCCGCGAAGTGACAGAAAAACTCTGCCATGCTCCATGGAGTTCCTCCAATGGCGGAGCCTATTGAGTCGCGCTGCTCACACCAATTGTTTTCGCCTGGAGTTTGTCCTGCACTGTAAAATCAGCAGGAAAGGCACTAGCCGTCGCACCAGAGGGCACTGCTGCTTTCTGCCACCTGAGGAGAAATTCTACTCGAGCAACAGCTTTCTCAATGTGAATGGCAGATTTCTCAATGTGAACAGTGGTGACCTGCAGTGACCGCCCGCGAGGAGAAATCTCACCGGGAGGAGGTATAGCTCATGATCTTTTCCCACAAGCACTCGCGGAGCACGGAGTGGGCAAGACTAAGCAAACTCCGCTGGCCGAGCGGAATACATTACAAACACTAGTTTTAACTTAGTATGCTTCTCCTCAAAAGGAGCAAATTATTTTAAGTCAGAAATTGCTCTGCGTGATGCACATTTTGGCACTGGACGAGCCAGTACTCCCAAAAACTGAGATGTAAAATTACTCCTTACTGTCCTCACACATGTGATGCCAATCTGGTGTCACAGGGAGCACACCCTGTTTGTAACCATGCAGCTTCAAGATGGCTAGCACCATGCTTCTGAGATATGTAATTTTTGTTTTCACAAGCATTGTGTACTGATCATATTGAGGTCACATCACTCCTGTCACAAACTGTATGGATATGGCCAGCGATACCCTCCTGTATGCCCCTCACAGGAGATATAAAGGTCATTGGGACACTAGAGACATGATGGTCTCTGTGTAGGTTCTGCATGACAGAGGTCTTCAATTATTGCATGCGCCTATTATGTACAAGATGATGGTGACACCTGACAGTACCCCCTGACAGTACCCCCTGTCTCAGGCTGACATGCACCTGAGGTTTAGTAGGGTATCAGCGATGAACATCAGCAACCCAAGCAAGGGCAGCTTCGAGAGTCCTCTTCAGGTCAATATGATTTCAGTGAGATTAAATACTATAGTTTCTCACCTCACCATCTAGAATCCAATAAACATGATGCTCCATATCCAAAGTCTCTCACCAGTCTCTCAGCAGTTAAAACCAACAGCGGTAGGAATCCTATCAACCAACCTGCTGGAGAGAGAATAGTGCATCAATTATTTATTCACCATGATTAAGAAGGATTGCAAGGCGTTACATGATTATTGTCAGTCTGTAACAAATGATGGGCTATCCTAGTCCCTACAAATATACCAAAATTCAAACATGTATAGGAAAGTGCCTCTATTGACATGGTTAGCCCCCACTTTTTGCCTGATGTCTGATGTAATTTCTTACTGTAAGTGCACTGGGTCCCTGCTAACAAGGTCTCCAGTGCCAGATCTCTTTCCCCAAAATTGTTCTACGATTGGAAGATATTCTCCTACAGTGTCCAGTCCATTCTGAGTTGTTGTAAGTGCATGAGGAAGCAATAAAGAGTATATGGGCTGGATACTTGTCAACATGAGTTTCCTAGCTCCATGATGGCTTCACTGATTTTTGAGATGTTTAGTACCAAACATCTTGTCTGAATAAATCCTCACTGATGCCAGTGTGGGATTTATTTAATTAACTTTTCCACACTTTCAGAGGGTCCCCTGAAAACCTACCAAGCACTGGTGTGGTTCCTGACTTGTTTCTGCCAGCTTCCCACTAGCAGAGATGTTTCGGACCTCATGGGGTGAGAGCCACCACTCTAAGAGGACAGAGACAAAGCCTGCTCTGAGCGGAGGTGCTACACACCTCCTCCAGGACAGGATGGCCTTCCTGAACGGGAAGCTTCAAAGGCAATGCGTCTTTGAAATCCAACCCAGGAATCTCCAGATAGTTGGGCAGACCAAGCCCCCTTTCCTGCTCCACTTTTGGTGGGAGGAAAATCGGGAAACTTCGTTAGATTAGGAGGAGGATCCCCACTTAGCCCGTGCCACCTTTAGGGCAGGATAGACGAGGTAAACCCCTCTCTTGAAATTCCACAACCTTGAGATGAAAACCTCCTCTCAGGGCTAGGGTAGTGCCTCGTCCCATAGGAAGTGGTCACTAGAGGTTGTAGACACCCTAAAGGTAAGTAGCCCATTGGCTACTACCTGTCTCCCCTTGTAATGCCCCTAAATTCGGAATTTAGGTGTCACCCTGAGACCTGAGCATCAGATTCGACCGACAAGACAAGACCAGGATAAAGAAGAACCACTTCTCGATACCTGAAGCCCTGCTGCAGAAGAACAAGGGACCAAACCCATCCCTGCTGATCCCAGGACTGGACAATCGCTGCTGTTGTGTTATCATGAACACTGAAAGGACTCCTAGAACCTCAGAGCACCTCCAGCCTTCAAGATATCGCCGTGAAGCTCCCTTGAAGTGAAGGTATCACTCACCTGCACCCCACAGGTACCAATCCTGTGAAGTCTGGTTGGTCAATGTGCTGTTCCCTGACAACCTCGATGCAGCACCGAAGTAAGAAAAGGTACAATAGCTCTGCAGGGTCAGATCTGTCTCCCCACCAAGTTTAGCCGTACCAGAGCCACAGCGTATGAATACCCAGGGTACCGGCAAACACTGAGAAGAGTCCACTCCGGACTCCCGAAGTACCTAAAGCAGGCACCTGTTGAGGGACGTCAAGAAACCCGAGACCCACTTCCTAAGTGGCCCAGCTGTCCTGAGATCACCTCTCCAAGTTGCCTGCTCCTGACCGCAAGGACCTCAAGACGCACGACGCCCGGCTGCCCTGTCCAATCAACCACCGGCCCGCCTTCGGTTCTTGTTCCGACATCAACCCACAACGTGAAGGTGACCTTCGTTCAATATTGCCTGAATTTCTATACAATAATCAGCTTTTTCCACATTGTTTCCTATGGGCATAATTGCTCATAGAAGTGATATATCTATCGAACTTTGAAAATTCTTAACTCCAAAGCATTTATCCTAGAAATGTGTTTATGGTTTCAAAAATTATATAAAAAACAATGTTATTTTTGCAAATTGGTCTCGGATTTATTCTTGACGGTGGGCCTCATTTTTTGCCTCTGTGAGTGCAACAAATGCTTAACACTACCCTCTGATAAACTGCTCACCCACACTCCCACAAAAAGGGAGTAAGTATTATCTACTTTTACCTCTACCTGCCTTTTGGGGATCTCTCGCACTCTCTACATAGTGCATTTCATTTTAGTACGCTGTATAGAGAGACGGTTTCCTACAACATATTGACTTTAAGTGGAGTATGATTTCTGACTTAAAAGGTGACATTAGCAATCTGGATTTACATAGTAGGTGACAAGGAAGCAGTCAAATGCCATTTTTAAGCACTGCTACCTGCCATTTAAGGAGAAAACAAGGCTCATGCCAAGGCACTTATTCAACAACCAGTTTTCTTTAGACCACACAGCCATTTGAAAGCTTGAACTTCAAGTGTGATACAGCAGGGCACTTACGCACATGATATAAACAGGTCTCAGGAGAGCCAGGCCCTTGATTACTGGCTTCAAACATGACTTCAGTGCAACAGCATCCTGAACCATGTAGATGAAACTTCTATAACCAAAGACCATTTAGACTTGGGACCTGTTAGAAATGGGGGTCTCAAGTTGGCAATGGTTTGCACCTTTGTCCAGGTAGGGACCCTTCTTTCTAGTAGGGTAAGGGGGATACACTTCTAAAATATTCCCTGCTCACCCCCTTAGTAGCTTGGCACGAGCAGACAGGCTTTTCTCAGAGGGAGTGTGTAAAGCATTTGTGTATTCATACAGTAACACAGTGAAAACACTACAAATGGACACCACACCAGTTTAGAAAAATAACAAATCTTTATCTAAACCAAACAGGACCAAGAACGACAAAAATCCAACATACAATACTGAAAATAGGTACTTTGCTAGATAACCTTTAAACTGCAGAAATATCTCTAAAACATAGTTCTTCCAAGTCGGTAGGACCGTCCGGGGCTACCGCAATGCTAAAAACGACAGAGTCTAACAGTTCCAGCCAACTGCAACAGTACGGGTCAGCTGTAGCGTCGACAGACTCACAGACAGTACCTTTTTCGTTGCAGGTCTGAGAACCTTTTGCACGGATGCTTGTGCGGGTGGCCCAATCAATGCTGCAGGCCCACTAGCAGCATTTGATTTACAGGCCCTGGGCACACACAGTACCCGGTACTAGGGACTTAGTAGTAGATCAAAAAAGCCAATTATGGAAACACTAATCCATAAGACAATTTACAGAGGGTTCACTTGCACTTTGGCACTGAACAGCAGTGGCAAAGCGTCCAAAGCATCTAGACCAGCAAAAACAAAGTCCAACACATAGTAAAAACTACAGGAGGCAAAGGCAAAAAATACAGGAGAAACCCACGCCAAGAATGCCAGGGGTAACAGGACCTGTCACTGACTACCAGTGATGACACTGCAGCCAAAAGGCTTGCAGCCCTTCGTATTCCCATCTTCACTCAGTCCATAACTTAAGTTGGCCATCCATGGCAGTTTAAAGATAGCCAAGTCTTTCTACTGCCCTAATAGAATAACAGTGTATTGTAGTCGACATAAGCACAGAGTGACCATCCTAACCTTTTTGTAAAACGCTTCAGCCCATACCTCAATCCCAACCACCAACCCTCCAATGTGATGCTGCAAGGTACTTGTATGAATGAAAAAAGGAGAGTGGGGTGAAAGAAACATAGGCCCACTGAACAGCCAAATATCATCTAGGAAAACTGCAGTCATTTGACATTTAAAATGTGCCAGGGGCACTGTCTCAGGGATGAGTGGGCCATAAGAGAAAGAACCAGTGCCAGTTAATCTCCAGTCACTATTCATACCTTGTATTTGGCAGTCTGATAACCATGGGGCCATTTCACAAAGCCACTTATGAGTGTAAGAATTTTTACTCCTGTGATTCTATTGTAAGAAAACAGGTTATTAGTTGATGAGGATGTAAGTCCTACCCAAGTAATAAGTTGGAACATTTTATCAGGTCTGTTGGAAATGGCCCTTTTTGCAGGGTTAACCCCAAACTTTTTGCTTCTTCCCCCTATTTTTTCCTGACCTGTTTGTGTTGGTTTTAGGACTCTGGGCACTTTACCACTGCTGATCAGTGCTAAAGTGCATATGTTCTCCGTGTAAAATGTGTTGTGGATTGGTGTTTCCATGATTGGCCTGTTTGATTTGATTTTGATTTGATTGTAAAATGTATATAGTGCACGAATGCCCAAGGGCGTCTAGGCACTGTGCGGAGGTAAATGCTGAAATTTCAGTGGATGAGGGTGCAAGTTAATTGGAGAATAGCCACGTTTTTAATGATTTTGTAAAGTAAAGCAACGTTGAGCTGTTTTTGATGTCTAACGGAAGCGTGTTCCATAATTTCACTGTCACATTTATGTGTCAGTCCCTAGTAAAGTGCACTGTGTGTGCCAGGGCCTGTAAATCAAATGCTGTTGGTGGACTGCAGCACTGGATTGTGCCACCCACCCAAACAGCCCGTAAATGTAACTACGGCCTGCCATTGCAGAGCCTGTGTGCAGTCTGGTACTGCCATGTCGACTTGGCAAGTGCACCTACTTGCCAGGCCCTAACCTTCCCTTTTCTTACATGTCAGTCACCCCTAAGGTAGGCCCAAGGTACCCCTGTGGGCAGGGTGCAGTGTATGTGAAAGGTAGGACATGCCCTGGTGTGTGTGGCATGTCCTGATAGTGAATTACTGCCAATTTCGTTTTTCACTATTGCAAGGCTACCTGTTCCCCATAGGACAGAATGGGGAGTTTGTTTATAACATCTTATAAACATAACTAGCCCGGGGAATTAGGTAGGAAAATAAAGTTTAGTATGCTGAACTCAGAATCTAAAGATGCATCTTTTAGTGAAGGTGATTTTTACATTCTGTGTTTGAAAATACCACTTTTAGAAAGTAGGTATTTACTTGCTCAGTCATCCAGTGTGCCTCTGCTAGAATGTGGATTGACTGTCTGTGTTTTGGATGACAGAGGGCTGGGAAGCAGGAGTGGCTCCGGATAGTCTAGGTGGGTCAGGAAAGGGCTGAATAGACCTGGGCTGCCTTTAGAGTAGGGGGAGGAGATTTTCTTGCACCTGAATGGGCCTCGTCCGCCTCTGACAATGCAGTCTCCACCTCCTGCCAGGCTGCCACACCAGAGAAGGCAGAACCGGTTCTGGCTGGGCACAGACACTCTCTGCCTAAGAGATCAAAGAATTTTGGGATATAAATATTGGGGCCCAGACCCCTGAACTTTAGAACTCTTTTGGACCAAGAAGACTGCCAAGAAGAAGAGCTGGAGAAGCTGTGAGGAGGAACTACCACTTTGCTGTGTGCTTTGCTGTGTTGGCCAGCAGAGGCTGCTTCTGTCTTGGGCAGTGAAAGGACTGGACTGAACTTTCTGCAATCTACTTTTGTGAGTTTCTCCAAGGGCTTGAGGTAGAGCTTGCCCCCTGTTCAAGAAGTCTCAGGAACAACAAAGACTTCAATCTCTTCTGCCCTCAGCACTGGGAACTGTGTGTTTTGTGCTGCAACAGAAGAAAAGCAACCCGACGACGTCTATGACGCCGTTGCCGACTCCGTGTCTTGACGGCACCGCAGAGGGCACCGCCGCAATGTCGCACCGTGAGCCTGGTCTCACCAATGATGCCTGCTGATGCCGCCCCCGAGCCGCTGCTCGCACCACGACCTGTGAGCCCCGCACTCCGCACCGCCTCACTTCACGACGATGCCTTGGTATCCCCGACGACGTCGCTCCACGCTAAAATCGACGCCGCTGCTTGCACCGTGTTTCGAGGGCACCACTCTTAAAGTTACACGACGCACTGCTCTCATCCCACACCGCAGCCTTGGCCTACAGACTCCGGCGCCATTGACTCCAGTTCGTCAGCCGACGACAGCGCTTCAGCAATGACGACGCAGCTGCTTGCACCGCGACCTGCCAGCACCGCGACGAGCACCGCATTCACTTCGCATCACGACCCTGGTCTCACCGACGACATCATCTGACGCCGCCACCGAGCCGCTGCTAGCACCGCAACCTGAGGGCACCGCACGCCGCACAGCTGCACTTCGCACCGCAGCACCCGATGCCTGCCGATGCCAGCGCTCCTGACTTCAACAGAGATGAGTTCGATCTGCAACGCGTGTGACTTCGAGGGCCCCGACGACTCCTTCACCGACCTCCGGAACCGACGCCTGCGGACGCCGTGCTTTCGGAAGCTCAACGAGAGGTCGTCGATGCCCTGCATTTCTAAAAGGTACTGTTTGCGGGTCTTCCCGACACCGTAGCTGGCCCGCGATGCCGCGGTCAGTCTGAACTGTTTGGATTTGTTTGCTCACGACGCCGTGAAAGCCCCGGACGGAGCTATCGACATCAAGGAACTGTTTTTCAAGCATATTTTGATAACTGAAGATTTTTAAGTACTGTATTGTGGATTTTTATCGTTTTTGGTCTTGTCTTAAGTATATAAAAATATTGGATATTTTTCTAAACTGGTGCGGTGTCCTTTTGTAGTGCTTACACTGTATTACTGTTGGTTATGTGCAAATGCTTCACACACTGCCTCTAAGATAAGCCTGACTGCTCGTGCCAAGCTACCAAGGGGGTGAGCAGGGGTTATTTTAGGAGTGTAACTCCCTTATCCTGACTAGAGTGGTGGTTTCTGCCTGGCTTTGGCGCAAGCCCTAGCCTACCAAAAATCCCATTTCTAACAAGGTCAAACACACAGTTTGAGTAATTTAAACCTTTAAACCTTTAAACTTGGGTTCAGTCCCTGGTACATATGGCATAGAGCAGCAACTTAGGAAAATGTGCTAAGCATTTAGCAATGCTAAAACACTCAAAAAGTCAAAACACAACACAACAAAAATCCCACAGCCAATTTTGAAATATAGATACAAATGTAATAAGAAAAATGATAACAAAACAACTCCAATAAGGGGGACCTGAGATATGATTTTTTAATGTTTTAGGCAAAGAACACCAAGAAAAAGTAAAGCACTGTTAGAAATGCGGGTCTCTAGTTGGCAGAGGTAGGTACCTTTGTCCAAATAACGACTCTTGCTTCTAGACAGGGTAAGGGGGATACACTCCTAAAATAACCCCTGCTCACCCCCTTGGTAGCTTGGCACAAGCAGACAGGCTTTTCTCAGAGGCAGTGTGCAAAGCATTTGTAAACACATACAGTAATACAGTGAAAACACTACAAATGAAGATCACACCAGTTTAGAAAAATAAGTAATCTTTATCTAAACCAAAAAAAGACCAAACAACAAAAATCCACAATAAAGTAATAAAAATATGACTTTCAGATGGTAGAAATTGTTCAGTTCAAAGCAAATTGCAGATGCAACACTTTTCACACAAAGTACCTTGGATGTGTCAAGCAAACAAACAAAACGGGCCACAGGGATGGTGATGCGTCGGTGCCTTACACTCAGGGAAGGTGATGCATCGGTTCCTTGCTCCGGGGGAGGTGATGCGTTGGTTCCATACTGCTGCGCAGGGGAGGTGATGTGTCGGTTCCTTACCAGAGAGGAGGTGATGCATCGGTTTCTTACTGCGTCCCCCAACAATGCGACAGACTTGGCGCCTCGATGCGATGCGACGATCTGGGACAATGCGTGGATTCTTGCAGTCGCACAGCAGGGCTTGCGTCGGAATCGGTGCGGTGATCTCGGACTTCAGAGATCGTTGCACTCGATGCGGCGTGCGGCGATTTCTCGAGCCGCGGCAGGCGCTGCAACAGTTTCTTCGGCGATGCATCGGAAACGGGTATGGATTCGTCACACTTCTTGGTGTTGCGTTGATTTGTCCTGCTCACAGCGGAAAACACTCTCTAGAGGTCCAGAACAACAGCAGGCACCTCTTTGCAGGTCAGAACTCCCAGCAAGGAAGTTCAGGGGGGCTGGTGGTGAAGTTTTTGTGTCCCTGAGACTTCAGAACAGGAGGCAAGCTCAGTTTCAAGCTCTTGCAGATGTTCTTCAAGCAGGGGACACAGCAAACAACAAAGTCCTTTTCCCCTTTCCTTGTTAGCAAGTAGCCACTGCAGGCCAACCCCAGACAGCAAACACCACAGGGTCAGTATTCCTCCTCAGCTTCTCCTGCTCTTATCCTTGGCAAAGGTTTATCTTGATTCCCAGAAGTGATCTAAAAGTCTGGGGTCTGGGCCCCTCTTTTTATACACAAAAATCCTTTGTTCTCTGAAGGCAGAGAGTATCTGAACCCTGCCAAAACCAGTTCTGTTCTCACTGGCTGGAGGTGGAGACAGCATTGTGGAAGGCAAACCAGACCCATTCAGGTGCAAGGAAATCTCCTCCCCCTACTCTAAATGCAGCCCAGGTCTATTCAGTCCAGCCCTGACTCATCAGGCTCTCTGGAGCCACTGCTCCTCCCCAGCCCCTGTCATCCAAAGCCAGACATGCAATACACAAACCTAGCAGAGGCACACTGGATGGCTAAGCAAGAAAATACCTACTTTCTAAAAGTGGTATTTTCAAATCCAGAATGTAATAATCACCCTCACTAAAAGATGCATTTTAACATTCTGAGTTCAGGCATATCAAACTTGTTTTCCTACCTTGTTCCCAGGGGCAGTTATGTTTATATGATGTTATAAACAAACTACCCATTCTATCCTATGGGAACAGGTAGCCTTGCAATAGTGAAAAATAAAATTGGCAGTAATTCACTATCAGGGCATGCCACACACACCAGGGCATTTCCTACCTTTCACATACACTGCACCCTGCACACAGGGGTACCTTGGGCCTACCTTAGGTGTGACTAATATGTACGAAAAGGGAAGGGTAGGGCCTGGCAAGTGGGTGCACTTGCCAGGTCGATCTGGCAGTACAAGACTGCACACAGGCTCTGCAATGGCAGGCCAGAGTTACATTTTCAGGCTGCTTATGTGGGTGGCACAATCAGTGCTGCAGCCCACTAGCTGCATTTGATTTACAGGCCCTGGACACACACAGTGCACTGTACTAGGGAATGACTAGTAAATCAAATCAGCCAATCATGGAAACATCAATCCATAACAACAATTTACAAAGGGGGCACTTGCACTTTGGCACTGAACAGCAGTGGCAAAGTGCCCAAAGCATCTAGACCAGCAAAACAGAGTCCAACACACAGCAAAAACACAGGAGGCAAAATGAAAAAATGCAGGGGAGACCCAAGACAATGGTGCCAGGTCTAACAAGCACCAATCAGGAATCACTGCTTGTGGGTGACTGGGACCTAAGGGGAGTTAGACAAAAGGCTAGTGTGAAGTCCTTTGAGAGTGTGTTAAGGGAGCTCTTTGAAATGTAATTGGGTTTCTCTCATCCTGGCAGGATGGCTCATCCTGCCAAGAACTACTCCCCCTTTGTGTCACTGTCTGGGTGGAATACACAAAGGCCAACTGCCACGCTAACCACAGTTATGTGACTCAGGACACAGGCTTCAAGCACCAAATGGTTAGAACATGAAAATGCTAACTTTCTAAATCTGCCATTTTCGGAATTGTGACTCAAAATCCAACTTTACCACTAACAATGTTTTCTACACCACACATGACATTTCTACCTGTTTCCAAACAAAAGCTATTACTTATTAAATGTTATAAGGTAACCCAATGTTATCATATGGGAGAGGTAAGCCTCACAGTAGTAATAATCTAATTTGGGAGTATTTTGAAAGGACATGTAAAACTTAAAGTAAATATCCAACTTTTTAAATACAATGGTCTCTGCCCTACGGGCTGTTTAGGGCCTACTTTAGGGGTGATTTATATGAATCTAAATGGAAGTTTTAAGCCTGGCAAAAGGTTTGTTTGCAATGTCGAATTGGCAGTTTAAAACTGCACATAGGCAGCAATGACAGACCTGAGACATGTTTTAAGGGGCTACTAAAGTGAGTGGCACAATATGTGCTGCTGTTCCACTAGTGGTATTTAATGTACAAGCCCTGGGTACATGTAGTATCATTTTACCAGGGCCCTGTACCAGGAACCTATCAAAAAATAAGTATGTCAGTTGGGTTTCAGACATTTTTACCATGTTTAAAGGGGAGAGGTCAAGCACTTTAGCACTGGTTATGAGTGGTAAAGTGCACAGGGTCCTAAAAGCGAACAAAAACGGGTTCAGAAGAGGAAGGTTGAAGGCAAAAAGTTTGAGGGTGATCGTGCAGAGAGGGCCAAGTCTAACACATAACATATTACTATACTTTAAAAGCACAAGTCTCCTCTTGATATTTTTAAACTGCCCTTCTTGGTTTAAGCTGTGTCATGTTCCTCCCCAAAGACATCCTGCCAGGTCTAAACCTTTATCTCTGCTCTGAGAGGTGCATTTAACACCTCACCAAAGAAGCACCGACAGGCCAGCTGCAGGCAGGCTAATGATGATTAACCTGGAGGGGATTCAGGCAGGGAAAGTATCATGTTTTAAAAGTTACTTTTCTTTTGTCCATCCCTGTACCTTTGTCTTAACCAAAGATACCGAGTTAGCACCTTAACTGTGCTTTTGACTTTTTTTCATAGAAACAGTGGCAGCCCTAAAAGTGACAATAGTTAGGGCCTAGCCACTGTAGTAGCATGCAAACATTACATTCTTGCATGCTCTGCTTTTTAACACCAGACACTCTAGCTTGTGGGCTACAAGGTCAACTCAGGAGCGACTTACTTCACTGTAAAAGTATAGCTTCCTTCATGTCATTCTAGCTCTAGGTTTAAAGGCTAAAACGGTCAGGTTACAGATGTAGGTCTGAAGCCACGTTTTCCTCATTAGCCTAGTGAATGGAACAAATAGGTGCTTCAGTCTAAAGGTAACTTTTAACTTTCTATGCCATAGGTGCCTTGTCCTCCAAAATATACTATGGCCTTACTGGAAAGTTCAATATGCTAATTGGGCATTAGCTACCGGTACCATGTTTTAAGGGTCAGAGCACTTACACTGGGGATTTGACAGCATTACCCCAGTGCACAGAGTTAAAACACAAGCAGCATCAGATGACAACAAATGGGGGTCACCACTCAAAAAGAGACCATTTCTCACTGACCCATGTTCATAAATGCATTTGTGAATTGACGCCTTGACGGAGAAAGATAAATCAGGTAGAGGAAAGGGGCAACACATTTTTCTAGCCAAAAAGGAAGGTGGCAAAACATTAGTGTATCGTTTTATGTTAGTGCTGGCCAAAGCCTTCATGTTTCACTGAGTTGAAGAATGTACTGACTCCAGGGTGAAGAAGCTCCCTCACTAGGCACAGAGTACAGAGCAACCAATCACTTACTCTGTACCAAAGTTGACAGAGCTGTATATCTTACTCCACAGAGATGCATTAAGATTCAACTAATGCCCTATGAGTGGCTGAATGATTCTCTCTCTAGCATGCACAATCTTGCTTTCCAAATCAGGAAGTAGGTTTAAGTTGGAACAAATCCTTTGGAACCAATCTATGGTAATTCTTTCCTTCAATATCCTGCTCCACTTTTATATATTTCCTGTAGGTTGCTATGAATGAGAAAACCTGCTAAGTGTGCTGGAGTTTACACAAGTGGTGTGGCATAGCTTCTCAAAACATCACTGTTACTCTGCTGGACAGTTTCCGAATTGTCAGTATTGGAATGTCTAAAGCCAGTTGGCTGCTTCTTCTTCTCAAGTCAAAGTTTATCATCAGATGTCCAAGAAGACCATATAACTATACAATTAAAGGATAACTTAAATGTATAAAATGTCTTTACAATCTATACATCGAACTAAAGCTTTCAGAAACATCAATAAAGATTTTGGTAGTGTCCTCAGTAATGTCCCATAGCATTTTGGAAGATGCAGCCTTTGCCGTTAAATATTCTGTTTTCAAACTTTCTTTTGCAGTGCTCATCCAGTTTCAGAAACCAGTGCCTAAAATTACAAAAGGAAGGTCGGGTACTTGTGCGGTGCTGCATAATCTTGGGGCACCTCATAGGCTTTTAGAATGGTTAGTAAATCAATGCAATCGTTTTCCTCGCTTTCCTCAAAAACTCTCTTCCAGCAATCACTTCTTTGCCACACAATAAAGCAGCACATAAGCATTGCTGTCCTTCCCAAATCCATCACAAATGTTTCAAAATGTGAAACCCTCGTATCTCAGTTAAATGGAGCATTCACTTTTGATTAGGCCTGGCGAAATTTTAACTGGGCTGGAGTAAGCAGAGTATGTTCGATAATTACGCATTACTCATTTGACGCAAACTTACTGAAAATTAAATTAAACAATTTTGCCTGCTTGTGAGGATGGACAGCTTTGACAGGGTATCCCAACGTGTCCTGAGCCACCCTGCTAATGTTGCACTGAGGCTAATATACAGCTCTGCCAATGCACCTAAAAACCCAACTGCTATACTCTCTGCTACTCGTGCTTTTCAGCACACACAACTGTGCTTCTCAATCATGTCCTGCAGCACAACCTGCTGCTCAAGACTGGGACCCACAAACAACCCCACTAGTGTTCCTCACTCTTGCCCAGGAGCGCACCCTGCTATTCCTGCACTGAGATTCACAGACGGCTGTATCAATGTGTCTCAGTGTTGTCCAGCAGCTCCCCCCCTTCTATTTTTGCACTGTGGCACACACAGGTTTTCCAGTGTGCCTCAACATATCCTACAGAAAACCTGCTATTCTTGCACTGAGATACACACAAAGCTCTGCAAGCTTTGTGTGTATCTTGCAGATACACACAAATCTGCAAGATACACACGCTATCTTTTAAGCATACCCTACATATCATGCACTAAGACTCACCAGCATCTCAATAAGTCCTTCTTAACCTAGTTCTGAAGCATAATAAGTGCTTCCCAACCCTTTTCTGCAGCACATCTTGCTACTCATGCAATGAGACTCACATACAGCTCTGCTGATCAAATCTTTTCTGATCGACCCTTGCTACTCCTGCTTTCTAGCATACACGGCTCTGTCAATGCACCCTACTTAAGACCTGAACCATAGCATTTCATTCAAGACTGGGACCCACACACAGCTATGCCAGTGCACCTCAGTGCTATCCTGCAGCACAACCTGACATTCAAGACTGGGACCCAGTGCTTGATTTAAGGCGGTGTGAAAAGTACTGCAATATCTGGCACAGAGCTCAGGAAGAGGGGCGCTGTATTTTTAAATGCCTTATCAGGTTTAAAGCACTTGTTGCACAGTTCCTTGTGTGCCTGGCAATATTCAGATTGTAATAAAAATGTCAAGCTAACTCTGGTGACTAATGAACCTTCTGGAGAGATCTGAGTTCTCTCTAGTGAATATTTTGACTCATCGTAAGTAACACAGAGGGTTAATGTGCCTGCTGCAAGGCAGGCACCTGTAACATGCAAATCGCAGAATTGTTTTTTATATTGATAGCTCAGCGGGTTACTGCTTTTTTCAGAGAGCCTTTTTGTTTCTTGCAGTTCATATGTTACAATCAATCTAATAGAGAACAGTGAGCTTTGAACTGGCATTAAAGAGCTTCATGCAAACTTCAAGGCATAGGATTAGAACCTTATGTTTTTTCCCCAAGTATTTCTCTGTCCTAAGGTTGCAAAAAGGGTTTGTTTGTGTAAAAATGCATTCTTATTAGTGAAGCCAACCATGTTCACTGTGTTGCATTTCAATTTCTGAGTTTGCATTGCTCCAGACCAAGCACTCCTAAAATATACCTTCTACCAGTATGGATGACATGTGACTCTTACACTTTGTAGTCTTCATTGTCGTATGTAACATTTCCTATACACACATGTATGATTCATTGTCTCTGCATAATGTATGTATGATCAAAAGTTCTCTGACAGCCTACATTGGTATGAGTAGCAGAAGGAGAAATTAAATACATGTGAGAGCAGGACTTTGGAGAGATGAGGGGCACCCTTGGAGGGTGGTAGTAAGGGAATGCGTGGAGAGGACGAAAGTGGGGGGGCACCGAGAAAGATTGTTGCACCGGGCACCACTCGCGCTAAAACCGATGGGACCCATGCACGCAGCTATGTCAGTCAATTTAATCATGTTCTGGAGCAGCTCCTGTTATTTCTGCACTGACACTTGCACACAGCTTTGCCAATGAATGCCAGATCTGTGCAACAATACCACCTGCTACTCCTGCAGTGTGACATGCACAGCCCTGTACACCTCAATCCTGAACCTACAGTAAGTCCTGATATTTCTGCCTTATGATACACATAACTATGCCAGTGTACTCGCACTGTCCTACAAACAATCCCACTATTCCGGCACACACACATCTCTACCAGTCCACATCAATACTGCTGTGAGAAAATGGGGTTCTGTTGCAGTACCCCCCCACTTTTTGCCTGGCTTTTGATGCAAATCTGACTGTATAGTACTGGGTTCCTGCTGTCCAAGTTCCCAGTACCAGTGTTCTTTCCCTAAAAACATGTCCACAATTGGTACTTCTGCCCCCCCGCAAGTCCCTAGTAAGCTGTACGCGGGGTGCCTAGGGCATGGAGGCTGAAAAGAGACCCCTGGGTCCCCCTCACTGCCTCTGCCCCTGCAGCTGGAATGTCCCAGAGAGGTGAAAAAATGACCAAGTCAACATGGCACACTACCTGTGTGCCATGCCAGCTAGCACTGCCTAAGATATAGGTAAGTCACCTCCTAGCAGGCCTTACCAGCCCTAAGGCAGGGTGCACTATATCCCAGGTGTGGGCATATCTGCATGAGCAGATATGTCCCTACAGTATTAGGGACTAATACTTAATATTGTTTGTGCCAGGGAAGCCATAGAGAGTACATGGGCTGGGAACTTGACAACTCGAGTTCCATAGCACCATGATGACTTCACTGAACCCTGGTGTGTTTGGTACCAAACAGCTCCTTATAATAAATCCACACTGATGCCAGTGTGAGATTTATTAAAACGTGTACTCAGAGGGTGCCTCAGAGATTCCCACTGAAAACCTACCAACCCTAGTGTGGTCTCTGACCTGCTGTAGGCAGCCAGCCACCACCAGACATATTTATGGATCCCTGGGTAGAGAGCCCCTGCTCTCTGGAACCAGAAACAATGCTCATCCTGGGCAGAGGTGTCATAGCTCCGCCCCAGGATGGCCCAATGCTCAAAGAGCGAAGCTTCAAAGGCCTGCTGTCTTTGTAATACGACCCCCAGCCTCTGCTGCTAGCAGCAGATTGAAGCTCCTGGTCTGCACCTCCACTTTGGGCAGGAAAACCGGTGGGAAAACTTGGAAGAATAGGAGTTTGCCCACCTCTGCCAACTCCACCCCTAAGGTGAAGTAGGTGAGGTGAAGCACATCTTTCAGTCACCTCAATCTTGAAGATGAGGGCACTCCAGGGTAGGTCTATGCCCCCTCCCACAGGAGGGTGGCATAATAGAGGGTGTAGTCACCCCAGGTAAGGTCCCCATTGTCCCTACCTGCTACTCCCCTAAAATACCTCCAAAACGTAGTATTTAGGTGGATCCCCAAACCTAGAAATCCAAATCCAATCCAATCCAAAGAAGAAGACAGAATGCGACCGCAGTCGGGCCAGGAACTGAATACAAACCTCGGCAAGAACACTGCCACCGGTTCGACCAATGGACCTGCTGTTCTTCCAGAAACTCTGCAAGACCTCCAAGAAACCCCAGGGACCTTTCAACCTTCACCAATGTGCCAAGAACCTCCCTTTGGACTAGAGGCTCTAGTCTCCGCATCCCCCGGTACCAGAACCGCAGTAGTGAGGACCGACCCTGGGTCGACACGACTCACAGCTACCAAAGAACTTCAGAAGCACAGTGGTGAGGACCAACCCTTGGGTTGATGTGACTCACTGCTACTAAAGGACTCCACGACCACAGCAGTAGTGTCATATGGCTGTTAGGGTCATTGTCTACATTGCTAAGTTAGCATGAGCTCTGATGCCATGATGCTCCTTTGGCGCACGTTACTACATGACTTTATTTTGCAAGACTCTGTTTGTGCCTTTCACATGAGAACCGTCTGCTTTCTGCGTTCTCTGCCTGTTCCTGGAGTTTAGTCTGAACACGGTGTGCAAGGTCGATAAACAATGCCCCTTGTTATTCTGTTCTGGTCAGTCCCTAGCACCTAGACAAAACATGCTAGCACAGCTGCTACTGCTGGAAACTCGTGCTTTCAATCAATCAGGGAATTGTAAGCGCGCTACTCACCCGTGAGGGTCTCAAGGTGCTGAGGGGGGGGTCTGCAGATCTGTTTAGCCGAAGAGCCAGGTCTTGAGGGTCTTTCTGAAGGTGTTCAGGGAGGGGGCGCATCTGATGTCTGCCGGTAGCTAGTTCCAGGTCTTGGCTGCAATGTGAGAGAAGGATCTTCCGCCTGCTCTGGCTCTGTGGATGCGCGGGATTTCGGCCAGTGCGAGGTTGGAAGATCGGAGGTTTCTTTTGGGTACGTGGAAGTTGATTCTGTCGTTGAGGTATTTGGGTCCGTTGTTGTGTAGGCATTTGTAGGCGGGAGTGAGGATTTTGAAAGTGACTCTTTTGTCCACGGGGTCACCTTTCCGGCAGTGGATGGAACTGATAATTTCTTTCACGAATATACTGCCACTGCGCTTCTGCGGGATTATCGGCCTTATCGATCTCTTGTAGTTCCGTTAACAGCTTGGCAACACACCATATGGTTTAATAGCGCCCTTCCTCACTCTTTGACAGCGGTCCGTTTAGGCCCCTTATCGATTGATGGGGCCACATGGCCTGTTTTGGCTGGGTATACCCCGCATCCAAATGATCTTAATATTACAGTTGCAGAGCTACGCGTATTGCATACTTCGTTAATACGTGTACATAGAGCTGCTATACAGTTTATGTCACGCAACATACAGGTGGGACCACCTGGAGTTGCTGCACAACCACCGGGACCCGGTGGTATAGTTATCAGTCCTTTAATGATTCATTCGGTGATGGGCAAGCGCCCCCAAAATAAGGACGAACTTCCTTATTGGCTTGCTGAAATATTTGGGCAACTCGAAGCTGTTTTTCCTAATACCACACCTGTGGAGAAACACAGGATTCTGACCATGAGTTTACCTAAAGGCCTGGTTCCCAATTTGGCTGATTGTACCACTTGGGGTAAAGTGTTTGCAGCGGTATATATTTAATGTGTTTCGGCACCCCCTCAATGACCGTTCTCCCTTCCGTTATTAAACGTGTTCAGGATGAACATGGGGCCGAGGCAGCCCTGGAGTTGGGAATGAGACTGGTGGGGGTCTTCGATATTGTTTGCGATATGATCCTTGCAAATGTAAAGGGTGAAGCTGTAAGCTTACAAGTGGCACAACGCTTGGAGGCCGTTGCTGACGCAGCGCGAATTGCCAAAGATTATTGCTAAAGCTTATAAAACCTCAGGGCGCAATAGTCTGGGGATTAAGCCTTTTACTCAAACTCAACCTCAACAAAAAGCCCAGACTGATAAGGATGGGCACCAATGTTCCCTCTAATTTTTTTCCTCTGTGTGCGGCAGTGGAGGGTCTCTGTGCGCTGCAACCATGGCTATGTGCGCCAGGAATCAGACCGCGCGCGTGTGCAGCGCCAAATGTCACTCCAAACGTTTACTTAAGAAAGTGAAAAGATGGTGCATTTTCACACATACAGCACCACGTTAAGGGTCTTAAGGCCGGTTTTCAAATCAAGTTAGAGACATCCTGCATCATACTCATAGCCCCAGAGATGACCGAGCCAGCATTTGCACATGGATCTCCAGTTACCTCCAAGCTCCTGCTTGCACAAAAAGGGCATAAGCATAGGTCCATCGGGATGCACATAGAACCGAATTTGAGATTTCGCAATTCCGGTGATTCAGTCTCCCTGATTCACTCAACCATTGGTCAAATAAGAACTTGATATGGTCTTGTTGCAGCTGATACGTCCATTTGAGCCTATTCATAAAGCAGATGTTAAGTACGTCTTGGAGTGTGGCTTTGCTGCTGGTGATGATGTCAGCCACAATGGACAGTGAAATTCGAGCACTATCAAATAACCCTTCCTTAGTTTCTATAAGCATACGTGTATTCTTCATACCAACCAGATGTTTGTGCTAAGTTCCCACAGACTTTCATCTGTGTATTTCTCTACAGATCCATCAATGCAGTGGAGAGGACGCTACTTCCTGGATATTAGCAGATGTTTGATGTATTATATTGTTAGAATAGAACGTTTTAAGTGGACAGATCAGTTTTTCTCTCCTTTGGAAGGAACAAAGGTGACCCACGGTCCAAGCAAGGAGGGACCAGGCGGATAGTGGCAGCCATCAGCTACTGTCAGGTTAAGCAAACAGCACCCTGCTGGTAAAAGTCATTGAACATTCGACGAGAGAAGCAGTGGCAGGGCTGTAGGCCAGTAGTTCCATTGACAGTTATTTTCAGGGTGGCTACAAGGAAAAGCTGCTACACATTCACAAGGCACTACTGCTTGGACACAGAAGCTGTGAGAGATTCAGGGATGGGGCAGACAATGGTCTCCTATTTAGGTAATTGTTGGTATTAGTACTGATTGCTTGCCTCGTTCATGCATGTGAATTTATGAAAGATCCAATGTTGAAAAAGAAGCAGGTTACTTTATCTGTAACTACAGTTCTCCAGTATCTGTATCTATCATGATGGAGCAGACTTAGCTTGAGGATGGGTAGGGTCGTAAAGACAGACCTCTTGTCTTCCAGGAGGGGTGCAACCTGCAAAGAAATTAGAAAAGAAAAGGATTCGACTGAAGAGCATTAGACAGGATAGAAAGATGAGAAGGAGACAGTTCCAGAACTGGGAGGAAGACAGAATAAAGAGCGAGACCAGAGAAAGTAAAAAAGACTATCCTCTAGATAGGAAGGGGAAGACTTGGGGGAGGGGGGGGGAGAACAGTAGCACACGGAGGTCGCTGTGGGAAAAAGGGGCCAGTTGCTCAAATTTACACAGACTCGAGGGAGTCGACCTCTATGCTGAAGACAGCGTGAGGCACAAAGACACCAAATGCCAACTTCCCACTAAGGAGTGAAAACAGAGATGCCGCAGGGCAGAGGAGCGAGAACGGAGTTGGGGAAATGTGTGAGCCAGTAAGATGTTGAGGAAGGGCAAACTCCAAAGAGATGCCAGAGAGGGTGTGAAGAGAAAGACTAGTGCACACACAGCTACACTAGGAGACATGACTTTCCCTCACTTACGACCTAAGGATAATTCTTGTACCCAGGCAAGTATCTAAGGAATAAAGGACGGAGAGTGGGAAGAACTGACTTTATTTCAGGCATATATCATCATTAACCATGGAAGAGAGGCTAATGGAGTGCCCAAGACTTGAATATTAAAGACAAAAGAAGTGAAAGAAAGATAGAAAAGGAAGTTAAAGAAAGTTAGAAGCAGACAGAAAGGAAAAGACTGAAGGGATTTTGACAGTAAAAGCAAAGAGCGGAGAAGAAAGACAGTAAAGAAAAGATGAGTAAAAGAAGGAGTCAGAATTTTGTCCATTATATACACACATTTCTTTTTTCTCAATTCTACATGCCTATTTTTTGGGGCAATCTTTCTGGGAGAGATAAGAGACCCGGAACCACAGGGTGCATGACCAACACCAGAAATATGAAGGACCAAACATAAGATTGTATCTTATAGCACATTTACCAAGAACCAAAATAAATATGTAAAATTGTGTAAATAAATGTGTTTAAAAAGTAGCAGAAACCTGACCTATTTAGGGATGTATTTTCTTTTGTGACTTATTGCAAAGTGCTGTGAGAAGTGGGACGTAATTGACTTCTGAATGGAAGTGCTACTTCAACAACAGCAGAGACACTGCAATTAGCTTTGGAATAGATTGCACATGCCTCACAGCAAGAAAGTTCTACCTTGCAACAAACTTTGCAAACCCAAAATGACTGGTTAATCAAAATGCCCCCACTGAGGATGATACAATCATAAGACTGGCAGAAATGGTGGCTCATAGAAGAGTACATCCAAATGCACCTTCTGCAGTCCTACAAAAATACAATGCAAATTCCCCTATTCTTCCCGCTGGAAAACAACGAAAGGCTAGTCATGCGTCAAGATTCCAGCTTGATCACGCAGGCTTATCTGTAGATCTCATGTTAATTGCAGCCCCTCCACGAGCTGCGATTAACATAGATACTTAAACAAAAGCACTCAACCTGCGCGCAGCCTCGCTTTACTAACAAAACAATACAGCAAGTTTAAAAAACGGCGTGTGCTTTTTAGGGTAATCTGCCTTGTTTGCAGACTTGCTGTATTGTTTTGTTAGTAAAGCGAGGCTGCGGGGAGATTGTGTGCTTTTATTTAAGTATTCATGTTAATCGCAGCTCGTGAAGGGGCTGCAATTAACATGAATACTTAAATAAAAGCACACAATCTCCCCGCAGCCTCGCTTTACTAATAAAAGAATACAGCAAACAAACAGTTCAGGGCAATACAAAAGCACACGCGCAAGAAACAAAAGTACAGCAAGTGGCCAACACTTACCTCCGCTCCCGAGTGTTCACTGCAAAGTGGTCACTTCCGCCGCCATCCTCCGCAATATGGAAATGCCCGTTTTTCGCGCCCCGCGCCTTTTAAAAGCGGCGGCGGCGCGAATACTCTTGCGGGATGTGCCGTCTGTGCGCGCTCCACACATGGCACTGCGCGCTCGGGGGTAGAGAAGTGCGCGCGCGCGCGGGCGCGCGGCTTATTGGGAACAGTGGTTGTAACCAATGTTCCCTCTAATTTTTTTCCTCTGTGTGCGGCAGTGTAGGTGTTCCATGCACTGCAGCCATGGCTATGTGCGCCAGGAACCAGACCGCGCGTGTGGGTGCAGCACTAAATATCACTCCAAACTTTGGCTTAAAAAAGTGAAAAGACTGTGCATTTCCACACATACAGCACCACGTTAAGGGTCTTAAGGCAGGTTTGCAATTTGGATACTCACGCCATGACATGAATTGGTTACACAGGCAAGTCCACTTCGGGTTTAAAAAGCACAAGACTCCAATGGTGGTACCATCATAAGATTTTACTGCTGTAGGTGTAATGTTACTTGTTGTATCATATATCTGGATGCAGAGACAGAAAGAAGCAGCAAAATACCAGCTGGGCGGCACACTAGGCTAAGCAGAGATTTCTAACTTACGTGTTACTTAAGAAATGCAGAAAGTCCAAAAGCACAATGTGTAAAGCGTGATTGTGCTCAAACCTGTCCAGGCCGCCCGCTCTGTCAGGGGGCACAGGAGCTAAATTATTGGCCACACCGGCAAATTATTTCTAAGCAGCCCGGGACGGCCGACTGGAGTCCACTGGGCGAGGGAGAGTGCACTGCTGCATCATGCAGTCAGGAGACAGCGGGGAGAGGGCCAGTCATCACCAGTGGAGAGCCACGCTGCAGAGGGGAAGAAGAAAAAGAACTACAGAACGAACACAGTAAGTATAACCACCAGCCACTGTCAGTCACAGTATACCAGTCACAATCAAATTGATTTTATTTTAGGAAAGCGCATGATATTCTTTCTTTGGAAGTTCCCGGCTGCCTATTGAGGAACGTCAAAGCAGTAAGCCATACACAGGGTACGGTAGTACGCCCGACTTGCTATCGCCGCTGTAAACTTTAGAACACGAGTTGGTGAATTACCTGGTGTGTATTCTAGCACCAAATCTTAACGTTTAGCCAAATACATCCGCCTTTGACAGAATTACTGAATAGCGCGATCCACAGTAAGAACTGAGATACAACTATGAACTAAGTGGTGGGAAAATTAAACATTGTTTTTCTTATTGCGGTGCTGGCTGCAGGCACAGAGAGGGTGTGGGATTGGTATCATATAGTCCACTTGGGGCCTCAGTGGCAATGTACTGTGTGTGTGCTTACAGGACTTCACAGTTTTGTCAGCGTCGGTGACTGAGACTATGCAGGATGTTTTCATTTTACTAGCATCACCATAGAAGGCATTGATGCTGCTTGGGCTGGCGGCTGGGCCCCCATAAAACAGCATGCACGGGGCCCCGTAAGAAGCAAAAACTGCTGTGAGCCAGAGCGAGAAACCATGAGGAGAACTGCCTGTGGCTCTCCATGCGCTCTGACACATCTTTAAATTGCAGCTATAAACTTTTTCCTTCCTCCCTGGCTGAAGCACCAAAACACACCGCAGCTCAAGACTGAAAATAAAGCTGCTCTCAGGCACTGGTGGAAAGCAGCAGTCAGGTAACTCACCCTAGGGTTGATACCTTTTCCAGTGAAAAATTGGCCATTAGTTGTTATTCAAAGAACCTGCAAAGGCCTGGACCTGATACTAAATAGGACTGAATACAAAATTGAATTTTTTCATTGGAACGTGCCATTTCTGTATATGTTTACTTTAAGTGTTAGTCACTCATAGATCACCTCCAGAACACTTTTAAAACTGCTTTCTATTTATATTTGTTCTTTGTAGTATGTACAGATAAAATGTAAAAATTCCAGCTTTAAGTGATTTTGCTTATTATTGTACTGTCTGCAACATCAAAATATCTGCCCTGTGTTCATTTGATTTCAGCAGGATGTGCTTAGCTGTATTACTGTGCAATAAAGTACAAAGGCATGGGGGGTATGAGATGTTTTAGGATTATTTCTTTACTTTTATATCTTCTGGGCACACAAATCATATCAGTATCTTAACTTTCCATTTCAGGGGTTTTGAAGCAGTTTCAAGATATTGTAGGTCTTATTGATCAAAAGGGTGTAATTTCCAATATTTATCTCTTTCCATGCACTTCATCGCTTGGTTTCACTCTCCAGAAAATGTCACACTATGGGGAGACTTACTAAGATTTTGCCGTATTCAGAGGAATAACGGAAGAACTGAAGTACCATTTCCAGCATCTATATGTTCCTACAATTGATACATATAGAACAAAGGTTGCATTTTCAAAGTCAGACAACCAATATAGAAAAAGCGTTTTGTTAACCAATTTATTCTTTGTTGTGGGCGAATACATGCCTCCCGCAGAGCCTTTTCCCTCCAAAGGAAGGCAGGGATCCGCTACCCTGATCGTCATCCACCCACTGTTTATACAGTAACTGGAGGAGGATCTTCCTTTATCAGAAGTGCTTATCGAAATCACTGTGCCTCTTTTGGTCACTTATCTTTTCTTATACTTAACTGACACCCTGCTGTATCTGGGCTGTAATGTAGAGGACAAAGTAGTTTTGGATACAGTGATATAGAACTCAATTAATTTCAAGGCTGTCAAGTATCATAGACACTGTCATGGGCCTTAGGGCGAGAAAGCAATGAAGCTCCCAGCTGCAATCTCAATGACAAAATACAGCAATAATCGGGGTTCCGTGGGCCCCTTTGAACCCTGGGGCCACTGCACCTGCTGCACCAAGGGAAGCTACACCCCTGAGTCTGGGATGATAACAAACATATATGCGATATATAGGACAACGATTTTCCTTTAAGAAATATTGTACACTTTCAATTTACTCTAGTTCACCCAAATGTATTAGCGCATGACGGTGCTGCAATTAAATATTTTCACAAAGGCCCACAAACAGCCCGCAGCCCATTAAGAAAGAAATGCTTCCGGGCAACCAGAAAATTACAGATTTTTGCGCCGCTCGCGTTTTAAAAGTGGCGGCGTGAACGTTCTCCCGGGATGTGTGCACGCTTCACTCAGGACACTGTGTGCTCGGGGTCACTGAGGTGCGCGGGTGCGACCGCACCTCACAGGGAACCCTGGTCCCAGGCACTCCTTACTTCCCACCTACTCTACGGCAAATCTTAATAGTTTGGCTTACCAAACTTTCTTATCAAGCACCTCCAGATCACCAAAAATGCGGCAACCAGATTTCTTCTCATCACCTAACATCATCATCACCTGACCTCTGGTCACCTGTTTGATTTCCACTGGCTCCTTATTGTGAAACTGTTGATTTTCTAGGCTCTTTGCCCGATGTACAGAGCCTTCACAAAACAGGCCCTAAGTATCTCTGTAACCAGGTTAGTCTATATAAACCTACTCGTGACCTTCGCTCCGTCCATGGTAAGCTGGTCACAATTCCACGTCAGTAAGGCGAGACATGAAGGCAGTTTTTTCAGTTTCTTGTCCCATAGGCTCTGTAATAAGCCCCCTACCCCCAAATATTCATCTATCTTCTTCTGAATCTGTTTTCAGATAGAAACTTAAACCCTAGTCCACTTACTAAATCTTCTCTTTTCTTTCTCCAGCTTTCAGTTGGATGCCGAACTGTGGGAAGCAGCATGCTTCACAAAATACAATTCAATTCTATGCATCACAGGCACAACGGCTGGAAATTCTATAAAGGCATGTCCAAGATTTCCTTTTCACATTTAAATGTGCGCAGTGACTTATTTAATTCAAGGCATACAGTATTCAATTGGTTGCCTTTTATTGGCGAATGCGTTTTTGTCACTTGCTTGCTATGCCTTAACATTAGGTCCTTTACGAGCTTCAGGTGCTCAGCAATGGATGGATTTGGCCCCAGGGATGAGTGGGCTGCTTCTTGCACTACAGCTACTGTTCTTCCCATCCACAATGCTAACACGCTCCTGAATATAGTCACTGTGCTTCCGAAAAGCAGTAACATTGTTTTTGCCTGTTAATGAAAGGATCTGCAGCGATGCATTTGAGGAGTTTCTCTTAACAAATGCCGTTAATCAGTCACTTTTCGGATCTTTAAAACCAATATCTAGGATACAATCATTAAAGTTTAATTTTGTACAGCAGTAAACACCACATTTCCACCATTTATAAGGTATGAAAATAGCAGTTGTTACTATTACATAGTTTAGGGTACTCACATCGGAAAGATGAGAGGATGAGTCTGCTTTACCGAGTTTTAAATTCCAAAACATCACACCAACCAGCAACAAGCATTCAGCACACCCAGCAACCTTCTCAGCCTATTTATGATGACATTTTTCAAAAACAGAACCTATATTAATAATACTTGGCAAAGTTATTCTAATACATGTAGCAAATAGGCACATTCATACATTTGTACCCTGTGGTTTAAAAGAAAATAATATATGCGAGTGACAACTTGAAAAAAGTGAAGCTTCATACACTTTTTTGTTTGTTTTATGTAGCGCAAACTCGACCCGAAGGGGTTAGAGCGCTTTACATGTGCACCAGTTACGTTATAGACTTACACATACATTTTTTTTTTGTTAAGTGATTTGCCCAGAAATTTAAAACTTACATGTAAAAAACTGAGGGGCATATCATCAAGCCGGCGATAAGAAATTATTGCCGCTTTAGCGTCTGTTTTCAGACGAAAAGCGGCGATAATTTTATCGCTGTATTAGCAAGGCCACGCAATCGCGTGAATCCTTGCCCTATCGCCCTTTTCCATAACGCCACCTTTGCATCTCTAATGAGATGCAAAGTGGGCGTTCCGTCCCAAAATAACTGGAGAAATGTCGTTAACCGACATTTCTCCAATTATCAAGGGAATCCCCAACAAGCATAGCGATGAGAAAAGTAGCGCTAACCTTGGTTAACGCTACTTTCCTTACGCATGCTTTTAGTTTGACTTAGCCATGATATCCAATGGAAGGTGGATATCATGGTTAAGTATGCCCAGCCCTATCAACAAGCTATCGCCAAATGTCGTGCGATTATCGCTGGATTTCCAGCGATAATCGGACATATCGCAGCTTGCGCCAGGAATTTTATCGATTCTGAGATAAGCGCTGCTAATAGCACACTATCTCAGCGATAAAATTCATCGATCGCCGGCGATAAATATCCTAGCGCTAAGTGCGCTTAGCGATATTTATCGCCGGTTGTTGATAATATGCCCCTGATTAAGCTGACTGTTAAGGTTGCAGGGCTGGGCAGCGCTGACTAGACTTTTAAAACTCTTCCTCTGGGTACCAGCGGGGCCAGCGTTATGAGAGGCTGCAGGCACTAAATAAACTCCGGCAGCCGTGTTCAGCCCAGACTCACGTGGCATGACTATATCAGGCAGCAGGCACCACCAAGCTGACACTGTCCAGCAGCCTCTGTGGCGGCACTCACTGGAGAGCCAAATAGAGCAAGGCTGAGGGCTGATTGTGGGCCATTGTGAAAATATTCCTGTTAATTGCAGCGCAGGAGGGTGCTGCAATTAACAGGAATGCTTTCACAAGTGCCCACAATCAGCCCTCAGCCGCGCTCCATTAAGAGAGAAATTTACAGCAAGCCCAAAAGCACAACGTGTGCTTTACAATACATGTCGTACTTTTGAACTTGATGCATGTCTTTTCTTAATGGAGCCTGCTGACGGCTGATTGTGGGCACTTGTGAAAGTATTCCTGTTAATTGCAGCACCCTACTGCGCTGCAATTAACACATATTTTCACAATGGCCCACAATCAGCAGGCAGCCGTGGCCCATTAGGAAAGAAATGTAGCAAGTGCAGGAACCACTATCTATGCAACGCGTCCCCGCAACCTGAAAATTACCGGTTTTCGCGCCCGTCGCGTTTTAAAAGCGGCGGCGCGAATGCTCTTCCGGGATGTGCGCGCTTCACTAAGGACAGTGCGCGCTTGGGGTCACTGAGGTGCGCGGGCGCGGAGGCGCGCACCTTGCAGGGAACACTGATGGGCACCCGTTCTTTCCTAAAAAGAACTGGAAAAATAAAAAACAGGGGCAGCAACAACAGAAGCAAGGTTTGCATGCTAGTTTACTGACACCTGATTCTTCTGAGCGTACTTATGATTTGCACGACCGTGCGAAAATTAAGACTCCTGATAGATTCCAATTCCCTGATCAGCGCTCTCCTCGTTCTTTGCAGGACACAATGGACTCTCAAGTCGGTGGTGGGGAGTGCCAGGATCACGGCAAAAGTGCCTGGACTGGACATGGGCAGTGACTCTGCTCGACAGCGCGGCGGAGGTTACCATAGTGCGAGAGAAGGCACTGCGTCCCTGTCTGGAGGCGAGAGCAACTGATAAATTTATTACTGTAGGAACAGCAGATACTCGAGTTGCGCCCCCGGTTAGAATGTATGAAATTGTCTTCCAAATTGAGGGTGATATACCCCGTACAATTACAGCAGTTTTCTGGGAAAATCTCACCTCCTCGTATGACATTTTATTAGCGGAGGTAGATTGGCCTCCACCATTTGTTCTGGCTGCTTCTAGGGGGGAGGACGTGATACTTCCGTGTTTTTCACGCTACGTCACTGAGGATGCTAAACAGGCTTATGCATCTGAGTGGGCGGTGGCCCTTGCCCCAGCGGTGTACCGTAATCAAGTGGGCTGGGATAGAGATTCACCGGCGCATGAGATACCATTACGGTATATGCCACAGCCACAACCACAATATCCAATCAGACGAGAGGCTAAAGCTCCCGTTTGTGACATTTTTACTCAATTGGAATATCAAGGTGTAATTGAATCCTGTGTATCACCGATGAATAATCCTCTTTTTCCGGTATCGAAACTGGACGGATCATATCACATTGTCTTGGATTATCAAAATTTGAATAGTCATTGTCGTATATTGCGGTACAGAACACTCACAGCTCTGCGCTAGTAAACAGCATTGTTCACAAAAAATACAAAACAACACTGGATATATCCAATGGTTTCTACAGTCATAACTTGGCTCCAGAGAGCCGTGACTTGACAGCATTTAGTGCCATCGGAAATCAAAAAAGAATTACGCGTTTGCCTATGGGGTATAAGAACAGCTTTTGCTGCATGTGTTGTGTCTTTGTTGCACAGCTTAGACCCAGATGCATTCTCGTACGTAGAATGTATTTATGTAACGAACGATGAACTGATACCACATCTTGTCCGAGTCCACCGTATTATTTTGTTGTTTGCCGACTATGGATACAAATTCAATTTTGCTGAATCACACATCACTTGTTTTGCGGTACTCTTTTTGAGCTACGAGCTCAATAATGAAAGTAAGGGGTTAGCCCCCCACTTTCTGGAGAAATGTGCACAATTGCAACCTCCATCTACACTGAAGAAGCTTCAGCCTTTGCTGGGATTTTTACATTTCGGGCGGACATACATCCCCGATTATGCCCAGGGTATCAAACCGCTTTGTGCGTTGATATAACCTACATATTCTTCTGCCTGCTGACTTCCGGAACATACCTCTATTCTACAATCTTTGCAGTCAGATCTGCTAGCGACTAACTACTTGTTGACGCGTGATAATTCCACGAACCTGGTCATACGTATTGTACCGGGGCCGGGTTTCACATACTTGACGTTCAACGAAGGCGACACAGTACCTATTGCATACAAATCACATTTGTACAATGCAGCGGAAATGCGATTTTTGAATGTTGAAAAGATTTTGACTGCAGTCCAAATGGCGATCCTGAAAGAACGTTCGCTGGCGCAGGGGAAACGCATTCTTATGATTTCGCCTATCCCTGCTTTAGAAGCAGTGACTAAAGCGAACTCTAAAGCTTTACATCCCCGTTGGATACAATGGGCTACTTCTTTAACATCGGCTGATGTCACATTTATCTTTGATCCTGCTCTTCAGACACAGGAGTTTTTGCAGTATGAACATGTTCATTCTCCTCCATTGTCGTTGCTTCCTTTGGATGAGTATAAATGTATCATTTATACAGACGGCTTGGCTCAACTGGCCATCGGGTCCAAACATGCTTATTCAGCAGCTTGCGCTATTGTGGCTAGTTTAATTGTAAATGGTGAATTTAAGTCTTCAATTGTGCATACACAGGCACTGGGGGACTGTACGGCGCAATTGGCAGAGCTGAGTGCTCTTGTTCTGGCTCTTGAGTTTGCAGACCCTAATGTGAATACTCTTATTGTGTGCGACTCTTACTACTGTGTCAAGTCTTTCAATGACAACTTATTCTTTTGGTCTCAGAATGATTATCAGGACTCTAAAGGATGCGCAATAAAGCATAAAATGCTTTGGGTTCGAGTGGTGGAGCTTAAAGAACATCTGTCACTCACACAGGTATTTCATACTCTTGGCCATCAGCGTGTGGGAGCACATGCTGTTGGTAATTCTTTGGCTGTTGAGGCAGCCAAATCTGCAGTAGCCACGTGTTCCGTTGCAGCAGTTACAAGATCCATGACTAAGATAGATAATGACATTTTGGCAGCTATAGCTGCTACGAAGGATGGAACTGCTGACCATGCAGGGCTTCCCTTCAAAGTATTCTCATCAATTATCTCCTGAACAAGTTCCTTATGCTAAAATTCTGTCAGTTGGGAATTGGCTGATTCCCAACATGGACTGCAGACTTCCCTTGATCATAACCGCACATGAAGGCATGGCTTCTGCATATGCCGGAGTGTCTGCGACTGTTTCTATTTTACAGCAACATTATTGGTGGCGTGGTTTATATAATCAAACCTTATGTCCTTTCTTGTGACATTTGTCAACAAATCAAACCATCTACGGTTTCTCGACCACCACAAACACAGCTATGTATATCAAATCAACCGTTTGGCTGTGTATATCTTGATCACTGCGGTCCATTGACTTCAGATACTGCATATAAATATATTTTTGTTGCAGTTGATTCGTGCACTAGATTCCTGTGGGTTTGGCCACAACGCAGCGCTGATGCTCAAAATGTCATTAGAGATTTGCATGTCTTTGTCGGGACATCTGCCTGTGGCACCTTCCACTCAGACCAAGGTCCAGCGTTCGCCTCAAAGGCGTACAAGGACGTGATGAAGTCATTGGGGGTGCTGGTGGAGTTTTCGTCTCCATACAGGCCTGAGGACAATTCTATAGTGGAGCGAAAGAACCGTGACTTGAAGCAATCTTTGACAGCTAGAGTCTCAGGTACTGGCAGGAACTGGCTGGCCCATTTGTATGGAGTCCAATGTGCACTTAATAATCTCCCAAGAAGATCTATGGGTGGGCGGACCCCATACGAAATGCTCTTTGGCATTAAAATGTTTGTGCCAGACCTTGATGGTCTAGACGCTGTGGCGGCAGCTGCAACATTTGACGTAGATAACCATTCTACTATGTTACAGAACCTACAACAGACCTGTGACAGCTACGCAACAGAATATATACCCTCTTCCAATGACACGGTGATGCTGATTCCGGTCGCCGGCTGGCTTCCCAAGATAGGAGATCTGGTACGAGAAAAGCTGGAGAACAAAAAAGAATTTGGCCCCTCTTATCGTGCACCAGTCCCAGTTCATGGATTGAAGGGTTCTCGTACAGTGATACTAACACCTTAGCTTGGTCGCAAAGAAAACAGATACATTTCAGTTGACAATATCAAACTACACCATCTGGCCGATTCTGAATAGTGTGACTCCTAGTGTTTCATGAAGCGCTATTTCTTTGAATCCGATGGCTTTTGCCTCTTCGAGTAATGCCCGTGCAGTTGAGGGTGAGATGGAAACTACTATTGACTTTTTGCTTGTTGTGCCTTCGTCCTCTACCAACGCAGACGTCGAGTATGCTTATCCTGCAGATGAGTCCCACATTGAAGTACCGGACAGTCCTTTACATCATCAAGCTGAGGCTGCGCTACCACCGTTAATAAACATGGGTGCAAACGGTTATTTTGGCGACCGTACGAGCTTCTCTTATGACTCTTCCTCCTCGTCCTCCTCTGTGGCACCTCCACCGACAAAAACGAGTATTTTTATCACTTGGTTCACAAAGACTTACCTGACCCCACACTGGACCTACATCTGGTTAGTACTTATCCTGATTTTCCTCTTCATGTCGATTGGATTTGTGACAGTATTTTTCATCAATGGTCATTATTTGCCAGAACGCTCTGCAGTACAGTTGGTCGAAGGAATTCTGGCTCCCCATACATCGTCCCATATCATGAAACGTGATCAGGCCCTTGTGAACATTTTGGCTTTCCCTGTCGCTGATGGCATAGTTTGGGATAAGGTTGCTTTCGAAATCCATGGTCCGACGGAAGTCCTCAAGATACCATACTTGTTCTGCGTTTCATTAGGAGATGTGGTAACACAGGACATACATTCTGATGATTGGGATGTACAAGCAGTACATTCATTATTTTCTGATTTAAAGTATTATGCTGCTTTTGATGCTGAAGATTTGTATTTGAATTCTGCCAATTATGCTGATTTATTCTGTTTTCAACAGTATGGCCATCATTTCTTACACAAAACAAACACATTAAGACCTGTTTTTAATTACACGCAGTGGGAACATTGTCCAACTCCCTTACAGGGGAGTTCTAAAACGCTTAGAAATAAGTTCACCTATTTCACTGATTACAACACGTCGAATCCTGAATCCTATTTCTTTAAATTGACATTGCCATCTCAATCTAAATTTATTCTCACACACACAAAATTAATATATTCAAATTCATTTAGGACTGAATTGGCCATACAGGGTTATGATCACTGGAAAGAAACCATTGATTTGAAATCGATTTGGGGCAGTAAAGCTTGGCAGGTCCAGGGAACCGAAGCTTTACATCGGGCATGCCTAATCCCGACTCAAATATTATTTTTAAATGACACAGTGCACCAAACTACATCTTTTGACCTGGCTACTGCCAAATTTCTGAATATCCCATCCATTCCGTCATTGGCTGAGTATGAAAATTGGTGTAAACACACAAATTATACCATTGATGTACTACAAGCTCTGTTTTAAAATGACAGTTTCAAAATCTCTGATGTTGACCCCTCAGGATGGTTGTTGTGGTAAACCAATTCTAATGCATGTCAACTGCGGTTTCATAACGCAACGAGCGGTTTCACACAAACAAGACCGATCCCCGGTACCCACATTCACACTCTGTCACCACATATCCGGTGGGAAAATTGAGCCAACAATGGTTAGAACACTCAACTCTGTCGCCGGTGAAACAACACCTGTCTCTCTTGTCGAGCGACATCAATTTGGCTGATTTTATCTTGGGTCCTAAAACTCCCCGATCAAAGAGATTCATCTATGCGGCTTATAGTGAAATATGGAAACTTTCGCAGATGGAAGCAGCGTTCCGTCTGCGCCAAATTGACAAAGCAAATTTGGAAAAAGTTCTTGCAGTAGTCGACAATAGCATAAATACACTGTCTTCCCGCATTTATACTTTAGATAATATTGTTTCGTCTGTTATTGATATTGTTCAAAGTGATGTATCTGTGTTATATCATGGTCAAAATCAATTACGATCTGTGATGCAATATGCATGGACGTTACAGACTCTCAAAATGGGAAAAGTACAGTGGGATTATTTGAACGCTCCTGCTTTGTTTTTACCATTTAATCTAACTGATAAACAGAGATTCATGTCCATGAAAGATGCTACCTACACACTATTAAACATTGAATAATTAGAACACTTGCCGTTTTCTGTAGCGGAGACCGATTCGGCTGTAGGAGAATGGGGGAGAATGTTTGCATTGTCAGCAATCCGTCCATCATTTGTTTGCTGTAACACTTTTCGCCCTAAGTGGGATGGGTATGCCCAGACGTGGGTCCCTTGCTCACTGTGCCACTGGATTCAAGCTAGCCTGGCAGAAGAAGGGTGACATACCCTGAAACCGGTCCCAGGATGCTTGTTTCCGGTCCAGGGAGGACCTGGCCTGGCAGTTCGGTTTGGACTGTTCCCATGGGGCACAGGGTCAAGACTGATTTGCATATGGCTGGGTCCAAACTGGGGTGGCGTAGTGGGCAAAAGAACGATGGATTTAACCCAGATCTTTTGACTGGGGGAGAATGTTTGCATTGTCAGCATTCCGTCCATCATTTGTTTGCTGTAACACTTTTCGCCCTAAGTGGGATGGGTATGCCCAGACGTGGGTCCCTTGCTCACTGTGCCACTGGATTCAAGCTAGCCTGGCTGAAGAAGAGTGACATACCCTGAAACCGGTCCCAGGATGCTTGTTTCCGGTCCAGGGAGGACCTGGCCTGGCAATTCGGTCTGGACTGTTCCCATGGGGCACAGGGTCAAGACTGATTTGCATATGGCTGGGTCCAAACTGGGGTGGTGTAGTGGGCAAAAGAACAATGGATTTAACCCAGATCTTTTGACTGGGGGAGAATGTTTGCATTGTCAGCATTCCGTCCATCATTTGTTTGCTGTAACACTTTTCGCCCTAAGTGGGATAGGTATGCCCAGGCGTGGGTCCCTTGCTCACTGTGCCACTGGATTCAAGCTAGCCTGGCTGAAGAAGGGTGACATACCCTGAAACCGGTCCCAGGATGCTTGTTTCCGATCCAGGGAGGACCTGGCCTGGCAGTTCGGTCTGGACTGTTCCCATGGGGCACAGGGTCAAGGCTGATTTGCATAAGGCTGGGTCCAAACTGGGGTGGCGTAGTGGGTAAAAGAACGATGGATTTAACCCAGATCTTTTGACTGGGGAGAATGTTTGCATTGTCAGCATTCCATCCATCATTTGTTTGCTGTAACACTTTTCGCCCTAAGTGGGATGGGTATGCCCAGACGTGGGTCCCTTGCAGACTGTGCCACTGGATTTAAGCTAGCCTGGCTGAAGAAGGGTGACATACCCTGAAACCGGTCCCAGGATGCTTGTTTCCGATCCAGGGAGGACCTCGCCTGGCAGTTCGGTCTGGACTGTTCCCATGGGGCACAGGGTCAAGACTGATTTGCATATGGCTGGGTCCAAACTGGGGTGGCGCAGTGGGCAAAAGAACGAGGATTTAACCCTGATCTTTTGACTGGGGGAGAATGTTTGCATTGTCAGCATTTCGTCCATCATTTGTTTGCTGTAACACTTTTCGCCCTAAGTGGGATGGGTATGCCCAGACGTGGGTCCCTTGCTCACTGTGCCACTGGATTCAAGCTAGCCTGGCAGAAGAAGGGTGACATACCCTGAAACCGGTCCCAGGATGCTTGTTTCCGGTCCAGGGAGGACCTGGCCTGGCAGTTCGGTTTGGACTGTTCCCATGGGGCACAGGGTCAAGACTGATTTGCATATGGCTGGGTCCAAACTGGGGTGGCGTAGTGGGCAAAAGAACGATGGATTTAACCCAGATCTTTTGACTGGGGGAGAATGTTTGCATTGTCAGCATTCCGTCCATCATTTGTTTGCTGTAACACTTTTCGCCCTAAGTGGGATGGGTATGCCCAGACGTGGGTCCCTTGCTCACTGTGCCACTGGATTCAAGCTAGCCTGGCTGAAGAAGAGTGACATACCCTGAAACCGGTCCCAGGATGCTTGTTTCCGGTCCAGGGAGGACCTGGCCTGGCACTCGGTCTGGACTGTTCCCATGGGGCACAGGGTCAAGACTGATTTGCATATGGCTGGGTCCAAACTGGGGTGGTGTAGTGGGCAAAAGAACAATGGATTTAACCCAGATCTTTTGACTGGGGGAGAATGTTTGCATTGTCAGCATTCCGTCCATCATTTGTTTGCTGTAACACTTTTCGCCCTAAGTGGGCTAGGTATGCCCAGGCGTGGGTCCCTTGCTCACTGTGCCACTGGATTCAAGCTAGCCTGGCTGAAGAAGGGTGACATACCCTGAAACCGGTCCCAGGATGCTTGTTTCCGATCCAGGGAGGACCTGGCCTGGCAGTTCGGTCTGGACTGTTCCCATGGGGCACAGGGTCAAGGCTGATTTGCATAAGGCTGGGTCCAAACTGGGGTGGCGTAGTGGGTAAAAGAACGATGGATTTAACCCAGATCTTTTGACTGGGGAGAATGTTTGCATTGTCAGCATTCCATCCATCATTTGTTTGCTGTAACACTTTTCGCCCTAAGTGGGATGGGTATGCCCAGACGTGGGTCCCTTGCAGACTGTGCCACTGGATTTAAGCTAGCCTGGCTGAAGAAGGGTGACATACCCTGAAACCGGTCCCAGGATGCTTGTTTCCGATCCAGGGAGGACCTCGCCTGGCAGTTCGGTCTGGACTGTTCCCATGGGGCACAGGGTCAAGACTGATTTGCATATGGCTGGGTCCAAACTGGGGTGGCGCAGTGGGCAAAAGAACGAGGATTTAACCCTGATCTTTTGACTGGGGGAGAATGTTTGCATTGTCAGCATTTCGTCCATCATTTGTTTGCTGTAACACTTTTCGCCCTAAGTGGGATGGGTATGCCCAGACGTGGGTCCCTTGCTCACTGTGCCACTGGATTCAAGCTAGCCTGGCTGAAGAAGGGTGGCATACCCTGAAACCGGTCCCAGGATGCTTGTTTGCGGTCCAGGGAGGACCTGGCCTGGCAGTTCGGTCTGGACTGTTCTCATGGAGCACAGGGTCAAGACTGATTTGCCTATGGCTGGGTCCAAACTGGGGTGGCGTAGTGGGCAAAAGAATGATGGATTTAACCCAGATCTTTTGACTGGGGGAGAATGTTTGCATTGTCAGCATTCCGTCCATCATTTGTTTGCTGTATGGTGAATTCATGGCATCTCTTTGCCTTTTTAGTTGTTTCAATTTACATATTGCATGAAACATTTCCCAATTGGCCGCTTTGAACCTCTTGGTAGTGCATTTCTCTATGAATTATGGTCCCTACCTTTCACCTACAGATGTCAGCGAGAGGGTAAGGAAGTGTTCCTAACATGGGAGGACTGCGATTCCACAGTAGGACATTCCCTAGTTTGCGAACAAGTTAAGTTGCACAGCGCTTGTAATGTGTCCGCACTTACTCTGGCTTGTTTTTTTAAAGGGACGCCTGTCCCGGCAATAATTCCCGCTCTCACATTGCTTTCTAACGTCAATTATCTTATTTTGAATAACAACCACTGCTGTGGCTTATGGGCAGGCATCCCGTATATAGTAACAGTTTCACAACGTGTTACTTGTTGTAGCAATGTGCTTTTTCCACCCCCGCATGGGATTGTAGATAGTTCCATTTGGCCTTCCATTCCAACTTTGAAAACAGATTTCAATAAACTAAGCAGACTCAAAGCGCTATTGTTTCAACAAGAAGTGCCTCTCATTTCGGCTCGAGAGACCTTCGAGTTGCAGGTGGCTAGAATATCTGGTGAGATTCAGTCACTTCTGAACACGAACCTCCCACTTCATTTTGGGCAGCTGATACATCAGATATTTAGTGCGTCTGACATGGAAGGCCTTGCTCATTTTTTTAAACTTGTGGGATCCGGCCTTGTGACTTCTTTTCAGACGATATTTGGAGTAATACCGGCCTTTTATTCAGTCTATTTTTTCCAGCGTCTTTGGAGGGTTTCCCTTAATACTGGCGCTGGCGGGTGGCGTCCTGATTCTTCTGCTCCTGCTATGCAATGGCTGCCCATCATGTGGTAATGCACAGACCCGGCCAATTGCAACTGTACCAAGACCGAATGCAACAACTTTTTGGATGCTTGCCATTAGCGACGCTTAGTGTGAGTTATGGACTAACTTTTTGCTTTACCTACTTCACTTGCGTGCAACCTCGTTCTGCTGCCAGCGGTGCCCTTTCTATTGGGCCTTGGATTTATGCCTCTCCAATACGTCATGCACAGACCCGGATTATGACCTGTTACTGGGTCCATTAGTGGCCCATGACCTGGCCGGCTCTCCGGATGACCGTATGGCGCGTGCGGCTGCACTTGGGGTGTTGGCTGATTGGAATATCTGTGCGGCTGCACAGAACCTCTTGCAACGGAGTTTGATCGAAAATCACGCAAGTTGCCCGGATATGCTCTTGGAGGCATCGGATTATGAGGAGCACGTGTGTTCCTTCGAGTTACTTGATTGGATGGCGTCCCTTTTTGCTATGAATGATAGGGATGACTTTCTGGAACGAATTGCATTCTTAAGTTCATGTACTTTTATGCATTTTCCAACTCCAAATTAATCACGTTCTCAATGAACAACATTTTAATTGACGAAATTTTTTGGGGGGAAATTTTCCAATTTGGTTTTTTTCAGCGCTTCTAGACTCTGCTTACTTTTTAACTCTGTTTGGGTCTTTTATCTATATGCTATGACCTTACCAAGGGGAGGGTGTCATATGGCCATTAGGGTCATTGTCTACATTGCTAAGTTAGCATGAGCTCTGCTGCCATGATGCTCCTCTTGCGCACGTTACTACATGACTTTATTTTGCAAGACTCTGTTTGTGCCTTTCACATGAGAACCGTCTGCTTTCTGCATTCTCTGCCTGTTCCTGGAGTTTAGTCTGAACACGGTGTGCAAGGTCGATAAACAATGTCCCTTGTTATTCTGTTCTGGTCAGTCCCTAGCACCTAGACAGAACATGCTAGCACAGCTGCTACTGCTGGAAACTTGTGCTTTGATATTATGGGGATGCATGTTGTTCTGAAAAACACTTGGAGAGGGACCTTTCGAGGGAGAAGAGTTAGACTGTTCCTATGATGTAAAAATTCCATCTAGGCACTAAGGTATGGGGTTTACTGACAAAGCCCAGAGATCTTCCTTTATATAAAAGAACTCCTTCTTACCAAGGGGAGGGTGGTTAGGCCTTATAGTCCTTTATCCACTGTCTGTATACGATGACATCCCCCTTTGTAATCTATGGTCTTGGGACAATGCTAACTGTTTTAGGTTTATGCGTTTTGCTGCTGGTAGTGACTCGTATATTGCATTTTAGCGCACTATAGTTAAAATAAACATTTTGAACTATAACAGTGACTCTGTCAATTCTTATTGTGGACAGGTACGAGTGAGTGAGCAAAAGGGTACGTCTTGCTACCGCAATTCCTGAGAGAGTCGGGAGTGTTGTGTTCTGGGTTGTCTAATCATTTGTAGCTTCGTGATTATGTAGGAGAGCGAATGAGACACTATAGCTTGTCGTTTTGGGGATTTTGGGTACTGAGGCGGGAGGAAGGCTCAGCCCATACACCGAGGTCCTGTTTTCCTGCACATAGTTCTGTGTATGTGCAGAATCCCTGCAACATAAGAGGACCAGCACTTGTGTTGACGTAACTCTGCCCGGTCAGAAGAACACCCCGCAGCAGGATGGCCTCCACGACGTCAAGGGATCCTCTCAGCCCCATGACCTGAGCTGTGCCCAGCCCGGTGCTGACAGCCCATACCCTCCTGCATGTGACCCTGCCAGCTCCTGCACTGCCTGCCCGACCTCGACCTCCCGGTGACGGTCAGACAACGGCAGAACTTCTCCATCCGATCGACAGCAGCCAGCCACCGGCGACCGTGACGATAACCGTGTTGGCAGTCTGCTGAAAACCAACCTGATTCATTGCTCTCCGCAGACCGCAAGAGTAAATATCATTGCCGGTATCGATCGCCTCTGCGTAGATACTGAATCCCGCACCGCTTGTGTACCCCCAGTTCCCAACGACCAAAATTGCCTGCAGTGTTGGCTAGGGAAACACATAGACTGGACTGGAACTGTAAGTGGTATACATTCCTGTTACACCGCACAATTGTTTTCCTCCACAGGCGAATAGTGAACTGCTTTAAAATTTGCACTGTTAAAACTTCTGAAACCTGAAAAGCATTTTTCATAAGAACCGCACTTACCCTAATGCAAAGACCTTGGTACAAAGTATAATTTTAGTAAATTGGTCTGGATCTCCTTCTTGAGTCGTGTGTCAATTATTGATCACTGTTGTGCAACAAATGTCTTACATTCCTCTGTGTTAGGGCTAAGGCTGCTCACCCACACTACCACTAATAGAGCACCTTGGGTTTTGCATTGAGCCCTGTACACCTTTTTGGGAACCCCTGGACTCTGTGCAGGGTATTACCCCCCTAGTGGCAATATCATATATAGAGCCAATTTCCTACAACTGCCCTACAGCATTCCTGCTATTATCACAGCTCTGGCGGTGCACTTAAAGTCTGTTCTGGAGCACACCTTGCTATTCCTACATTGAGACTCAAACAGAGCAGTGCCAATTTACTTTAGTCCTGTCCTACAGCATACCCTGCTAATACTGCATATAGACTCACCCACAGCTCTGCCAGTGCACCTCAGTCCTGTTCTACAGCACAACCTGCTATTCATGCACTATTCATACATGGCCCTGATCAGAGTCATGGCCTGCGTTAAACCACGATCTCCAGTGAATGACCCTCTGACAACTCTGGCAGTTCTCCTCATTTCTGACACTTGCAGTTCTGCCAATACACTCCAATCCTGACCCGAACTCTTGATATTTCAGCACTGAACCACAGCTCTGGTAATGCCCCTCAATTCTGGCATAGAGCTCACCATGCTCTCCATCATTAGGAGTCTTTGATCACTTAAAAGCTCTGGTAATGTGCCTCAGTGCTACACTTTGCAGCAACTCTTGTTATTTTAACAGAGTGACTCGCACACATCTTGTCCAGTGCACCTCAGTCCTGATTAGCAAGCCTCCTACTATTCCGGCAGTGATATCCACATTAAGACCTCCCCCTCCAGTGTACCTCAACTCTGATTTGCAACACCCTCAGTCATTTCTTGCTATTCATCCACACACCCAGCCTGGGCCGGCTCTAGGGCGGTGCAACAGGTGCCACTGCACCGGGTGTTGACTTGGGGTGGGGGTGCCCTGTTTGCAAGTATATTATGGTTTTAAAGGCACCTGGTGCCACGTTCCTGGTCTCCAGCAATTTTCAGGCTATAAATAAAAATGTCAAGATAACTCCGGTGATCAATGTTCTTGCTGCAGAGAGCTCTGAGTTTTGTCTAGTGGAGGTTTTGACTCATCATAAAGTAGCACAGAGGGTTAATATGACTGCTGCAAAGAATGTCTAGCATGCAGATCACAAAGTGCATATAATGTAAATAGGTCAGTGGATTAATGCCTTTGTCAGAGAGATCCTTTTGTTACGTACAGTTTATAAGTTAAAGTCCTAACATAGAACATTGAGCTATTAGCTGTCATCATAGAGCTGCACGCAAACTGCAAGATATAGATTAGAGTGTTATGATTTTTTCCTGTCTTTCATTATCCTAATGTTACAAGAAGGGTTCATTTGGGTAGAAATCAATTCTTATTATTAAAGAGAATATCCAACCATGGTGCTACATTTTAACTTCTGAGTTTGTGCTTCTCCAGACCAAGCACTCTTGAACTATACTCCCTACAAGTATGAATGACGTGACTCTTACACCTTGTAGTCCTCTGTCTTATATAACATTACCTATACACTTATTTACACTTGTATGATTGATTGTCTCTGTGTAATGTGTGTGTGATGTAAAGTGCTCTTACACCCTACACTGGTCTGAGTGGCGCTGTAAAACTAATTAAATGCATCTGAGATAGAGTGGTTATGAAGACTTGAGGGGCACTGTTAAAGGGTGGTAGTGAGGGAATCCATGGCGGAGGCGGTCATTGGGGGGCGCCAACAAACATTGCCGCACTGGGTGCCACCAGCGCTAAAGCCGTCCCTGCACCAAGCTCTGCTGCCAGCACTTTTCCCAGGGTCCTACTGCAGAGAAGCAAAGGTCATGGCTAGAATCTGAATTTTGGTTTAACCGGGCCAGGCCTCTGTGAGTCTTATGGCCTCACAAAATTCAGATAACCAGCTGTGCCCTCCCATTCACCCCTAGAAGGAGAGCTATATAGACATAGAAGCTCAGATGATGGCAGTATGCTCCCAAAGCCAACATGATCTATCATGTGAGAGCTCTACTTTACTTGTATGTGCCTACTCTTTATCTCATGCTGCTCGTCCTTTTACCCCCCGGGCCATCGAAAGCCTGCTCTCAGTCTCAACCCTAGTTTTAAAATACACAGCATAAGATAGAACAGATTGGTATTAATATGATATCACATTCTAAATTCCATAAACCCCTCTATAGGTAATACTAAAGATCACCTTGCTTGGTATATTCTGCTACTTAAATACTGAAGAATAAAGTAAAAATGAAAAACTACTTTTTCTTTATGATTCAAGAAAATCAACAATGTTCACCAGAGATGTTTAAGTGTGATACAAAGAACTATTGATTTGCTTTGGAAACTGGACAGTGGGACTGCCCTGAAAGTAGGGGCACTGAAGGTAGGAAGACACACTGAAAGTAACAGAAGACACTGAAAGCAAGAAGGGAGACAGAAAATAAGAGGAGACACTGAAATTAAGAAGGGGCACAGAAAATAAGATCAGACATAGAAAGAAAGAAAGAAAGAAAGAAAGAAAGAAAGAAAGAAAGAAAGAGAGAAAGAAAGAAAGGAAGAAAGAAAGAAAGAAAGAAGCATCAAGGAAAGAAATAGGGCCTTATTTTCTAGTTCCACTTCTTTCTCTCGGTGACTTTCTTTTTCTGCGTGCCCTTTTAGAAGGTACATTGAAAGAAAGAAGGAGCAAAGATAAAAAAGAAGGGGCGTAGAGAAAGAAGCCACCTCTCTTTGTCCCTTCTCTCTCTCAATACTCTTCTTCCTTTCAGTGTCCCCTCTTTGTCTGTTTCACAGAGTACTCCCAGCACGATCTCATTGCTTTGTAGCAAGATCGTGCTGGCAGTGATTTCTTTAAGTGGAAGAACCAGATGAAATGTAGATTTTCCTAGTGTTCATGAAGGAAAGTCTTAATTTTATTAAAGACACGGAGACGAGTATTATGCTTCTCTTAACTTGCTACTTAAAATAGCAGCAGCCAAGATTACTAAAACACTACAAATCCCATTAGGCTTATTAACAATAAGGCAATGTTGAAATAACAGTTGTAAAATACACAACCAATCAGAGACATAGAACCCCAAAGTACCTATCTTGAGTGAAAACAGTCCTTTTTTCTTGAGCAAGTAGTCACCAAAAACTATGAAGCATATGCAATATAAGAAAAACTATAGCAACTGCTAACATAAATGTTTCCTTACAGAGATAAATAGTTGAGTGTCATTGGATGTTCTGAGATGGTTGGTCTTTTGTTTGATATACTTTTAAATAATTACCTCTTCACAACTTAGGTTGATCTGGGAAATAAGGATAAAACACAGTAGTCAAATTTGTTTTGGTATGTTTTCTTATTTTAAACAAAACACCTGTGGGGTTAAAATGGTGTGAAGAAATATCCAAGCTTTGACATCTGAAAGATGTTTGATAGATATTACACATAATTTTTTTTTAATTTTGCATAAAGCATTTTAGGAGATAGAAAAATATCTTCTGGCCAATTAATGAATATTTGCAAAACCATATGACATTACAAAATTTACTATATTTTGAAAAAGGAGGATTACAAAATTATAGTCCCTTTAGAAGACGGCACATGATAGGATGTTCATCCATATGGTTTTCCATTAATATACAGATGGTTCGCCGAAATAGCTGAGTGGTATGAGTTAACTGTATGGTAGGTTTTCCGCTCAGTAGCTTGAGATGCTAAAACAATTACTATAAGGTGATATCTGCTGAAAAGGGATTAACAGATTTTACCAGACACCAGCTTGACCAAATAGATCATGCTAATTTGTATGCCTTGGTAGTACTCAGCACCCAGGATTTATTGATATAGTCTGCAGCTTCTGACGAAATACCTGGATTAGATTGGGCTGTCCTGCTACTTTCCAGGCAGAAAGAGATAAAATGTTGTCCATTATTAGATTGTACATATGACCTTCTGAATCTAATGGAAGTCTGTGAAAGGAAGGTAATATCATTGGAAAATTCACAGTTACTTTTAGGAGAGATGAGTACCATACTCCAGACTGCCAAAGAGGAACTACTAGGACCAGCAATGAATTCTGATCATGAGGAAAGGCATAATTGATTCGCTGAGACCAATCCTGAAGAATGGTATCCATTGCTAGAACTAAGTGATCTGGCCTTCAGCTGAGAGATTTTTGAAGATGAGTGTGGAGACTGGAAGCAAGTAGATCTTTTTCTAATGGACCCCATATGAGATAGAGTTTCTTGAAATTCGAAGGATGAAAACTCTAATCGCTCAAATCTTGAAGGTATCACAAATTCCAGACCCCGACTGTATTGACAGCAAGATACTCTGCCCTTACCGAACTTTTGTGAGCAAGACAGAATTCCCAGTAACTTTTGCTAATTCTGCAAGAGGTCTGGACATTGTATCTCCGAGGTGATTGATATGTCTCACAGTTGTGAGATTGTCCATCCGAAGAAGAATGGATCAACTTTCCTTGCTTTTTGCAAAACTCTGGATGGCAAAGGAGCCTGTAAGTATCTCTAAACAGTTTATGTGCTTTATAGACTCCTGTTGAGACCATGAACCTCCAGTCAAGATCTGACCACACCGGTCACCCCAACCTATCAGACTTGCATCTGATTCTAAGACAAGATCTGGAGCCGGAGCAAAAGTTGTTCTGTCATTCCAGACATCTAAGTGATCTATCCACCATTGTAGTTCCAGCCGAGATGCAGGATCTAAATCTATGACATACGAATATGCTAGACCTCTGCGAAGATGAGGAATTTTTAATTTTGGAAGATAAGAAGTCCCAGAAATACGGCTTGTATCAACAAAGAAAGAAGAGCTACAATCCTTGCAATAGTTCTCAGAGAAAGTATAGAAATCTGTAGTGTTCAAGATATTTCGAATTGTATAGCTTTTACCTTGGACTAGGGTAAATGAAGAGTTGCACTCTCTGAATTTATTAGAAAACCTAGAAATTCCATTTGTTTGCAAGGAATTAGAAAAAAAGTCTCTTTTTTGATAATGAAACGTAGATCTTGTAAATGAGAACATGTTGTCTGGATCTGACAGTGTAGATTATGAAGATTTTGAGCCATCAAAAGAATGTCGTCCAGATAGATGATCAGACAGAGACCCTGAGATCTGTGACAAGCAACCACTGGCTTCATAAACTTCGTAAAGCACCAAGGTGCTGAAGATAGATCGAATGGTAGGGTGGAAAATTGATAGGTTTTTCCCTTCCATTGAAATTGAAGATACTTCCTGAATTGAGAATGAACTGGGATAGTTAAATATGCATCCTGTAAATTTTGACAAACCATCCAATCGTTTTGCCTAAACGAATCTCTGAGATCAATTTTAGTTTCCATCTTGAAATGATGGTAAATGACAAACTGATTGAAATTCTTTAAATTTATCACAGATCTAATTTTCTTCTTTTTTTCTTTGAACCAGAAATAGAAAGCCTGTTGGATGTAAAAAGTTCTCCTTAATTGCTTACTTGTGTAGAATGTTTTGACTTTCTTTGGTTACCAGAGATTCCATTGTGTTGGAAAATTTTAAAGGTAAAGGAAGATAAGTCTGAAAAGGAGTTGTGCAAAGTTCTATAGAATAGCTTTCAACCTTGTCCAATACACAATTCACCAATACACTGCAGAGCCTGTGGGTGCTAAGCCTGTTGACTAGGCCTGGGCAGAGCTAGCAGAGTTTTACTCCACGGAATTCCGCTGAGTTACCAAAAAACTCCTACAAATTCCGTGGAGTTCCACGAGCAGGCAGAATAGTGCTTGGCCACTCCTACTAGTCTGGACATGAACATACAGAGGTTGTGTAGCTGGTTTCCATGGTCTACGGAATGTTCATGTAGAACAACGGTATTGTTTTGACAAACGAATGCAAGTGCAATAACAAAAACTGCACATTAGCTGTAATGTGTCGGGACCCTTCACGAGAAACAAGAGAAAGCATTATTGTTGTTTCATAGAAGGAACCAAGCAGTATATTTACTGTCCCTGTCACCTCTAAATGTCAATGTGGAACTAATAGACGTGTGGCGAATATGTTTCCTTTAACAGTAGAAGAACGGTTTAACAATACCCTAGACAGAGTTAGTGGCAGCTGTCCACACTCACACAAACTCACATTGCTGATGCACTCACAGCAGGCTATGCGGCAGAGTCTTAGACTTGGTGAAAATGCGGTTTATAGGTCCTGTGCTCTCCGGAGTTACAGGGACAATGGATGCAGTGCTGCCGCTGATGCTGCAGAACCGCACTCAGGATCCCAACGCCACCGGCGCCCAGGGATGATAAGCCGCACTGGCAGCCCATCCTGTCACCCAATCAGGATTCAGAATCCTCTAGGAAGAGGAGGGAAGACAGACAGAGGGCTATGGGAAATGGAGTGGCCATCTTGAAACAAGTTGAGTGCGCTTGTAAACTCTGCTCCATCGGTGGCTGGTGGAGTTTTTGCCGGACTCCACTCTCCCAGCAGAGTGGCAAAACTCTGTGCACTCCGCTGGCGAAGCGGAGGTTACCGCCCACCCCTAATGTTGACTTGGCATTTAAAACCCCTTGCTCCAATCGACCAGTCCAATCTGAACTGTTGAGCCACATCCTCCCTAAACAGGATGCAGCCTCCCTGTTAAGAATAACATTTATTGGCTGACTGACAAAGTGAGGGTCAGCACCAAATATGAGGTTTTCAAGCTGCTGGAACCCCTGGTCCAGCCCTGTGGTGCTGGTACCAAAAGCTGCCCCACCGGGCACTACACCAGAACTCAGGTTCTGTGTACATTACAGGGGGCTCATTTCAGTCACCAAGACTGATGCTCATCCCGTCAGCAGGGCTTATGAGCTGATTGATAGGTTAGGGGCTGCCCAGTTCCTTAGTACCTGCGATCTGACTTCAGAGTGCTGACAGAATGCCCTAACTCAGGGAGCCAAGGAGAGGTCAGCCTTATCCACTCTAGGGGGGCACTACCAATACAGAATGACGCCTTTTCGATTCCAGAATGTCCCTGCTACCTTCCAGAGGCTGGTGAACCAGGTATTGGCTGGTATGGAGGCATTCAGTGCTGCCTACTTGAATGACATAGCTGTATTCAGTAGCAGGTGGAAGGGCCACCTTTTTCACCTGCAGGAAGTGCTTCTGCCCCTGCAAAAGGCAGGACTGACTATCAAGGAAAATAAGTGCCAGATAGGGCAGGGGTCTGTAGTGTACTTAGGACACCTGGTTGGCAGGGGTAAGGTGCAGCCCCTCCAGGCCAAGATAGAGACTATCATGTCCTGGGAGCCCCCAAAATCCCAAAATGCGGTGAGAACCTTCTTAGGCCTCACATGGTACTACAGGAGGTTATGGCACCATTGTTGCCCCCTTGACAGCACAAGCAACCTAGGACCGGTTTCTCCCTAATTATGGGCTCATCAGCCGTGTACAGTTTGGTTCCTGTGACACAGTATGCATGGGACAAAGGCTGGGCATTCCCATCCAACTTAGGGCGACACAAAAAGATTACAAAACAGTGATGGATTGAATGCTTGAATTAATCTCAGCCACTGGTAATCACTCAGGCCACACCCCAAACTATTGTTATTTTGCACACCCTACCACCTAAGTTTGGACCAGCAATATGCAAATCAGTCTTGAACCTGCTCCAGTCGGAACAGTCCAGCCCGAACTGCCAAGCCAGGTCCTCTCTGAACCAAAACTCAAGCATCCAGGACCGGTTTTGCCCTAGGTAATAGCTCATTAGCTGGGTACTGCTTTGCTCCAATGACACAGTGTGCACAGGACTCACGTCTGGAATACCCATCCCACTTAGGGAGACACAAGAAGTATACAAAACAGTGATGGATGGAATGCTTGAATTAATCTCAGCCACTGGTAATCACTTGGGCCGCATCCCAACCCATCATTATTTTGCACACCATGCCACCTCAGTTTGGACCCAGCTATATGCAAATCAATCTTGACCCTGCTCCAATAGGAACAGTTCAGCCCGGACTACCAAGCCAAATCGTCATTCAACCGGAACACAAGCAACCCAGAACCGGTTTCGCCCTAGTTATGGGCTCATCAGCTGGATACAGCTTGGTTCCAGTGACAGTGTGGCCTACCTTAGGGGTGACTGACATATATTAAAAATAGTACTGTGACCTTGCCACTCATGGTGAGGGCAAAGTCGGACTGAAGCAGTTGGCACTGCCTCTGCAGTATGCAATGGAAGGCCTGCTGTCATTTGTTTACTTGGGTGACTCAGGGTGACACAAACAGAGTTTTAGGTCCTGGTGACCTATTTATCTCCTATGGCCTGGCTACAAATGGTACGATTTACCAGGGACTTATAAGGGGGTTAAAGCCTTGCCAATTAGGGTCACCAATTCACATACATCTATGTTCGGGAGAGAGCATTGGCACTGGGTCCTGGTTAGCAGGCTCCTTGGCCCCTTATAGAGTAAAAAACCATCAGGATTGTGGTCAAATGGGGCAAAAAGTGGGGGGACAGCTGTATAAAAGCCTATCTTCTTACAACCTGCAATTAGAGTGGAAGCAAATCCCACTCTTTACTTGTAGTGACCGAGAAAGGGTTCTAGCTCTTCCTACCTTGTCTAAATCTCAACCCATTACCCAGCAGGCTGAGGTGGAACTGAGGGATCTGGGCGGAAGAAACTGTATGGTCCTGTTGTTTAAATGTCTCATACCACTCTTGTAGAAGGCCCTATGAATGAGCGTAACTGCTTTCAAAAGAATCCTTTTCTTAATAGACAGCCAATGGAGAACACGCAGATGATGAGATAAAGCTTCCCTCTTGTGGGTGCCCAAGATGAGATGGATCGCAGTGTTCTGAACCACTTGAAGCTTCCTAATCCATCTCTCTGGGAGACCGAGATAAATGTTAGCATCGTCCAGTCTAGATGTTTTCAAGGATGGACTACTGTCCTACGGGCTGTCAGGGAACTAGATCCAATCACGATGGATGCCTCAGAAGAAAGGAAAATACTGAATTCCAGACTCTCTGCTCCCCTTACCTTATAGCGATACCAAAGGGGATGATGGACAGAGCGCTAGATCAAATCAAACACTCACCCCCAGTCAACTGATCTGGGTTTAATCCATCATCATTCTTTAGCTCACTCCACCACCCCAGTTCAGACATGGCCATATGCAAATCAGTCTGACCCTGTGCCTCATGGGAACAGTCCAGCCCGAACTGCCAAGCCATGTCTTCCCTGGACCGGAAACAAGCATCCTGGGACATCATTCTTTAGCTCACTCCACCACCCCAGTTCACTGGGGGTGAGTGTTTGATTTGCTCTAGCGCTCCGTCCATCATCCCCTTTGGTATCGCTTTGTTCCCTCTCCAAGCAATGGACCCTTTAGAAACCTGTTGCGCTGTCGCGGATCTCTGAAGGCTTCAACAGGTTTCTAAAGGGTCCTGATCCACAAAGTCGGTCAGAACCTCTGCCGGATATCTCTACAGGGGCATATGCTGCAAAACGCTAGCCATTGCTTGGAGAGGGAATCCCCCTCCACATATAGGGCACCTTAGCGCGTGCAACACATTTTAAACCACACACTACAAGTGTAGAACGCACACATACCTTTCGGTCCTGAGGAAAGCCAGTTTTAAAGAAAGGCCTGGCTGAAACATGTAGACCACACACCGGATGTAGGAGTTCTTAACACTCACTCCACCCACAACCATAGCCTTGTTTTTAACGCTAACAGAGGCAAAGACATTAAAAGTTAACCCCCGTGGGTACTGGGACCATTGTATAGCTTTGAACTATTTCACATTCACGTCACCAACAGTGCACACTCAGTAAAATACCAGCTCCGCTGTAACACAGGCGTTGTAGCACACCCGGGACACATTCGGTGTCACTGGGTGGGCCCGATGATGAAGCATGCCACCAACTAGGTTGGTGGGTGAGGGCTTTACAAAGAAACTGAACAGTTTCCCCTTTCTCCATACAGTCCTGAGTCCTGTATCAGTCACTAAATAGGTCTAGTCCTTTTTTATTACATATAAGCTTATTTACAAGTCCCTTGCACTGCCGGTGCTTCACTTTTGTGTGGGAGAAAGTGACGCAGCGGCGGCGCAAGGGACTTGTAAATAAGCCTGAATGTCCTGTTTCTCTGGCTCTAAAGCAGCTTTGCTGACCTGGTTCTCTGGCTCTACAACGGCTCTGCTGACCTGGTTCTCTGGATCTAAAGCAGCTCTGCTGACTGGTTCTCTGGCTCTACATCGGCTCTGTTGACCTGGTTCACTGGCTCTAAAGCAGCTCTGCTGACCTGGTTCTGTGGCTCTAGAGCGGCTCTGCTAACCTGGTTCTCTGGCTCTACAGCAGCTCTGCTGTCCTAGTTTTCTGGCTCTAGAGCAGCTCTGCTGACCTGGTTCTCTGGCTCTACAACAGCTCTGCTGACCTGGTTAACTGGCTCTACAGCAGCTCTGCTCACCTGGTTCTATGGCTCTACAGCAGCTCTGCTGACCTGGTTCTATGGCTCTAAAGCAGCTCTGCTGACCTGGTTCTCTGGCTCTAGAGCAGCTCTGCTGACCTGGTTCTCTGGCTCTAAAGCAGCTCTACTGACCTGGTTCTCTGGCTCTAAAGCAGCTCTGCTGACCTGGTTCTCTCCCTCTAAAGCAGCTCTGCTGACCTGGTTTCTCTGGCTCTACAGCAGCTCTGCTGACCTGGTTCTCTGGCTCTAGAGCAGCTCTGCTGACCTGGTTCTTAGGCTCTAGAGCAGCTCTGCTGACCTGGTTCTCTGGCTTTGAAGCAGCTCTGCTGACCTGGTTCTCTGGCTCTAGAGCAGCTCTGCTGACCTGGTTCTCTGGCTCTACAACAGCTCTGCTGACCTGGTTCTCTGGCTCTAAAGCAGCTCTGCTGACCTGTTTCTCTGGCTCTAGAGCAGCTCTGCTGTCCTGGTTCTCTGGCTCTACAGCAGCTCTGCTGACCTGGTTTCTCTGGCTCTACAGCAGCTCTGCTGACCTGGTTCTCTGCCTCTAGAGCAGTTCTGCTGGCCTGGTTCTTAGGCTCAAGAGCAGCTCTGCTGACCTGGTTCTCTGGCTCTAAAGCAGCTCTCCTGGCCTGGTTCTTAGGCTCTAGAGCAGTTCTGCTGACCTGGTTCTCTGGCTCTAAAGCAGCTCTGCTGACCTGGTTCTTAGGCTCTAGAGCAGCTCTGCTGACCTGGTTCTCTGGCTCTAAAGCAGCTCTGCTGACCTGGTTCTCTGGCTCTCAAAGCAGCTGTGCTGACCTGGTTCTCTGGCTCTAGAGCAGCTCTGCTGACCTTGTTCTCTGGTTCTAAAGCAGCTCTGCTGACCTGGTTCTCTGGCTCTAAAGCAGCTCTGCTGACCTGGTTCTCTGGCTCAAAAGCAGCTCTGCTGACCTGGTTCTCTGGCTCTAAAGCAGCTCTGCTGACCTGGTTCTCTGGCTCTAGAGCAGCTCTGCTGACCTGGTTCTCTGGCTCAAAAGCAGCTCTGCTGACCTGGTTCTCTGGCTCTAAAGCAGCTCTGCTGACCTGGTTCTCTGGCTCTAGAGCAGCTCTGCTGACCTGGTTCTCTGGCTCTACAACGGCTCTGCTGACCTGGTTCTCTGGCTCTAAAGCAGCTCTGCTGACCTGGTTCTCTGGCTCTAGAGCAGCTCTGCTGACCTGGTTCTCTGGCTCTACAGCAGCTCTGCTGACCTGGTTTCTCTGGCTCTACAGCAGCTCTGCTGACCTGGTTCTCTGCCTCTAGAGCAGCTCTGCTGGCCTGGTTCTTAGGCTCAAGAGCAGCTCTGCTGACCTGGTTCTCTGGCTCTAAAGCAGCTCTGCTGACCTGGTTCTCTGGCTCTAAAGCAGCTCTGCTGACCTGGTTCTCTGGCTCAAAAGCAGCTCTGCTGACCTGGTTCTCTGGCTCTAAAGCAGCTCTGCTGACCTGGTTCTCTGGCTCTAGAGCTGCTCTGCTGACCTTGTTCTCTGGTTCTAAAGCAGCTCTGCTGACCTGGTTCTCTGGCTCTAAAGCAGCTCTGCTGACCTGGTTCTCTGGCTCTACAGCAGCTCTGCTGACCTGGTTTCTCTGGCTCTACAGCAGCTCTGCTGACCTGGTTCTAGGCTCTAGAGCAGCACTGCTGACCTGGTTCTCTGGTTTTGAAGCAGCTCTGCTGACCTGGTTCTCTGGCTCTAAAGCAGCTGTGCTGACCTGGTTCTCTGGCTCTAGAGCAGCTCTGCTGACCTTGTTCTCTGGTTCTAAAGCAGCTCTGCTGACCTGGTTCTCTGGCTCTAAAGCAGCTCTGCTGACCTGGTTCTCTGGCTCAAAAGCAGCTCTGCTGACCTGGTTCTCTGGCTCTAAAGCAGCTCTGCTGACCTGGTTCTCTGGCTCTAGAGCAGCTCTGCTGACCTTGTTCTCTGGTTCTAAAGCAGCTCTGCTGACCTGGTTCTCTGGCTCTAAAGCAGCTCTGCTGACCTGGTTCTCTGGCTCAAAAGCAGCTCTGCTGACCTGGTTTCTCTGGCTCTACAGCAGCTCTGCTGACCTGGTTCTAGGCTCTAGAGCAGCTCTGCTGACCTGGTTCTCTGGCTTTGAAGCAGCTCTGCTGACCTGGTTCTCTGGCTCTAGAGCAGCTCTGCTGACCTGGTTCTCTGGCTCTAAAGCAGCTCTGCTGACCTGGTTCTCTGGCTCTAAAGCAGCTCTGCTGACCTGATTCTCTCCCTCTATAGCAGCTCGGCTGACCTGGTTTCTCTGCCTCTAGAGCAGCTCTGCTGACCTGGTTCTCTGGCTATAAAGCAGCTCTGCTGACCTGGTTCTCTGGCTCTACAACGCCTCTGCTGACCTGGTTATCTGGCTCTAAAGCAGCTCTGCTGACCTGGTTCTCTGGCTCTACAACGCCTCTGCTGACCTGGTTCTCTGGCTCTAAAGCAGCTCTGTTGACCTGGTTCTCTGGCTCTAAAGCAGCTCTGCTGACCACGTTCTCTCCCTCTAAAGCAGCTCTGCTGACCTGGTTTCTCTGCCTCTAGAGCAGCTCTGCTGACCTGGTTCTCTGCCTCTAGAGCAGTTCTGCTGACCTGGTTCTTAGGCTCTAGAGCAGCTCTGCTGACCTGGTTCTCTGGCTCTACAACGCCTCTGCTGACCTGGTTCTCTGGCTCTAAAGCAGCTCTGCTGACCTGGTTCTCTGGCTCTAAAGCAGCTCTGCTGACCTGGTTCTCTGGCTCTAGAGCAGCTCTGCTGACCTAGTTCTCTGGCTCTAAAGCAGCTCTGCTGACCTGGTTCTCTGGCTCTAAAGCAGCTCTGCTGACCTGGTTCTCTCCCTCTAAAGCAGCTCTGCTGACCTGGTTTCTCTGCCTCTAGAGCAGCTCTGCTGACCTGGTGCTCTGGCTCTAAAGCAGCTCTGCTGACCTGGTTCTCTGGCTCAAAAGCAGCTCTGCTGACCTGGTTCTCTGGCTCTAAAGCAGCTCTGCTGACCTGGTTCTCTGGCTCTAGAGCTGCTCTGCTGACCTTGTTCTCTGGTTCTAAAGCAGCTCTGCTGACCTGGTTCTCTGGCTCTAAAGCAGCTCTGCTGACCTGGTTCTCTGCCTCTAGAGCAGTTCTGCTGGCCTGGTTCTTAGGCTCAAGAGCAGCTCTGCTGACCTGGTTCTCTGGCTCTAAAGCAGCTCTCCTGGCCTGGTTCTTAGGCTCTAGAGCAGTTCTGCTGACCTGGTTCTCTGGCTCTAAAGCAGCTCTGCTGACCTGGTTCTTAGGCTCTAGAGCAGCTCTGCTGACCTGGTTCTCTGGCTCTAAAGCAGCTCTGCTGACCTGGTTCTCTGGCTCTAAAGCAGCTGTGCTGACCTGGTTCTCTGGCTCTAGAGCAGCTCTGCTGACCTTGTTCTCTGGTTCTAAAGCAGCTCTGCTGACCTGGTTCTCTGGCTCTAAAGCAGCTCTGCTGACCTGGTTCTCTGGCTCAAAAGCAGCTCTGCTGACCTGGTTCTCTGGCTCTAAAGCAGCTCTGCTGACCTGGTTCTCTGGCTCTAGAGCAGCTCTGCTGACCTGGTTCTCTGGCTCAAAAGCAGCTCTGCTGACCTGGTTCTCTGGCTCTAAAGCAGCTCTGCTGACCTGGTTCTCTGGCTCTAGAGCAGCTCTGCTGACCTGGTTCTCTGGCTCTACAACGGCTCTGCTGACCTGGTTCTCTGGCTCTAAAGCAGCTCTGCTGACCTGGTTCTCTGGCTCTAGAGCAGCTCTGCTGACCTGGTTCTCTGGCTCTACAGCAGCTCTGCTGACCTGGTTTCTCTGGCTCTACAGCAGCTCTGCTGACCTGGTTCTCTGCCTCTAGAGCAGCTCTGCTGGCCTGGTTCTTAGGCTCAAGAGCAGCTCTGCTGACCTGGTTCTCTGGCTCTAAAGCAGCTCTGCTGACCTGGTTCTCTGGCTCTAAAGCAGCTCTGCTGACCTGGTTCTCTGGCTCAAAAGCAGCTCTGCTGACCTGGTTCTCTGGCTCTAAAGCAGCTCTGCTGACCTGGTTCTCTGGCTCTAGAGCTGCTCTGCTGACCTTGTTCTCTGGTTCTAAAGCAGCTCTGCTGACCTGGTTCTCTGGCTCTAAAGCAGCTCTGCTGACCTGGTTCTCTGGCTCTACAGCAGCTCTGCTGACCTGGTTTCTCTGGCTCTACAGCAGCTCTGCTGACCTGGTTCTAGGCTCTAGAGCAGCACTGCTGACCTGGTTCTCTGGTTTTGAAGCAGCTCTGCTGACCTGGTTCTCTGGCTCTAAAGCAGCTGTGCTGACCTGGTTCTCTGGCTCTAGAGCAGCTCTGCTGACCTTGTTCTCTGGTTCTAAAGCAGCTCTGCTGACCTGGTTCTCTGGCTCTAAAGCAGCTCTGCTGACCTGGTTCTCTGGCTCAAAAGCAGCTCTGCTGACCTGGTTCTCTGGCTCTAAAGCAGCTCTGCTGACCTGGTTCTCTGGCTCTAGAGCAGCTCTGCTGACCTTGTTCTCTGGTTCTAAAGCAGCTCTGCTGACCTGGTTCTCTGGCTCTAAAGCAGCTCTGCTGACCTGGTTCTCTGGCTCAAAAGCAGCTCTGCTGACCTGGTTTCTCTGGCTCTACAGCAGCTCTGCTGACCTGGTTCTAGGCTCTAGAGCAGCTCTGCTGACCTGGTTCTCTGGCTTTGAAGCAGCTCTGCTGACCTGGTTCTCTGGCTCTAGAGCAGCTCTGCTGACCTGGTTCTCTGGCTCTAAAGCAGCTCTGCTGACCTGGTTCTCTGGCTCTAAAGCAGCTCTGCTGACCTGATTCTCTCCCTCTATAGCAGCTCGGCTGACCTGGTTTCTCTGCCTCTAGAGCAGCTCTGCTGACCTGGTTCTCTGGCTATAAAGCAGCTCTGCTGACCTGGTTCTCTGGCTCTACAACGCCTCTGCTGACCTGGTTATCTGGCTCTAAAGCAGCTCTGCTGACCTGGTTCTCTGGCTCTACAACGCCTCTGCTGACCTGGTTCTCTGGCTCTAAAGCAGCTCTGTTGACCTGGTTCTCTGGCTCTAAAGCAGCTCTGCTGACCACGTTCTCTCCCTCTAAAGCAGCTCTGCTGACCTGGTTTCTCTGCCTCTAGAGCAGCTCTGCTGACCTGGTTCTCTGCCTCTAGAGCAGTTCTGCTGACCTGGTTCTTAGGCTCTAGAGCAGCTCTGCTGACCTGGTTCTCTGGCTCTACAACGCCTCTGCTGACCTGGTTCTCTGGCTTTAAAGCAGCTCTGCTGACCTGGTTCTCTGGCTCTAAAGCAGCTCTGCTGACCTGGTTCTCTGGCTCTAGAGCAGCTCTGCTGACCTAGTTCTCTGGCTCTAAAGCAGCTCTGCTGACCTGGTTCTCTGGCTCTAAAGCAGCTCTGCTGACCTGGTTCTCTCCCTCTAAAGCAGCTCTGCTGACCTGGTTTCTCTGCCTCTAGAGCAGCTCTGCTGACCTGGTGCTCTGGCTCTAAAGCAGCTCTGCTGACCTGGTTCTCTGGCTCTAAATCAGCTCTGCTGACCTGGTTCTCTGGCTCTAGAGCAGCTGTGCTGACCTGGTTCTCTGGCTCTAGAGCAGCTCTGCTGACCTTGTTCTCTGGTTCTAAAGCAGCTCTGCTGACCTGGTTCTCTGGCTCTAAAGCAGCTCTGCTGACCTGGTTCTCTGGCTCAAAAGCAGCTCTGCTGACCTGGTTCTCTGGCTCTAAAGCAGCTCTGCTGACCTGGTTCTCTGGCTCTAGAGCAGCTCTGCTGACCTGGTTCTCTGGCTCAAAAGCAGCTCTGCTGACCTGGTTCTCTCCCTCTAAAGCAGCTCTGCTGACCTGGTTGTCTGGCTCTAGAGCAGCTCTGCTGACCTGGTTCTCTGGCTCTACAACGGCTCTGCTGACCTGGTTCTCTGGCTCTAAAGCAGCTCTGCTGACCTGGTTCTCTGGCTCTAGAGCAGCTCTGCTGACCTGGTTCTCTGGCTCTACAGCAGCTCTGCTGACCTGGTTTCTCTGGCTCTACAGCAGCTCTGCTGACCTGGTTCTCTGCCTCTAGAGCAGCTCTGCTGGCCTGGTTCTTAGGCTCAAGAGCAGCTCTGCTGACCTGGTTCTCTGGCTCTAAAGCAGCTCTGCTGACCTGGTTCTCTGGCTCTAAAGCAGCTCTGCTGACCTGGTTCTCTGGCTCAAAAGCAGCTCTGCTGACCTGGTTCTCTGGCTCTAAAGCAGCTCTGCTGACCTGGTTCTCTGGCTCTAGAGCTGCTCTGCTGACCTTGTTCTCTGGTTCTAAAGCAGCTCTGCTGACCTGGTTCTCTGGCTCTAAAGCAGCTCTGCTGACCTGGTTCTCTGGCTCTACAGCAGCTCTGCTGACCTGGTTTCTCTGGCTCTACAGCAGCTCTGCTGACCTGGTTCTAGGCTCTAGAGCAGCACTGCTGACCTGGTTCTCTGGTTTTGAAGCAGCTCTGCTGACCTGGTTCTCTGGCTCTAAAGCAGCTGTGCTGACCTGGTTCTCTGGCTCTAGAGCAGCTCTGCTGACCTTGTTCTCTGGTTCTAAAGCAGCTCTGCTGACCTGGTTCTCTGGCTCTAAAGCAGCTCTGCTGACCTGGTTCTCTGGCTCAAAAGCAGCTCTGCTGACCTGGTTCTCTGGCTCTAAAGCAGCTCTGCTGACCTGGTTCTCTGGCTCTAGAGCAGCTCTGCTGACCTTGTTCTCTGGTTCTAAAGCAGCTCTGCTGACCTGGTTCTCTGGCTCTAAAGCAGCTCTGCTGACCTGGTTCTCTGGCTCAAAAGCAGCTCTGCTGACCTGGTTTCTCTGGCTCTACAGCAGCTCTGCTGACCTGGTTCTAGGCTCTAGAGCAGCTCTGCTGACCTGGTTCTCTGGCTTTGAAGCAGCTCTGCTGACCTGGTTCTCTGGCTCTAGAGCAGCTCTGCTGACCTTGTTCTCTGGTTCTAAAGCAGCTCTGCTGACCTGGTTCTCTGGCTCTAAAGCAGCTCTGCTGACCTGGTTCTCTGGCTCAAAAGCAGCTCTGCTGACCTGGTTCTCTGGCTCTAAAGCAGCTCTGCTGACCTGGTTCTCTGGCTCTAGAGCAGCTCTGCTGACCTTGTTCTCTGGTTCTAAAGCAGCTCTGCTGACCTGGTTCTCTGGCTCTAAAGCAGCTCTGCTGACCTGGTTCTCTGGCTCAAAAGCAGCTCTGCTGACCTGGTTTCTCTGGCTCTACAGCAGCTCTGCTGACCTGGTTCTAGGCTCTAGAGCAGCTCTGCTGACCTGGTTCTCTGGCTTTGAAGCAGCTCTGCTGACCTGGTTCTCTGGCTCTAGAGCAGCTCTGCTGACCTGGTTCTCTGGCTCTAAAGCAGCTCTGCTGACCTGGTTCTCTGGCTCTAAAGCAGCTCTGCTGACCTGATTCTCTCCCTCTATAGCAGCTCGGCTGACCTGGTTTCTCTGCCTCTAGAGCAGCTCTGCTGACCTGGTTCTCTGGCTATAAAGCAGCTCTGCTGACCTGGTTCTCTGGCTCTACAACGCCTCTGCTGACCTGGTTATCTGGCTCTAAAGCAGCTCTGCTGACCTGGTTCTCTGGCTCTACAACGCCTCTGCTGACCTGGTTCTCTGGCTCTAAAGCAGCTCTGTTGACCTGGTTCTCTGGCTCTAAAGCAGCTCTGCTGACCACGTTCTCTCCCTCTAAAGCAGCTCTGCTGACCTGGTTTCTCTGCCTCTAGAGCAGCTCTGCTGACCTGGTTCTCTGCCTCTAGAGCAGTTCTGCTGACCTGGTTCTTAGGCTCTAGAGCAGCTCTGCTGACCTGGTTCTCTGGCTCTACAACGCCTCTGCTGACCTGGTTCTCTGGCTCTAAAGCAGCTCTGCTGACCTGGTTCTCTGGCTCTAAAGCAGCTCTGCTGACCTGGTTCTCTGGCTCTAGAGCAGCTCTGCTGACCTAGTTCTCTGGCTCTAAAGCAGCTCTGCTGACCTGGTTCTCTGGCTCTAAAGCAGCTCTGCTGACCTGGTTCTCTCCCTCTAAAGCAGCTCTGCTGACCTGGTTTCTCTGCCTCTAGAGCAGCTCTGCTGACCTGGTGCTCTGCCTCTAGAGCAGCTCTGCTGACCTGGTTCTTAGGCTCTAGAGCAGCTCTGCTGACCTGGTTCTCTGGCTCTAAAGCATCTCTGCTGACCTGGTTCTCTGGCTCTAAAGCAGCTCTGCTGATCTGGTTCTCTCCCTCTAAAGCAGCTCTGCTGACCTGGTTCTCTGGCTCTACAGCAGCTCTGCTGACCTGGTTCTCTGGCTCTAGAGGAGGTCTGCTGACCCTTTCTCTGGCTCTAAAACAGCTCTGCTGACCTGGTTCTATAGCTCTAAAGCAGCTCTGCTGACCTGGTTCTCTGGATCTAGAGCAGCTCTGCTGACCTGGTTCTCTGTCTCTAAAGCAGCTCTGCTGACCTGGTTCTCTGTCTCTAAAGCAGCTCTGCTGACCTGGTTCTCTCCCTCTAAAGCAGCTCTGCTGACCTGGTTTCTCTGGCTCTACAGCAGCTCTGCTGACCTGGTTCTCTGCCTCTAGAGCAGCTCTGCTGACCTGGTTCTTTGGCTCTAGAGCAGCTCTGCTGACCTGGTTCTCTGGCTCTAAAGCAGCTCTGCTGACCTGGTTCTCTGGCTCTAAAGCAGCACTGCTGACCTGGTTCTCTCCCTCTAAAGCAGCTCTGCTGACCTGGTTTCTCTGGCTCTACAGTATCTCTGAGGACCTGGTTCTCTGCCTCTAGAGCAGCTCTGCTGACCTGGTTCTCTGCCTCTAGAGCAGTTCTGCTGACCTGGTTCTTAGGCTCTAGAGCAGCTCTGCTGACCTGGTTCTCTGGCTCTACAACGCCTCTGCTGACCTGGTTCTCTGGCTCTAAAGCAGCTCTGCTGACCTGGTTCTCTGGCTCTAAAGCAGCTCTGCTGACCTGGTTCTCTGGCTCTAGAGCAGCTCTGCTGACCTGGTTCTCTGGCTCTAAAGCAGCTCTGCTGACCTGGTTCTCTGGCTCTAAAGCAGCTCTGCTGACCTGGTTCTCTCCCTCTAAAGCAGCTCTGCTGACCTGGTTTCTCTGCCTCTAGAGCAGCTCTGCTGACCTGATTCTCTGCCTCTAGAGCAGCTCTGCTGACCTGGTTCTTAGGCTCTAGAGCAGCTCTGCTGACCTGTTCTTAGGCTCTAGAGCAGCTCTGCTGACCTGGTTCTCTGGCTCTAAAGCAGCTCTGCTGACCTGGTTCTCTGGCTCTAAAGCAGCTCTGCTGACCTGGTTCTCTGGCTCCACAGCAGCTCTGCTTACCTGGTTCTCTGGCTCTAGAGCAGCTCTGCTGACCTGGTTCTCTGGCTCTAAAGCAGCTCTGCTGACCTGGTTCTATGGCTCTAAAGCAGCTCTGCTGACCTGGTTCTCTGGCTCTAGAGCAGCTCTGCTGACCTGGTTCTCTGTCTCTAAAGCAGCTCTGCTGACCTGGTTCTCTCCCTCTAAAGCAGCTCTGCTGACCTGGTTTTTCTGGCTCTACAGCAGCTCTGCTGATCTGGTTCTCTGCCTCTAGAGCAGCTCTGCTGACCTGGTTCTTAGGCTCTAGAGCAGCTCTGCTGACCTGGTTCTCTGGCTCCAAAGCAGCTCTGGTGACCTGGTTCTCTGGCTCTAAAGCAGCACTGCTGACCTGGTTCTCTCCCTCTAAAGCAGCTCTGCTGACCTGGTTTCTCTGGCTCTACAGCAGCTCTGCTGACCTGGTTCTCTGGCTCTAGAGCAGCTCTGCTGACCTGGTTCTTAGGCTCTAGAGCAGCTCTGCTGACCTGGTTCTCTGGCTCTACAACTGCTCTGCTGACCTGGTTCTCTGGCTCTAAAGCAGCTCTGCTGACCTGGTTCTATGGCTCTAAAGCAGCTCTGCTGACCTGGTTCTCTGGCTCTAGAGCAGCTCTGCTGACCTGGTTCTCTGGCTCTAAAGCATCTCTGCTGACCTGGTACTCTCCTTACTAACACAGCTCTGCTGACCTGGTTTCTCTGGCTCTACAGTAGCTCTGAGGACCTGGTTCTCTGCCTCTAGAGCAGCTCTGCTGACCTGATTCTCTGGCTCTAAAGCAGCTCTGCTGACCTGGTTCTCTGGCTCCTGGTTCTCTGTCTCTAAAGCAGCTCTGCTGACCTGGTTTCTCTGGCTCTACAGCAGCTCTGCTGACCTGGTTCTCTGGCTCTAGAGCAGCTCTGCTGACCTGGTTCTTAGGCTCTAGAGCAGCTCTGCTGACCTGGTTCTATGGCTCTAAAGCAGCTTTGCTCTGGCAGGACAGAGTGCGGGGCAGAGTGAAAGGCAGGGCGAAGCAAGAATATGACTATAAGTGTGAAGACAGAGCGCAACTGAAAAACATGAGGATTAGTGTTAGGACAGAGTGTGGGGCAGAGGAACAGGCACCTAAAGTTAAAAACATGAGGATAAGTGGCAGGACAGTGTGGGGCAGAGGAACAGGCACGGCAAGTTAAAAACCTGAGGATAAGTGGCAGGATAGAGTGCGGGGCAGATAAAAAGCACGGCGAGGCAAGAACAATACTGTTGTGTGTTGAGGCAACAAAAGCGAAAAAAGCAAAGTAAATACCATGCGCACAAAGTTCTTGATATGCTGAAGCGCTGAAATTTATGTGTCTGCCTTGTATAGTTGCATCGCGCAGTGAAACTGAAACCTAAATCAAGGTGGGAGCGTGTGAAAGCTTACATCGCTCGAGAGGAGTCGCCGTGCGCGTGCACATCGCCTGTCCGGGCGCGTGCACTGTCCTGTCTCCCTTCGGCACAGAAACCGACAACAATAGGTCTCGCCAAGGCGAACAGCGCATGCGCTGCGTCGCAAGGCGAGACCTAAAAAACGGGGAATCAATGACAGACATTAGCACGGTGGCTAGATAATCCCATGTTACCAAGGACGCCTTGCTCCTGTTGTAGGTTTTAATTCAACAACGAATCTACTTGTGGGAACTGCAGTCCTGACTCGCTTCATTTAAACTAATTGAAAAGCCCAGGACTAGAGCATTGTGTCCCTAATTACATGGAGTCATCTAATTACCTTAGGCATCAGAAGTAACAGGAAAATTCTGTTACCCAGTAGAAGCCTTAAAACACACCAAGACCCACCAGAGGCAGCAGGCCTGGTGTGTGGCAGAATGGAAGAAAGGGGTATATCATCACACAGTTTTAGGGAGAAAAGAAGCTAACACGACCCTAGACAAAGGAGTGCTGAGTGCAGGCAAAGCCCCTCCCACACAAACTCATAGCTGTCTGTGCTGCATGTCTCTTGTCATTGGAACTTTTAATTGAGTCTCTTTGCGCTGTTTAGGAACGTAGTATTTACATGTGAGTGAAGAATCACTGAAAGCAGCATTAGCATGCGTAAACTACAAAGACTGATGCAGCTCACTTAGTCCATGGTATGCTTGTCATATTTCTGTGCTCAGCGCAGCTTTATACATATGCTGTGTACATACAGATAAGAGCATTTTTTAACATATTTCTCTGGAGTGTACAATTAATTGAGGAAAACTAATCAAGTGTGTACATATCACAGCAATGTAGCATACCTCCGAGGGGTGCTTGCTTGTGATATGCAATGAAAATCTGTCTGCATATCACAGAAAGAGAATAATGTAACATAGATAATGTACTATCAATAAAAACTACAAAAGGACAGTCAGTCATGTTTCTTGCAACACAGAGATTTTATTCCTACCACTAGCAGATTCTGTGGTAAGGTACACCTCCTGGTAGGAATTAACAGTTTAGGCAAGTCGAGCAAAGACTTGGTCGTTGACCCTCTTCCCGATTTTTCAGTAGAATAAGTGACGGTTTGCAGACTCCAGCCACTGCATTACCCGACAAACAGGTGACCTCTTCGATCCCGGGTACGATAGAGGGCAGCACAGGTCAATTACCCTATGCTGTTAATGCCGTCTCTACAGGGCCGGCCTAGCCCGTCATCCATCCCCTACTGATAAATCAGTACAAAATGAATTGAGTAACATTAGCAAGTATCATCAGTAATGAGACCGTAGCGCGTGCTGCTCAAATGTACTCATTATTAAAAAGCCCCTGTGATGGGTGCGACGCAAGGCATTTATGTTCGACAACTAGAAGACGCGGGTTGTTTGGTGGCATAGAAAAAGCAATGTGGTTTCTTCCAGATGTGAAATATCAAGAAATATTTTAGACACGAAAAATAAATTCAAGTTATGGAAATGTATTGAACCGCCAGCTGCTCTCCGAGTGCGGCCTCCTGCTCCCACTTCTGAGCAGTACCGAGGCCTTCTTACTGCGCCAAACTGCCAGAACCTTCTCCAGCTGCTGCCTTCTCTATCCCAACTCCAGCCGGACGGCAGCTAGAAACCACAGGCGCGCGCAGCTCACCCTCGACAGAACACACTGTCCGTGAGCAGTCAGCAGAGCAGAGCTGTAACCTGCTCAGAGTGAGTCAGAAGCGACATGACATGCTATAAGTAAATGAATATATTAGGATAAAATACCTGAAACAAGAAATAGCCTTGCAGAGAGCAATCCACGCTACGGGCCAGCTTCATGAGGCTCTGCAGGCACCAAGCTCTCTTCGGCAGCCGGACCCAGACTGGACTCGAGAGGCATTGCTTGATAAGAGGTTGCAGACACCAAAAGGCAGCGCAACAGATATCTGTGCGAGCAGCAGCGGCGGGCTCCTAGCAGTGGCGTAGCTAGGCACTCTGCCGCCCGTGGCGGTCCCTGTCTTTTGCCGCCCGCTGAGGAGGGGGGGGGGTGCTGGCGATGATTTTTGCTGCCGCCCCTAAAACTCGTGCCGCACCGCCCCCTCCGCCCCCCCTTGCTACGCCAGTGGCTCCTAGCTAGCTATACTTTTAGAGTGCGGGCCGGCGGCACGGGGGTGAGAAGGCACAGACAGCTGGAGTGTGGGGCAGTGGTGCTAGAAGGCAGGGACAACGGGAGGGGGTAGACGGCACAGAAAAATAGTGCTCTAAATAACACTCGAAGTAAAGGGGCCAATAGCCATGGGAGGGTACAAATGACGACATGGCATAATAAGGCGAGACTAACAAGCCTCACAATCAATCAGAAGACAGACTTTACAAAGGACAAAGACAGAAGCAAATGAAAAATATGGGCGGAGAGTGAGGGCAGCTTGTCTCCCCATACTGGACTACTGCATGCCTCGCAGAGCGAGCAGCGCATGCGCGCTGCCGCTAAAGCTCGACCTAAAAAGTGGCTTGTGCCACCACAAACTCAAGCACAGTGTTGCAAAGTGGTGCAAAGTATTGATAAAGTGTTGATAAACTATTTACTTAGAGCAAAGCAGAGCTGCAAATCTTCCCATAAAGTATTGCAACTAGTGCTTTGCGCTACTTTAAGTTGAGGGGTGTTTCATGGGTGGTACATAGACGTTTCTACACTACCACCCATGTTTTTTGATCCAAAGCACAATCTACTAAAGTTGATAGACAGAGCTTTGCAACATAAAATAATGTTTCCTTGAGACAGTACACATCCAATGTATAAATAGGTCTAAGCATAATATTTGCACAGGAAGGGTACCCCTACAGTAGCCCATGCTAGACATGATACACTCTTCTGCACCATGGTGCGCTCTTGATGACCTCCTGCACACTGATAAATCTCTCTTTGCGCGGGTGCAAGTGTGTAGCACTCAGATGGCCTGTTTGTGTGCCCGCTCTGGGGAAGAAAGCAGCAGCAACATATCTTTGTAGATATGGCTCTTTTATGTTCTGTCCCCCAGAGCAATGATTCAACTTCACTTGCTGTGCATAGAGGATGTGTATCTCCTAAGGGTAACATATCACTAAAGCCAAGGTTGCCTTGTTTTCCACCACTTGAAATAGTTCCTGACTTTTTGAATTGTTGAGCCCTATTTAACCTTAGAGTCTTAAAAGAACCCACTTTCAGATTTGTGCACGGTTAACTAATTTCTATTTTAGATAGGTATCCTGGACTCAGAAAAGATTCTCACGTCAGCCCTGTTAACTGATAGCATAGAAAAATCCCAAATATAGTAACTGACACTGTTTCAATAAATATTTTTCTTTTAACTTTATAACTGGCTTGGGCTAGATGGTGCATATGCACATGAGCTTATTGGCGGACACACAGTAGAGTTGAAGACAGAGTCTGTGTCATTCCAAGATTGACACCAAACACAACTTTTAACAATGTAATCTTGGTAACAATTGTGGGTTTGTAACCTGGTACTAACTCTCAACTCCTCTACCTGAAAATGAAATGAAAAAAATGAAAATGAAAACAAATGTGTAAAGCGGACAAATGCCAAATGGCATCAAGGCACTAAAGGGAAACAAATCCACATATGCTAAGGATTAGACGACACCATAGAGGGCCTAAGAGAAACAGAACCACTATGTGGAGAAGAGCCAGGTTTTGAGGGCCTTTCTGAAAGCCACATGATACTAAAGGCCAGTTAGGTGGCGTGGAAGGGTGTTCCACAGCTTAGCTTAGAAGGATCTACCTCACCATCCCACCTTCCGAAACTTTGGAATCACCACCAAATCATGCTTGGCAGATTGAAGTGACCTGTTCGGAAGATATCAATGAAATTTGGCTCTTATAGCCCGAGGTACTGACCTATTCAAGGCTTTATGCACAATATACAAAAAACTTTAAAAGTAATTTGCTTACTGACTAGAAGCCAGTGCAGATTGACAAGCGCGGCTGAGACTGACTGGTACTTACGAATGTCTAGGATAAGTCTAACTGCTGAATCAAGAATGATTTGGATTTTTTTAGAGGATATTTATTAATGTTTAGATAGACGGCATTATAGTAGTTGATCCTTGAGGAGATCAATGCCAGAACTACTATGTTAACGAGCTGTTTGTGAGATGTAAGGAAATACTTTCCGTAATGTTCTAATATTATTAAAACATGATGATGCTGTCCTGTTCACTTGTAGATGAAAAGAAAGTAGTTGAGCAACAATAAAACAAAAGCATTTTTGGCAGATTTCACTCGAGAACGCATCTGGCCACCAGTTATTGTTCCAGACATGATGGCTGACCTCCAAAAATAATGACTTCCGTTTTATCAGCATTTAATTTGAGGCAGTTCTCCTTCATCCAGACGGACATTCATGCAGCTGTTGAAGTTAACGGTTATTGATTGCTCATCACCTGAGATGGTATGATCTGCGTATCATCAGGGTATGAAAAAACCTGAAGACCAACTTATCGAATCAGCTTAGCTAAGGGGGATACATATAGGTTCAACAGGGTAGGACTTAGCGAGGAACCTTGAGGTGCCCCACATGGAAGAGAGAAAGGTCTAGATTTAAGCTGACCACAGGTAAACTATCTGTGTTCTGTCAGTTAAGAATAACCTTAGAAGAATGAAGGTGGTGTCTTTAAATCCCAACTGAGCTAGACGGGAGGTAAGTAGCACCGGAGGGACCGTATCAAAGGTTGCAGACAGATCTAACAAAATCAATGCTGCAGCCTGCCCCACATCCACTGCCTATCTGATGCTATCTACCACTGAGACCAGAGTGGTTTCTGTACTATGGTCACTACAAAAGCCAAATTGCGAGGGGTACAATAATTCATGGTCCTCTATGAATGACATAACCTGCCCATTCAGATGTTTCTCCAAGATTATTGTAGGAATGTGAAGCAGGGATATAGGCCAATAGTTTTTCAAATCCTTTGGATCTGAATTCTTTTTTTTTAAAAAGAGGCCTAACTGCTGCCTCTTTTTATAGCTGAGTAAAACATCCTGTAGATATGGTTTTATTTATAATGAAGGTCAGAGGCCCTGTGATTGTTTGAGCTGCCAGATGGAAAGTTTTTGGCAGGCAGGGTTCAAAAGGGGGCCTGATCTTGTACATAAAAGATACTTTTTAGTTTGTCCCTGCTCGATGGGCTGGAAAGAGGAAAATATAGATTCATCTACAAGGGCCTTCTCCTTGGCTGTGATATTTACAACCTCTTGCGGACCTGGCACTATGGAGTTGTAGGTTTCCTGCTGAGCATCACTTAAACAACTCAGTTTGTGTACTGCACCAGCTTCTGTGAAAAACTCAGACAAAGGGTGATCTCAGTATGAAGAAGCACTGTAACCCTTTCCCACCTGTGCCATGACCAACATTCAACCCATAACTCTCAGGGCCTCTACACCACTAGATGTTGTATATGTAAGCCTCTGGGTTTCACAAAGCACCTCAACCTAGGCATTCACAAGATGTGCTTCTACATAATATCCAATTTAAGAGTGTCCTTGCTGTCCAGACCAGGACAGGAACATGTAAATAACTCTGGTATTAACACAGTACATCGTTTTCAATGCAACTGATGCCAACCCCCTGTGCAAATGTGGGTTCTTAAACATCCAGTCGGGAACCTCAAAATGCTTGGGCTTATTGGGCTCTGGCCTAAGCCACCTTCCATACTGAGTCTTATATGTTCCGCCTTCACAGAGTGGTACCAGGAAATTGCAACCAAAGTAAATTAGAAAGTTAAAGAAACCAGATCTGCTTTAAAAAAAAAAGAAAAAAAATCCCATTTGTGAAGCCATCAGGAGAAGCAGGTCCTGACACCCAGCACAATTCCCAAAGGGTAATATGTCCAATTGTGACTGTGGGCCGGATTTATATCACAGTGGGCAGCCCGTTATTCCACCATGGGGACTGAGTAAATCATTCTGTCCCCATGACTGACAGACTGCCCGCCAAATTTATAAATGACCACCAAGCAGGTGGTCATTTATAAAGGTATTGGCAGAAACAGCTGTCACTGTGGTTCATGTCAATGCATTGTACTCTTTCCTACAGTGCTGCATCAGCAGAATGCAGCCCTGCAGCAAAATAAAAAAATATATATTTTTAAAAAATCAAAAAATGTGATTTATTTTCTTTTTGAAAAGAAAAATAATATGCACCCCTTGCCATGGGAGTCTTCTCCCATGGCTGGGGGTACATTTGAATGATTTTACTGTTTCTTTCCTGCCAAGAAACAGTAAAAAATGACTACATGTCTGGCCATCCAAATTGAATGGGTGGACATGTAGCCATTTCTCCAACGGCCCTTACTCCCCAAGGCCATCGGAGACGTTTGGCCATTGCAGGACAGAGTAGTCTCCATCATGGGGAAACTGAAGGTCCACCTGCAATAAAATCGGGCGGGCAGAACTTCATGTTGTCGGTATGTATACTCCAGCACTATTGCAGCAGAGTATACATCCCGCCAATATATAAATCGAACACTGTGTCTCCTTGGAAAAAGAGTTACTATCTCATTTGAGGAGTTAGTAACCTTTCAAAAATGTTTGTGACGGCAATTGCTGTAACAAACCATTGATACCATTCTGAATCTCAATTAGGAGGGGATGTCTATTTCATGTCCATTCGTAAGTGCCATTTGGAGTGGGTCGGTAAAACTATTTAGTAGGTCAGAAAATGTCCAAGTCACAAAATGGGTTTAGCACAAAGCAAATCTGTATTTTGTTGTTACAAACCTCTGATTTTTCACATTGCAACTCCAAAATGGCTTTGTACAACTGTGTTTTCTATTTTTAGAGAGCTACTATTCTACCGTTCTCTCACGGACTGATGACAATTCTCCATCTGGACAATATTTCATTTTCTTGCCATTTTTCAAGATTGAAACTTTCCTTAAAAGCTGTCTTGTCTGGTATAAATGCAACATACAGTTGTACAGTTTCATTATGAATTCATGGGGAAAATAAACATGCATTGTGTTATGTTGGAGTTTTAACAATCTTTTTTTACAGTGCAAAGCTTGACGAAAAAACAATTTCCCTGCCAAATTATGTATGTGCTGGCATACATGCAATTTCTTCCCAGACCCAAAATACACTCATTGAAAAAAAGCAATTTCTTCAGTGACCAGTATTGGCTTTAAGATACCACAAGCAGAGGACTACCAACTTGGCCACAGAAACCAATCACAGGCCAATGAACGTAGGCACTCAGTAACAACTCAGAATGATTGACATCACTAGTTGAATGTATTATTCTTACATTGAAAGCAGTGGTTAATTTAAGCCATTGGTCAGAGGTGGGGCCCATCGGCACTCATTTATGGAGACAGGCACTTGTGTTTTCCTCAAAAAGACTTGGATTAGAGACAAGAAAGAGGAAAACACAAAAGGTGGAAAAAAGGAAGACTAGAAAGAAGGAAAAACAGAGACGAAGGCAATAAGCTGGGATAAAAAAAATGGCAAGAGTGAGATAAAGGGACAGGTAGTGTCATGTGGTAAGAAACATGAGGTGGAATCAAAACTAAGCAGCCTTCTTATTTGACACCTTCGATAGTGCTTGCCACCTAGCTTCAGAGCAAAACTTTGGGGCACATTTACAACGAATTGGTGCAGCACGGCGCTGCAAGCAATTTAGCTGTGCTGTGCTGCACCATTTAAAAAATACAAGGATGCACCGTATTTAAAAGAATTCGGTGCACCCCTTTTTTCCCTTGCACCAGAGCTAAAAAAGCTGCCTAGCACCATCTGTGTTGCAGGAAGGGACACCTTCGTGTCCCTTCCTGCACAAAACCAATCATTAATGGCATTTTGCTCCTTCTATGTGTACTGCACAAATAGAAAGAGCAAAAAACAAGAACACCCACAGCAACACCCATTGCACGCCCCTTTGCCGCAGAAACTGTGGCGAGGAGGGCCATATTTACAAGGCGGCGTTAAGCCATGCAAAGTGGCTAAGCACCACCTTGTAAATATGAAGCAGGGCATTGCGCCACCAGAGCATCGGAAAAAGTGACGCTCCAGTGGCGCAATGCCCTTGTAAACATGCCCCTTTGTGCCACAACACTTAGGTCCTGATTACGAGTGTAAGTGCTATTTAGCACACCTGATAAATAACAATACCACTGCATATGTTATTTATCAGTGCGATAAATAGCTATTAGAAACTTGTGGGGGACAACATGTGGATTTTAGTGTTTAATGCACCAAAATCCGCATTGTACAGTAAATACTATACACATTTCCCTTTTAAATTTCAGCAGGTTTGACCTGCCGAAATGTAATGAAACGTGCCATATTTAACAGATCCGATAATAATAGGATGAGTTAAATATCTTTTACCTCGTAATTCGCATCAGTGCGTAAACATGGGTTTTCGCAGGGGTAGGAATTAACCGTCTTACTCGTAATCAGGCCCTTCTTCTTTTACAAAATAAGCACTGCCTGAAAGCATAAGTCATAGGGAAGGTGGCTGAGGCAGTCAGTTTAGCTACTGGTTATCACAGGCAGCAGTAATAAAGTTTGCTACAGTGTTAATTGCTGTTGGTGCTGTTTTATTGTCGGAGCCCTTTCAAATATACTCGTTCACCCGCTGAAAGATTGGCTGTCTCCTCGCTCATTGACAGGGTGCAGTATGAGACTGGTGGAACCTTGTGTGTGCAGTGAGTAATGGACACAGAAGAACGAGAACCCCGCTCTAGCAGACGTTTCACGCCACACTGGCTTCAACTTGATGTAAGTTATCGCTCGATGTCAAATCTGTGAGAGAACAATAACGTGTGGGGTCGATCGCCAATTTTGTCTCTTGATTTGCATCCATAACTGTTTTAAAACCAAAGCCAATTGTAGAACAGAGTCACACAAAAGATCCTTCTGTTGAGAAGGCAGTAAGACAGGATTTTGTTTTTCATTTGTGAATGTTCCTGCCCGGAGTGAAGAGTCGATTGGGTTTGCATGTAAAATTCCAAGCAGTGGTTGATAAGTTGTTGTGACGTCACAGCACAAGAAGCAGAGACAGTAAACTAGGTCATTGTTACTAATGTCGAGACCCTGTTGAAGGAATTAAGAAAGTAAAGCAAGTTACAAACTTGGACGCATTGAATCATGACTCTGAATACATCATCCCAAGCGACTCCAAACTCCTATAAAATCCACTAGTCATCACTGTGACTCAGATACGTCACCAGGAAACAGGCCCACCCCCTTTTTTTTACATACAGAAAGATTTGCAAAGACCTGGTTATATTAATTATCTTGCTCACTGGCATTTCACCCCTTGTGTCCTCTAGCTTATGGCTAGTCCCGTAAAACTCCTGTTGGAGTGAGTTGTTTGCACTATATTAGGTACCATGATATAACATAACATTACATAACATAATATTGGGAAAATCAGGATGAAAGTATCTTGAAGTAATTAAATTAAGTAAGGTACATAGGTACTTTTCTATATTCATATTAAACTGTCATTTGCTAACCTGCCTTTATCCTTTTGACAGAGAATATGAATTCAGAAGGTCAATAGTAAATTTTAGAGGCCATATATCTGTGTCTTTCCATTTTCTCTACACAAATTAGGGCCCATTTCCTCTTACCCGATGTGGATCCTACTATGCACACCCTTCTGTGTGATTTAGTTGAACTGCAATCCCTGCAGTCACATGTGCAGCCCCTCATCACCATCTTCATCTTTGATCTTCTGCTGGTTCTTCAGGTGTACCTGTGGATGCACATGGTCTTCTCAGTTTTACCCCTGATATGGTTCCTTGCTTGAGTTCTTGATGATAGATCTCAAGCCCAGTTAGAGGTTTCCTGATTCATCTCAGGAGGAACATGTCTGCTCTCCTCTCTCTGCTTGGCCTTCCCTCTAACTACTGCACATCTCTAAGCAGTAGACGTTTTCTATTGTGATGTTAATAGCTAAAAGAGATGGGTAACCATGGTTACTTGCCATATATGGAAATAATGGCTGGGATGTATCCTTAATGGCTTTTCTTGTTCATGGAAGACAAGTGGTTGTCATTTTTTATTTCTTGCTACTCTGGTACACAATTGTAATACATGTTGTTGGATATAGTATTTGTGTTTATTGAGATATTCGTGTGCTAGAAATTGGGTTTCTAGTTGGCTAGGGTATGCACCTAAGCCAGGCAAAACCCACCACTCTAGTCAGGGCAAGTCAGTTACACATCAAGGATAACCTGTGCTCACCCTCTGATAGCTTGTTGTAAATAAGGCAACGTGTAAAGTGTTTGCGCAACACACTTACACCAGTAACACAATGACTACACCACAAAGAGACTGCATACAAGATTACATAAAAAATATAGTATATTGCACATATAGACCAAAACAACATAAATCGTAAATACTGTGTATACAATGCAATCCAGTCCTAGTACTCTTTATTCTGACTGTGCAAACATCAACACAACATACATTATAAAATCAGGGCATGGAATGCAAAAGATTATAACATAACAACACATACTCACGTTATATCATTTCAACAACCATAAATACTATTCAGGTAATGCAAGCTCGTTTAGAGGACCCACATGAAATCCCCATATAATCACAGAACGTAGGGCCCAGTGCCTCTGCACGTCTACTAACAAGATTACAGTAGATCTGGGAGAGTCTCCTCGACAACAAATGTATTTATCATTCAGGCATAGACCGCAGGTGATTCTGCGCGCCTATTCGTAGGGATACGGTAAATAAAGGGAAAAAATGGGAACCTTCATTAAGGCTTCCCCCACAGTCCCAGTGAAGTGAAAGTGATGTCCCCAAAGCGAGTCCCAACAGGGGGCACACACATTGCCAGGAGCAGCGGGGAGACCTTGCTGGGTCCTCCACGTAGAGAACAGTTGAAGGCAGCTGCATGCGAAAGCGCGGTGCAGTTACTTCAGCCCCTTCTCCGCAAGGAGCATCGCAAAGGTTACAGGGAGCACCCACAGTAACTGACCCAGCATTGCTCCTGACACAGGCTTGTGGGGTTGGGGCGCACAGCCTAGGACCTATTGCTCCAGGCCGTTAGGGAGGCTGCACCAAAACACGCTAATCTGAAATATGCTGTGGTACACTGAAAGCTGCTGCAGCTTTGCTGGAGGGGACGCACTGGGGTGGTTTCTTGTGGAGTGGTTGCAGAAGTCAAAAACAGCCATGGGATGCCTCCAATCAGCACGAGATCCTTTCAGTGCCACTCTTCGTGCCTCTTCTCACTGGAGAGGCTACACTACGGGATCCTCTTAGAGTTTTTTTTTTAACCCCTTCGCTGCTAGGCCTTTCCCCCCCCTGTGCTAAGCCTTTTTCTGGCTATTTGGGGTAGTTTGCGCTTAGGCCACTGTAACGTTTTGACCACATAAGGTGTCCATGCCAAATTTGCGTCCTTTTCTTCCAACATCATGGGGATTTTAAAGGTACCCAGGGTTTGTTGATTCCCTTGGAGGGGACACAGAAAGTAGCCAAAATACAGCCAAATTTTTTTTTGGGGGGGAAAAATTGGAAAAAGGTGCTGAAGATGAAAGCGTCTGGTTTTTTCCCTGTAAATGGTATCAACAAAGGGTTTGTGGTGCTGAAATCACCATCTTCCCAGCTTTCAGTGACAGACTGACTTTTGTCAGAAAACCAACATTTTTTACACAGTTTTGGCATTTTACTGGGACATAGCCTATTTTTGCTACTTTTTGTGCTTTCAACCTCCTTCCAGTTAATGGTACAAATGGGTATGAAAGAAATAATGTATCCTGCAAAGCTATACATTTAAAAAAAGTAGACAAAATTCTGAATTCATCAAGGGGTCATTTGTGTAGATCCTTCAAGGTTTTTTTATAGAAACTAACAGTTGAAAATAGGAAAAATTGAAAATAGTTGAAAAAAACAGACATTTATGACAACGTTTTCACCTGTAACTTCTTCGCAGTATGACATATTGTTTAAAGCAATACACTGTTACATCCGCTGGACCCTTCTGGTTGTGGGGATATATAGGACTTGTAGGTTTCACCAAGAACCTGACGAACCCGGAGCTAATAACAGCATCATCTTGCAATGGTTTTTTATTGTGTACCGGGTATATAGCAATTCATTTGGGAAAATATAAACAGTGAAAAGTCAGTATGAAAGACACCTATGTATTTCTGAAATGGGAACAAAATATAGAGTTTAGAAACAGTAGCTATTTGCACATCTCTGAAATTGTGGGTACCCATACTAGCATGTGAATTATAGGACATTTTTTAAAGTGATTTGTTTTTTACACATTGTCTTACATTTGGAAGGCAGAAATGCATCAAAAGTCAATAGGTAATAACAGTTGCTCTACAATTCTGCGTTCCCCTAAGTCTCCCTATAAAAATGGTACCTCAATTGTGTGGGTAGGCCTAGTGCCCGCGATAAGAAACGGCCCAAAACGCAACATGGACACTCCACATTTTTACAGTGAAAACTGACCCTTTTTTTGCAAAGTGCCTAGCTGTAGATTTTGAACCCTAGCTCTGCCGGCACCTAGGGAAACCCAGCAAACCTATACATTTTTAAAAACTAGACACCCAGGGGAATCCAGGATGGGGTGACTTGTCTGGCTCTCACCAGGTTCCGTTACCCAAAATCCCTTGCAAACCTAATACTTTGTAAAAAAAAAACACATTTTCCTCACATTTCTGTGATGGAAAGTTCTGGAATCTGCGTGGATCCACAAAATTCCACACACCCTGCATTCCCCAAATCTTCCGATAAAAATGATACCTCACTTGTGTGGGCAGGCCTGGTGCCCGCGACCGGAAACGGCGAAAATGCAACATAGACACACCACAATTTTAAGGTGAAAACTGACCCTTTTTTTGCAAAGTGCCTAGCTGTAGATTTTGAACCCGAGCTCTGCCGGCACCTAGGGAAACCTAGCAAACCTATAAATGTTTTAAAACTAGGCACCCAGGGGAATCCATGATGGGGCGACTTGTGTGACTCTCACCAGGTTCTCTTACCCAGAATCCCTTGCAAACCACAAACTTTGTAAAAAAAAACCACATTTTCCTCGCATTTCTGTGATGGAAAGTTCTGGAATCTGCGTGGATCCACAAAATTCCACCCACCCTGCATTCCCCAAAGTCTCGCGATAAAAATGATACTTCACTTGTGTGGGTAGGCCTAGTGCCCGCGACAGGAAACGTCCCAAAACTCAACATGGACACTCCACATTTTTACAGTGAAAACTGACCCTTTTTTTGCAAAGTGCCTAGCTGTAGATTTTGAACCCTAGCGCTGCCGGCACCTAGGGAAACCTAGCAAACCTAAACATTTTTAAAAACTAGACACCCAGGGGAATCCAGGATGGGGTGACTTGTCTGGCTCTCACCAGGTTCTGTTACCCAGAATCTCTTGCAAACCTCATACTTTGTAAAAAAAAACACATTTTCCTCACATTTCTGTGATGGAAAGTTTTGGAATCTGCATGGATCCACAAAATTCCACACACCCTGCATTCCCCAAAGTCTTCCGATAAAAATGATACCTCACTTGTGTGGGTAGGCCTGGTGCCCGCGACTGGAAATGGCGAAAAATGCAACATGGAAACACCACATTTTTACAGTGCAAACTGACCATTTTTTTAAAAAAGGGCCTAGCTGTAGATTTTGAACCCTAGCTCTGCCGGCACCTAGGGAAACCTAGCAAACCTATACATTTTTTAAAACTAGGCACCCAGGGGAATCCAGGATGGGGCAACTTGTGTGGCTCTTACCAGGTTCTCTTACCCAGAATCCCTTGCAAACCTCAAACTTTGTAAAAAAAAAAAAACATTTTCCTCATGTTTCTGTGATGGAAAGTTCTGGAATCTGCGTGGATCCACAAAATTCCACCCACCCTGCATTCCCCAAAGTCTTACGATAAAAATGATACCTCACTTGTGTGGGTAGGCCTACTGGCCGCGACAGGAAACGGCGCAAAACGCAACATGGACACACCACATTTTTACAGTGAAAACTGACCCTTTTTTTTGCAAAGTGCCTAGCTGTAGATTTTGAACCCTAGCTCTGCCGGCACCTAGAGAAACCTAGCAAACCTATACATTTTCTAAAACTAGACACCCAGGGAAATCCAGGATGGGGTGACTTGTGTGGTTCTCACCAGGTTCTGTTACCCAGAATCCCTTGCAAACCTCAAACTTTGTAAAAAAAACACATTTTCCTCACATTTCTGTGATGGAAAGTTCTGGAATCTTGGTGTCTAGTTTAAAAAAATATACAGGCTTGCTAGGTTTCCCTATGTGCTGGCTGCGCTAGGTCCCAAACTCCACAGGTAGGCCCACTGCTAAAAAAAAAGTCTGTGCCTAGTGGGCTTTCTGCTGCCCTGGGGTGGACCGGGAGGGTTTGCCCCGATATGCCCTCAAGGGGGGCAGAAAGATTGTGGCAATTTTTTTGCGGGGTGGGGGCATTGGTATGCCCATTCTAGGCAGCCCCCACCCTTACGTATAAAAATAAATAAATAATCCCTAGTGCCTAGTAGGCTTTCTGCCCCCCCACCCCCCAAAGGCAGATAAGGGGCTTTTGCCCCTATATGCCTCCCGGGGGGGCAGAAAGAATGTAGCAATTTTTTGGGGGGTGGGGCATTGGCATGCCCATTCTAGGCAGCCCCCACCCTTACGTATAAAAATAAATAAATAATCCCTGGTGCCTAGTAGGCTTTCTGCCCCCCCCCCCCGGGGGCAGAACAGGGTCTACTGCCCCCATATGCACCTAGGGGGTGCAGAAATACTGTTGCATTTTTTAGGGGGGTGGTGGCATTGCCCTGACCATCTTGGGCAGTCGACACCCCTAAATCAAATTAAAAAAAAATCCCTGGCTTCTAGTGGGCTTTCTGCCCCCCTGGGGGTCAGATTGGGGGCTATTGCCTCCGTCTGCCCCCCGGGGGGCAGAAAGACTGGAATTTCTCGGGGGTGGGGGCATTGTCATGTCCATTTTGGGCAGCCCCCACCCCTACGCCACTACAAAAAAAATCCCTGGTGTCTAGTAGACTTTCTGCCCCCCCGGGGGTCAGATTGGGGACTACTGCACCCGTCTGCCCCCTGGAGGGGCAGAAAGACTGGAATTTCTCTGGAGGTGGTAGGGGCATTGCCATGCCCATTTTGGGCAGCCCCCACCCCTACATCAATAAAAAAAAATCCCTGCTTTCTAGTGGGATTTCTGCCCCCCTGTGGGGGCAGAAAGACAGAAATTTCTCTGGGGGGTGGGGGTTGGGGGCATTGTCATGCCCATTTTGGGCAGCCCCCACCCCTACATTACTACAAAGAATCCCTGGTTTCTAGTGGGCTTTCTGCCCCCCTGGGGGACAGATTGGGTGCTACTGCCCCATCTGCCCCAAAATATATGGGGGAGCAAAGGCCCTTGCCCAAGGGGCCGCTCCCCCCTCCCTGGTGTCTAGTGGGTGGATCCCTGCTTGGGGATCGCCCTCCTGTGGTGATCCCCAAGCAGGGATCCACTAGGGAGGGGTACCATTGGAAAGGTTCTCCCCTTTCCAATGATACCTCTCCCGTCTTTCTACATGCTCAGCGGGCTGAGATAGCCCCCTGAGCACATAGAAAGTGAAACTGAAATGAGCCTATCGGCTCATTCAGTTTTGGTTTCAGTGAAATGACGTCAGCGCGACGTGTGCGCTGATCGTCATTTCAGGGAAACCAGGGGAGCAGCCTTGGGAGCTGGGGAAGCACTTCCCCAGCTCCCGAGGCTGTTGGGGGAGAAAGGGACTCTCTATGGTGCCCGCACCAGAGGGATTCCCTGTGCCATGTGATCGGACAGCCGGGGGCCGTCCGGCACACATGAGTACTGGTGAGTCGGACGGCCCCGGGCCATCCGATACACCGAAGAGGTTTAGTTCAGCAAAGGTAGTGGTCGAGGCACAATGCAAACCAAGATTAAGGGGCTCAGGCAAATAAACACCCCACTCCTCATGCCTTCATAGTGCTGAACACGCGCTAGTACCATGCCTCAGTGTCTCCTCAAAACACACTGGACTTAGGGAAAAGAAGTGCTTACTGAGCTCTAGTTATGGAAAGCACTTGGGCACAACTGAAGACAGCAGGCCAGCACATAGGGCAGATCGCACAATGGCGGTTTCTCCTGGGGACCCAGCAATCCTCTGACAATGTGCAATTTGTGGAACTAGCCTCAGGGAGCAGCAGGCAGCAGGGTAACAAGAAGAAAAGCAGTCCAGTTGAGTCCTTCTGACAGAGGGTCAGTTCCAGATCCGAAATTGCTTCGAAACATGGGGTCAGAGCCCCTGTTCCATACTCAAAATTGTCTTTGAACTAGGGTGGCTTCAAGAGAAACCTTAGAAGTGCACAACACTCTGTTTTAACCCTAGACCTGGCTCCAGAAATCAGTAGGGGGTAAATCAACCCTTTATGTGAGGGCGGGACGCAGCCTATACAAATGTAAAGTGTGAACGCCCCTCTCTCTCTCAGCCCAGGAAGACAATCAGAATGCAGATGAATACAGATGTAACCCTGTCTCGCCCGTCCCTTCCTGGATTGGAGTCAGGCTGCACAGCACAAAGAGTTGTAAGCACAGAGAAAGGCCCACTTTCTAAAAGTTGAAAAAGAGCAATAGGGGGTTGGGCCCTTACCTGCAACCACCATGGACCTCTAATTACAATTACAGCAAGCGTCTTTTAATGTCATGCTCGGCAGAGCCAGGCGGGAAAAATTAGTACATTGTTTGTTGTTATACTTGGACTGCATTTCACTGCCACTCAGGTACATTTAAAAACGCAGTGGACATTTCCCTTTCAGAAAAGAAGTGTTTTTTGTTTTGAAGGCTTATATAGTTCTCTTTTGCTTTTTGACAGTATCATATTCAGATAGAAAACACAGACACGAATGAAAGAGGCTCCTCCTTCTACATCGTATTAGAACATCTAAGGAAGGAGACATTTTTGCCAATGAAGGGTCCCCTCCCTGATTATGATCCTCTTTTTGAAAATAATTTTACATATGTAGAAACCTTTCTTTTTTCTTTTCTTTAATTTTAGAAATCATCCAGCCCTGGTCCTGAGAAGAACCTATAATATATATGGTTCAAAACGCGTTGACTATTAATGTTGGGTTTTCATGTTTAAACTACACTAATAAGGAGGACGACTAAGGACTTTCTATGAAAAACAATTATTTTCTTTCATTTTACATATTTGATGATTTTGTAACCCATTATCGACACCATGAGCATTAAAAGGAGTCGCTCTGGTTTATAACTTTGGACTGGTTGAACACTGATTGGTGCCATTTTTGATTTGTGCCATCTTGTTAATTAATGTGTGATTTATTTTGGGATATGGAAAATGTTTGTATATGTTTGCGATTCTTTTTGTTATCAATCTCTGTTCTTAAATATTGAGCAATGTTATGTTAGGATGATAAAATGTTATAATTGATTTACAGGTCATGTTTATTAAATAGGATAATCTTGTGTGGAAAGTAAAAAACCAGAAAGAAACACAACCACCAACTGTTTTGGTTTTTTACTTTCTAAAAGTGGCATTCCTAAAATAGTAATGTAAAATCCAACTACACCAGTAAGCAGGATTCATCACCACTATTCCAAACATACCAAGCATGGTAACGCTACTCTTTTTAGATAAGGAATTACCACTTAAACACATATAAGGGAATTCCCGATGCTAGCCTATGAAAGGAGTAGGCCTCACAGTAGTGAGAAACAAAATAGGCTGTTTGTCACTACCAGGACATACACACAATAAAGGCCCAGCCCAACCTTTTACTTACACACCACCCTCCCATAGGGCTACCTAAGCCCTATCTTACGGGTGACCTAGGTGTAATTAAAGGGGAGTTTAATTCTTGGCAAGAACTTTTAAATGCCAAGTCAACGTGGCAGTAAACTCCACATACAGGTCCTGCAGTGGCAGGCCTGAGACAGGTTTGAAAGGCTACTTCTGTGGGTGGTGCAAGCAGTGCTGCAGGCCCACTATGAGCATTTAGTTTACAGGCCCTGGGTATATGGGATACCACTGTACAAGGGTCGTACAAGGAAATTAAATAGGTGTAAACTCATCATACCATTTTTAGGGGGAGAGAGCACATGCACTGATTAGCAGTGGTAAAGTGCTCAGAGTCCTAAAGCCAGATAAAAGAAGGTCAGAAAAATAGGAGGAATTAGGCAGAAAGTTTGGGGATAACCCTGCAAAAAGGGCAAAGTCCAACAGGGTGCCAACACTTGACTTGTTCTATCTGCCTTATGTGGGCCTCACAACACTGCCTCGATTAATAAACATCTATGTTGCCTTGCAGAAAATCCCATAATGAGCAATAGGCAGGAGTAAGCTGGCAAACATGGTGTTATGTTAACCTTGTTTTAATGTTTGCCCAAAGGTGATACCTAGAAACAGCAGATTTGAGTCGAATCAAAAGATAATAGGAATGGTGATTAGCATCTGAAGCCCTATCTGAATATGGTAACTAATTACTGACATTCTACAAGTTACAGAGACACAAACATTTGCATGTACACATATCTCACGTATTTATTCACAATGAAATGTTATACTTTTAATGATAAATTCTCAAAATTGGTCAATTCTTAAAATGCTCACACGACAGAAGCAACTGTGGCCTACCCTCTAGAGAGAGATCTACAGTGTTTTGATGTAATGCTGTTAGCCCAGATCAATTATTGCACAATTGCCTATCAACACAGCACTGCCTTGATCCATTAATGTCTAGAACTGCTGTATGTCCCTAGCCCTTGGGTAACAATTATGTCCTTGTGGGGCAGAATGACACTATATTAAGGTCAATTATATTGGTCTGGAATTGTATTGGATCCAACACAATACTTACCACTACAGCATCATGGTAAATATATCAGTATTCTTTAGCATGTAAACTGTCTACTTATTCCTATTAGCTACTGCATTCATCTGGTATAGTTATACTCACGTTGCATTATAACGGAACAACGATGTAGTGCATGTGATATAATTGTCATGTAATATAATGCATGCAGTATAGTGAAGAATGATACTTCAACTCAAAAATATCAAGTTCACTACCAGTAGGAAATGCCTATGAGGTTTCAGAAGCTACCAAAAGCACCCATGAAATAGTCATAGGTTCAGAAATGTACAAAAGTATGGGTGTCGCGAGAATACATGATTTGTACACTGCTCTTTTTTCATTATCTCTCAAATGTTTCCATTAAACTAATAGTTTCATTTTATTTTTATGTTGCATAATCAGTGTCAACTAACATTTAATTAGCCACCAATCAAGTACATGATTAAAAAGAAAGCAGGCCACACACAAACTGAATTTTGTAGAACGTTTTGAAGTACACATTACAAAATATGTTCCACAAACCTAGATGCAGAGTTTACTCCTCTGCCTCTTCTATATTTTTCTGTTGGGAGATTTCTGCCCTCAATTGTGGCGACTCTGCACACATAAGTATACATTTTAGTAGTAAATGTGGAGGGACTAGGCGATAGGCTGGGAATGGGGGGTTTGGGAGAAATAAGGAAAGGTTAAGGAAGAGTTAGGTTAGGGTTTATGAACAGACTTGCTCCCACCCAAAGAAATGTAAGCCCATTACTAATCACAAACTACCCTTCTAAAGTTACTACAGCAAACATGGGACCTAAAACAGTAGTAGATTACTCCAGCTCAGAGCTGAAGTAAGTTCAGCGCCATATGTGACCAACCATTGATACCGCATAAACTTCCTATCTAAATCCATGGAGTTAGGGACCCAAAACCCCACAGGAAATAATTTTCAATTAAATTAAATATTTTAAAATAGTTCAAAATAAAAATATATAATTGAATGTTTAACAAATATGAAAAATAAAATATATTTTTTATTATAACATCATTTATTATTTTTCATTTTAAGATTGATGTACCAAATATTTGTATTAACTACATTTCCATTATCTAATTCTGTACATTGCTTATAATAATTATTAATGCATAATAAAACTGTCATTTTTTACTTTAGTTGGGAATTAATGTTTTTAATTTAAACTAGAGAAAGATTGTTAATGCAATTTGATCTATTTACATTAATTAAAATATTATTTCAAAATGTTATTAGTGCTGCAGCATTTTTTCTTTAGTTCGACGTGCAAAATACATAAATATAAATATTTAACATACATAAATCAAAAGATATTTTTCACACTTTCTCCAAGTTTAATAAACGTTTTTACTTTTCCTTGTGTTACACCATAGGCAGACTGTGCAGTTGGGTAGGAGATCTTCTTATGGTACACAGCTCACAGTATCCCCAAAGACAAGGGAATGGATCGCAATATTTGGGACAGATAAAGATATTTTTGAGGAGCTAGTTTTGAAGTTTCTCTGTAACTGCTTGGGGCAAGTCTAAGAATCACAGGAACCTTGTTCCACTGATTGGGTACTTGGAGAGAGAATGTTGTGCGCAATGGCGAGACATGAAGAGTTCCATGAAGTTTTATGAAGAGTTTCTGACTGGGACATAAATGTCTGATTGGGTGTGGAAGTTAATGCATGAGTGTCTGAATGGGTCTGTTAGTGGGTGCGTGAGTGTCTGAGTAGGACTGTCAGTGGGTGCGTGAGTGAATTGGTCAGTCAGATCATGTGTGAGTCTTTGAGTGGATCTGTGAGAGGGTGCATGAGTCTCTGAGTGGGCCTGTAATTGGGTGTGTTAGTGTATCACGGAGTCTGTGAGTGGGAGCGTTAGTGTTTGAGTGTGTCTGTGAGTGGAAGTAAGTATCTGAGTGGGTCTGTCAGTGGGTGTATGAGTCTGTGAGTGGGACTGTGAGTGGGTGCTTCAGTGTCTGAGTGGGTCTGTGAAGTGGGTGTGTTAGTGTTGGAGTGGGTGAACAAGTATCTGAGTGGGTCTGTGAGTGACTTCATGAGTGTCTGGGTGGGTCTGTGTAGGATGCGGCCTCTCTATGTAGTGCACTAACATGAAGTACATTGTGCAGAGAGTCCAGTGAGACCCAAATTGATATACAGAAATAATTTTACTTGGGTCACACAGGGTGACACAATATAGTGCTACAGCCCTGGTGACACCCTTACCATCTTTGCCCTGGACACCACCGGTACCATACACTAGGGACTTATAAGTGGGCAAAGTACCTTGCCAGTTGGGTGTACCAATTTACATTACCTTTTAGAGGAAAGGGCACTGGTTCTGGGGCCAGGTTATCAGGTTCCAGTGCACTATCAGAGTAGAAAACGAGCATCTAAGTGGGGGCATTTGCAAAGACGCCCAGTCAATGTCTGAGTGGGTGCGTAAGTGTCCGAGTGAGACTGTGAGTGGGTGTGTCTGTCTCTGAGTGGGGCTATGAGTGGGCGCATGAGTGTCTGAGTGGGTCTGTGAGTGGGTGCATGAGTGTCTGAGTGGGTCTGTAAGTGGGTGCAGAAGTATCTGAGAGGGTCTGTGAGTGCATGCATTAGTGTTTGAGTGGGTCAGTAAGTGAGTGTGTCAGTGTCTGAGTATGTCTGTCAGTAGGCGAATGAGTCTGTGAGTGAAACTGTCAGTGGGTGCATCAGTGTTTGAGTGGGTCTGTGAGTGGGTGTTAGTGTTTGAGTGGGTCTGTGAGTTGGAATGTGAGTGTCTGAGTAGGTTTGTGGGTGGGTGCATTAGTGTTTGAGTTGGTCAGTGAGTGGGTGTATCATTGTTAGAGTGGGTTTGTCAGTGGGTGCATGAGTCTGTGAGAAGAACTCTCTGTGGGTTTTCAGTGTCTGAATGGGTCTATGAGTGGGTGCATTATTGTTTGAGTGGGTCTGTGAATAGGTGCATCAGTGTCTGAGTGGGTCTATTAGTGGGTGCCTCTGTCTCTGATTGGGTCTGTGAGTATGCCCATGAGTATCTGAGAGGGTCTGTGAGTGGGTATGTGAGTAACTGAGTAGGTTTGCAACTGTGTCTGTCAGTGTCTGAGTAGGTCTGTCACTGGGTGCATGAGTGTCTGAGTGGGTCTGTGAATGGGTGCATGAGTGTTTGAGTGGGTCAGTGAGTCTCTGTGAGAGTGTCTTAGTGGGTATGTGAGTATATGATAGGGTCTGTGAGGGGATGCATAAGTGTCAGAGGATCTGTGAGAAGGGTTTTAAGTGTATGAATGGGTCTGTGAGTGGGTGTAACTGTGTGTTTGTCTCTGTTTTGGTCCATGGGTAGGTGCATGACTGTCTGATTGGGTCTGAGAGTTGGTGTGTGAGCTTCTGAGTAGCTCAGTTAATGTGTGTGTGAGTGTCTGAGTGGGTCTGTGAGTGCGTCTTGAGTGTCTGAGTGGGTCTGTTAGTGCATGTAAGAGTGTGAGTGGGTCTGTGGGGGGCTCTGAGTGGGTACATGAATGTCTGAGTGGATCTATGAGTGGCTGCATGAGTGCTTGAGTAAGTCTGAGTGAGTGCATTGTTGTCTGAGTGAGGCACAAATATTTTTTCTTTTCTGCTTTTTTGCTAATATTTGTGAATTTGTCGCAACGTTACACGGGGGCTGCACTTAGTGTAGAGATACATTTGCGAATATCAGATGTAAAAACTCATAAGGTGTCACAGAAACACCCCTATATTCCAGCCATGGGGTCAAGGTACCTCTATCCTGACTCCTTATACCTCTTTTATTCTTTATTTTCAGCCTCGGGGACCATGTCCCATTACTTAGAATGGCTGCCGCAACTTTCTTCTCAGGTTGTAGCCAGCCAATCACGGCATTCGTGTTGGTGCACGCATTCACGATTCGTCGTGAACTAGACACGACATTAGATATACAAGTTAAAATTTCCTTTAATATCTTGAAAACTACAGAACAGATTTACACCAAATAACAAAAAGCGTGCGTGCTTTCAGGACATGTTTGAGTGAATGTATGGGTATACATTCACTCAAACACCTAACCACTCACTTATATAGTCAGTCACATACCCACTGAATCGTTCAAACAGGCACTTATATACCCAGAGATTCACCAATACATGTTGGTATATATGTTTAACACTCATAAACATTTTAAAAACACTCATAGTCACAGGATGATCTCATCAGTGATATCATCGGTGATGTCATTTGATATTTCATCCGTGATCTCATCAGAGATGTCACTGACCATGTCATGAGTGATGTAATAAGTGAGGTCACAAGCAGTGGGGAGCGAGTTATAGTTAGCTCAGGTAACTATAACTGCTGAATTTCTCTGGTTTTGTATGAGGGAAACGTGAGCCTAACTATAACATCCCTGTAACCTTTGGTTTTTTCAGTGAATTTCCAAGGTTTTTCAAATTCTATTTCCTAACTATAACGTAAACTATGATTTTTTTAATGAATTTCTAATGTTTTTAGATTGTATTTTCTATCTATAATGGCTCTGTAATGTGTATTTTTATAACCTTGCATATCCTTTAGTGGATTGATAAGAGTAGCATTTTTTTTTCTTTAAATCTTTTTATATTCGCAACGACGTCACAAATATCAAGGTGACGTTGCAAAGGGCGCATGCTTTTTAAGGAAGTCTGAAATATATATATAGACAGATTTGAATTATTAATAGACACTAGTTGTTTAGTAATATAGAGTTTATACTTGAGTTTGTGTGATGGTTTAAAAAAAAAAAATGTTAATGTGGTGTTTTATGTGTTCACTGTGACTCTGTAGACCGCAGCACCTTCGGTAGTCATGAAGTCCGCCTGTTTTTTCAAACTCAAGAACACCTACTTACACATATTTTAATAAATATTTGACACAAGTTGTTTACTGATATGCTCCTCAAACTTAAGTTTTGTAAGAATTTGTCAGTAACTTGGTGTTTTGCATGATCGTGGCGATGCCGAAACCCGTGATGATGTCACTAACCGTGATGAACACATGCTTTTGGTGAAGTGTATAACACATATTTATACATATTACATTGTATAATGTACATTTGGGGTTTAATATGAGTCAATAAAGACTTATGTTTGAGTAGTTATTTTCAAATAAAATGTTATTCTGTTCAACTTCTGGTCCCACTGATCGTCACGAAGATCATGTGACCGGGAAAGAAAGGAATATGATTGGATGATACACTTTTCATCTATAAGATTAAACGAATGAACGAGAATGAACCTTCCTGGTTCATTCTCTGAAGCTACTTCAGTGTGAGGAAGTGTCTGTAATTTTCTTTTTTTCTTTTTATTTCAATCCATGATAATACCATACAAATATAAATCACAATTTTTCTTTTTCAAACAGTCTTAAAAAGGATAGGATAGGATAGACAGATAAACCATTACTTTATCCGATACAAAACGACACAGGGAGAAAAATATAATATAATAGATATCTATACAGTGGTACGTCATAAATAGTTCTTAACAGTGATTAAAAGTTCACAGAGGGTGAATATTCAGTCCTTCATATATTCAATCATTGAACCCCATATTTCTATACCCAGTTTTCGTCTTCGTGAGCCTTTAAGAGCATATAAACTGTATTCTAGATTAAAAATAGCAAAAAATCTAGCTCTCCATAGCTCAAAAGTCGGAACATCCTTCTGCAACCACATTGAGGCAATACATAATCTAGCTATGGCAGTGGCTAAAAAAATGAAATACCTAGACTTGTGTGCTAACTATTCGCCCCTTACATTTTCGTCTATCCCCAAGAGCATATAGGAGGCAGATATTTTTACAGATCCCCCCGTTATTTCGGAGAGAAATTTGTCGAGATGCTCCCAAAAAATACTCAATTGTCCACATGAGTAAAATATATGAACTATGTCAGCATCCTCCATACCACAACGAAAACACTTCCCATCGTTTACCCCTCCCCATTTTAACATTTTGGCAGGGGTATGATAGAGATTGAACACTGTCTTAAAGAGCTGAGAAAGTAAATTAGCAGACATAAATAACCTCCCTGCCAAGTCAATAGAATGTTCCACTTGAGTGCCCTGGCACCCTAGCCTATTGTCCCATTTAAGATTATGAACATTCAAATCATCCATCTGAGTATCCAGTAGCAATTTATATAGAGTGCCAATACGGGCATTCTTCCTAATAGCTTCAACAACGGGGTTTGGCTCTATGCTTCGTCGGGTTTTACACAAATAGTCACGAATTTGTAAAAACTTAAAGAATTCAGATCTAGGTAACTGATATTTGTCCGTTAGCATAGCGTAAGATGCCATGTTCCCATTGACATATAGATCTCCAATATAGACAATCCCTTTAATCCTCCATCTGTCTATAGTTCTATCCCAGAATATAGATGGTAATAACCCAGTCGCAGACATTGGAGTATAATAGGAGACCCTTTCAAGTTGATACCGTTTCCGTACAGCCTTCCAGACCTTATAAGCAGTGTTTAACACCTTGAACCTAGTTTTTTTGTAATAGCTGAGCTCCAGCATCACAAATAAACGGCTCTTGGCATCCGTACCTAAAAGCATCTGGTAGATAGATGGAGATTCTGCTATATTAGACACCTCTTCACCAGTTAATAGAACTCGCATGTTTTGCAGAATACAGGAGTAATAATATAGCGTAAAATCAGGAACTGCCCAGCCACCGTTCTCGTGAGGTAATGTCATAAAACGCATTGCTCTGCGGGACTTCCCCTGAGCCCATAAAAACCTGGCACAAATTGATTGAAGTAATTGCAGTTGGACACGGGTGATTTCTAACGGGACTGATCTAAAAAAATCTAAAACCCTAGGTAAAATCAGCATTTTAAGAACATTACAGCGCCCCACCAATGAAAGATGCAGACATTCACAGCGATCTAATTGTTGCCTCACTTCCCTTACAATGGACCCACAATTAACCTCCACTAGTGTTTTTAAGCACGTCCTTAATTTGACACCTAGGTATGATACCTCACTCATGATCCTTAGGTCGTTATTGCAGTCTTGATTCATACACAAGATTTGTGTTTTGGACAAATTGAGTTTATAACCGGAGGCAGTGCCAAATTCAAGTGCCAACTGTTCTATCTCAAGCATAGCAGCGAGAGGATTAGGTGTGACAACCGCAATGTCATCCGCATACGCGAGCACATGATATTGCTCTTGCATGCATATTACTGATTCGATCCTAGGGCTCTGCTCTAGCATGACTAAAAAGGGATTAATATACAATGAAAACAACAATGGGGAGCACGGGCATCCCTGTCTTGTACCTCTGGTGATAAGTACAGGGTCCGATTCTAAGCTCATCATACAAATTCTAGCCATCGGCTGGCGAGATAAAACCTGGATCGCTTTAACAAAGCCTTGACGAAAACCCAATTGTCATAAGACTGCCCACAAAAAATCCCATGCGACCCGATCAAATGCTTTTTCAGCATCTAATAAAATCAGACCAAATTTACTACCCTTGGTGTTGGCTACATCTAATAGAGTTATTACCCTATTGATATGGTTAACTGTGCCCTGCTCGGGTATGAACCCAAGTTGTCGACTTGATACTAGAGGGGTTACCACTTCCGCCAATCGGGTCGCCAGGACTTTTGCATAAATGTTGCCATCGCAATTTAGTAACGATATGGGACGGTAAGAGCCCGGAAGATCAGGTGGCTTATCTTTTTTTTTAAAGACAATTATATTTGCCTCATCCCATGATGGGGGGGCTACGCCTATCTGTGCCTGTTGAAAAGTGGACAACATATCCCCTTTCAACACTTCAAAAAAGGTTTTGTATACTTCTAGAGGCAGTTTGTCGGGTCCAGCCGCTTTACCGCTAGCTAGGCTATTGATGGCCGCCTCCAACTCTTCCATAGTTATAGGTGACTCTAGCCCGTCTATTTCTTGGAGGTTCAAAGTTTCACTATAAAGATTTTGCAGCAAGGCCTTACTTGCCAGCGTGTCATAACTATCTCCAGTGTACAACCCCTTAAAAAAATCATGAAAAACATTAAGGATCCCAGCCGGGGTGTCCACTGAGTTGCCTTGAGAGTCAGTTATGGCCTCAATTCTTTGTGCTTTTGGGTTTTCTGTCTTTATAGCTTTTAATATTCGCTAACAAGCCCTGAGGCTCGAGTTGTATATTAAAATCCCCACACAAAATCAGAGGAGTTGGCCATAATGCTAATTCAACATTCAATCATCTAACACTTCTGCCTCATCAAAGTTGGAACCGTATACTGAGCAGACCGTGCATCTAATATTCCCTATAATACACTCAATGATGACCCATCGCCCCTGTTTATCCCCCAGTACTCTTCCCGTCCCCTGTATATAATTGTTTGCCAATACCGCGACCCCCCGAGTTGTTGTAGATTGCTGTGTGCATATCAATGTTGACAATCCCAATTCAGCCAAAAGTTTTCTTTTACCCCATGGAATGTGAGTTTCTTGTATACAAACTAGATCTGGTTGAAGCACCCGCAGCTCTGCAGCCACCCGTTGCCTCTTCCCATAGTTATTGAGCCCATATACATTAAAAGAGCAGATTCGTAATCCTGCGAACATATTCCTATCCCCCATCAAATGTCGATGTTTCTACCCAGTCTAAGACCATATGCATTGTTTGTTTATGCTTTCTGCTTTTTATTCTTACACTATCATGGATTGTTTTATCTCTAGCCCCCCCACCCCCAAGTGCCCCCCATTCTCCCCACCCCACCCCCGCACCAACCCTCCTTACCCCACCTTCCATCACTGGGCTTCGTCCGAAGCCCTGCCTGTAGGAGAGTAGGATCTGCCTCTTATGGTTACCCCCACTTTTTGCTGGTGTATCACTGTTTTTCGACTTTAGTCTGGCTGGGGCCCTGCTATCCAGGACCCCAGCCTAGCTGCTTCCTCTCTAAATTGATTCCCTGTACCTTGGGTACACTTCAGATTGGATTCTGGGGTACCCTTATAAGTCCCTAGTATATGGTATACTATGTACCCAGGGCATAGGTACCCCAGAGGCCTACCAGGGGCTGAAGCATGTATTGTGCCACCCCTGGAAGGCCATCCAAGATGACACCACAGGACTGCTACTGCAGCCTGAGTGAGGTGGTGCATGCACCCCTTACAGAGATATAGGTTCACTATATCTCACCTAACACTGCACATAGAAACCTATCAGTCACCCCTATGGCAGGCCTTATCAATCCTGAAGGCAGGGTGCTTGGTTATATGTGAGATGGTGCCCATGCAGGAGCAGAGCCCCTCTGCAGCCTTTGGAATCTCCTCTCTGGGGTTGTCTGTGGTGCAGCCTGACCATATACTCATAAGTGCATTATATCTAAACGGTAAATGCTAACTTTGGGATGGCTGCACGGAAACATGTCGTGTTTGGTGTCAAACACCTTGGAATCATACCCCCACACCAGTACTTGGTGTGGGAGTATGATCCCATCCTTCTAGAGGGAGAGACATGACAGCACCGGTATACCCGGTACCAACTAAACAGAGCCTGGCGTCACAAAATGGATGCTGCAGCCACAGACACGAGTCTGGCCTCCTGCTGCTGACCGAAACTCCGGCAGGGAGGCCTGGACAATAGGTTTCCTGTCTCAGGGAGGTGTGACCACCTCCCAGACAGGCCTTAGTGGATTGGGGCTGGGTGGGTGCACTCCAAGAGTGCTTTGAAGTCCTGCACTGGGGGCACATTTGGTGTCCTCTTGCATACCCCAGTTCAAACCGGTTGCAGGGGCTACCAGCCCCTGCTCTGGCACAAAACTGGACAAAGGAAATGGGTGTAGCCACCCCTCTTTCCAAACGCTCCCATAGGTGGGTCCCCAGAGTTAGTCCAACCCCTTTCCTTAGTATAAGTAAGGGAACCCTGGCAACCGGACTTTAGATAGCCCTGGACGAAACTCTGTAGCTGAATCCTGGACCTTTGACGCTCTACATCAAGATTAGAGGACTGAAGAATCTCCCTTGGGGTCAAGGAGTGACTCCCCTGCTTGGCATGCATCAACAAAGCATCTGTCCGGTCTGCATCACTGAAGCTCCTGCCGGACGCCAAAATCTTTGCATCACCAGAGGTGGATTTCCCAACTTCCCTGAGACTGCCCTGAGTCCGCAGCAAAGCTAAGGCCCGTAGCTGTCGTGGGTAATGTGGAACCGTGACCCCTGGACACCGAGCACATTTGTTAGTGCACCAACTTTCTGGCATCTCTCGAAGCCGTGCTTTGGGCTCAAAGTAGCCCTAGCCCCAAGCACCAACTGCAGCAAAGATCACTGGCCTACACTCCACGAGTGTCCCGTGGGCCAGCTCCAAGTGCGACCGCTTGAGGCTCCATCGCGATCTCTAGTCCGTTGGCTAGTGGGTCCCCACGAAGGCAACTCCTCATTTGCTTGGGCTTTTCTGGTTGCTCCAGAAGTGCCCTGACTTACCCTTGCTGGGTGAGTCCCTCAGACCTTTCTGGTCTGCACCGCAGCCTTTTCTTTGCTTCCCCATGACTTGCCGTTGCCAAGGCTTGTTGGGTCCAATCTGGTCGCTGACACCGCAGCACTCAACAAACTTTGTGGGATAGCTAGATTCCAGCTCCTGGTCATCGTTGACGCCTCCTGGACCTCGTGGCTGAAGAGTCAAGGCACCCGTCAACTCACCTGAAGCACCCGACATCTGAGGGCATTCGACTATCGTGCCCCTGGTCACTGGCTAGTGACCCAGACTCTGTCCCCTCTGCTTTCAGGTCTTCATCTTCCTCGATCCAGGCTTGGATCGCACCGGACACTCTTCCTCTCCACGGCAGCAGCACTTTCCAAGAGCTCGCCATTGAAAACGACGACGATTCCCGACACCTTTTAACACGTATGCACCCGGCTTCCCTGGGTGAGGTAACTCGAGTATTTCGGTACTCACATGGGTGTGGGCCCTAGAAACTCTTACGTTTTAAGGGGTTAACTGGAAGTCCTCTCCGAAGTGTCCTTTTTCTTTTAAAATCCAACCGGGACTTTCCCCATAGAAGTTAACGGCGATTCGCGGCTGTGTTCTCACACTGCACGCATCCCCCGTGGGTCCCCTGTGTCACTACCTTGGGTGGTTCCTTGAGGTCCAAGCACTTCTACAGGCTCTAGGCCTTGTGTCTAGCTCAGTCGTGGTTCTTATACCACTATTTTAGTATATGGTTTGGTACGCCCCTAGGGCTCAAACGTGTATTGTGCTAATAACTGCTGATATTTGCCTTGTAACTTATGTACTTCGAACTCTAGCCTCATAAAGAGACTAGAGGGGTGTGTTTAAGACTAAATACATATATTTTATATATATACCTGGTGTGGTCCTCTTTCATTTGGTCACTCAAGAGATTATAGACTGGTAAAACAAGCTGCTTTACACCTCCAAGACTTAGCCTGAAGGCTGCTCTCCATAGCTACCACTAGGATAGCTTTCAATAAAGGTTGTCTTTAACCTATAATCAATAAGGGGTTGTTTGGACTGGTGCAAGGTGCCCACTATAACTAGTGGACAGCATATGCCAGGCCAACTTCTCACATTGGTGTGCAGCGTGTGGGATTCCAGCTTGCTATTGTTTTACCAGATAATCTCAAGTGTGTGACTAACTGAAAACCACTAAAGGTACCTAAGGTACATATAAATTCAAGCTTAGAAATATAGTAAGTTCTACTGAACTTAGAGTTGTGTGTCAAGGGCTTAGCACACCCTTTCTACAACTCAAGAGAGTTTAGTAGGCCACACTAGAGTAGGTAGTGCATACACCACACCTCACTAGTGATGTCTTCAGGGCCAGGAACCAGTAGGTTCCTGCCAGGAACCAGTGGGCTCCTACCCTCCAAATATGACAACCTCCCATTCTTGGAATTGAGAGAGTTGTGCAAGATTAGGAAGCTGAAGACAGGCAAAAGTGCCAACACCCAACGTCTCATGGAGATGCTTCTGCTGGATGATCTCAGAAGACCCTAGGGTCTGCAGGGGTAGGCAGAGAGGGTGGGGCAGAAGATGAGGAAGGGACCAGGGGTGAAAATACCCAGGACCTGACCTCTGAAACTGGCCAGGAAGATGAAAATAATCTTGCCCTGGACAATCCAGCTCCTCCTGCAGATGAGGAGGAGGTTCAGAATGACCTCCCCATTGTCCCACCAGGAAGAGTTGTGAGTGTGCCTAGAAGGTCCAGATCTCCTTCTCAGGAGTCTGACCATTCTGACACTTCAGTAGGGACCTCTGTTTCCTCTCGTAGGAGGGAATCCTCTCATGAAAGGAAAGAGAGACTGCTCAAGTATGAGGAAGCTCAGTTGAGAATCAGAAAAGAGCAGTTGGCTATAGACAGGGAGTCCCTAGAGCTTCATAGAAAAAGAAGAACGTTGGGACTAGAGTCCCATGGTGGCAGTAACTTCCCTAGTGGTAGGGAAAGGTCTTATGACTATAGAAATCTGAGCAAGATTGTCCCTCCCTACCAGAGTGGGGATGACATCCACAAATGGATAACCGCACTGGAAAGGGCCTGTAAAGTTCAGAGGGTCCCCCAGGAGCAGTGGGCAGCAATCTTGTGGCTCTCCTTTGCAGACAAAGGTAGAGACAAGCTCCTCACTGTAAGAGAAGAGGATGCTGATGATTACCAAGTCCTGAAGAGTGCCCTAATAGATGGGTTTGGCCTAACCACTGACTAATACAGGTTAAAGTTCAGAGATACCCAAAAGGCACAGACACAGGACTGGGTGGACTTTGTAGATTGTGCTACCAAGGCTCTGGAAGGCTGGTTACTTGGCAGTAAGGTGTGTGACTTCAAAGGATTGTATACTTTAATCATGAGGGAGCAGATTCTTAATAACTGTCAGAATCAGTTGCTACATCAGTACCTGGTTGACTCTGATCTGACCTCTCCCCAAGAATTGGGACAGAAGGCAGACAAATTAGTCAGAACCAGGGTGAAGCAGAAAGTACAGAGCCAAGGTGGTGACCAGAAGAAGCAAGATTCCAAAAACTCTGATAAGGGTGGGGAAAAGGGTTAAGACCAGAAATCTTCTCAAGGTCCCCACAAATCTGCATATGGTGGGGAATCCCAATCTAACAAAGGAAAAGGCCAAAAGAAACCATGGTGCAAAGTCTGTAAGCAAAAGACTCACTGGACCAGTGTTTGCACCAAGTCCAAAGACTCTAATCCAGCCACCATTGCCCCTAAGGCAACTGTTCCCCCTAGTCCAGCTACAAGTGGTGGTGGAAACACTCAGAATAAGGGTTTAGTAGGGTTTACCCTGGGTACTGAGATGGGCTCAGGCCTAGTCGGAGTGCCAACTCAGGCTGTTCTAGTCTGTGATGGGGGCATGGATATGTCCCCCTTTGTGAGTCCCAATAATTTGGGCAACTATAGACAGCAGCCTTTAATTAATGGAAGGGAGGCTTTGGCATTCAGGGACACAGGAGCAAGTGTCACCATGGTGACACAAGATCTTGTGGATCCTGGGCAGATTATACTTGGTGAAATGTACCAAGTGACCAATGCTAGCAATGTCAGGACAGACCATTCTCTGGCAGTTGTTAACTTCTCCTGGGGAGGGGTAACTGGCCTTAAGAAGGTTGTGGTGAGTGCAGACCTACCAGTTGAATGCTTGCTTGGCAATGATCTTGAAACCTCAGCTTGGGCAGAGGTGGAGCTCAGGAAACATGCAGAGATGTTAGGGATCCCTGCACATGTCTTTGCTGTGACTAGGTCACAGGCAAAAATGTCAAAAGCTGAACAGGCCCTGGATTCTGGAATAATGGACCAGGTGCCTCCCAAGAGGAGGAGCAGTAGGGTTAAGGCAGTGCCTTCCCCCTTGGCTCAGGAGGAAGATCAGTCTTTTGAGGAAGATGATCTCAGGCCTGAAGAAGGAACTGTCCCAGAGGAGCTTGAACCTGATCAGGTTGAGTTCTTGGGGACAGGGGGCCCTTCCAGGGCAGATCTGAGCCAGGAGCAGCTGAACTGCCCCTCTCTTGAACCCCTCAGACAGCAAGCTGCTGCTGAGGCTGCTGGGAATGCTAGTGGCACCCATAAGATATATTGGGATGATGGACTCCTGTACTCAGAGAGTAGAGACCCCAAACCTGGAGCAGCCAGGAGGTTGGTTATACCTCTGAAGTTCAGGGGCTTCCTATTGACACTAGCCCATGACATTCCCTTAGCAGGTCACCTGGGCCAGAATAAGACTTGGGACAGAATTGTCCCTCACTTTCACTGGCCCCACATGTCTGAAGACACCAAGGAGTTTTGTCGCTCCTGTGTAACCTGCCAAGCCAGTGGGAAGGCAGGTGGCACCACAAAGGCCCCCCTGATACAACTACCTGTGGTGGGGGTTCCCTTTGAGAGGGTGGGGATTGACATAGTTGGTCCCATGGATCCCCAAACAGCATCTGGGCACAGGTTTATCCTGGTGGTGGTGGACCATGCCACCAGGTACCCAGAAGCCATTCCCCTTAGGACCACTACAGCCCCTGTGGTGGCCAGGGCCCTCCTGGGAATTTTCTCAAGAGTGGGCTTTCCTAAGGAGGTAGTATCTGACAGAGGTGCAAACTTTATGTCCAGTTACTTGACTGCAATGTGGAAGGAGTGTGGGGTGACTTATAAGTTCACCACACCCTATCACCTACAATGCAATGGTTTAGTTGAGAGATTCAACAAAACCTTGAAGGGCATGATTAAAGGGCTCCCAGAAAAGCTTAGGCGAAGATGGGACATACTCTTGCCCTGCCTTTTATTTGCATACAGGGAGGTGCCTCAAAAGGGGTTGGCTACAGCCCTTTTGAACTTTTGTTTGGCCATCCTGTCAGGGGTCCATTGTGTCTGGTGAAGGAAGGTTGGGAGTTACCTCTCAAACCCCCTAAACAGGACATAGTGGACTATGTACTTGGTCTCCGCTCCAGGATGGCTGAGTATATGAAAAAGGCAACCAAAAACCTTAAGGCTAGCCAGGAATTACAGAAAGCCTGGCATGACCAAAAGGCTGTGCTGACTGTTTACCAGCCAGGACAGAAGGTGTGGGTGCTGCAGCCCTCCAAGACAAGTGGAGTGGCCCCCATACAATTGTTGAACAGAAGGGAGAGGTTACCTATCTGGTAGACCTGGGAACTCCCAGGAGCCCCCACAGGGTGCTCCATGTCAACAGGCTGAAGCCATATGTGGACAGGGCTGACATGGGCTTGCTCATGGCAACTGATGAGGGACAGGAAGAGGAGAGTGACCCTCTCCCTGACCTGCTCTCACAGAACCCTGATGATGGGTCAGTGGATGGTGTAGTCTTGGCAGGCAGCCTCACTGCCCAGCAGCAAACTGATTGTAGACAGGTGCTCAATCAGTTCAGACACATGTTTTCTCTGACTCCAAGTCAGACCACCTGGTGCACTCATGAAGTGGACACTGGGGACAGTCTGCCTGTTAAAAGTAAGATTTACAGGAAACCTGACCAGGCCAGGGACTGTATTAGGACAGAAGTCCAGAAAATGTTGGAACTGGGTGTCATTGAGCCTTCAGATAGCCCTTGGGCTAGTCCAGTGGTCCTGGTGCCAAAACCTCACACCAAAGATGGTAAGAGAGAGATGAGGTTTTGTGTGGACCACAGAGGCCTCAATGCAGTCACTAGGACTGATGCCCATCCAATCCCCAGGGCAGATGAGCTAATAGACACTTTGGCCTCAGCCAAGTATCTAAGCACATTTGACCTAACAGCTGGCTACTGGCAGATCAGACTAGCTGATGATGCAAAGCCCAAAACTGCATTTTCTACCCCTGGTGGGCTTTACCAATTTGTGGTGATGCCCTTTGGTTTGAAAAATGCACCTGCCACTTTTCAGAGGTTGGTAAACACAGTCCTTACAGGTCTGGAAGCCTATAGTGCAGCATATCTAGATGATACTGCTGTCTTTAGCTCCACCTGGGAGGGTCACCTGGTCCACCTCAGAAATGTTTTGGAGGCCCTGCAGAAGGCAGGCCTAACTATCAAGGCCACAAAGTGCCAGATAGGGCAGAGTCAGGTTGTGTACCTGGGCCACCTTGTGGGTGGAGGCCCGGTTCAACCATTGCAGAGCAAAATCCAGACCATCATGGACTGGGTTGCTCCAACTACCCAGACTCAGGTGAGAGCCTTCTTAGGCCTGACTGGGTATTACAGAAGATTTGTCAAGGGGTATGGATCAATAGTGACACCCCTGAATGACTTAACCTCTAAGAAAATGCCCAAAAAGGTCAGTGGACAGTTAGCTGTCAAAAGGCATTTGATGACCTGAAGCAGGCCATGTGCACTGCTCCCATTCTGCAAAGTCCTGATTACTCCAAAAAGTTCATTGTGCAAACAGATGCATCTGAGTTGGGGGTAGGGGCTGTACTGTCACAGTTGAATGATGAAGGTCAGGATCAGCCAGTAGCTTTTATTAGCAGAAGGCTGACCCCCAGAGAGAAACGTTGGTCAGCCATTGAGAGGGAGACCTTTGCTGTGGTTTGGGCTCTGAAGAAGCTGAGGCCATACTTGTTTGGCACTCACTTCCTTGTTCAGACAGACCATAAGCCCCTCTTATGGCTAAAACAGATGAAGGGTGATAACCCCAAACTTTTGAGGTGGTCCATTTCCCTACAGGGGATGGACTATACAGTGGAACATAGACCTGGGAGTAACCATGCCAATGCAAATGGACTCGCCAGATATTTCCACTTAGAACATGAAGACTTAACTGGTCAAGGTTAGTTTAATGTCCCTGCGTTTGGGGGGGTTGTGTAGGAGAGTAGGATCTGCCTCTTATGGTTACCCCCACTTTTTGCTAGTGTATCACTGTTTTTCGACTTTAGTCTGGCTGTGGCCCTGCTATCCAGGACCCCAGCCTAGCTGCTTCCTCTCTAAATTGATTCCCTGTACCTTAGGTACACTTCAGATTGGATTCTGGGGTACCCTTATAAGTCCCTAGTATATGGTATACTATGTACCCAGGGCATAGGTACCCCAGAGGCCTACCAGGGGCTGAAGCATGTATTGTGCCACCCCTGGAAGGCCATCCAAAATGACACCACAGGACTGCTACTGAAGCCTGAGTGAGGTGGTGCATGCACCCCTTACAGAGATATAGGTTCACTATATCTCACCTAACACTGCACATAGAAACCTATCAGTCACCCCTATGGCAGGCCTTATCAATCCTGAAGGCAGGGTGCTTGGTTATATGTGAGAGGGTGCCCATGCATGAGCAGAGCCCCTCTGCAGCCTTCGGAATCTCCTCTCCGGGGTTGTCTGTGGTGCAGCCTGACCATATACTCTTAAGTGCATTATATCTAAACGGTAAATACTAACTTTGGGATGGCTGCACGGAAACATGTTGTGTTTGGTGTCAAACACCTTGGAATCATACCCCCACACCAGTACCTGGTGTGGGAGTATGATCCCACCCTTCTAGAGGGAGAGACATGACAGCACCGGTATACCCGGTACCAACTAAACAGAGCCTGGCATCACAAAATGGATGCTGCAGCCACAGACACGAGTCTGGCCTCCTGCTGCTGACCGAAACTCCGGCAGGGGAGGCCTGGACAATAGGTTTCCTGTCTCAGGGAGGTGTGACCACCTCCCAGACAGGCCTTAGTGGATTGGGGCTGGGTGGGTGCACTCCAAGAGAGCTTTGAAGTCCTGCACTGGGGGCACTTTTGGTGTCCTCGTGCATACCCCAGTTCAAACTGGTTGCAGGGGCTACCAGCCCCTGCTCTGGCGTGAAACTGGACAAAGGAAATGGGTGTAGCCACCCCTCTTTCCAAACCCTCCCATAGGTGGGTCCCCAGAGTTAGTCCAACCCCTTTCCTTAGTATAAGCAAGGGAACCCTGGGAACAGGACTTTAGATATCCCTGGACGAAAGTCTGTAGCTGAATCCTGGACCTTCGACGCTCTACATCAAGATTAGAGGACTGAAGAATCTCCCTTTGGGTCAAGGAATGACTCCCCTGCTTGGCAGGCACCAACAAAGCATCTGTCCGGTCTGCATCACTGAAGCTGCCGCCAGACACCAAAGTCTTTGCATCACCAGAGGAGGATTTCCAGACTTCCCCGAGGCTGCCCTGAGTCCCCAGCAAAGCTGAGGCACGTAGCTGTCATGGGTAATGTGGAACCATGACCCCTAGACACCAAGCACATTTGCAAGTGCACCAACTTCCTGACATCTCTCAAAGCCGTGTTTTAGGTTGCAAGTAGCCCTAGCCCCGACCACCAACTGCAGTAAAGATCACTGGCCTACACTCCACGAGTGTCCCGTGGGCCAGCTCCAAGTGCGACTGCTTGAGGCTCCTTCACGATCTCTAGTCCATTGGATAGTGGGTCCCCACGAAGGCAACTCCTCATTTGCTTGGCTTTTCTGGTTGCTCCAGAAGTGCCCTGACTTACCTTCACTGGGTTTGTCCCGCAGACCTTGCTGGTCTGCACTGAAGCCTTTTCTATGTTTCCCCGTGACTTGCCGTTGCCAAGGCTTGTTGGGTCCAATCTGGTCGCCGACACCGCAGCAGTCGACAGACTTTGTGGGTCAGCTCGATTCCAGCTCCTGGTTGTCGTTGACACCTCCTGGACCTCGTGGCTGAAGAGTCAAGACACCCGTCAACTCACCTGAAGCACCCGACATCTGAGGGCATTCGACTATCGTGCCCCTGGACACTGGCTAGTGACCCAGACTCTGTCCCCTCTGCTTTCAGGTCTTCCTCTTCCTCAATCCAGGCTTGGATCACACCGGACACTCTTCCTCTCCACGGCAGCAGCACTTTCCAAGAGGTCGCCATTGAAAACGACGACGATTCCCGACACCTTTTAACACGTATGCACCCGGCTTCCCTGGGTGAGGTAACTCGAGTATTTCGGTACTCACGTGGGTGTGGGCCCTGGAAACTCTTAAGTTTTAAGGGTTTTAACTGGAAGTCCTCTCCGCAGTGTCCTTTTTCTTTTAAAATCCAACCGCGACTTTCCCCATAGAAGTTAACGGCGATTCGCGGCTGTGTTCTCACACTGCACGCGTCCCCCGTGGGTCCCCTGTGTCACTACCTTGGGTGGTTCCTTGGGGTCCAAGCACTTCTACAGGCTCTAGGCCTTGTGTCTAGCTCAGTCGTGGTTCTTATACCACTATTTTAGTATATGGTTTGGTACGCCCCTAGGGCTCAAACGTGTATTGTGCTAATAACTGCTGATATTTGCCTTGTAACTTATGTACTTCGAACTCTAGCCTCATAAAGAGACTAGAGGGGTGTGTTTAAGACTAAATACATATATTTTATATATATACCTGGTGTGGTCCTCTTTCATTTGGTCACTCAAGAGATTATAGACTGGTAAAACAAGCTGCTTTACATTCTTCCAAGACTTAGCCTGAAGGCTGCTCTCCATAGCTACTACTAGGATAGCTTTCAATAAAGGTTGTCTTTAACCTATCATCAATAAGGGGTTGTTTGGACTGGTGCAAGGTGCCCACTATAACTAGTGGACAGCATATGCCAGGCCAACTTCTCACACTGCCCCTCCCCCACCCTTACCCTGAAAAGAGGCTTTGAGACCAATGGTCCCTGAGATGGATCAAGCTCCTGCCCCCCGGATGCCATACCCCCTCAAAACAATATGCCATTCTTCATTCCCCTCTTTTTTTTTCTTCCTTGTTTGCTTTTTTTAGTGCGACATCCCGATCATAAGCCAGGTGATATAAAGAGGAGAGCAGACATATAAGAAGTATACATATATAGAAAAATAGAGAAAAAATAGGAAAACCCATAGCCCACCCTATTAAAAAAAACAAGACAAAAAAGAAAAGAGGCCTTATAGTTTGTCACGCCCATATTTTAACCGAATCCTACAAGTCCAATCCCCTCTTACAGGGATTGCAGATATTCTTTAGCAGGCATTTCTGCAGTAAAAAATCGGACTTGCTCCTTAAAAATAACCTTCAACTTGGCTGGATTCAGCAGATAGGCCTGTGCCCCTTGAAACGGGGTGATGAGCTGCCGTAATTGCTATCTTTTCTCAACAGTCAGGGGACAGTAATCTGGGCGTACAAAAAATTCCATCCCCTTCCCAGTTTTCTTTCGATCGGGGCGTGCTAAATCATATACTGCCTCTTTGGCCAAAAAGTTGTTAATTGATATTAAAATAGCCCTAGGTCTGGAGGTGTTTTGTCCAGGTCTTAAACGCTGCGTGAAGGGGAATCTGTGTGCTCTCTGGATCTCCCGATTCCAGTCCCATTGTGGAAGTCCCGGGAAGGCCTCAGTAAAGAGCTCAATGATGAATTTTCTCGCATCTAATCCTTCTGCACCCTCTGGAATGTCCAGGACCCGCAGGTTGTTGCGGCGCAGACGATTTTCAAGGTCTGTCAGCTTCCAGAGAGTATCATCCTTCGATGTGCACATTGCTTCTGTAGTTGCCTTCTGCGCCGCTAGTTCATCCTCCAAATTAGAGCTGCGCGTTTCAGCCTCGTTAAATCTCTCAGCAAATTCTGTGCACGATTTGGCTATCCTGCGAACCAAATTCTGGAGTTTTTGACAAGCCCCTTGAGTGCGCTGACTTTCAATGTGCGCCTCCTCTCTATGGGCCATTATGCTTTGATATATGACCGCTAGTGAAATGTCCTCAGCCTTCTCCAAGGCCTTTTCACTATGCTGCGTTACAGTTGTCACGCCAGTAGCTCCAGATTCAGCTAAGAAGTAGTCCCATTGCATAGCCTCAGTATTTTCGGTAATTTTAGGGTTTGCACCCGATCCGCCTCTCTTCCGCACTGTTCTTGGGCTGCTTTCCGGCGTGCCTGGCGAATCTGTCCCCAGATCATCCAGATGAAAGTTACTAAAACCACTGTGGCTACTATCCGGAGAACCCCCTTTGCGTCTTGGGTGAGCGGTTGATTCAAGCTCATCTTCAGAACCATCTGAGGGGTCGGAGAGGGAAAAGAAATTATCCCCAGAATCGATCTATTTTATCACGTTTTGACTGTTCACATTCTCTTTAACCCTTAAGATATCTTGATTTAGAGGTTGATGCACCTGCGCATTCATTGTATTGGGTACAGCCAAGAGATCGTCGACGGGAGCCTCTGCTGTGTTTTGTTTCATCTCATCACTTTCAAAATTAATATCGGCCCCAGACTTATTAATCGTGTTTAGATCTTTTCCCCCTTCATTCAAATTGCCAGGTATGCCCCCTTTTAGATCATCCTTCTGTAAATGAGTATCTTTAAGCCCCCCCGCCAGTATTCAAGATTTCCCTCTTTTTACCGCTCTGTCCAGTTCCCTTACCAGGGCTTGTATGTGCTGAGGGGAGTTGCTTCTTCATTTTCCCTGTCAGAAATAGAGACGGCACTGTTTTCTTACCGCTTGCCCCCAGACGTATGTTGTCTTTTTTCCCCTCCGGTATCGGGTCGCTGTTCTTACTATCTCGCAGCCCTCCGGGTCCTCCAGTTTCCATGGGGTTGCGGATCTTGCAGCGCCCAGCCTTTGGAGGCATTACCACAAAGCACGTCGATCGGCCGGCCCCACCTGACGTATGCGAACCCGGAAGACCGCCGCACCAGCTCCAGCAGCCACCGGAAAGCTACTCGGGACGCCGCTACAGCAAGATAGGCACACCAGAGCATACCGCTCCACCAGGTAAATTCGGGCTGTTATCTTGTCGCTTTTAGTTACATTCGGCTACCGCAATTCCGTTTCTTTTATGTATTTGGATTCATCCCACTGACAGCGTGCGGCGCCAAACACTAAGGGGCATGGGTCCGCGAGCTCGGGCTTACACGACCGTCAGCACGGTCGCCATCTTGCCTCCTCTGTAATTTTCTTCTGTGATTTTGACAACTTTGTCCTCCAAATGGCAACTCAGTACAACAATAGGTGGGAGACCAGCAGCAGCAGGTCGACCAGGAAGTGCAGGAAATACATACTTAGGAGGCTGAAGATGAGGGCCTCCACAGGAAAAAAGTAACATTGCATGGGAGTTCTTCCTTTTGAAGAATCCAAAACTGTGGCTAAAATTGTGCAATGCACAATTTGTGATAAAAAGTTGTAGAGAGGCACAAGAAAAAAATACTCTTTAATGCTCTACCTCCTCAAACTTACCACAACAACCGATTAAAAGCTGCAAAGAAACAACAAGAAGCTTAAAGACCATCTACCTCTTTAACAAGTGCATCAACACCTGGAAAAAGAGTGCCTTCAGAAGTACAACAACAGTTTGAAGACATAGCTCCAGAATTTAGCTGGGTGGCAACATATTGTATGGACTGTGGCATTGTGGTTAGTGCTGAATTTTTTTAAAGTTGCAAAATCACCCAAAAACTCAAAACCTCCCCCCCAAAAAAACACATTTTTACAGTTTAAAAAAACTAAATGAATGAGTGACTGTATAAGTATATCTATAATGAATGCAATAGTGAATGACTAGTGTATCGATGGTTGCATAAGTACAGCACTGGTGTATGAATGTTAGCATGATTGCCTAGGTAATGATTGAATGAGTGCATGAGTGGTTCATGGATGATTCCATGAGTGCATAAGTCAATCAATCAATCAATCAATCATTCTCTCAATCTTGTGTTTGTTAAGTGCGACTACTCACCCGTAAGGGTCTCAAGGCGCTGGGGAGGAGGGGAGGTGCAGGTTCTAGTCCATCAAGGAGGGGGTCTGTCGAAGAGCCAAGTTTTGAGGTTTCTTGTGAAGATGGAGAGTGATGTTGTCTGTCTGAGGTGGAGTGGTAGGGCGTTCCAGGCTCTGGCCACGAGGAAGGAGAAGGAGCGGCCTCCTGATCTGGTCTTTCTGGCATGGGGGACCATGGCATAGGAGAGCTGGGCTGATCGTAGGGTCCTTTGGGGTGCGTGGAATTTGAGTCGGCTGTTCAGGTATGCTGGTCCGGTGTTGTGGAGGGCTTTGTGTGCGTGGGTGAGGATCTTGAAGGTGATTCTAGTCTCGATGGGGAGCCAGTGGAGTGTGCACAGGTGCTGGGAGATGTGGCAGTGTCTTGGCAGGTTGAGGGCCAGTCTTGCAGCGGTGTTCTGGATGTTTTGTAGCTTGCGGGTGAGGTTTTTGTTTATTCCGGTGTAGAGTGCGTTGCCGTAGTCGAGTCTGCTGGTGACGAGGGCATGAGTGACTGTCTTTCTGTGCTCGAGGGGGATCCATTTGACGGTCTTGCATAGGAGGCAGAGGGTGTGGAAGCAGGAGGATGCGACGGAGTTGATCTGTGGTCCATTTTGAGCTCGGAGTCCAGGATGATTCCAAGGTTGCGTGCGTGGTCCGTGCGGGTGGGTGGGCTTCCGAGGGCGTGGGCCACCAAGTGTCATTCCAGGCGTCGGGGTGTGGACCCATGATGAGTACTTCTGTTTTGTCGGTGTTGAGTTGTAGGCAGCTGCTTTTCATCTATTTGGCGACAGCTTCCATGCCTTCTTGGAAGTTGTGTTTGGCTGCGTTGGGTTCGTTGGATAGGGAGAGGATGAGTTGGGTGTCGTCTGCGTATGAAACAATATTGAGTCCATGGGTTCTGATGATGGGGGCGAGCGGAGCCATGTAGACGTTGAAGAGCGTGGGGCTGAGGGAGGACCCCTGAGGGACTCCACAGGTGGTTGGTGTAGGGTCCGAGAGGAAGGGAGGGAGTCTGACCCGCTGCGTTCTGCCAGAGAGGAAAGAGTGGATCCAGTTGAGGGCCTTGTCCCGGATCCCTGCGTCGTGGAGTCTGCGTGTTAGGGTGTGGTGGGAGACTGTGTCGAAGGCTGCAGAGAGGTCGAGGAGGACGAGGGCTACTGTTTCTCCTTTGTCCAGTAGGGAGCGGATGTCATCTGTTGCGGCGAGGAGGGAGGTTTCTGTGCTGTGGTTTTTTCTGAAGCCGGATTGGGAGGAGTCGAGGATGTTGTGCTCTTCGATGAAGGTGGCGAGTTGGCTGTTGATGGCTTTCTCAATGACTTTCGCTGGGAACGGGAGCAGGGAGATGGGTCTGTAGTTTTTGAGGTCGGTGGGGTCTGCAGAGGGCTTCTTCAGGAGGGGGTTGACCTCAGCGTGTTTCCAGTCATCGGGGAAGGACGCGGTCACCAGGGAGAGGTTGATGGTGTGGCGAAGCATGGGTGCGATGATGTCGGTGGCTCTGTTGAAGATGTGGTGGGGACAGGGGTCCGTGGGGGCCCCGGAGTGGATTGACTTCATCATCTTCAGTGTGTCTTGTTTGGTGAGGGCTGTCCAGCTCCCAATTGTTGGTTTCAGGGTGTCGGGAGTGGCTGGTGAGGGTTAAGTGTGTTGGTTGTCTTCATCAAAGTTGTCGTAGATGTTCTTGATTTTGTGGTGGAAGAAGGCGCTGAGTTTGTTGCAGAGGTCTTGTGAGGGAGGAATGTCAGTAGACTCGCTGGTGGGTTGGGCAAACTCCTTGATGATGCTGAAGAGTTCTTTGCTGTTGTGTGCGTGTGTCTTCAATCGCTGTTTTTATCGTATTCCTGATGAGTTGGTGGTGGGCGTTGGTGGCGGTTCTGAAGCTGTTGTGGGCTTCTGTGGATTTGGAGTTCCTCTAGGCCTTTTCGAGGTGGCGTCATGTGCGTCTGGACTCTCGGAGTTCGGTGGTAAACCATCTGGCTTTCTTGGCGTGTGTGTTGTTGTTCTTCTTGGGGGGGCTATGGTGTTGGTGCTGTCGGAGATCCATCTGTGCAGAGTTCGGGCTGCGGTGTTGGGGTCGTCATCTTCCGCGGTGGTTGGGGTCGAGTTGCCGAGTGAGGAGGTGAGCTGGTCATCGTTGATTTTGGTCCAGTTTCTTTGTGGGAGCAGGTGCTGGGGTCTGTGGGTGGTGGGTGTTCTGAAGGTGAAGTGGATGCATCGATGGTCTGTCCACGGGAGTTCGGTGGTGTGGCTGAAAGTGATGGAGTTTCCTGATGTGAAGAGGGGGTTGAGGGTGTGTCCTGCTGAGTGCGTGGGTTCGGTCACGATCTGGCGGAGTCCGATGTTGTGGAGGTTGTCCAGGAGGGATGCGGTGTTGGGGTCTAGTTGGTTGTCTAGGTGAAAGTTGAGGTCTCCCAGCAGGGTGTAGTTGGTGGATGCGATGGCTTGCGGGGAGATGATGTCTGTGATGGAGTTGGTGAAAGGTCCACGGGTTCCGGGGGTCTGTAGATGAGAGTTCCTCGGAGGGTGGTGGTAGGGCTGGCCTGTATCTTGAAGTGTAGGTGTTCCATCAGGTCTGCAGACTCGTCGGGGAGTGTGCTCAGGCAGAGGGTAGATTTGTGGACAATGGCGATTCTTCCTCCCGGGCGGGTGGGGTGATCCTTCCGGGAGATCTTGTATCCTTGGGGGATGGCGATGGAGATGTCTGGTCCCGAGGGGTTTTGGTCCAGGTTTCAGTGAAAAAAGCTACGTCCGGGGTGGTGCTGTCGAGGAGGTCCCAGATTTCGGTGGCGTGTTTGTGGAGTGTTCGGACGTTGAGGAGGATGCATTGCAGGGTCTTCGGTTTGGTTGTATTCTTGCGGGTGGGTTGTGCTGGGTCCGTGTTCCTGGCGGTGCTGCAGGTGTGCTGGCAGCATTGACAGCTGAAGGGTCCGTGGGTGTCGGCTGGTGACGCTAGCTTGCAGTTGTTGTTGCGGCCTGGGTTGAGTGCATGGAGTACCGCTGGGTTGTAGCATTGGCGGTGCAGGGTCCAGGGTTCCTGGCACTGGTCGCGGTCGGGTAATGGACGGGCGCAGACGGGCTTGCCTTTGGTGCGTCCGCTGCGCGCCCGCACATCGGCCGCCATTAAGTAGGGGTTGGGGAGGGCTGGACAGCTGGGAGGCGGGAGCAGGGAGGGGAACTGGCTCGGGCAGGTCGAGCTGGGGGGGAAGCGGCCACGGGGGCAGCAGCGGCGGGAAAAAATGGGGGAAAGCAAGCAATAGAGGAAGAAAGTAAAGAGTAAAAAGGGTGAAGAACAAGAGGAAAAAGATCTGAAGAGTAGAAGGGTGGGAAGAATAGAGGGTGAAAACGGAGCAGAAAGCAGAAGAAGAGTGAAAGGGTGAAAGAGCTAAAGGGTGAAAAACGGAGCAGAAAGCAGAAGAAGAGTGAAAGGGTGAAAAGAGCTAAGGGGTGAAAAACGGAGCAGGAAGCAGAAGAAGAGTGCTAAGAATAGTGAAAGGGTGAAAAGAGCTAAAGGGTGAAAAACTGAGCAGAAGGGGCAGAAGCGGAGCGAGAGAAAGGAATCAGAGGTTCACTGGACCACCAGGGATGAGGCGCAGGTATAACCTGTGGGTGGAGGAGGGCCTAGAACACCAAACACTACGGGAGTGCAGGGGCTCAGGAGAGGCCTCACTTAATGGTGGAGCTGCGAGGGTGGGAGAGCAGTTTCACTGACAATGAGTCAGTGGTCTTGCAGTCAGTGGTGTATGCATGCTAGAATGAGTTCATGAGAGGTGCATGAACGCTAGAATGAGTGTATGAGTGGTGGCGGGATGATTGAACGAGTGCATGAGTGGTGCATGGGTTATTGAATGAGCGCATGAGTCCTGCATGCATGTTAGAATGAGTGGATGAGCAGGGCATGGAAAAATGAATGAATGCATTAGTGGTGCATGGATGATTGAAAGAGTGTATGAGTGGTCATGGATGATTGAAATAGTGCATACATGAATAAAGGAATGCATGAGTGATGTATGGATGTTTAAATTTTGAATGAGTGTTGCAATGGTAATTGAATAATTGCATTAGTGCTGCATGGATGTACGAATGAGTGGATGAGTGGGGTGTGAATAAATGCATGAATGCATAAGTGGTGTAAGGATGATTGAATGAGTGCATACGTGGTGCATGGATTATTGAATGAGTGTATGAGTGGTTTATGGGTGATTAAATGAGTGCATTTCTGGTGCATGAATTCTAGAATAAGTGCATAAGAGGTGCATGTATGTCAGAATGAATGCATGAGTGGTACATGGTTGGTTGAACAAGTGCATGAGTGGCGCATGCATGATTCAATGAGTGGTACATGGATGATTGAATGAGTTGATCAGTGCTGTATGAATAATTGAATTATTGAATGAGTGTTGAATGGGTAATTGAAAGAGTGTGTTAGTGCTGCACAGATGTTTGAATGAGTTAATGAGTGGGGTACGGATGAATGAATGAGTGGTATATGGATGATTGAATGAGTGCATAAGTGGTGCATGGATGTTAGTATGAGTACCTGAGTGGTGCTTGGACGATTAAATGAGTGCTTTAGTGGTCAATGGATGTTAGTAAGAGTGCATGAGCAGTACATGGATGATTGAACTAGTGCACGAGTAGTGTATGGATGATTGAATGAGGGCACATTTGGTGTGCGTATATTAGAATGAGTGCTTGAGTGGTACATTAATGATTGAATGTCTGCATGAGTGGTGCATGGATGATTGAATGAGTGCATACGTGGTGCATGTATCATTGAATGAGTGCATGAGTAGTACATGGATATTAGTATGGTTATATGAGTGATGCATCGATGTTAGAATGACTGCTTAAGAGGTGCATGAATAATTGAATTAATGCATGAGTGGTACTTGGATGACTGAACAAGTGCAAGACTGGTGTATGAATAATTCAATGAGAGCATTAGTCGTGCATAGATGTAAGAATGAGTGAATCAATGAGGTACGAGTGGGACATACATGATTGAATGAGTGCATGACTGGTGCATGCATTACTGAATGAAGGCATAAGTTGTAGTACCCTGATTTGACACACACAATTTTGCTATACTCCATCCGCCCTGTAAAAAGAAGAAAAATATGAATTTACTCTTCAAAATGACAAATTTATACCAACATACATTACATATACAGTTACATTTTAATACAACACACCCAAAAACCTATTTTCTCCTTTTTACTGTTTTCAGATTTTATACTTGTTCACCATAAACAGTTCTCTGTATAAAGCATCATCAATGAACAGTGGGGAAAAAAAACAATCAATGGATTGTAAAAAAGAAACAATGCTGCATAGTACATCTTTTCAAGTAAGTAATACTATGCATAGCACTCAGTACAATTTACTAGTTAATAGCGTTTTCTAATCTAAGAAACTTTGGTTTAAATGTTCTCATATTGTCATATCTGTGTCAATATGACATAAAATTATGATGCAGATGCTGTTGGAAACATCGTTTCCTATAGGTAAAATAATATGGAAAATGGTCGATCCATATACACAAAATATCATACAGTAGTTTGTAGAATTCTTGTTGGAGAAACAAAAGGGTGCTGTTAGTACAGTATATCTAATCAGTGTTTAACTGTAATAAGAAAATGTAGGATTTAGATGTTGTGTAAACTCCTTTGTTGAACGTAAAAGGGCTGTTGCGTTTTCAATATTCTGAAGACATTACCCCCAATAGGCTGAATAATGTCTAATAAACCATAAATGTCATAATAAAAAATACTGTACATCAGAGTTTATCTACAAATAGTCCTCAGAAGTTTGGTTGAAGGAATAACAGATAAGAGTTTGGTAATCTCCTAGTTAGCCTTGCTTACAATTTTACATTAGTGTCATTGCATTCAGTCCATCCAGATTGGAATCTTAAATAAACTGCATAGTGTCCAGACATTGTATTTACTCCTTCATGAAAGATGATTGCCAAAATAGTAAAAGTCCTTCCTGAAATTTATATTTATCCAGCTACAAAGTTTGTTATTTCAGTATCCAGTTTTGAACCATCTGCCCTGCATCGTTGTAACATTATTATAATGTATTTTCCTGTCCTTTGTAGATACAATGTAGATTTAACGTCCTATACAGTTTGGGCAGGTCATAATTAGGTTGGCGTTTTTGGTCAATTGTTGAATAGACACAGTTTACAACCTGTTAATGTCAAGTAGAAGGATCGTTATGTATTCATTACACTAGTGGAGGCGAATTGACAATCTTTGCAGTTATGCTCTCATTTGTAACTTAATCAAAATAAGTTATTAATATTTACGTCTACTTCTTTCAACACTCCTAGCATCACCATAGCAAATTCCTGTGCATCCTGTTGAATAGTGAAAATAAATACTATTGATCCAGTAGACATATCTATAGGGAATCAGCAAATATAACGACCACTGAACAACATGTTACCTTTGCAAAGTGGGTGGAATAACGAATGTGTCTGAAAAACGTGTTACATTTACAACGTAAGTCGTTAAAAAGACGCGTTAGGTCAAGCAGCGTTGGACTTTAAAGACCAACGCTTTCCCTACCGCTATGGTGACTGGAGTTGGAATAGTATATTATACTATTCTTAAGTTCAAATCCCCCTTAGGGAAGTCATTGTAATGTCTTGTGTTATAAATGGAATGCGTGGTTCAGACACATTCGTTGTTCCGCCCGCATTGTTAAAGAATGTATGGAAAAATGAATGCGTGGTTGTGTCATACAACCTATCTATAAGATGTCGTAGTCCTGAAACAGAATGTATTCAAGTTCTATCACTCTGTAAACATCAAACCATAAAGTGCTTTACAAATTCTCTTATCTCTTTTTTGTTCAATTTCGGTAAGAAAATCTGGCAAATAGAAAAGTACATTGACAACAACATTTGCAAAGCGTTGACCCCTGTAGTGTTTTCGAATTTGAAACCTGCAATTTCTTCATCATTTAGTAGTTTCCTCTTCTTTAGTTCTTGGGAATTTCTCTTCAGATTTACCTTTTTGTCCATCATCTATACTCTGTTTTGTTCTCGTTCATTTTGAACAGATTAGTCATTTCTCATAAACTGGGTACTAGCCTAAATGAGGAGCAAATAAACTCCTTAACCAATTGTACTCTCTTATACAGCTAGCATCATCACTAATTGTTTGTGGATGAAAGTCAAAAACAAACTGTGCAATGTTTTGATTCGCCACTATGCTACATATGATATTCCTTCTTTGAACACAGTACAACCAATATTAATAAAAGCTGCATCTACACATAAACCGTGCGATAGAGACAGTGGGAACTGCTTTTGATGGACCTACAAGTCTTTTACGAGTAAAAAATATACAATACATCAACCAATCTGCTTAACTTCATCATCCTCATCAAATGTTATGGTTAAGTATTCCACCTCATTTCTGTTTGGGTAATTAATACATTGTATAACTTTACCCATTGTGCCATTTATTAGCCGTTCTTCAACATTCAAATTCCGATGTACGATTACACAACAATTTCTACAAACATGTAACCGTTTCGCTAATCCTGCAGTTTTGGAGACAGACTTCTTCAAAGTGTCTAATTTCGATTGCAGTTTTTCTGTGCGTAGTACTGTAACTCCCTGAAGTTATATTTTATCAGTTGCTGTAATTTCTATGATGTCTTCTTTTTCCAGTAGTAGTAATTCTTCATTGAATTTAGAAAACTCTGGAAGGGTTGGCATAAAAAAACTATAGATTTCTCTTCTTTAATGAAATGATACATGAGTTGAGCAGCTGTAACATTATATGGAAATAGATGTTTGATAAGACAGCTTTCTAATGCACTTTTTCCTTTTTCTGTAAGAACTCCCACTCTTCTGTCGTTGAGTACATGTCCATATTGCACATCTGATGCATGGCACATATTTTTTTTTAACTCTTTGTATTGAAAGATTTCCCAAATATTTCCATTTCCATTATTTCCTAGTGAATTCCTTGTTTGATTATATAGTATTGTCTTGAAAACAGGTTTTCCTTTGACTGGTGTTAGTTGTAGCAGGTCTCCAAACACTATCAAGTGTTTTCCACCACAAAGTATGTCATTGTCAGCTTTTAATATCTGCTGCATTCTTAAATGTATAAAAGCATGCATTAGGTTTGACACCATGCTCACTTTGTCAATGATTTAAAGCTTCAGTTTCGTTAATATTCCTGCTACCTCATGACAAGCATCACCAGATAATTTATTGTATTCCAATTTTTTGTCACGTTCCACAGGTAGCATTAATAATCGATGAAAAGTAACTCCTGTTATATTATGTGCAGCTAATCCTGTTGGTACAGTAGCTAGACATGATAAATTAGAATCTGTAGTTTTTTGTAAATAAGTTGTAAGTTCTATGATCAAGAATCTTTTACCAGTTCCAGCTTCACCACTTATGTATAATAGAACTGGTTTATATGTAGAACATTCACACTCTTTTTTCTCATGCAGGAATCCATATTCTACTTTATCTTTTACTTCATCAAAAGTTTGTTTCTGATCTGTATTTAGTTGTATTAGTTGTTCCACATCCACATCCACAGATTCTCATCTTGCTTGCTGCATTGCATTCTTGACCTCACACATAGCTATAGCAGCTTAATTTTTGGATGATTGCCTCTCCAAGAGGACCATGAATTGCAGGTGCTGAACATTGGCTGCTCTGAAAACTGTCTCTTGCTAGCTCTGCAGTAATTGTTTCTTTCTGTTCAATCTCTTCTCTCAATATTTGAAGATACACTTGAAACTCTGAACACTCAATGGTGTATTTTACAGCACTGAATGAGTCTTCTCAAAGTGTCCAAGTAACTCAGATTAAGCATGCCGTGGCTTGAACAACTGCAGCAGTGCTAAATAGAAAAATTCTATCTTGTCCGGACTTTGACAACTCAGCTTTCTCTGGTGGATTACATTTCCTTTGTTATGTCTGACCAAACATCCTTCACATCCAAAGACAGCAACTTTTCCTTCTTCTATGTTTTCACTGATATTACTTCTATATATATAATGTTGAAGTACTTCATATAGGCACATCCTTTCAAGATGAGGCCTCCTTCCTGGATGGTACGTATCCACCATATTAGTTCTCAGAATGTCTGTACTCGCAGGCTGTAATTCTGCACGATATTGTATTTCAGGAAACACTAGCTGAGCTTAACCTGTCCACGCATTCATAAGAGCCTCTTTCTCTGTTGGAAAGCATTTTCAAACTAAGACTGTACAATTTCTTTGTGAGACGCTTTTCTGCCAAAATCTCCTCCCACATCGCCTTCATTTCTGTCTTTTCTGAGTTTGTTATATAAGAATTGGTATAACGAGCAACAGCAATTGAGTTATCTGCAACAAACTGTATATCCATATTCACATTCCACAAATCACAGGATTGTAGTCATTTATGTATTTTAAAGCTTCTGCTCTTGTGAGGTTGTATGTGTTCTTTGGTGATTTCCATGTGAGAGTGTGCCTGACAGCAGGCAAAACGCTGTTAACTCTTCCTTCTTAGATCAGTGGTCGTGGGAATCCAAAACGACATTTTGTATCAATTTTTCCTTTCGATCTGTATTTTCTACGACTGTATTTTCCACACCTATGATTTTTGAATTGTATAACTTGTTGGCTTAACATTTTATCACCACTCCACAGACTCATAAATGTCTGTTCCAATCTTTGGGGTGTCTTTTACCCATACCAGCATGTGAATATTTGGAGCAACTCTGGCCTGGTGCTCTTTGAAACAAAAGAAATCAGTCACTTCACCAAGAGGTGGATTCGATTTATTGCAGATAAAACTATCATGGCTTGAAATCTGTGGTTAAAATATCTGCAAACATTTGCGGGTTCCAATGAGCAGAGTTCTCCTGGTGTCTTCAGATTAATGTCTTTAATATTTGAATTTGCCTTTTACAAGAATAGCAACTGAGTGTTAGAAACCACGTAGGAGTTCATAAGTATCTCAACATGCATTTGAGCTCACCATGACGATGATACCAATATTCATTATTCCCACATTGGCATGCCATTCGATTAATCAAGTTATATTCCAGTTGTTCATCTTTTCCATTAATTTTTCCAACAAATTCGCTTGCTGATAGATTTTGCAGATTTATACCTGTTTTCAAAATGTGATTTATGGTGTAAGAAAATGCAGGCAAGTCACTTTCAAATAGTGGATGAAACAAATAAGGAATACATTGATGAAATCTGTGGTCCTCTGAATAAAGTCTAGTAAATCTGTATTCGACTGCTGGTATTTGTACAGGTCGATTATCAAACCTACCACCTACTCCAGTAGGCTATAGATTCTCGTTTTAGTTGATACAGATGAATAGCATCACCAACAATTTCTTTAGAATGAAGGGGATGGATGCTATAATGTTCATAAATTTGTTCTACTCTATATTGATCCAATTTTTCTATCTAACCTGTCGAAAATGAAGTGTTACCTTCTAGATGTGTGATATCTTGAAGAATATCTATATTTTAGTAATATATGTTAGTTTGTACCAGACATGAACTTGCCTTTTTAACTTTACTAACATCTACTAACTCTTGCCACTTCTTTTTATTCTTCGTAGGGACACCATTTTAGAGAATTCTAAGTCCCTCTTCCAAATTTCTCTGTACCCTGATAGTTTCAATATTTTCCTTAAAAGCAAAGGGCAAGTATACAACTCTACTTAAGAGTCCTTTCTGGAGCTCAGTTGGAGGAATTTTCCCTGTCTTTGGCTCCATACAAACTATAGCTTGAATCTGATGTATAGACTGTATTAATATGGATTCATAAACATTCAAATCTTTAAGTACTTCTGGAATAGAGGATTAAAGTTTCATCAATTGCTGCCTTTGGTTAAAAGCATTGTGGATTCACCAGCTCCTAACCTCATGATTGTGCACTGTGGTGGCCATGACCTGGGGTAATCACCCATGCAGCCACTCATGTACCCACACAACCACTTAGACACCATCTGACAGACTGATACAGACATTCTCAAAACCTAGTCACTCACCCATACATTCACTGAGACACGTATAATCACTCACTTATGCAGTCAGTCATGTATCCACTGAATCATCCATACAGGCCCTCATACAGCAACTGATTCATCAATATACCTTGCTATATATATTTAACACTCATAAACATTTTAAAAAACACTTACAGTCACTGGCAGATGTCATCAGTAATGTAATCAGTGATGTCATTTGAGATGTCATCAGTGATGTCACTGACCATGTCATGAGTGATGTAATATGTGATGTCATAAGCAGTGCATTGCGGGGGTGTGAGTTATAGATAGCTCAGCTAACTATACCTGCTGAATTTCTCTAGTTTTGTACGAGTGAAATGTCAGCCTAACTATAACGTCCCTGTAACCTTTGTTTTTTTCCACTAAATTTCTAAGGATTTACTAATTCTATTTCCTAACTATAACGTTCTTGTAGCCTATGTTTTTTTCTGTGAATTTCTAAGGTTGTTTAAATGCTAAATCTTCACTATAACATCCCTTTAACCTTTGTTTTTTTCAGTGAATTTCTAAGCTTTTCGAATTCTATTTACCAACTATAATGTACATGCAACCTATGATTTTTTTTATTGCATTTTTATGGTTTTTAAATTGTATTTTCAATCTAAAATGGCTCTATGAGAGGTATTTTTATAAACTTGTATTTTCTTCAGTGGATTAATAAGCTTTTTTTTAAACATTTTTATATTTGCGGCAAGGTCGCGATCCCCGTGGACACGTCACCAAAACGGAAACAAAAGCAGACAGTGAATGACCACCAACACATCCAAAAATAATATGTAAAAAAATCCATTCTGAACATTACCCTACATATATTATTAAATACATACTTCTTTAAAAAAAATAAACATGTTTTTGTACTAAGTTTCTTTAAAATCCATCTTTCAGACCTATTTCCTATTTTTGCGGTTATTTGGGACATCATGATGGCGTCGTTAACTGTGACGATCGTGCCTTTTCCATAAAGTGTAAAACACATATATCCACACATACTACAGTATTTCCACACTAGAAGTGCTGTCTCTAAAGAGAGTTTCTATAAAAACCATCCCTAGAACCAATTTTATCTTTTCGCGGTGAACCTGGAGACTGCATTGGCATCGGTAATCATGATCCCTATAGACACATCGCGAAAACGGAAAACAAAAGCAGACTTTCAATGACCACCAACACATCCAAAAATAATATGTAAAACAATCCATTCTGAACATTGCCCTATACAAAATACTATATACATACTTCTTTCAAAGCATGTTTAAACTCATATATTTGTACTAAAAAATCTTTCCGACCTATTTTCCATTTTTCGCGGTTATTTGGGACGTTACAACATTGCCGTTAACCGAGACAGTTGCGCCTTTTTTGATAAAGTGAAAACACATATATACACACATATTGTAGTATTTTACATACTAGGGGATTATTACTGTACACTTCAAACTCATGTTTTTCTAGTGTATTTCTAGAACAAACATCTCTAAAACCAATTTTCTGTGTTTGCAGTGAGACCGGAGATTGTGATGACATTGGTCATCATGAACCCCGCGGTTACATTGTGAAAGAGGAAAGTAAAAGCAGGAATTCAATTGCCACCACCACATTAAAAGATTATAAGTATATAATTAACTTTAACCCTCAAATTAGTTAACTCACTACATAAATAACTATAAAAACATTTATCAAAATTTTAATATCTCTATAACAATGTTTATATTTTTTTTATATTTTCACCAATATTCACGACAAATTTGATAGCCGCAATATCCCCCTGATAGTACACGGGGGCCACGCTGGGGGTCATGTCATCGTCGCGAATATCACATGCGATAAAAAAAAAAAAAATTGGGACACATAACTTGTTTAACTTACACCCCCATTTCTTAAACATGGGGTTAGAGTACCTCTACACTGACCCCTTATGTTAGGTGTTTTGAAATTTTCAGCCCCGGGAACCGTTCCCGATAGATAAAATGGTAGCCACAACTTTCTGTTCAGGTAGCATCCAGCCAATCAGAGCATTCCCGTTGGCGCGTGCATTCGCGATTCATAGCGAAACCACCTTGAAATATCAGCGGCACTTCCTTGAACCGACATCTATCTTCCTGTCAAATTAGGTGTAAGTATGTTCAGCGGTTCGGGCTGTAGGTGTGGCTAAATGTTCCTATGGGAAATCAACATCACAAATGCAACCTTATTTTACACCCCAAATTCTCGGTCCCCACTGCACAGATCACCCCCAAACTTTCCATAACAATAGAACCCACCTTTACACTTTTTTATGAATATTTCAAACAACACCATTGTGTAGGGCTTACTAGAGGTAACAGGTGGGCTAGTTGGCCCCTGAGGACCCTCAGCAGCAAAGGGGACTTCCTCCCCCAACCAAGAGCATGCCAGGAGGTGAGTTTGCAGAGTGATGGAGAAAGGGGGCGTGGCCTGCTATCAGAACTCAGCAATCCTGCTGTTTGGGACTTACTGGAAGTAATAGGAGGGGGAGTTGGCCCCCAAGGACGTCCTTGGGGGCCAACTACCCCTCCTGTTACCTCCAGTAAGTTTCACACAGCAGGGTTGCTGAGAAGTTGCCGGAGGCCACACTCCCTTTCTCCACCACTCTGCAAATGTGCCCCCGGGCGCACCACTAGTTGGGGAATAAAGTCCCCTTGGCTCCAGAGGGACCTTGGGGGGCAAGAAGCCCTCCTGGTATCTCCTGTAATTCCTATGGAGCAGAATGCCTGAGAGCTGTTTGGAGGCCCAGCCCCCTTTCTCCACCACTCTGCAATCGTGACCGCTAGTTGAAAAAACTTTAGAAATTCACAAAAAAATACAAAGGTTACAGGGATGTTATAGTTAGCAAATAGAGCAAATAGAATTTAAAAACTGTAGAAATTAACTAAAAAAAACAAAGGTTACAAGGACATTATAGCTAGCAAATAGAATTTAAAAACCTTAGAAATTCACAAAAAAAACAAAGGTTTAGGGGAGAGGATGTAGTCTTACGGCTAGAGCGGTCGACCTTGAAGCTGGGGAACCAGGTTTGAGTCTCGGCAACAATGCTCAATATCCTGTGATTCTGGAAAAATCATTTAATCTCCCTGTGCCTAACAAAAATGAATGTGTCCATCTGTAACAAAACTGGTGCTCATGTGAAGCGCTCTGATACCTGATGTCTCAAGTCTAATTTGCGGTATATAAAACTCTGAAAAAAAAAAGGTTGCAGGGACGTTATAGTTAGGCTGACATTTCACTCGTGCAAAACCAGAGAAATTCAGCCATTATAGTTACCTGAGTTAACTATAGGTTGCGCCCCCACAGTGCACTGCTTATGACCTCACATATTAGATCACTCATGACATGGTCAGTGACAAAACTGATGACATCACTGATGACATATCAAGTGACATCACTGATGACATCAGTGATGACATCATCCACATAATCTGTGACATACCCACTCACACCCCTATAGATTCTTTTATACACCCACTGTCACTCCCACACAGCCATTCACAAACCCATTGACAGAGCCATACCAATACTTACACAGCCACTCACTAATTCATAGATCTACACACACATCCACTTGCTCACATATCCTGCCACTCATATAACTGCTCAGTCACCTATACAGACATTGACATATCCACTCATATACCCATATAGGCACACACACAGAGGGAGTCACCCATAGAACTACTCACACACCTACACACTCACCCATACAGTCAATCATACAGGTACGTACTAACCCAAACAGTTACATACACATCCATTTACTTGCTCATACAAATAGTAACATATTCTCATTCACCTATTCAGTCACTGACAGAAGCATGTACTCATCCATATAGCCACTGTCACATTCATTCACTCACTCACGCATACAGTCACTCATAAACCCAGTCACTCATCTATACTGCCTTTAACGTAACCAGTTACTCACCCATACTTATACAAGCACTCAATCACCAACACAGCCATACAGACACTCACGTACCCATGGTGCTTCTCACACACGCACTCACTAACCCATACAGGCACTGACTCACTCATCCAAACAGGCAGTCACACACCTCCTCACCTCCTCACCCACACAGATACCCAGACAACCATAGAGAGCCAACCAATAAATCACCCATATAGCCATTCACATATCCACTAACACACTCATACACCTACTTAGATATCAACTGACAGACATACACATTCACACAACCAGACACTCATCCATACATTCACTGAGATACCTAATCACTCACTTATACAGTCAGTCACACACCCACTCAGTCATCCAAACAGTCACTCATACACCCACTGATTCACCAATACACTTAGGTATATATTTAACACTCATAAACTTTTTTTTTTAAACTCAGTCACGGGATGATGTCATCACTGATGTCATCAGTGATCTCATTTGAAATGTCATCAGTGATGTCACTGACCATGTCATGAGTGCTGTAATATGTGAGGTCATAAGCAGTGCATTGCGGGGTCGCAAGTTATAGTTAACTCAGGTAGCTATAACTGCTGAATTTCTCTGGTTTTGCACGAGTGAAATGTCAGCCTAACTATAACGTCTCTGTAAACTTTGTTTTTTTTTGTGAATATATATATATAGTTTTCTATTTTTATACATGAATGGCCCCACAATTCCACAATATATTGAGAGGCGCTTTATGCCCTGACTTTATAGAGTTCAAGCACTGGGATTAGGTTCCTTGGCTTCATCTTCTTAGCTAACTTGAGGATTGCCCCCGACTCTTGATGGAGCTTGAGTGCACTCTTGCTAACCTCCACCTTACAACCAGAATTTTGAGATAGAGTCACACCCCAGGTCCTCTGTTATAAATCACTTGTTCAAGCGCACCTTTTTCATCGATTCCGGTAGGTCAGATGGGTAACGCTAGGATTCCTTCATCGGGATCTCTCGCGGGCTGAGGACAATCGGGAACTACAATTCCCATGAGCCTTAGCGAGTTACGTTGTGCGTGATGGAAACCGCCTGTTAAACGGAGGACGGACGACAGAACAGCGTCAGAAATTCTTCCCGGTTCCGGATCGAAGGAAGGACGCCGTCTTGCCCATTGGTTTGGTAAGGGTGCTCTGCACCACTCGCCTTCTTCTTTGATCTTTCCCTGTTTCTTGAGGAGGCCTTCTCCGTGCTCGCAGGGCATGGGACTTCAAGTCCGGATTCGGTCCATTGCACCTTCTCCTTTGATTTCAGCCCGATCTACCCTTGTAGAGCCTTTCGGATGCGGCTCTTTCTGGCTGACTTGTGTTTTGCTTTCCTACCTACAGACTGCTTCATGTCCACAATGGACATTCACGGTTAGTGGTTCGTTCCAGGTTATCCCTGACATTTTCTTTAGCTCTACTGCGAGCAGGCACTCTGCAAAAACCTTTTCCAGTTGATGAAGGTTGTTTTGAAATTGCACCTTGTTATACTGAATGTGATATATACAAGGTATATTTGGGGATAAGTCTTTTATGTGTTTGCTGTCTCTTTGGCTCTATTTAACAGGGGTGGTTACCAGAGTGGTAGAGGACTACGCTCAACCCCTGTGATGACATTTGGAGTCAAATAAGGATATGTCACTATGTGGGAAGAAGCATTGATTACTTAGCATTAACATTTAGAATGCATGGTTGAGCCTATAGTGTTATAGAGATTGTTTACCTATATCTATATCCTAATACAGCAAACCCAACAGACGAAATATACTTCCCCACTGGAGCTACGGATTACGTAGGATACAGCTTACTACATAGGAGTATTAAGTTTTGTTACAGGTATTATTAATGTATGATCTAATGAGGAATTGTGTTGTGTAATTTGCATTCTGCAGTGCTCGACAGAATTAGATGTTTATGATTCTTGTTGATGTAATTTCAGATCTCCCTTCTTGCTGGTCCCTCCCTTTCCTTCCCTCGCTTGATCATCCCACTGACCTGTGCTATTACAGCAGTTCTGGCTTGGGACTATCAAGAAGTGGACCATTCTGAGCAACAAACTGACCCTGAGGATTTCTACATTGACAGAATTTCTGACCCAAGTATTACTATCCTCCCGGTCGGGTTGTTGTAGAATGGCAACTCTTGAAGATGTGGTAGCTGTCCTGGCAGACGTACAGGCGGAATTAGTGGGTCCTCGGCAGGAAACTGCAGAGTTGAGAGTTCGTGTAGAACGCCTTCAGAGGAGTCCCTTCGATGTGGGCAGGCAGTCTGCGGTACCCACAGGCCCAGTTGTGGTAGAAATGCCTGTTTCCATACCCCTAGCTACCCCTGAGAGATATCATGGAGAAGCAGACAAGGTACAGGTTTTCTTAACACAAGTCATGTTGCACTTTTCATGTAAACAGAAGTCTTTTCCCACTAACCAACCCTGAGTGGCTTTTCTTATTTCCTACTTAGCGGGGGACGCTGCTCAATGGGCAGTACCGTTAGTAAGTAGGGACGATCCTCGGTTATATGATTGGGAGGCCTTTAAAGTAGAGTTCTTAAAGGTGTTTGATAGACGTGCTGAATCCTTCACTGCCGACAGAGAATTATTAGAATTGCGACAAGGAAACAAGGATCTGTTGGTATACCTGAATGCTTTTCGGAGACTGGTGGCAGAAACCAAATGGCCTGAGGTGAAACAAGCTGCGCTCTTCCATCAAGGACGTGATCGCCCAGATTGACCCACAACCTACCTCCTGTGAAGAATTGATTAGTTTGGTACTGCGACTAAATCATAGGATGAGCGAGCGTAAAGGGGATCATAAAAGGAGCGAAAGAACCCTGTACCGCTATGAACGACCTCGGGTGGTAGAACACGCTAATACCTCCAAACCTGAGGCCATGGAAATAGGTACTGTGCGAGCCGCATTCTCATTGGCAGAAAAAGACATACGTCGTAAACACGGTCTCTGTTTGTACTGCGGACAAAAAGGGCACTCTGTGAAAGAATGCCCTGTAAAACCAAAAACCAATTGGTTCAGAAGCAGTCGGTTGTTATCTGCTGTCACAGATAAACCGTCGGAAAACTAACCAGCTCAAAGACAATGAAGGGGTTTCTTGGAGCCAGTCTTACCTCCCTTCTTTAGATAATGAAAGTTCCCTCCAAAAACAAGGACACCTATTAGTCGACATAAGCTTGTTTATCGAGTTAGAGTGGATCCAGGTCCCAGCCATGATAGACTCAGGAGCCACAGGCGTTTTTATGGATATGAAGGAAGCACAACGCAGAGGCATACGCTTAATACCCAAGGATACTCCAGAGGTGGTATATGTGGTGGATGGGAGAAAACTAGACACCGGACCTATAGGATAACTTTCTGAAACTTTGGAAGTGATGCATGGTCCCTCTCACTGGGAGAAACTCTCCTTTAATATCATACAGGTGCCGCAATACAACATAATTCTTGGATTACCTTGGCTACAGAAACATAACCCATACATAAATTGGGTAACCAGACAAGTATGCTTGACTTCCTCTTATTGTCAAGAACATTGTATGAAAATACCAGAGAGACCCGCAACCGCTTTGGCATCTGGCCTGTGTATAGCCACAGCAGCAGAAAAGAAAACAACACTCCCGGCCCAGTATCAAGAATATGCTGAAGTGTTTAACAACATGCAGGTGGAAAGCCTGCCTCCGCACAGACAATATGACTGTCAAATCGACCTGATTCCAGGGGCAGTTGTACCGAGTGGGAGAGTGTACGCCTTGACAGAGCCTGAAAATCTACACCTCAGAGCATACCTAGATAAACACCTGGAGATGGGGTTCATTCGTCCCTCCAAGTCACCGGCCGCTTCTCCACTCTTCTTCATCCCAAAGGCTAATGGCGAGCTTCGAGCTTGTATCGATTACAGAGCATTGAACAACATTACAGTGAAGAATCGCTATCCACTTCCACTGATTCCGGTGTTGTTGGAACAAGTCAAAAAGGCAGCGATCTATACGAAACTAGATCTAAAAGGGGTGTATCACTCGGTTCGCATGAGGAGTGGTGATGAGTGAAAGATGGCATTCAAGACCCGCTATGGACTGTATGAATATCTAGTCATGCCCTTCAGGTTGTGCAATGCCCCGGCGGCATTCCAGTATTTCCTGAATGATGTTCTTCGTGAGATATTGGACCATTTTGTGGTGGTTTACATAGATGATATTTTCATCTATTCAGAGGACGAAATAACACACGCAAAACATGTGAAGTCTGTGTTGCAAATCCTACAAAACAACCGGTTATTCTGCAAGTTGAGTAAGTGTGATTTCCACGGCCACACTGTAGAGTTTCTTGGAGTCATGCTCACCCCATCGGTCCCGTGCTCTCAATGCCACTGGAGTCAAGCTATCCTGGCTGATGACGGCTGAAAGCCCAAAACCGGTCCTAGGATGCTTGTTTCCAGTCCAGGGAGGACCTGGCCTGGCAGTTCGGGCTGGACTGTTCCCATTGGGCACAGGGTCAAGACTGATTTGCATATGGCTGGGTCCAAACTGGAATGGCATGGTGAGCAAAAAAACGATGGATTTAGACCCAGATCTCTGTACTGGGGTGAATGTATGACATTGTTCTGCATTCTGTCCATCAATTGTTCTTTTTGCATTTGTCACCCCGTGTGGGAAGGGTATGCCCAGACGTGGGTCCCGTGCTCTCCATGCCACTGGAGTCAAGCTATCCTGGCTGATGAGGGCTGAAAGCCCGAAACTGGTCCTAGGATGCTTGTTTCCAGTCCAGGGAGGACCTGACCTGGCAGTTCGGGCTGGACTGTTCCCATTGGGCACAGGGTCAAGACTGATTTGCATATGGCTGGGTCCAAACTGGAATGGCATTGTGAGCAAAAAAACAATGGATTTAGGCCCAGATCTCTGTACTGGGGTGAATGTATGACATTGTTCTGCATTCTGTCCATCAATTGTTCTTTTTGCATTTGTCACCCGAGTGGGAAGGGTATGCCCAGACTTGGGTCCCGTGCTCTCCATGCCACCGGAGTCAAGCTATCCTGGCTGATGAGGGCTGAAAGCCCGCTCCCGGTGCTAGGATGCTTGTTTCCAGTCCAGGGAGGACCTGGCCTGGCAGTTCGGGCTGGACTGTTCCCATTGGGCACAGGGTCAAGACTGATTTGCATATGGCTGGGTCCAAACTGGAATGGCATGGTGAGCAAAAAAACAATGGATTTAGGCCCAGATCTCTGTACTGGGGTGAATGTATGACATTGTTCTGAATTCTGTCCATCAATTGTTCTTTTTGCATTTGTCACCCCGAGTGGGACGGGTATGCCCAGACGTGGGTCCCGTGCTCTCCATGCCACTGGAGTCAAGCTATCCTGGCTGATGAGGGCTGAAAGCCCGAAACCGGTCCTAGGATGCTTGTTTCCAGTCCAGGGAGGACCTCGCCTGGCAGTTCGGGCTGGACTGTTCCCATTGGGCACAGGGTCAAGACTGATTTGCATATGGCTGGGTCCAAACTGGAATGGCATTGTGAGCAAAAAAATGATGGATTTAGGCCCAGATCTCTGTACTGGGATGAATGTATGACATTGTTCTGCATTCTGTCCATCAATTGTTCTTTTTGCATTTGTCACCCGAGTGGGAAGGGTATGCCCAGACTTGGGTCCCGTGCTCTCCATGCCACTGGAGTCAAGCTATCCTGGCTGATGAGGGCTGAAAGCCCGCTCCCGGTCCTAGGATGCTTGCTTCCAGTCCAGGGAGGACCTGGCCTGGCAGTTCGGGCTGGACTGTTCCCATTGGGCACAGGGTCAAGACTGATTTGCATATGGCTGGGTCCAAACTGGAATGGCATGGTGAGCAAAAAAACAATGGATTTAGGCCCAGATCTCTGTACTGGGGTGAATGTATGACATTGTTCTGCATTCTGTCCATCAATTGTTCTTTTTGCATTTGTCACCCCGAGTGGGACGGGTATGCCCAGACGTGGGTCCTGTGCTCTCCATGCCACTGGAGTCAAGCTATCCTGGCTGATGAGGGCTGAAAGCCCGAAACCGGTCCTAGGATGCTTGTTTCCAGTCCAGGGAGGACCTCGCCTGGCAGTTCGGACTGGACTGTTCCCGTTGGGCACAGGGTCAAGACTGATTTGCATATGGCTGGGTCCAAACTGGAATGGCATGGTGAGCAAAAAAACGATGGATTTAGGACCAGATCTCTGTACTGGGGTGAATGTATGACATTGTTCTGCATTCTGTCCATCAATTGTTCTTTTTGCATTTGTCACCCCATCAGGACAGGAAATGGCTGAAAGGAAGATCATCGCTGTGAAGGAGTGGCCACAGCCACAAAACGTCTGAGATATCCAATGTTTTATAGGATTTGCGAACTTTTACCGTTGCTTTATAAATCAATTTTCCAAGTTGGTGCCACCCATTACCAAGCTACTGAGGAAGTCCCAAGTTTTCAAATGGACTCAAGAAGCACAGGAGGCATTCATGGTCCTGAAAAAGCCTTTATTTCTGCCCCAGTCTTGACTCACCCTGATCCATCGAAGCCCTACATTGTGGAAGCAGATGCCTCTGATGTTGTTATTGGAGCTGTTTTATCTCAAAGACACTCTATAACAGGACAACTCCATCCGGTGGCCTATATGTATAGGCAGTTAAAGGAAGCTGAAAGGAACTACATCATTTCTGAAAAAGAGCTCCTGGCCATTAAGGAGGCATTCATGGAGTGGAGACACTTTTTGATGGGAGCGACTCATGTGGTGACGGTGTACACAGATCACAGGAATTTGCAGTTTATGACGGCTGCCAGACACCTATCCCCCCAACAATGTCGGTGGATGTTGTTCTTTTCAGAATATCAATTTATCATTACATATAGACCCAGCAGAGATAACAAAAAAGCGGATGCTCTTACTAGACAATCGTCTACTAAAGAACAGGAAACTATTCAGGAACATTCAATAGTTGATCCTATGAAAGTGCTTTGTGCCATACAACCGGATATCTTCCTCAAAGAGATCATAAAAGGAGTGAACACCTTCTCATGGAAAGCATGGTTAAAAAGACATTCAGAGTGGCAATTAAAAGGAGGTATCCCAATGAGAGGTAACCAGATCCTTGTACCTACTGTAACACTACGTAGAAAAGTCTTCCGCTGGTGTCATGAACTACCAAGCGCAGGACACAATGGGATGATAAAGACCATGGATCGAATAAACAGACAATTCTTGTGGCCGTCTTTGTCAGTTGACATCAAGTCATGGATACAATCATGTGAAGTCTGTGCTAAGATGAAAACAAATCACCAAAGGCCCTCAGGATTGTTACAACTTATGCCCACACCCGCATCGCCTTGGGAAGTCATCTCGCTGGACTTTGTTGTTGGGCTTCCAAATGACAAAGGACACACCGTTATCCTGGTAGTCGTAGATTATCTCACTAAGATGGGTCACTTTATCGCCTGCAAACAAATTCCATCGGCAGGCCACTTGGCTCATTTACTCATGATACACATTGTACGCTTACATGGCCTCCCAAGAACCATTGTGTCAGATCGCCGTTCTCAGTTCACCGCCCAGTTTTGGAAAGTGTGGTGTACATCATTACACATTACCACAGCCTTGTCCATGAGCTTCCATCTGCAAACAGATGGTCAGACAGAAGGCCTGAACCAGACACTGAAGCAATATCTATGCTGCTATGTGGACAACAGTACTGAAGCATGGGTGGACTACCTTTGGTTAGGCGAGATTGCTTACAACAGTGCTACACACAGCTCTGCACAAATGTCCCCCTTCTACAGCTCATTTGGTTATCACCCCAGGTACCTACCATTCATTCATCCAACTGAAACTACCAAGATACCTGCGGTGTGTAAGAGAGTGGCTCACATTCAGGAAACACTAACAAATGCTCAGGAGCATTTGAGAAAGACTAAGGTCATGTACAAAAAAACTGCTGATAAACATCAAAGGCAAGGGCCTTTGTACAAAAAAGGGGACACAGTGTGGTTGTCCACCAAGAACATTCGTTTCAAGAAACACAGTGTTTTTAATCCAAGATACATTGGACCATATAAAATAACAAAATGTATTAATCCGGTGGCAATGAAACTGGCCTTACTGTCTCACCTACGGATTCATCCTGCATTCCACGTGTCACTGTTGAAACCGTCAACCACATCCGTGAAAAAACTACCATTGCCAGTTCTGGTTGATGAGGACATTGAATATGAGGTAAAGAGAATCCTTGATGCTAAACTGCGAAGAAACCGACTATGGTACCTGGTTGCATGGAAAGGGTATGGACCAGTAGAGAATTCCTGGGAACCTGCTTCTGAAGTACATGCGCCTAGGCTGGTGTCTTCTTTTCATAGAAAATTTCCTCTAAAACCTGGCCCATCGGTGCGCTCTCGTTAAGAGGGGATGTACTGTTATAAATCACTTGTTCGAGCGCACCTTTTTCATTGATTCCGGTAGGTCAGATGGGTAACGCTAGGATTCCTTCATCGGGATCTCTCGCCGGCTGAGGACAATCGGGAACTACAATTCCCATGAGCCTTAGCGAGTTACGTCGTGCGTGATGGAAACCGCCTGTTAAACGGAGAACGGACGACGGAAAAGCGTCAGAAATTCTTCCCAGTTCCGGATCGAAGGAAGGACGCCGTCTTACCTGTTGGTTTGGTAAGGTTGCTCTGCACCACTCGCCTTCTTCCTTGACCTTTCCCTGTTTCTCAGGGAGGCCTTCTCCGTGCTTGCTGGGCAGGGTACTTCAAGTCCGGATTCGGTACATTGCACCTTCTCCTTTGATTTCAGCCCGATCTACCCTTGTAGAGCCTTTCGGATACGGCTCTGTCTGGCTGACTTGTGTTTTGCTTTCCTACCTGCAGACTGCTTCGTGTCCACAAGGGAGAATCATGGTTAGTGGTTAGTTCTAGGTTATCCCTGACATTTTCTTTAGCTCTACTGGGAGCAGGTACTCTGCAAAAAGCTTTTCCAGTTGATGAAGGTTGTTTTGAAATTGCACCTTGTTATACTGAATGTGATATATACGAGGTATATTTGGGGATAAGTCTTTTATGTGTTTGCTGTCTCTTTGGCTCTATTTAACAGGGGTGGTTACCAGAGCGGTAGAGGACTGCGCTCAACCCCTGCGATGACATGTGGAGTCAAAGAAGGGTATGTCACTATGTGGGAAGAAGCATTGATTCCTTAGCATTAACATTTAGAATGTATGTTTGAGCCTATGGTGTTATAGAGATTGTTTACCTATATCTATATCCTAATAAAGCAAACCCAACAGACGAAATATACTTCCCCACCGGAGCTACGGATTACGTAGGATACTGCTTACTACATAGGAGTATTAAGTTTTGTTACAGGTATTATTAATGTACGATCTAATGAGGAATTGTGTTGAGTAATTTGCATTCTGCAGTGCTCAACGGAATTAGATGTTTATGATTCTTGTTGATGTAATTTCAGATCTTCCTCCTTGCTGTTCCCTCCCTTTCCTTCCCTCGCTTGATCATCCCACTGCCCTGTGCTGTTATAGCAGTTCTGGCCTGGGACTATCAAGAGGTGGACCATTCTGAGCAACAAACCGACCCTGAGGATTTCTACCTTGACATCCTCAAGGGAGGAGTTGTTAACTATGGTTCTTGTATGTTAGTGTCTACGATAAATGAATGTCATATAATTAGTTTTAAATACATTTAGCTCTAGGCCTCGGTAGCAAACAAACAGCAGAAAGTGATTTAAGATTGTTTGCAGACCACTGAGGTTTAGAAATAAGCAGTGTATCGTCTGCAAAAAGTAGAACTGGGATTTGTGTGACCAATTTTCGGAGCATCATTGTTTACAAAGTTTAGATAGCCAGCCAGATCATTTATGTATAGCGCAAGGAGTGTCTGGGCTAGCACGCACCCCTGGCGCAAGCACCTCTCCATCACAAACGCATTTGCCAATTCCTCATTCTTCCCATATATGACTTGCGTGGTGTTGTTCTCGTGGATCTTAAGAAAGATATCTAGGATATTTTCTGGAACTCCCATTCGATCTAGAACTTCCCATAATTTCCTTTGGGGGATCATATCGAGCGCAGATTTTAAATCTTTGAAAATAGCAATTTTGTTGCTTTACCCAGCACTACCATTTTCCAATAAAGGGACAAGAATTTTAAGATTTGATAAAAGGTGAAGATTAAAAAGTATTTTGTTAGATTGAACCCAGTCGGACAATTTTCTACCACTTGGTGACAAAAGATCTTCTGGAGACCATCCAAGAGATAGATGGGCCTATAGTTCCGTGGCTCATCCCTTGACCCTTTCTTGTATATTGGCACAATCTCAGCATTACACAAGGCTTTAAGTATAGGGCCACTCTTTAGCATAGCCCGCATAAGAACAGTTAAGTAGGTTGTCCAGATTTCGGGTTCTGCAGCATAAAGATCAGAGGGAATGCAGTCTGAACCCGGTGCTTTGTTTTAGTCATGATCAAATCTGTAGCCTTACGGGAGTCTAGGCTAGATATCACAAGGGGATGTATATACCTTTGGGAGTTAGTGCGTCATAGTCTGACATTATCAAGATCACCACCCCATTCATTGTCTACAGAATATAACTTCCCAAAGTGGTCAACCCACTTTTGTAGTTGGAGATGAAATGCTAATGAGGAGGTTGAAGAGCGGCTGCCATGCGCTACAATATACCAAAATGCCTTAGAGTGCCCCGTTTTGGCTGCAAGAGTCAAATCAGCCCAAGTCTCCACTTCCCAACCCACCTTGGCTTGTGTGTGAACTTTTTTATAATTCTTATGGGCCTTGGTGATATTTTTCTTGTCTCCATTTTTATCAGACTCACAAGCAGAGATTTATCTGTCCTACACTGAGCATTGTACCATGGATGTGTTTTAGGACGATTCCTCCTCTGGCTCACTGGAGAGCAGGTCTCTCAACCCTCAAACAGGTTCTTGTGAGTTTTGATTAAGCTTGGGCCTGCTTCAGGAGGTCTGGGCACGCTACCACAAAGTCCCACTTTAGGGCTTTTTTGTTATTGGAAAGAACTCCATTCCCCTGTAGACTTGGTTTGGTTACCGTCTTTCCCGGACCAACCAGCCTCGCCGATTGCAGTATCAAGGCGTTCTGGTCACTGTCCCCCATTCTAAAGATCCCATATCAGACATGAATGGGCAGGTGTGCAAAGATAGCAACATATAGCCTATTCTGCTCAAGCAGTTTGATCATTTGGAAGTCATGGCACCATCCTAGTCTGATTGGGATCTCACATTGCAGGCTCTTAGCCCTATTCTTTGCGTGATACCCAGCAGCTGAAGTGCCATAGTGGAACTTCTCTTAGTAGAGGAGTACCTAATTTTAGAGTCTGCCATAGAGTATCTTCCTCATCAGTTAGAGACAAGTCATAGTTACCCACAGGTTCGTATGTCACATGTTGTTTTTATACAGCCTTCAGGCATTAAAAAAATGCCAAGATGACTCTTGTTATTATGTTCCTGCTAGAGAGAGAAATCAGAGTTTTGTCTAGTGGCAGTTTTGACATGCCATAAAGTAGAGCAGAGGGTTAATATACCTGCTGCAAAGAACAGGTCTGTATTTTATGTGGATAGCTGAGTGGATTTGTAAATCGTGTCATTATCAGCGCTTTAAAGCATGAAAACATATGTGAGAGAGGGGCTATGGAGAGATGAGGGGCACTTTTGCTGGGTGATAGTGAGGGAATCCAAGGAGGAGGTCAGGGGGGTGGGAGCAAAAAATGATTGTTGCGCTGGGCGCTACCAGCGCTAACGGCTGTGATGATGGGTATGTGGCAAGGTGAAGTAATACTGTCTTTTTGGTGTTTTTTTAGTTTCTTTGGAGAACCTGCTGATTTAGAAAAGAAGACAAGGTAAGGTTACTTTGTCGTTATTTATTGTTGCACACATCACTCACGCACACACCCACCAATTGTTTCAGAACAACCTATCTGCCTTCTATGTAGGATAGTGTTTTAGAAGGATGGTATTAGCCAGTAGCAGAGGTGGTGTCTCAGGGGAAGACTGCAGCTGAAGCCTTAACTCATGATATGGAGGAAAGCTCTGAAGCAGGTCAGAAACTAAGACAGCAGATCCTGAGACAGTATCTGAGGGAGAGGAAAGTGGAGCAGAATCTGGAAGTGAATTGTCAGCCTGCAGAGTCCTATCTGTGGGCTCATATCCCAGCAATTCTGAGGGGCACAATGATGACAGTCGTACTGTCCCTTCGCAAGCACAGTCTGTGCAGCAGGACAGAAGAAGCAGGTTAGACCATCCCAGACAGCAGGCATGTGCAGCATCAAGCACATAGTGAGTGCTCTCTTGGCAGCCCCCCAATTTAGTTCAGCCCCAAAATCCATCTTTCACTGGTGATGCTGGACATAAAGTTGATACGACCAACTTTTTACCAATTGACAACATCCATCTCTTTTAGAATGTTGACTTCCTTGAGTAAATTGTGCAGCAAACAAATGTGCATGCCGAATAGTTTTTGAGGGAGTATGGATGCAGTCTAGGGCCTCGTTCCAAGGCATGCCAGTGGACTCCCACTACACTTGAGGAGTTGAAGATATTTTTGTGCCTAACGCTCAAAATAGGGTTAGTGCAGAAACCAACCTTGCAGTCTAGCTGGTCTACTCACACGGGTTGGGTAACTCCCATCTTCGCACCGTTCATAAACAGAAATCATTTTTTGCTATTGCAGCGCATGCTGCTTTTCAATGACATGCTATATGAGAGCTTTGCTGGCTATTTGTGCAGCTTGAGAGTCTGTACAGGGAAGGACTACACTATAAATCCTGTATGTTGCCCTCCCACACTAGGAGTCACAGGAAAGATTGTATTTTCCAGCCACTCCTTCACAAAGGTTATAATTTTTATGTGGACACTTGCTATACGGGAGTAGAGCTGTTCAGTGAGCTGTACAAAGCTGGCACTGTGGCCTGTGATATAGCTCGTTGTCTCCCGTAAGCATTCCAACAAGAGCTTGTTTGTAAGAAGCTCCAGAAATCCCAGAGCACTGCGTTGCATTCCAATAATCTGCTTGAAGTCGAGTTGGCAGATAGGCAAGATTTGTATGTGCTCTTTTTAATTCTTGATGAATCTGTGGTCAGATTGCCAAAGTTCACAAGACCACTTGTATACTTGATTACAACAAGTCGATGGAAGGATTGGATAAGAACAGCCAGGTTCTTCAGCCGTACAATGCGAGTCATAAAACTTGCACTACGTGCAAGAAACATTTTACCCACCTGATCCAGATGGCAACAGAGAATGCGTATGGTGTTATCATCAGATAACCACAGGAAGACTGATGTCCTTGCTTGACCTTTTAGTTGTCCGTTATTGAAAGTCTTACTACTAAAGAAGGAGCAGTCTCTACTTCATATGTTCTGGAGGACGTGGCAAGGCTACAGGAGTGACACTTTGCTGATCGCATTCTGCAACACCTAAAAAGCCTTGAACATGTTGTTGTCGTAAAGTCTGCTCTGAGCAGGGAAAGAGACAGAAGAGTTGTGTTTACTGTCCCAAATGCTCATCTCAGCTAGCCCTGTGTTTTCCTACATGCTTTATGTTGTATCATACAAAAGAGAAATACTGGGATATTGAATGAGATGGAGCTGCTGTTAGGTAAACCTTTCAATGGCTGTGCATGGATACCTACTGTCCATGGGCCACTACTTCACTAGGCAAGCAGCTGTAGAAGTTTGGTTCCTCTACTTCTGGAAACCATGGACTTCCTTTTTGCCTTTTTGCCTTTTTGCCTTTTTGCCTTTTTGCCTTCTTGACACCTTTATCCACTGCAAGAATGTGGTTGGTGTTCTGTTCGCTGATTGACAAGTGCATATTAGTCCCCACCCTGCACATAATGGTGAACGGATCATAACCCTCATTGTCATGGAGTGCCCTGTGAGGCAAAATCAAAAAGGCTTGACTAGTTTGTGAAGCGCTTTTAGGGAACTTATGTATACAACACAAGGAGCCCCCTAACTGACCGCAAGAGCAAGAGCAAGTGCAATAAGTCAAAGAAATGTCCCATGGAACCTATTCATCAACACTTTTACTTGCTTTGAGAGTATGCAAGCACAATTAGTAATTTGTATCATAACAAATGTTATTAGCAAAGGTTATAGGACACAATATCATGTATGGTGATTGTTTTCACAACTTTAGTATTGGTAATAATACAAGTTAGTAATTGGGTTTCCACACTTTCAACGCAAAAGTAGAAGTGTTTTTGAATGAATACCACAGGACATTTGTTTGGTTTATTACTTTAGGGAACTTAGGCAGTATTCCCCAGCATGTTTGCCTTAGATTCAACAGTAGATATGCTCTCTCAGTTTGAGGAAGGAGCCCTCAGAGGAAGGCATACTAGGACACCCCCACATGCATCCGCAAACTGGAAGACAATGGATTTAGCACAGTAAGTGAGCTGACAGCGAATGAAAGACACATTTTCTTGAGCTTCAAGTAGCTAGGGAAAAAGGGAATTAGAATAGGTTCACTTGGCAATTATACAGTGAACAGAGTTAGTCAGGACTCTGATGAGGAAAAAGATATGAACGGGAGAAAAAGCATGGTAGGGGTTTTCCCAGGGATATTGCATAGATAGAAGGCAGATAGTAAAGGTAGTACAGATACACATACCATGACTTCATCTTTAACTATGGATTCAAACCCATTGGTGCCCCACTCTCCCAGATACTGAATTACTATGGCGCGTATGAGTAAATGCTTGACATGCTTGCCATGTTCATCCTTCATCAGAACTTAGTATATGTTCAGTATGCTGTATAATAAGTACATTACAGTCACAGCACAGCATATAACGGTGGATAGGACATATGCAACATTCTCACTGACTACCCTGTCTGTCAACAGCTACTATTCTTCATAGTTTATGACATTCTCTTTAGGGATCTTCTGATAAATCCCAAGCATGTTTACCTTAATTTCAAAGGTAGATATGCTCACTCAGTTCAGGGAATACTCGGACACCTCCAACTTGCATCCACAAACTGGAAGGAGTTGGATTCAGCACAGTGAGAGCACAATAAAATAAAATTTTGGGGGGATCCACAAAAGCCATACCTTCCTGGACTCCCACGGGTGTCTAGTTTTGAAAAATGTCTGGGTTTGGTAAGCTTTCCTAGATGCCCGCCTAGCCCGGGACCAAAAACATAGATGCCCTCCATGCAAACCCAGGTAGTTTTGTGATAGATCATTTTGATGTCTTCACAATAAGTTTTGGGCCCTTCCCTGTTGCAGGCACTTGGCCCACCTATACTCCGTTTTTTTCAGGAGACTTGGGGGAATGTTGGGTAGTAGGACATTTGTAGATACCTGCAGATTCCAGGTCTTTTCCTCACAGAAATGCAAGGATAATGTGTTTTTCAGGCAACGCTTGAGCTTTTCAGGGGTTTCTGGGTACATTTTCAAAATTTAAAGGGGCAACAGCTATCAGCAGGGTGAATAGCCATTTGACTTACCAATTTTCCAAGTCATTTAGGTTGTGTTTATTAGTTGGTCCTTTGAGTAGTTTGTGAACTATTATCTCTGAATGCACTGTAGAATAATTTTGACAATTTCATAATGCAATGAGTTACTCCACCTAATCTTTTTTTACAGGAACTAGGTGAACCACCAGTAAAATGGCATCTGTGGTATAGATCATGTAATGCTTATTTGGGGGAATTAATGGTTTGAAGTTTAAACCCAGAATATGAAGCTTGCTTTATTATTACTTGGGTATTGAAGGTCAAAATGTATTTGACCATCTGTTAGAAAATACTGGCCATGACAGTATAGACATCGATGTATACCAACTTACTGTGAAACAATTAAGTATGTATTTTGAAGGTCAAGTCAATCTTGTGGTTCACAGGCACACATTTATTACTCATGTTCAAGGTCCCAATGAGTCCATTAACTCATATGTAACTGCCTTGACAATGTTGGCTGTTATTGTGAGTTTGAGGGGTTCACTGAACAATTAATTAGGGATCAAATTGTGTGTTGGTGTAATTCTAAAAAGATTCCGTAAAAATATTAATTTTGTTAGAGCTAGGAGTGGGCTGGCGGAGCTTGCAACGTTTTTTCCACTTAACGCCCTGCTTGGAGCATGGATTGCAGCAAAAAACTCTGCCTCCCACATAGCATAGTGGAGTTTAGGTGCCGGCTGCCAGACCACCCCTTTCATCAAACCCTAGTGTCCCGGAGAGGGAGCGGAGTGGGGAGCATTGTGCCCTTTTGCCCTCCTTAATTTACTTGGTGAGAGGCCGTGAGGTTCAAAGACACACACCCTTCCCTAGGCACCAAAATGTACATAAAAGTCCTTCCACCCTGCTCATGTCAACTCTTGTTTCATTGTGACTCAGACATAGCTTCTTTGGGTCGCTGCAGGCATTGACTCCATCGTTGCTTGTATGGTTAAGGATGGTTACTTCTATAATGTGCTTCACTGTCCGGTGGTTTGTAGTATGTTTTTCTTTTGCTGCACTGCCTGTGGCCTGAAGCAGAGTGAAGTCTTGTTGAAAGAACACCTTCACACGTGGTCAGAGACAGAGAGTAGGCTCGCACACTCAGAGGGATTTCCTGGTTTAGTGGAATGTGTGTACAGTCAGACAGGAGACTGAGCAGTCAATGAGGTAACAGAGCACCTTCCGGCACTCATATAATTGTCCATTGGTAAACCACAGATCACATGCTTTTTTGGCTATTAGTATTTAAGCAACAGCAGGCTGTTTAACTGATTGTGTACTGACACCGAGTTAGAGGGTGTCAAAGAGAAAGAGAGGGATTAGGATGCACAACCTTCAAACTCCCTCCTTGTCTTCTGAGGTTGTGAGACAGAGCAGAAAGAGCGTGTGCCGCAGGATCCTCTGACCATGGATGTGCCGCTTGGGCCCTGCCTGCTGTTGCTGATGTCCCTAGTGTCATCAAGAATGTTGAGATGTTGACTGACACGTGAATAAATATGGAGCCGGGGGTAGCTGGCACTCATAGTGTACATAATGTATCTGTACGTCTCCTAGAGGTACAATTTGTGACATGTAATTGCCCAGAATAAATATCAGAGACACTGAAAGAATGTTTGCCTGTGGTTCATTCCCTGTGTCTGGAACTGATAGTTTCCTTTTCTTCACAGATAATCATTGATCTTGGCTTAAAGTGGGCCCCCTGAAGGGTTGGTAGCCCCTCTTTGCTGCAGGGCCCTGAGTTAGGCCCCTGCATTAATGTAGGTATGGAATGCGATCTGGGCACTCAATTGCTGACTGTAAAAGCTTTGTTTTAACCCCAGTATCGGCATGCAACCAGAAAAATGTGTAATCCTGTGCAAATAATGTAATCTTCCTGTAATTCAAACTGTAAGGATAGGAATTTAAAAGATGCTCTCATTCCGAATGTCATGAGTTCCTTTCATATGGTAGCAAATGGTGTTTGCGGCTGCACCTAATTTTGGATCACAGCTTAAGCAAAGTTGAGCTGACTCTTGAGCTTTTTGCCTGAACTGTTTCCTTCAGGTCATACTTGGAGGGTCCTGTGTCCAAATCACTACATTAAGGGGAATACCAAGTGGTAAAGAACAGCCTGATAAGTTGTGCTGACAGTATTTTTCTCTGGGAGGTTTTTGTGCCCAATCCTGGGTCAGCACTCAGAATGTGGCTGTAGGGTAGGGCAGAGCGGAACTCCGTGGAATTCCACTGAGTTTTTATGCAACTCCATGGAATTCCGCGTAGCGCAACTCCACGAGATCCGCCCACCCCTAGTAAGAACCCATCATTGGATGAGGCAATTAATATAGCCAAAAGTATAAAAATGTTCACAATCAGATACAAAACAGTTAGAAGCTGAGAATCCACAAGTAGGGGTGGCAAGTATCAATTCACAAAGCAAATGTTCACACAATTCTAATTCTAGTGCTACTTATTCTAGAGGGGGCAAAAGCAGTGTGGAAACTCATACCAGAATTGGAAACATTACTGTGGCTGCGCATTCATCTCCGAAACTGATTTGTTTTAGGTTGGGTTCGATCATGCATCTGCCAAACTATAAACACTGTCCGGCTTTTGCACTGGAATGCTGGAAATGTGAGAAAATAGGTCATTTCGGGAAGGTATGCAGGGATGGCAGACCCATCTCTGTCAGGAGCATTCAAGACCATGTTGTGTGTAATGAGTTTGATGATATGGAAAAAAGAGTCGAAAAATTGGTCCTGGCTGTGGATTGTTTAGAGATCACTAATGTTCAGATTGTAACAAATATGGTGATCCTCTAATACAGACAAAAATGAGGGATTTGATATTCCTCTTCTTGAGGGAAGTAGAATAGACCTGGGGGGAACTTCTGGGGAGATATCACTTTGAGAGTAAAACCATACATGGGAAAGTTTATGTAGCCTATAAAGGCATAAATGTATTAGGATGGAGGCACCAGGCAGAATTTGGAATCATTATCAAACCTGTACAAAAATGTCCTGTTTCTTTGATACATTTTGTTTCTAATCACCTGCAAAGTGTACTTTAGAACAAAATTGCTAAAATCAAAAACTTTTTTCACGTCATTAAAGTCAAAGAAGGTGTTTTTCCTGTGAAACAAAAACTCTGCAATATACCACATAGCATAAGGAGGGGAATAACATAAATGTTAAGAAATATGTAGAATGATGGTATTATGGAGAAGGTGGATGCCAGTTTATTGTTGTCACCAATCGTTTTGGAGAAAAAGAAAACTGGTGAGTTATGTCTATGTGTGGACCTTGGGTCTTTCCGTAATTCAATCTCGATAGAGAATTATCCGTTACTATGCATAGATGACCTGATCCCAGCCAAATGGTTTTCTAAACTGGATCTGCATGCGGCATACCATCAGGTGGTTTTGGATCTGCATTGTCATCAATTAATGGCTTTTGTTACCCCTGATGGTACCTTTAAATTTAGCTGCATGCCATTAGGACTGACCTTGGCTGCCTCTGCCTTTCAGAAGGTAATGATCAGTATGTTTCAAGACGTACCAAATGTGGTTGTCTTTCAGGATGACATATTGCTGCTTGCTGATACAGATGGAAGACACTCTGTGGTTGTGGAACTAGTGTTGTTGACTTTGCAAAAGAATGCCGTGATGGTTAGAGAGGAAAAATGTTTTTTGCGCAGTAAACGAAATTGAGCATTTGGGTAACATTCTTTTTAAAGATGGAGTCAAACCCAAACACAGCACTGTTGAAGGAATTGTTAATTCTCCTCATCCTGTTAAAAAGGGTCAGCTATGATCTTTTATTGGCTTGTGTGAATTCTATATAAAATTCATTAAAAAAATTGCAAGTCTGAGTGTTTTAGAGGTCTTTTAATGAAAGGGGCAGATTTTATATGGGCGTCACCCTTTCAAGAACATTTTCAGCTTATTAGGCAGAGTATATTAGCAGCTCCAGCACTTAAAGCATATGTTGAGGGCCGGGATACCTATGTGACAGTGGATACCAGTTCTTATGGAATGGGTATGGTTCTTTTGCCTATGATCGAAGGTAAACAAGTGACAGTGGGATATGCTTCTAGGAGGATGAAGGATGTGGAATTGAGATACTCAGTGATAGAGAAGGAAATGCTAGCATGTGTGTGGGGTAAAGAAAAGTTTAGATCTTATTAGTGGGGAAGAAAGTTTTGGCTAAGGACAGACCATAAACCATTAGTTTATATCTTGTCAGGCAACAAGATAAAGAAAGCTACGGCCAGATTGGTAATGTTGGCAATGAAAATATAGGAGTTTAGCTTTTCAATCAATCATATTGTAGGTGAGAAGAAAATCAAGGGAGATTTTTTGTCTAGGCTATTCATAGTGGATTGTGGGTTGGAATCAAAAGGACAAGAGGATATAGTAGAATGCATTATTGCAAGTGTGGTGGACACAGTGATTTGCACTGATATGGGAGAATGGCAAAATGCTTTAGACAGTGTCACCCCACCTGTGACATGTCAACCACTTGCTTTAGGCCTAGGTCGCCGGGCCTGTCTGAACCCGCATTTCTGACTCAGGGTTGATGGGGAGGTTATAAAGGGTGGATTCGACATCAGTGATGCAAGTTCGTTGTTATATGTACATACATCATGCCGTACATCAACATAGTATTTATCAATGTTAACATTATAACTAACTGGATTTCGCTGCATTTGTGCTTTTCAAATGTAAGCCAGTGTATAAAACAATTGCATTTAGAAAAATACCCTATAAATCGTATGCTAGTACGGGTACCTACAAATGCAGATATTTACAAATAACCACTGCTCCTAAACTCCATATCTTGTGCCTGTTTCAGAAATACATAGGTGTCCTGGATATCCATTTTCATTCTACCTATTTTGCTATATGAATTGGCCCATACTCAGTATTCAATGAAAAACCATAGTATGATACATCTCAGTTGTTGGCACTGGGTATCTTGGGGTCACAAAAGCTTGTTTTTCCCTACTCATTTTCAATATTTCTTTATTTCAACAGTTATTTTCCTTGGGAAAACCTTGAAGGATCTACACATATGACTTCTTGCTGGATTTTGCATTTTGTGTACTTTTCAGAAGTCTTTTCGGGATCACTTATGGGTTTCACACTGGTTTCCACCACAGACTGGAAGTAGGTTCAGAAAATTGGCTACCTCTTAGAAAAATGCCATAACTAAAGTACAAAATTTGTTTTTTTGATACAGTGCTGCATGTTCTTGGAAATCCGGTAACTTTAGGACATCAAACTGTTCATAGATACCATTTTAGGGAAAAAACCAGACACTTTTATCTGGAGCATTTTTTCCCTAATTTTGTCAAAACACTAAAAAAGTTGCTATATTTTGCTTATTTTCTCGGTCTCCTCCAGGGAAAACTACAAACCCTGGGTACCTTTAGATAATGCAGGATGTTGGAAAAAAAAGGATGCAAACTTGGTGTGGATACCCTATGTGGAAAGAGAGTTATAGAGCCCAAAGTGCGAAATACCCCAGATTGCCAAAAAAGAGCTCAGCACTGGGGGAAAGGTCCAGCAGTTAAGGGGTTAATGCAGAAAGAGGTGTCTTTAACCTCTCCAGCAGATTCCTTTGCCTTGCAAACAGCCCGAGCTGCTTCTGAAATTCAAATACTACTTGAAATGTAGTTTCATACCTATTTTGCTTATCTGTTGCACACTATTTTTCATTCACAAAACACAATGGCCATAGCTACAGTTTTTGCTAAATATTAGATCTGGCTTATTGACTGTTTTCAATGCCATTTTTGGATTAATTCCTTCACCCTTTAGCTGGTTGGTGGAGTTTCAATCACCTTACTGATAGTTGGTTGTGCAATTCTCATTTTTCTTCTACTGAAGATGTAAAGGCAGCATGAATTCCAGCATGATCAGAAACTATACTTATTCAAATGAGCATCAAGGCCAGGAAAATAAGGCATTCTTTTATTTGGAGGAGATTTGCTGAATGACTAAGTGATAATTGAACTTTATTGTTGTGTAGAATTCAAGCTCCTTGAGTGACACCTTCTGCTTGGTGCATGAGCTAGTATAAAACCACCTGTTTAGAAGTTCACTGGATTTTCTGCCAGTAGTTGCATTTAACATTAGAGAAGTGATTTGACTGCTAAGGTTGCACCAACCATACTGCACTGCTATGCAACTGGAAATTTAGGACTATGCAGTATATCAGGAACTTTCAACCCTGACAACATCTGTTGCATCATCTTCTCTGAGGAGAATCAGAGCACAGACAGTGGCCTTTTGACTTTTCAAGGACAGAAGTCTATGTTAGGCAATATTGATGGCTTGCAATTGCATATAGGGAAGAGAAAATGAATAGATATTAAAATGTTATTATCAGCAAATGTTATGAAAAGTTTAGCAATTGTTTGCCAATATTTGTGAGGAGAATAAAAGGGCTAGAAATAGGAGAACTGAAATCTCTAATGATGAAGTATTTTTGTAAGAAGATCTATTTACTGTAAATTTAAATGGCCAATAGAATGTGACATTCTTGCGTGACCCCTTAAAAGAGGACTCTTCAAAAGTAATTGTGAGCCTGAAGAAGCAGTCTGATTATCAGGAAAGATGTGATGGTTGTGATTGTAATGTATATGATGGATTTGTTTTTAATGATTGAAAAATACGGTTCCTATGAATGTCATTATCAGTCAAGTAAACTGTACAAGAAAAACAGAAACTATTTGCCAGAGGTACAACCATTTCATTTTGCGACTCTCTAATTGCAATTTGCAAGTGAACTGTACAAGAAAAACAGAAACTATTTGCCAGAGGTACAACGATTTCATTTTGCGACTCTCTAATTGCAATTTTGTGCAACTCGAATTAGGGATTCGCAAAATGTGATCCACTAATTTGTTTCAGACACATTTAGCGATTACAAGTAAGGTAGAAAAATGACCTGCCTCATCAATGTTCATAAGTTAGGTCGCAATTTGCGATCCAGTAGGAATGGTCTGTAATCACAGGGATGGTGGCCTGCTGGAGTCAGCAGACCGCCATGTCTATAATTGCTTTTTAAAACTACGCATTTTTTTAAATGGAAATACAGCCCATTTTCCTTAAAGGGAAACAGGATGCATTTCAAAAATAAAAATGAAAAGCTACTTTTTGATTTTCTAAGAGTAGGCAGTAGTAAGAAGGACCACTGTCTGCTCTTTAATAATGTTGGCACCCTCATTCACAATGGGGAAGGGGTCTCTTCGGGACACCTTCCTGTTTGCGAATAGGTTACCATCTCCTTCATGGAGTCGGTAAAGTATTAATTTTTGTGACCGCATTCCAGTCGCAAAACCTTCATACATTCTCCTGCGGCTCGCTATTAGTAACGGACACCCTTGTCACGTCCCTTACTAATACTGACATTTTTTTCAATAAAAAGCGATTGAAAATTGAAATAGTGGTTTGTGAATAAATATTGAAGAAGAGTGAAAAAAATGTGTTGGCTCTTTACAAATATATGAGGTTTACTGACTAAATGGGCCTCAGCCTGTGCAGGGCCCCTAGCATCTGTTAGCCCTACATCAGAATTGAGTGACTGCATCTTTGTAGTGTCTTGCTGCTATACTTCAACATGTATGCACCCAAGCTTTATTGTCACCTGACCAACCAAGGATGTCAAGGTCAGCCAGTGCTGCTCTACAAGCTGTTGCTGCCTCATCATTTTCATCAATTCCTCCCATGCCATCTGGAACCTCAACATCTAAATTTTTTGAAAGATCAATGTCACCACCTATCTTCAAAAGAAAATGATGCATAACAGGATGTAAAAAATTAAAACTAAAGCCTGTCCTCCTTTTTCAGAAGCTGAATGAAGAAAGAGTCAAAGGGATAGTATGTACCATTTACTCTCAATTAATGTGTGCTGCATTGCCATGCAACTGGAAATTCTGAGATATGCAGTAAATGAGAAAATTCAAACACTGACAACAACTGCTCCATAATTTTTTGTGGCAAGAATCAGAACACAAACAGTGTTTAAATATTTGGATTTCTTTGATGCTGTACTTCAATATGTATGCACCCAAGCTTAAATGTCAGCAAACCAACCAGAAATGTTGAGCTCAGCCAGTGCTGCTCTACAAGCTGTTGCACTCTCATCATTTGAATCAATGCTGCCTATGCCACCTGGAAGTTCAGCATCTGAATTTTCGAAAGTTCCAGGTCAGCACCTAAAAAACCCAACACCAGAGTTTGATTTACCTCATCATCAGTAGCAAATCCACTCAAACATGGTCTTGTGCAAGAGCCCACATTTGGTTGCATTGTTTAACTTTTCATTTATTCTATCCCCTTGGAATTTGGTGGTTTCGTCTACTATGACTGCACTCACAATGACTGGATCTGGTAGGTGGTGCCATAATAACCCATCATCAGACATGAGCCACCTCAGGGTCCTAACTTCTATTCTGGCATTAGATTAAACTGAAGTTGCTGAAACCATTAGTTCTAAAAGCTATCAAACCTCACACTATATGCCAGCTCTTCAACAATAAAACATAAAAGCACACACCTCAATAGCTTACACAAATGTTCAGTTTCTGTGAGGAGCTCAACCTCATTTTTATTAAAAAAGCATTGAAATGTCACATTTATGTAAAAAAAGACATACATCTTGTTGGATATGAAAAGCAGGTTTAATTGAATATTCCATTCAAGATGTATGTGTATGTCTTTCATCCTGAAGCCAGTCATGAAGGTAACAATTGGACAACCTTATGAAAGGCATGAGGAAACCTGAATCACTTGAAAGATTCATGAGTTAGAGGTCAACAGTTGTTGGTGATTTAAGCCATCTTTCTTTAAAAGATATGTAGAACCCATTCTTTTATTCAATTAGCAACATGTGCTATTAATATCTAAATTCACTGAAACGTTTCTAAGATTTTTTTAATTCCATTTCCTAACTATAACACCTCTTTAACCGTTGCAGATTTAAGTGAATTTCTATGTTTTTAATGTTATTTCTTAACTATAACATCCTTGTAACCTTTAGTTTTCTTTTGTGAATTTCAAATGTTTCTTTAGTTTTATTTCCTAACTGTAACCTGTAACCCTTGAGCGTGGGTGTGTCAGTGGCTGTATTGGTCTGTGAGTGGGTGTTTGAGTGGCAGTATGGGTCTGTAAATGGGTGTGTGAGTGGCTGTATGGGTCAGTGAGTGGGTATGTGAGTGGTCTTGTGGGTATGTGAGTGGGTATGTGACTGGCTGTATGGTTCTGTGAGTTAGTGTGTAAGTGCTTATGTGCATGTGTGATTGGGTGTGTGAGTGGCTGTATGGATCTGTGAGTGGGTGCATGAGTGGTTTTGTGGGTATATGAGTAGGTGTGTGAGTACTTGCATAGGTCTGTGAGTGGGTATGTGAGTACCTATGTGAGTGTGTCAGTAGCTCTCTCAGTGCCTGCATGGATTTCTGAGTGGGTGTGTGAGTGCCCATGTGGCCCTGTCAGTGCATCTGGGAGTGCCTGTGTGGTTCTGTCAGTGAGTATGAGAGTGCATGTGTGGATCTGCGAGTGAGTGTGTGAGTGGCTGTGTGGGTCTATGAGTGGGTATGTAAGTGTATATCTGGGTATTGTGAGTGACTCTTTGAGTGCATGGATTGGCCTGTATTTGGGTGTGTGAGTAACTGCATGGGTCTGTGACTGGGTCTGTGAGTACCTGTGTATTGGTATGTGAATGGGTCTGTCAATGCCTGCATGGGTCTGTGAGTGGGTGTTTGAGTGGGTCTGTGAGTGGGTGTGAGACTTCATGTGCAGGTCTGTGAGTGGGTATGTGAGAGGCTGTGTTGGTCTGTCAGTGGGTGGGTATAAGAGTCCCTATGTGTGTCTGTGAGTGGGTGTGTGAGTGGCTGAGTAGGTCTGTGAACAGGTGTTTCAGTGCCTACATGGGTCTGTGAGTGAGTCTATGAGTGTCCGCATGGGTATGTGAGTGGACGTGTGACTGCCTGTGTGGGCCACTGAGTGCCTGTGAAAATATCAGCATAGAACTGCGAGTGATAGTGTGAGTGCCTGTGTGGGTCTGAGTTGGTGTGTGAGTTTCTGTGTGGGTCTGTAAGGGGGTGTTTGAGTGCCTGTGTGAGTCTGAAGGTACCTCTGTGGATCTGTGAGTGGGCATGTGAATGTCTGTGTGGGTCTGTGAGTGGGTTTGTGTGTGGGTGTTTTTTCTTATGTGGGTTGGTCACTGGGTGTGTGAATGCCTGAGTGGGTCTGTGACTCGGTGTGTGAGTGTCTGTGTGGAACTGTAAGTGGGGGGCCTAGTGTTTGAATAGGCCTGTGAGTGGGTGTCTGAGTATTTGTGTGGGTCTGTGAGTGGGTGTGTGAGTGTCTATGTGGGTATACTAGTGGGTGTGTGTGTGTGTGTCTGTGGGTCTGTGAGAGAATGTGTAAGTTCCTGTGTGGGTCTGTGAGTGGGTGTATGATTTCCTGTGTAAGTCTGTGAGTGGCTTTGTGAATGCCTGTGTGGGTTTGTGAGTGAGTGTGTGAGTGTCTGTGTGGGTCTGTGAGTGTGTGTGTGGGTCTGTGAGTGGGTGTGTGAGTTCCTGTGTGGGTCTGTCACTGGGTATGTCAATGCCTGAGTACATCTATGAGTGGGTATGTGAGTGCCTATGTGCGTTTGTGAGTGGGTCTAAGATTGCCTGCATGGGTCTGTGAGTGGGTGTGTGAATGCCTGCATAGGTCTGTGAGTGGGTGCAAGACTGCTTTTGTGGGTCTGTAATGGGTGCGAGAGTTCCTGTATGAGAGTCTGAGTGGGTCTAAAAGTGTTCTTTTTTTCAAAGTACATCAAGATTTCCAGATCCATTGTTGACTTACACAGGGGACACGCAGAACCTCGCAGGGGTTCCGTGGATTTTTGTAGTGTAAAAACCCAAATATAACACAATTTCGTACCCAACAAAGGTCCCTCTGACAATCCTCTAACACTTTCACAACACAATAGGAACCCTGGGTCTACCAGAAAGTGTCTCTTTTATAGGACGGTTTCCCTTGCCCACCCGAAGGTGGCATGCTTCATCATAGGGCAACCTCCTCACACTATGAACTAACCCCGGGCGGAGACCTCCGCTCCGCCCGCGGAATGTGTGGAGATTTGCCTCCTCCGCGTTCCGCGGAGAACACGGAGAAGGCAAGTCTCCACACACTCTGCGGCGGAGCGGAGTTGGCCAGCTCCAGCCTCCAACCCCCTATTAACAATTAATTATAAATGACATAAAAGTAAAGAAATCCCACTTACCTGGACTGCGGCGTCCCCGGGCTGCTCTCCTCCTCTTCCTTGCCGTCTATGCAGAAATTGCGCATGCGTGCGTGCCCGCACATGCGCATTACTCGCAAGAAATATGCATGCGCAGGCGCGTGCGCATGTGCAGTTTTCACAGAGATGGTGAGGAAGAGGAGGGCAGCCCGGGGACGCCGCAGTCCAGGTAAGAGGGTTTTCTTTACTTTTACGTCATTTATAATTAATTGTTAATAGGGGGGTGGAGGCGGGTGGCATAGCAGAGCGGAGCTCCACGGAGTTTGTTCTCAACTCCGTGGCCCTCCGTGTAGCCCCGCTATGCCCAAGGTTACTATGAACCTAGTCATAGTGCGGACTAAAAACCCCTCACTGAGAGGGAGGAGCTCAGGGATGTTTTGCTTGTTTAGTAGAGATATACTAAATACCATATGTGATATCGGTGTGGTGAGAGGTACAAAGGAGATATGCACATTATTTATTCGGGCATCCTCCGACCAGGATTAAAACTAAACTAAGACAGAGTTAGATCTGTCAGAGAGTGCATGGTGGTCATAGATCAACATTGTTCAGCCTAGTCCCCTAATAGGAGGTGTGGTGGCCTTCTTCAGGACCGCGTGACAGTTACTGCAAGTGTAGGTAACCAATGTCATAAAGAAAGAAGTGAATATAAGTATACCACTCAGTCAGCGATCCACTGGTCGGTATTGCCTATAAATAAATATGTGACAATGTTCAGACATATAAATTATTAATACATATATTAGCACAGCATTAATTACCAAAAGGGGGGAAACTGGGGTTTCTCTCCACAGGGGTTTCCTGGGGCCCTTTATACATAACAAAACTTAATGGGACCAATACATCCAAAGACAGTGAGGTATTGTCAAACACCAATGTATTAGCTTACCTGCTGTAGTCAGGAAACTAACCTCATCAATACATTGTGCAAAGCTCAAGGGTAACCTGAGTCCTGTAATTTCAAAAGGACAGGGGAGAATTGCATTGGAACACTTGACTCATTGTAAAATGAAGAGCTGGAGTTTGGTTTGTATTAAAAAAGGGTTAGGTGGTAAGGTATAGTTATACATAAAACATTATGTTTTGGAAGAAACCGTTATATTTGTTTGGCTACATCAATATAATCATCTGGGTAGGAGTGTCTATCTAAAAAGATGTAGCTAAATAGGTAACAGCTGATTTGTTGGAAATCACATTTACTGTAGCCTCTTACGAACATCAATGATAGCAGTACCCTCAAGCAAATGTTTTAGTAATTTCGTTCATTGATACTGTATCTTAGGAATGCACCTGGACACCTAAGCGGAGCTCAGCAGGAAGCTCCTCACAGGTCTTGACAGAAAACACATCCATAAAGTGATATTAATCACCATACTTTTTCTGAGTGAGACAAAGCCAAATAACCGGCACCTTAGCTATAGGGTAACGAAGGTTGAAAACGGTCTATATGTGGTCTGTGTCCGATCACTTCATAATCAGACTAAACATAGGGAGGGGAAAAGCTTAGGCAGGTTTTCCCGTATATACTAGCCAACGTTGTCACATAGTCATGAGACCTTACGAAACCACACAAGGTCGCAAAAACACATATAACCACATACCTTTTAGGCCTGGTATCGGCCAGCGTGCTGTGCTCCGCGGTTAGGACTTGTTAGCAGTCTCAGAGTGAGCCACAAGAAGCATGGATCCTCTGGCACGTAAATCGCATGACATCACAAGATGTTCAAGTCAAGCTCATCGACAGAACTACAAAAAAGATGGAAATTGTAGTTATGTGTGCCCTGGCACTAAAGAAGAACTGAGACCAAAGGAATTGGCCAATTTACAAAATAAATAAAGGAGTTCATGTATTGCTGGTACTAGTAGAGTGCTAGGGATACATTTTATTCTAGTTACGTAAAATACCTGATGAGCCGGGAACTAATAAGACTTGTGATTCTAAAATTCTTGAACCTCATAGCAATAGATACAAGTGGGGTTGTTATCTCCATCACTATTCATAAGAGAGGAGGAGGTAACAATCCACTCCCTTCTGATGCCATGTCTCAGTCTTAATTGTCTGTATGTGATAGGAACTGTCTGTAACACAATCCACGATATTGGGGTTATTATTGCCTCGGGTGTAGTTGTATTAGAACCCCATACTGGGGTAGGTATATCCAAATCAAGGTAGGAAGCGTCAGGCAAGTTCACCCAAGAACACAGATAGAAGACATGAAGTTGATAGGGTGTCTCATTTGGTGCACTGTGTTGTAAATCAACAGGTGGTCCTGCAAAGAACAAGCATGTTGTGTACAACTAGGGAAGTGAAGTCCAAGGAGTGTCATTGTTTAAACCGTGATCGCTGCCCATCCTGAAAACCCATTTCTGTTCCATCCTAAATAGGTACTGGAAGATATCAGGGACATACTGAGGGATGAAAGGTTTGTCCAATACAGTCAAGGTGAGATCGTCGGCCTGGTACCCCATTTGTAAGAAATGTGAGGTCAATTTAGTAGCCTGTTTATTATACCTAATGGTGCTTTTATGCTCCGTTTTCCGGGAATTAACATTGCGTGTGGTCATCCCGACATACTTCAAACCACAGGGTCAGGAAATCAGATAGATTACCTGCTCACTTTTGCAATTGGAGTGGTGTTTCTGCTCTCATGGTCTAGTTGTGCCTATGTCAATATGTGTGGTGTGTGATGTCTGAGCACATATTGAGCACGAACCTCATGGGAAGTGTCCCCTCACGGGTGGTAGATTCCAGAGTGTTCTTTTCTTGGCCCATCATATTCTAGGTCTTGTGTTGACTAGTTTGTTCTTTAAATTCACATTTCTTTTGGAAGCAAAGAGTGGTTTTAGAAGAGACGCTGACCCTTTAATCAAGATGTGCCAATTTTTGTTGATTTCTGGATTTTGCCTGAAACATTACAGACCGTGTTAAAAAAAAAAGACATCCGGAGGGTTCCTTAGGTGGACGTGGCTCAAGCAGGGCTTCCTGATTGTTGTTTCTAGCCCTTTTGACTTACTTCTGTATTAATGATGGCGGGTATTGGTGATCTAAGAGTTGGGAAGACAGTTTGGTTGCATGAGTATTAAACCTCTGAATGTCCGAACAATTCAGTCATACTCTAAGGAACTGGCCAGAAGGAAGATTGTCTCTAAGGGACTTGGAGTAGAAGCTTGTGTATGCAAGTAAAGCATTCTTAGCCATTGGTTTTCTGTACAGCTCGGTCTGTAATGTTCCAGTAGGGGTAGAGAATATCCACAGGTCTAGAAAGGAAAGGCATTCTTTACTATATTCACAGGTGTACCTTAGAAAAGGATTTTACGAGTTTAGCCAGTTATGAAAGGCAGTGATAGATTCAGCATGGCCTTGCCATATAATTAAAATGTAATTAATGTAATACTTCCATATCAGGTTGTAGAGTAGTAGAGGTTGTTTGGCGTCAAGACTTCTCCTACCTCGAAGGAATGAATGTAGAGCTTAGCTAAACTGAGGCTTATGTACTGCCCATCAAAGTCCCTGAGACTTCTAGATGAAGATCATTCTCAAACTGAAAAAAGTTTTCTTTCATAGCCAGTTTGGCACATTGCATCATGAACGATACCGGTTTCAGGTTTTCTAGGTCTTCAGATCTTAAAAGGTCTTCAATCGTGGAGAGAGTCTGATCCTGGGGGATGCAGGTGTAGAATGACTCTACATCGAAAGACACCAAGAGGTATGTTCCTATGTTGAAACAGATCCCAGAGACCAGACCAAGTACATCCTTAGTATCCTGCAGGAAATTAGGCATTTCACATACTAAGGGCCGCAGGAAGAAATCCACAAACTGGGATAGTGGTTCCAAAGGAGAGCCAATTCCAGAAATGATCGGACGCCCAGGTGAAGGTCTATGTGGTTTGTGAATCTTTGATAGAACATAAAAATATTGTACTACTGGATCCTTATTCACCAAAAAATCTGATTCTTTAGAAGTAAGCCAACCATTGTCCTTGGCATGTTCAACCATGGAGGTAATAGTTGTGAGGAGTCTCTTGGTCGGGTCCATTTTCAAAGGGCGATAAGCACTTCTTGTACCCAATTGTCTCAAACATTCTTCTCTGTAGGTGGTGGTGTCCAAAATGACAATTGCTCCTCCCTAATCTCTTGCTTATATGGTAAAAAGTCATCAATGCTCAGGGTCTGTAGGACTAGTTGTTCATCATCGGACAGGTAGCTGAAAGGCTGCTTTTTCTGCATGATATTTGATTCAAAATCCTTTAGCTACACAATCCATGCTTGTCTTTAAACCCCCTTTGGCCTTTCCTTTGTGTTTTGTTGATGCCACTTGGGGTCAGGTTACCTCTACCCTTACTGCTTTAAACATTTTGAAGTCCCTGGGACTGTTTCCCTAAACTTAAAATGGTGGCCACAATTTCCAGATTAGGTTGTGGCCAGTCAATCATGTCGTTACTGGCGGTGCGTGACTTCGCGGATCCAGCAGGGGCGAACTGCAGAGGGTCTGTGTTCATAGATATACAATTTTGTTTTTTCTTTATTAACTCTAAAACTACAAAACAGATTTACATCAAATCACAAAATTACCTATTTCTGGGCCAAGAGCTACCTCTCTGCCAAAGGTTGGTGTAATTCCGTCCAGTAGTTCGGGTTGTACTCATGTTTGAAACCCCTATGAGAAATTGCACGGGAAATGCACATTGTTTGGCCACCCCCTTTTTCTCAGCCCCCGCTTGACGGATCACTCCGAAACTTTCCATGCAGACTCAACTTACTGTGCCACGTTTTTGGGAAACTTTTGTCAAAACAGTGCCAAAGTTATAAACAAGTCACAAAACTCTTTTCCTATGGAAACTAGGTCCTAACTATGACTACCTACTGGTGATTGCGAGTAGGTAAAAAATTATTAAAGCAAGGAAAGAAAATTGTTCTAAGAATCTAGAGGGGCTTTCTCCAAGTCAGATTCTAATTCTGCCTCCTATGTTGTGACTGTCATCTTTTTTCCTCTCCCTGAACTTTCAAAAAGTATGCACAACTTTCTTTACAAAAATAACAACTCAAATATCTTTTCATTCCTTCAGTCTGTTAATGTAGAAAAGTATTTTATTTAAAACATTTTCATACAATTTACTATGTAATAACGAGCAAGTTACTTACCTTCGGTAATGATATATCTGTAAGAAACATAGGTTAGTTACAGATTCCTTACCTTAGAATCTCCCCCCAGGCGTCAGACTGGATCCGGAAAGTTTTTTCGTCAGCAGTACCCCTGCGCGTCTGAAGGTGGCGTCGGTCGACTCCGCGTCCGTCGTCGGCATCGTGGTCGCCGGGATGAGGTCGCGGAAGTTACTTAGACGCCACCCACGCATGCTGATGTCAGTTCTGTACACGACTTTCCACGCCAGAAACGCGGAGCCATGCAAGACACTGACCACTGGTGCACAAAACTAGGGCCCTGAAAGGATTTTTTTTTTTTTTTATATTTTTTATTTTAACTTGTTCTTCCACAGAGCAACTCAGTATGTTACAATCAGAATTCCCACAATCATAAAACAAATATTCCCATTACATAAATCAAGGACAATGCAATACAGTGTCAGTTGTAGGAAGAGCATCTACCCAATGCCGTATACTGTACACCTCCCTAAATAGGAGGATCCAAAAGAACAATATCCAAATCCTATACAAAGAAACACAAAACTCCCTCCTCCCCCACCCAGGGTCAGCTAGATACACCCCTCCCATCACATATATATCATGATAATCAGTATGAAACCAGTGCAATTACTCAGTTACACTGTGTGCCCTTTAGGCTATCATGGGCGATGTACATACCCCGTCGTCATGCTCAGATTGCACCCCCAGCGTCCCCGCAGTATTCTGTGAGGGAGAGGCTTCGACCTCCTCCCGAAGCGGAGCCTCCACAAGCATTCCCTGCCATGCACTCACGTCATCTTCTAGTTTGACATCATTTCGGACTCGTCTCATACGAACTACCTCTGCCGTTGCCCATTCTACCAGGTCCCCGGCCCAATAGTGTAGGTGGCCGCGCACTCATCCAATGAATCCCCACCCGCCTCTTTGCTAACACTAAACCCAGCTGCAAAAATCGTCTGGAAAGTTTTTTGCCCTTGGGTTTCGAGATAAGTCCCAGTAGTACCTGCCTACTCGAGCATTGAATTGACCACCCCGTTATGTGTCTCAAATGCTCCAATACCGCCTCCCAAAAGGGGGTCACCCTAGGGAAGTCCCACACCATGTGCAAGAATCGGGCATCAACACATCCACATCTGGGGAACTCAGAGGACCAGTCAGGGTAGATTTTGTGTAGTGTATATGGGGTCAGGTATGTTTGGTGTACAATGTTATATTGAAGTAGTTTAAAACGCACATTGGAGCTAATTTGTTTGACCTCTATGTGCACCTTTTCCCACTCAGCCTCTGTCAGAGGCGTCTCAAAGAGTTTGTCCCATTTGCTCTGTATTGGCAACGGAGCTACCGCAAAGTCGTCCCTCAGCACCTTGTAAATATGAGTTACTAATCGGCGGCCCCCGACCATCGTGACCAAAGTCCGAAGGGTAGTAGATATGGGTGGCTCCTCGGGGAATGTCGGACACACCTCACGCGCTATCGCCGAAATCTTGGCGTATTGGAGGTATTGTCCACGACCTAACGCCGACACAGCCTCCTCTCTAGTGAGAAACCGCTGATTTAGGTACAAATCTCCCATCTTATCACAGCCTCCCGCCATCCATCGAATAGTGGACATATGCTGGCCGACATTCTTGAACGGTACTACCGCCCAGAGCGGGGCCTCCGGAGCATACGGGGCTCTTTTCACCACATTGCGGACCGTGTATTACCAGATAATGGCCACCTGTCTACCCTGGGACCCTCAAGCCCAGCATAAGGAGTTCCGGTAGGGGGGTCTCTCCATGGGTCCCTCTTAACAGCTGTTTCTCCCAATTGTCGCCGTCATCCAGCCAGTGTATCGCATGCTGTAATTGTGTCGCAATATAATAATAAATGAATCTGGGGACCTCTAACCCTCCCTGCTCCCAAGTTCTCTGTAAGGTAGTGAGCTTCACTCGTTTACGTTTACATCCCCACAGCAAGCCCACCACTAGTTGATCCAAGTGTTTGAAGTACACCCATGGGACACGATACAGTGAGCTCTGCAAAACATAAAGACAGTGATGGAGCAAGGACTCACAAATGAGACTTGCTCGAATACAATCTCCTCACTGTATTAATTTATTAATCCTGTATTGTGTATATTAACTTTGCATACACTACATGAATAGCAAGGAAGCTTGCCTATGTGTTCTAACTAACAAGTAACGCTTGTCTTTTCCTAAAATGGCCGCTAAAGCGCGGGAACCTTACTGCGCATGTCTCAACCATATCACGTGTTGTGACGTCTTTCTTTGCTTGGTGGGAAATTTCTGCTTCTGCGCAGTGTGCTTTAAAATGGCTGCTTGATGTTTTCACATGCTTCAGCTTGCTCTTGTGTTATTATTAATTTGTCGTTTTCTGAACGCTACTAATGCAGGATAGATTTATAAGTAAATGGGGATAGAGTAGAAAGAGTGGGTATACAGTGAAACATATTATTTGTGATTTTAATATTTTCTTCTTTGACTTTTATTAGTTCGTAAACTTGGGCCTGGGGTTGGTGATCTGAAACTCGAGAGACAATGATTCTGAGCATGTGTCCTGTTTGGCTGCCAAAGAATTAAAAAATGAAGTCAACCTGGACGTCGTCCAAGGCCATGACCTGATGGCCGAAGCTGCTGTGCTCTTGCCTTTCCTGTTGAAAATTGAAACTTTGTATATGAAGAATATATAACATTTGTCGTGAGACGGGTGGGAAATAAAGCAAATGTATAAAATTGGATGGGCGGTAGTTTAAAGACAATGGCCTACAGAAAATGAACTAAAATCATATGGTGTGAGAATCCACCCCCTGTCCCTGTCCAATAAGAAGTAGTGGTCCCATATTTTAGCAACATTAAGGGGAGGTACATGGGCGTAGAAGGGTATAATAGATATAGAATTAGCTAATTAATTTAGACTAGACGAGACTAGACGCTGACAAGGAAGGAGATGCTGAAAGAGAGCAGACGTACACACGAGAACAGGTGTTCATGCTGTCAGGCAGAAGAGCTCCAGACCGCCAAGCTGATCGATTGCAGACTGAATCCCTGTCCAGAGAGGTCCTGAGGAGGGGGCGGCGCAGTCCATTAGAAGGAAGGCACGGGAGAATCGAGGAGAAGCCGAGTATCAGAGAGGGGAACGACGCAGGTATCGTTGTAGAGAGGTCACCGGTCCTGTCCTGAACCTGGAGGAGGTCTTTGCTCTTCATCCTTCCTGGGTCCTATTCTTTTCCAACTCCTTGGCCAAGGGGTTTAGTTCTCGCACTTAGGTAAATATAAATGCAACCTTTAGTTGCGCTGCTGTCTCTATCTTCTCCGTTCTGAGGGACCGTCATTAATCAATAATTATTATTCTATGCTTCATCCGTGATATGCGATTAAGTACCATGTGGTTATGTAATTTACTCTGCTAAATCTTTAGATAAACATTTTAAAACTTCCTGACTCAGTGGTTATTTCAGGATTATGTACTATAATGAATGTCACTCATTTTAAACTTCCCAATTAGCAAAGGATTCATTGGTAAGTCATTACTCTTCAATCTGAAGGTAATTGGTAGCAGGGATTTTGATAAAGAGTAACAACTGACAACCCCAGCGTAAGTATTAGCATAGTATGAATGTATGGGCCCAAGTGAGTATCTGGTGTATGAATGCTGTTTGCTAAAATCGCGCTGGATCAGTTTTCTGGTAATCAGAGGATGGTTACTCTTTGTTAATTGGGTAATGAGATTTTTTTATTTTTTATGAACTAATATCCGTGTATTCAAAGTTTGTTTTTTGTTGTCTAGAATCCCCGGGGAAAATTGAATTGCGGTTGGTAAGTGGAAGCCATACTGCAGTGAGGTTATCTGTCAGGCAGAAATAGTACTGAAAGTTAAGCAGGACTATCAGTACTGGTTAGAGAATCTATGCGTGTGAGTAATAGCAAAGGAGTACGCTGGTGAAAATTTGATGTTATATCACCTAGAAAGGGTAACAGTGAAGAAGTAACAGGTACTTCTGGAGCTTGTGTGAAGAGTAAACGGAAGAGGTTTTACTCATAGTGTATGTTTAGTAAACGGAAAGGTTTTCCTAAGTGTGGGAGGAAATTATCTTTACTACTTTTAGAGAAACTGGCACGATAGCGAATGTTTTATGTTGTTACTGAAATTTAATAAGATTTATAGAGAAAAATAAGTTTGCGTAAGATTTTGTAAAGAGAGGGTCAGCTGCCGGAGAGGGAGCTGACGTCAGAAACTGCCGCGCTGGGATTGGTTGAAACAGCGGGTGTGGAACGACTCTTGTAAAGGAGGGGTCAGTAGTCAGGAGCAATACTGACGTCATAAGTGCCGCGCTGGGATTGGTTGAAACAGCAAGGGACAGAGAAGAGCAGATTGTAAAGGAGGGGTTGACAAACTAACGTCACAGAAAGGCCGCGCTAGGATTGGTTCAGAAATAAAAGTTAGCAGACACTTGATTGGTTGATATCATAGAAGCTAAAATCTTAGTGGATAGAGATTGCATGTTAAAACGCGATCCGACTTTAACAGGAACTCGTCCGGATAGGAGATTCCTAGGTTTTGCAGAATATAATTTTATACACCGAAGATTAGATAGAATGTACGGAGAGAAGAGAAAAATGTCCTTTCTGCAAAAGATTAAGAACTATTTTAAAAAGGATAAACCAATCAAAACTAGGGAAGGAATTATCATTCCACCAGCTAAAACGCCCGCTTCATTCATGATGATGGAGAGAGGTTATCATACTTGGGTATGGATAGAGAATTGGATAGAATATACCAAAAATGATGGGATATTAGCATTTCCCGAGAATGGCACTTTCAATGGGAGAATTCTTCAAAATTTGAGGATGAATGACCTAGAACCCAGACCTAGATTAACTCAATATGAAGCCTTAGAGGAATGGGAAACCGAGGCATTTGAGCGTGACCGATCCAGGAGTAATAGGGGTTATCGAGGATTTTTCCCAAGAAACCAACATGAGTCTAGGGAAGGTCAGATGAAACAATGGAGGAGGGCAATGCTTACAGAAGGATTGTATCCATTGTTAACAGCAGAAGAAAAATTAGGAAGCAAATGCACAGAAAAGACAAAACACCTAATGAGAAATGGAGATTCCGAAGATGAATTTATAGAAGAAATATTAAGGAACCCCCACCATATCAGGAAGGGACAAGTGGATGCACCCCAAGTGCCCCACTGTTAAAAACTCCATTAGTACCACAGGTAATGCATGATTTCACCCCCAGTAGGATACTTCACGATAAAGAGAAAGAAGCCCTAGAGAAGACCAGAGCAGAATTAATACAGAAAATAACACAGATAAAAGTGCATCCTGACTCTTTGACCATACCTGTAACAATTGGTCCAGTAGTCCCATTATATGGTAATCAGGGAAACTGTCCTCCACCGTTAGTTATGCCTACACCTGTGAATATTCCTAAACCTGAAGCAGTAGTAATGGTTGAGGATCATTTTAGTGATTGTGAATCAACAATATCATTAATGGATTTACCAATTCGGGATTCTGTCAATAGTACTCCCAGAAGAACTACACCTGGGTGCTCGAAAGATATAAACTTAATAACCTCATCGGGAGCAAAAAGTGTCACTGTAGTAACACCCGAAGACTTAGAAAGGTGGGCACAAGGATCAGATCAGCAGTATACACCTCCAAAAATGTTGGATATTTATAAATTAAAAGTCGAATTAGAAGAAATAATAGCAGGAAATGTGGGGCTAGATCGCCTAAATACTTACAATGAAGAAGAATTATTGTTTATATGCAGAAGTATCACCCGAAATGTAAAAATATTCCATGAAAAATTATCAGATTTAGCTCTGCAGATGGGAACTGAAATAGGGAGATCAAAGGTATTGCAGAAACCCTATAGAGCAGATTTCTCAGACAAAGATTTAGAAAATATGAATGCCTCTGGAAGAAAGTTACAAGTAAAAGAATTAATGATAGTCTTACAGAAATGGGGAGACCTAGATAAATGGAGAGTTCGATGGGCAAAGAAAAAGGAAGAGGCACGATCCAGTAGAACAGCCTCTGAATATGTGATGAAAGAAACAGGGAAGACAGATCAAATGTATCCGATGCGAGAAGTTCCAGGAGGGGGCTATGTACATGTCCCCTGGAGTAGACAGGATATTTTGTCATTTACGAATGATTTTCCAAAGTTGAGAGAAAAACCAATTGAATGGTACAAGCAGGTTGAGAGGTTTGTGAAGGTGTCAAAGGTATTGTTGAAAGATTTAGATGGCTTGTTTGACATAGTGGTACCTGCCGATTTGTGGACAGATTGTAAAATTACAGTTGATTGGCCAAGTGACGAGTATCCTAGAGATCCGAAAACAGGTGCCCCGTCAAATGATGTAATGAAAAAGTATCAGCAGGTGATAACTTACCTGAAAGGCAAAATACCACCGAAAGAAACAGATTGGGTGAAAATAGACCGAACCACCAAAGAAGCTAGTGAATCGGTACACGCCTATTATGAGCGTTTATTGCAGGTATTTAAGCAGTATAGTGGATTTGAGGACATTGAAGACAAGAACATGAGTCAGTTTGTGTATCGATTTGTTTATGGTCTGAAGCCAGAGATTTGTCAGCTGATTAAGCAGCACATGTTGTGTTGGCAGGGCAAGCCCATAGATGAGATTCTGAAATATGTGAAATACTGTGGAGATGATATTGAGGATAGGCACAAGAAATTGCAGGAAAAGGTGATGTGGGCACAGGTGAAAATGGCTGAGAAACAGGGAATTAATTTGGATAATCCAAGTGAAAATCAAGGAAAGGATTCTGGAACGAATGGCGATACTGGGAATGGTGGAAAAGTGAGAGGACGAATGAGTAGAGAAGAAGCTAAAAAGAAATTTCCTTGTCATGGATGCGGAAAATTGGGGCATTGGAAGGATGAATGTAAAAAGATTCGGAATAATAATGGCCCAAATCAAAATTTAAATCCACAGACGCAGAATGACTCACAGCAGGGTGTAAATCCTCAGAGTCAGTTGCCACCTGCACCTATTCAGGGTAATGTAAGCAGAGCAAACCACGGTACAGACGTCGGATGTCAAGGAGGAAGTGGTAAGAATGATTATGTAACATCACAGTTTCTTTTACAGGACGATTTCTGTCAATACAGTTCATGACGGTGCCTAGGAGAGGGTGAGAAGGAGTGCGTACTTGGCGCATCCTTATCGGTAGATCAGTCAGGTCCATATGTTGAAGGGAAGGTGAAAGGTAATGATATTACCTTCCTTTTGTACACTGGTGCTACCAGGTCAACTGTGAGAACAGCAGACATTCCAGACCTTCCTCTCTCTGGAGAAGCTATCCAAGTAGTGGGAGTAGCTAATAGAAAGATTAGAACACCTCTTACCGAACCAATGGAAGTTAAAATTGGAAATTTCAGAGAAATGCACCAATTTGTGGTTTGTGATTCTAGTCCAGTAAATTTATTAGGTTGCGATTTGTTATGCAAGATGAATTGCAAAATTTTCTGCACCCCAGATGGTGTAGCAGTTCAAACCCCAGATGAAGATCATGTATATAAGTTTATGATTGCAAAACAAGGTACAGAGGTAGATGAGATGTTTTCTTTGATAACAAAAGATGAGCTGCCAGAAGAATTAAAAACTGCAGTAAACCCCATAGTATGGGATTTCACAGGAAAGGAAGTAGGACTTATGGCCAAAATAGACGCAGTTAAAATTACCGTAAAAGAAGGTGCGATTTTCCCAAATACTAGACAGTACAAAATGAGTGCAGAAGTAAAGACAGGAGTCCTTGAAGAAATCAATCGAATGGTAGAACAAAACATACTAAGAGAAGTAATGAGTAGCCCATGTAATTCACCAATAATGGGTTTAAAGAAACCTAGCGGAAAATATAGGATTGTTCAGGACCTGCGCAAAATAAATAAGATTGTGGAACCTTGTTGTCCTATAGTATCCAATCCTGCAGTAATCCTATACCAGATTCCTTGGAGTGCAGGATGGTTCACAGTGATTGATTTATGCCAAGCGTTCTTTTCAATACCATTGCACCTAGACAGCCAGTATCTTTTTTCATTTAAATTTGAGAACAAAGTCTATGTATGGAATCGTGTTCCTCAGGGGTACACGGAAAGTCCTTCCATCTTTAATCAGATATTGAAAAAGTGCCTTGAGAAACTAGTGATGCCAGGTAGCTCAGTCCTAGTGCAATATATCGACGACTTACTGGTGGCATCGAACACCAGAGAGGACTGTGTTGTTGATTCCATAGCACTATTGAATCATTTGGCTGAAGAAGGGCATAAAGTCTCACCAGAAAAATTGCAGTTCTGTACAACAGCTGTTAAATATCTGGGACACCAAATTGAGAGGGGAAAAAGAAGAATAACCTCGGAAAGAGTACAATTGATTAAGAAAATGCAAATGCCTGTAACCCAAAGAGAAGTGAGAATGTTCCTAGGAATAGTAGGATACTGTCGACAATGGATACTAGGATTTTCCTTGTTAGCGAAGCCCCTAATTCAAATGACAAAAAAGAAAGCAAAGGACCCAGTTGAATGGGATGATGAGAGTGTAGGAGCTTTTGTAAAATTGAGAAATGCTCTGTGCTCAGCACCAGCCCTAGGCATGCCCGACTATAAAAGAAACTTCGCATTGTTTTGTCATGAGAGAGAAAATTGTGCACTTTCAGTCTTAACACAAAGACATGGTCTAGACAGACGTCCTATAGCATATTTTTCTGCTACATTGGATCCAGTGGCAGCCGCGTTGCCAGGCTGCTTAAAAGCAGTAGCGGCTACCTGTTTAAGTATTGAACAATGTGAGTCAATTGTGATGGGACACCCAGTAAAGGTGTTTGTTCCACATGCGGTTGTGATTCTGTTGACAAGAACACGAACTCAGCATCTTACTCCTAGTCGGCTGACTAAATATGAGAGAATAATAATGGGTGCTGAAAATGTGAACATAGTGAGGTGTACAATAGTAAATCCTGCAACCTTACTACCAGACCCATATCATGAGGAAATTAAAAATGACGAAGAAGAAGAACATGATTGTTTACAAGTCACAGAATTATGCACGAAACCACGTCCGGACATTGAAGAACAGCCCCTTAGAAAGCCAGACAGGGAGCTGTTTGTTGATGGTTCATGTCAGAGGCATGAAGACGGTAAACTAACTGCAGCCTAGGCAGTGTGTGAATTAACTGGACTAGTTGAAGCATCCTATTTACCAGGAGTAAAATCTGCACAAGTAGCTGAATTGATTGCTTTGATAAAAGCTTGCAAAATTGGGAGGAATCAAAAAGTAACTATATTTACAGATAGCCAATATGGTTACGGGGTTGTGCATGATTTTGGCCAACTATGGATGCAGAGGGATTTCATGACTTCTTCAGGATCCCCCATTAAAAATGGATAGTTTGTAAGGGAATTGCTGGAAGCAATACAATCACCAAAAGAATTGGCTGTGGTGAAATGTGCCGCACACCAGTCAGGAGATGACTGGGTGGTAATTGGCAATCGATATGCAGATCTTGTGGCTCAACATTGTGCCAGAAATAGATTATCAGTCAATAAAAGGGTGGAAAGAATGGGAATCAGCTGCCAACTTATGCTGTATATGCCACCTGAAACATGGAATGAGGTTAGAAGATTGCAAGATGGGGCTGATGAAAATTAAAAGAAAACATGGGTCAAAGTGGGTTGTTCCCAAAGGGGAGATGATGAAGTGTGGATTTGTGCTGATGGCAGACCAGTCATGCCTGACTGTCTACTCTCGCAAATGGCCAGGATGTATCATGGAGACACACACGTAGGGAGAGATGCAATGATTAGACTTTTCAGACAGAACTGGTACAATCCAAAATTCAGAGCTGTTGCCGAGAGCCTTTGCCAGAGATGTTTGACTTGCCAGATGCATAATCCAGGGAGAAAGACAATAATCGGGTTTGGGAAGATTGGAAAGGCAGAGGGTCCATTTATAAGACTCCATTTCGACTTTATACAGTTACCACCATGCAGAGGGTTAAAATATGTACTAGTCATAGTATGTCTGTTTTCAAAGTGGGTGGAGGCTTACCCTACCAGGAGGAGTGACAGCATTATAGTCGCAAAGCTGTTACTACGAGAACTCATTCCTAGGTTTAGTTTCCCAGTAACTTTGGAATCAGATAGAGGAAAACATTTTAACAGTGAAGTGATTCAAATAATTTGCGGAGCATTCCAAATTGAACAAAAATTGCACTGTGCATATCGTCCAGAGGCTTCTGGAGTGGTTGAACAATTGAATGGCACTATAAAATCCAGACTGGAAAAAATGTGTGTATCAACATCATTGGAGTGGCCAGATGCATTGCCACTTGTCTTAATGGGACTCAGAAGCATTCCCGATAGAAATACGGGATTGAGCCCACACGAGATAATGATGGGAAGAGCAATGAGACAAGCACATGTTCCCATAAACAAACTGCTGAATATATCTGATGATATGGTTCTGGATTATTGCAAAGGATTGGCTGACCTAGTGCGTTCTGTCTCTCATCAGGTCGGAGAAGACGCAGTTTCGAGGCAGCCTGAACAAGAACATGATCTGAATCCTGGTGACTGGGTGGTAGTGAAGAATCACACCAGAGAGACGTGTCTATCACCTAGATGGGGAAAACCTTGTCAAGTCATACTGACTACCAACACAGCAGTGAAGTGTGCAGGATTTCCTAATTAGATTCATGTAAGCCACACCAAAAGAGTACCAGACCCTGAAGAAGAAAATCCTCAGTCAGCATCAATCACTGAGGAAGATGAAGGTTGCCCAGCTGAAGAATCTCAGGCTCGAGATTCAGAAGAAGCTGCAGAAGAACAACCGAGCACAAGTCAGGACTGGATACCGGTGGTAGAAATTCCTGAAGTCTACTACAGAAGAGGAAGTCAAACAAAATTGGAAGAAATTGAAGAAGATCAGATAGGCGAAGAAGAAGCAGCTCAGGGAAAAGAAGAACATACAATAAAAGAACCTGAGCAGAACCAGATAGGGAAAGGAAACTGGGCTCAAAATAACGAAGAACCAACAAGTTTTGAGCAGGAACAGACAGGTTTAGAAGAATCCGGTCAGGCTGCAGAAGTACAAAGTGCAATAAGCCCTGATCAGAACCAGTTAGATCAAGAGAATAACAAAGAAGAAAAAGATCTCGAGAAAAATGAACATGAAGAAATAAATCAAGCACAAGGTCAATTATTGGAAACTCATAGTGGAGCTGCTGAAGAAAAACAAATCAGACCTGAAAAAGAGCAAGAAAGAAAAACAGTAATTGCAGAAAACGAAAAGGTGTCAGAAAGTGAAAATAAAGAGATTGCTGAAGACAAAAATAAAGAAACAGTGCAAACAAAGAAAACAAGAAAAGGTGATCATTGGCCTAGTGTCATTAAAAGAGTAAAATACCACATAACAACCAGAAGTGAAGATCCAGATCAAGTAAATGAAGTAACAAGTCAAACCGAACAAGAAAACAAAACTAAGAAAAGAAGAAGCAAGAGACTGAAACTTGTGAATAACAAATTTAAGGGTCCTGATTGGACTTACATTATTCTTGAAGATTACGAAAGTTCAGAGTCAAGTGAAAGTGGTGATGAAGGAACGAGTGCAGAACTGACGTACGAGAAGGAAACAAGACCACCTTGACTACGAAAAAGAGTCACATAAAGAAAAGAGAAAATAGATAAGAAGAGCAATATTCCTTGTCGAAATGCCTGATGATAGAGTTGCTGTGAGACCAAAACAGAGATGTTGTAGAAGATGCTGTGCAATATGCATATGTAGTCTAGTAATGGTGCTTATAGTTTGGTTAGTCCTGATCGTAGCAGTTCCTTACCATATGATAATGGATAAAAAGATTAATAATGAAACTAAAGGAAGGACAGCACACATGAAGGGAAATAGAGTAGAACTAATGGCAGAAAATGAACCAGAATTTCATCATGAAATAACTGATAACGACACTAGTTTAAATGTTTTCACAAAGTTATTATTTCAATATGTAGATACCATGGGAGTTACCCGAATCAGTAGCAGAAGGATTAACATATCATCACTTACCATTGACATACGGCATATCATGTAGTGTTTTATCTAGTTTATTTTATAGAACAGGGAGACTTCAATATTATTATTCAAACATAGATGTGATATTTTCAGAGGTTCCGATTCGAAAGAGTATGAACCCAGTGCTTAGTAGTCAGGACGCACAGTTTATGGGATAATTTTTCTTAACAATGAAATCAATAAACATAACACATGCACATAGACAAAATCTAACATGTTCTTTACACGAAGAAGAAAAGATATTTTTGAATTTAGTAGAAAATAGAAGACAAGATTTTCAAAGGAAAGCTTCTGAGCATAAGGCTCATTTGCCACCTTGGGCTGAGAAAGAAGGGAGTTACACACCTGGCAAGGCTCAAGCTGCTATGGCTCTGGATTTTGTAAAGACGGGGAAAATTTGTCTACATAGGTTAAGGACTGATTATAACAATGTTTTCATCGGTACCAGTGAATGTGAACACAATTTCTTAATTCTTGGAGGTTGGGGAATCAAAGGAGGAACAGATTCAGTTTTTCCTGGGATCTATTATGTATGCGGGAATAAGGCTTACTTTAGGCTTCCTGCACGGTGGTATGGAAGTTGTTATTTTGGAACAGTATTTCCAAAAATATACCACGTAAAAAGAAACACTGGGAGCAATGAAAACAATGGCGAATTAACACGTAGTAAAAGAGCTAGTTTTTCTGAAATTGTAGGTGATATATTTAGTGCATTGATACCTTCGGTGGGAATAATTCTGAACTCAAGGAAAATATGTAAATTGTCTACAGTGGTTGATCTTTATCAACGGATACTGCTGGAGGATTTCTAATGATTAATGCGGAAATGGTTGCGATTAGATCTATGGTTATGCAAAATCGACTTGCTCTTGATATTATATTAGCAAAAGAGGGCGGAGTCTGTAAATTACTGAAGACGAAACATTGTTGCACTTACATTCCTGATAAAAGTGCAGAAATTGGAACGTATATACAGAATATAACTAAACTTGAGAAGGAACTTAAACCACTGGAAGTTGATAGTGTATGGGAAAGATTGACAAATAGTATCTCGTCAATTGGTACCTGGTTTGCTAATGTAGGAAAAGGACTTATAGGTCAAATATTAGAACCCCTAGCAGGGTTAGCAATAATAGTACTGACAATAATTATATGGTGCAAATGTTGTAGAAAGAATGGAACATATAATGTGACAGGAAAGGGGAAGAAGAGAAACATTGACGAAATAGAACTTGAAGAATGGAGAAGTGAATTATATAAGAAATTAAAAGGGGATGTTAAAAATAGAAAATGTAAAAATGAGAATGAAACTATTTGCTAAGAAGTTGGCATCTGATTGTGGGTAGTATTTGATGGCTCTTAAACGCCATCAGAGAGGAAATTGATGGAGCAAGGGCTCACAAATGAGACTTGCTCGATACAATCTCCTCACCGTATTAATTTATTAATCCTGTATTGTGTGTATTAACTTTGCATACACTACATGAATAGCAAGGAAGCTTGCCTATGTGTTGTAACTAACAAGTAACGCTTGTCCTTTCCTGAAATGGCCGCTAAAGCGCGGGAACCTTACTGCGCATGTCTCAACAATATCACGTGTTGTGACGTCTTTCTTTGCTTGGTGGGAAATTTCAGCTTCTGCGCAGTGTGCTTTAAAATGGCTGCTTGATGTTTTCACATGCTTCAGCTTGCTCTTGTGTTATTATTAATTTGTCGTTTTCTTAACGCTACTAATGCAGGATAGATTTATAAGTAAATGGGGATAGAGTAGAAAGAGTGGGTATACAGTGAAACATATTATTTGTGATTTTAATATTTTCTTCTTTGACTTTTATTAGTTCGTAAACTTGGGCCTGGGGTTGGTGATCTGAAACTCGAGAGACAATGATTCTGCGCATGTGTCCTGTTTGGCTGCCAAAGAATAAAAAATGAAGTCAACCTGGACGTCGTCCAAGGCCATGACCTGATGGCCGAAGCTGCTGTGCTCTTGCCTTTCCTGTTGAAAATTGAAACTTTGTATATGAAGAATATATAACATTTGTCGTGAGACAGGTGGGAAATAAAGCAAATGTATAAAATTGGATGGGCGGTAGTTTAAAGACAATGGCCTACAGAAAATGAACTAAAATCATATGGTGTGAGAATCCACCCCCTGTCCCTGTCCAATCAGAAGTAGTGGTCCCATATTTTAGCAACATTAAGGGGAGGTACATGGACGTAGAAGGGTATAATAGATATAGAATTAGCTAATTAATTTAGACTAGACGAGACTAGACGCTGACAATGAAGGAGATGCTGAAAGAGAGCAGACGTACACACGAGAACAGGCGTTCATGCTGCCAGGCAGAAGAGCTCCAGACCGCCAAGCTGATCGATTGCAGACTGAATCCCTGTCCAGAGAGGTCCTGAGGAGGGGGCGGTGGAGTCCATTAGAAGGAAGGCACAGGAGAATCGAGGAGAAGCCGAGTATCAGAGAGGGGAACGACGCAGGCGTCGTTGTAGAGAGGTCACCGGTCCTGTCCTGAACCTGGAGGAGGTCTTTGCTCTTCATCCTTCCTGGGTCCTATTCTTTTCCAACTCCTTGGCCAAGGGGTTTAGTTCTCACACTTAGGTAAATATAAATGCAACCTTTAGTTGCGCTGCTGTCTCTATCTTCTCCTTTCTGAGGGACCGTCATTAATCAATAATTATTATTCTATGCTTCATCCGTGATATGCGATTAAGTACCATGTGGTTATGTAATTTACTCTGCTAAATCTTTAGATAAACATTTTAAAACTTCCTGATGTGAGAAGTTGGCCTGGCATATGCTGTCCACTAATTATAGTGGGCACCTTGCACCAGTCCAAACAACCCCTTATTGGAGATAGGTTAAAGACAACCTTATTGAAAGCTATCCTAGTGGTAGCTATGGAGAGCAGCCTTCAGGCTAAGTCTTGAAGGAATGTAAAGCAGCTTGTTTTACCAGTCTATAATCTCTTGAGTGACCAAATGAAAGAGCACCACACCAGGTATATATTCAAAATATATGTATTTATTACTAAACACACCCCTCTAGTCTCTTTATGAGGCTAGAGTTCGAAGTACATAAGTTATAAGATCTTAAATCACAGTAATAGCACAAATACACGTTTGGGCCCTAGGGGCGTACCAAACCATATACCAATAAAGTGGTATGCGAACCACGACTGAACTAGACACTAGGCCTAGAGCCTCTAGAAGTGCTTGGACCACAAGGAACCACCCAAGGTAGTGACACAGGGGACCCACGGGAGACGCGTGCAGTGTAAATACACAACCGCGATACGCCGTTAACTTCTATGGAGAAAGTCGGGATCGGGAAAATAGAGAAAAGGGACACTTAAAAGAGGACTAGGACAAAACCCTTTGAGATCTAGGACTTTGAAGAGTCTCTACCCACGGGAGCACCGGAGTACTCGTGTTACCTCACCCAGGGAAGCCGGGTGCATAGGTGCCTTTCGGGGTCGGGTTTCGTCGTCGATTCGAATGGCGATCTGCTGCAAAGTGCTGCTGGCGGCCAAGAGAAAAGTGTCCGGGTGGATCCAAGAGTGGATCGGAGTTCTGGTGAACCTGAAAGCAGAGGGGACAGAGTCTGGGTCACTAGCCAGTGACCAGGAAGGCGATGGACAGATGCCCACCGATGTCGAGTGCTTCAGGTGCATTGACGGTCGTCTTGACTCTTCAGCCACGAGGTTCGGGAGGCGTTGTCGGCGACCAGGAGCAGGATTCGGGCTGGTACACAATGTCTGTCGAGTGCTGAGGTGTCGGCGACCGGATTGGACCCAACAAGCCTTGGCAACGGCAAGTCTCGAGTAAGATGTAGATCGTCGATGGTGCAGACCAGCAAGGTCTGTGGAACTCACCCAGCAAGGGTAAGTGAGGGCAGACCTGGAGCAACCAGGATGCCAAGTAGGAAAAGGATTGGCCTTCGTTTAGGGCTACTAGCCAACGGGCTAGCGACCACGAAGGAGCCTCGTGACGCCGCACGTGGAGCTGGCTTGCAGGACACTCGTGGAGTGGGGGCCAGTGATCTTCGGTGCAGGTGGTGCTGGAGGCTAGGGCTACTCGGAGCCCAAAGCACGACTTCTTGGGAGACCCAGAAGATGACGCACTTGCAAATGTGCTCGGTGTCCAGGGGTCACGGTCTCAAGTCACCCACGATAGCCACGGGCCTCAGCTGTGCTGGGGACTCAGGGTAGCCTCGGGGAAGTCTGAGAATCCACCTCTGGTGATGCGATGACTTCGGTGTCCGACGGGAGCTTCAGAAATGCGAACCGGACAGATGCTTCTTTGGTGCCTGCCAAGCAGGGGAGTCACTCCTTGACCCCAAGGGAGATTCTTCAGTCCTCTAATCTTGTCGTAGAGCGTCGAAGGTCCAGGATTCAGTTTCAGAGTTTCCTCCAGGTATAATCTAATCTTGCTGTGGCAAGGGTTCCCCATTTTAACCAGTAAAACAGGGAGGGACTAACTCTATGACCCCACCTATGGGAGGGTCAAGGGAGGGGTGGCTACACCCACTTCCCTTTGTCCAGTTTCGCGCCAGAGCAGGGGCAGGTAGCCCCTGAGCTGGTTTGAACTGGCATATGCACAGAGGAGCCTTTTGCTCCCCCAGTGCAGGACTTCAAAGCACTCTAAAAGTGCACCCACCCAGCCCCAATACACATTATCCTGTCTGGGGAGGTGGTCACACCTCCCTGCAACAGGAAACCTATTGTCCAGGCCTCCCCTGCCGGAGTTTCGTCCAGCAGCAGGAGGCCAAACTTGTGTCTGTGGCAGCAGCATCCATTTTGTGATGCCAGGGCTTCAGAAAGAGTTAACATGTCTTTCCCTCTAGAAGGGTGGAATGCTACCCCCACCGCCAGGATTGGCGGGGGGGTAGTATTCCAAGATGTTTGACACCAAACACGACATGTTTAGGTGCAGCCATTCCAAAGTTAGCATTTTACCGCGAGGATATAATGCGCTTAAGAGTATATGGTCAGGCTGCACTACAAACAGCATCAGAGATGGTCTCCGAACGCTGTAGAGGGGCCCTGCTCATGCAGGGGCACCCTCTCACATAGGAACCATGCACTCTGCCTTTAGGATTGATAAGGCCTGCCTTAGGAGTGACTTATAGGTTTATATGTGTGTATGTATTTAGTGATATAGGTAACCTATATCACAGTAAGGGGTGCATGCACCACCTTACCCAGGCTGCAGTAGCAGACCTGTGGTGTCAGTTTGGATGGCCTTCCAGGGGTGGCATAATACATGCTGCAGCCCCTGGCAGGCCTCTGAGGTACCTATGCCCTTGGTACATAGTATACCATATACTAGGGACTTATAAGGGCACTCCAGATTCCAATCAGTGATGTGCCTAAGGCACATGGAAACCTTTTACAGAGAAAGCAGATAGACTGGGCCCTGAATAGCAGGATCCCAGTCCAACTAAGTCATAAACCAGCAAAACACCATAAAAAAAGTGGGGACAACCATATAGTCAGATTCCACCTTCCTACATAACCCCCCCCAAACGAAAGGAGATAAGGCTAACCTTGGCCAGTTGAGCCTTCATTGACTAAGTGGTCATATAAGGAAGCACCTGCACTAGCATGGTTGCCCCCTGTCTTATGGTCCACTAAGCAATCCCTCACCCTAGGGTATGAGAGGGTCTCCACCATGGGGAATCACTACCTGTGGTGTGCTTAGGTAAAGTACAAGGCTGGTGAGGTGTCTGAGTAAGGAAGTGAGGCCCTAGGAATGTTGGCCTCAGCTTCCTCAGATCCCTGGTCACCATGTATGCCTGTCTTTCCATGACTGAGTTGCACTTTGCTCTAAGGGTCAACCTTTGGCTGCCTACAGCTGGGGGTTGGGTCCCTTTGGATGGACTACTGGAGGGACATGGCAGGTTTGGAACCTTCTGGTCCCAGGTTTGCCCTTGCCTACCAGAGTCCTTCTGGGGAGGTCCCTACATAAAGGTATGGGGGATCCCTCAGTGTGTAGAGGAATTTTCACCTGGCTAGGGCTACTAGACTGGGTGCCCCTAATCTGCTGATGGGGGCTTCCTCTGGACAGAGGGCCCTGGGGGGTCCACTGACCTCCCTGACCTCTGCAGCCCTGGACTGACTGAGGCAGGGTAGAGAGGGGCAGGTTACCTGCTCCAGACTGGGTACCACCTTGGAAGGGTCCTCTGCCATCAGGGGTGTGGCCAGGCCAGGCCTGACTACCTCTGTGGCAGTTCCTTCACTAGGGGTAGGGTCAGTTCCCTGAGGAGGCTGACCCTTACCTACTGTCTGGGGGAAGAAGACTTCTCTTCAACCCTTGTGCTCTCTTTTGGGGGAGAGTGGGCCATTCTTCCAGGCTCCATCTCTCCAAAATCTTGGGCTGGGGCTGTGGCCATTACAGCCCCACTAACCTTTACAGGGACGCCCAACATCCTAAGGTGGGTTTGGTGTTCAACTTCAGCCCAGGCTGAAATTTCCAGATCATTGCCCATCAGGCAATCTACAGGTAAGGTGGGGGACACTGCCACTCTCTTTGGGCCTGTGACCCCCTCCCAGCTGAGATTGACTATGGCCATGGGGTGATCTGTTCTGACACCATCAATGTTGGTCACCTGGTATTTAAACTCAGGTAAAAGCTGGTGAGGGGGGACTAGTTTCCCTGCCACCATGGTGACACTAGCCCCTGTGTCCCTAAATGCCACAGCTTTCTGACCATTAATCATTGGCTCCAGTCTGTACCTGCCCAATGGTATGGGACCCATGGTAAAGGTGGCAAATCCTATACCACCATCAGAGTCAGAGGAGTCTGTTGAGGGGTCCCTGTCTAAACTAGGGCCCACCTCTGTTCCTCTTGCAAAAGCACCCAACTTTTTGGGTGCACTACTCCCAACTGGAGGATTACTACTGGTAGTACCAGGAGGGGTGGTAGTAGTTGTGGGAGGAACATTTTCTTTATTGCCAAACCTGGGGCAACTGGGATCAGTTTTCCAGTGCCCAGGCTTTTTACAGACATGGCAATACGGTTTCTTTTCAGGAGAGGAAGGAGTTTGGGACCCACCCCCAGAAGAGGAATTTTGGGGCCCTGTAGGGGACTTATCCTTAGATTTATCCCCACCTTTCTCTTGGGACTTAGTAGAATCTTTCTTCTGGTCACCACCCTGATTTCTAGTTTTTACTCTGGTTCTGACCCATTTGTCTGCCTTCTTTCCCAATTCTTGGGGAGAGGTCAGATCAGAGTCCACCAGATACTGGTGCAAAAGCTGGTTTTGAAAATTATTAAGGATCTGCTCCCTCATAATCAAATTGTACAATCCTAAAAAGTCATGCACTTTGTTGCCATGTATCCAACCTTCCAGAGCCTTTGTAGCACAATCTACAAAATCAACCCAGTCTTGAGTCTGAGCTTTTTGGGTGTCTCTGAACTTCAACCTATACTGTTCAGTGGTTAGGCCAAACCCATCTATCAGAGCACTCTTCAAGACTGTGTAATTGTCAGCATCCTCTTCTCTTACAGTGAGGAGCTTGTCTCTACCTTTGTCTGCAAAGGAGAGCCACAAGATTGCTGCCCACTGCCTCTGGGGGACCTTCTGAACTTTACAGGCCCTCTCCAGTGCAGTTATCCATTTGTGGATGTCATCCCCACTCTGGTAGGGAGGGACAATCTTGCTCAGGTTCCTATGGTCATAGGACCTTTCCCTGTCTCTAGGGACATGGCTGCCACCATGGGACTCTAGTCCCAACTTTCTTCTCTCTCTAAGGAGATCTAGGGATTCCCTATCTAAAGCCAATTGCTTTTTTCTGATCTCCAGCTGAGTTTCCTCATACTGTACCAGTCTGGTTCTCCTCTCATGAGAGGATTCCCTCCTGTGAGATGAGACAGAGCTCCCTATAGAGGTGCCAGAGTGGTTAGACTCCTGAGAAGGAGATCTAGACTTCCTGGGCACACTCTTAATCCTTCCTGGGGGGACGAAGAGGGCATCATCTTGATCATCCTCATCATCATCCACAGGAGGGATTTGGTTTTCCAGGTCAGGGTCATTGTCACCCTCCTGGCCAGTTTCAGAGGGGGGGCTGGGGGTACTGGTACCCCTAGCGTCCTCCTCTTCTCCTGCCCCACCCTCAGCTCCTACCCCTTCAGTCCCTACAGGCTTACTAAGGTCATAAGCCACCAACAACTGCTTGAGGTGTTGGGTGGTGGGGCTTTGGCCTGTCCTTATTTTTCTCAAGTTACATAAAGCTCTCAATTCCAAGAATGGGAGTGTATCATACTTGGAGGGTGGAAGCTCATTGGCTTCCTGCAAGGATTCTTTGGATCCTGCCCTTAAAGACATTACTAGTGTGGTGTGGTGTATGCACTACCTACTCTAGTGTGGCCTACTAAACTCTCTTGAGTTGTAGAAAGGGTTGTGCTAACCCTTAACACACAACTCTAAGTTCAGTAGAACTTACTGTATTCTAAGCTTAAATTATATGTACCTTAGGTACCTTTAGTGGTTTTCAGTTGATCAATTCAATTGAGATTATCTGGTAAAACAATAGCAAGCTGGAATCCCACCGCTGCCACCAATGTGAGAAGTTGGCCTGGCATATGCTGTCCACTAACTATAGTGGGCACCTTGCACCAGTCCAAACAACCCCTTATTGGAGATAGGTTAAAGACAACCTCATTGAAAGCTAACCTAGTGGTAGCTATGGAGAGCAGCCTTCAGGCTAAGTCTTGAAGGAATGTAAAGCAGCTTGTTTTACCAGTCTATAATCTCTTCAGTGACCAAATGAAAGAGCACCACACCAGGTATATATTCAAAATATATGTATTTATTACTAAACACACCCCTCTAGTCTCTTTATGAGGCTAGAGTTCGAAGTACATAAGTTATAAGATCTTAAATCACAGTAATAGCACAAATACACGTTTGGGCCCTAGGGGCGTACCAAACCATATACCAATAAAGTGGTATGCGAACCACGACTGAACTAGACACTAGGCCTAGAGCCTCTAGAAGTGCTTGGACCACAAGGAACCACCCAAGGTAGTGACACAGGGGACCCACGGGAGACGCGTGCAGTGTAAATACACAACCGCGATACGCCGTTAACTTCTATGGAGAAAGTCGGGTTCGGGAAAATAGAGAAAAGGGACACTTAAAAGAGGACTAGGACAAAACCCTTTGAGATCTAGGACTTTGAAGAGTGTCTACCCACGGGAGCACCGGAGTACTCGTGTTACCTCACCCAGGGAAGCCGGGTGCATAGGTGCCTTTCGGGGTCGGGTTTCGTCGTCGATTCGAATGGCGATCTGCTGCAAAGTGCTGCTGGCGGCCAAGAGAAAAGTGTCCGGGTGGATCCAAGAGTGGATCGGAGTTCTGGTGAACCTGAAAGCAGAGGGGACAGAGTCTGGGTCACTAGCCAGTGACCAGGAAGGCGATGGACAGATGCCCACCGATGTCGAGTGCTTCAGGTGCGTTGATGGTCGTCTTGACTCTTCAGCCACGAGGTCCGGGAGGCGTTGTCGGCGACCAGGAGCAGGATTCAGGCTGGTACACAATGTTTGTCGAGTGCTGAGGTGTCGGCGACCAGATTGGACCCAACAAGCCTTGGCAACGGCAAGTCTCGAGTAAGATGTAGATCGTCGATGGTGCAGACCAGCAAGGTCTGTGGAACTCACCCAGCAAGGGTAAGTGAGGGCAGGCCTGGAGCAACCAGGATGCCAAGTAGGAAAAGGATTGGCCTTCGTTTAGGGCTACTAGCCAATGGGCTAACGACCGCGAAGGAGCCTCGTGACGCCGCACGTGGAGCTGGCTTGCAGGACACTCGTGGAGTGGGAGCCAGTGATCTTCGGTGCAGGTGGGGCTGGAGGCTAGGGCTACTCGGAGCCCAAAGCACGACTTCTTGGGAGACCCAGAAGATGACGCACTTGCAAATGTGCTTGGTGTCCAGGGGTCACGGTCTCAAGTCACCCACGATAGCCACGGGCCTCAGCTTTGCTGGGGACTCAGGGTAGCCTCGGGGAAGTCTGAGAATCCACCTCTGGTGATGCGATGACTTCGGTGTCCAACGGGAGTTTCAGAAATGCGAACCAGACAGATGCTTCTTTGGTGCCTGCCAAGCAGGGGAGTCACTCCTTGACCCCAAGGGAGATTCTTCAGTCCTCTAATCTTGTCGTAGAGCGTCGAAGGTCCAGGATTCAGTTTCAGAGTTTCGTCCAGGTATAATCTAATCTTGCTGTGGCAAGGGTTCCCCATTTTAACCAGTAAAACAGGGAGGGACTAACTCTATGACCCCACCTATGGGAGGGTCAAGGGAGGGGGTGGCTACACCCACTTCCCTTTGTCCAGTTTCGCGCCAGAGCAGGGGCAGGTAGCCCCTGAGCTGGTTTGAACTGGCATATGCACAGAGGAGCCTTTTGCTCCCCCAGTGCAGGACTTCAAAGCACTCTAAGAGTGCACCCACCCAGCCCCAATACACATTATCCTGTCTGGGGAGGTGGTCACACCTCCCTGCAACAGGAAACCTATTGTCCAGGCCTCCCCTGCCGGAGTTTCGTCCAGCAGCAGGAGGCCAGACTTGTGTCTGTGGCAGCAGCATCCATTTTGTGATGCCAGGGCTTCAGAAAGAAGTTACCGGGTAAGCCAGAGTTAACATGTCTTTCCCTCTAGAAGGGTGGAATGCTACCCCCGCCGCCAGGATTGGCGGGGGGTAGTATTCCAAGATGTTTGACACCAAACACGACATGTTTAGGTGCAGCCATTCCAAAGTTAGCATTTTACCGCGAGGATATAATGCGCTTAAGAGTATATGGTCAGGCTGCACTACAAACAGCATCAGAGATGGTCTCCGAATGCTGTAGAGGGGCCCTGCTCATGCAGGGGCACCCTCTCACATAGGAACCATGCACTCTGCCTTTAGGATTGATAAGGCCTGCCTTAGGAGTGACTTATAGGTTTATATGTGTGTATGTATTTAGTGATATAGGTAACCTATATCACAGTAAGGGGTGCATGCACCACCTTACCCAGGCTGCAGTAGCAGACCTGTGGTGTCAGTTTGGATGGCCTTCCAGGGGTGGCATAATACATGCTGCAGCCCCTGGCAGGCCTCTGAGGTACCTATGCCCTTGGTACATAGTATACCATATACTAGGGACTTATAAGGGCACTCCAGATTCCAATCAGTGATGTGCCTAAGGCACATGGAAACCTTTTTACAGAGAAAGCAGATAGACTGGGGCCCTGAATAGCAGGATCCCAGTCCAACTAAGTCATAAACCAGCAAAACACCATAAAAAAAAGTGGGGGCAACCATATAGTCAGATTCCACCTTCCTACACCTGACTCAGTGGTTATTTCAGGATTATGTACTATAATGAATGTCACTCATTTTAAACTTCCCAATTAGCAAAGGATTCATTGGTAAGTCATTACTCTTCAATCTGAAGGTAATTGGTAGCAGGGATTTTGATAAAGAGTAACAACTGACAACCCCAGCGTAAGTATTAGCATAGTATGAATGTATGGGCCCAAGTGAGTATCTGGTGTATGAATGCTGTTTGCTAAAATCGCGCTGGATCAACAGCGTGGAAGAACCACCATTTTTATCAATGAAATCCGCCCCATCAGTGACAACGGGAGATCCCTCCAGAACCTGATGGAATTTTTAATCCCCTCTATACATCGCCCCACAGTTAGGTTGTGATACACATCATGTGTGTGTGTCAGCCGGACCCCAAGGTATCGGACCGAGTCCGTAACCCAACCCATTCCTACATCCGGCAGATCGTCTAAGCTCACCTCTCCCAGGTTACCCATGGGGAAGAGTTTGGATTTCCCCTGATTAAGACAGAGTCCAGAAAGTAGACCAAATCGGGTAAGTTCCCGCAGAAGCTCTGGCATCGCAACCTCAGGTTGAGTGAGGTAAACCATTGTGTAGTCTGCATACATTGACACGACATGAGTTGTATCACCCACCCGAACCCCCCAGCACTCCATTCGTCTGCGAAGAACGGCCGCCAGCGGCTCCATCACCAACGCAAACAGGAGCGGCGACAGGGGACAACCCTGTCGCGTACCACGCTGCAGCACTAGCCCATCAGACACCTGGTTGTGGAGTCGAACCCGGGCGGTCGGGCCAGAATAAAGCAACTTCACCCACCACATATACGAGTCCCCAAGTTTCATTCGAGCCAGAACCCACCACACATAATCCCACTCAACCGTGTCGAAGGCCTGACGAATATAAAGAAGACATAGCGCCCAAGCCGAGCCCTCAAGTACCGGTGCATGCCATAAATGCTCCAGGCGGTGCAAATTATGTGTTGTATTGCGGGTTGGGATGAACCCAGACTGGTCAGGATGCACCCGCTGGGTCATATGCGGCAAGAGGAGGGCCGCCACTCCGCTCAAAACCTTCATATCAATATTGAGGAGAGAGATAGGGTGATAGGAGCCCGGGAAGTGGGGGTCCCTGTCTGGTTTAATAATCATGGAGACCTGGGCCTCCATCAAAGTGTTAGGTAGTGTCCCCGTCTCGAAGGCCTCCATATATACTGCTAGAAGATAGTCAACCAAGTCACCAGCAAAGATCTTATAGAACTCGGCTGGGAGGCCGTCGCTCCCGGGATACCTCCCATTTTTCAGCTGCTGAATTTGCAACAACAGTTCTTCCCGTGTGGGGGGCGCCCCCAAAATCTCCGCCTCCGATTCATCCAATGAGGAAAGCTCAATATCTGAAAAGAAGTCCTGAAATGCGAGAGGCCCAGGACGGACCTCTGCAGAACACGTTTGTTCCAAGTGTGCCGCAAACGTCCGCACAATCGCCTCCTGGGTGTGCAGCAGAATCCCGTTACTATCCCTGAGCTGCAAAACCAGATCATGAGTAGTCTCTGATTTGATTAGCCGAGCTAAGAGTGCCCCAGACCTATCTGCCTCCGCATACAATCTCTGTCTATACGTGGTGTATTTATACTTCTCAAGACGGGACCATGCTTCAAGTAATTCTCCCTGCACTCTTCCCCATTCCATCCGACTCTCAGGGACTTGATGTAATGTCCCTTCCAGGGTCTTCAATCGCCTCTCCAAGGACTCTATATCCGCTAATAGTTGTCGATATACACCATACGTCGTTTTCATACAAACCCCTCTAATAACGACTTTCATAGCCTCCCATTCCGTGGATCTCACATTAGTGGATCCCCAGTTCTCCGCAAAATAGTGTCACAGCTCATGTTTAACCGCCTGCACAAAGGGAGGATCCTGTAAGGCTTCGGCACGAAGACGCCACAAGGGGATAGGGGGTCTGCCCGCACCGGATTGCACAGTCACTAATAGTGGGGAATGATCGGAGAGATATCGTGGCAAATAAGCGACTGCCTCTGTTGTGGCCAAAAGATGGTCAGAGAGATAACAGGTATCAATCCTCGAGAAGGTGTTGACCGCCGGAGTAAAACAGGAAACTCCCGCTGTACCGGGTTACGGAGCCGCCATACATCCTGCAGTCGCAAGCCTCGCAGAACATCGCGAAGAGCCGCCACCATTCGCGGCTTGATGTTATCTCTGGGGGGCTCCCTATCTAGGAACCCATCTAATAAACAGTTGAAATCCCCCATAAGAAGTATCTCAGCACCCAGAAATGGAGTCGCCGCCTTCAGTACCGCTCGGAAAAAGTCGGGACAATCACAGTTGGGTACGTACACATTAATAATACATAATTCTGTGCCTTCCCATCTCCCAAACAGAATGACATATCGCCCATCCTGATCCAGTACATGATGGAGATGCTGGAACGGCACTCCAGGTGCCACCCATATCAGCGCCCCTCGGGCAAAGCCCGAGTAGGACGTGGCATATATTTGCCCCCTCCAACGCTTACGTAGGCTTTTGATGGAGTCCCCTCGGCTACTGCAACACCATACCGTTTTAAAAAGGCTTGTATTCTGCGGCGCTTAGCAATGTTACCCAACCCGCGGACGTTCCAACTAAGGAACTTCAGTGTTTGAACCGTCATAATAGAGCGATATGAAAGGTGCAACTCTGAACCCCTCCCGTCCCGGGCCCCCGGCCCTGCTCAACCAACACTGGTGCAGTATGGTGCATCCCTTGGTGACCCTGAAAAATCCCAAACAACAAATCAAACATATACAAAACAAAACTTGCATGCCCCGTCCCCCCACCCCCGGGCAGTCATGTGAATGAACATATATATTACTATACAAGCCATCCTACAAACCGCCCAACACCTCCCCCCTCCCCATTATCCATAACTACTAGAAATTGCTGTACAAGAGAGTTGGCTATCCCGGGGCACGAGATCACTCTCAAGCCTCCCTGGTAAACCGAGTCTCTGTAGGGGGCGCTGCTGCACCGGCAGCAGCCCAGAGCGAACCATTTTTCCCCCAAATAATCATAACTTCAGGCATAACTGTGACCCAACCCGAGACTCGAGACCCAGGCCGAGGAGGGGGTATGGAAATCCACAATGGTACTCTACACCCAGAACCCCCCAAAACATCTCACTTTTATCCATATTTATAGCTCCCATCAACCTGTCCTCCCCATCAAACAGAGCTTTCTCAGAAGCTACCCGCTAGTGCCGGTTCCCACACTTTCAACTTAACAATACAAGAGATACATTACAGCTTCTCGGTCTCAGTCCTTTCCACTGCCGGAGCCTCCCTTGTCAGGGATAAGTTCTGGTGAAATCTCCGCAGAATCCGAAACTAGCTCCGGGTCTGAAACTTGTAAGGTGCAATTGCGCTGCACCATGATCCGGCCCAAACTCATAGTGCGCCGCTCAGACTTGTGTTTCGGAGGTTACGTCTATTCCGTACAGGTGATCTGGTGGCACGGGAGTCCGCCGTACCTGACGTGGAGACCAGTCTTCTACCTTCCGGAGCTTTAGTGTCCAGCCAGTCTCTCACCTCCTCCGCAGAAAAAAAGAACAAGATCCGGCCCTCACTCACCACCCTGAGCTTCGCCGGGAACATGAGACTGTATTTCAGATTTAGGTCTCGGAGTCGACGCTTGACGGATACAAAGGTCTTCCTCTGTTCCTGGACTCTCTGTGTATAGTCCGGATATATCGCAATGGAATGTCCCTCAAAGAAGAAACGTTGTCCACTACGGGAATGCTGGAGCAAGAGGTCCCTATCCCTAGAATTGAACAATTTAGCGATTATGGCCCGAGGAGGGGCCCCAGGTCTGGGGGGGGCCACCAACGCTCTATGCGCTCGTTCCACACTGAAGAATTTCGACAACTGTTTGGGTGCCATTTTGGTGGTAATCCAGGTCTCCAAGAAGAGATCCGCGGCCTACCCTTCGGCCCGTTCCGGAAAACCTACAAATCGGAGGTTCCCTCTCCTCGACCGCCCTTCAGAATCTTCAGCCCGCTCCTCGAGCTTAATTACCTTTTGCTTCAGGTCCACCACCGTGGCACTAAGACTCTTAACCTCACTCTTCAGAGCCTCTGAATCCTTTTCAGTGATCGTCACCCGATCCGAGACCTTACGAAGGTCGCATCTCAACAAATTGACATCAATACCCACGGCGTCTATTTTCCGGATCATGTCATCCCTAGTCGCTTGCACAGCTCGGATCACATCCATGAGGGTCAGGGTATCTGCCCCCGCCGGTTCAGCTGCCCCTTTCTCCGATGCGTTGCCATCTCCACGATCGTCCAGGCCGTGTGTAACCGGCTGGGCATAGTTCAGGATTTTATTTGCTTGCGATTTTGGCGGGTTACCTTTGCCCATTTTCCTTGGCTGACAAATGGATACTGCGAACAGACGTTGACGCAGCACTCAGGCTGTCACTGAGTGTATCACAGCGTGGGGACGTAAGTCCTATGGAACGGAAATGAATGGCGGCACGGGGCATTCAGTCCTTCACATCTATAACAGGGTCAGATAACCCAAGTTATACAATGTATGTAATGACGTCGCTCCTATGGGCAGTGTGGGGTCCAGGAAATGACAGGATCTGTGAGATAACCAGTCCAGGACTGCCGGTACCGACTGTTCCTTCAGAGTGCCAGCTCCGCAACTATGCTTTATACCTTAGGGTATCACCACTACCATTCTATCTGGCAATTTCTTGTTATATGCATCATGGTGTCTCGTGGGGCATGCCAGGAAGGCTACTCTCGCGCCCCAAGGCCGTGCACAATTTTCAGCGCTCCGCGGGATAACCCCGAGTCTACCGGGCACAGGACTCTCAGCAGAACTTTCAAGAGCTCCTTATTTAGGCGAAGACACGCTGTTGTTCTAACAGCCACGGAACTCGCCTCCCGATTGATCCGCCGGGGCCAAAGAGGTACTTTCAGTAGCACCGAGCGCCGTCACTCCTCTCACAGCTCGGCGCCTTGATGCATTCTATCACTGGCAGGGCCCAGGCCCCGAGAAGCCGCGGCGCTCGCGTTGGCAGAACGCCGGTGGCCCAGACAAGCAGGAACAGGGACTCAGTGCTCCCGCTGGGCGGTGTGTCCTCTCTCCGCACTGGGCAGCTCTCCCCCGTGAATCTGGCGCATCCCTTCAGGGACCGTAAATCCGCAACCCCTTCAGCGGCGCTAATCCCCAATGCACAGCGGTGGGCTCCGCCGTCAGCGCTGTGTGGGTCCCGAGCCGGACAAAATGGCGGGGCTCACCACCGCCGGAGCCGCGCTACTGCAGCCGCCGTTGCTTCTCACATAGAGCGGCTATCCAAGACAGGATCGTCCAGCACGTTCCTCAGGCTATCCTCCGTCACTGTAAGTCCCCCTATTAACAGAATTTACACATTGGAGGCAGGATATGGCAGGATTTATTTGGCCGCCGCCGGAGCTCGCTCATAGCACGACCATTCACGAGCTCGGCAAGCCACGCCCCCCTAGGGCCCTGAAAGGATGTCCTTAACCCTAGAAGTCAGTTCGCAGAACGGGGAGGATGGGTGGGGCGGGAAGGAATCTATAACTAACCTATGTTTCTTACAGATATATATATGAAAGAAACAGTTAGTTATAGATTTCTTACCTTAGAATAGATACCCCAGCAATACCAACCCCGGTGGTGGGTCTGCGAACCAAGTTCACACCAGAAAGTCCTGGAGAACAGAACGGCCAAAGAAGCTGTCTCTCCGTACTTGAGTGTCCAGGCAGTAGTGTCTCGTAAACGTGTGCAACGATGCCCACGTAGCGGCCTGACAGATGTCATTCAGGGGGACTCCTCGTCCCAAAGCAGTAGTAGCTTTCGTCGCCCTGGTGGAATGGGCGCGCAGCCCACTGGTGGCTCCTTCTTGGCCAAAGAATAGCAGGCTTTTATGCATAGAACGACCCACCTGGAGATGGTCCGTTTGTGCACAGCCTGACCTTTCTTAGCGCCCACGTACCCAACAAAGAGCTGGTCATCCACCCGGAATTGTTTTGTGCGATCCAAGTAGAAAGAAAGCGCACGTTTTGGATCCAGACGGTGGAGCCTCTCTTCCTCTTTCGAAGGATGCAAAGGTGGAAAGAAGGTGGGAAAAGTGATGGTTTGGCCAATGTGGAAAGAAGTAACCACCTTGGGAAGGAAGGAAGGTCTGGTTCTCAGGACGACCTTGTCCGGATGGATGGCCAGAAAGGGAGGCTTAGTAGAAAGAGCTTGGAGCTCACTCACCCTGTGAGCAGAGGTGATGGCTACCAGAAAGGCAGTTTTCAGAGTTAAAAGCCTTGAGAGGGCAATTATGAAGCAGCTCAAAGGGAGCGCACATAAGGAATGTAAGTCCCACTGGGGCATTACAAAGGGAACAGGAGGAAAAAGATGAGTAATGCCCTTAAGAAATCTATTTACAACAGGGGACTTGAAAAGAGAAGGATGATCAGGAAGCCTAAGAAAGGCTGAAATGGCCGAGAGGTAGCCCTTGATAGTGCCCAGAGCAGAGCCCTGCTGGGCCAAAGAAAGGAGGAACAAGAGAACCTCAGAAAGAGGGGCAGAGAGGGGATCCACAGCCTTTGCTGTGCACCATGCCACAAATGTATTCCATCTGCAGGCGTATACCGTCTTAGTGGAGGGACGCCTGGCTGCCGAGATTACATCACAGACTTCAGGAGGCAAGTCAAACGACGTCAACTGCTGCCGCTCAATCTGCACACAAGGAGGTGGAGGCTGGACAGGTTCGGGTGGAGGACCGTCCCCTGCTGCTGCGACAGAAGATCCTCCCGAAGAGGCAGTCTGATCGGAGGATCGATGGCCATGTTGAGCAGCTCGGAATACCAGACTCTTCGTGCCCAATCCGGAGCCACAAGAATGACTTGGGCCCGGTCGTGCTTGATCTTCTTCAGCACTCTGGGCAGAAGTGGTATAGGCGGAAAGGCATATAGAAGACTGCAACTCCACTCGCGACGAAAAGCGTAGCCTAGCGAGTGCCGCCTTGGAAATTCCAACGCGCAGAACTGCTGACATTGCGCGTTCTCTTCGGTGGCAAATAGATCTAACGAAGGCTCTCCCCACTGCTGAAAGAGACCTTGCACCACCTCCGAGTGAAGACGCCATTCGTGATCCATCATGCACCTGCGGCTGAGTTCGTCCGCCCTGGCGTTCAGTGAACCTGCCAATTGTTGAACCACCAGAGATATGCCCTGATGTTCCAGCCATGCCCAGAGGCGCAGGGCCTCTTGACATAGGGTCCATAACCCCACCCCACCTTGTTTGTTGCAGTACCACATGGCGTTGGTGTTGTCCGTGAACACCTGCACTACTCTTCCCCGTACAGAGGGAAGGAATGCCTTGAGTGCAAGACGGATCGCCCGAAGCTCCAGAAGGTTGATGTGGAGCCCGGACTCTGCCGGAGACCAGAGGCCTCTGATCTCCGCCTCTCCCAGATGGCCGCCCCATCCCAGAAGGGATGCGTCTGTCACCACTGTATGATCTGGTTGGGGAAGGGAGAGGGATCTGCTGTTGACCCAATCCTGGTTCGTGAGCCACCACTGCAATTGTCGTGCAGTGCCCTCCGAGATCTGAACGTAATCTGACAGATTCCCCTGATGCTGCGCCCACTGGAACTTCAGGTCCCACTGCAGAGCCCGCATATGCCACCTGGCATGATCGATCAGCAGGATGCAGGAGGCCATGAATCCCAGCAGCTTCAGGGTCATTCAGACCGAAACCCGGGATAGGGGCTGAAAGATCGGAATCATAGCCTGAATATCCCGGACAAGCTGTTCGGGAGGATAAACCCAAAACCGCGCTGTGTCCAGAACCGCTCCGATGAAGAGGAGCTTCTGAGAGGGAATCAGGTGTGACTCCGGCACGTTGATGTGGAACCCCAGCAAATGCAGGAGGTCGGCCGTAGTCTGGAGGTGGGAGACGACAGCCTGGCGCGAGCCCGCCTTCAACAGCCAGTTGTCGAGATAGGGGAAGACTGGAACCCCTGATCTGCGCAGATGAGCTGCAACCACCGCCATCACTTTCATGAACACCCGAGGGGCGCTGGTAAGGCCAAAGGGGAGCACGGTAAACTGAAAGTGCTTGTGGCCTACCGTGAACCGCATGTAACGCCAGTGGGCCGGCAGAACGGGGATGTGAAAGTAAGCGTCCTGCAAGTCCAAAGCTACCATCCAGTCTCCAGGGTCAAGGGCAGACAAGACCTGAGCGAGCGTCAACATTTTGAACTTCTCCTTCTGAGGAAGCGGTTGACGTTCCTGAGATCCAAGATAGGACGCAGGCCTTTGTCCTTCTTGGGCACCAGAAAGTAGTGGGAATAGCAACCACGACCTACTTCTGGGACAGGAACGCGCTCGATGGCACCCTTGGCCAGAAGTGCCAAAACTTCCTGTTGGAGAAGGGCCAGGTGATCCTCCGACATGCAATGGCACTGAGGTGGCATGGCGGGAGGGGTAGTCTCGAAGGGGAGGGAGTAGCGCCTTCAGACTATTTGCAAAACCCACCTGTCCGATGTGATGGTGCACCAGTGGGGGAGGTGATGGCGGATCCTGCCGCCCACTGGCGTTTGGTGGCCCTGAAATGTTGGACTAGGAAGGTTTGGAGGATGCTGCAGAAGGGGCAGTGGTGGACTGGCCCGCTCGCTGGCCCCAGAACCACGCCGGTGGTTCCCACGTCCCCGGCCGCGCGGAGACTGTACAGCTTGCACTGGCCTGTGGCCCTGGGCGGGATGTAGTGGAGCACCACTTCCGTAGCCACGAAAGGGGCGAAAGGCAGACTGCGCAGGGCGGGTGGTGGAGAGGCCCAAGGACCTGGCCGTAGCCCATGAGTCCTTAAAGTGCTCCAGCACGTTGTCTGCCTTGTTGCCGAAAAGGTGACGGCCATCAAAGGGCATGTCCATAAGGGTGGATTGGACATTCCCTGAAAAAACAGCCGAACGCAACCAGGCGTAGTGCCGAAGGGCTACTGACGTTGAAATCATCCTGCCAAGTGCTTCGGCGGTATCCAGCACACAGCGGATGGTAAACTTCGCTGCGTCTCTCCCCTCGGCAACGGCATGGGAGAGCACAGCCCGGGCCTCCTTCGGGCACTGAGGCAGCACCTGCATCACCGTATCCCACACAGAGTGGGTATAACGGCCCAACAGACATGCAGTGTTTACCGACCGCAGTCCCAAGGTGGCAGAAGAAAACATTTTCTTTCCAAGGTGGTTCAGCTTTTTGGATTCCCTTTCTGGAGGTGCGGTAGGGAAGGCGCCCTTGGACGTGGAGGCTGGGACTACCAAGCTCTCAGGGGTGGGGTGTAGGGAGAGGAAAGTGGGGTCGCCCTGAGCTGGGCGGCGTCGGGCAATCATCCTGTCCACAGGAGCCCCTCTGTTGGGCCTGGACCAAGTGCCCAAAAGGATGTCCATAAGGGCTTCATTGAACGGGAGCAGGGGCTCTGAAGAGCTCGCTGCCGGCTGAAGCACCTCGGTCAGGAGGTTAGTCCTGACTGCCACTGTAGGAAGCTCGAGGTTGAGAGCCTCGGCCGCCCTACGCAGCACCACTGCGTTTGACGCTCCCTCCTCCGTAGCCACGGTAGGAGGAGACAACATGCCTAGGTCTGGGGAGGTAACCAAACCACTGGCCTCCCCCAGTTCCTCTCTCCAGTCCGGATTGTAGTCCAACTGGTCAGTCAAAGGGTCACCAGACCCCTCCCAGTCTTCCTCACCCTCTTCTGGCTGCCAATCTGGTTGAAAATAGCCAGGGTGGAACACAAGGACAAAAGTACCCGTCGGCGCCGGATCTGGCGTCAGCCGACACCGGTCCGGCTCCGTGTCCACGTCGAGGTGGGAGCTGGGGTCGACGCCAGCTGGGGGTCCAGTCGGTGTCGACTGCGGACATGGTGCCGGTGGAGTTGGCGCCAGTGGAGGTGTAATGAGGTCGACCGGTGCCGATCCGGATCCAGGCCTGGATCCAAGGAGGCCCTGTGGTGCCGAGGCTGAAGCCGCCGGCGTCGAAGGCCTAGGGCCCCAACCGAGTCCGCAGGGCCGGAAGGCGCGCCGGCGGAGTCGGGCTGCCCAAAGATGGCGTGCATCGCTTCATAGAAAATTGACGAAGCTGGGCAGGGGTCGCTCCCGGTCCCGGGGAGGGAAGCCCGGAGTCGACCCTAAAGGCTCCGCACGCGGAGCCGCGGGCGTGGCACCACCCGCACCCTGCGTCACGTCGGCCGACGGATGAGGGGAAGTCGAAGAGCGACGATGCTTCTTCGACTTCTTCTTGTGCTTTGACTTACCTGACCCCGAGTGCGAAGACTTAGGAGAGGAGTGATGATGACTTCGCGATCGGTCCCTCGACCTCCCACATGACCGGGACCATGCGTAACGTGGAGCCGACTGCCGGGCCTCGAGGAGCTTTCGGGACCGCTCCCGCAAAGACTTCGGGGTCATGGTTCGCCAGTCGGAGCACGACTTGGAGTCATGGTCGCGCTCCAGGCAGAAGAGGCACACGCAGTGCGGATCCGTCACCGACATCATTCGGGAACAGGAACCGCAGGCCTTGAAACCGGGCATCCCTCGAGCACCAGGAGTCGGATAATGACTCAAAACGAAGTCGACAAAAGTCGCAAAAACTCAGTCAAAAAATGACTGGGGTACCGCTCTTCCCAGATCTGCACTTGCTGGCGCGGAAAAAGAAAGAACTGACGTCAGTGCGCGAGGCGGCGTCTAATTAACTTCTGCAACGTCATCCCGGTGACCATGCTGCCGCCGACGGACGCGGAGTCGACCAACGCCACCTTCAGACGTGCAGGGGTACTGCTGACGAAAAAACTTTCCGGATCCAGTCTGACGCCTGGGGGGAGATTCTACGGTAAGGAATCTATAACTAACTGTTTCTTTCAGATTTGAGAATCAGTGCAACACTAAGTTGATTACCGGGTGCCTCCTGCTGAAAAAAGGCAGAGTTCGTGTGGGGTAGATCATATGACCCCTGCACTGTCTTGTTAGACACTGAATTATTTGTTGGGGTGGATAGTCACTACCTTGTTAGGTCCACTCAGAGGTTCAGTTCTTTAAACCTGACAGCAGCCTAGATTAGCTATGTTACAGAGCAGACAGGCTTAACTTAACAAAAATGTGTAAATCATTTAAAAGTGCCAAAAAAAGCAGATAACACAAAACATTAAAAATTTAATTCCAATTTATAATATTGGAAAATATTTTAATAAGCAAAATAATATAAAAACAACAAAAATCCAATTGCTGGAACTGGAGATATAATATAGAAGTGAAAAAAGCGCCCAAAAGTGCAAAGTACCAATGGTAGTCAATGTACCGGGACCCAAGTATGACCTAGGTATGATTTGAGGCCAAATGAGATTTCGACACAGAAATGAAAAAAAATCTAATAACAGCTGATGAGTCACCAGAACTCTCCTTGTGATGGGACATTAGCATGTAAGCAACAGAGCTGAGCACACAACTATCCCTGGTGCGATCGTGCACCTTGCTGTATTGGCGCTGGACTTTCTATTCAGAATTCATCTTCTTGCGGGTGAGTTACCACAACTCTCCTTGAGGTGGACACTAGCCCTGCAGTAGTCTCTTGTTGGTACTACCGGGATTTCCCCTGAGTAAGTGCATTCATTTTTTTCGATTTAGTTCTTCAAATTGAGTGGGTTTCACCATACCACCATACTTAATATCTGACAGCAATAAAGAAGTGCTTTTCTTGGAGGATAACCCATAATTACCCTGCCGTGATGAGATCCTATACCTCACAGCAAGGTTCGAAATGCCATCCACACTTCATGAATATACAAACCCAGAAAAAACTAATTGTGAATGGGCTCAGGCACATGAGGCCTATGGAATGAGGTTTCAGGGTTGTTTGTTGTCTGTAATAGAGCTTCTGTTTTTGATACTGTTGTTTATTGTATTTACTGTTGCTTGGTGGTTCTGGTCTCTTGGAGACAATATACTGTATGGGTGGTTTTGAAATCTGATCCTTGCTGTATAAATTACTACAGAAAATATATAATGGAGTGATGGTTTCTTTTCAAATTGTTTGCTCTAACTGAGATAAGCAATTATTACCTGCTTGTAATTGAAGATTAATGATGCCAATAAGAACCATTGTCACCTTAAAGTATTGTAAATCCCTGTTTCTATGGGATTAAGGGTTGTCCTTGTGAATAGTATAAAGCAAAAAAAAAATAGGGCAGATTCAAACACTACTGCTCTATTAAGGAATTTTCATTTTTTCACTCTTGTCATATATAACACAAATCTGATGTGTACATACTGTCTCAGTTGCCTGAAGACACAATAGATGTATTAAGGAGATGCAGAAATAAAGAATTTGTACTTTAATATTCACTCCCATATGATAATTCATGAGTAATCTTAAAACTCTGAATAAGGCTATCTACTAGTTTAAACTTATGTTTTTACTTAAGGAGTGAAAAATATTTCTCAGTGTTATTCTACTCATCCTCATTTGGGGTTCTTTGAGCACCTTGTGATGAAAATGTCAGAAATTGATCTGCATGATACACATCTGGGCACTGGACGAAGTCAGTACTCCCAAAAATTGAGCTGAAATATCCATTTACATGAGTCTGTGAGAAAGGAATCCTTTTTTCCCTGATCACCCCCATTTTCTGCTTGGTACTGGTAGTAACTGACTCTGACAGCACCCTAGGCTCTGCTTACTAATCCCAGGGCCAGTGCTCTGATTATAACGATATGCAAATTAGGTGTAATGATAATTGGTGCTCCCTAATATATAATAGGGCATGTAGGTTTAGAGGCCCAGTAGACTTTATGCACCTAAGTGTGCACTATATTGTTTACTGCTGTAATTTGAAAGGCAGCACTGCCTTTCAGGCTGCCTTAACATTTAGGGCCTCATTACGATGTTGGCCGGAAAGGTTCCGAATGGCATTTGGATTTTCCTAACCTGTGTCGGAACCCATGTTTCCGACCGGCTCGGAAACATTTTTAACCGCCCGATTAGGATGGAAGATAACCGTTTGGTCTTTCTGACTCAGTTCCGACTGGCATTCAGAGACTCCGAGTTGGTCGGAGCCGGCTCGTACAGCTCTACGGACTGCATCTCCGATTACGATGTCGGATTCGGACAGCCTTTCCGATTCGGTTTGTCCGACAGGGAAAGGCTGTCGTAAACTGACTTTGGTGGCCCATAGCAAGCCCCCTTCACCCTGAGGCCTCTGGTTTGGGCCCGTGGGGGTACCCATGGTACCCCTCTTTAAAACCATGCACAGTATGGCAGGCACCATGGGGGGCCTGCGACAGGGTGCAAGGTTTTCTGCAACCACCCCTTTTTTCAATGGGAGCCTGTGTTGTCGGTTGGAACACAGTCTCCCATTGAAGTCAATGGGAGTCCGACTGAAAGGTGTTCGGAATCATCGTAATGAGGCCCTAAATGTCACACTTTTACATATGGGTCACCCCTGAGGTCTCCTATTGGTGCCCCGGAGGTAGGATGCCTTGTAACTATAAGCAGGGACATTATAACAAATGTTTCATAGGCCCTGGTGAAGGAAAAAACTACCAAATCTATTTTCCACCTTGAGGTGTATGGCTCCATAAGCTAACATTGAAATATTTATTTTTAAGTATAAATATTGACAGGAGCCACTTAAAAATATACTTCGACGTATCTAATTAATAGGTAGGATAAATCCAACACCTTGCCACTGTTAGATTTATAATAACTATGACAGAAAAGAAGCTAAAATCCAGCCTTTCAGCTGCACTCTCCTGATTGGCCAGTTACATTACACCTGGGCAGATTAATTTTTGGTAGGCATGGGTGGATTAAGTGATTTACCTAGAATCACAGGATGTTGAGCTGATGCAGAGACTCGATCCTGGTTCCCCAGTTCAAAGTTGGCAGCTCTGGCTGTTACGGTGAGAAAAGCCCTGCTAGAGAGGCAATAGGTTTCCTGTTGGCGGAGAAGTATAAGCTGCAGAGCAGATGGCAGGAAGGGAGTGAAGGATAGTCAAACTCATTTTCAAAAGGAGAATGACACTTTAGGAGAGCTCAGGCTGAATCTCACATCCTGCCATCCCAGCCACACAAGAGCCCCTCTAATTAGATTAGGGAGAGGGTTGGGAGGGGACTGTTTAGGAAAATTAGCCACACCAGTATGGTGGGTTAGCCTGATCCAGATCCTCTGGAGAGACTTTCTCCATTTTGGATTTTGAGAGAATAGTGCTTTCTGGGACAAGAATATGCCATACTTTGGAGGAAGTGGCCATACACCTGGGTGGCACCCTGCATCCCATTGGTCAGGGGTGTCCCCCCCTGCTTGAAGCCCAGGAATACTGAACAAATATGGAAGAGCTGCATACCTCCTCTGATCTGTTGCCTGAAACTACAAGGAGAAGAAGGACTGCTCTGCTGGAAGCTGGATTTGCACCCAAAGGACTGCACTCTGAAGGACTGCACCTGCTCCACAATCTGGTACTACAACCCTAAGGACTTTGCCTTGCTTCAAGAAGGATTAAAGAGTGGATAACGTGCAAGCTACAGGTTAACAGAGTCCACCAGCATCATCTCCGCCAAGAGTCTCCAGAGACCCCAGAGTCCAGTGGACTTTTAAGGATTTGGAAAGGTGCATTGTGGGGATTGTAGTCCAGACATTCCAAGGACCATCTAGGAGAATTCCAGACCCTTGGATTTATGTTTTGTACACTTTGAATTCTCAAGAGGAACTTCAGGAAGAGGTTCCAGAAGTTTGGAGCAACTTTTGGGAAAAAGCTCCATAAGTTGACTGTTAATATAAGTAATTTCTATGTCAATTTATGCCATGATATATGTACACATAATATAGCCTATTAAGGTAAATACAATGTTGATGTATGCCATGACAAATGTACACATAATAATGAGAATGTCAGTGAATGCAATATCAATGGCCACCACGTTATATGTACAAGTAATAACAAACTTGTATCATTGCTGTCGAATCCACCCTAGATGGCCTCCTCATCAACCCTGAGTCAGAGATACGTGGTCAAACAGGGCCTGCGACCCAAGCATATCAATTGTTAGGCCACAGGTGGTGTTACACTTAGCCCGAAGACAAGCTAACACGTAAAACCCAGATCGATCCCACAGATAGGCAGCTATACCACAAAAGGTCCTAGGAGATTGGCCCCAATAAAACAAGTTTGGTCAAAGGGGTGCACGTTCCCAAGATATCACAAAGTCAGATGCTACATGTAGTTAGGAACACTCAGCCAATCAAAACACAGCATGCACATTACAGTGATCATGTGCTCCCCATGCCGGACACCTGGACACATACACACTGCCTCCCATTAGGTCTCTACAAAGTCATGAGCCACATGTGCCCCCTTATCAGATGATTGAATTTATGGTTCATGAGTAGGCCCAGATTTACATGCGCTACAAGAGCTTCAAGAACTGTATATAATTCCAGACAAAACCTCTGTACATCGAGATAGTCTTCAGACAAGCCTCTGTTACTGCTCTCTCAGCCGCTGCGTTTAATTAAACCAACTTGTTCCTGTTTTGCCAAACGCCTCTTGTCTTTTGATTTTCTCAAGGTCAATTCATATCCAAGCAAATTTTTGGTGAGCCAGGTATGAGAGATTGGTTTATTGAGCCCGACTGCTGCCAAAAGACAAGGACCCCTGCCCGAACTGATTCACATCTGCACACCAAGACCGGTGAGCAGACGCAATGGTGTAAGGGTGTCTGTGTTGGAACCAGGCAGCTTTTTTAGTGCTAGTGCAAGGGAAAACACAGGGGTGCGCCGTATTCTCGTAAATACGATGCATCCCTGTGTATTTTAAATGATGCAGCGTGGTGCTGCTAAATTGCTCGCAGTGCAGTGCCATTTCCTAGAACATATACTCCTACATCCTTTAATCACATCATATTTCTTTTGTAAGTTTTTCCTTCAATTCTCACTCACATTCTCTTGCTCTGTCTCCTGCACGCATTCACACTCACACTCATCATGACAATTAATCACTCCCATGTTTGTCACTCTCTCTAACCCACTGTTCATTTCTCACTGTGATATTCTTACTGTTTTCTGAAAGTAGACTAGTATCATCAAAAACGATTTGGTTGTATGTGCACATCAAATGTATTGGCACTGCAAATGGATTAGTGGCTATGGGGTCAGAGATAAATGTTTTTAGCATATTTAAAGCTGATAAATGTTATATTTCTTGGTCTATTTTCTAACCCTAATAAGCGTGATTCCGTACACATTGAGGTTTTGTGTAGTTTTCCAGGTCGTAGAGGATTTAATGTAGATTCAGAAGAACAAGGTGATGGAATGGCTGGTGGGAGAGAGTGCAGAAGGATTCAAGAGAGACACAAAAGCACTGTAACATGACTAAACAGAGGATATGTACAATGAAGTGGCAGAGTGAGGCGTTAGCCGTCATGGCTTATCGCCTCACTCCGCCACTTCTGAAATGCAAGGCTGCACCATATTTATGAGAATATGGTGCAGTCTTGCGTTTCCCCCTGCGATGGCGCTACACTTAGCAGTGTAGCGGCAACGCAGGCACCCAGTGTCTGCGTGCAGGGGAGGATTGTTTATGTGTAGGAAGGTGTCCCTTCCTGCACATAAACAATCCTGAAATGCCATTTTGTAACTTTCATGTGTAATGCTAAATGCAAAACACATGAAAGTCACAAAATGGCATTTTTAAAAAATTGTTTATGTACAGGAAGGGGGACCTTCCTGTACATAAACAATCCATGGCATTTTGCTTTTTCCATAACGAGGAGAAATAATGCATTTCTCCTCATTTCGCCAACTTAAGACCAGATTTTTCCCGGTCTTAATTTTGACGCTGCCTCCTATGTACGCTGCCCTTGTACATAGGTGGCAGCGTCAAAATCAATGGGTGTTGCGGTGGAACGCCCACTGGAACACCCAGTTTCCACCCCTTTCACGCTAACCATAGCGTGAAAGGGGGCCATATTTACAAGGCAGCGTTAAGCTACGTTAAATGGCTTAACGCTGCCTTGTAAATAAGGCTAAGACTCCTATCGCCACGTCGATAAAAGTGACATTGTGGTGGCAATAGGGGCTTTTTTTTTTATAGGGGTTTTTTAAATAGATGTGACAATGATGCCCCACGTCTAGCATGCAAAAGGGTACCGGCCCTCATGTTTGCTGACGATACACTTTTATTATTAAAGACACCCATGGGGCTCCAGAAATTGCTTGACGGTTTTAGCAGATTCTGTGAGATGAGAGGGCTGGAAATTAATATCAGTAAAACCAAAATTTATGGTTATTAATTCATGTCCCTGCACAGGGTCTAATTCCACTTTGGATGCTGTTCCCCTAGAGCAGGTAAACCAATTTGATTATTTGGCTATCACACTAGATGAGAAGCTAGACTGGTCATTGCAAGTTGCCAAAAGAAGATTGAAACTGGAGCAGCAAAGTGGGGGGGGGTTGCTGAACCTATATAAAGTGTCCCATTGTAAGTTTGTTTTGCTTGTTATTGAACTATACATGCACCAGGCCCTTGCGGGAGCCCTTTACAGGGCTGAGATTTGGGGTTACAAAAACCAAAAATCTTTGAAAATGGCTGAAAATAGATTTATGAGGCAGCTTTTGTGTCTACCAGTCAGCACTCCCCTATTACCTTTGAGGCTTGACTTGGGACTCAGGCTGATTACTGACAAGACAGAACTCCGCCTGCTTATTTACTGGAGATGCATCTGGGTTACCCCTGAACTCTCGTTATACCGAAATGGGTTGGAGGAAATTCTTGGCCATCGGAATGCAATTAAACTCCCCTGGATCACATTTGTTAAAGGTTCTTATAAGGAGATTGGCTAGTCCAAAATTTGGCATGATCCATTGGGCTGCTGCCCAACAATCACTGCAAATGAGCTGAAAACTCAATTTAAAAATTACAAACGCAATAATCTTTTAATGCATGCACAAGGCACTTTATCTACCTCATTTCTAATGTTTACGGATAACTTCCTCTTGGAAAAGTTGTGTGACGACATAGAGCCGAATTTAGCTAAAAAACTTTATGTGCAATACAGACAGGGAAATCTACCCCTCAACAGTTTTAAGTCAAAATGATCAGGGATACTGAACACTATAGACTAGGAGTGCCAACTGTGTTGCTATAAGAGGGAGGATCCACCCCATCAGTTATTCTTTTGTCCAGCCTACAAAGGACCGCGTGTACAATGGTTGATACCCATTTGCAGGGAATTAGGCACTTTAAGGAATGAGGAAGCTTTTAGAATCCTTCAAGCTAACACATCCCCACATATGGTATTTGCACTGTCCAGGTTCTTGTTTCATGCATGGTTGATAAGAAACAGGCGAAAGGCTGCTTCAAATTAAATTGGCACTTTTATGACATTGTACAAATTCAATTTTTTTAATTTATACTAATATGTATTCTTATGTTAGATCTATGATTTTATGCGGACCCGTGCATTCTAATTGTATATTTATGACTTGGTGGTTTGTTTTATCTTTTTTAACTTGTTGATGCTGATTTTAGCTTTCTGTGGCTCTTGCATTTGTATCTTTAATGTGTATCTATTTTATAGCATATTGCCAAATAAAGATTATTGGATTGGATTGAAATTTTCTTGGGGCAAAATTTAATTTTTCCTTGGCAATAGTACGCTTATAGTTCCAAATTAAGGTTCTACATTTGATTTTTTTCCAGAGATTCATACTCTTTCGACCAAACTCGTTCATGCCTATGGCAGATTTGCCTCAGAGATTTCAATCGGTTTGAGAACCAGGGGGCAGAAAGCATTTCTCGATGGCAATGTCTGACCTTCAACGGGGCAACCAAGTCCAAAGTTTAACTGAGTCACACTAAAAACTCGTCGGCAGCAATCTTATCATCATCATGGTCATTTAAATTTCTACTGTTGAGAGCACTTGAAAGCGATGACTCTGTCATACCTTTCCATTCAGTATTTACAAATTTCCCAACCAGTTACCAGCAGGCCCCGAGGAGAACTTCCAAGTCAGTGAGAAACCAACTGCAAAGGATCCGACTAACTTAACAGGATTGCCTCCTCAAACCTCAACAATGGATTATTAGAAATAATTCCATCAAATGTGTGCCCTGCACAATGCGTCGGAACATTAACTAATCAGGTGAGACCAAAACTGGACAACAAGTGAACAAGGGAACTTGAATCTTTACAGGTCAGGTCCTTCAGATAAAAATTAAAGTCCCCTAAAATTGTAACATTTGGCTTCTCTAAAAAGGATTCAATCAGTTACGCTAGCTCAAGATTGAAAGTAGACCTATGTCCTGGAGGATGGTAGATCAGAATTCCAGAAAAAGGCATCTTATGATGAGTTTTGAGACTCAGCAGACCTGCTTCACAGGGAACAGTGCACTTAACCACTTCCATCAAACATTGAAAAGAGCTCCTATATACAATGGCAAGACCACCTACTATTCTCGCCTTCCTATCTGGTCTGAGGACAGAGTATCCAGGGGGAATCACATCTACTAAGTCAGGGCCAGAGGATTCCCAAGCCTAGGTTTCAGTTACCAGTAGACAGTCAGGGTTTTGTACATTAATACATTCTGCAAATTCAAACTATTCCCAATTAAGGTGCGAGTGTTAATCAAAAATCCACAGATTTTCTCTTCTATCAGTTTATCATCCCTCTTTCCCTCCTTGTCTTGTTGGGCAGTAGCGACTTCCCCAGCCCACCCAACCCCAGAGGGAGGAATCTTTTCTTTGAAACCGCATTTGGTACAGGACAGCCCTCCTTCTTAACATGCATTGCTGATATTAAGTGAAGAACACCCCTGAAGCTTACCTTTATCCTTCAATGAGGAACTCAATGATCCCTATACGAATAGTCTTGCCGGCTTACAGTGACTATTTAAGAGGTTGGGAGAAGAATCACGTAATGTGCTTTCAACAAGTGTGAATATTTGACCCCACGTGGAAAGCCACTGTCCATTTCCATAGTTATGTAACTTGGAATCATTTGCTCTACTACTAAAAGTAGCTGTATAACTCTTTCCTGTGATCATCTAGGCCTGCTCCTGAGCTAGGTTTAGCACTTATTACCTATGTGACCTGTTCTAATCTCAGCTGCTTTTCACCTATTTGATAATCCAAAGATCCTCAACTTGTACCACATCACTTAAGCAACTCAGTTTGTGTACTGCACCAGCTTCTGTGAAAAACTAAGACAAAGGGCGATCTCAGTATGAAGAAGCACTGTAACCCTTACCAACCTGTGTCATGACCAACATACAACCCATAACTCTCAGGGCCTCTACACTGCTAGTTGTTGTATATGTAAGCCTCTGGGCTTTAAAAAGCGCCTCAACCCAGGCATATACAAGATGTGCTTGTACATAATATCTGATTTAAGAGTGTCCTCAATGTCCCGACCAGGACAGGAACATGTAAATAACTCTTGTATTATCACAGTACATTGTTTTCAATACCACTGATGCCAACCCACTGTGCAAATGTAGGCTCTTACACTTACAGTCAGGAACCTTGAAATGCTTGGGCTTATTGGGCTCTGGTAAGGCATACCGAATCTTACATGCTCCGCCTTCACAGAGTGGTAGCAGAAAATTTTAACCAAAGTAAACAAGAATGTTAAAGGAACTGGATCTGCTTTAGAAAAATAAATCCCATTTGCGAAGACATAAGGAAAAGCAGACTGTCACCCAGCAGAATTCCCAAAGGGTAATATGTCCAATTGTGACTGCGGGCTCAATTTATATCATGGCGGGCAGTTCGCCATTCCACCATGGGGACCGAGTAAATTACTTTGTCCCCATGACTGACAGACCCCTCGCCAAATTTATAAATGACCACCAAGCAGGGGGTCATTTATAAAAGCATGGGCAGAAACCGCTGTCACTGGAGTTCCTGTCAATGCATTTTACTCTTTCCTACAGGGCTGTGTCAGCAGGATGCAGCCCTGTAGCAAAATTATATATATATTTTTTTCAAACAGAAAATTCCAAAATGGGATTTTCTTTTTGAAAAGAAGAAATATGACGCAGCCTTTGCCATCGGAGTCTTCTCCCTCGGCAAGGGGAACATTTGAATGATTTTACTGTTCCTTACTGCCAAGAAACAGTAAAAAATTGCATCATGTCTGCCCATCCAAATTGGGTGGGCAGACATGTAGCCATTTCTCCGACGGCCCTTAGTCCCCAAGGCCTTCGAGAAGGCTGGCCACAGCGGAGACAGAGTAGTCTCAACTGTGCCCAAACTGGAGGTCGGCCGTATTTAAAATTGGGTGGGAAGACCTTCAGGTTGGCTGTATGTATAGTTCAGTGCCATTGTGACGATGCATACATACTGCCAATTTATAAATTGGACCCTGTGTCTCCTTGACAAAAGGGTTGATATCTAATTTGAAGACTTAGTAACCTTTCAAATGTTTGCGAAGGCAATTGTAGTAACAACCCATTGATAACATTCTAAATCTCGATTAGGAGGGAATGTCTATTTTATGCCCTTTCTTAAGTGCTATTTGGTCGGTAAAACTATTTAGTAAGACAGAAAATGTCCAAGTCACAAAATGAGTATAGCACATAGAAAATCTGCATTTTGTGGTTACATACCTTGGATTTTTCACATTGAAGGATTTGTAACTCCAAAATAGCTTTGTACAACTGTGTTTTCTATTTTTAGAGAGCTACCATTCTTTCACATGCTGATGGCAGCTCTCCATCTGAACAATATTTAATTTTCTTGCCTTTACCATTTACCAGAGTGAAACTGTCCTTAAAGGCTGTCTTGTCTGGGATAAATGCAACATACAGTTGTACAGTTTCATTACGAATTCATGGGGAAAATAAACATGCATTGTGTTATGTTGCAGTTCTAACAATCTCGTTTTTCAGTTCAAAGCTTGACGAAAAAACAATGTCCCTGGCAAATTATATATGTGCTGGCATACATGCAATTTCTTCCCAGACCCCTCATTGAAAAAAAGCCATTTCTTCAGTGACCAATAATGGCTTTAAGATACCTCAAGCAGAGGACTACCAACATAGCCACAGGCCAATGAACGAAGGCACTCAGTAACAACTCAGAATGATTTACATCACTAGTTGAATGCATTTTTCTTACACTGAAAGCAGTGGTTAATTTAAACTGGTGGTTAAAGGTTGGACCCACGGGCACTCATTTATGGGGACCGGCACTTGTGTTTTCCTCTACAGACTTTGATCCGAGGCAAGAAAGAGGAAAACACAAAAGGTGGAAAAAAGGAAGAGAAAGAAGGAAAAACAGAGACAAAGGCAATAAGCTGGGATGATAAAAACTGCAATAGTGAGATAAAGAGGCAGGTAGTGTCAGGTGGTGAGAAGCATGAGGTGGAATCAAAACTAAGCAGCTTTGTTATTTGGCACCTTTGATAGAGCTGGCCATAGAGCTTCTGAGAAAACCTTTGGGGCATATTTACAACAAAATGGTGCAACGCAGCGCTGCAAGCAATTTAGCTGCACCGCACTGTGTCATTTAAAAAACAGAGGGATGCACCATATTAACAAGAATTCAGTGCACCCCTGTGTTTTCCCTTGTGCCAGCGATAAGAAAGCTGCCTAGCGCCAGTGCAGGCACCCTTGCGCCATGATTCAAGGGGACCTGCTTTGCAGGGATGATCATTAATGTCATTTTGTTCCTTCTATGTGTGTTTCACACATAGAAAGAGCAAAAAATGAGAAGAAAAAAAAGAATTTCTCCTCGTTGCGCCACTCTAATGCCTCCTGGTCAAACGTGTTTGATTTTGGCGCTGCCTCAAGTTTAAAGATCCTTATAAATCTGGGACAGTGTCAAAAAGCAATGGGTGTTGCACGCCCCTTTGCTGCAGAAAACTGCGGCTAAGAGTGCCATATTTACAAGGCGGCGTTAAGCCAGGCAAAGTGGCATAGCACCATCTTGTGAACATGGAGCAGGGCATTGCGCCACCGGGGCATCAGAAAAAGTGACGCTCCAGTGGTGCAATGCCCTTGTAAATATGCCCCTTTGTGCCACAACACTTAGGCCCCGATTACGAGTGAAGGTGCTATTTAGCACACCTAATAAATAACGATACAACAGGGTGTGTTATTTATCGGGTGCAATAAATAGCTATTAGGATTTTTTAGGGAACAACATGTGGATTTTAGTGTTTAATGCACCAAAATCTTCATGGTATGGTAAATACTGTACACATTTCCCCTTTTAAATTATCAGGTTTGACCTGTGGAAGTTTAATGAAACTTGAAGTATTTTACGGATCCGATAATTATAGGATTGGTTAAATATCTTTTACCTCGTAAATTCGCATCAGTGTGTAAACATGGGTTTTCGCAGGGGTAGGAATTAACCGTCTTACTCGTAATCAGGCCCTTCTTCTTTTAGAAATTAAGCACTGCCTGAAAGCATAAGTCATAGGGAGGGTGGCTGAGGCAGTCAGTTTAGCTACTGGTTATCACAGGCAGCAGTAATAAAGTTTGCTACAGTGCTAATAGTTGTTGGTGCTGTTTTAGTGTCGAAGCCCTTTCAAATATACTCGTTCACCCGCTGAAAGATTGGCTGTCTCCTCGATCATTGACAGGGTGCAGTATGAGACTGGTGGAACCTTGTGTGTGCAGTGAGTAATGGACACAGAAGACGGAGAACCCCGCTCTACCAGACTTTTCACACCACACTGGCTTCAATTTGATGTTAGTTACCGCTCGATGTCAAAACTGTGAGAGAAAAATAACGAATGACGGTAGACCACCAATTGTTGCCCTTGATTTGCATCCATAACTGTTTTAAAACCAGAACCAATGGTAGAACCATTAACAAATTCACACAAAAGACCCTTCGGTTGAGAAGGCAGCTAGAGCGCATTTTATTTTTAACTTGTGACTGTTCCTGCCCGGAGTGAAGAGTCGATTGGGTTTGCATGTAAAATTCCAAGCAGTGGTTGATAAGTTGTTGTGACGTCACAGCACAAGAAGCAGAGACAGTAAACTAGGTCATTGTTACTAATGTCGAGACCCTGTGGAAGGAATCAGGAAAGTAAAGCAAGTTACAAACTTGGACGCATTGAATCATTAATTTCAATCCACCATTTCAAGTGACTTCTTTTCTATAAAGTCCCTTAGTCATCACTGTGACTCCGATACGTCACCAGGAAAAAGCCCCCACCCTCTTTTTTGAGATGCAGAAAAAATTGTACACGTTCCCTTGAGACCTGGTTATTTTAATTATCTTGATCATTGGCATGTCACCCTTTCTGTCTTCTAGCTTAAGGCTATTGCCGGGATACTCCTGTTGGAATGAGTTTACACTATATTAAGTACCATAACGTAACATAACATCACATAAGATAACAGAACAGAGCATAACATAATATTGTGAAAACCAGAATAAAAGCGTTGTAAAGTAATTAAAACAAGTAAGGTACATAGGTTCTTTTCTATACTCATATTAAACTGTCATTTGCTAACCTGGCTTTATCCTCCTGACAGAGATTATCAATTCAGAAGGTCAACAATACATTTTAAAGACCATATATCTGATTCTTTCCTTTTTCTCTACACAAATTAGGGCCCATTTCCTCTTACCCGATGTGGATCCTACTATGCACACCCTTCTGTGTGATTTAGTTGAACTGCAATCCCTGCAGTCACATGTGCAGCCCCTCACCACCATCTTCATCTTTGATCTTCTGCTGGTTCTTCGGGTGTACCTGTGGATGCACATGGTCTTCTCAGTTTTACCCCTAATATGGTTCTTGATGATAGCTCTCAAGCCCAGTTAGAGGCTTCCTGATTCATCTCAGGAGGAACGTGTCTGCTCTCCTCTCTCTGCTTGGCCTTCCTCCTAACTACTGCACATCTCTAAGTAGTAGACGCTCTTCTATTGTGATGTTAATAGCTAAAAGGGATAGTAACCATGGTTACTTGCCATATATGGAAATGATGTTTGGCATGTATCCTTAATGGCTCTTTTTTTCATTGAAGACGAGTGGTCGTCATTTTCCATTCCTTGTGATCCAGCGTGGCTAATATAAATTCTTCTCCTTTGGACATGACATCCAGGTGAAACTCATTCACAACAACTATACCATATGACGGTGGGGCCCATAACACCGCATATCATACACTCGCTCAGTTATTCCCTGGATCACATCCACTTTTCCCTAAGGAGAAGAAACGAATTGCTGGAGGAACGGAATACCTTATTTAAAGTTAAAAGAATATTACCTTAAACACCCATGTTTATTCAGTTTTAATCCTGTCGGTTCTAAAACATCAAGGTATTTCGCTTTTTGGTCGATGGACCAACTAGTAGAATAAGTTGATGGCGATTAAGACCAGCTCAATCATTTAAAACCCTAATACATGTTACATTCATTAAATGAACTAAAGAACCACAGACTCAGAATTTATTAGAAATAGATTTTATCTAAATTCAGTTTGCATGAGTGAGATTCTTAGTTTATTAATCACTTTAATACACTTCAATAGCATATAAGATATACATTTTATAAAGAATTATAATGCATACCCATTTGTTGCAGTTTGGAAAAATTCACCAAAAGCAGATCACAGCATGTAACTCCCAAAACTGACTGACTGTCCCGCTAAAGGCCTCCTCGACGGACCTCCCTTACAGGTTTCCCGCATCGGTCTCGTTCCTTTACCAGTCAAGTTTTTAAAGTTTAAAAGAAAAATTCTCCAAAGAAATGCGGCCTATAGAAAATGGCAGCAACTTCATCAGCAACACGCTCAGTGTTCAAAATTATGCAGGAATAGCGCGCATAAAACGAAAATCAGCAGCAGCTTCTCTTTCTTAAGAGTAGGTCCTCTTACACCCTATTACTAGCTTACTAAACAAAAAGTTGCAACCTTTGGGGGCGAGAATCACGCTAATTGGTCCATTGGAGGGGTGGCAAGAATCACCTCATTGCCCTCCTTGTTCAAACCGGTTCTAAAATATTTTAAGGATTATGTTTTCACACGACCTTTTGGTAATAGCAGTCCAATTGACAGTCCATTAAATGTTTAATTTTATAGTCGCATTTTGGGCAGTCCATTGTTAATTCATTTGGGTTCATCTCCCATTCTCACGGATACGTGCTGAGTCTTTCTTGGCACTCTCCTTGGGTTAGGTCAGCCTGACCTTGACACTTCTCACTCCGGGCTTGAGCTGCACCCACGTGGTTTAGCTCTATGGCTTTCTTCCGCTTAGAGGCCATCTTTGTTTCTGCGCATGACCTCATCTGCCTCGGCAGCCATTTTCGCAGCATGGCCTAGCAGGCCCGAACGAACTATCATAAGAACAAACACAATCATAATTAAAATAAAGAAAATAAGCCTTTCTGTTTCCCACCCGTCATTCTAAGTACCCAAGTTAGGTGTTACCTAGCAGAAGCGACATTTAAAGCCATGTTTACTTACCATCCGCATTCTTTGCCACAATACAATTTTACTACATAGCACAAATCATGCGATTTTGCTCTAATTAGTACGCAAACCACTATATTAGTATTATTTTACTTTACAATTTGTAAATAAGTTAGTTTTGCACATAAAGAGCAGTTACCATTGATGTAAATGTTTATAAAAAGTGCAGATTGTTGGTTAATTTGGCAAACAATTAATATCGTTAAATTATTATCCCTATTATGGAGGGTTAAAAATTTATTTTATTTACCTTGCTCCATCAATTCCCCCCTTTGGTGATTTTTAATATCACCACAAAAACCCATGTTACACAATTATCAGATAAAATGTTTCTTGTCCACTTGTTTTTGTTAGTTTACACATCAGTGTCCTTCTCCTCTTGTCTTTTTGTTCTTTTATACATGTTTTCTTTTAATTCTTCTAGTTCTATTTCTCCCATTTCTCGTTCTCTTTCTTTATTTATCTTATTTTCTCTTTTTATCTTATTTTGTCTTTTTCTCCTTTTAATACATACATAAGCTAATTTCAATAATAACACCATTATTATTACTACTGTTGCTGATATCAAAACTTTCCCTATAATAGAACCACCTATTTCAGTGAACCATTTCTGTATTGAGGAAAAACTCTTACCAAGTTTCTCCCAGGCACCTTCAACCTCCAGTGGAGCAATCTCTTTGTGCAAATCAGTAATATTCTTTATATACTTCTGTATATTTTCACTTTTATCTGGAATATAAGTGCAACAATGTTGGACTTTCAGCATTCCACAGACTCCACCCTCTTTGCCAAAAGAATGTCAAGGGCAAGTCGATTTTGCATCACCATAGCTCTCATGGCAACCATCTTGGTATTTACCATCAAGAACCCTCCAGCAGTATTCGTTGATAACCGATCTACTACTGTGGACTGTTTCCGAATTTTAAATGCATTCAAAGATATACCCACTGCTGGTATCAATGCTCCAAAAATGTCACCAACTATTTCTGAAAAACTTTCCCTTTTCCTAAGTGTTAATGTTTCACCCATTTCGTGTGTTCCTTTTTCTCCTCTCTCCACATGAAAAATCTTTGGAAAGACCAGGCCTAAATAACATGACCCATACCAATGGTCCGGCAACCTGTAATAAGCTCTATTTCCGCAAATATAATAGATCCCTGGAAATATCGGCTCTTTTCCTCCTTTGAATCCCCATCCTCCTAAAATTTTGTAAGTGTCTCGCCCATTCACTGGAACCCACGAAATAGTTATCATACCTAGTCTTATTTCTACTAATGCACAACTTTCCCTGTTGGGGCCAATCCAAAGTCATAGCTGCATTTGTCTCTCTCTTATCATGATTTTTCTCTTCAAATGCCCAAAGGGGTGTTTTTGTCTCTTCTTCTATTACTTTTCTTTGAAAACTTAACCCTTCTGTTTTCTACCATCTCTAAAAATACCTTTTCCTCTTTCTTTAATTCACAGGTAAGATTGTGCCTAACTACATACTAAATCTTTATCTTCTAGGAAAAATTCACCAAACATTCTTGCTTCTTTCACCTTGTTCAGTTCAGGGATTATAGGAACTTTCGCAAAAACCTTATTTATGTCAGTATAATAATATTCTAATCTACCTGTTTTATAAAATAAACTAGCTAAAACACTACATGTTATCCCATACGTCAAAGGAAGGTGATGATAGGTCACACCTTCTGTGACAGACGCAGGTAATTGCATACAAACATAACAATCCCTTACATCCATTGTTTCTACATACTCATTTAACAATTTTGTGAAAACATTCTTAGAAAAATCAGTTATGGACCTATCCTTATGCAACTCAGTACTATCTATTAATGTTGCTGTGTTCTGAGTGTTAGCTTCCTTATCCTTTTTCGTGTTGTTCCCTAATATGGATGTTTCCTCTACAGCTAACCTAATTGGAATTGTGATTGCTAAAATAAGCCAAATAAACATTAATAAACCGGTACAAAAGAAACACATTCTACACCATCTACGTAAAAACTCACATCTAGATTTCCTATTCACTATGTCTACCATTCTGGTCTATTACCTATATATATATATATATATGTGTACAAATCCTTCAGTCAGACAACAGAAGGCAAAGTCGCACTCAGGATACTTATCAAAAGCAAAAGTTTATTGACTGACGCGTTTCAACCTCACGGTCTTTGTCAAAGTCACTTCCTGACCCGGAAGTGGCTGTATTTAAGTGCTCATTCAAAAGGTCACAAGACAAATACATAGACATAAAGAAAAATACATGGTAACTGAAGTCTCTACATATTGGAAGACAGACTAACATCACGATTTGAACAAATAGGTATAATAACCATTTTTATAGCTCATAATAGTTTAAACAAACTAAATCACGTGGAAACAGAACCATAAGAACATAAACATAAGAAAAATGCATATACAGTACCCACCGCAATGGGATATGGCAATCAAGTGACATTTACATCAAAGCCTCACTGCGCAAGTGCGCGAACGTTTAAAAAGTTTCATGAGGCTCAGAGGTACACAGTGGACAAAAAAACCACCACACCCCTATTAACCTAATACAAGGCCTGCCAGATCCCATTTGTCAAGTACGGGTAAAATAGGAACCCAACATGATAACACGAACTAAAGCATAAAGCTAAAAGAAAACAAAAGAAAAAGAGCACTATTGAAACCCACCCTAGGTGCTATACAGGGGAAGAGTGGGGTGGGAGAAACCGTAAATTCAAGCAGCCGCTTGAAAAAATGGATTACAGTGCGGCTAATACGCCGATATAGCAATTTGGATGGCTCAAATAAAAAGATGGTAAGGAAACAAATAAATCTAGGAGGAGAAACTAGATAAGGCCAGAAAAAGAAGAAATAAAGAAAAAGGAAATAAACTGTTTGGGCACATTACGTTGGAAAACAGCAATTAAATAGAAATAGAAATTGAACCCAGGTTAAGAGAGGCAAGATAACAGTATATACAGTGTCCTAAGGATATTTTGAGGGCACCAATTGTATATAGTATCTTTTCTAACCTAAATGGACATGAAGGTCTTCCTCACAATTGAGGCCTCCGGGGGTCTTGCTTTGCAGGCGGATAATGTACTCCGATTCCAGGCGCCTAAGATTTCTTTCACGATCACCTCCTCGGGGATGTACTGGGACCCTGTCAATTCCAAAATAGGAAAGTTTAGAAGAGACATCAGCTGTCCCACCATGTTCCAACATGCAATGCTTGGCTACAGTGTAGGTCAGATCCCTGTTCCTAACTGCGCGCAAATGCTCAAGGATACTCTTTTTTACCGCAAAGATGGTGCTACCGACATAGCGCAGGCCACATATACAGACAATGACATACACCACAAATTCGGTGTTACAATTAATGAATGACAAGATTTTCTCATCCCTCCCCACTGGTAAAGTGTAGCTTTTCACATTACGGCTGTTGCTACAGGCCTTACACCGGCCACATTTGTAAAAGCCGGGAAGTTCCTTAAGCCATGAGCTCGAGCCGATACTCCTATGTGTAAGATGACTATGTACCAGGGTATCTTGTAGGGATTTGGACTTACGATAGGTAATGTGTGGCTTGGGACTAACCAATCTACCAATAACCACATCCTGCCTGACTAAATGCCAGTGCTTGTTGACTATCCTGTGTAAGGCTTGTGATGCATTCGAGAAAGTGGTGATAAGTCTTACTTCCTGAGTTTTCTTGTTAGTGGTCTTAGGGACCAACAAGCTGTTTCTGTCCCTCCCTGCAGCCTTTTCGGTAGCTATTTTAATAGTTTGACCTGAATAGCCTCGTGTTTTAAAACGGCTAAACATATTCAAACTTTCCCTGGTATAGGCTTCAGCAGAACTACAATTGCGTTTAGCGCGGAGCAATTCTCCATATGGGATGCTTCTCTTAAGTCCATCAGGGTGATGGCTCCGTGCATGTAGCACGCTATTCCCTGCGGTAGCTTTTCTGTACAGACTAGTATGTATGCAGTCATCCCTCACCTCAACCTGAACATCCAGAAATTCAATGGTGGTAGCATGTATCTTACTGGTGAATCTTAAGTTAAGCTCATTGGTGGATAAGCCTGCAATAAAATCATGAAGCAAATCCTGTGGACCATCCCAAATCAGAAAAATATCGTCAATGTAGCGGGTCCACAGGATCACATTGTCCATAAAACACTCATTTCCTTGGTGCCAAAGGTGCTCCGCCTCCCACCACCCCATGAAGATACAGGCATAGCTGGGGGCGAAGCAGCTTCCCATCGCCGTCCCAGTGTATTGCCTGTACCATGTATCTTCAAAAAGGAAACAATTGTTGTGAAGGCAAAAGCTTAACATATCCAACAGTAAAGTAGTGTGATCAAACATGGAGAGTGGTCTATCTCTAAAAAGTATTTACAGGCTTTAAGGCCCAAGTCATGCTCGATGCAAGTATAGAGAGACACTACATCAATCGTAGCAAATACATACGATTCTTTCCATGGAATACCCTGTGTTTTAGATAGAAAGTCCATGGTATCCCTGCAATATGATGGCAAATTAAACACATATTTACAGAGAAAATAGTCAAGGTAAATGGAAGAGTTTTCAAGTAAGCTCTGGTTGGCGGCAATAATAGGTCTGCCCGGGGGTTCAGTTAGGCTTTTGTGAACTTTAGGGAGCATATAGAAAACAGGGACCATAGGCTTCTTGGTCATAAGGAACAGGAACTCATTGCGTCTCAGAGTTCCTTGTCCATGCCATTTCTCAAGTAATTGGTGGTATTGAGTAATAGTCTTGGTATATTCTGTCTGGTTAGACCTCAGATAGCTCCCTGAGTACTCCAACTGTCGTCTTGCTTCTGCTTTGTATTTGACAAGATCCCAAAGAACAACATTACCCCCTTATATATATATTATCTACTGGCGGTCGCCAGTAGATAGTTATAGTTAGGACCTATTTTCCATAGGAAATCCGCAACATTCTATTTGAAATAACGTTGGCGCCGGTTGACGAATCTTCGCAAAATTTTCCAACTTGTTGGGGCGCTCCGGTCCGCTCCTATCCTGAAAATCTCGGGGTGATTTGGCAAGCGGGGGCCGAGAAAAAAGGGGGGTCCCAAAACGTGTTTTCCCCATGCAATTTTCCATAGGAACCTTTAGTCGCAGCTACCGCCCGAACTGCTGAACGGAATTACACCAAATTTGCCAAAAAGGTAGCCCTTGGTTCAGGGTCGTGCCTTTTGCTTAAATGGTGTAAATCTGTTCAGTAGTTCCTGAGAAATTTGAAAAAGAATACACATATATATCTGGGCGGAGCCTAACCACACATGTCATCGTGAGATCTGATTGGCTGTCAGCACGTCATCCTGGAATTGCTGGCAGCCATCTTGGGACCAATATAAATGATGGTACCCCATTGAAATGCATTGTAGTGAATCGAAGATTTTGAGGGTTACCAAAAGGAGAACTATAAAGGGTGATAACAGACTTTAGTTACATTAGAATTCATTTGTTGATGGTACCATACTAATTTCAGGAATTGTGGTGTGTTCTAAGGTGATTTTACTCCTGTGAAAAACCTGCTGGGATATCATGAATCATGTTTGAGAGAAAACTATTTTCACATGCTTGTCCCATACAGTTTTGGAAGGTGCTCCAGAAGCTAAAATGAGAGCATATTTTCTGTAAATTCACATTATCTTTCTCAGTCATGTGAGAATGAAGTCTGACATTCTCAGTAAAACATGTACATCCAACAAGGGCAGAGACTGTCAGTTGATTCCTTTGTGTTCTACTGCAGCTTCCCAGAGTGTTCTAAAGAACAACTAGAGTGCTAACAGCCTTACTTATGACAAAAGTATGGCACACCTGAAGCCATCTTGGATGGAATAAACTGGTAACACTTAAAACATTTAATTTAAAAAGGAACTAAATGATGGGGTTCATTTTGTCATAGAATTATGGTTAGTGCTGTAGAAAGAAAAATTAGGACATGTTTCAAGTGTGATCTCAAATATCTTCCTGTTATATTTCAACAGGAGCAGCCTGTCAGTTGATGCCTTTGTGTTCTACTGCAGCTTCCCAGAGTGTTCTAAAGAACAACTAGAGCGCTAACAGTCTTACTTATGACAAAATTATGGCACACCTGAAGCCATCTTGATTGGAATAAAATGGTAACACTTAAAACATTTAATTTAAAAAGGAACAAAATGAGGGGGTTCATTTTGCCATAGAAATTATGATTAGTGCTGTAGAAAGAAAAATTAGTGCTAAAACACTACCCCCAGCACGACACCCTACACTACCCAAACATAACTGCACTACCCTAAACCCTAAAACACTACCACCAGCACGACTCCCTACACTACCCAAACACCACTGCACTACACTAAACCCTAAATATACCCCCAGCATGACCACCCACACTACACAAACACCACTGCACTACCCTATACCCTAAAACACGACCCCCTACACTACACAAACACAACTGCACTACCCTAAACCCTAAAACACTACCCACAGCATGACCCCCTTCACTACACAAACACCACTGCACTGCCCTAAACCCTAAAACACTACCCCAGCACTACCCCCTACACTACCCAAACACCACTGCACTAACATAAACCCTAAAACACTACCCCCAGCATAACCCCCTACACTACACAAACACCACTGCACTACCCTAAACCCTAAAACACTACCTCCAGTACGACTCCCTAAACTACCCGAACACCACTGCACTACCCTAAACCCTAAATCTACCCCCAGCACGACCCCTACAGTACCCAAACACCACTGCACTACCCTAAACCATAAAACACTACCCCCAGCATGACCCCCTACACTACACAAACACCACTGCACTACCCTAAACCCTAAAACACTACCACCAGCATGACCCCCTACACTACTCAAACACCACTGCACTACCCTAAGCCCTAAAACACTACCCCAGCACGACCCCCTACACTACCCATACACCACTGCACTACCCTAAACCCTAAAACACTACCACCAGCACGACCCCCTACACTACTGCACTACCCTAAACCCTAAAACACTACCCTCAGCACGACCCCCTACACTACCCAAACACCACTGCACTATCCTAAACCCTAAAACACTACCCCCAGCACGACCCCCTACACCACCCAAACACCACTGCACTACCCTAAACCCTAAAACACTACCCCCAGCATGACCCCCTACACCACCCAAACACCACTGCACTACCCTAAACCCTAGAAAAGAAACCCCCACCCCATGCCCAATCCCCCTTACCTCTCACTCCTCATGGTTTTCTCTCCTCGTGGTTCCTGCTTCACGTCATCTCTGAGGGGCGGTGCATGTCGATGTGAGGAAACAGAACAGCCTCTGTTTCCTTACAACGACATGGATCGTCTACATGTTTTAGAACGCATGGTCATTTACCATACATACCTTTACAACAAAATTCGTTGTAAAGGCATGCGTGGTAAATGACCATGCGTTCTAAAAATGCGTAGTAATTACTTTGTGATGTACAACGCATGCGTGGTAATGCATGCGTTGTAATGGTATCGCAAAGTAAAAGTTGTTGTAACGGCTGTTTACCGATCGAAGCTGGCCCCTGTTCTTCAGTGAGACGTTTATTTGATTAATTAGGAGGAAGGAATGTGGTTTTTACCGAAAAGTGCATTTCCGGCTGTTGTATTGTGAAAGTGTCCGCGTGGCCTGGTTTCACTTCCGGTGAGAGAGTGGAAGAGTCTGTTTGGATCTAAAGGAGTTCTGTTGTTGGACGGGGCCGGCGCGACATGTCATCATAAAACATAGCTAATGGAAAGCGTCCTCCCTGAAGTGTGGAGCAGTGCCATGAGAGGTCAACGAGTGTGCGTCCCACCGCAGTATGACCGTACCGCGTGACTCCATGTGCCGCCTCCAGGGTACGGGAGGCAGAAGCGGCATCACAGGTCCTCTTGAAGACCGTTGTAGCACTAATTCTACATTTTGGTACTAGGGCATTTTAACTTCGTTGTTCCTGCCAGATACAAAGAGAAGATCCTGTGTTATTCAGTGCCCTCGTTACCTTTTTTGTGGGTTGTGGTGCTTGTCACTTCGCTGCCCCGCCGGTGCACACGACTGGGCACCCCACCTCGTGTGCCATCTGCAGGGCCTCTGCCCTCGGATCACTGGTTTCGGTTTCTGGAGTGGCAACATAAACAGTTGCTCCCAAAGGACTAGCCTGAACACTTAGGTGAATATCCCCTGCACCAGCATTCCACGGAAATTCTTTCCTAGCTCTCCCACGTCAACGAGCACGGCTCCGCTCGCGACACCGTATGACGTCATCGGAGCCATAAGAGGACCTCGTCGGCGTGCTGATGTCAGTTCCACCCATTTTTTCCGTGCCACCGAGGCAAACAGGGGACCGAGACATTTTCACATGTATACATAGTATAATAAATATATATATATTCACTGAAAAAACCATAGGTTTCAGGCACGTTATAGTTAGAAATTAGCATTTAAAAAACCTTAGAAATTCACTGAAAAAACCATAGGTTTCAGGCACGTTATAGTTAGAAATTAGCATTTAAAAAACCTTAGAAATTCACTGAAAAAACCATAGGTTTCAGGGGCGTTATAGTTAGTTGGACATTTCACTCGTACAAAACCATAGAAATTCCCCCGTTATAGTTAGTTCAGCTAACTATAACTCGCGCGCCCGCAATGCACTGCTGATGACGTCACATATTACATCACTCATGACATGGTCAGTGACATCACTGTACGCACTCTTCCTCCTCTCCTAGGCACCGTCATAAACTTTCATCCGATTCATTTCCACCTGTCGTAACCAATACTGCGATATTGCAGCTGCGTGCGGCAATTTTGTTACCTGCTCTCCTCCGTAGAATCCTGTCTCTGCACTGTATCTCTGGGGGTTTACACTCTTGGGAAGAGGTGGTTGTGGCACCTGACTCTGTTGAGTAACTACCTTCGGTTGTTGCAGCTGTTGGTAACTCACCTCACTCTGCAACTGTGGATTTAATGATTGATTTTCCGTATTAGCCTTTGGAGGAAATTTACACTCGTTTCTCCAATGCCCTAATTTTCCTCAGTTATGACACGGCCATTTCTTTTTGGCCTCTTCTATACTCATTTGACCTTTACCTTTACCTATATTCGGTTTGGATTTAGTCTGTCCTGTCTCACCAGTCTGATTATTCATTTGAGCTTCTTGTTTTTCTGCAACCTTTACTTGTGCCCACATCGCCTTTTCTTTTAATTTACGCTGTCTACACTCAATGTCATCACTACAATATTTAGCATATCTCAACACTTCATCCACTCTGCTGTTTTGCCAGCACAACATGTGCTGCTTAATCATTTCACCTATCTATGGTTTCAATCCATAAACAAATCTATATACAAAATGACTCATGTCCTTTTCACTCAAAGTCTCATAACCGCTATACTGTTTGAAAACCAAAAGTAGCCTTTCATAGTAGGCATGTACAGATTCTTTACTCTCCTGTGTTGTTCTATCAATTTTTACCCAATCAGTTTCTTTTGGTGGAATTTTGTTTTTCAAAAACGTAATAACCTGATCATACTTCCTCATTACTTCTGGACCTGGCGCTCCAGTTTTTGCATCTCTAAGATATTCTTCTGTTGGCCAATCAATGGTAATCTTACATTCTGTCCATAAATCTACTGGTACTACAATGTCAAACACTCCATCCAAATCTACCCACAACACCTTCGAAACTTTGACAAACCTTTCCACTTGTCTGTACCACTCTACAGGTTTTTCTCTTAATTTCGGAAAATCATTTGTAAATGACAATATATCTTGTCTGGACCATGGAACATGTACATAGCTACCTCCTGGAGTCTCTCTCATTGGATACTCCCGTACGATTGATTCCCTGTCTTTCACCGTAAAAGCCAAAGACGCTTTGTCGGTTGTTCCCTCTTTTCTTTTGGTCCACCTGCTCCTCCATCTGTCCACATCACCCCATTTTCTCAATAACACAATCAGTTCTTTTATCTGGGTTAATCGTCCTGATGTGTTCAGATTTTCTATATCTTTCTCACAAAAATCTACCCTATATGGTTTCTGCAAACTCCTAACTTTTACAAATTCTACTCCTAGTTCATTCGCTGTCTCTTCCAATTTTTCATGTAAATTTCTAGCTCTCCAAGTAATACTCTTGCATAAAAACATGATCTCTTCATCCTGATCTGATTTCAATTTTTCAGTACCAATAGTCCCTAAAATCAATTCTTCCATGTCTATCTTTAGCCTGATTACATCCAATGGTTGTGGTTCTGCATCTTTCTTTTGCAAATTTCTCATCCACTCATTTAATTCGTCTGGAGTCGGACCTACAGGCGTACTATTAATTTCTATCCAATTTTTGTTTTTCTCTGGCGTTTCAGATGCTGACTCACTTCCCATAGGAATCCTTTTTATTTCACTCTCATTTACTGTTAAGTTATTAGGCGGACTCGGTCTATATGAGCTGACCAAATATTTTGTCTCCCCAGTTTCTGTAATTATCCCTTCTCTCATTCTTTGCATATTCGAGTTCATTGGGATGGTTAAGGAATGCTCATCTATTCTTTGGTTTTCAAAAACTGGTATTACGGGTCCTATTGTTACTGGCACAGTCACAGCTTCCATGTTCATTGTTAACTCTCTTATTTTCTCAATCAATTCTCTTGTGGTTTTTGCTAAGTCAGCTGCATTACCATTGTCGGACTTCTCACTTTGTGGCGTTTCTAACTGTTCATTTGACCTATTTATATCATATCTTCGTTCTGGGCTTTTATTCCTCCCAGTTTCCATTGGCGGTGCATTGGGTGTCACCACCGCAGAATTCTGTTGATATGGAGGTGGTTTTCTGTTTAAAATGTCTTCCAGCAATTCATCCTCTGTTTCGCTACCTCCATACCCGTACCTCTCTGTAACTGTATGTTTCTTTTTCTCTGTACACTTCTTTCCTGCAACCTCTTCAACTGTTAGAGCTGGAAACAAACCATCTGTCATATTAGCATATCTCCAACGTCTCATCCTGTCTTCATGATTCACTCCCATACCCTTCCATGAACTAAGCTATAATTCTTTGCACCTCTGTGTCTTTCTCTTTCATACATCTCGTCTTCCCATTCACCTAACGCTTCAAACTGTGCCGGTCTAGGTCTTGGCTCAAGTTTTATAATTTTCTCTCTCAAATTCCGAAGTACAGCCGTGCTAAATGAACCAGTTTCTGGAAAAGCCAATACTCCATCATTCTGAGTGTATTTTGTCCAATTCTCTAACCAAATGCAAGTATGATAACCATATTTCAGCATCATATGAGAAGCTGGCGTTTCGGCAGAGGAATTACTTGTCCTTCTCTCGTCACTACCTTCTTGTCTTTCTTGAAAAAGTTTTTAATTTTCGCCATCCATGACGGTTTCTCTCTACAATACTCATAATAAGCCATATTTCACAATTCTTCCTTTCTGACAAACTCACAACTCGGTTCTGTTTACTATGCGCTATTCAGACCTATCCCAGCGCATCTCACACTAACGCACGAATCCGAAGACTGTACGTCACTCTCTACAGACCTATCCCAGCGCGTCTCACACTAACGCACCAACCCGGACGTTCTTCGTGTTTCCCAGCACTGGCCAATCCCAGCGCAGTCTTTTGTCAATGTCAGTTCTACTCCTGACCCCTCCTTTACAAAAATTATCGGCAGTTCTTTTCTTGACTAAATCTTATTAGTTACAACATAAAACACATTTCCATTGCCTGTTTTCGCTAAAAAAAAGAGATAGTTTATTCTATCTTGCAAGAATACTGTTTCGTTCGATAAGTGTAGCACTTCCCTCTACCTTACCCTTCTTTCAAGCAAGGGGTAAACCCGTTTCTCTGGGGATAAAACACATGTGGAGACTACACTGCTCCTGAGAATTAAGGCCAGAGTTTCACAAGAAAACCGGTTGCTATTTCACTCATACACGTTTTACACATGAAATGTCCCTATCATAACACAACATATCACCAATTTGAAAATCAGACAATGCACTATTTCATGTGACTTCTCTTGCCACACGTGTCCACTTCCCACTTTCCGGAAGCTTCAAAATTTTCGACTTACATATAACATAATACAATTCGACATGAAGTGTTAGACATGAAATAATCAATAATCAGTAATCAATAATCACCAAACTAATCTATAGTAACCATAACTCTGCTACCAAGAAATCTGATCCAGCGCAGCTAATATAAATTCTTCTCCTTTGGACATGACATCCAGGTGAAACTCATTCACAACAACTATACCATATGACGGTGGGGCCCATAACACCGCATATCATACACTCGCTCAGTTATTCCCTGGATCACATCCACTTTTCCCTAAGGAGAAGAAACGAATTGCTGGAGGAACGGAATACCTTATTTAAAGTTAACAGAATATTACCTTAAACACCCATGTTTATTCAGTTTTAATCCTGTCGGTTCTAAAACATCAAGGTATTTCGCTTTTTGGTCGATGGACCAACTAGTAGAATAAGTTGATGGCGATTAAGACCAGCTCAATCATTTAAAACCCTAATACATGTTAAATTCATTAAATGAACTAAAGAACCACAGACTCAGAATTTATTAGAAATAGATTTTATCTAAATTCAGTTTGCATGAGTGAGACTCTAGTTTATTAATCACTTTAATACACTTCAATAGCATATAAGAAATACATTTTATAAAGAATTATAATGCATACCCATTTGTTGCAGTTTGGAAAAATTCACCAAAAGCAGATCACAGCATGTAACTCCCAAAACTGACTGACTGTCCCGCTAAAGGCCTCCTCAACGGACCTCCCTTACAGGTTTCCCGCATCGGTCTCGTTCCTTTCCCAGTCAAGTTTTTAAAGTTTAAAAGAAAAATTCTCCAAAGAAATGCGACCTATAGAAAATGGCAGCAGCTTCATCAGCAACACGCTCAGTTTTCAAAATTATGCAGGAATAGCGCGCATAAAACGAAAATCAGCAGCAGCTTCTCTTTCTTATGTGTCGGTCCTCTTATACCCTATTACTAGCTTACTAAACAAAAAGTTGCAACCTTTGGGGGCGAGAATCACTATAATTGGTCCATTGGAAGGGTGGCAAGAATCACCTCATTGCCCTCCTTGTTCAAACCGGTTCTAAAATATTTTAAGGATTATGTTTTCACACGACCTTTGGGTAATAGCAGTCCAATTGACAGTCCATTAAATGTTTCATTTTATAGTCGCATTTTGGGCAGTCCATTGTTAATTCATTTGGGTTTATCTCCCATTCTCACGGATACGTGCTGAGTCTTTCTTGGCACTCTCCTCGGGTTAGGTCAGCCTGACCTTGACACTTCTCACTCCGGGCTTGAGCTGCACCCACGTGGTTTAGCTCTATGGCTTTCTTCCGCTTAGAGGCCATCTTTGTTTCTACGCATGACCTCATCTGCCTCGGCAGCCATTTTCGCAGCATGGCCTAGCAGGCCCGAACGAACTATCATAAGAACAAACACAATCATAATTAAAATAAAGAAAATAAGCCTTTCTGTTTCCCACCCGTCATTCTAAGTACCCAAGTTAGGTGTTACCTAGCAGAAGCGACATTTAAAGCCATGTTTACTTACCATCCGCATTCTTTGCCACAATACAATTTTACTACATAGCACAAATCATGCGATTTTGCTCTAATTAGTACGCAAACCACTATATTAGTATTATTTTACTTTAGAATTTGTAAATAAGTTTGTTTTGCACATAAAGAGCAGTTACCATTGATGTAAATGTTTATAAAAAGTGCAGATTGTTGGTTAATTTGGCAAACAATTAATATCGTTAAATTATTATCCCTATTATGGAGGGTTAAAAATTTATTTTATTTACCTTGCTCCATCACTTGACACTCTGGTACAAAATTGTAATACGTTTTGTTGCACTTGCACATAGTATTTGTGTTTATTGAGAAACAGGTGTGTTAGAAATGGGGTTTCTAGTTGGCTAGGGTATGCACCTAAGCCAGGCAGCGCCCACCACTCCGGTCAGGCCAAGTCAGTTACACACAAAAGATATTCTGTGCTCACCCTCTGGTAGCTTGACGCAGAGCAGGCAGGCTTATCATTAGAGGCAATGTGTATAGCTTTTGCACAACACGCTCACAATGACTACACCACAAAAGACACTCCACACAAGATTATATAAAAAAATATAGTATATTGTACATATTATAGACCAAAACAACATAAATCGTAAATACTGTGTATACTATGCAATCCAGTTCTAGTACTCTTAATCCTGGCAGTGCAAGCATTAACACAACATACATTATAGAATCAGGGCATTAAAAGCAACAGATTATGACATAACAACACAAAAGTCACCATATATCACTGATCCAGCGTGAAGAGGCCAGGGTTGGATATTTTACACACCAAAAACGGAACTTTTCAATGGGCCCATATATCTTATCCAATTACCTTTATTTGTATTCCCCATGGCCAATTTCCCGCTGGAAGGGTTTTGATTTCGAATTATTCCACAAATTCTGATTAGTTATTTCCCTGTAACCACAAATCAATTACAGTATCATGTCTAACTAATCTTCACGAATCAACACTCTTCCTCTGGTCAATGGACCATTAGTTGAGTTAGTTGATGGCGATATTAACAACTTTGGGGCATATTACCAAGGGCAGTATCGCCGCTTTAGCGGCACTTTTTGCCACTAAAGCGGCGATAATTTTAATGCCCTATCAGCAAGCTGTCGCTAACAGCCGTTAGCGACAGCTTACTAGCGATAGCAGCCGTTTTTCTTCCCGCTTTGCATGTCAGCGATATTTATCGCTAATGACATGCAAAGTGGGCGTTCCTCCCTAAAACAACATGGGAACAGTCGCAAACACGACTTCCCTCTATTACCAATGTGGGCCCGGACCCGTGAAGCGATAATAAAAGTTGCGCTAAGCTCAATTATCGCTGGTATTTTACACCTGGTCAAAACCTGACTTAGCCATCTTGACAATGGGAGGTGGATTGTCAGGCTGAGACCACACCTGCCTATTAGCAAGCTGTACATTAGCAGTGTGAAATCATCGCTGGATTTCACACGCTAACGCAGGTTTTCACATCGCCATCGTGCTGGAGTTGGCGGCAGTCTTCAGTGCAGCTATCGCCTGTTAGCGACGTGTTGATAATAAGTCGCTAACAAGGCAAATGTAAAAGGCGATAGACGGCGATATAAAAACTAACGCTAACCTAGGTTAGCGATAGTTATCGCCATTCCTTGCTAATATGCCCCTTCTTAACTAAAATTCCTAATGAAATAACCACAGACTCTGAATATAATAATAATAATACGTTTATCTAAAATTTCAGTCATTAAGTTGAACGCTCATTAATTACAAATACAGAGTGCAAGCTCCAATTTTCTCAAATGGGAGAGAGAATGATCATAAAGCACAATACATTCAATTTACACAAACTTTCAACAAATCAAATGCATAAGAGTGGATAGATGAAGAGACAAAAGGCACATTTATAAAACATTTGCAAAGAAACATGCAAATACTGGATAGAATGACATTTACCTAATGAGGATAACTGGAACACCACCCCTCTGGCCAAAGGACTGGTGGAGGACCCCTGACTTAGGATCAGGAGACAAAGATTAAAGGATAGGATCAGGACAGGTCTGATACTTACTAGACTTCTCTATAACCCGACGCACCAGGGCGATTCCCTCTCTTTTACTCTCTCCCTCCTCGATATTCTCCTGCAAATCTTCAAAACTATTCAGGCAGTAGTCTGGATCTTCTGAGTCTACACTCGTCTTCTCTCTCCCTCTCTCTCGTGCTCAGCTCCCAGCAGCGTTGTCAGCATCATGATGATGTATTCTTAACTCAAATCACTCTAGTTATAGTCTTTATTTCTTCATGTCCCACCCTCAAGTGTTGCAGCTGTACTAAACTACGGAAAATGATTGGACGGGGTTAGGGGTGTCTTCATCATCCCAAGCTGACGTATTCATTTTATTAGTAAAACCTATTGTTTGTTAACCCTGCCCCTTCTACTCATTCATATATTCTATTTGAAACATGCATATTTTGTTGCAAATGCCATAATTCACTTAATACAGGCTTCATAGTTGACTGTTACATCTTCTTCTTTTCCCATCCTTTCTGTCCTTGAATCTTGGCAGGCTTTCAGCTCCTTCTGTGTCATCGGTCATTTCATGGTCTCATCAAGCATGCGCAGCTTTCGCCATTTTCTTTTTCAGTCATGGATTAGCAGGCCCAAATATACACTATTACTAAAAGAGTCAAAAACAGATATTATTTTTTTGAACATGTAATTCTCACTGTTCACCACCCACTTCTACTCTATCCCAAGTGATTATTATTTCTCTTAGGCATAAGCGTTAATTGCAGCATCTTTCTTTTTAAATCAAGCATGCATATGCCGGGCATGCGGTACCTCAAGACCGCGTTTCTGTTCTTCTTGCGCATGCGTGAGAGTTTTCCCTCTCAAAGCGAGTTACTTACATTATTTCATGCGTCATTCAGGTTTGCACATGCGCAAAGCGTTTTAACAAGTTAAAGCGGGTTTTAATCGTGCTGCGTTTTATTTCTCATTAATTCAAGCATGCGTAAGCTTTTCTCCCCATGTTTCTGTGTTGTGTGCATGTTAGGTTCGCCTTATCTATTCATAAATGATTATTGAAAGTTAATGGAAGATTCGATCGAGCAAGTTTAATTTTCCTCGAATCCTTGCTCTATCAATCCCCCCTCTGATGGCATTTTTGAGCCATCATAAAATAACCATCATTACCAAGTGCCAACTTTATTCATTTAGATTTTTAGTGTCTTCCTTTCTTTCTTCTAATTCTTCTATTTTCTTTTCATGCCTACTCCTTTCATTTTGTCATATAAACTCCCTTTCATCTCTTCCAGTTCAATTTCTTCTCTTTCTTCTCATTCTTTTATTCTTTATTTCAGCTACCATTCTTGCTTTAGTTTTACTCTTACAACATCTATATGTCATTATCATCAGCAGAGCTACTATTGTTATAGAAATTACTGGTATTAGGATTTTTTCTAATAGACTACTCCCTAAAGTGGAAAACCAACTACCTATACTGGAAATACTTTTACTAAGTCTTTCCCATACACCGTCAACCTCCAGTTGGCTTAAATCATCATGAATCTTTGTAATATTCTTAATATATCCCTCAATACCTTTACTTTTGTCTGGGATATATGTACAGCAATGTTGGACTTTCAACATGCCACAGACTCCACCCTCTTTTGCCAATAATATATCAAGAGCAAGTCGATTTTGTAAAACCATAGATCTAATTGCAACCATTTCAGTATTAATCATTAAGAATCCCCCCGCAGTATCTGTCGATAGACGATCAACTACTGTTATGCGAATTCAGTATGACTCCAACTGACGGTATCAGTGCACCAAATATATCACCTACTATTTCTGAAAAGCTTGTTCTTTTAGTTCGTTTTAGTCCTTGACTTATTACATCCATTTCATTGTTCTTAGTAATGTGGTAAACCTTTGGAAATACTATCCCAAGATAACAACACCATACCATTGTGTTGGCAACCTATAATAGGCATTCTTACCACACACATAATATATTCCTGGCAAAACAGGATCAGTTCCACCTTTTAGTCCCCATCCCCCCATAATTAGGAAGGTATGTTCACAATCACTAGAACCAATGAAAATGTTGTTACAGTCTGTTTTTAGACTATGTAGACAGAATGTTCCCAATTTTGACAAATCTAGGGATATTGCAGCACGAGTCTCGCCTTTCTTATAATCCCCTTCCTTATTAGCCCATGGAGGTACATGTGACTTCTGTTCAACTGCCTTCTTTTGAAAATCCTGTCTTCTTTCTTCTACTAAATTTAGAAAATCTTTTTCTTCATCTCGTAACATACAGGTTAAATTGTTCTTATGCACATATGTTATATCTATTGGGGTTGTCATTAGGAAAAACTCACCCATAAATTCTGCATCTTTAGCACTAAGCACTGGGTTTAGGTTTCTGTTAATAGGAATCTCTGGGAATACTAAATCCATATTAGAATAATAATACTGCAATTTGCCTGTTTTATAGAACAAACTGGACACAACACTACATGACACACCATATGTTAAAGGAAGATGGTGATGAGTCACCCCTTCCGAGACAGACAAAGGTAATTTCATGCAAACATAACAATCACTTGCGTCCGTTGTATCTACATATTCAAAAAGAAGTTTAGTAAACACATTTAATGACGAATCACTAGTTGATCTGTCATGTTGATACATAGTTTCATCTATTTGTTCTAAATTAGTAGCAGTCATTCCTTTAGTACCTGTATTCACTTGATTACTTGTATTATTATTATTTTTGTCGTAATTTACCATCAAAATAGGTATCACAACTGTTAGCAATACCCATATTAAAATTAGTAACAAAATACTGCACAAACAACATTTAACACATCTTCGCTTTAAACTAGATTTTGGATGTTCAGTCACTTCTGTTTCTGCCACTTTCAGTATTTTAAATTTATCTCTAACTTTTCTTCTATATCCTAAACTTATGTTAAACTAAGATATGTATAAAATCTTTGTGTGATACCACACTTCAACTGCTTTTGTCTTTTACGTTTCCCTTTGTCTTTTAATTTCTTTTCTTCACCTGCTTCTTTTATTTTCTTCTTTACTTGTTTGTAAAATTTCCACCTTCTGTGTCACAGACTTTCTCTTAAGGTGGTCTCAAATTTCTTTCATCACTTCTTTCATTAGTATAATTTTCTTGTTCTTCGTTTAAATCGAGATTCTCAAAGTCCTCATGGATAACATAGGTCCATTCAGGAGCCTTATATTTTCTATTTGGAGCTCTCACTCTTGTTGATTTTCGTAAGGATTTTCTTCTTGGATGTTCTTCTTCAGTTTGACTTGATATTTCGCTTACTTGTTCTAATCCTTTCCCTGTCTTTCTTTTCAAAACATATCTCAGTCCTTTTACTCCACTTTGCCAGTGATCACCCTTTCTGATTCTTTTTGTTTGCACTGCTTTTTCACCTTCTTCACCAATTTATAATGTTCTTTTATTTTCCTTTCCTTTTAGTTGAGCTTGTTCTGAGGTTTCTAATTTTTGTCTTTCTGTCGATTGAATTTCTTCTTGATCTTTTAATTCTTCTTTTTCTGATTCTGATTGAGCTTGATCTGGGTTTTCTGCAGCAGGTTCTTCTGTTGACTGAATTTGTTCTGAACTTATCAGTTTCTCATCTTCTTCTTCTTCTGATTGAGCTTGATCTGGATTTTCTGTTTCAATTCGTTCTGGTCTTTCAATCTCCTGCTCTTCTTTGGTCGCTACAGCAGTTTCTTGAGACCCACTATCCACTGTCCACCCTACTTGACTTGTCCTTGGTTGTTCATCATCGATATGTTCTTCAGAGTCTGTTTCTCTGATTTCTTCGACTTCACAACTTTCAGCTTCTCTTTTTTTTCTTTGTTCCACCAGTTGCTGCTCTGGTCGTTCAGGAGGATTTGGGACTCTTTTGGTATGACTGGCATGTATCCAATTTGGCAAGCCAAAATACTTCACTGCTATTGTTGTGACCAATATAATTTGTAGCGGTCCTTTCCACCTGGGTTCTAGACACGACTTTCTTGTGTGCTTCTTTATCATAACCCAGTCTCCTGAACACAAATCATGAGCTTGATTCGGCTATGCTGTGGTTGCATCTTCTCCAACCTGGTGAGACACAGAACGTACCAGATCAGCTAATCCTTTACAATAGTCCAACACTAGATCGTCAGTTATAGTCATCAGTTTGTTTCCAGGTACAAATGCTTGTCTCATTGCTCTTCCCATAAGAATTTCATGAGGACTCAATCCTGTTCTTCTGTCAGGGATGCTTCTAAGGCTCATCAAGACAAGAGGCAAAGCATCAGGCCATTTCAGTGAAGTGGATGCACACACCTTTCCTAACCTGGATTGTATTGTACCATTTAGCTGCTCAACCACTCCAGATGTTTCTGGTCGATAGGCACAATGTAGTTTCTGCTCAATTTTGAAAGCTGTACATATTGATCAAATTATCTCATTGTTAAAATGAGGTCCTCTATCTGATTCCAAAGTGACTGGAAATCCAAACCTAGGGATGAGTTCTCTTAAGAGCAGTTTGGCAACCGTGAGACTGTCATTCTTTCTTGTTGGATAAGCTTCCACCCAACGAGAAAACAGACACACAATGACAAGGACATACTTCAGACCGTTGCATGGTGGCAACTCTATAAAATCAAGCTGCAGTCTTTTAAATGATCCTTCTGCCTTTCCTATTTTTCCCCAACTGACAAATGTTCTTCTACCTGGGTTCTGCTGTTGACATATCAAACAGCGCTGGCAGAGACTCTCTGCAATAAGCCTAAACTTGGGATTGGACCATGTCTGCCTAAATTGTCTAATCATGGAATCCCTCCCAATGTGTGTAACTCCATGGTATACTCTTGCCATTTGTGATAACATACTGTCTGGCATTATCGGTCTTCCATCTGGACACACCCATACCTCATCATTGGTTCTTCTTGTGCAACCTGTGTTGATCCAGAATTCTTTTTCCTTTACATCTGCCTCATCCTGCAACTGTCTAACTTCGTCCCATGTTTCAAAAGCAGAGAAAAACATTAGTTGGCAATTGGTAGTTTCTTTTTCCAACCCTCTGTTCAAAGCCATTGTATTTCGAGCACAAAATTGTGCAACCTGGTCAGCATATTTATTGCCTTGTGTCACATAATCATTTCCTGACTTATGTGCGGCACACTTGACCACTGCAATTTCTTTTGGCAATTGTAATGCTTCCAATAATTCTTTGACATTTTTACTGTTTCTGATAGGAGAACCTGAAGAAGTCAGAAATCCCCTTTGCATCCATATTTGGCCAAAATCATGCACAACCCCAAAACCATAATGACTATCTGTGAATATGGTTATTCTCAGTTTTTTCCCAATTTTGCAAGTTTTCATTAAAGCTACCAATTCGGCTATTTGTGCAGACTTGACTCCTTTTAGACAGGATGCTTCTACAATAGCAGATATAGTACAGACAGCATAGGCAGCACTTAGCTCTCCGTCTTGTTTTCGCAAGCATGACCCATCAACGAACAATACATAATCTGATTCTCCCAATGGGACGTCTAAAATGTCTGGCCTAGGCTTTGTACACATGTCTGTTAGGTCCAAACAATCATGATCAACTTCTTCTTTCACTTCTTCACAGAATGGGTCCGGCAACAGGGTTGCTGGATTCACTGTGGTGCATCTTATCACACTTACATTTTCAGCTCCTAGGATCACTCTTTCATACTTAGTCAGCCGACTAGGGGTCAAGTGTTGTATTCGAGTCCTTGTTAAAAGGATCTCGACAGAATGTGGCACATACACTTTCAAGGGATGTCCCATAACAATAGATTCACTCTGTTCCAGACTCACACATGTAGCAGCTACCGCTTTTAAGCAGCCAGGCAATGCTGCGGCCACAGAATCCAGAGTGGCTGAAAAATATGCCACTGGACGTCGCATCAATCCATGTCTTTGAGTTAATACTGAAAGTGCACATCCTTCCCTCTCACAAGAGAACAAAGCAAATTCTTTCATGTAATCAGGCATTCCCAATGCTGGTGCTTGACACAAACAATCCTTTAATTTTATGAATGCATCCTCACTTTCATCATCCCATTCAATTGGGTCCATCACATCTTTTCATGTCAATTTTATTAGAGGCTTTGCAAGCAATGAAAATCCACTGATCCACTGAAGACAATATCCAACCACTCCCAAAAACATTTGTACTTCCTTCTTAGTGTTGGGTAAATTCATCTGTCGAATCACTTTTATTCTCTCTGGTGTTACTTTTCTAACTCCTTTTTCTATCTTGTGTCCTAAATATTTGACTTCTTGTCGGCAAAACTGCAATTTTTCTGGCGACACTTTGTGTCCTCCTTCTGCCAAATGGGTCAGAAAAGCAATTGTGTCTGTGACACAAGCCTCTCTTGTTTTTGATGCGACCAGTAGGTCATCAATATACTGAACCAAAACTGAATTTCCTGGCATAACCAAGGTTTCCAAATACTTTTTCAAGATTTGGTTGAAAATCGAGGGACTCTCTGTATACCCTTGAGGAACTCGGCACCATGCCAAAACACGGTCCTCGAACCTGAATGCAAAGAGATATTGGCTATCTTTATGCAAAGGAATTGAAAAGAATGCTTGGCACAAATCAATCACTGTATACCAATGTGCATCCCAAGGTATCTGATAAAGAATTACTGCTGGATTTGGTACTACCGGACAACAAGGTACTACTATTTTGTTGATTTTCCTTAAATCTTGCACTAATCTATATTTGTCATTAGGCTTTTTAAGCCCCATAATTGGTGAATTGCAAGGACTGCCCATTATTTCTGTCAGAATACCTTGTTCAACTATTTGGTCAATTACTGGAGCAACTCCTGCTTTTACTTCAGGACTCATTTTGTACTGTCGGGTGTTTGTACTTCCTTCACCATTCCTTCACCATTATTTTAATTGGGTCTACATTTGCCATCAGACCAATTTCCTTTCCTGAAAAATCCCATACATCTGATCTCACTGTGTCTCTCAGCTCATCAGGTAGACTGTTTTCAGTTAGAAGTGAAAACATCTCATCCACTTCTGTTCCTTGTTTTGCTAGCATCATTTTGAATAGATGGTACAATTCATTTTACACAACAAATCCCTCCCTAACAAGTTAACTGGACTTGAATCACACACCACAAACCGATGCATGTCTTTGAAATTTCCAATATTTACTATTATTGGTTTAGTAAGTGGGGTTTTTATTTGCTTATTTGAGACTCCTACAACTTGGATAGTTTCTCCCGAGAGCGGTAGGTTTGGAATTTCTGCTGCTCTTACAGTAGAACGGGTAGCACCAGTATCCACTAGGAAAGTGATGTCATTACCTTCCACTTTTCCATCAACAAATGGACCTGACTGATCTACCGCCAAGGATGCGCAAAGCACGCATTCTTCCTCCCCTCTCAGGCACCGTCATTGGGAAACATCTGAATCACACTCGTTACTGTGCATCCAATATTGTTGCACTGTTTGTGTATTCTTACCACTCTCTCCACGAAATCCGGTGTTCACACTGTATCTCTGCACTTGAGCGTTCATACAGTTGGGCATAGGGGCTTGTGGCACCTGTAACTACCTGCTGCTGTTGCTGGTTCACAACCACCTCATTCTGCATCTGTGGATTAAAATTTTGATTTACCCCATTATTCTGTTGAACGTTTCTACACTCATTCTTCCAATGCCCATGCTTTCCGCACGCATGACAAGGAAATTTCTTTTTCGCTTCTTCTCTGCTCTTTCGCCCTTTTCCTTTATTCCCATTCAATTCTTGACTATTCTGATTTTGGTTATTCGACTGATTTTCATTTTGAGAACCAGTACTTGCCTCTTGATGTTCTGCTAACTTCACTTGTGCCCACGTCATCTTTTCTTTCAATTTCTTATGTTTTGCGTCAATATCGTCACTGCAATACTTTGCGTATTTTAAAATATCATCAATGGGCTTACTCTGCCAGCAAAGCATATGCTGTTGAATCATCTGACTAATTTCCGATCTCAATCCATACACAAACCTATACACAAAATGTCCCATATCCTTATCACCGATATTTTCAAATCCACTATACTGCTTAAATACCTGTAATAACCTCTCTTAATACACATGCACTGACTCTTTTGGTTCTTGAGTTGTTTTTATTTTATTTTATTTTATTTTTATTTGAAAAGTTTTATATAGCACTGGCTAGACCCGGAGGTATCAGAGCGCTTGACATGAGATAAAACATTGTTTCAGAACATTGTTACATAGTTACATCAGTTACAGTTACAGTTACAGATTACACGTCATATGGGATATGGAAGGTAGTGGGGGAAAGGTAAACAGGGGAGAGGAAAGTAGACAGAGTTGGGTAGATCTGAAGGGGGAAAGTACTCAGGGGGAAAAAGCGGTCAAAGGAGTTGAGGAGAGAGACAGATAAAACCGTGAAGAACCGTGATAAACAATGTCCGATGTCCGGCTGGGTAGGTGACGGCCGAGGGGGTGACCCAGGGCCGGACTCCGCTATAGCTGCATAGGACAGCTCCACCGGGCAGCGGCCAAGGGTACTCGGGCTCCGCGGTAAGTACAAACAGCTAAGGTTTCAACCCGTGGTGCATCACAAACAAACAGCTAAACTTTCAGCTCACAGGGCATCGTCATAGTTCCATAGAAGGCATCAGACCCGGTGTAACTGGGAGGCGCCGTCCGTCTCGTCCTCCAGCTCGGGGTGAGAGCAGGCGAGGTATGGATGGGGAAATTGCAGCCACCATTTTAGAGTCAGGCAGGGAAAGGCAGCATCTCGGGACCGAACGTCGAGAATGGCGGGTACAGTGCAACAGTCACCAAACAAATGGTGCCCCTGGAGTTCCATTCGGAGTAAGCCTGTGGGTCATCTCACCAATGTGAGAGTTGTAACTCATTGTGGTAAAGGACCACTGTGGTGGCCATCTTGGGGTAAGGCAGGAGATTCTGCCCCTGATGTTCCATTCGGCCGGTCCCCTAATTTCTTAATCCTTTGTATTCCCAAGTGACTAGTCTTCTTGGCATCTGTCAAGCCTGTGCATATGATTCCTAGTCGTTGTCCTGAGTGCTGGGTGAAAGCAATCCTTTGCAGGTAGCAGAACACCCATCTCGAGGGCGTGCAGGCTATAGGCAAGGTTCAGTTGTTCTATCTATTTTAACCCAATCCATTTCTTTTGGAGGGATTTTCCCTTTCAAGAAAGTAATTACTTGCTGATACTTCTTCATCACATCTTCTGAAGGTGCACCTGTCTTTGCATCTCTTGGATATTCTTCAGTTGGCCAATCAACCGTAATCTTACATTCTGTCCATAAATCAGCTGGCACCACTATATCAAACAGACCATCCAAATCCTTCAACAATACTTTTGAAACTTTCACAAACCTCTCTACCTGCTTGTACCATTCAACTGGCTTCTCCCTTAATCTGGGGAAATCATTTGTAAAAGACAAAATATCCTCTCTGGACCATGGAACATGAACGTATCCACCACCAGGAACTTCTCTCAAGGGACACACTCTTTCAGCCTGTTCTGTTTCTCTTAATGGGTATGCAGATGCCTCCTTTGTAGCTGCTTCATCCCTTTTCTTTGTCCATCTACCTCTCCATCTGTCTACATCTCCCCATTTCTTCAAAATATTCATTAATTCTTTGATCTGTAATCTCCTTCCTGACGCATTCAAACTTTCTAAATCCTTGTGAGTAAATTCTGCCCTATATGGTTTCTGCAATAATTTTGATTTTTCTACATCTCTTCCAAATTCTGAAGCAACCTCTACTATTTTCTCATGCAGACTCTTTGCTCTCCATGTTATACTTTTACACAAAAACAACAATTCATCATCTCTGTATGTACCTAATCTCTCTGGACTTATTGTTCCAATGATCATTTCTTCTAAATCCACTTTTAACTTGGCCACATCTATATTTGGTGTCTGAGGTCTCTTTTTGTCTATTCCTTTCGCCCACTCCTCTAGTTCTTCTGGCGAAAATCCTTTAGAATTTCCTGCTACCGGAGTGACAATCAGTTCCTTTCTCCTTTTATTTACTGGTGAACCTCTTTTCGGAGTCTCCGTCACTGTTTCAATATTAGGGAGATCTAGTAATGATATATTTGAATCAGTCTCACTGGTTAAATCTTCTGACATCGCTACCTCTTTTCTGACATTATTTTGTGGGATTGTCACTGTTTGTAATCTCGGGGTGTCTCGTTTATCCCCATATAATGGAATAACCGGACCTATCGTTACTGCCACTGTCAAAGCTTCGGCATTTAAACCTAACTGATTTATTTTCTGAATTATCTCCTCTTTTGTTCTATTCAATGCATCCCTTTCCTTTTCCTGTAATTCTTTGGTAACTGTTGGATCATATAAAACCTGCGGAACTAAGGGAGTTCTCATCATTGGTGCACTTGGAGTTGCCTCTCCAGCACTTTCTTGATAAGGTGGAGGTCTTTTAACTAAAATGTCCTCTAATAACTCATCATACGTTTCATCACATTCTGTTCCTGCCATACCTATGTGTTTAATTTTTTCTTTGCATTTACTCCCTACTTGATCTTCAGCCATCAATACTGGATACAACCCTTCGGTTACTACAGCTCTTCTCCATCTTTTCATCTCATCTCCTCGAGTATCAAACGAATATCTTGGCAAAAATCCCCTATTTATTCTTCTACCACCTCTGTATTTCTCTCGCTCAAATGCCTCAACTTCCCATTCCTCCAAAGCTTCATACTGCGTTAACCTAGGACTAGGTTCTAATGTATTCATCCGATTTCTCAAATTCTGAAGAACCCTTACATTAAAGGTACCATTTTCAGGGAAAGCTAAAACTCCATCACCTTTCGTATATTCCACCCAATTTTCCAACCAAACACACATATGGTATCCTCGTTCCAACATCATAAAGGAAGCAGGTGTATTAGGGGGTGGCATAAGAATCCCTTCTCTGGTTACTACACGCTTATCCTTTTTAAAGAAATTCTTGATTTTATCAATCAACTTCATTTTCCCAATCCCTGTAAGTAAGAATTTTCAGCGAGCTAAACTAGAAACTCTCTTCTGTATTCTTACGTATCCTGTTTCCCAACACTCGTCCTATACCAGCTCGACCCACACCAACGGTCCAATCAGGGCTCACTACGTATTTTCTTCCACAACCAATACCTGCGTGGCTCTCTGTAACGTCAGTATTACTCCTACTACTGACCTTCCCTTTACAATCGGCACTTGTTACACGCCCGCTGTCTCAACCAATACCAGCGCGTCTCTCTGTGACGTCAGTATGACTCCTGCTACTGACCCTCCCTTCACAAGGTAATACGGCAGTGTTTTCTCTAAACTTTTCTTAATATTTTTTCTGTTAGTAACAACGTAAAAAACAGCGCTACTCTGTCTGCTCCTCTAATTCAAAAGATAGTTTATTCACTTGCTTCAAGAGAAAGTACTTCCTTATACTACGAGTAAAAACCACTGTTTACCCTTCACTTAAGCTCGGGAAAACCTATTACTCCTCTAGGGATACTCCTCCTTCGGGTAAGGCCAAAGTTTCACAGGTGGACCCTTCGCTATCACTCACACTCTACTTTTATACGATATAGTCCCTAATATAACACCTACAGCCCTCCGTAGCTTTTAGGTATTATGACAACAGACGAGTAACCTTCTGCAGTGTGATTTCCTTACCACACTCTTCAAAATACAATTTCCGGGATTCCCAGGTACCTCCGTACCTGTACTTCCAGACAACATAGAACAAGACACTAACTTTTCATGTTAAGAACATATAGTCAATAATCAATAATCAATAATCACCAAACTAATCAATAATAACCATAACTCTGCTACTAGAAAAACTGATCCAGCGCAAAGAGGCCAGGGTTGTATATTTTACACACCAAAAACTGAACTTTTCCATGGGCCCATATATCTTATCCAATTACCTTTATTTGTATTCCCCTTGACCAATTTCCCGCTGGAAGGGTTTTGATTTCGAATAATTCCACAAATTCTGATTAGTTATTTCCCTGTAACCACAAATCAATTACAGTATCATGTCTAACTAATCTTCACGAATCAACACTCTTCCTCTGGTCAATGGACCATTAGTTGAGTTAGTTGATGGTGATATTAACAACTTCTTAACTAAAATTCATAATTAAATAACCACAGACTCTGAATATAATAATAATAATACGTTTATCTAAAATTTCAGTCATTAAGTTGGACGCTCACTAATTACAAATACACAGTGCAAGCTCCAATTTTCTCAAATGGGAGAGAGAATGATCATAAAGCACAATACATTCAATTTACACAAACTTTCATCAAATCAAACGCATAAGAGTGGATAGATGAAGAGACAAAAGGCACATTTATAAAACATTTGCAAAGAAATATGCAAATACTGGATAGAATGACATTTACCTAATGAGGATAACTGGAAAACCACCCCTCTGGCCAAAGGACTGGTGGAGGACCCCTGACTTAGGATCAGGAGACAAAGATTAAAGGATAGGATCAGGACAGGTCTGATACTTACTAGACTTCTCTATTACCCGACGCACCAAGGCGATTCCCTCTCTTTCACTCTCTCCCTCCTCGATATTCTTCCGCAAATCTTCAAATCTAATCAGGCAGTAGTCTGGATCTTCAGAGTCTACACTCGTCTACTCTCTCCCTCTCTCTCGTGCTCAGCTCCCAGCAGCGTTGTCAGCATCATGATGATGTATTCTTAACTGAAATCACTCTAGTTATAGTCTTTATTTCTTCATGTCCCACCCTCAAGTGTTGCAGCTTTACTAAACTATGGAATATGATTGGACGGGGTTAGGGGTGTCTTCATCATCCCAAGCTGACGTATTCATTTTATTAGTAAAACCTATTGTTTGTTAACCCTGCCCCTTCTACTCATTCATATATTCTATTTGAAACATGCATATTTTGTTGCAAATGCCATAATTCACTCAATACAGGCTTCATAGTTGACTGTTACATCTTCTTCTTTTCCCATCCTTTCTGTCCTTGAATCTTGGCAGGCTTTCAGCTCCTTCTGTGTCATCGGTCATTTCATGGTCTCATTAAGCATGCGCAGCTTTCGCCATTTTCTTTTTCAGTCATGGATTAGCAGGCCCAAATATACACTATTAATAAAAGAGTCAAAAACTGATATTTTTTTGAACATGTAATTCTCACTGTTCACCACCCACTTCTACTCTATCCCAAGTGATTATTATTTCTCTTAGGCATAAGCGTTAATTGCAGCAGCTTTCTTTTTAAATCAAGCAAGCATATGCCGGGCATGCGGTACCTCAAGACCGCGTTTCGGTTCTTCTTGCGCATGCGTGAGAGTTTTCCCTCTCAAAGCGAGTCACATTATTTCATGCGTCATTCAGGTTTGCACATGCGCAAAGCGTTTTAACAAGTTAAAGCCGGTTTTAATCATGCTGCGTTTTATTTCTCATTAATTCAAGCATGCGTAAGCTTTTCTGCCCATGTTTCTGTGTTGTGTGCATGTTAGTTTCGCCTTATCTATTAATAAATGATTAGTGAAAGTTAATAGAAGATTCGATCGAGCAAGTTTCATTTTTCTCAAATCCTTGCTCTATCATCACTACAATAACCATAAATACTTTGCAGGTAATGCAGGATTGTTTAGAGGCCCCCAAATGAAATCCCCATTAAATCTCCATAGAATCACAGAACGCAGGGCCCAGTGCCTCTGTTCTTCTACTAACAAGAACAACTGAGTGCCCACAGTAACTCACCCAGCGTTGCTGAATGCAGATGTAACCCTGTGACACCCAACCCTTCCTGTGTGATGGCTGTCTAGAAAGTATGCACAAAGTATAGCTGTCACCCGGGCCTAGACGTGTATTGAAGTCAGGATGCAAAGCACAAAGAGTCATAAGCACGGAGAAATGCCCACCTTTTAAAAGTGTCATTTCTAAAATAGTAATGTAAAATCCAACTACACCAGTAAGCAGGATTTATCACCACTACTCACAACATACCAAACATGGTAACACTGCTCCTTTCTGATCAGGAATTACCACTTAAACACATATAAAGGGATTTCCAATGCTAGCCTATGAGAGGAGTTGACCTCAAGTAGTGAGAAACAAAATAGGCTGCTTGTAACTATAAGGACATGCCACACAATAAGGGCACATACCCTACCTTTTACTCACACACCACCCTGCCTTAGGGCTACCTAGGGCCTGCCTTAGGGGTGACCTAGGTGTAATAAAATGGAAGTTTAATGCTTGGCAAGTACTTTTAAATGCTGAGTCAACATGGCAGTACACTGGATACACAGGCCCTGCAGTGATATGCAGAGAAGCTACTTCTGTGTGTGGCACTAGCAGTGCTGCAGGACCACTAGTAGCATTTAATTTACAGGCCCTGGTTATATGGGATACCACTGTACAAGGGACTTACATATAAATTAAATATGCCAAACAGGTGTAAAGTAAACTTATCATACTATGGTTTAGGGGAGAGAGCACATGCACTTTAGCACTGATAAGCAGCGGTAAAGTGGCCAGAGTCCTAAAGCCAGCTAAAAGGAGGTCAGAAAAATAGGAAGAAGGCAAAAAGTTTGGGGCTAACCCTGCAAAATGGTCCAGGTCCAAAAGGGTGCCAACACTTGCCTTGTTCTATCTGCCTCATGTGGGCCTCACAACACTGCCTCGATTAGTGAACGTCTATGTTGGCCTTGCAGAAAATCCCATAATGAGCAATAGGCAGGAGTAAGCTGGCAAACATGGTGTTATGTTAACCTTGTTTTAATGTTTGCCCAAAGTTGCTACCTAGAAGCAGCTGAATTGATTGGAATCAAAAGATAATTGATATGGTGATCTGAAGCCCTAGCTGAATGTAGGTAACTAATTACTGATATTTAACAAGCTAATATGACATAAACCAGACCATCATCCAATGTACTAAACAGAGACACAAACATTTGTATGTACACATATCTCACATATTTATTCAGAATGAAATGATACACTTTTAATGATAAATTCTCAAAATTGGTCAATTCTTAACATGTTCACACCAACTGTGGCCTAGCCTCTCGGGAGAGATCTACAGTGCCTTGATGTAATGCTGTTAGCTCAGATCAATGATTGCACAATTACCTATCAATACAGCACTGTCTTGATTTGTTAATGTCTAGAACTGCTTTATGTCCCTAGCCATTGGGTAACAAATAGGTCCTTGTGGGGTTGTATGACGATATATTAAGGTCAATTATATTGATCTGCAATTCTATTGGATTCAACACTTTTCCTACCACTGCAGCATCATGGTAAATATATCAGTATTATATTGCATGTAAACTGTCTACAAATTCCTATTAGCTACTACATTCATCTGGTATTCTTATACTTAGGTTGCATTATAGTGGGGCGACGATGTAGTGCATGTGATATAATTGTCATGTAATATAATGCATGCAGTATAGTGAGGAAAGATACTTCAACCCAAATATATCAATTTCACTACCAGTAGGAAATTTCTATGAGATTTACAGAAGCGACTAAAAACACCCATGCAAAGGCCATACGTTCAGAAAGGCACAAAAATATGGCTGTCGAGAGAAGCCATGATTTGTATACTGCTACTTTTTCATTTTCTCGCAAATGTTTCTATTGAACTAATATTTTCATTTTATTTTACTGTTGCATAATCAGTGTCAGCTTCTACTTAATTAGCCCCCATCATGCACATGAATAAAAACAAAGCAAGCGATTCACAAACTGAATTTTGTAAAACGTTTTGAAGTACTTCAAAACACAATACAAAATATGTTTCACAAACCTATGTGCATAGTTTAACCCTCCACCTCTTCTATATTTTTCTGTGTGGCGATCTCTGCCCCAATTGTGGAGACTCCACACACATAAGTATACATTTTAGTAGCAACTGTGGAAGGGATAGGGGACAGGCTGGAAGTGGGATGTACTTACTATTAAAGGGGAGGGATTGGGAGAAATAAGGAAAGGCTAAGGAAGGTTAGGCTAGGGAGGAGTTTATGAAGGGACTTATACACATCCAAAGAAAAATAAGCCCATTGCTAATCACAAACTGCCCCGCTAAAGTTACTGCAGCCAAAATGAGACCTAAAACAGTAGTAGATTACTCCAGCTCAGAGCTGGAGTAAGTTCAGCCCCACAGTGATACTGCAACAACTTCCTATAAAAATGAATGAAGTTAGGGATTAAAACTAAAACCCCGGAGGAAATAATTTTCAATTAAATGAAATCATTTAGAATAGTTCAAAATAAAAATATACATGTTAAACAAATACTAAAAATGAAACATATTTCTTATTATAAATTAATGTATTATTATTTTTCAATTTAAGATTGATGTACCAAATAATTTTAACTACAATTACATTTCTTTTCATTAATTCTGTATATTGCTTAGAATAATTATCAATGCATAATAAAACTGTCATTTTTTACTTTAGTTGGGAATTAATGGTTTTCATTTAAACTTGAGAAAATAATGGTAATGCAATTAACTTATTTACATTAATTGAACAATTATTTCAAAATGTTATTGGTGCTGTAGCATTTTTTCTTTAGTTCTACATTTAAAATACACAAATGTTAATTATATATATATGCACATATATATATAATTTAACATACATATAAATTAAAATATATCTTTTTTCCAAGTTTAATAAACGTTTTTACTTTTCTCTATACTTCAACACAGGGAGGCTCTGCAGTTGAGGAGGAGATCTTCATATGGTATAGTAAAAACTGCAGAGAGTACACAGCTCACAGTAGCCCCAAAGACAAGGGAATGGATCACAATATTTGGGACTGATAAAGATATTGTTTCAGGAGCTAGTTTTTAACTTTCTCTAGAACTACTTGAAACAAATATAACCATCACAGGAATATTGTTTCACTGATTGGGTCCTTGGAGAGAGAATGTCATGCTCGGTGGCTAGACAGAATATGCCAGGTTACAACACATGCCATTACAAAGCGGTCATTACCACGACCACGTTGTTACATCGCAGACCATTAAAACGCAAGTCATTACAATGACTTGCTGTGGTGGGGGGGGCTGGAGGGAGCGCTGGATGTTGGAACAGTATAATTTACTATTCAAACTCCAGTCTGTGCAACAGTAGGGAAGGTGTTGGATTTAAAACCCAACACCTTCTGCCCCCTACAGCAAGTTGTTGTAACGGCTTGCACTGTAATGGCATGCAATGTGTAAACATCGTTGTAAACAATGTTTACCAGCGAGACATGAACAGTTCAATGAAGTTTCATGAAGAGTTTCTCTCCAGGATAATCAAGCTTATTGACGACCTTGAATGTGATGCAGTTTGCTTTTATTATTATGAGGACAGCCAGTGTAGTTCTCTTAGGGTTGATTTGATGTAGTTATAGTTCCTTTAACAAATGAATTGGCTAACAGCTGATGGCAAGATAGCTTCAGACAGGCTAGCGACAAATCAGAGATTCTCGGTAAGAGAGCAGTGCCACCTTCGAAATGTGAGAGTACAAAGGACAGGATAGGTGAAAAGGAAGTTAAGAATTATTTAAAGTATGACTTGAATTTCCAAGGACATCTAAGCTGTAGCTAGGATGTGTGTGACTTTGTTTTTATGTAGTCTGTGATGGAAATGCTAGAACAGATGTACTTTCCATGATTGGTGGGTGTGGGGGTGTAGCCATCCATCAGGCGATTTCACGGAGTAATGTGCAAATCTCGATTTGCCAGTTACCAACATTAATGAGACTGACTTGATCATGTTGGTATCAACTATTGCATGTCATAAATATTCCACCTTGATTTGGAATTGAAACAGACTTTTAGTTATTTGATGAAGTTAGTCAGCAGCATTCTCATCTAGAGTTATGATTATTGACCTATTTTTGTATTTTTGCAATTTCAGGAGGCAAGTGTCAACTTCATCTGTGGTCAAGGGGGCATCATCCATGATGTGTAAGGTAGCAGTCTTTCTGTTGCAGGATGCTCTAAAGCCAGGCTGCTAGATGGGCAGTAGATATTTAGCACTGATGTGCTCTTAGAATTGAACATAGACTGCCTTTTCAATGATCTTGCCAAGTAATGATAGCTAAGTGATGGACGGGTAGTTGACGAGGTCATCATGTTCTAATGTAGGTTTCTTTAGGAGTAGGAGGACCTGGTCGGTTTTCAGAACTTCTGGGAAGATGCCATGAATTAAAGCGGCATTGACAATGGTAAGTAGGGATAGTAGAGTTACCCCAGAGAGAGCTTTGATGAAGGAAGATAGTAAGACATCATCATCAAAAGAATTGGCTTTGAGGGAGGTAAGTATGTCAGTGAGATCTGAGAGATGGGGTTCTGAAGGCTGACCATAGCAGGATTTTAAGGGAAGGGGTGGGTGTAAGAAATGAAGCAGACTTGGTGTAGTCATATCTGTATTCTTTCTCTGAAGAAGAGCTTGATTACATTCCACTGTCATGAGTCACTTATCTGAACTCCAGGAGGTACTGAATGGGCGACGCTAGTCCTGTAAGGTCCTTAAGGACTAACCTCAGGAGCAGCCTATGAATACCGCACCGGCGTTAGTCCCCAAAGGGAAGGGGGGTTGGGAATGAGAGAAGAGAGAACACGTTGAATGTGTTGAGGTCGGGATGCGTCTCCAGGCCATGGGCTGGACTTGATGCCACTGAGTACAAGGAACTGGTTTCTGTTCACAGCCGCAAACCGTATATCTGTGAATCACAGGCTCAATTAGTACTTGCACCACGTACTTGTTATGTTATGTTATATACGTTACATAAGTAGGCTCAGCACTCAGTTACACATACCAAAGGTTACCAGTGGTCACACTTCACATTGAGTTTCACCTCAGTGGTTCACACTCTTATGTTCTTTCTCATTAGAAGTTACATGGGTTAATGTGATAAAAAGTTGCACTTGAGCTCGACTTCATTCTCCAGGGAATTCTCACTTATTTCAATGTTCATTTCATACAGTCTTGTGCTAAAAGCGTTGCACACATAGGTAGTACCTATACAGGATATGCAATCCAAAATGTGTCCAAACAGTGAGTCTTAGGAATATCCAATGTTTCTTTGCTGAGGTCAAAGAAGTGTTCAAAAGTTGTACTTTGCATGCACTGCACGCTTCTACCAATGGCATCCTTGTGGGCACTTGCGTAAGTTCTAAAAGCACACCAATGCTGAGTCGTAGGAAATTGGGCTTTAAGGCTTTGGCCTCGCTTCGCGATGCTCGCTATGCGCTGACCGTCTTTACCTTGTGCAGCTTTCTGTTGACTGCGTGCGCAGACGTGCCGAAAATACCTTTAATTCTTTTCCTTGTTTGTTTTCCTTACATGCTGTTGATGCAGATCTGTGCAGTGGAAGCAGGAGGTCGCGGGGGATGGGAACAGCCCATACGTTTATCCGGAACTGGAGTCCTAGTGAGTGGTCTGATGCCAAAAAGGCTAAGCGGCTGTGTCATGAGGGTGGGGTTTTAATAGCTGCACCCTCCCAATATAGCCGCCAGCTAGTTTCATTTCATGCAATGCACATGTTAGCAGTTTGGTGGTGTCTGAGCAAGCGCTCGGCTGCTTTTTAAACAAGCATTGGTCCATCTTTATGCTTCTGTTGGTGTATTCATTGACAGTGCTGATATAATACTTGCGCAGTTAGTGTTATAGTTAGTGTTATTCTAGGAACTGGTTGTTAAAATTTCGAAAATAAGAAGGCTTTCATTTGAGTTGAGTTATGTCTTTTTATTTTATTTAATGAATTGTAGATTGACTTTTTGGCACACAGTCAAAACAGTGTATAAACCATTTTCGACTTTATCACATAAGAATGTGTTCATGGATATTCATTCTAGGTTCATTGGTATCTTATGTTTTGTAGGACACAAGACTACTCAAAATAAGAATCCTTTTTCCAGTAGCCCCAACACAGTACAACTAATTGCATATGGAATCATTACACTTTCTATCTTTACACTTGGTATTCCTTTTCATTTTAAAAGTGGTATTCCTCACTCATACATCTTCCTATTAATCTGTTCTTTTGTCACCCTCATAACTTCTTCACATAGTTGCTTTGTCTCACCTTTAATCCTTAGGGTCTAATTACGATGTCGGGCGGATTTAAATCCGCCCGACACCGTCTTGGTCCTGGGTCCGACCGAACTCCGGTCGGCGGTCCTGACCGCCTAATTAGGATGCGACCGAACACAGTTTGGTCACATTCCTACATTTCCCTATGGGAGCATGCATTGCGGCTGTAAACCGACCGTAATAAATGCTCCCGTAGAGAAATGGGAGGTGCTATTCATCCATGCACCCCGTGGCACACAGAGTGCAGGGATCAACAGGGGGGCACCTAGGGTGCCCCCTCAGCTCCCAACTGGGGGGCACACACACAAGTGGGCCCTGTTGAGGGCCCCCAAGCACGCTTACAGACCGGCATGGAAACCATGCATCGTAATCCCAAGGGCGGAAAGGCCAGCCCTTTGGGATTACAAACCGGTTCCGACTGGCTGACAGGCTCCTTGAGCCTGTCAGAAGCCAGCCAGAATGACCGGCCGGTTTAGTTTCCGACCGCCAGCATTGTAATGCAGTGGTCGGAAAGTAATCTGAGGGGCCGATTACGATGCTGCCCGGAAAGCTCTGACTATTGGTCAGAGCCTTACGGGAAGCATCATAATCGGCCCCTTAATTACATCACCATCTTCTTAATACCTCTCCTTCCAACATATTTTCTTCAACCATCACCTTTCCATTTCCCATGCTTTTTACTGAACCTAGGGCGAGATATACAACCCTTTTTAGGTCGAGCCTAGAGTAGCGCGCAAGCGCTGCTTCTGGCAAAGACTTTATGTAGTGGGCATTTGAAAGCTGACCACACGCTCGTGCACAATGGCCTTTTTCGTGCGGTTACCCGCACGTTTCAGGCACGATGCACGAGCATGTGGTCAGCTCAGCAGGCTGCCGCGCTCGCCCCGCTCATCTCTGAGCTGTTGATGTCTCTGCTGTCCAGCGCTTCACTTGTGCTGACGCTGCCTCCCTACTCTGTCTTTTCTCTGCTGCAAGCAGGCAGCCGACTTCCCTCCCCCTGTGTTTTTGCCTAGTTGGACCTTACAGGGGCTCCCACAATATAACTTGCCCTCCCCCCCTCCGATAGATAGATACCAGTGTGTGCGTGTTCGTATACCCGATTGTACTGATGGCAAACATACATTTGAAAACATGTATGTATACCTGTGAAGGTGCACACGAGTTTGTATGTATGTGCATATAGTAAAATACAAGACTAACGCGAATACATAAGAATGCGCATTTGCGTGCGATGCATATGTGACTGTATACTATTGTACATGTGTGTGTGCTTGTGCAAGCACATGGGCGCATAACCGTGACTGAAAAGCACAGTTATAGTGCACTATCCCTTTACACAGCCCCTAGGGTACCACCCTTAAGTGCAAGCGCGTGTAACGGTGACTGTAAACGTGTGTGAGTGAGGACACTTCTATGGATCTCTGTACCACGAAGCACTATGCTCGAAGTACCACTCTGAGTCCAGGTGTGCAGGGGCCACAGGGAGATACCCATTGGCACTTACGGTGACTTACCCCACAGGTCAGGCTAGCAGCGCAGACGGTGCCTCAGCGGGCGGGCAGCACTCCCAGATCTAGTGCTTCGTGCACCTTCATCCGCCGCTGGTTCTTCCTCGAGGCGCCCTGGTGTCTCGGATTCAACTCACACTTAATTGCCTGGTCCCTCGGGGAGCTCTGCTGGGGGCACACCAGCTTTGAGGTGGTAACCCCCTTCATCCTTTGCGAGTGTGAATGGATGGGTCTCGCCGCGCGTGATTCCCTCCTCCGAACTTTATTCATAAAAGCCTTCCTTCCCGCACTCAACACACCCATTAGCATGTACTGCAGTGCTGCATGTGCCTTCTTACAAGAGTACCTACACTGGCCCTCATTTAATAATAGGCCTGTATTTAATCTCACACCCGCACTCTGCATCCAATAACAGTCGCCCCACCCATGTCTGGCACTAACCTGTGTATTCGCCGGATGTCCCCCTTGCATGTAATCAAGGGCATGCCCCCATCCCTCAATAAAATAAAGCTCCCCTGTATGTCATCACTGGTAGGGTCCTGCCCACGGAATAACAGGCAGGTCTCTCCTGCACACAAACACAGGACGCTCTTTACTGCATGGGGTCCAGAAGCATGTCCGTCCTTCTGGCAATCAAAGGCACGCCCAAACGCCCAATAACAGGAGGCTTCCCTCCATGCAGTCAATCCCAGGTCATGTAGCATGGACCAAGGGGAAAGGTGGTCCCTCGTGCTTGTAGTCACCAACAGGTATCTCTTGCGTGCCAGCACTTCTACATGCCTGCAAAACATCTGCCCCACTGCATACCTTCACAGTCTTCTGACTACTCCATACACCTGCTTTGAGCATGCACTTGTAGTCAGGTTTGGCTTATATGTACTCCACATAATACCACTCAGTGCCATATAATTACACGCCACATACTTACACTCTACTCTATGCAACATAAATACACTCCACATAATACCACACAGTGCCACATAATTATATGCTACATAATTACACTGCACTAAATGCAACATACACTCCAAATACCACTTAGTGCCACATAATTACACACCACATAATTACACTCTACTGAATGCAACATACACTCCACACAATACCACTCAGTGCCACATAATTATATGCTACATAATTACACTGCACTCAATGCAACATACACTCCAAATAATACCACTCGGTGCCACATAATTACACGCCACATAATTACACTCTACTGAATACAACATACACTCCCCATAATACCACTCAGTGCCACATAATTACACGCCACATACTTACACTCTACTCTATGCAACATAAATACACTCCACATAATACCACACAGTGCCACATAATTATATGCTACATAATTACACTGCACTCAATGCAACATACACTCCAAATACCACTCAGTGCCACATAATTACACACCACATAATTACACTCTACTGAATGCAACATACACTCCACACAATACCACTCAGTGCCACATAATTATATGCTACATAATTACACTGCACTCAATGCAACATACACTCCAAATAATACCACTCAGTGCCACATAATTACACGCCACATAATTGCACTCTACTGAATACAACATACACTCCCCATAATACCACTCAGTGCCACATAATTACACACCACATAATTACACTCTACTCAATGCAACATAAATACACTCCACATAATACCACTCAGTGCCATATAATTACACGCCACATACTTACACTCTACTCAATGCAACATAAATACACTCCACATAATACCACACAGTGCCACATAATTATATGCTACATAATTACATTGCACTCAATGCAACATACACTCCAAATACCACTCAGTGCCACATAATTACACGCCACATAATTACACTACTGAATGCAACATACACTCCACACAATACCACTCAGTGCCACATAATTATATGCTACATAATTACTCTGCACTCAATGCAACATACACTCCAAATAATACCACTCAGTGCCACATAATTACACGCCACATAATTACACTCTACTGAAAACAACATACACTCCCCATAATGCCACTCAGTGCCACATAATTACACGTCACATACTTACACTCTACTCGATGCAACATAAATACACTCCACATAATACCACTCAGTGCCATATAATTATACGCCACATACGTACACTCTACTCAATGCAACATAAATACACTCCACACAATACCACTCAGTGCCCCATAATTATATGCTGCATAATTACACTGCACTCAATGCAACATACACTCCAAATAATACCACTCAGTGCCACATAATTACACGCCACATAATTACACTCTACTGAATGCAACATACACTCCACACAATACCACTCAGTGCCACATAATTATATGCTACATAATTACACTGCACTCAATGCAACATACACTCCAAATAATACCACTCAGTGCCACATAATCACACGTCACTATTACACTATTCAATGCAACATAAATACACTCCACATAATACCACTCAGTGCCACATAATAACATGCCACATAATTACTCTACTCAATGCAACATAAATACACTCCACATAATACCACTCAGTGCCACATAATCACACGTCACAATTACACTCTATTCAATGCAACATAAATACACTCCACATAATACCACTCAGTGCCACATAATTACACACCACATAGTTACACTATACTCAATGCAACATAAATACACTCCACATAATACCACTCAGTACCACATAATTACACGTCACATAATTACACTCTATTCAATGCAACATAAATACACTCCACATAATAACATTGTGCCACATAATTACACGCCACATAATTACACTCTACTCAATGCAACATAAATACACTCCACATAATACCACTCAGTACCACATAATCACACGTCACAATTATACTCTATTCAATGCAACATAAATACACTCCACATAATACCACTCAGTGCCACATAATTACACACCACATAGTTACACTATACTCAATGCAACATAAATACACTCCACATAATACCACTCAGTACCACATAATTACACGTCACATAATTACACTCTATTCAATGCAACATAAATACACTCCACATAATAACACTGTGCCACATAATTATACGCCACATAATTACACTCTACTCAATGCAACATAAATACACCCCACATACCACTCAGTACCACATAATTACAAGCCACATAATTATACACTACTCAATGCAACATAAATACACTCCACATATTACCACTCAGTGCCACATAATTACATGCCACATAATTACACTCTACTCAATGCAACATAAATACACTCCATATAATACCACTCAGTGCCACATAATTACACGCCACATTACACTCTACTCAATGCAACAAAAATAGACTCAACATAATACCACTCAGTACCACATAATTACATGTCACATAATTACACTCTATTCAATGCAACATAAATACACTCCACATAAAACCACTGTGGCACATAATTAGATGCCACATAATTACACTCTACTCAATGCAACATAAATACACTCCACAAAATACCACTCAGTGCGACATAGTTACACGCCACATAATTACACTCTACTCAATGCAACATAAATACACTCCACATAACACTCAGTAACACATAATTACATGCCACATAATTACACTGTATGTACTCAATGCAACATAAATACACTCCACATAATACCACTCAGTGACACATAATTACATGCCACATAATTGCACTCTACTCAATGCAACATAAATACACTCCACATAAATGCACTCTATACCACATACCACCAATCAACATAAATGCACTCCACACCATGACACAATTTCACTAAGCATAATTTCACTCAACACCACAGTTCCAGGCCACACAATTCAACTCCACACATTTCCAATACACACCGCATAATTACACACCAAACAACATATTTCAACTCCACAATCCACAACGTACCTCCAATCTACACCATATAGTGTCACCACCTGAGCACCAAACATCATTCACCACCACCATTTTGCATCAGCGCACCACCTAAGCATCACGTCAGTCTGCCCTTGGAATCTGGCATCTGTTGATTCTCCCCTAGTGTCCGTCCGCTGCTCGTGTTCTAATTAAATTACTGTTTTCAAACCCCCACTCCCCCGTTATTTATGTCCCGCTCCCCCATAACAATTTTTTTTATAACAAACAAGCATGAGAACAGGCAGGAAGAAGTTGCCAGCAGTGCAAGTACAAAAAAACTAGAAGACATTTTTTATGTTAAAATCTTTTTTTAATCAGGTTTTTCAGTTTTATATAATGTCGTCTTCGTTTGTATAAAGGTAACAAAAATGCTTAACACTTTTTATTATAACTTTTCAACATAATGCACAGCAGCCACAATGCTCTACAACATAGCCAAAAGTTCTGGCTAAACACATAAGGTCCCAAAGGCGAGACCTATTGGCTATGCCAATGCTTGTTAACATTTGTGACTGCTAAAAAGGGTATGTACAAACCCTATTTTGCAAGTCGGTAACCTATTACTGACTCACAAACTAGGATTTGCGAGTTGCTATTAGGAAGGGGCGTGCCAGGGGCATCCTTTCCGATTGTTTTACGACCACAAATACGGTCGCAAAATAATTGCAGTTACCACCTTCTTCAAGTAGGGGGCAAGCCAGTTATAAATGGGAAAGGGTCCCCAGGGAACTGCCTCCCCTTTGTGAATGGTTGCAAACATATTTTTTTAGAGCAGGCAGTGGTCCCACGGAACACCGCCTACTCTTAAAAAATGAAACAGAAACGTTTCATTTTTCTTTTTAAAATGCAACCCGTTTTCCTTTACGGAAAATGAGCTGCATTTAACAAAAAAAATAGTTTATTTAAAAAGCAGTTACTGACATGGTGGCCTGCTGAATCCCAGCAGGCCTCCATCTCTGTGAGGGCTGGCCATTTCCAATGGCTCGCAAATTGCCACCTACCTCATGGATACTGATGAAGCAGGTCATTTGCGACCCCATTGGGAGTTGCTAAATGTGTCTGAGACACATTAGTATATTCATTTGTGTGAGTTGCAAATTGCAAGTCACAATAAATCGGAATTTGCAACCCGCAAAATGGAATGGTCGTATATGTCCTTCATGAAAAATGTTTCAATCACTCGTTTTAGCGTGAAACAAACCTTGGTTAACCTTTTTGACTCCCGGGCCCTAATTATAAGTGCCCCTTTAAATTCTGGGGCGGGCAGTATTCCGGTTACTGCACATAACACAATTATCAGTTTTGCAGCTAATACTGTACTCAACATTTTCTCCTGGTAAATTTAATGGGAAGAAAAAGGCACGTTAATTACTTGCTCATGAGGTTTTGGATGCAGCAAGCACCACACTCTACAAGCTATTCTCCTAAAACTTGCAACAGGTGATAACTGTTGACATGATGAATTTCGAACACCTGGTGGCAGTTTGATTTGGGTGCAATGATTATCACATTCAATAACTGGCCACTTATAGTAGCCACAGTCCATTCTTAGTCCTCAACTATCACCTCCACTTTCTGGGTATTTTTGTCTCTGTCATGATGTACTCTATGTGCATTTGCACCTTCTTTCTTAACTCTACACTACTGCCACACAAAAATTAGTTCTCTATTTCTTATGATTTGGGAAGAGAGAAGCCTGCCACAAAGTTTAGCATGGGTGGTAGTTCCTCTGCATCTCTTTTAAAATTGTGTTTGCCAAGAGACTTTTGATGGAGCAAGGTCTCGTAAGAAAGACTTGCTCGGAAGCAATCCTCTCGCTTTACTCATTAACAGAATTACTAACTATGTATCGTAAATAATAACACACACCACAGAAACACGCGGGTTAGCGAAGCCTGCTTATGTATGTACTAACGACAGATAACAATGAAAACTGACTAATACCGCTTTAAACGGGGAAACTGTTGTGCGCATGCGCCAATTGCATCTACGCAATATGGCAAACTAACGCTTGGAGGGAAATTCTAGCGCATGAGCATGAGCAGAAGATACTAAAATGGAGTCTTGAAGACTCGCGTGCATGGCATCTGCTCAGCTAAAATGAAAACATGCTATTTTACTAATGCTAATGCGGGGAAAATATTAATAAAAGAACGGGACTAGAGTAGAGGTGGGGGGTATACAGTGAGACCATTTATTTTATGAAAATAACATTTCTCTTTCGACTTTATTATTAATGTGCATTTGGGTCTTTCTCGTATAACCAGACTTGATGAAATGACGCAACACTTGCGCATGCCTACAGAGTGAAGCTATGAAGGTCAATGACGAGACATTTGAATGGAAGCCAATTCGTAGTGACTTGTCCTGGGAACGGATGGTGAAAAGTTCAGCGATGTGATGTTCTATTCTTTATAGTGTCATAAATGTTTGCTACATGAAGTGGATGGGAATAAAATCTTGAATAAAAATTAAGGGGAAGGGTCTGCGAACAATAGTCTAATAGAGTATATTGATATGTAAGCATGGTGTGATGATCATCCCCCCTTGCCTGACCAATTAGATTTTGTATTTTTACGATATTGTAACTTTAGTGGGTGGTACATGGTGAACGAAGGAACTGGAGCAAGGTTACCGACAAGCAACTTAACTCCACCCTCACCCGAGACAACCACACCTGGGCACCCGACGCAAACAGCGCAAACGACGCAGCCAGAGAACTCCACACCTGGATCTCCAACTGCGCAGATGAGCTCGCCCCGCTATGCAACCCCGACAGACAACGCCCCAGGAAAGCCGCCTGGTTCACAACCGCTCTCCAAGAAGCCAGATGCACCTGCAGACGCCTGGAGAAGAACTGGAGAAACACCAAGACAATCGAAAACCACACCACCTACAAGGACGCCATGACGGACTACCACAACTAGATCAGAGCCACCAAAAGGAACTTCATCCACAACAAAATTCTGGCCAACTCCACCAACTCCAAGGAACTTTTCAGTGTCATTCAAGAATTCACCAACCCACGCAGCGAAGCCACAGACATCACCCCATCCCAAGACCTCTGCGACAAGCTTGTAACCTATTTCCACCTCAAGATCAAAAACCTGTACGACAACTTAATCGACCATCCACCAGGCACCACAGACGGCCCCCTGCCCCCCAGAAACACCAGCCAGCCCACCATCTCCAACTGGACACCGATCACGGCCGAAGACACCGCCTCGACCATGAAAAGCATCCACTCGGGGGCCCCCACCAACCCCTGCCCCCCTCACTTCTACCACAGAGCCATGGCCGCCATCGCACCCAAACTACAACGCACCATCAACACCACCTTCAAAACAGGCACCTTCCCAGACGACTGGAAGCGCGCAGAAGTCAGTCCCCTGCTCAAGAAGCCCACAGCTGACCCCACCGACCTCAAGAACTATCGGCCCATCTCGCTCCTCCCCTTCGCAGCCAAAGTTGCAGAGAAAACAGTCAACAGGAAACTGACACGATTCATTGAAGAGAACGCCGTCCTCGACCCGTCCCAATCCGGATTCCGAAGCAACCACAGCACAGAGACCGCCCTACTCGCCGCCACAGATGACATCCGCACCCTCCTGGACCAAGGCCACTCCGCAGCCCTCATCCTACTCAACCTATCAGCGGCCTTCGACACCGTCTCCCATCGCACACTAGTCGTCAGACTACACGACGCAGGCATACAAGGAACAGCCCTGGACTGGATCCGATCATTCCTCACCGGAAGAAGCCAAAGGATCAGACTCCCACCCTTCCTCTCCGACCCCACGAAAATCACCTGCGGAGTCCCACAGGGTTCATCACTGAGCCCCACCCTCTTCAACATTTACATGGCCCCCCTTGCAGCCATCATCCGACATCTCTTGACTGGGGGTGAATGCATTATTTTTTCAGCATTCCGTCCATCATTTGTTCGCCCAGCCCTGCATCCAAACCACACCTTGCACAACTGAAGGCTATGCGTGGCAGGGGTAGGATGGCCGGGTGGATGCAGAGCCTTCCCATATCCAATCTTCAGCTAGGCAGAGTAGGGTCTGGATGTATGGTCAGTGGTGCAACGTCCAACTACTAATATTCCTTTATTTAATAATTTTAAAAAATTCAAACTCATTGAAAAAGCACATTTCAAAAGTAATGTTGTGTCAGATGGTGCCAACACTGTAACTGTGTAAAACAAAACCTAAGACATTCACTAAAAAACACAGTTAAAGTGACTTTATGGTTCCTCATAAAAACCTGAAAACCCCTGAAATTCACCCATTATGGTCCGCTACCGAACCATAACTGGAGCCTCCTAGTTCTGCTTCAGATTTTTCATTGAATACTTAGGACCTCATTATGAGTGCCCTAGATGCGGTGGTGTTAGTATTGCACCACTGGATGTGAGGCTCTGATGAGATAGCATTGACAGGAATTCTAAGTTACACCTTTAGAATTCCGGAGATAGGAGGAATTAATTTCTAATCCAAAATCCCCATTACTTCTCCGTTCTCCCCACTTTTTCTGTTGGAGATTTCAGCTCTATTTGGCAGCCCGTGTTTCTGTGAATCATAGAATCTCGATTGTGCTGGTAACTGTTGTTACTGGCCCCATCAGAGATTGCTACAGGAATGAATACCAAAATTGTATCACTTTTTTTTAGTGTGTTTGCTCTAGTTTGTACCATTTGTACTCTTCCAATTGACTGTATTCTAGTGAAGTGCATTGGTGGACTCTTAAGTGAAGGTTTTCCAGAATGGTCACGTATCCTGTCACCACTGGGAAGTAGTTGAGATTAAACATTTCTATTTTCTCTCGATAATTGAGCTGATAGTTCTTTTTTGTCATGATCATTGTGGTACTGGATGGGTTGAATTTATGTACTGTTGATAACAGTATGTACAGAGGTTTTCCTTTACCCATATTTTCATAACCTGTATTATGAACTGAAAAGTAAGCCCCCTGATGATAACAGTGGTCATTTTATTTCTTCACCTCTTAATTGTTCCTCTTCCCCTGTTTGTGATGATGCAAAGTAATTCTTCTTTTCATGATGATTCTGTTGGACAGAGAGGCTCCATTCTCTAGTAAAGATTTTGCTTCATTTTACTGTCCGGCCAGTGACCACAGAGTGTGAACCTTGTGTTAACTTCTCAAATGATAATCATGAGGATGCTGCTTGTGGGAGTGAATTTTACCATTCTCTCCCTCTGGTGGTGATGATTGTGTAGGGCTTCTCCATCTCTCGATTGTTGATATGGAGTTTTTACCCTTTCTACGTGATAAAGATGAATTTGCAGCCCTCTTTCCTACCAGTGTCATGTAGCTCCTCTGCTTATAATGATAGTGAGGAATTGTATTTTGTTCTTGTCAAGATGGTGAAGGAGCTTTTCTTCCAACCACATTTGATGCAGTTGAACTTGGTCAAGGAGTTTCCCTCCTAACTGTTAAGTGACTTTGCATCCTTTGATGATAACATGCAGATTTATTTATTTTATCTGCAATGAATTGTAGGGCTCTTACAGTTCATATGATGGAGTGTTTCTCAAAATGGCAAGACATTGATTTCTTTGAATGGATAACTCTTTGGGATTGTAATGAGTGCTGTCATATTGTTTGGTTTAATAATGGGGTGGATAGTTATCCCTCTTTCCGGTTTATAATGATGAGATGACAAACCCTTACCACCTTCAAAATTCAAGAAGTCTGTCCTTGTCAAATGCGGAAATGGTAAAAATATTACGATACATGTACGATTTCGATTTCATGCTGTACGATTTTATTAATTCAATAAAGATGAACGCAGCAGTTTACCTCACTCAACCAGCAGCGTGTTTGCCTGACCCTAAGATGGCGGTTCATCGTCCAATTTGTGTTGCAGTAGTTCTTACTCCCCTTGCATAAGTGGTCCTCACTATTGCTCTGCCGCTATCAAGGGAAGCCCACACAATTTCCACCATTGCTTAGCGGATCTAGCTTTTGCAATGCCAGACTTCATAATGGTGCCTGCATATATGGTTCCTGGTAGCTTTGCCACCAAGAACACTGCAACCCACCATCAAGGCTCTGCCTGCTCTTCCTCTGCATGCCACCAAAAAGTATCCAACAAGGTCGCCAACTACTTCGCGTCAGCTGAGAAGGGCCCGTCACACGACGAAGGGGAGCAATCTACTCAAATGGCGTTTACCAGAGATGACCTAGGGGCAGCGCTGCGAGACTTTTAAAAAGGAACTGTGCTCAGAGACCGAGCAATATTGCTGATGCCCAGTGGAGCTGCCTAGACAGCTATAGAGGAGATCGGCCCTGGTTTACCCCCTCGGCCGTCACCTACCCAGCCGGACATTGGGCATTGTGCTCGCCGTCTCCCTGCTGTGTCCCCTCCCTCCCCCTCCCTCTGACTAATGACCGTAACATTGCTTCTTTTTTCTTATGTCTTACTTTGCTCTTGTAATGTATGTTAATTTGTAACTTGTAACTCACTGATCCTCATGTAAAGCGCTCTGATACCTCCGGGTCTAGCCAGCGCTATATAAAACTCGTTAAATAAATAAACACGGCCTCAACATCGTATCCTATGCCGACGACACCCAGCTCATCCTCTCCCTCACCAAAGACCCCACCACTGCCAAACTCAACTTCCAGAAAGGAATGCAAGACGTCGCAGTCTGGATGACCAACAGCTGCCTGAAGCTCAACGCCGAGAAGACAGAAGTCCTCGTCCTCGGTAACACCCCTTCTGCATGGGACAGCACCTGGTGGCTGACCGCCCTCGGAAGCCCACCTACCCCCTCAGACCACGCCAAGAACCTTGGCATCGTACTTGACTCATCACTCTCCATGAACCGACAGGTCAACGCCGTCACCTCCAGCTGCTTCAACACCCTCCGCATCCTCCGCAAGACCTTCAAGTGGATACCCCCTGAGTCAAGGAAGACAGTCACCCACACACTCATCACCAGCAGACTGGACTATGGAAACGCATTCTACGCCGGCATCAACAAGTCCCTACTCCGCAAACTCCAGACAGTACAAATCACCGCCGCCAGACTCGTCCTCGGCATCCCCCGACACAAACACATCAGCCAACACCTACGAAGTCTCCACGGGCTCCCCGTGGAGAAAAGAGTCACTTTCAAAATCCTCACTCACGCCTACAAATGCCTACACAACAACGGACCCAAATACCTCAACGACAGAATCAACTTCCACGTACCCAAAAGAAACCTCCGATCTTCCAACCTTGCACTGGCCGAAACCCCGCGCATCCACAGAGTCAGAGCAGGTGGAAGATCCTTCTCTCACATTGCAGCCAAGACCTGGAACGAGCTACTGGCAGACATCAGACGCACCCCCTCCCTGAACACCTTCAGGAAGACCCTCAAGACCTGGCTCTTCGGCTAAACAGATCTGCGGACCACCCCCCCCCCCTCAGCGCCTTGAGACCCTCATGGGTGAGTAGCGCGCTTACAATCCCTGATTGATTGATTGATTGATAATTGAGGTAGTTTAGTTAGTTAGGGGGAGTTCATGTTGCTGAGATGCTGACGCAGGGAGGGATGCTGTGAGATGCTGATGAAGAAGCAGAATGCAGAACCTTCTATCCTAATTTAATTGGGTTAGATAAGAAGAACGCAGAAGGATCTCGAGGAGGAAGAGAGTGTCAGAGAGGGGTGCGACGCAGTCGTCGATATTCTAGAGAGGTGACCTATCCTGTCCTGAACCCTGTCCTGAAGTCTATGTCTCCTGAACTATCCTGGGGACCTTCACCAGCCCTTTGGCCAGGGGGTTGGTCTTTCACACCATTCTTGGTAACTATAATTTCATGTTATTTGCAAATGTACTTTTCTCTCTGTCCTCTCCCTTTCCGAGCATTAATTATTGTATGAGTCCAAAGTATATGGTTTTGATGTTTAATCAATTGAACTCCTCTCCTGAAGTGAGGGTGTCTACACTGTATTTTTGAAATGGTTCACGTGCACTTTATTTTAGATAAAGATTTAAAACTTTCCTGAGTCTGTGATTATTTTCGTCAAACTAAGAATAGTTAAGGGTTAAGTTCATTATCACCATCAACTAGTTCCAACTAATGGTCCATCGACCAGAGGAAATAACTTTTTGAACAGTGAAAGTTTAGTTGAGAGAATTAAATAACTAATCTTGAGAAACTAAATGAAAAATAAAACCACTTCAGCAGTTTACTCAATGTGTGTTTTATGGGCCAGATGAGTATATGGTAGTGGAGTATCTGTTGTTGGTTTACCACTGGATCACTTTCATCACCATAAACCTTTCCACCAAGCTGTCAAGTCATACTATGTGTAATTCTAAATTTTTCAGAAAGGCGCATAATTTGTGCACACCTGAAACTTAACCAGCTAAAAACTATTTCTTCTCCTATACCTCAGCCGTTCCTAATCCAAGCATGGCTTTTCTCACTCATGGTGTTAAACTGTGAATTGTAACATTTTGGAGCTTGCCAAATCCCTCGTGTTCTACCTGGATGAAAATCTCAACTTCCAAACATGCGTTATTGCAATGATCATGGGTGCAGACTATGAACTGAGACTTGTCAGATGACTCAAAACAGATATCCCAGATCTAGATTACAAGATTAACATTCAATCTCTAGTCTTAGTGAGACTACAGCTTCCAGTTTGTGTAAGGGAACAAAAACATTTAATCTTATCTCCCTGCATCTTGTCTATCTGAAACGTCTCCATTGACACAAGGAGCCTCCCGAAGCTAGCTCACATTACACAAATAGTCTTATACTCAAGAAAGCCAAACAATCTCGCCCAGAAACTGAGTATCCTAAGAGAATTATGCACATTGAAAAGCAAAGACAACCTTGTTCTCGAAATTTCAAGATTGAAGAAGGAAATGTACTGAAATAATTCTTTACAAGGGCACCTAATTTGTGGAACTCTATCTCACCAGCCACCATGGCAATGTTATGCCGTGAAACCTTTACAAAAGAACTGAAATACTTCCTCTTTTGCTACCTTTTGCAACTATGGGAAGGTTGATTTTGTCTCTGGGACTCAAGGTCAGAGTAGAGTTATGCATTTGCGTGGTATATTTCTGTGTGCTCTTTCCACCCAAATGCCTCCAATCAGGTGCTGTAATCACCTAGGATTTTACCTTTTTTGGGGGTATGGAATTATTTTATTCTATATTGTATTTTATTTTATATCACTCTCTTAACTGAATTTATGATATTAACCTAGGGTAATGCTCTCTGTCATCCATTGGGTCTAGTCCATACTACATAACACCATTAGTAAAAAAATAATAATAAATAAATAAATGGACCCACTCTAAGGAGAGCCCTGATTACTAAAGGAGTTCTAACCTGCTCTGTCACTGTGTAGGATGCTAGGAAAGTCACCACAAGTAAGCAGTATAAGTACCAAACAAGTTCATGGAGATAAGGACGGTGCACCAGAAACGAAGTCAAGGAAAAGCTTCAAGTTTATCCAAATATATCATTTATTCTTTAAGTTTTTTTAAATTCAACCACAGCCAACGCGTTTCGTTCCATTGGAACTTCGTCAGGGCTGAAAAAGCACAAAGATAAAAACGCTAAATACATTGAACACAACACAAAAACTTATACAAACAAACAACATGCATATTACATATATATAAAGAAACAACAAAATCATAATTCTGTTACAAGACTTTAGAACGGCGAAAAAATATACACATATATATATAAACTTAGACAAACAAAGGGGCAAAAAGAGAACAACAAAAATAATGTATGTACACAAAGTATACATAGATTATATAGTGACTAAAATTACAAATAACAAACAATAAACTAAATTATAAAAGTACAACACTAAATTATTGAATCAAGCTTAAAAATGCCTCTCAATTTTTTTTTTAGAAGAGCAGGACACAGAAAGTATTCGAAAAAAGGGAAAGAGAGAAGAGAAAAGACATGATACAAGCAGATCAGCGTTGTAAATCTTAAAAACCTTCGACTGCACAGTCAGAAGCAAAAAAGACAGAAAACAAGTGAACAAATAAGATAACCGAGGGACAAACTCCACCACATTGTTTTTATACAACTAACACAAAGTAACATGAATCACTTATATGGGCAATATGGCAAGGTCCTAATAAATCCTCCATATCAACAAATCACTCCATACTAATATAGCCAGGCAGCGAGCATTCCATATCTCACCTCTGTAACGACAAATAAGTAGAGATGTGCAGCAAATCCCCGCTTGGACAAACAGTATCAAGTAGCTTAAGGTACCGGCCCACACTCCTATTTAAGAGAAAACATTCCAAAATTCTAATATATAGCATATGTTGGCAATAGTCAGAAAGCACGCTGTTATATTTTCAAAAATTTATAAAAACATCTTCTTACCTCCGTATTAATCTGGAGGTTTGCTCGAAGAGGACCGGTCACCCCAAAATGATAATTGGCAATAAAAAGGCCAGTGTAGCGGCCTGTCGTCCTCCGAATTAGTCTAGAGGTGCGCTCATAGGGAAATAGTCACCCCAGGGTGGTAATAGGTAGTCGGTGGGCCAGTGTAGCGGCCTACCGTCCTAAATTGGAGAATAAATGACTATGTAAATATCCCCCTTATTTCCATCACAACCCATTGACAGTATAAATTTTTTGTCACAAAGTAAAAAATTAAAAAAACACTTTGGGGCCGATTCCGATCTCGGTCGGAGGCGCACCCAATACCATTCGGTCGGGAAAAAAGCCATGCGAATGCCTGTTTCCCGACCCATCCGTACAGCAGACCGAACGAGTAAGTACGATGCGCACAACAGCACAGAATCCGGCCGAGTCGTACTCACCCAATCCAGGTCCTGTTCTCCGACCGAGGCGAATCCGGAAACGCTGAATCGAGTCGCACGGAAGGGAAAATGCAGCTCCGTCCGGCCGAACAAGTACGATGCGCTTTCCGTACGTGCCGAACCCGTCGCTACGCACGCCACGTCAAAGCTACCGGGAGAGGCGCACATAAGCTCCGATTCGCGCCACAACACGATCCACGGCTACGAGGCGAACACGCCAGCGACGAGGACGACGCGAAGCGACGAGGACGACGCGAAGCAATGAGAAGGACGAACGACACGAACCAACCATGAATCCCTTCGTCCCGATCATACCAATATTCTACATTTACTACCGGAACAGGCACGGACGCGTACGGCGCAGAAGGTAAGTCAGACACCAACCACAAAACACATACAACACGTACACGACACATCACACACACACAGAGGGATGCAGAATTTACTTACACCAGCAACAGCAGCACCATAGGGGCGGGATGCCCATCACCAATGCCACATATGCACACAGGGGCCTGAATGCGTACCACCACCCCTACCCAGGGGGGGCCGGATGCCAACCACCACTACCACCCTTAGCCAGGGGGGTGCCAGATGCCCACCACCACTACCACCCTTACCCAGGGGGGCTGGATGCCTACCACCACTACCACCCTTACCCAGGGGGGGCTGGATGCCTACCACTACTACCACCCTCACCCAGGGGGGGCTGGATGCCTACCACTACTACCACCCTTACCCAGAGGGGGCTGGATGCCTACCACTACTACCACCCTTAGCCAGGGGGGGCTGGATGCCTGCCACTACTAGCCACCCTTACCCAGGGGGGCTGGATGCCTGTCACTACTACCACCTCTACCCATGGGGGGCTGGATGCCTACCACCAACACCACCCCCACTCATAGGATGGACAATGCATGACACAACCAGCACACCACAACCTAGGGAATGCAAGAAAAAGACATCCCCCCAACACCATGACAAGCGTGTGTAGACTGTGTCAAATGCCTACAACACTGAACATGACTTTGAACATACAATGTGACCCCCTAGCACATGTGCCACACATATATGTGTGTGGCCCCCACAATGCAAGCAGGCCATGACCATTGTGGCAATGGGGTCCAAACCCCCATCATCACAGTGACCAAAAGGTAAGTGTGGGGTCCATAGCTGAAGCACATTTTGAACATTGTGGCAATGGGGTCTAACGCCCCATCACCACAGTGACCAAAAGGTAAGTGTGGGGCCATAGCTGAAGCACATTTTGAACATTGTGGCAATGGGGTCTAACGCCCCATCACCACAGTGACCAAAAGGTAAGTGTGGGGTCCATAGCTGAAGCACATTTTGAACATTGTGGCAATGGGGTCCAAACCCCCATCATCACAGTGACCAAAAGGTAAGTGTTGACAAAGAAAGAGCTGCAACTGCCAAACTGCATGGATGATTCCTGGTCACAGAACATAAAACACATCAGTGGCAAAGTAGTGCATGTGTCCCATTGCAACATAAATTGGGGGAGCCAAATACTGCAGTGCATATAAGACATACCTTTGGCCATGTGCAGACAAACAACACCCATGGGGGCTGACACTGTCAACATTCATCAATGACACAATGACAGAAGTGACCATCAGAATGCAGACCCACATATTTGCACCAATGGGCACACAAATGCAGATACCCTGTGGAGACTGTAGATGTGAGGTGAACAGATACCATACCATGGCAGCAATGGGACACACAAACCATGATCATTGTGCTGACCGATGACCTAGGAGTCCCAGGGACAGCAGGGGAAAGCCACCAAACTACATACAGCCAATAGCACACCCAAGATATGCCAATGCAGTGGTGCAGATGCACAAACACAAACAGGCAGACTCACACTGCACATCATACACAACAGGTGAGGGGGGTGCCAGTGTCCCCAGGCAACCACACAACACATGAGGAGACCTGAATACCAATCATACAGATGTGCATACAGTGCCACACAAAGGTAACTCATGGATCCAAATACCCTATGTGGGCAAGCAGGCATTGTCAGATGAGAGGGAGCACAAATCACACATGTCACACAGGCACGTAGGAACAGCAACTGACACAGCAAGACACAGACACACCACAGCACTACCCCCAGGGCCCCCACAATGTGGTGACCCTGGGCTGCATTACAATCCCACTGTGATGACAAAGCTAAATGTCGTTCACACTGTGAACCACAGTCATGTGTCCTGAGCAACAAACTACCATCACACCTACACAAGCACAAATCAATCAGCATGGACAGTAAGCCAAGGCCAACATGGAGGCAGGGGCCTAGCTGGGCAACAACTCTCATCTGCACACACTCAACACCACACCCCTCGACCTCCAACAATGTGCAGCAGTGAAGCACACATGCACTGGTGACATTGCACATGCACCCATGACTATTCCAGGGTGGTGGGTGGGAACCAAGGTGCAGAAACACATCACACATGGCCACTCAACAAGACTCCTGAATGTCTGACACACTGCACACTACGCTGTACATGGACATGACGGCAATACCACACCAACCAATGGGATCCCAGCCACAGTCACACACCAATGAAGAATCCAAGGTCACCCACAAAGAACACACATAGACAACAACAAACATTGCAGCCCGGACCCTGAGGAGTGCCAGCAGTCACACACACAACGTGTCACAATCACTGAAAGATAACACAAACTGGAAATCACATGACAGGGGCAAACAACAAGTGCCAAGGGGAAACCTGACTGTGACCCATCTGCGTCTGCACACAAACTCAGCCCTGACAGCAAACACACCTATGGGTGACACACTGATGACCAGTAATGTGCCATGCACCCACATCACAGAGAACCCAGGGAGAAGACTTTGGGGGAACATAGGTCAACTCAGCAAGCATCACAAACAGGTACAACACTAGGGATCACAGCATGCACAGCTAAACGGAAGTGAACACACATACATGCACATACAACACACACCTTGGGCGCAGGCAATGTCACAGGAGTACACACTGCCATGAGGGGACTCCACTCCTGTGTGAGGAAAGCTGTGCCATATGTTGCCTCAGTAGGGCCCCATCATGTCAGCTGAGCACTTGGTCACACAATCAACAATTAGCACCAAATGAGGGCTCCCGTCACATCAGCCTGGTCATGGAAGTGCCAACGAAATCATCAGCACAGATCCAACACACTTGTATAGCAATGTTGCACCGACAACACAGATGAGTCCTTCCCCATTGATGCCCAAACCTGCATGTCCAGTGGAGATGGCCACACGGTCAGGGAAGTAGACGAATTGAACAATGGCAGGCACAACAGATGTGCAGGGGTGGAAGCCACAGATGTGAAATAGCTAATCTAAGTAGGAAATCCCATTGCCAAATACTGAACACATGACACCCTCAGATGCTGCTATGGATGACATGGATACACCACAGGATAGGACACATTCCCCCTGGACCACATGGGTTCCTGCACAGTAACACTTCATTATCATGAGACCAAATATCACCATCACTGCAGCAAGGGCATGGTTAGCATCATCAACAACATGTACATCAGAAGCATAAGCACTAGAGAACAGAAAGTTGCTTTATTCAGCATATGTGTGTAATGAAAACAAAGTCCAGAAAAAACACAAAGGCCAATGGCCAGTCCATTGTCAAAGTCCAAACAGGGTGACAGTGGCAGATGTCACCCTACGCATGCCTGCACAAAACCAGGGACAATCCACTAGGAGGGGCAACCGGGGGGCAGGCCAGGCACCGCAGGGACAGGATCAGGGCTCACCAGGAGGAAGCAGGGAAGGGGTGGTGGGTGCTGGAGAGCCACTGACAACTGCAGTGGAGGTGTCTGACATGGTGTGTGCCTGCACAACTGGGGGCATGACTCAGATGTTGTGGGTGCCGGCACGACTGCAGTGGACCCTGCAGATGGAGTGGACAGGTCCGCCACTGCAGTGCCCAAGTCAGACAGGGTGGTAGTGGACTCCACTGCAGTGCCTACCACCAGGGGAGGAGAATGGGGAACAGGCAAGGTGGGCTGGACAGAGGGGGAGGACACCCTCACCACATCAGTGGCACAGACAAGCGCAGCGGGGGTGTGGTGCCGGGAGAGCAAGTGGCAGGGGGAGAAGGCCGGATCCTCTTGGGGATGGTATATCTGTGGGTGGGGGAACCTGGGGCAGGGTGTGGTGGGGGCACCTGTGGAGTGGGGGCCTGAGGGATGGAGGAAGGAGACCTGGTGCCTGAGCTGCAGGGCGGCGGCGGGGTCTTGCTCTTACGACTCCGGGAGGACTTGCGGGTGGGGGCCTCAGTCTGTCTGCGCCTGGGGGAGGGTGTCCGGGGGCGAGGGGCACTCTGCTCCGTGTGGGTGGGCTTCCTCTTCCCCCTGAATGTTGTATCAGCTGGATCGGAGGGGAAGAGGCCGAGGTCACTGAGGAAGAGCCGCTGGGTCTTTGGGGTTGCAGGTGAGGCAAGGGAGGGTGCTTTGGAGGGAGAGGCAACTGAGGACTGCGCAGTGCTCGTGGATGCGTGTGTGTGTTCCAGGGCCCCATCCCCTGTGAGTCTGGTTTCAGTCCCCTGACTGTGCGTGCGTGTGCGTTTTGTTTGTGGCGTGTGTGTCTGTGTGCTGGATGTGTGTGTGCTGGTGTGTGCCTGTGCCGGTGTGTGTGTGCTTGGGACGGGTAAGGTGCTGGGGAGTGTGGATGGAGCAGAGGCAGGAGGGGTGAGGGACTGTCTGAGGAGGGACACTGCTGCTGTCAGGGAGGAGTCCATGGACCTATTGCCCCTCTGTAGGTCAGACATGCCCGATGAGATGCCCTCCATGAACAACACCAGCTGAGTCAACAGAGCGGTGTGTGCATGGAGGACACTCAGCATGGCTGTCTGCCCTACATGGAGCTGGCGAAGGAGGTACACAGACTCCTCACTCAGGGCAGCAGGGGACACAGGGGCAGGGGTGCGGTGCCTGGCCCAAAGGAGACACGCTCCCGAACATGGGAGCCTCCACGGACCTGGGGAATGGGAGCCGATGGGAGGGCGGTGGTGGTGCTGGTGGTGGCGGGGACAGCAACACTAGCTGGGGTGTGGTGGCTGCTGACACCCGCCTCCATAAGGGAGTCATCTTCCGAGTTGCTCTGGTCCTCAGCTGAGGTGGATGGTGCTGAGGACTCCTCGGTGTGGCTCCCTCGCCCTCCGTGCCACTGGGTCCCTCCGACCACTCCTCGGCTGCTGACCCAGTCTGGCTCTCCGGCTCCTCCTGGTCCGTGGAGCTGTCCCCTTCCGTGGCCGTGGATGTATCTGCAAACAATGGGGAAACAGACAGACATCAGTCACCTGCACCAAACGCACACACCACTGTGAGCACAGCACATTACAGAGCAAGCCCTGGCATCATTAGTTGTACACTGCTAAAAGTGCCCTAACTGAACAGGAGAAGCCAATTGTCAGTCTGATGCCAACCATGGCACTCACATCCCACATGGCCTTGCACCCATCTGTCTGGTGTCTGTTGGATAGCAACACCCCAGTGTGGACACATGCACCAACTACACAGTAGTTGGACAGTGCAGAGGACACGGTGTAGCATGTGGTCATGCACACATCACAACTCTTGCCACTGAGTCAGTACAGGTTTCCAGATGAAAGGGACGCCCAGAGTCAAATAGGAAATGCATGTGATGCATACCAGCGACAGACACCATGATGCACCCATGTCCTGATAGCCATCGCCACAATGGTGTGCATGTAGCACATGTCACTCCCCTGCAGGATCACCAATAAGTAGACACATGCCATGGCGGAGGCATGACTGCTAAGTCATACATCACTGTCTCAGTGATGTATGACTTGGCAGCCAGACAACAACACTCTGCACTGTGTCACAATAGTAGGTCATGGGGAATGCAAGTCCTGGAGCTGCACAAGTGCACATGTACATCCCCCACACAACACATCATCTTAACCCTCATCTGTCCAGGTCATACCGATTGGACATATGGGAGACCTGTGACACTACCCTCTGAACCTGAGCCCCTCACAATCTGCTGTGAATGGGGAACAGCTGCCTGAACTTCACATTCGCATACCCCAGTCTGCACGGGCAGCTGATCAAACACCTATGTGACACACAAGTATCGTCTCCTATGGTCACATCTCCAGTGGCATGCTGAGCCCCTACCGAGAAACACCCCAGCAGTCCTGGCAACAAATCCACAGCACACTGACACAGAGGCAGACACCTGAGGGGTCAAATCACTGCGCACAATGTGTCAGCTGATACACGGGAGTGGGAGTACAGAGTGCATTGCATGGCCTGGAGTAGGCATGACTGTCCTGCCCCACATGAATGAGGGATGAGCCCTGGACAGTGGATAGCTGGCTATGTATGTGTGACACACGTAATCTGCACACTCCTGGGGCCCAAACATTGTTCCCACCCGCTGCATGGGTGTGTGCCACATACCCCAGGCACATGTGGTGGCTCAGCTCAGCAAGTGGACCGCATATCAAAGCAACACGCAGATTACATGTCCGAACACAGGCGTTGTGTGAACAATGGACCCACCCATGATGCCCACAACAGAGTTAGGGAAACAGATGCTGTCCCCCACCTTTAGTGAAGCAAACTGCAAGGACACAGTCCCAAGTGACACAATTCCCTTAATGTAAGGGCCACACCTGGGTATCAGATGAGGAGTGGGCAGTGCACAATAGAGGGACATGGCTCCTGGACAACATGACTGCTGTACTGTGGCAGTTGAACCAGGCCAGAGGAGGGCATATAGCATGTAATACAGAGTTCACAGTGCAGTCTTTGACTCACCCCCTCCTTGCTGCTGTCTGGCCTTCAGCTGCCCATCCAGGTCTGGAAACACCACCACCAGGATCTGGAGCATGTGGGGGGTCAGGGTCCGTGTTCCGCCCCTCCTGCGAGGAGGCGACAGCTTCAGCTGGACCCGTGCAATCCTCCGGGTCCAGCCCCGAAGGTCCTGCCACCTCTTCTGGCAGTTGCGGATCCGGCGCTTGTAGACCCCCACGGACCGGACAGCCCGGACGTTGTCCTTCAAAGATCTCCTGCTTCCGATGGGCATTAACCTGTCAGGATGACAAAGTGAAAAGGCCATTACTACACATGCAACATATCCGTGCATGACACAGTTGTATATACATGTCTCAATCACAGGGGCACATGATGTACACAGGCAGTGCAAAGCTGCCCATGGACAGTTTGCCAGAAGTCACTACATGGTATCATTGCATGGGAAGTAAAACCTTGTTCAAATGCACTGTCACTGCACCATACCTGTCCAGTGCATGTCACTACACACTATGGGGGGTGACAACTACTCAGTGAGCCTGCTAGCCAGTGGCGTGCAGACTTTCAGCCTTGCTAGTTAGACAAAATGCACATTCAGAAAAGCAGTGCACAGAACACTCACCTGCTCCCCTGGTGTCCCATACAGCTTGCTGTACTGTGGAAGTAGGCTGTCCAGCAGGGCCTGGTTCTCCTCAAGGCTGAAGGCTGGGGCTCTCTCCACAACTCCGGACCAGCCTACCTCAACAGACGACTCAGCTTCTACACCCCCACCCGCCAGCTCCGCTCGACCAGCCTCGCCATCGCCACAGTCCCCCGCATCCGGAAAACGACCGCCGGTGGCAGATCCTTCTCCCACCTCGCCGCCAAGACCTGGAACACCCTCCCCACCAACCTCCGACAGACCCAAGACCTACTGGCCTTCAGAAGACTCCTCAAGACCTGGCTCTTCGATCAGTAGCAGCACCACCCCCCTCTTCCCCCAGCGCCTTGAGACCCTCGCGGGTATGTAGTGCGCTTTATAAGTGACATGATTGATTGATTGATTGATTGATTGCAGGGTCCAGAGGGGCAGAGACAGCAGCAGTGCAGTGGCAGATGTCGTCCTGGAGCATGTAGTGCAGGCAAGTGAGCTCTCAGGGGAACAGCCAGCAATATATATGTGCTGGAGAGGCAGATACTGTCCCTTGTGTCCAAAGTGATAGGTCCAAGTCGTTTGCATCTTCTGAATCTGGCCAATCCATGGAATAGCAGCACCAATACACGCCCACAGCATCCTTCAAATCTTCAACTTCATGACATACATGATTTTGCAACATTGTTGTGGGTGACCAACTGAATTTCCAGCAACCGACTCGTTCGAATTTCGAAAACGCGTCCGTTGCCAGGCTAGGCCATTGTCAATGGGTGCGCACCGATCGGTCCATTGCTGATCAACGCGCACAGGGGTACAACACGTACCCGCACACATTGAATGCAATGGGCCGGCCGGGAGCACCGATCGGTCCATTGCTGATCAACGCGTACAGGGGTACAACGCGTACCCGCACACATTGAATGCAATGGGCCGGCCGGGGCACCGATCGGTCCATTGCGGTACTACGCGTACAGGGGTACAACGCGTACCTGCACACATTGAATGCAATGGGCCGGCCGGGGCACCGATCGGTCCATTGCTGATCAACGCGTACAGGGGTACAACGCGTACCCGCACACATTGAATGCAATGGGCCGGCCGGGGGCACCGATCGGTCCATTGCGGTACAACGCGTACAGGGGTACAACGCGTACCTGCACACATTGAATGCAATGGGCCGGCCGGGGGCACCGATCGGTCCATTGCTGTTCAACGCATCCCTGTACAAGTGACTGGCATATGTCACCATGCCTGTCTCAGATGGACATATGCCAGCCACAGATAGCTCCCAGGGAGTGAGGGGCACACCTACAACACGACAGCCTGTCCAAACTGTATAATAAGGCATGTAAGGCTGCATTTCCTATTGTGTGTATGTTGGTGTACATGTTGTCCTGTGGGTGTCACCTGGGGGCAGCCACCCCCAGGCTGTGCACGTGTTCATGGGGACAGGATCCTGGGTGTTACGTGTACATGACCACTGTGATGTGCAACTGTTCATATCTGTGCATGTGCCATGGTCACATTTCACGGTGGTGTATGTGTATGTCATGTCACATACCCCGTGAGTCCCATGTGGGACGGTATGTTTGAGCCAGGGTGTCCCAGTGGCACAATAGTGATGGTCCTCCACAGTCTGTGTGCATGTAGTGTTTACAATGTCTCTGATTTCATGTGCACAATGGGAGACAGTCTCCACATCCACGTTGTGTGTGCATGGACTTTGATGTTGTGCGTGTGTGTGTCACAGACGTCCATGTCTGTCCTGCAGTGGCAAGTGGGACCACTACCTGTGGGGGTCATAGTTGTTTTGCTGTGGTGTATACATGATACTCCATGTAATGCCAGTGTCCATGTGGCAATACAGGGTCCCTGGGAATGTACCTGTCGTTGAGCTGTGATGCCTGGGGCACATCTGTCCTCACATGTCACTGTGGGGGGTGATTGTGACACGGCAGCAGGAAATGGGAACTGTGACACGGCCTCATGATATCCAATGGGCCAACCTGGGACTTATTGATGCCACTTGTTGAACCTTGATGACAGATGTTGGCCATGTATGTACCATACATGTCCTTACGGAACTGAACACTTCATGTAGTTGTGCCTCATAATGATGTATGTTGGGATATTGAGTGTGTTCAATGCCGCATATGTGGGCTGACTGACAATCTTGCTTTCTTCTCCTCTGCACTGCAGGGCTCCTGCTGTCCATCGACCATTCCCAGACCTGGCAACGATGGTGGAACGGGACAGCATCCGACGGTACCGCTTCACCAGGCAGCTGATTGAGGATTTGGCAGTGCAGTTGGCCCCACATTTGCAGCCTGGCCGGCCATATCCTACAGCGCTGACCCCCAAGGTGAAGGTGATGGCAGCCCTACACTTCTTTGCCACCGGTACCTTCCAACATACTGTGGCGACTGCTGGTGGGATGTCACAGACCATGTTGAGCCGTGTGCTCCGCGATGTTTTGGTGGCAATGTTGCTATTCCTGAACCGGTACATCTATTTCCCTAGACTGCAATGACTCACTGACGTGAAGAGTGACTTCTATGCCCTGGGGAGGATGCCGCATGTCATTGGCTCCATTGATGGGACACATGTGGCTTTGGTACCACCACAGGCCCAGGAGCAGGCCTACAGGAACCGCAAGCACTACCACTCGGTCAATGCACTGGTGGTGTGTCTTGCAGATATGACCATCACACACGTGTGTGCCCATTTCCCTGGTTCAGCACACGATGCCTTTGTGATGAGGAGTAGTCGCATCCCCAGGATGATGGCACAGATGCAGAACCAGCGTGCCTGGCTTGTCGGTGTGTACTGACTTTGTGCCATTGTGTGTGATCTGATCTGTAGTATTCCGCCCACTTTTCCAAGTCAGCTAATGTGCACTTGTCTGTCCGTAGGTGACTCGGGATACCCCAACATGCCGTGGTTGCTGACACCCCTCAGGAACCCTGTGACACCAGCCCAGATGCGCTACAATGAGGCACATGGTCGGACCAGGAGAGTGATTGAGCGGACATTTGGTCTCCTGAAGAGCCGCTTCCGCTGCCTGGACAAGACCGGAGGGTCCCTCCCATATGCCCCTGCGAAAGTGTGCAAGATTATCATCGTCTGCTGCATGCTCCACAACCTGGCAGTGCGGAAGGAGTTGCCTCTCATCCAGGATGACAATGACCAACATCCGCCACCTGTGGAGGATCCTGGCCTGGACCACGATGCCAGTGATGATGATGATGATGATGATGATGAGGGTGATGTCCGCACACAGCTCATCACCAACTTCTTTAGCTGAATGTGAGTATCCTGAGGTGTCATGTCAATGATGTGAGTTGGCATGATATGTGTAGGTGGTGCTCTGGTGCTGTTGGAGTGTGTCCATGGGCTACTTGACTGGATGTGTGTAGCGATGTGTGCTTACAGGTGGTCTGTACTCCCCAACAGTGTTGACATGCTAACTTGGTTCTGGGTGGGTATCTTGTAACATGTATTGTGCATGAGTTTTGCTGTTCTGTCCTGTTCTCCATTGCTTTTGACTGTGTGTCATTTCTGTCCTTCACAGGGTACTTTCAGATTCGTTTGGTCAAATGTGTCCACCGACGACGTGATTGTACTTCCAGGGTGGTAGCTGTTGTGTCCCTACAGGTGATGTGCGCCACACCCATGGACTTCTTTCCTTCTACAGTTGTTGACTGTGTGCCCGCTGCCAGGTGGGATTACCTTGCATCTGTAGTGGTTACGACATGTTGCAACTGTGTAATAAACCTGTGCTTCACTTTGTGATGTGCGTTGTCTGTGGTCACACATTTGACTGCCATTTGCTTACTGCACCTGTGGGCTACTTGACTACAACTGGGAATAGGTGTGGTGTCTGTGCATTGCACCGTCTTTCCTGGCAACATCAGTGTAGGCAATGAGTCAGATGGCCTAGGTGTGTATGTGTTGTGTAGCCCTGGTGGTGTGTCTCCCTCATATGTGTCACGTTGCCTTTACTCACATGCCTGTGTTGTACTTGCTGTTGCAGTTCGCATACACAGTGTAATTTTGCAGTTCATCATCCCAATAACAGCACCCACGTTGGAATCACAACAGAGGCAAGTATGGTGTATTAGTGTGTTTATTGTGATACATTTGTGTGAATAGTGCATAGGATGGGTAGTGCTGTACATATATCTTGCAATCAAAAGTTCCTAGGTGAATTGAAAGTCCTGGTAGACAAAATCCCCGGTATCGGGGCCACAGTTGTCTGAGACATTGGTCCAACTTGTACTCCCCATGCAATGTGTGGGAGTTGTGTTGCCGTCAACAGGGTGAACAGTCTGTGCACAAAGGTGAACATCCAGAACAGGTTCAGGCTTCCTGGGAGTTGCGCTTGGCCATCGGCCTCTCACTTGCCCCTCCTCGGACGACCCCTTTTCTTTGGGGGAGGCCCCTCAAGTACAGGCTGCTGCGGTGCAGGGGACTCTCCGCCAGAGTCATCCTCCCTCCCTGTGGCAGTTGCAGTTTGTTCAGCACCAGATGTTGTTGGCACACAGGGAGGTGTGGACTGGTTGCTGTTCATCTGGCGGAGGCATTGTAAAATGTCCCTGTGCACCGCCGTCATCTCATGCAGTGCGTCCCACTTGGACTCCACGCGGGACATGTGTGAGTCCACGCGGGACATGTGTGAGTCCAAGCGGGCATGATGTGCAGCCTGCTACTGTTTCATGTCTCTGAGGAGCCCCACTACCTGGCTGAGATCTCCGGTGCTGGACTGGTACGCATCAGCTATGCGTACCAGTTGTGGGTCATCATGCACACCAGCAACCTCTGCAAGCAGCGACCTCTGTCTCCCACCCCTCCCACCACCCCCTGCCGACATGTGCAGTGCGTGCAGTGGCACGCACAGATGACCCTGGTCCCCCTTGGGGGTTGGTGGTGGTGGTGGTGTCCATGGCCCCACGTTGGTCCAGGGTCCCTGTGCTGGTGTTGCTCCTTGTTCTGTCCATGTCGGCAGGGATGGTATTTGTGGTGACAGTCGTTGGAGGGGTGGGTGCAGGGGGTGCAGCTGGTGGTCCTGCTGGTGCTGCAGCTGGTGGTCCTGCTGGTGCTGCATGTAGACTTGCACCGGATGTGCCAGGTTGGTCTTCTTCGTCCGAGGAGGGCAGAGGCTGTACGACACCAGTGAGCTCCGCATCCTCTTGAGCCTGGGACTGGGACTCCTCAGCGTCTGCTGCTGTGTCCCCATCATCACCTGTTTTTGGGAGACACACACAATGTATGTTATGTTTCTGCAGGCATCAATGGTTGACACACCTGACAGTTGTGACTGTGCCTCTGGGTGCGGGCCTGTACATTGCATTGTCCTAAGTCGTCACAGTCAGGGGTTGATATTGGTGTGGCACATTGTCCTGCATTATTTGGGCATTTCTATGTATTTGTTGGGGTGTGAATATGGTCTGCATTGGCTGTATTTGGTTGACAGCCGGCCCTCCTTCCCACCCAGCCAGTCAGTTATCCCACCATGGACTGTGCTTGCATTGCAGGGAGTGGAAGTTGTCTCTCAGGATGTCAGTCAGTGGTGTCCTGCTGTTTGTTGGTGCACAGTTGCCATCAGGGCCTTGTGCTCCCCACAGCAGTAGCCAGTGTCAGCCATCTTGTGAGTCCTTCTCCACTCCCTGTGATGTGAGCATGGTTCAGGGTGGTGTTGATGGGACAGTTGTGGGGGTGAGCTATGTCTGTGACTGTGACTCCCATCTAAGCCCGGGCGTAGTTTGCGTAGTAGCACTTCACGTAGCTACGTGAAGTACAGCTTCAACTACACGTAGCTATGCAAATTGCGTAGTGCGTAGCTGTGTGCTTGACTGCACTGTACAATAATTACCAAAAGCAAACTTGTACAGTGCAAGTTAAGATAAAATAAATATCTCTGTCTTTATATGCTAAAAATGCATATAGTCATTTCACTAAAGTGAAAACAAAAAGTTAACAAGCAGTGAGAGAGGTGATGATTTTGGTATCCTCACTAACTTAGGAGAGAACCAACAACCAAGCAGATGTCTTGAAAACAAAAAGCACATCTTATTGAACGATTCCTCCTAGGACCACTCCAAGCACAGTTATGGGCAAAAATACAATCCCAACCAAAGGCCCTGCAAAGCATTATGGGACGAGATTAGCAGTGGGCAGTGAATATTATAGTGTCCAATATCAAAATAATTCTACAAAGAGCTGCAGTTCAACTAGTCGTCACTGGGTGTCGTCCCTCAAGAGTGAAATGCAAAAGTATTGAAAACCTTTCATGAAGCTTTTGCATTTGACTCGTGAGGGACGACACCCAGTGACGACTAGTTGAACTGCAACTCTTTGTAGAATTATTTTGATATTGGACACTATAATATTCACTGCCCACTGCTAATCTCGTCCCATAATGCTTTGCAGGGCCTTTGGTTGGGATTGTATTTTTGCCCATAACTGTGCTTGGGGTGGTCCTAGGAGGAAGGGACCACCATTGAATCGTTCACATGATATGCTTTTTGTGTTCAAGGCATCTGCTTGGTCCTCCCCTAGGTTAGGGGGACTCCAAAATCATCACCTCTCTCATTGCTTGATATGTCAAAATTCATTTTTGTGAATTGGTTATATGCTTTTTAGCATAAAAAATTGCTTTATCAAAGCATTTGAAGGAGTTTGTTATTATTATTAAGCCTGGGCGTAGTGCTAGCTGTGTGCTTGACTCACTGCACTGTACAATAATTACCAAAAGCAAACTTGTACAGTGCAAGTTAAGATAAAATAAATATCTCTGTCTTTATATGCTAAAATTGCATATAGTCATTTCACTAAAGTGAAAACAAAAAGCAGTGAGAGAGTGATGATTTTGGTATCCTCGCTAACTTAGGGAGAGAACCAAGCAGATGTCTTGAAAACAAAAAGCACATCTTATTGAATGATTAGGTGGTGGTCCCATCCTCTTAGGACCACCCCAAGCACAGTTATGGGCAAAAATACAATCCCAACCAAAGGCCCTGCAAAGCATTATGGGACGAGATTAGCAGTGGGCAGTGAATATTATAGTGTCCAATATCAAAATAATTCTACAAAGAGCTGCAGTTCAACTAGTCGTCACTGGGTGTCGTCCCTCACGAGTCAAATGCAAAAGCTTCATGAAAGGTTTTCAATACTTTTGCATTTCACTCTTGAGGGACGACACCCAGTGACGACTAGTTGAACTGCAGCTCTTTGTAGAATTATTTTGATATTGGACACTATAATATTCACTGCCCACTGCTAATCTCGTCCCATAATGCTTTGCAGGGCCTTTGGTTGGGATTGTATTTTTGCCCATAACTGTGCTTGGGGTGGTCCTAGGAGGAAGGGACCACCATTGAATCGTTCACATGATATGCTTTTTGTGTTCAAGGCATCTGCTTGGTCCTCCCCTAGGTTAGGGGGACTCCAAAATCATCACCTCTCTCATTGCTTGATATTTTATTGTCAACATTCATTTTTGTGAATTGGTTATATGCTTTTTAGCATAAAAAATTGCTTTATCAAAGCATTTGAAGGAGTTTATTATACTCCTGCTACGCTACGTTTATTAGTACAGTTATTCACTCTGCTACGTGCAATTTGCGTAGTGCGTAGTAGCACAAACTTTGCATGCTTCGTGAGCGTAGCAAAGTATTATGCCCAGGGTTACTCCCATCATGCTATTGCCTCCACCCCACTTCCCGGCATTCCCATACTTACTTGCTTTTGTGGGGAGTTCAGTGTGTGTGGGTGTGAGGGCAATGGCAAGATGGCAGACAGTGGTGTCCTGCTGTTGGTTGGTGTGCAGTTCCCAGCATGCCCTTGTGCTCCCCACAGCAGTAGCCAGTGTCAGCCATCTTGTGTGTCCTTATCCACTCCCTGTGAAGTGAGCATGGTTCAGGGTGGTGTTGATGGGCCAGTTGTGAGGCTGAGCAATATCTGTGACTACTACTCCCATCATGCTATTGCCTCCACCCCACTTCCCAGCATTCCCATACTTACTTGCTTTTGTGGGGAGTTCAGTGTGTGTGGGTGTGAGAGCAATGGCAAGATGGCTGACAGTGGTGTCCTGCTGTTGGTTGGTGTGCAGTTCCCAGCATGCCCTTGTGCTCCCCACGACACAGCAACAGTGTCAGACATCTTTGATGGGCCTTTCCACTCTCTGTGGGATGTGCATGCGTGAGTGTGAGCTTGCTGGGCCATGTGGTGGGGGATGTAGAGCTGTGACTACGACTCCCATCATGCTATTGCCTCCACCCCCTTCCCAGCATGCCCATCCTTCCTTCCTTTTGACTCTGCTTCCCTGTGGGGTGGGCTGCCTGTGCTGACAGGATGGCTGGGAGTGTTGTCCTGGCAGTTGTTTGGCTGAAAGTCCCAAGAGTGTCCCTGTGCTTCACACGACATAACCCAGGGTGGGGGTTCTTTGTGGGATCTTGAGTTAGGATGTGTGGCATTGCATTCTCCCAGGTGGGTTATGTGGCGTATGTGTTGAGGGGAGGTGCTTGTGACTCTGGTCAGTGGTGCGAGTCCTCCTTCCCACCCAGCCAGCCAGATATCCCACCATGGAACGTGCTTCCATTGCAGGGAGTGGAAGTTGTCTCTCAGGATGTCAGTCAGTGGTGTCCTGCTATTGGTTGTTGCACAGTTGCCAGCAGGGCCTTGTGCTCCCCACAGCAGTAGCCAGTGTCAGCCATCTTGTGAGTCCTTTTCCACTCCCTGTGATGTGCGCATGGTTCATGGTGGTGTTGATGGGACAGTTGTGGGGGGGCAATATGTGTGACTACGACTCCCATGATGCTATTGGCTACACTGACTTGCCCAGCATACACAGAATTCCTTTCTTTCAGTGGTCTTCACTGTGTGTTGGTGTTGTAGTGGTGGCTACATGTCTGGATGTGTTTGTTAGTTCTATTTGTGCCACTGCCTAACTGTAGTTGTAGTTGTGTTTGTACATGTGATGGCACGGTTAAATATAACTTTGAGATGGCATGTGTTGTGTTTCTCTGACTGACATACACATTTTGGGATGATTCTGTTCTGGTTGCTGTGTAATTGCTATGAGTGCATGGTTTGACTCTCCCCTTGACAGTGATGTGTGTGTGTATTGTGGCAGAATATTGTGTACATTTGTTGTGTACTCACCAGGCTCTGGGATGTTCTCTAGTCCATATACGCTCACTGGCGGAAGGATGGCCCGCACCTTCTCCTCCCAGGGCCTGAGGTATACTGGCTTGGCAGGAGGGCCACTGCTGGTGTATTGGCTCAGGAGGTAGTCTTTCTTGAGCAGCTCCCGGACCCTCCTGTGCACGTCATACCACCTGTTCTGGATGTCGGTCTTTGTGCGCAGACATGGTGATTGTGCGTTCACCCTGTTGATGATCCTCTCCCACATCTTGGTTTTCTGGGAGATGGGGGTCTGTGTGACCAGTGTGCCAAACAGCTGTGGCTCTACCCTGAGGATCTCGTCTACCAGGACTTCCAATTCACAATCTAGGAACTTGTGATTCTTCTTGGGGGCATGGTGATGGGTGGTGATGGTGAGTGATGTGTGTGTTGGTGTGCAGGTGAGGGTGTGTGGGTGTGTGTTTTGCTGAGTGTATGTGAGGTAGGTATTTGTTGGTGTGCTGATGGTGTGTGGCTTGTGTGAGGGATGAGATGTGGGTGTGTGGTTGCTGTCTGTTGGGTGCTGGCAGTAGAATGGCATTTGCAAAGGATCATGGTTGGGATTTGTGTCCTTTATATGGGTGGAGTTGTGGGTGTGTCTTTGTTCTCTGTCCCCACCCCCCAGTATTTATTGGCTTTGTAATTGCTTGTTTGGCCTTTTTTTTGTGTAATTTTTCCTTTGTACTGTCTGTGCATGTTGGAAACGTTCTTGTGACCGAGTCGGACCCTGCATTTGTCTCGTACGGTGTTCTCCGTTTCGTTCACGCTGTGTTTGTGCAGTTTTCTATGCTGCGTACGCGTCGGTCGCAGTGTTTTGTGTTACTTCGGCTCGGTTTTGGATGCGTGTCGGTCGTACGGCTTGTCCTCCGTACGACTCGGTCGTGGTTTTCGCGCCTTGCATCGTACTTTGCGGTTTGGAGTTCGCGTGTACGTTTCGGTTGGATTTGTTCCGGGTGCGAGTCGGTCGGTTCGATTTGCGTGTTTTTCCAGCCGGATTGCTGTTTTCCGTGCGGCTCGGTCGTTCGGCTTGGGTTCGGTACGTGTCGGTCGGATTTTGCACGCCTTGCATCGTATTTGGCGTGTCGGGCGCCACAGGTACGTGTCGGTCGGAATAAATTCCGGCTCCGAGTCGGTCGGTGCTTTTTCCGGCCCGAATCGGAATCGACCCCTTGGTGTCCATCCAATAGCACCCTGTACACCCCAACCCAAATTGTGGTCACAATAATTTACGCAATAATTTACGCTATAAAACCCGACCTAGTGGAAGCCAGCAAAGCTCAATAAATCTACCCAGTAATAACGCCAAACACCCCACAGAGTGTGGCCGTAACACAAATCCGTGTTACAAAACCCCGACCACACAAGCCTTTCAATCGTACAACCATACCGCCAAGAAGAAAGGACCCCAGTTACCTTATTCAAAAAAGCGTGCTCCTCGTATCTTGCTTTCAAACCGGGCGCCCGTGGGGTGTTTGGCATTATTACCGGGTAGATTTATTGAGCTTTGCTGGCTTCCCTATCGGGCCGGGCTTTATAGCGTGAATTATTGTAGTTTGGTTGTACGCTGGAAGGGCTTGTGTGGTTGGGGCTTTGAAACACGGATGTGTGTAACGACCACACCTTGTGGGGTGTATGGCATTATCACCGGGTGGTTTTCTTGAGCTTTGTTGGCTTGCCACTAGGTCGGGTTTTATAGCGTAAATTATTGTGACCACAATTTGGGTTGGGGTGTACAGGGTGCTATTGGATGGACACAAAGTGTGTTTTTAATTTTTTACTTTGTGACAAAAAATGTATACTGTCAATGGGTTGTGATGGAAATAAGGGGGATATTTACATAGTCATTTATTCTCCAATTTAGGACGGTAGGCCGCTACACTGGCCCACCGACTACCTATTACCACCCTGGGGTGACTATTTCCCTATGAGCGCACCTCTAGACTAATTCGGAGGACAACAGGCCGCTACACTGGCCTTTTTATTGCCAATTATCATTTTGGGGTGACCGGTCCTCTTCGAGCAAACCTCCAGATTAATACGGAGGTAAGAAGATGTTTTTATTAATTTTTGAAAATATAACAGCGTGCTTTCTGACTATTGCCAACATATGCTATATATTAGAATTTTGGAATGTTTTCTCTTAAATAGGAGTGTGGGCCGGTACCTTAAGCTACTTGATACTGTTTGTCCATGCGGGGATTTGCTGCACATCTCTACTTATTTGTCGTTACAGAGGTGAGATATGGAATGCTCGCTGCCTGGCTATATTAGTATGGAGTGATTTTTTGATATGTAGGATTTATTAGGACCTTGCCATATTGCCCATATAAGTGATTCATGTTACTTTGTGTTAGTTGTATTTAAAACAATGTGGTGGAGTTTGTCCCACGGTTATCTTATTTGTTCACTCGTTTTCTGTCTTTTTGCTTCTGACTGTGCAGTCGAAGGTTTTTAAGATTTACAACGCTGATCTGCTTGTATCATGTCTTTTCTCTTCTCTCTTTCCCTTTTTCGAATACTTTCTGTGTCCTGCTCTTCTAAAAAAAAAATTGAGAGCCATTTTTAAGCTTGATTCAATAATTTAGTGTTGTACTTTTATAATGTAGTTTATTGTTTGTTATTTGTAATTTTAGTCACTATATAATATATGTATACTTTGTGTACATACATTATTTTTGTTGTTCTCTTTTTGCCCCTTTGTTTGTCTAAGTTTATATATATATATGTGTATATTTTTTCGCCGTTCTAAAGTCTTGTAACAGAATTATGATTTTGTTGTTTCTTTATATATATGTAATAAGCATGTTGTTTGTTTGTATACGTTTTTGTGTTGTGTTCAATGTATTTAGCGTTTTTATCTTTGTGCTTTTTCAGCCCTGACGAAGTTCCGATGGAACGAAACGCGTTGGCTGTGGTTGAATTTTAAAAAACTTAAAGAATAAATGATATATTTGGATAAACTTGAAGCTTTTCCTTGACTTCGTTTCTGGTGCACCGTCCTTATCTCCATGAATTTGTCTGACCCTCAGTGGAGCGAAAGTGCGGCAAGCTCAGGACGGGTGTGCACAGACAAAGGACTTACCTGTTTTAATTTGAAATTGAGGTGCTGAACCATGGTCAGCCGCATTGATCCTTTGTAGCAATCTAAGTACCAAACAAGCACTGCACAGGATAAACAGTTAAAAACCGTCTTCACTAAAAAAAGTCTCAGAATCAAGAGATGGCTAAGAATGACAGTCCAGTGATAAGGTTGGAGGAGAGACAGGATGCTGAATCTTTAGTAGAAGGGATAACAGGTGATGATACTGGAACTCAGACACCTGAGACCTGCCTCTGTGCCAAACATCACCCTATGAAGATTTATAGCATGACTGTGTTGATGGACAAGTTTGGGTACAAGGCTAATGGAGAAGCCGCAATTGTACAAGATGCTAAATCTCCACTGCACAGAATTTAACTATTGCTAGAGCATATTGGGTCATTTTTATCCCCCCAAAGATCATTCCCTACCAAGAACAATGATTGAAAATGTTACTGATTGTGATAAAAGAGAAAATATTTGTCAAAGAAAGATAAAAAAGATGTATTAAAACCTCACACATTTTTTTATTGGAAATTTTTACTAACTGTTTTTTTTAATATTGCAAGAAAGCAAAAGAAAATGTATAATAGGAAAAAACTGGGGATACCAGTAACAATGACTGGGCTGGCAGACCTAAAAGGTCTCTGGAAAAGGACATTTCAGCTTTTTCGGGAGGCAGAGGAAAACTCAAATTCCTAGATACTATGAGAATAATTGAGTTAGAGTTGAATTACTATTACACATGCTACATTGATAAAGGAATGGAAAGAGAGAGAGAGGGGATAGATTGTAGAGGGAAGGAAAGGAAAATGGGAGTAAAATTGGAAAAGTGGGACAGGAGGAGAAGAGAGAAAAAAAAAGGAGTAGAAAAACTGGAGGTGAGGAGTAGGAGAATGCAAAAGGCAGGGGAAAAAAGAGAAAAGAAGAAAAAAGCGCTAAAAAAAAGATAAAAAAGAAGGGTAAATGGGGAAAAAGAAGAAGAGGAGGAAAAAAGAAAAAGAAAAAAGGCTAAGAAAATGAAAGGGAGAGAGAGGGGGGAACGAGAAAATGGGGAAGAAGATAAAGAAAAAAGAAGAGAACATGGAGGAAGGAAAATTAGACTGGATAAGAGAAAGGAGGAAGAAGACAGGAGGAAGGGAGAAAGAAGGTGGAAGTTGAGAAAAGGGAAAGTAGAAATAGAAAGAAAAAGAATTAAAAAAGTAAAAGGCAGAAATGATAAATGGAATGGTGAGGATAGGGAAATAAATATGAAGAGTGAGAAGAGAGAAGAGAGGATATCAGAGGGAAAACAAGTTGACACAAAAGATAGGCAGACATGAAAAGAAATAATGAAGGAAAGGAAGGTAAGGGGGATATCGAGCTTGGAGGAATGGAAGAATGGCATATAAAAGGGAAATGAGGGAAAGGAGGAAGGAAGAGGGGAGGAAGGACTTAAACCAGTCTGACCCCTATCAACAATGGGTTATATGGAACAAGGGGTAGTGAAAGAGTGTATTCCAGCCAGCCCTAACCACCTGAAGCAAATGAGCGGGTGTATTACATACACCTGGAGTTGGGGCACAAGGTTAGTGAGAAGAGCTAGAGAGAAGGGGACCATGAGGCTTTTCATTGTGAAGTTGGAAGTGCTAACAAAGAATGCTCTGAGAAAAGCAAAAAAGAATATTTGAATAGACAGATATTGTATTGCAGAGGCTACCATAGGAATAGTTCACAATAGGGACCACTGTCAGATTAGACACGAAATAGCTCATACAAATGGTGATTGTTAGCTGAGAAATTAGGTGGCTATAATCCTGATGTACTTTGCCTTCAGGAGACTTGTGTCACATATACAGATTAGGCTTGGCTTAAACAATTAGGGTATCAATTAATAGTTCATTCTGCCCGTCTGTTTCTGTCTGGGAGGTTGCAATATTATTTGTATATAACAAAAGTAAAAAACTGAGTTATAATGCTGGTTGATGGCCAATAGCTGAGAGATTAGTAGAGAAAAGGCAATTTGTTACCTGCAGAATATATGGCCCCATCAAGATAACTCTATAATATATATTTTAATTACAGAAAGTTGAAACAATATTTAGGATAAGTTATTCAACTTTTTTGGGAATAGTATAATTTTATTGCAAAAGTGGTATAGATTTCTTATTAGTTTAATTGGTAGAAATAATCTGGTAAAGATGACAATCCTTCCTAAATTCCTTTATCTATTTTGCCTATCCCTTTGTCTGCACCCAACTCATGGAGTTTGATATAAATTGCTTTATATTGGACTACAAAAAAAGCTGCAGAGCAAGAAGGTTTCTTAAATTATCTCTTTTAAAGGGGTATGAGCACTTCCTTACTTTTGATTTTACTACTAGGCATCAATGGGACAAGGAATTGCTGCTCCAATGTCATCCTCTTTAACTGGGAACTATAGCTCATTCTATCGTTTTTGTCTCGGGAAGGATGCCTGTGGCTGTTTTTTGAATATTTTTGACCCAATTTTAATAAAAACAGTGGCCAAATAGAAAGCATGGCTGAAGATGCTAAATATTACTAAAATAACCTGATAAACCATTTTTAGGGAAACTTTACAGTTCCCTAACACATGTCAAGATCATTACTGTACGGAGTGGGTAACTAGGAGGATCAAAGTAATCGGCGACCTTTATAATGATGGTGTCTTCTACTCTTTTGAAGATTTGCAAAATAAGCATCTGCTTCCTCAAATCTTTTTCAAGTACCTTCCGATTCGGGCATGTATAAATAACATCGCATCAGATTAAATCAGTTTGGAGACCATCCCATTAATAGACATTCTATGTAAGAGAACGAAAGATATAACTATTTGTAATACATATACCAGATAATTCTTAGCACACAAGATGATGGTCAACCATCACTAGCATTAGAGTGTAGAACCTGGATAGTTTTTTTTATTATTATTTGTTTATTGAGTTTTACAAACAAGTTAAAACATGACAAGCAATGACAAATACAGAAAAAGAAAGAACAATAAGTCAGTCACAGTGTACATATACAAAATTCAGGGAACATGCCTGAAATCAGAGCACAGGTTTACGGGGCTGTACAATGATGGGGTGCGAGCCTCCCAATGAGGTCTAGTACAATCATTGTTGGAGAAGCATGATGACAATGCGGAGGCACAATGCATGGGGACAATTCCGGGGAAAGGCCCCTGTAACAGCTTACAGAAGCAATACACCAAGTCAGCACATGAAAACGAGACCCTAAGGGGAAACCGATAATGCCCAGCAGTTGCCCACTGACACATCCCCACAGTAAGAAAGAGATGAGTTCCACAAATACCTAATTTACTTCTTACCCGCTAAATAATTCTGGTATAGGCTCCAGACGTTCTTGGGACGGCTTTGGGGGGGAGTAGTTAACTATATAGTTCAGATTGCGTGTTACAATATAACATGTCTTTAGACCATTGCGCTGTGGTGGGAGGAGGCCCTCTAGCCCAAAGCATTACAATCACACGTTTAGCTATTAATAATCCCATCTCTACCAAGCGCCTAATGTCTTTGCGTATATGCTTGGAGAAGCCAAGTAGAGCCAGCAATGGGTCCGGGTTCAGAGACTCTCCTGTGATATCGCTAAGTTTCCGGAAAACGGCTATCCAATAGTTGGCTACGTCAGGATACTGCCAGGCCATATGGATAATCCTGCTGGATCTATACCACATCTTTCACATCTCGCTGTGTCCCGGAGGCCGTATTTGGGTAAGCGGATCGGGGTGTTATATACTCTGTTGATAAATTTGAAATGTTTAAGACGATGTCGTCCGTTCAGAGAGACATGCCGTGTAGCCTCACAACAATAGCGCCATGTATCGTCATCTAATACGATTTCTAAATCAAGTTGCCAATCCAGCCTGGCTTTAGTGAAGTGATTCTTCCGATAGTCTTGGGCTAGGGTATAAATATTTGAGACAACCTTCCGAGGGGACTCCACACGCAACAGGAGAGAGAAGGGGGTAACCTCCGGAGGTTCAGTCAGTTCTTCTTCTAACATATCGCAGAGCGCATGTCTGACCCTATAGTAATGGAACGACATCAGGGGGGTGACGTCCTGCCTGTCTGAAACAATCTCATCCCAACTCCGTCCCTCCCCGTCTTTGAAAAGTTCGCCAATTCGAGAAATATCGAGAAGCGATAGTGCGCGTAGCACCTCTGGCTCAGTGAGCACTGGCAACCGGAAACACAGTTCAAATGGAGTGAGTGGAGAATATAAAATAGAGGCCGCCTGCCGCTTCAGTATGTTGAACCATGCATGTGTGGTGGCATTTATGGAATCAAGCGTACCAGCGTGTCTATATGGCGCCCAGAACAGAAATGCAGCCAGTGGGGAGGGCGCCGCAGCGACCCTCTCTATGTGCAGATGGGGAGGGGAGGTTTGTTGATGCAGCCAGTAAAAAGCAGGTGAGCACTGTGCCGCATGGTAGTAAAGTTCCATGTCCGGGGCACCAAGACCACCCATAGAATAGGGGAGCGTCAGAATATCCCATCTGACCCAGGGCTGTTTACCGGCCAAGGCTAAGTGGATCAGCAGAGATTTAATACGTTTAAAGAAGGGAGCTGGGAGAATCATCGGTATGTTACAAAACAAGAACACGAACCAAGGGAGGACCACCATTTTCATTAAAGAGATACGACCTAGGAGGGACAATGGCAAGCGCACCCATCTATTGACATCAACTTCAAGTTTAGCAACCGCCCTGCCGTAGTTATCGTTGAATATCACTTCAGAATTCGTGTGCACCTGAATGCCCAAATAGCTCACGGAGTCAGTAGTCCATTGTAGCGGGAATTCCAGTTCGATGGGTTCCAGTGCTGGCGTGAGAGGGAAAATTACGGACTTGGTCCAGTTGATCCGGAGACCAGAGAAGTCACCGTTGCGTACCACTTCCCTCAGAACCGGGGATAGGTTGGTCTCTGGGTCTCTGATATATAAGAGGGTATCGTCAGCGTAAGTGGAAATGAGGAGGTTATATCCGGGGAAACGGATCCCTCTATGGTACTCCCTAAGAGCGCACGCCAATGGCTCGGCTACAATAGCGTAGAGGAGTGGTGATAGCGGGCACCCCTGGCGAGTACCCCTAGAAATTTTAAAAGGTGAGGTGACCAGATTACCCACCCTGACCCTGGCAGTAGGGGAATTATATAGGACTGACACTAACGGGGAGAAGAGGTCGCCAGCACCCATCCGCCTTAAGACCAGCATCATGAAGTCCCGCTCAACCAAGTTGAAAGCCTTCTCGGCATCTAAAACTATCGCAGCGGCCTTGACTTCGGGATTTGTGTGTTGGATGGCTCTGAATACTGTGCGCAAGTTATGGGTTAGGGTGCGTCCCGGGACAAAACCTGCCTGTTCAGGACTGACCAATGTCGGCACCAATGGAGCTAAGCGGTTGGCAAGTACTTTGGCGAATAGCTTGGTGTCAACATTCAACAATGAGAGCGGTCTATACGATGAACACTCATCTAGGGGCTTACCTGGCTTCGGGAGGGTGACTAGTAGGGCTTCCCGCATAGACGAGGGCATCATCCCACTCTCTCCCCTTTCTTCGAATAAGGTAATCAAGTGGGGGACCAGGAGCTCTCTAAACTCCTTGTAGAAGGCCACAGTTAGGCCATCTTGCCCAGGAACACTCCCTGCTCACATAGATTTTAGCGCGTTGTGGATTTCCCATGCCTCAAGAGGCCTCATCAAATACTCCCTGTGTTCATCTACCAACCAGGGGAGTTTTATATGTTCCAAGTAATCTAATGCTACGTCACTCCCTCCTGTCGGTCGGGATTGATAGAGCTCGGAGTAATAGTCTCTAAACCCATCAGCGATGGCATCAGGATCACGCAGTACCTCACCGGTGGCTGCTCGAAGTTCTGTGACTCCAGTCGCCTCACGTCTACCACTCAAGACCGCCGTGAGTGTAGCACCCGGGCGCTCACCTTCCCTGTAAGTTTTAGCAACGGCATACTTTCCTAGGAATTTGACTTCTCTATCAGCAGTCGCATGATATTCGTCCAGTGTAGTCTTTAATTCTTCCGCCACCTGGTCGGTTCCGACTTCTAGGGCCTCCCGCTCGAGGGCAGCCAGTTTCCTCTCCAGAACTACCAGGCAATCCCTGATGGAGCGGAGCACCCCCGAAAGTTTAGTCATAGCAATCTCTCTTATATAGACCTTAAAGGCTCCCCATGTCGTAGTGAATAGGGGAACAGAGCCAATATTAGTGTCAAAGAAGACCTCAATGGCTTCGGCCATTTCAGTCTTGAACACATTGTCGAGGAGGGCGTAGGGTGGAAACCGCCAGGTAAAAGGAGCAGGCTTTTTCGATCGGGTATTGAAGTTTAATTGGACAGGAGAATGGTCTGAGTATGAGCGTGGGTGAACCTCACATCCGCCAACCGCAGTGATAAGGGAGCCAGTGACAAACAAATAATCAATCCTGGTGTACAGATTGTGTGGGGCTGAGTAGTGCGTGAACTCCCCCGAACCACTATTTCTGGAGCGCCAAACGTCTATCATGCTTAGTTCTGCGATGGCATCCTCAACAGTTTTAGCCGTTAACGATTGTCGTCGCACCGGGCCCCGGAGCGATCCAAAGCGGGATTGAGGGTACAGTTAAAATCACCTCCCCAAACCAATGGAAACGTTGCCCATCGCAGCAAGTGCACTAGGAGATCTCTAAAGAATTGCGGGTTGTCAAAATTGGGGCCATATACATTAACAATGATAAACTCCATTCCCTTCCCTTTACTCTTGGAAATTGCAAATCTTCCCTCCCTATCAGTCTCTAAAGCCTCAAGGGAAATACCGCTTCTAGGGTTGATCCATGTGAGCACCCCTAGGGCATGCGTGGAGTAGCCTGCAGCATGAAAGGCACCATGTAGTCGCCTATGAGTAAGCATCTGGGAGTCAGTGGGCAAATGAGTCTCCTGCAGGAGCGCAACATCTATACTGTATCTATTGAAGTAGGCAATCACTTTCCTGGTTTTCCGGAAATCGTGTAGGCCCCTAATATTCCAAGTTAAGAGCTTCAGTCTATCACCCTGGTGTCTACACAAGGGATCATTACAGCATGAACGTCGCTCCCATATCTAGATAGGAATACCTTCCAGCTCCCCGCCCCACTCGAGGGCACCCCTGTTGAACTGAATGAACACAAAGTACGCTCTGTGACAGAAAAAAGACAATATGAAAACAAACAATTCGTAGAAAACCCCACCCGCCACCCACACCATGCAAACCCCAAAATAGCATTGATGACACCCTCCCAAGCAAAGACCATAATCCAGCAAAAACAGTACGGTGAGTAACACGTGGGGGCGGATGTTACCTTACTACCGCAAAGAACACTACAAAGTAAGAAACATAGTAAGGCTATCGAATACACATCTGGTGCATCCATGCTTAACAGCGACAAAGCTATCCATTCTGCTATAACAGTCTGACGCCCTCCGTCCATGTTTACAGGATATAGAATCTGCCATCTGGGCACAGAGTCAAATAGATCTATCAAGTCCCTACCTCGCCAACCCACATGGCAATTTAAACAATACTTGCGGTACGCTGGCTTCATAACTGAAGAAGAACAGGAGCAAAAAGTAAGGCATAGGATCGCAGACTGATGGGATCAAGGAAGGGGGGAAAGGGCAGGGTTGTACCAGACGTTCCAGCGAGTCCTAAACCAAAGGAGTGCAGTGAAGGTCGTGTTAATCCTCTTCACCGTCTGCACCACCAGCTGCCTCGTCCAGCCTCTCAGCTTCTGGGCTGCGCCCCGTTGTCGTGGGAAGGTCCTTCGAGGCTTTTTGGAGCGATTTAGGGTCAAGGAAGATTCTGGAGTGGCCGTTCATATTTACCCTCAGCCTGGCGGGGTAGAGCATGGCGTAATCGATATTTTGATCCCATAGGCGCCATTTCAGAGGGGCGAATTGACATCTGGCCTCCTGTACCTTCAAGGTGAAGTCCAGGAACAGAGATCATGGATCCCTCGAACTGCAGGGCTCCTTTTACTCTTGCTTGCTTCAGGGCCGCATACCTATCCCTGTAATTTAGGAGCTTCGCAATTACTGGACGCGGCGGAGCCCCTGGGGGGGGTTTAGGGCCAAGCGAGCGGTGTGCATGCTCTACCACGAACATGTCCAAGAAGATTTCTCGACCTAGAAGTGTGACCACCATCTTCTCAATGAACACCTCCATATTGCCAATCGAAGTGGATTCCGGCAGCCCCGTGATGCGTAAAATGCTTCTCCTAGATCTTGCATCCAAATCTTCTGCCTTCTCCTGCAACGCGGCAAGTGTTTTTACTAACTGCTTTTGGGCTATGCCGACCTCCGATTGTGCTTCCTCCATTTCAGTGACTCTCCTCTCGGTCATATCTATACATTCAGCGTGTTTGTCTAGGTGTTCTGACATTCTGTCCATCCGGTATGCAAGGGTATCGATCTTCCCGTCTATGGTTGTGAGGCTTTTCTGTAGGTTTTTCTGCATTGCCGCAAGAATCTGCTTAAGAGCCCCTGTTGCCTCCTCCGACATATCGTCCTGTACCTCAGGAGGGTGGGCCCCCTCTATGTCTCAGGACCTCGACTTACGCTGCTCAAATTGCAGCTTGGACTGGGTTCTGTCCACCTTGCCCATGCTGGACAGCAGGAAGGGAGGAACCCAACACCACCCAGTCCAATTATGCACTAGCGCCTGATGCAGGGTCAGGGGACAACGCTTCACTGGCTGGGACCCAATATACTCGTAGGGGACACTGGCCCGCCGGGTGCTCCCGGCTCTCAAAGTAGGCAACTCAGTCAAGGGGATCCCTCCAGTGCAGCAGAGGAGCAGTACCCACCAGATCTCTGCTGGGTTGATCTTCCAGGAAGCGTGTTCCAGCCGAGCAGGGAGCGGGGCCCATCCAGGGTGCAGACAGGGCTCCGTGGGGCAGCAACACCGAAGCGAGCCCAGGCTGAACGAACAATGTGTCTAAGCTCCCCCAGGAGATCACACAATTTAGGCCGCTACACACGTGTCTCGAGCTTATGAAGCCTCGGAGCCCACCGCTGGAGATCTCCGCACTCCGAGCCTCGCGGCAGTGCTCCGCCGTATGTCACCATGTGTTTTCCAGCTGGGTCGTTCGGAGCAGACAGCAGGGCATCCAAAGGCAAGGGCAGCTTCGCTACGCGGCAGAACGCCAGCCGCTGGACTCACTTGGTAGGCAGAGCCGGCGATATTGTGCAATGCAACTTCGCAGCACCTAGGCCCATTCCGGCGCTTCACCACGAGGCATCTCAGTATGGCTGGATGGCGCCTTCAATCCTGTGGCGGGCGGCTCAATCCACTGATTTACCCGCAGGGCCACAGCACCGCCCCAGGCAGGCACGTCGTGACCACGCGCCAGTCTCCGGCAGCCGACCGCAAGTCCATCAGCTGGCACCCGCCACTCAGCACAGCAGTCGCGGCCCCGCCGAGTCACGCACCCGGGGATCAGCCAGCCCCGCGTCCGCCTTCAATTTGCTTGCGTGCTCCCCCGGGCTGACGCAGGTGTTCGGGGCAAGATGTAGCTTCTGCTGCCACGTTGAGGTCACGTGATCGATCAGGGGCACAGCGTACCTCCAATCCGACCCCACTCAGGCAGGCCCAGACGGGGATCGCAGCCAGACAGGTCAGAGCACGGGCCGCAAGCATAGGCCGTATCCGCCTCAGGTGTCCCAAGCGCTCAGATTTCGGCAGTAATCACATCAGGCGATGGCGCGGTCTCGGGTTGCCTCCTGCCGTCGATCGGAGCTCACGGGGAGTGCATGAATGCAGGTTCATTTTCGTATTGCAGCGATGACTCGCAGAGCTCGCTCAAAGCGCAGCCATCTTAGGCTCCGGCAAGCTCCGCCCCCCTGGATAGTTAAATTTCATGCAGAATGATAGAAACTCATTTCAGGTAGTGAGGTCTGCAAATTTAAAACTCCACAGCTTTAAAAAAAAAACATGTAGTGTACTCCTATACCACTGTGCATTTGCAAGTCAAACTATAACTATTATACACATAGAATTTAAGAGGCTGAAGACGTACATATTTTTCCAATTGCCAAAGGCTAAATCCATATGTAGACTATGCCATGTAAGATGTCTAATACTTGGACATGAAGTTATAATTACTACCAAGATTATTATGATAGGACTGGATGAGTAGATAATGTATAATATCCCAGGGTTATTGTACAGCAAATTGCAGTAGTTCGAATCTGTATTATCAAAATTGGGAAGGAACCATCATGTGTAGAACAATATGAACATGAGAAAGCCATTAACCATGCCAAGAATGCAAAGTTAACAGTGTAAAAAATATGGGGACCCATAACAATTTGGCATTAACAATATTATGCCAGCATTGATTTTAGTAGATGACTTGTTCAGGTATTTTATATGCTGATATGTATGAATATAAATACATAATTATTACCCAGTGGTAGTTACAGTTAAGTCTGCTTTTCATAAATGGAGCGATTTTTGGTTTGCTTATTACTTTGGACCTGTTAAAAAAAATTGAAAGTAATTTTATCTACCTCAGCTGCTTCCTGGAAAGCTTGTGGGTGATCTACCAAGCAGGGGGAGAGAAAAAGGAGGGTTTCAAAATTCAAAATCCCCATGCATTTTCCATTTACTTCTTTAGACAAGGTTACAACAAATACTGCTGAATGGAATGACACCAAATTCACCAGGAAGCTAGATCTTGGTCAGCAGATTGTGTTTGTTTTTATTTTGTGTAAATCCCTTGAGTAGTTTTTGAGATCTTAAGGGTCACACAAATATAGATATTGATGTCAATTGAGATGTTATCAGTGATGTCATAAATGATGTCAGACATGTCATGAGTGATGTCATATGGGAGTTTGTAAGCAGTGCATGGCATGGACGCTAGTTATACTTAGCGCTGCATACATATAAATATGTATATATATTTCTGTATAAATATATATATTTGTGTATATATATATTTACAAGTACCATCAGTGAATCACAAGTGCACTTTTTAGATTTGGAAGTTTTTATCAAAGAAGGCGAATTGCACACACTCACTTTCAGAAAACCCACTGCAGGAAACTCTATTCTTCACTCAAGTAGTTTTCTTCCTCAAAAGTTGAAACAAAGTATTCCCTATGCGGAACATCTCCGCATGAAGAGGCCCTGCAGTGAGGTAAGCTCTCTTAAGCAAGCACAAACTTTCAAATTTTACTGCAAAACCATTCACTCTGCCCTGTGCAGTTCCTCAGGGATCATCGTTGAGCCCAACACTTTTTAATATATATGTGTCATCACTGGCTCCTCTGATTGAATCCTTTGGTTTTAAGTTGACGACATACGCCGATGATACCCAAATTGTGGCCTGTGTTTTACCAGACAGGCAACAGGAAACGGCATACCAATTCCGTGATTGCATGTCAGCGGTAGGTGTCTGGATGGGTCAAAACTGCCTAAAACTTAATTCCAATAAAACGGAGGTGGTCCTATTCGGAAATGATCTGAACTTTTGGACCCCAGCATGGTGGCCGGATACACTGGGCCCTTTACCTACTCCCATTAATAAGGTAAAAAACCTGGGAGTCTACCTAGATAACAAACTTAGCTTCAGGGAGCAAGTGAATGCGGTAGTTTCATCTGTTTCATTTACTCTCAAATCCTGTAAGAAAATCTTGCAGTTTCTGCCTAAAGACTGCCAACAGACAGTCATCACGGCCTTAGCCATGTCGAAACTAGACTACTGCAACAGTCTGTACCTTAGTATTCATGAAGGGCTCATGAATAAGCTGCAGCTTCTGCAGAATGCAGCTGCCAGACTGCTCACCAGCACGCCAACAAATGCCTCAATCTCGGGAGAGATTAGAAGGCTTCACTGGCTGCCAGTTAAGAAACGTGTACCGTTCAAGGCGCTATGTATGGTACATAAAGCCCTTCAAGGAACTGGGCCTAATCATTTAAAAATGCTATTTCAATGGTACACTCCATCAAGAGCACTACGCTCAGCAAAAGCGAAATTGGTGTTAGTACCCCTGGTAAAGAAAGCCAACTGGGGCGGTAGAAGATTTGGGGTAGGTGCTGCCAAGGCATGGAATGGTCTTCCGCTGCACCTCAGATGCATTACTAATCTACTTGCATTTAGGAAAGCCCTCAAAACGTGGCTTTTTACCAGTTAATATGTACCTGTTTCTGTCCACCAAGTAGGGTCTTAGTAGGACTTCAGTCAGCACCAGGACACCTTCGGGTAACAGTTGCGCTTTAGAAGTAACAATAACATAACATAACATAACAAACTGATTTAACAGCAAGATTTAGAGAGAGAGGCTATAGTCAGCAAGTTCTGAATCAAGCACTAGTGAAAGTAGATGGGATACCCAGAGAAGACATCTTATTCAAAGGAAAAGAGTGAAGATACCGACAGGAGACACAGCGCAGGAAGTGAGGATGATAACCGGATACAATGCCTATCATGCAAGAGTGAGAGACTGCATGAATAGGCATTGGCACCTGGTGAAAGGGGACTCAATGTTAAGTACTCTGGTTTCACGCAAACCCCTCATCTCTTTTAGACGAGCTAAGTCCATGAGGCAGAAATTGGTAAAAAACAGCCCAGAAGTAATTGAAACAGAGAGTTGGCTGAAGGCAAACCCAGGTTTTAACAGATGTTTTAAGTGCAAGGCGTACAAACATGGAATAAACAAAAAGGAAATCCAACTACCATTTTTTAACAAACCTTGGAAAATTCCACGCTTCTTCAATTGTAAAAGCGACCATGTAGTGTATGTCCTTCAATGCACCCGCCCCATGTACTATGTGGGTAGTACAATCCACATGGTCCATGTTAGGATCTTACAGCACCTTAGGGCAGTGAAGAACGGAGACAAGTCATACTCTGTAGCCCGCCATATAAATGATGTCCATGCAGGGAAAGTTGAAGAGTTGATGTACTATGTAGTGGACTCTGTACCCAAAAGTAGACGAGGTGGGAATCGTGAAGGCAAGCTTAGACAGCTAGAATCTCGATACATACTCATGTTTGATTGCGTGACACCTAGAGGCCTAAACTCTGATAAAGATATGTATGTCCACCTAGAGTGAGATTAACACACAAATAACCGATTTAACATTAGAAAAATGAAATCTGAGGAAAATCCCGGGATACGATTCGGAACCCCAACGGGAGGCTGCAGAATACTCGAATGAGGATTTACGAACCTTTCTGAAGCAAGATGGCGGTCGCGTAGAGGCCGATTGCAGCATTAGCGACGCTATCCTGGGTGAGGTTTGGAATTAACTACCCCTGGTAAAGATCCCTATCGGCTTGCGGTAGATGACCGCATAAAAAGGGATTTATAATAATACCTCTTGCATTTTTCTATGCTGGAAGCACGGAATCCCCGAAAAAGACTCTGCACGCTGGTCACAAGAATCGGGCTCCGGATTATTAGGCGCTCTATCCTCAAGGCTCTCTCTTACCTGGCAAGTCGAGGATCACGGAGTAGTGGAGGAATGGCGCCAAAATCGGCGGCGAACGCCGCGGCCGCTAAAGCAGCAGCGCTGTGAAAACTGCGTGGAGAGTTGTCTGTGAGCTCAGCGGCGCTGGAGCAGAGTAACCCGGAGCAGGCACTGAATGACATGCGGCAGACACGCACGCCGGAGCAGCCAAGGAGGGGGAGAGGTGGGGCATCTGGGAAGAATTGTCCAGCTGGCCCCTCGGTGGCTGACATGCTGATGCGTGGAAAGAAGCAGCATATGGAGGCAGCAGGGTCAGCAGCTCCTAACACAGAGGAAAATACCAAAAGAAAACAGAATGAGGAGGTGAGTCCAGCCGGACCGAGCGAAATTTCTCAGAACCTGAAAGATAACTTGGAGGCTGGGGATCATAATAACATTGTCCCATCTGTTGTAGAGCCCCCATGTAGTGACAATGATATCAGTCATGAGGGGAATGTCTCATTGGGAGATAAGGTGAGGGGGGCAGTTCAACAACTCTCCCCGATGTATCACGGAATATAGAAGCAAATAGCAAGACTGCTGATATTTTAAAAATGGCTTCTATTTCCGAAGAAGTAACAGGTGGCAAGGAGTTACATCAACCCGATCCAATATTGGGGGCTAATGATTCAACGTGGGGAATGGATCCTCTAGGAGGCAAGGACAGGCCTGATCCTGATAAAGACCCCAGTGATGGTTTTTTCTCAGTCTCTGAAGGTGTCCCTGAAGGTGCTGAATGGTCTGATGACGACCGGAGTTCATCATTAGGGGGCAGTAATTTGGATTCAGACCAGGAAGATAGTGATTTAGATCTCCCCACAATAACTAAGAAGTTTAATACACAGCCAGATGTACATGGCCGAGGAAGAAAGGACTTGAGATGGGATTATTCATCCGCTACCCCGCTTTCTGGAAAACCCTCTTCAGGCACTTCAGGCACGGATTCCATCCCCCTATATTGGAGGTTATACACCAGGCTATTCTCTCTCATAGGGAAGAAACGCGTCAAGACAGTCGTAAGGCGCAGGCTGCTATGAGAAAAATGCAAGGGGTTGTCAAGAAGCTTTCCAAGGTATGTTTTAACGTAGGTGAGAGAGTGACGAACCTGGAGGAAAGAATAGTTGCGACTGAGGCAGAAGCAGCCAGTGCATCAACTCAGGTGGAGGCCCAAAGCTCACAGATTAAAGACATACAGTGGAAGCTGGAAGAATTTGAAAATAGACAAAGGAGGAACAACCTCAGGGTATTGGGGGTACCAGAGGGAGTGGAAGGGTCGGATACTAGGGTATATATCATCGAATTGTTTAAATCCGCCTTTCCCGAGCTGATGGAATGGAACTGGACCGCAGAAATACAAAGAGCTCATCGCACTCCATTTAAACGGCGTGTCCCAGCTAAGGAGGGGGATAAACCACAAGCAATTCTGGTGTTCCTAGGGAATTTTTTATTGCGGCAGGCTATCTCAGAAAAGGCCAGACCTGAAAATAAGAGATCTAATGGGGGAGTGTCATTTTTTGTTCGCCCCGACTTCTCTCACTCAACGGTAGAAAGACGCTGGAGGCTGAGACAGCTAATAAAACCATTTCAGGAAAAGAACATCCAGGTCTATCTGTTTAACCCGGCACAACTTAAGGTGATTCATGGGGGACAGACATTGTATTTTTCTTCTGAGATAAAAGCCAGAGAATATTTGGACATTGTGGACAAATAAAGCTTGGGTCTACATTGAAGAAAGGGTGAGAGGGGGGGAAAAAGAAGAAGAGGTTTTTATAGGATAAAGGGGGTAGGAGGTAGCTATGATTGTTAGGTTTAGAAGGACCCAGGTCGCTAATGCTACATACATCATATGCACAGACCTAGGTCTGAGCGCTTCACTAGGGTGGTGGGGATGGGGGAGGAGTGGGGGTGGATGGGGGTTGGATGGGGTGGGGGTAGAGAGGGGTGGGAAGGATGGGGGAAAATTGAAAAGAGGGAAAGTATCTGGTGTTATGTTTATTGTGATTTTTTTGGTGATTTAGGGCTTGTGATATATAAACAGATGATTGAGCTGGTTTTGAAGAGAAATGTTATCTTAGCAGGGCTAAATGGGGAAACTTAAGATATGTACCCTTAATATTGGGGGCCTAAATAATTGGAAGAAGAGGCAAATGATGGGGCATTTTGTAAGATTAAACTATATTGATGTCTTATGCTTACAGGAGACCCATCTTCCATGGGCAAAAAAACATTTATTGAGGATAAGGGGCTTTGAGTTGTTGGCTTGCTCCTCACAGACATCTACAGTTAGAGGGGTGGCAATATTGGCTAGATCTGTGCTGGGAGGAGCTAAGCGTCATCTGGTAGATTCCCATGGGAGGTGGGCACTGGTGGAACATGATTTAGGGTTTACAATATGTACAATTTACGGCTCTAATCAGGACGACCCGGAGATATTCGAATATCTTGAAATTGAATTATTGAATTGGCCAAGACCTATTATAATATGCGGTGATTTGAATATCTCTGCTGACTTTACAAATAATACTGTTTATATAGGTCGTAAACCCAGGGTATTTCGAGCAGCGACCTCAATATGGGAATCGCATGGTTTGGTAGACGTTTGGGGTTGTAAGGAGCCTACTGACCCGGGCTTTACGTATTATTCATGCCCCTTCAAGAAATATATGAAACTGGATTATTTTTTGGTTTCTATATCAGAATTGGAGAGGGTTAGTATTGTGAAGCTCCCAAGGCTGCTGTCTGATCACAGCCCATTAATTTTGGAGCATGAGATAGATATTCTAAATAAAAAACACTCAAGGTGGACTTTTGAGAGGAAGCTTCTAGCTGATCATAAATTTGTAGAACATCTGAGGAAGTGGGCCCAAGCTTATTTTGATGCGAATCGTTTAAGGCAGCCTTGAGAGGCGAGACGATCAGCTTCTCGGCTAGGTTAAAGCTAGAGGCTCGCCGAGAAAATGAGAGACTGGTCTGTCAATTAGTAGAAGCAGAGGAACAACACATAAAGGATATTGGGCAAGGGTGTGAGGCTGTAGGGAGTCAACAAAAGATTCTTATTATAAAAGCAGAGCTGCATAAGTGGTTAGCTCAGAAGGTAGCCGATGAGTATCATACATATAGGGGCAAGCTATATGAGACGGGAGAGCAGGCAGGTAAGCTATTAGCACTTCGGATTAGGCAAGAAAGTAGTAGAAATATAATATCAACAATACAAGAGGAGGGTCGGGACTATACGGAGCCAGCCGATATATTGGAAGTTTTTAAAAACTTTTATCAAACATTGTATAGAGAAGTGGGTGTCTCAGATGATGGTAGTTTAGGCTTTGAAGATATAGGCCCCCAGCTGGATAATCTGGATAGAGAAATGCTGGAGAACGATCTGGTAATAGAGGAAGTAATAGCCGCACTGCAGGAGTTAGCAGCAGGAAAGGCTGCAGGGCCGGACAGTATACCACTTGAAGTATATAAGAGTATCCAGAATAAGATCGCCCCAATGTTATTGGATTTATTTAATGGTATAATATGTTCCGGTCAAATCCCTGAATCCTGGAAGGAAACAAATATTATTGTGTTTCACAAGAAAGGGAAGCCTAGGGAAAACCCTGGTTCATATCGTCCAATATCCCTCATAAATACTGATACAAAGATCTATGCTAAGGTTTTGGCCGGAAGGCTTGGAAGGGTCATGGGCGGTCTGGTTTCCCCGTGGCAACATGGGTTTGTCCCAGGTCGAGGAACAACTGATCACATTAGGCGGGCCATTTCACTTTTTGATGTGCAAGCTGCCACGGGGGGGAGGATGGCCATGATCCTTTTAGACGCAGAAAAGGCCTTTGATCGCGTCACGTGGAAGTATTTGTGGGGGATATTGGAACGAAGGGGCTTTGGCCCTAAAATAATGGGGGCGATCAGGGCCATGTATCTTGATCCAAAGACTAGAATCCAGATAATAGGAGGCAGTTCGGAAAAAGTGTATATTTCTAGAGGGACGCGTCAGGGTTGTCCCTGCTCACCGATTCTTTTCGCCCTGTACATAGACCCTCTAGTAAGGAAACTAATAGGATGCAATGAAATTAAACCGGTAGTTTTTAATCGATATGAGACTAAGTTGCTGGCATATGCCGACGATCTGGCTATAATTACACCGGAACCAGATACGGCATTGATAGTTATTACACGGATTGCTAGTGAATTTGGACACTGTTCAGGGTATCTGTTGAATGAAAGTAAAACTCAGATAATTTGTACTAAAAATATTAGAAGGCAGGATGCAAGATATTCTGATTCAGCGGTTTATCTGGGAGTTAAAATAGGTTCGGCAACAGATACCATTATAAAAGATAACTTTACCCCACTTTTAAAAACAATGGTAATTGATCTTAAAAGAATAGATGCCTTACATCTATCTATAATAGGGAGAGCAAACGTACTTAAAATGACTATGCTCCCTAAGGTACTATATTTTTTTCGCTCTATCCCGTTTATGATTGATGAAGGCCTATTAAAGTCAATAGAGTCAGTTTTTATGAATTTTATCTGGCAGTATGGTAAAATCAGGCGCTCCATGAGATATTTGTCTCTTCCACAAGAAAAAGGAGGGCTTGCAATCCCTAATATTAAATATTACCTGTGGGCTTGTTTGTTGGGTCAGATGGCGATTTTATTTGATTCAGCTTCAAATCTATCTGATATTCCACCTGGTAATAATAATCCTCCTTCCATTTATGAATTATTACTAGGTAGAGAAGCTCTGGGGCTTCTGTTACGGAAAACTGATAGGCGTTATTATAAGAAAATGCGATATAAGGTTTTAGATGCTGTTTGGGAGGTTTGGAAACAGGTGAAAAAAGTTTTAATAATTCCTAAAATAAATTATTATACACCGGTGTGGAATTGTAGTATGTTTCCCACTTTAGCAATGATAAAATATGGAGGCTCTGGGAGCAGCAAGGGATCAAAAGAATAGGCGATATATATGATGGGGGCAGCCTGATGAGATTTGAGGACATTCAGAAGAGATTTGGTATTCCGGATAATCTAGGTTTTAAATTTCTTCAGATCCAGGATACACTGAGGGGAATCAGACCACGGATTATCCCTGGGGGTAGAATTGATATATTGGATTATTTATTAGGGGGTGGAATAAAGATTAAAAAGATATATGGGTCTCTGTTATCAGGGACTCAGGATGATTTGGAGAAATTTGAAACTGCATGGGCAATGAAACTTGGGGACCCAGATGTTGATATAGATAGAGCACTACAACTCGCAGGGAAACTCTTTCGTTCCACAAATTTGAGAGCTCAACATTATAAGACTCTTTTTAATTTATATTTTACACCAGCCAAATTATTTATGTGGGGCAAAAAGGAGGACGATAGATGTCCACGGTGCGGGGAAGGCCCTGCCGACCTGCTGCATATGTTTTATCATTGTAGTAAATTAAGTGTCATTCAAGGAGAAATTGGGAAATTTTTGGAGGGGCTGCTAGGAGTTAAGATCACCCTATCCCCTATCCTAATGATAATGGGATTTGATAGTAATTTAGGGCTTAATAAGGAAAAAGAAGCATTTGTATTTATATCTGTAGCGGTTCTCAGGATATTGCTTGCGGCAGGATGGAAGGATACGGTAGCTCCATCCTTTCAGATGTGGTTGGCCAGACTTCTCGGGATTCATAATATTGAATCTTCTTTATATATACACCGGGGTAGGAAAATGAGGGAATTAGGAATGACTATTTGGGCTCCCATGAAGTGGTGGAGGGATGGTTGCTTGGAGGAAGCTCCCGAGTGATTCCCTATATCTGGATTTTTATGCTAATCAGTTCGGATGGGTGTTGGAGGGTTATTTTTTATCTCTGTATGGATTTATCAGCCCAAATTTACTATTTAACAATGAAATATTTCGTAATTTTTATCTGTTTTAGAAACACATGCCCGAATTTATTTACTTTATAGTATTGTATGATGTATGTATAGTGGTTTTTTAGTAATATTGTAATGTAATTTGTATTTATTATTAAATGTACCAGGTATTTTTCTAATAAAAAAAAAGAAAAAAAGAAGAAAAATGAAATCTATGAAATGAAATCTATGTATGAATTATGTTATCCATGTCTGTATACCGTTTTAATGTTTTATGGGATTCATCACTGAGGGGAATTTTTTATGTGAACAACTCAATTTTAGGACTATACCCCAATGTTCTCTCTTCTTTTCAACATGGAGGGTATTAGGCAGTCAGGTAAAAATGTTGTTTTGATCAACTTGAATATACATGAGAGGATGCTAATGCTATGCTCTGATTAGACCATACTATACTGATATGTACTTGCACTTTTATGCCAATTTCCAGATGTGTTCTCCAGACTTGCATTTGCACTTTAGAAAAATAATATGCATGGAAGCACTTGCACTTTATTATATACGAGACTAGAAGATAGTTTATCTCATAATAAGCATCATGCTGTGGGATGTGGTTTCGTATATTTTTATTGGCTTTTTAAAGTAGAAGCATTTGCACTTTATTCAAAATCAAAATTGCACGGAAGCACTTGCACTTTGAGAGTTGAGAGACTGGAAATAAGAAAATCCATTTAGAATAGACATCTTGTTTCAGCATGATTGGTGGTCTAGAGATCTACAGGATGGAGCACTTTTGCACTTTCTCTGCGTAATTGCACATTTAGAGGCCTAATTAGTTAGGTTGAGTCCAAAACAACAGATGAGAGATAAAACTTGAATGTTCCAACATAAATGTTGAGATATCAGATACTGACGCGCCAACTTTGATGGTAACCAGAGCACTTGCACTTTATGCGCATGTTATGAGGTAAATGCACTCGCACATTATTGCTATGACCTATCAGGTTGAAGTACTTATTATCTCATGGGGAAATATTGTCTATATTACATTGGAAAATATCGCCATCCAGGTCAGAGCAAAAACACAAGGATATTATTGGTCGGTTTTAAACAGACCTAAAGATATATGAAGGAGAGATATGTATGTATGTGCCATGGAAGAAACTCACTCAGAGAAACATACAGTAAGGGGCTTCAAGATGAGGCACATAAAAGATTATCTATACACATGTGGTTTCGTTTGGAAGGAAACTTCATTTATTTTCACTTAAAGTTTAAACTTTGATAAAATAAAAATAATAATAAAAACAATAAATAGAAAAAAAGAAAAAACAATGAAAATGAAAAATTGGAAAATTGAACCTTGCAATAAGAAAGTATAATAAGAAAATGAAAAAAGATTAATGTATGTGTAAAAAATGCAAAAACAGATAAGGCCAAAATACCAATGAAACCTATACAACTGAGAACGAAGTATGGGCTTTAGGAAGTATTTTGTTTATGTCCATGACATCATGGGACTGTTTTTTCCAACAACATAAAAGTAATTGCAGTATGATGGCTGGCTGTGTGAACACGGCAGGGGATACAGCCCTGTAATGTAACAATAAAACTTACCTGTATTACTGGAACTGCAGTGTCGGTGTCTGGCTTGAAGATTTCGTGTGCCGGAGGTGTTTGGAGATATATATATATTTATATATATCCCAAAACAACTCCCCATGCATCAAACAGAGAGCACGCACACGAAGAGGGCCCACGACCATGCAGTTAAAAAGTACTTCAAAGATGCGTTTCGGCTGTGAGATGTATATATATATATAAATTCACTGAAAAAACACAGGTTTCAGGGACGTTATAATTAGTTGGACATTTCACTCGTACAAAACCAGAGAAATTCGGCCGTTATAGTTAGTTCAGCTAACTATAACTCGCGCCCCCGCAATGCACTGCTGATGACGTCACATATTACATCATTCATGACATAGTCAGTGACATCACTGATGACATCACTGATGACATCTCAAATGACTTCACTGATGACATCACTGATGACATCATCCAGTGACTGTGTGTTTCTGTAAAGTTTAAATATGTTTTATATATATATAGGCCAAGGTGTATGGAAGAATGAGTGGGTGTTTAAGTGTCTGAATGGATGATTTAGTAGGTGCGTGACTGACTGTATAAGTGAGTGATTAAATGTGTCTTACTGAATGCATGGGTTAGTGACTGATACAGACATTCACACAGTTTAGTTTGTCAGTTGGTGTGTAAGCGGTTGCATGGGTTGGTGAGTAGCTAAATGAGGGTCTATATGGGTTATTGATTGGTTGTCTGAGTATCTGTATGGGTGCCTGAGTGTCTGTGTGGGTGTGACTCTGTGCATAGATGTGTGAGTGGGTGATTCACTGGGTGTATCGGTTCAAGAGTGCATCTGTGAAGGGCTGTATGGGTGGATAAGTGTGTGTATGGGTGTGTTGGTGAGTGAATGGATTTCTCAGTGGTACATGTGTGAGTAACTGCATATGTGAAAGGCAGTATATATGAGTGTTGGAGTATATAAATGACTATATGTGAGAGTGAGTGATTGTGAGAGTGGCTGTATGGATGAGTGTGTGCTTGTATTAGTTATTGTATAAGAGTGTAAGTATGTGTTAGTATATATTTGAATAAGTGAGGTGGTGTGTGTATAACTGTATAGGTGAGTAAATGGGAGTGTGATTGATTCTTTGCATGACTGACTAGGTGTGTGAGTAACTCTATGGATGAGTGGTGGTGTGTGAGTGTCTGTATAGATATGTGAGTGCATATGATAGTGCCGTATTGATGGTTGACTGCATGTATGAGTGCGTATGTACTAACTGGTATTGGTGTGTCTATGGTTTCGAAAATGATAGTCTGTATTTTAGAGTGGGTGTATCAAAGGTTATATTAGGGTATGAGGAGGTGCATCAGATTATCACGTGGATGATGTCATCAGTGATGTCATTTGAGATGTCATCAGTGATGTCACTGACCATGTCATGAATGATGTAATATGTGACGTCATCAGCAGTGCATTGCGGGGGCGCGAGTTATAGTTAGCTGAACTAACTATAACGGCCGAATTTCTCTGGTTTTGTACGAGTGAAATGTCCAACTAACTATAACGTCCCTGAAACGTATGCTTTTTTCAGTGAATTTCAAAGGTTTTTTAAATGCTAATTTCTAACTATAATGTCCCTGAAACCTGTGGTTTTTTCAGTGACTGTCTAAGGTTTTTTAAATGCTAATTTCTAACTATAACGTCCCTAAAACCTAAGGTTTTTTCAGTGAATTTCTAAGGTTTTTTAAATGCTAATTTCTAACTATAACATCCCTATTAAGTCCCCTTGAATCCTGAGGGTCCCTGGGGGCCAACTAGCCCACCAGGTATCTCCAGTTATCGCCACAGAGCTGTGTTGCAGAGAGGTGGTCTGAGGCCACGCCCCTTTTTACACCACTCTGCAAACACGGCTTTTGGCGCACTGCTGCTCGGAGGATGAAGTCCACTTGTGTCCTGAGGTTCTCAGGACACAAGAGGACCTCATCGCCCCACCAGGGGGTGCATTTGCACAATTGTGATATCAGACCCCACCCCCTCCCTGCACCACTGTGCAAACACGTCCCCTTTAATCCGGAGGGTCCCTGGGGGCCAACTAGCCCACCAGGTACCTCCAGTAAGCGCCACAGAGCTGCCTTGCAGAGAGGTGGTCTGAGGCCACGCCCCTTTGTACACCACTCTGCAAACGCGGCTTCTGGTGCTTACTGGAGGTACCAGGTGGGCTAGTTGGCCCCCAGGGACCCTCAGTATTCAAGGGGACTTAATCCCCCAACTTACGTGTCAGGGGCCGCGTTTGCAGAGTGGTGCAGGGAGGGGGCTGGGCCTCCGGCGAGATGCCAGCTTTTTTTTTTTTTTTAGAAGGGGGGCTGTGTGGCCCCCCTTCTTTTAATCTATTTTTGGGCCCTGGGGACCCCATCCCCCAGGGCTTGCCACATTTAAAAACAATTTTTTTTTTAAACGTGAAGGGGCCACGCGGCCCCCCTCCTGAGGCCGATTTTGGCCCCGGGGACCCCATCCCCTGGGGCATGGCCTTGCTTTTTTTTTTTATTGTTATATGGGAAGGGGGCCAGGTGGCCCCCCTTCCCTGGGCCACTTTTGGCCCCAGGGACCCCATCCCCCGGGGCCTGGCCTTCCGTTTTTTATTTAATTACGGGAGGGGGGCCGCGTGGCCCCACTTCCCTAGGCCACTTCTGGCCCCGGGGACCCCATCCCCCGGGGCCTGGCCACCCTTTATTTTTAATTTTAGAGGGGGGCCGCACCCCGGGACATAGCAGGAGCCGACCCTGGGGGGCAGCGGTCCCCAGGGCCATCAAGGGCTCCAGGAGGAGGGCCGCGCGGCCCCCTCCCTTTGTCAAAATAGCCCTGGGGAGGTGGTGGTCCCCGGGGCTGGGGGTCCGCTACAGACCCCCGAATTTAAATAAGTATGTGCCGGGGAGGTGGTGGTCCCCCCACACATCTATTTTTATTAAAAAAACAAGAGCCCCGGGGAGGTGGCGGTCCCCGGGGCTGTGGGGGGGCCGCATGCCCCCCGCATCAGCCTAACAAATACTCAGGGAGGTGGCGGTCCCCGGGGCAGCATGGGGGGGTTGGGACCCCCCACGCATTCATTTAGCAGGAAGCCCCGGGGAGGTGGCGGTCCCCGGGGCTGCGGGGGCCACGTGCCCCCCTCACATAATTACCATAGGCCCGGGGAGGTGGCGGTCCCTGGGGCTGCGGGGGCCCCAATGGGCCCCCACTATTTCATATTGGCATTGTCCACAGGACCTGGCCCACCCGGGGGCCTCATTAAAATGAAGCACGGGAGCCCGCGCTTCATTTTTTAAAAATTTTCGGCAGGATTTGCGTACCCAGCGTGAATTCTGCTGATTTTATTTGAAAAAAAATGCTTTTTTTGGCCCTGGGGGTCCCTGTGGGACCCCCTGAGCAGGCCTAGGGGGTCAGGGTGTTTCTACCCTGCCCCCTTTTCTTGTTTTTTAATCTTTTTTTTCGCTGATTTCTTGTGACTTGGTCACCGAGTCACAAGATGGCTGCCAACACATTCTGGTTTAGAGTGTTGGCAGCCTTATCAGAGTGAAACTCGTGCCCGGGAGTAGTCGCGACTCCTCCTCGGTGCTCAGATATCGATATTTTTCTTTTTCTAATTTCTCAGGAACTACTGAACGGATTTGCACCATTTAAAAAAAGGTCTCTTTCTGAAACAAGGGCTACCTTTTTGCCAAATTTGGTATAATTCCGTTCAGCAGTTCGGGCTGTAGCCTGTTCCAATTTTTCCTATGGAAATTAACATGGGGAAAACTCATTTTGGGACCCCCCTTTTTTCTTGGCCCCCGCTTGACGAATCACCCCGAAACTTTCAAGACAGGAGTTGACTTGAGCGGGCCATTAGTTTTGAAAATCTCGCGAAGATTCGTCAAACGGCGCCAAAGTTATTGGCAAAACAAAAAACGCTTTTCCTATGGAAACTAGGGGGGCCATTATGATGTCGGGCGGATCGCCACCGCCCGACCGGCGGTGGCGATCCACCCGACATCTTTCCCCACCCGCCCTCCATTTACCCCCAGCCACATTACAATGGGGGGGGTACAGTGGCGGATGGAAAGACAGTCCGCCGCTTTACCGCAGGCAGGCAATCGTTACGATTGCCTGCCGTGCGGTCCTGGGCCTTAATATGGTGGCGGTGCCTAGCAGGCACCGTCCGCCATATTACGATGTGTGCGGATTTGTGCCTTTCCATGGCGGCGATGCTGCCATGGAAAGGCATGCAGTCTTTGGCTTTGGGGGCCCGTTGCGTGTTGAGGGGGTGGGGGGTACCTCCCTTCATTGGCATGCACAAGGTGGCAGGCACCGTGCGGTACCTGTCACGTTCTGCATGTCAATGCACAACATGCAACTTTTACATTACGGCGGGTGCTGCTTACAGCACCACCCGCCGCAATGTAAAATATGCGGGATGCGTTTGCCAGGGTGGCGGTCGCATCCTAATGGGCCTAGCAGGACCGCCGCACCTCTGGTGGTCGTCCCGTTTCCCATTATGGTGTCCGCCCACCATCGTAATGGGGCCCTAGGTTCTAACTATAACTACCTACTGGCGACCGCCAGTAGGTAATATATATATATATATATATATATATATATATATATATATATAATCCAAATTGGTTCCCAATACAGCCCGCTAAATTGAAAGGTGTTGGCGTTCAGGACCGAGACATGTCCTGCCAATATTAATCACCAAAGTGTTATGCGCCGCACTCCAGGAGTCATTTGCAAAATCGTCTTTATTGAGTGGCCATCTGTTGCCACATAGCACACCAACACCTGTGTCTTTGATGATTAATGTATATATATATATATATATATATATGTATATATATATATATATATATATATACACACCCCATAGAGAGAATTAAAATAGAATATCATGAGCAATTGACATCTTGGAATCAGAAACAATTAATTGACGATGATGAATATAAATATCTAAAAACTCTGTACCCAGTCATGCCCACAATTTACTTTCTCCCGAAGATCCATAAAAGTTTAATCAATCCCCCAGGTCGCCCAATAGTCAACTCTGTTAACGCTTTACTTGGAGAACACCTCACGATACATCAACCTTTTCCTAGCACCCTATGTTACAGCACTGCCCTCGTACCTCAGGGATTCCATGGATTTTCTAAACAAAATACAACATATACAGTGGAAGTCCTCGTATATGATGGATACGATAGATGTTGTCTCTTTTTACACGTTTATTAGGCACAAGGATGGGATAACAGCAGTTAAGTACTCCCTATGGGACAGCCCAATCAATTTTCTGGAACACTCCAACTTATTGATAGAAATGTTGGAATTTTGTCTGATGCATAACATCTTCATGTTCAATGGATGTCATTACTGGCAACAACAAGGAACCGCGATGGGGACCTCTTTTGCTCCGACTTATGCGAATCTTCTGATGGGATATTGGGAGACTGAGGTTGTGTGGACTGAAAACAACATGTCCAAACTGGAGAAAGTGATCTTATGGTCAAGATTTATTGATGACTTCTTCATTATCTGGGAGGGTGAAGGCAAAGAACTGGAGGAGTTTATTGCAACCTTGAATAACAATAATTTGAATTTGTCCTTCATGTACACATTAAGTAAACAATGCATCACCTTCTTGGATATAGAAGTCTCAATAAGGAATATCAATATCTGTACTAAATTGCACAGAAAAGAAACCTTGTGCAACAGTATTCTACATGGAACAGTGGTCATCCTAAGAAACTACGATGGAGTTTCCCCTACGGGGAAATGCTGAGAGCACGCAGAAATTGTTCTGAGGAAAGTGATTTTAGAAATGAAATCCAAGACATGAGAAATTGATTCCTCGTAAGGGGATACCCATCGTCAGTAATTGAAGAAGCGATAAAACGAGCATCCACTCAACCCAGGAGTGAATTGTTAATTCCCAAAGAAAGAGCCTTGAACAGTGATGGAGAGAATATTCAACTGATCATCAATTATAACCAATAACATAAGGAAATCAAAAAGATAATGCAGAAGCATTGGAACATCTTAAGATCAGATCATACTTTCAATGCAGTTCTACAGGATCAACCAAGTATAACGTACAGGAAAACTGCTTTCCTAGCAGACATTTCGACTAAAAGTCACTTCGCCCCCAAGATAAGTACAAAGGCTAGTTGGATTAATCAGCCAGGTTTCTGGAAGTGCGCCAAGTGCAAGGCCTGTGAACCTGAGGTGAACAAAAGCGACTTTAGATTACAAAATGGAAGATTAGAAAAGATAAAATATCACTTGTAACACTGACTTTGTAGTCTATGTCCTACAATGCCCATGTAATAAACGATATGTTGACATCACTGTAAATAAGGTGAAACTCAGGTTACTACAACACCTGAAACAAAGATTTTTCGTATCCGATTGCCAAGCACTTTTGGGAAGAACATCATGTCGAAACAAAATATCTCCAGTACTTTGGAATTAAATAGTTAAAGAAAAAGGAAAGGGAGGTGACAGAGAACTACAGTTAAGAAGAATGGATTCCAGACTTATTCTGTCAATAGGAACTGAGATGCCAATGGGCCATAATCTGGACTCGGAATTACATGTACACTTATAAGCTGTAGTGGATTTTTCTCTGCCTTTTCTATCATCTACCCTCCCCTCTCTCCCTCTCCACTGTTTTAAATATTTTTTACGATCTGAAAGACAAATGATTTGGTTGAGGTTAAATCTGTATAAACATCTTATCTTCCATTTCCTCAGATCAGGAATAATGTTATAATACACATGATTCTTCTTTTTCATTGTTGATGTTTATGTATGCATTAGCACTGTAAACAAATGCCAAATTGATTTCTGAATTTGACCCTAGCACACGAGCACTTTATGATTTATTGAATAGTGGTTATATTGATGGCAACAACCAGTAGAGTATATTATAGTTAACATAGGCTCATTGATCTACATCTGGCCTTTAGCACATTAGAGGATTAGTTTTAACTTGTGGGCAGTAAATAGCACTTTATGAATGAGCATTAGCACTTTAATAGTACCCCTTATCAAATCTGCATGATCTGGCACTTTAATGAAAGCATACTAGCACTTTCTATGAATAAGCGCTGTAAAGGATATTTTCAGGAAAATGTATCCGATGCATATGTTGCACTTTACTTATAGACTGACTATACCATGCAGAGATAGAGGTCAATGTAGAAACACTACATGGCTCCTGAGAGTGATAAGGATCAATTGGACAGCCAGTTTGTACATCATCATACATGATGATGCACACATATCTTGAGAAGAATTTGATGAGTAGCACTTTATGAATGTGCATTTGCACTTTAGGAGTACCCTTTTTAAATAATGCATGATCTGGTATTTTAATGAAAGCACATTAAGCCCTGTCTCTGAATAAGTACTGTAAGGGTTACCTTGGAAAATTACTCCGATACACATGTAGCACTTTAATTATGGAAAAACTACATTATGCAGAGATAGATACTAATGGAAAAATACTTAATGGCTCCTAAAAAGTGACAGAAACTAATTGGACTGCCACTAGACAGCTGGTATGTACATCATCATATATAATGATGCACATAGATTTCTGATAAAAAATTGATGATTAGTAAAGTATGCACAAAACACTACTCAATGGGATACACTTATGCCATCTACAATACTGTCGTGGTGATTTTGGGCGTCTATAACTTTGGCTAATCTGATGTGCTTTCCTCTTATATTTTGAAAAATGCTAGACCATGATATGTAGTTCGTTATAATCTATTGTGTCACACCTATACAATGCTTTTTACAATATCCAAATCTATTATGATATAGATATTGGATGAATGATGGAAGGGTCTTCACATGTTCTTGTAAGAATGACTCTATGTACACTGAAACATTTTCCAAGAGACCCTGTTTGGCTGATATTATCGTTCTTCCAGGTGGACAGGAAGTGTCTTTGTGCACTTTCGGTATTAAGTACATGATGGGCATTATAGGATAGTCGTTTTTAAGAATTTAAATTCATCCTGATTGATGAGCCCCATGCTTTTCCAGGCTAAAAGTTTCGAGTATAGCTGATTTTGCACAGTCCTGGTCATTTGTTGATTACTTATTCTATAACAATCGCGATCTGACAGTTGTCGTGATGCTTCTTCCTGATATTGTTTGAGTGGCCAGATGACTACATTTCCACCCTTGTCCGAACTGCACACCACAATTGAATCATTGTCCCGTAATCTTCTAATAAGTTGATGGTACTTTAGTTGATGTATAGTTCGATTCCTAACCTCCCTTTGGGTTTTGAAGTTCAGTTTTTTGACTTCCGCTGTTACAATTTCATGGAAGATATCGACCGAATCCCTTGGCATGACCGGAATAAACACGGATTTGGGTTTGAATCCTGTCTTGGGGGTGGCGCTAATGTTGATAGATTGGTTTTCCATAGTTCTTTAGGTGGAAACTTGCTCGTTGATGTTAAAGTCCTGATCTAGGTATGTAAGTTGCAGAGAATACTGACATCTGAAGCCACTAGATCGCTCCCCGCACTAGTGGAGGTTGTTAATGTCCCATGGTCTGCTGTTTTGTTTGCCCTTTGATGATGATATTTTTGCAACTTGAGCTTCCTGATGAACATATAGATATCGGCTCTGTTTTGGGGGTATATATATATATCTATATATATATATAGATATATATATATATATATATATAAATATATCCAATACTTCCGACCCGAAATCCAAAAAGGAAGGAACTGCACTCCTTGGAGCTTAAATATCAGTTGAGGTTTAGTCCAACATTTAACAAAAAAAACAAAACAAACCAAAAAACAAAAAATCGGTAAAAGAGAGTCTACAATGTTTATAATAGACCATTATGTGCACTTGGACTACACAATAACGTGATGCCATTAAGCAAAACAAAAAGTGATAGTGTACTTACACAGAATGTATTTACGTTTCAGGTGCAATGTGGAAGTTGTATTTTCTGAAAAGAAGGTCACGTGTTTAATGGGATCTAAGGCCTACATTAGTCAGCACTATTACTCGGCTCACCTGTGAACAAGGCTGATCGTACAGCCGAAACGTGTCAGAGAAAGAAATGCTACGAGCCTGATAGATTAAAACACTGATATTCCTCAAATTGGGGCTTTGAGAAGTAATCTTCATTGTGTGGTGATTTGAATGATAGGACACTCCTTACCTGTTTTGACGAAGCCGCCCTGCAGGGATGGGGGCTCCCAGCAAAAGGAGATGTTTGTTTGGATCTATTTGGGGAGAATGTCCCGCTTGCCTCTTGTTTGCATCACTATGATGAAGTCTGGCAAAACGAGCACTGAGGCGAGAAATGGAGGAGAAGTGTCTTCTCTTGCCATTTCTGAGAGCTGGTGTTTGACCATTACAATATGGATGTGGGTCCGGCAGCATGATATCAAGCGAAACGCAAATACAAAATGAAGCCTCCCTTTAATGCGTGACTTTTTATAATTGAACATTATGTGCACTTGGACTACACGTTAACTTGATGTTTTGAATGCTATTAAGCAAAACAAAGTGATAGTGTACTTACACGGAATGAATTTATGTTTCAGGTGCAATGTGGGAGTTGTATTTTCTGAAAAGAAGGTCAAGTGTTTAATGAGATTTAAGTTTAAGGCCTGCAATACTCAGCACTATACTCGGCTCACCTGTGAACAAGGCTGATCATACAGCCGAAACGCGTCAGAGAAAGAAATGCTGCAAGTCTGATAGAATAAAACACTGGTATTCCTCAGATAAAACTTCGAGAAGTAATCTTCGTTGTGTGGTTATATATAATTGAAGGGCTGCACATTGTTTGGATATATATATATAGATATATCTATATATAGATATATCAATATATATCTATATCTACATATATATATATATATAGATATATCTATATATATAGATATATAAATATATATATATATATATTATATATATATCCAATACTTCCGACCCGAAATCCAAAAAGGAAGGAACAGCACTCCTTGGAGTTTAAATATCAATTGAGGTTTATTCCAAAATGCAACAAAAAAAATTGGTAAAAGAGCGTCTACGCGTTTCGGCACAAAGCCTTTTTCACGACGCTGGCTCACAGTTACTGAACACAATTTAACATGGTGGTCAGAACTAAACATAGAAGAGGGGCGCACATATTTCATCAACATGTCATCAGATTATATCAGCCATCTTGTAACATGTTTATACCGCAAAAACAAAATAAAAATAAAAATGCAGAATGGATATTACATTTTCTGGTATTACAGTATTTAAGGTACAATATTATCTTGTTATACCCAAATTACTCGTAACTCATAGCATGTCATTTGCATAAAAAATGAAAGAAAAAATAATTGTTATCAAATAACAACAATTTCAAGGGAGATCCCTCCTTGTCACATTCACCGCCCTTGCTCACAAACTGGCGGCCATGACAGTGTTTCACGAATTGCTATATAATTATTTATATATCGCCCCATTGGGCAAACTTCAGCATATATTTCAGCCATAATAAACTCTTGTCTCCAATTGGCAATAGGAAGCTTACATAATCATATTGCAAAAACACTCTTGCAATCTCAGTGATATATTGTCAATTAACCCTATGTTCGTGTTTCCTAAGCCATTATTTGGCAAACCAAAGTAACAAAATCTTAACACTATATAGACATTTAAAGCATTTGTGAGGCACAAACAAATTCACCAAAGGTATAACAAAAGGAAAAGAAAGATATCTCAGCTCTTTTGCATCACTCTCATTAAACCGGAAGTCCACACTCCATTGAGACAGTTAATCTAGATTGGTCCTGAAAAATAGAAAATAAAAAGTATATGAGAAAAAAATAGAAAGTTTGCACCTGCCCTCTCCAAAGTTACACCACCATCAAGTCTTAACTGTGCAGATTAAAAACAATTAAAATCATATAGAAGCAGGCTGATCACTTTAGTATTACTATAGGTAAGTATACATCTCCTCATCAACATTCAGGCCCATGGGTTCTCTCGGATTCAATCGTAGAATGTACCTGCACTCTGCCTAAGTGCCCTCTCTCTATCACCACCTCTGGATGATTTCTCTATCTGATCAATCACTGTGTATTTCAGGGAATTTGGATTGCATTCATGATGTTGCTAAAAATGACGTGCCACAGGGTAAGATTCATCTATGTTCTTGATTGCCCGTATGTGTTGTAATATCCTTTCATGTACCTGTAGTATAGTGCTTCCTACATATTTTTTGTCACAAGGACAAGTTAACCCATAAACCACGAATTCAGACTTACAATTGAGAGATTTGTTTATTGTCATTCTCTCTCCAACATCAGTGTGAAATATCGTAGTATTCACACCATGTATGCAGGCTTTGCACTTACTGCACTTCCTGAATCCCTTTACTGGTTCTAACCACATTCCATGATTGGTGATTTGATTCTTGACTATGGCATCTTTCACAGACCTGGATCTCCTATAGGTGATTGCAGGTCAATCTCCCACATCCAAACCTATTGCTGGATCCTGTTGAATTAGATGACAGTGTTTGTGCAGAATCTTTCTTATCTGGTTGTGCGCCATACTGTAAGTAGTTATAAACCTACACTCCTCACTCACAAGTGTATCACTTCCCTCAGTTGTTGCTATCCTCTTTGCTTTTGTTTAAATTGACACTTTCATTGGGTTGTTGATTAAACAGCAAATCAATTTGTGTTTTAGTACTGACTTTCTCTTTGGCTTGTTTAAGGATAGTTTCATTGTACCCACTCACCTATAACCTCTCGGTCATTTCTTTTTCTGTTTGAAGAAATGAATCTTGGGTACTGCAAATCCTTTTCGCTCTCAATAATTCTCCATAAGGTATACTTCTTTTGAGAGCACCTGGGTGTGTGCTAGTGGTGTGTATTGTTGAGTTGCCTGATGTTTCTTTCGTATATACGCTTGATGTAATCCTGTCCCCAATGACTTCTAGCCAAATGTTCAGAAAGTCAATGCACTTATCACTGACAGCGGCTAGTAAAAGAAAGGTTCAAATTATTGACATTGATCTGTTTGACAAATTCAACAACTGATCTCCTTTCCACAGTATAAACAAATCGTCCATATATCTGAGCCAGATGATAATATTCGATGACCAGTCCTGTGACCCTGTACTGCGGAGCACCAGCTCCTCCCACCAGCCTATGTGTAGATTTGCATATCTGGGGGCAAAGCAGGTGCCCATCGCAGTCCCTTGGAGCTGTTGGAACAGATCATTGTTAAAGAGGAACACATTTACCCTTCAAACACCATTCTATCATACCAATCAGCATCTCATTATGTTTTAAAAACTGGATCGGTCATGTTTTCAAAAAGTACGTATAGCATTTATCCCATCTACATGCCGTATACTGGTATAGAGGGAATTCATGTCTAAACACACCATCAAGAAATCTGGTTCCCAATGTATGTCAAAGATATGTTTCAGGAAGTCTGTACTGTCTCGGATGTGTGAAGGTAAATCTTGTACATAAGGTTGTAAGAAGTAGTCTACATACTTCGATATATTATCCAAAAAGCTACCAATTGCTGATATAATTGGTCTCCCTAGGGGGCATACGCTGTTCTTATGTACCTTAGGTAAAAGATACAAAATTGGCAACCTGGAATGTTTGATATGTAGGAAGTTAAACTCTTCATTACTTATGAGATTCATCTCCCTCCACCCTTTCAAATCTTTGAGGAACCTTTCTTTCAAACCTTCATACTCTCTTCTAGTAATTTTACAATAGCATTGTTTGTCATTTAATTGGTTATACGCTTCATGCAAATACATCTCCTTTGGCCAAATCACTATGTTGCCTCCCTTATCCGAGGCATATATATAAACTACCATTTCCAGTTGTCGTGACAGCGGACACCGACACAGCAGGCTGGTAAAAATCGCACTGTTTCAATCAATCAAGCATTTGTTAATAAGCGCGACTACTCACCCGTAAGGGTCTCAAGGCGCTGGGGGGGGGGATCGCAGGTTCCAGTCCATCAAGGAGGGGGTCTATCGAAGAGCCAGGTTTTGAGGTATCTTGCGAAGATGGGGAGCCATGTTGTCTGTCTGAGGTGGAGCGGAAGGGCGTTCCAGGCTCTGGCCGCGAGGAAGGAGAAGGAGCGGCCTCCCGATCTGGTCTTTCTGGTGCGGGGGACCATGGCGTAGGAGAGCTGGGCAGATCATAGGGTCCTTTGGGGTGCGTGGAATTTGAGTCGGCTGTTCAGGTATGCTGGTCCGGTGCCGTGGAGGGCCTTGTGAGCGTGGGTGAGCATCTTGAAGGTGACTCTAGCTTCGATGGGGAGCCAGTGGAGTGTGTGCAGGTGCTGGGAGATGTGGCAGTGTCTTGGCAGGTTGAGGACCAGTCTTGCGGCGGCGTTCTGGATGTTCTGTAGCTTGCGGGTGAGATTTTTGTTTATTCTGGCGTAGAGTGCGTTGCCGTAGTCGAGTCTGCTGGTGACCAAGGCATGAGTGACGGTCTTTCTGTGTTCGAGGGGGATCCATTTGAAGGTCTTACGTAGGAGGCGGAGGGTGTGGAAGCAGGAGGACGAGATGGAGTTGATATGGTGGTCCATTTTGAGCTCGGAGTCCAGGATGATTCCCAGGTTGCATGCGTGGTCCGTGGGGGTGGGCGGGCTTCCGAGGGCGGGGGGCCACCAGGTGTTGTTCCAGGCGTTGGGGTTTGGGTCCATGATGAGTACTTCTGTTTTGTTGGTGTTTAGTTGTAGGCAGCGGTTTTTCATCCATTTGGCGACGGCTTCCATGCCTTCTCGAAAGTTGTGTCTGGCGGTGTTGGGTTCGTTGGATAGGGAGAGGATGAGTTGGGTGTTGTCTGCGTATGACACAATGTTGAGTCTGTATGTTCTGACGATGGGGGCGAGCGGAGCCATGTAGATGTTGAAGAGCGTAGGGCTGAGGTAGGACCCCTGGGGGACTCCACAGGTGGTTGGTGTAGGGTCTGAGAGGAAAGGGGGGAGTCTGACCCGCTGCGTTCTGCCGGAGAGGAAGGAGCGGATCCAGTCTAGGGCCTTGTCTTGGATCCCTGCGTCGTGGAGTCTGCGTATTAGGGTGCAGTGAGAGACTGTGTCCGACGCCGCTGAGAGGTCGAGGAGGAGGAGGGCTGCTGTTTCTCCTTTGTCCAGTAGGGTGCGGATATCGTCTGTTGAAGCGTGGAGGGCGGTTTCCATACTGTGGTTTTTTTCTGAAGCCGGATTGGGAGGAGTCGAGGATGTTGTGCTCTTTGATGAATGTGGCAAGTTGGCTGTTGATTGCTTTCTCGATGACTTTTGCTGGGAACGGGAGCAGGGAGATGAGTCTGTAGTTTTTGAGGTCGGTGGGGTCCGCCAAGGGTTTCTTCAGGAGGGGATTGATCTCGGCGTGTTTCCAGTTGTTGGGGAACGAGGCGGTTGCCAGGGAGCAGTTGATGGTGTGGCAGAGCATGGGTGCGATGGTGTCGGTGGCTCTGTTGAAAATGTGGTGGGGGCAGGGGTCCGTGGGGGCCCCGCAGTGCATTGACTTCATCGTCTTCAGAGGGCTGTCCAGTTGTCGATCGCTGGCTTCAGGGTGTCGGGGGTGGTTGGTGAGGGTTCAGTGTGTTGGTTGTCTTCGTCGAAGTTGTCGTAGATGCTCTTGATTTTGTGGTGGAAAAATGTTAATGCTGTTAACACTGTTGTGTGTGCATATATATATATATATATATATATATATATATATATATATAAATATATATATATGTACGAGAGTAGGATCTGCTTCACATGGGTACCCCCACTTTTTGCTGATGCTTCACTGTTTTTCGACTTTAGTCTGGCTGGGGCCCTGCTAATCAGAACCCCAGCCTAGCTGCTTCCTCTCTAAAATGGTTTCCATGTGCCTTAGGCACATCTCTGATTGGAATCTGGAGTGCCCTTATAAGTCCCTAGTATATGGTATACTATGTACCCAGGGCATAGGTTTCTCAGAGGCCTGCCAGGGGCTGAAGCATGTATTATGCCACCCCTGGAAGGCCAGCCAAAATGACACCACAGGTCTGCTACTGCAGCCTGAGTAAGGTGGTGCCTGCACCCCTTACAGTGGTATAGGCTACCTATATCACTACCATTGCACACACATATAAACCTATAAGTCACTCCTATGGCAGGCCTTGACAATCCTGAAGGCAGAGTGCTTGGTTTTCATGTGAGTGGGTGCCCCTGCATGAGCAGAGCTCCTCTGCAGCATTCGGAGTACCTCCTCTGATGCTGTTTGCAGTGCAGCCTGACCATATACTCTTAAGTGCATTATAACCTCGCGTTAAATGCTAACTTTGGGATGGCTGCACGGAAACATGTCGTATTTGGTGTCAAACATCTTGGAATACTACCCCCCCGCCAGTTCTGGCGGCGGGGGTAGCATTCCACCCTTCTAGAGGGAGAGACATGTGCCAACCGGCATACCCGGTATTAACTTTACAGAGCCCTGGCATCACAAAATGGATGCTGCAGCCACAGACACGGGTCTGGCCTCCTGCTGCTGACCGAAACTCCAGCAGGGGAGGCCTGGACAATAGGTTTCCTGTTGAAGGGAGTTGTAACCACCTCCCAGACAGGCTGAGGTGTATTGGGGCTGGGTGGGTGCACTCTCAAAGTGCTTTGAAGTCCAGCACTGGGGGCACATTTGGTGTCCCTGTGCATACCCCAGTTCAAACCGGCTCAGGGGCTTCCAGCACCTGCTCTGGCATGAAACTGGACAAAGGGAAAGGGGTGTAACCACCCCTCTGCCCTGACCCTCCCATAGGTGGGTCCCCAGAGTATGTCCAACCCCCTAACGTGGTATAAGTATGGGACCCCAGTCCTTAGGACTTTAGATTTACCTGGACGAAACTCTGATATAGAATCCTGGACATTCGACGCTCTACTTTAAGATTAGAGGACTGAAGAATCTCCCTTGGGGTCAAGGAGTGACTCCCCTGCTTGGCAGGCACCAACAAAGCAATTGTCCAGTCTGCATCGCTGAAGCTCCTGCTGGACGCCGAAGTCTTTGCATCACCAGAGGTGGATTTCCAGACTTCCCCGAGGCTGTCCTGAGTCCCCAGCAAAGCTGAGGCCCGTAGCTGTCGTGGGTAACGTGGAACCGTGACCCCTGGACACCAAGCGCATTTGCAAGTGCATCCTCTTCCTGGTCTCCCACGAAGTTGTGCTTTGGGCTCTGAGTAGCCCCCGCCTCCAACACCGACTGCACTGAAGATCACTGGCCTCCACTCCACGAGTGTCCCGTGAGCCAGCTTTAAGTGCGTCCACTCAAGGCTCCTTCGCAGTCGCTAGTCCGTTGGCTAGTGGGCCCTTCCGAAGGCCAATCTTCTTCTGCTTGGGCTTCCCTGGTTGCTCCAGGCATGCCCTGATTTACCCTTGCTGGGTGACTCCCTCAGACCTTGCTGGTCTGCACCACCATCCTTTTTCTATTTCCACGAGACTTGCCGTTGCCAAAGCTTGTTGGGTCCAATCCAGTCGCCGACACCTCAGCAATCGACAGATGTCATGGGACAGCTTCAATCCAGCTCCTGGTCATCGTCGGCGCCTCCTGGACCTCGTGGCTGAAGAGTCAAGACAACCGTCAACCTACCTGAAGCACCCGACATCGGTGGGCATCCGCTCATCGCCTTCCTGGTCACTGGCTAGTGACCCAGACTCTGTCCCCTCTGCTTTCAGGTTCTTCAGATCTTTGATCCACCTTTGGATCTACCCGAACACTTTCGACTTGGCCGCCAGCAGCACTTTGCAGCAGATCGCCATTGAAACCGACGACGAAACCCGACCCCTAAAGACACCTATGCACCCGGCTTCCCTGGGTGAGGTAACTCAAGTACTCCGGTGCTCCCGTGGGTATAGACTCTAGAACAACCCAGTTCTAAAGGGGTTTGCTCCAAGTCCTCCTCTAAGTGTCCCTTTTCTTTAAAATTCCAACCGCGACTTTCCCCATAGAAGTCAACGGCGATTCGCGGCTGTGTTCTCACACTGCACGCGTCCCCGTGGGTCCCCTGTGTCACTACCTTGGGTGGTTCCTTGTGGTCCAAGCACTTCTACAGGCTCTAGGCCTTGTGTCTAGCTCAGTCGTGGTTCTTATACCACTTTATTGGTATATGGTTTGGTATGCCCCTAGGGCTCAAACGTGTATTTGTGCTATTACTGTTGATAACTAACTTATAACTTATGTACTTCGAACTCTAGCCTCATAAAGAGACTAGAGGGTGTGTTTAGCAATAAATACATATATTTTGAATATATACCTGGTGTGGTCCTCTTTCATTTGGTCACTCAAGAGATTATAGACTGGTAAAACAAGCTGCTTTACATTCCTTCAAGACTTAGCCTGAAGGCTGCTCTCCATAGCTACCACTAGGATAGCTTTCAATAAAGGTTGTCTTTAACCTATCTCCAATAAGGGGTTGTTTGGACTGGTGCAAGGTGCCCACTATAATTAGTGGACAGCATATACCAGGCCAACTTCTCACAATATATATATATTACCTAGTGTGGGTAGCCAGTAGGTAGCTCTAGTTAGGATGTAGTTTCATATGAAGAGAGGTTTTTGTTTTGCCAATAACTTTGGCGTCGTTGGACAAATCCTCACGCAATTTTCAAAACTAGTCACTTCAGCTGCAATCTTGAAAATTTCGGGGTGATACGCTAAGTGGGGGCCAAGAAAAAGGGGGTCCCAAAACGCTTTTCCCCATGTTAATTTCCATAGGAACCTTTAGACACGCCAACAGTCCAAACTTCTGAACAGAATTACACCAAATTTGGCAGAAAGGTAGCAGTTGGTCCAGAAAGCACCCTTTTTGTTAAATGGTGTAAATCCGTTCAGCAGTTGCGGATAAATTGAAAGTTTTTAAGATACACAACTGGGGGTGCGGAGGATCTCCGACCACACCGAGATCTCATGCTGAGATTGTATTGTCTGCCAACACTTAAAACCAGGAAATGTTGGCAGCCATTTAGTGACTCAGTGAACTGAGTCAAAGAAAAAGTTTAAAAAAGAAAGTCGACAGGGTAGAAACACTGTGACCCCCAGGGCCCAAAAAAAGCATTTTTTAAAAAGAAATTCGGCAGGAGTCGTGCTAGGCTCTCGTGCTTTGCTCCTAATCAGCCCCCGGCTGGGCCAGGTCCAGGGGGCATGTATATAATATATAGGAAGGGGCGCACGAGGCCCTGCTCCTAGGAGCATTAAATCCCTGCGACAGCCACCTCCCTGGGGCATTGTGATTAAGGCTTCCAGTTTTCCATTTTTACTGATTTTTACAGATAAATACAGACAGAAAACAATGTGTTTCCTGTCTGTATTTATTTTTAAAAGTGAAAAAATACTGAAAATGGTGCTTGTTGCGAGACACTTTCCATGCTGTCTGTCATGAATTCTAGCCAACAGCTGTGTAGATAGACAGCATGGAGAGTTAAAAAACAGGATGAGATTTCCTCAAATAGGCATCTGTCAACATATATTTGTAGTATAATGCTAATATGTACCTGTGAGTCTATTGCTTTGTTATACGTGGCTGCTTGATTTTCTAAATCGTGACAGGCTTCCATGTATGAGTGCACATTCAAGAGTTAAATAAATGTGGAAATATATCATTTTACGGCTCCATTTATTCTCAAAACACAAAATAAATATAGATAAATACCAATAAAAAATGGAATAGGCGGTCCTCGAGGGATGGTGTCCCCGGGGCCGTACTCGGCCCAGGAGGCCCCCTCTTTAATAAAAAGATCAGCAATGTCATTTGAAATGTAATCAGTTATGTCATTAGTGATGTCACTGACCATGTCATAAGAGATGTAATATGTGAGGTTCTAAGCAGTGCATTGCAGGGGCGTAAGTTATAGTTAGCTCAGCTAACTATAACTGCCGAATTTCACTGGTTCTGTACAAGTGAAATCTGAGCCTAACTATAACGTCCCTGTAACCTTTGTTTGTTTCAGGGAATATGTATGTGTGTATATATATATTTATATATATATATATATATATATATATATACACACACACACACACACATATACACACACATATATATATATATATATATGCATATATATACATATATATATATACCCACACACACATATATATATGCACACATATATACATATATGTACTCTGTTATGTATTAACACACCTACATTTGTTTGTAAGGATTCTTTGGTTTCTGTTTTGCTTCTTTCATCTCTCCAAATCTGCTATAGTATACGCGGTTTACTTTTTCCATTGTATTTGCTTTTTCAAACAATACAAAAAGATTGAATGAGAAATAGAATAAAATAGTTGTCAGTGTTGCAGTGGTGTTGCACCCATTTTTTTTTGCTGACATCTAATCCCACAATTTTACACTTGACTACTTCAGCACCTTCTTTTCAACCATGAAGTCTTTTCTCCACAAATAAATAGCTTGACATGCTTTTCCTTTCACCTGGAGAAAGGTTGAAAGCTAGGTTTATTACATCAATAAATCAAAGGCCGAACTAGCTAGAATAGACATGCTATGACTCTTTGGGTTTACACTAGGACTGTCTGAAGCCTTCCACCCTTCTGAGGCTGATACAGTAATTGCCACTGAATTGCACATATTCGTGTCACCAGACATTTGTCATTGAGGTACACATACTAGACATCAGTGTCCTGAAAACTCACTTCGGGCCTAATTACAATACCATTCAGTAAGCCTCCGAGCCCTCGTCTAAGGCTTACCGACCAACATTGTAGGTTTACTTTCCGACCGCAGAATTATAATGTCTGCAGTCGGAGTGTAAACCGGCCGGGGAAACCGGCTGGGTTCCGAAGGGTTCAAGGAGCCTGTTGGCCAGTTGGAAGCCACACATAATCCCTTAAGGATGGCGATTCCGCCGCCAAGATGATGACGTTGCATCCTAGATGAGCAGCAGCTGCCTGAAGCTCAACTCAGAGAAGACAGAAGTCCTCGTCCTCAGACCCTCCCCCTCTGCATGGGACAACACCTGGTGGCCCACTGCCCTTGGCAGCCCTCCCAACCCCACAGACCACACCCGAAACCTCGGCATCGTACCCAACTCGTCCCTCTCCATGACCTGACAGGTGAACGCCGTCGCCTCCAGTTGCTTCAACACCCTCCGCATCCTACAAAAGACCTTCATATGGATCCCCCCGAATCAAGGAAGACAGTCACCCACGCACTCATAACCAGTAGACTGGACTACGGAAACACCCTTTACGCCGGGATCAACAAGTCTCTGCTCCGCAAACTCCAGACCATATAGAACATCGCAGCCAGACTCGTCCTCGGCATCCCTCGACACAAACACATCACCCAGCACCTGCGGAACCTCCACTGGCTCTCCATTGAGAAGAGAGTAACAATCAAGATACTCACCCACGCCTACAAATGCCTCCACAACACCGGACCCCAAAATCTCAACGATAGAATCTCCTTCCACGTACCCAAGAAGAACCTCCAATCAGCTGACCTCGCCCTTGCCGAACCCCCGTGCATCCGAAGAGCACGAATGGGGGGAAGAACCTTCTCCTACGTCACTGGCAAGACCTGGAACGAGCTCCCGATTGACATCAGACGCACCCCCACCCTGCACATCTTCAGGAAGACCCTCAAGACCTGGCTCTTCAACTGACCAGAGCTTCTCCCCCCCCCAGCGCCTAGGGACCCTCACGGGTGAGTAGCACGCTTAAAATTCCCTGATTGATTGATTGACAGCCTTCCCATGTTGGCCTTTCCGACATAGAAAGGCTGTCTTAGAGTGACTTTGCAGGCCCCTAGCAGGTCACCCTTCTGCCCTGGCCCTCCTGTTCAGCGCTCCCCCTTCACATCCCTGTACCATGTGGCAGGCACCGTGAGGTGCCTGGCACACAGTGCAGGAATGTGCAAAAAATTCAGTTTCGGACCACCCCCTAAGCTCCCATTGTGAAATGGAAGTTTGTAACTGCACCATGTGCGGTTGCATCCTAATTCAGTAAGTGGAACCGCCGACCTATGGTCGGGCGGTTCCCTCACCGAAGCGGTGTCGGGCAGACATCGGAATGAGGGCCTTAATATCTTTGATTTTTCACACATCACTAACGTGCATGAGTGCATGCTTACTTTTCCTTGATGTGTTTCTAAATTCACAGATGGGAAATGCAGGCAGAAGGATGGCAGCGAAGGAAGATCAACTGCTGTACAGCATTTTGTTGCTCTACCTTCCATGAGCACAAAAGCACTGCACATTTCAGCTGCATGATGAAAGGGCCAGGGGCCTGCTCAGAACAGTAAGGCCCTGAGTACAAGTGGCAGGATTTCACCAGCAGCAATAATTATGGTTGCAATTCTGCTACCCACAATTCAAAGTGTCTCTGGATCGGGAATTATTGGAACCATAAACAGTGGACCTGATAATTCCAGGCTCAAAGACACCAGCAGCACAGCTCAGCCCTAACCTGATCCTGGGATAGAACAAGGAGAACAGACAAATGCTTGTCCTGACTTCCACGGTTCACTGACAAAATATAGATTACCAAAATATCTACATACAAAAATATGGAGTCAAAAATATCGAGTTCCCATACTTATAATTAAAATAACACAAATATCAACAAAAAATATTGTCACTAATATAGTTGTCTAAAATATATATTTTTTAAATATATAGAAATTAAAATAGTAAACATTAATTAAATTAAATAATACTAACATAATACAAATAAAATGTATTTAATAATTGTTTTGAAAAATATAACTATTATTATTATTTAAAAAATGTAAAACAAATACATATATAATATATATTTATTTACATATATCAAATTCAATAATATTAAATTCATATTTAATTTATATTATAATATAAAACTTTTGCCACTTCTCTTTGGGGGCATTCTTCTGGAACCAGCAACCCCCTGGTGGGATTTTAATCCCAGGGTGCATCACCAGCCTTCCTCACACCCCCGTTGGGCTGCAGCAAACCCTGGTGGGACTGCAAGTCCCAGGGTGCCCTACAAGCCTACGCCGCTGTCACAGGTGCGGGGGACGACCGAAACCACGCACAAAAGCGCTGCCTCTCTTCTCACAGTGCGGGACACGGGACGCTGTTGCCACTTCTCTTTGGGGGCATTCTTCTGGAACCAGCAACACCCTGGTGGGATTTTAATCTCAGGGTGCATCACCAGCCTTCCTCACACCCCCGTTGGGCTGCAGCAACCCCTGGTGGGACTGCAAGTCACAGGGTGCCCTACGAGACTACGCCGCTGTCACAGGTGTGGAGGAGGCACCAAAATCGCGCACAAAAGCGCTGCCTCTCTTCCCGCGGCGCAGGATGCGCACGGGCAAAGCCCAGGCCAAGGGCGGGGCCGTCCTTGTCAGGAAGAGGCAGGGCCACCCCCTTGGTGCTAATTCTTCAACATTGCCACACCGGTAAGATCTTCTGGACTATTAAATTGACTCATAAATATCCAGTATTTCCCTTCTGTACTGCACGGTTTGTCATTAACCATCCCATTACCAGCAAGGACCATAGAACTTTACTGGCAGGAGCTAGTTGCGGAACCAGGAAAGTGTACCCTTTTGATCCATTTGAACAATCGTGTAAACCACCTGTGCACTGTAACAGAACGGGTAGTACTTGAGACATTTTCACTGTGACTACTGACCATTTAACTCTCTCTTCTTATTTATTTGTGTCTCTGTTAACTGACCCATTTCATTGTACTATGTCCCCCAGCTCTTGCATTTATAGTCGTTTGCCTAATTCCACCCCGGTCCTCGTTGGTCCACTCTAGTGGAGAGGCTGTACCTTAGTTCTGCCTGATCTAAAAATGTGTAAGCGCGTTTGCGTAGCAAAACATCCACCGTGTCCCCAAGTGCCTATTTCTTCTCCAATGCCCCCAACCTCAATTGACAGGATGCTTCAGAGGGCTATAGGGGTGGTAACCTCCGAAATAGAGTTGACTGAGAGGCGTTTGTATCTAACTCCAGACATTTTCTGTCAGGTGTCTGAGTCATCCACCTCCGAAGCTGTCACCACTGTCTGCATCTAGGTTATTAGAGCCCAAATCCAGGGCAACAGAGTCCCTCCCACCCTCACCTCAAGATGTACCACCGAAACCAGCTACTCGTAAAGGTGGAACTACTACTTGTATATCTAAGAATGGGAAGCGCAAAATAGGAAACGGGTCAGGAGCCAAGAGGAAGAAAAACATTGAGTCAACACCTAGTGCTGATGAACTAGCTAGCACTGGGGGAGCAGTAGGACATATTAACCCTCAGACAGATCCTGATTTTCCATCTTGGGGCACGTAACTTGATAGCGGACCTAGAGACCCAACTGAGATCTATTGTGAAGGAAGAGCTTGCTCATTTACTCGACCACATAGACAAAGGGCATTTAATGGGACATAATAGGCACACCAACTCTACTGATAGTATTACCCAAGCCCCAGGGAAGAGGAAAGACTGTAGCTCCCAGACAGATAGTGTAGGCCCAACTTCCCCAGGAAAACATGGTCCCCGAGGGATGTACTCCCCAGTGTGCCAATGGGAGCCAGTAGGGCAGAGGACTATAGTACTGAGATAGCTGAAACCACTTTGTCCCATCCAGAAAGGATAGGCACCCAGCAGGCCCAAGACCCGAGGACTGTTACTGGCCCCAGGAGCCTTATTAACGCGAAAGGGAGATACAACCCAGCTTCCAATAAGGGGGGTTTAAACAAAAGCAGTTCTACTCGAATAGAGCCCAGGGAAAGCAGGGAAGGGGTGGACCTTGTGGAGGGCGCAGAGAGAAGACATGAAGTAGTGACTCTCCCGACTATAAATCTACCCCCAGCCTCACTTCCGTATGTCATTTTCCTGACAGGAGTACCCGAGATTAATGACAGCCAGAAGGAAACGCAGTTGGGCCTTAGAAACAAATGCCTTTTCTGGCTGGCTAGGCACAGGCAGTTTCCTTATGACAGGGTAGGAGAGATTTTAATGGTTCGTAGAGTTGGCTGGGTGGGCAAGAGACAAAAGATAACGCAAGGGGACGGTATAGTTATCAACTTCAGTAATCCCCTGACAGTCCACACCCTAGCAGGCCAGAATTACTGTCCTTATGAACCATATACAGGGGTGAGGGCTTACACATTGGACTATTTTTACTCCCACAGTCCTAGCCAATCTAGGACCCATAATATCCGTGCCCCAGATAAATGGTCTTTAGAACATCCAAAGGCAGGCCCACCCCCCAGACCTCTCCTATTTAATATTCCAGTAGCGAACAGATTTTGGGCCTTAGAGGAGGTGGACTGACATGCGATGAAAGATGGCCCTGAGCCTGGACTTGGGTGCCGGGAGTCCAGTAGGGACCTAGGGGAAAGTAACAGTGGTCAGCTGAGTCAGAATACACCCTACGGGATTGGGGCAGACTTAGGGGTCCTGCAAACCGAAACTCCACGGGGGACCAAGGGTCTTTACTGGACTTATGTAGAACAGTTTAGAATTCCAGTCCTCGCATCTCCCGATCCCTTAACCTCTAGTCCATCCAGGAGAGGTCCCCCCTTGGAAGTAGCAGAAGTATCTCCCTTGGTCCAGCTTGAGGGTACCCAATGCCCCTATTTCAACTGCCATAATGCCCCTTTGGACAACTTTAACCCTGACCACAAGCTGAGGGTCCTATCCTGGAACATTGCCGGACTAAAAAGCAAACTGCATTGCCCAGAATGGGGGCTATTTGTGGAGAAATATGATGTGGGCATGTTCCAGGAAACATGGGCAAGGGATGACATCATGAGGATGGGGTATGCATCTTTCAATGGGCCGGCCATTTCGGGGGGGAGAGGTAGACCCTCAGGGGGCTTATGTACTTGGGTCGCTACGCACCTGGACTGTACAGTGGAGCAGCTGAATCCCCTGTCCAACGACATCCAGTGTACTGTACTCACCTTCTCACCTAGCTTTAAAATAGCCTTTATTAACATTTATTCTCGTCCTGTAAGCTTTAGCCATGAATCCTGGACCATCGACCAACTGAACACCTTCAATGCTACTGTCCCCACGAATATAAGGCTGGTTATCGGGGGTGACTTTAATTGCCAATTTGAGCCCCTTGCTGCCCCTACTGACACATTCTTTAGTGACGAGGATCGGCATTGGCTAATTCCTGACCCTCAAATCCAACCGATAAAGGCCTGGACCCCGTTGGCACTCCAGATAAATGCAGTAACACTGACCCATTCCCTGAGAGCGTGCAACGGCCGCACCAAATCAGATAGACCAGGGAAGTTAACCTTTAACAGAACCGGCCAATCCTCCCTGTTGGACTACATTCTAGTAGAAACAAGACTATGGCACAGGGATGTTGACTTCGCTGTCCTGCCGCGACAGGACAGTGATCACAATGCCTTGACCATGGAGATGGAGTTCCCAGACTTTCATAATCCCACGGCCAGCGGTACCCACGTAGATAGTAACTTAACACTCGCTAATAATAGGAGGAGAATCAGATGGGGGACAGTCGAGCAGTCACCAGACAAGGTAGCCACATTATACTCTCTAACTATTTTGCCCTTATTAGAATTGGGGGAGGCTGTCATGGTATTGGACTCTCCCCAAACCATCGTCAGAATAGCGGCATTGCACATAGAATTAACAATCAGCTTGACCAATATATTCTATCCCAGGATACCCTCTAAGGCGAAAAAGGGTGCCAAACAATCCTGGTTCAATGATACCTGCCGTAAGGCCAAGAGTGCCCTCTTAGATGCCATCAAACGTAAGGACAGGTACTTAATTAAACAAATGAGGGCGCTCTATCGAGACAGTATCCAACAAGCAAAGAAGAATTGGGAGTTGGATAGATGGGATGCCATTAAAACAGCCCTATCTAACAGGGAAATGAAGGCGTTTTGGTCAATAGTGTGCACAGATAGTAGTGAAGGGAAGCCAGCCCTAGAGACTAACATTGCAGCGGCTGTATGGAAGACCCATTTTCAAGCTTTATACACCACTGAGGAAGTTTCAGACCCAAAGGACGAAACATCCTTAATAATCCCAGGGATTGTTTTCGAAGAGGCCCAAGGGTTTACTCTAACAGAAGTTTTAAACGCAATCAGGAAGCTTCCTCTTGGCAAAGCTCCGGGACTAGACAAGCTACCAGGGGACCTATTCTGAGCAGAACCAAAAATCTGGGGACCCTACTTATGGGCAATATTTAATGCTATCTTGAGAGGTATGGTGATCCCGGAAACCTGGCTAAGGGTCAAAATCTTCCCAGTTTTTAAAAAGGGTTCACCTCTCCTGCCGACCAATTATAGGCCGATCAGTTTGATCGATGTCACCTAGAAACTGTTTGCAAGGATCCTCCTCGATCGCCTTCATGTGTGGATGGAGGAGCATGAAATCCTGAGTTCTTACCAAGCCGGTTTTAGAAAAAATATCTCTACCATCGACCAAATTTTTAGACTCCATCTATTATACTGGAAGACGGTGTCAATAGAGGGTGGCAGCCTCTATTTGATATTTGTTGATCTGAAAACAGCCTTTGATTTGGTCCCCAGAGACAGGTTGTGGGAGGTACTTAATCACCTGGGAATCCCCCCCTACCTTCTGACATTGATCAGGAGACTGCACAAGGGCAACTTTGCCCAAGTAAGGTACGGGAAATGTGGGGAACTAACCCCTCGTTTCCCAGTTAATAGAGGAGTAAGGCAGGGGTGTGTGCTTGCTCCTACCCTGTTTTGTCTTTTCATCAACGCTCTGGTTGCCCAATTAAATGAGGTAAAGGATAACAATGCCCCAAAGCTGACGCGTAGCAAGGTGCCAGCAATGATGTTCGCGGACGACACTTTGCTACTATCTAAGTCGCCTATGGGCATCCAGAGGGTTCTTGATAGCTTTGCTACATTCTTCAAAAACAGGGGACTGGAGATCAACACATTAAAGACCAAATTCATGGTCTTTATTTCAGCCAACACATCCCGCCCAAATCCTTCCCTAAATGGTACCTTGCTCAAGAGGGTGACTGTCTTTGACTAACTTGGTGTAACGCTGTCCGAAACGTTCGAGTGGGGCCCGCAACTAGCCAAAGCAAGTCTCAAGCTAGCACAGACTGTGGGGGGAATTGCAAAAATACATAGGAACTCCTCCCACAAACCGGCTGGCCCAGTGGCTGAGATCTACAAAGTGCAAGCCAGGTGCGCCGCAATGTATGGGGCCAAACTATGGGGTCATCGTCCCTCTGGCGGACTGTCTAAAACAGAGAACTGGAGGACTGGAGATCAACACATTAAAGACCAAATTCATGGTCTTTATTTCAGCCAACACATCCCGCCCAAATCCTTCCCTAAATGGTACCTTGCTCAAGAGGGTGACTGTCTTTGACTACCTTGGTGTAACGCTGTCCGAAACGTTCGAGTGGGGCCCTCAACTAGCCAAAGCAAGTCTCAAGCTAGCACAGACTGTGGGGGGAATTGCAAAAATACATAGGAACTCCTCCCACAAACTGGCTGGCCCAGTGGCTGAGATCTACAAAGTGCAAGCCAGGGGCGCCGCAATGTATGGGGCCAAACTATGGGGTCATCGTCCCTCTGGCGGACTGTCTAAAACAGAGAATAACTTTAAGAGTCAGTTGTTAGGCCTTCCGCCAAGCACCCCCCTCTTGCCCCTACGCCTGGACTTAGGAATCAGACCTATTGCGGAGGAGATTGGACTTAGACCACTAACCTTTTGGCGTAGACTGTGGGTGACCCGGGAACTAGCAGTCTACCAGTTAGAGCTAAAGGAGGTACTGGGTCTCCCGGGTGTGGGTAAATTACCATGGCTTTCATATATAAGGGATGTATGCTGTAGGCTGGGCAATCCAAGCTTATGGAGTAACCCCAAGGACGCGTGCCCGACAATCTCACGCTTAGAACTAGTAAGAGCCTATAGATCGCTCAAACTAGCAGACATCCAGGGGAGCTCTGGACTTGGTCACCTAACAGCCAATTTTTTAAGTATTAAAGCTGAGTATCTGATTGAGCCCTTTCTGGATGATATCCAACCCACCATGGCAAGGAAATTATATATCCAGTTTAAAATAGAGACCTTGCTGCTTCGTGCCTTCACCAACAAATAGCTAAAAGCCACTCCCTTTGGGTGCCCCGCTTGCAATTGTGCCGATGAGACAGAGCTTCATGTTTTTTTTTTGTCCTGGCTATAAAATAGCCAGACGGCGCTGGCTCGTCCCACTTTGCAGAAATTTGGGGTGTAGGCACTGTATGGAGGATTTAGAATTTTGAAATCTGATACTCACCCACCCATTGTTTTTGCCGTATCCCGATTTTTAAACTCCATGTGGCGTAGTAGTAGGGTGCTGTTAAACTCGCCACCGCAATTATAAAACCCCCTTTGTGCATATATTGATACATTTTAATCATTTTAACCTTTTTAACTTACTTTTAACTCACTCCATATTCCAACAATCAACATTAATGATGAACTGAAATCTGATCACACCAAAATTGTATGTGTATATTTTCTATGATTCTTGGGGCTTTACTCAGGGTATTTGACGTGCCAGTTGGTTGAGGTCGAGAAAAAGCTTTGAATCCCACGAACCTCCCACCCTGTGATGTACTCTAATGTTGCTAAACATGCAAGTCGTGTTTTTATCTTATCTGTAATGTATTGGTTTTTGTTATCTGTTTTTGCTGCAACTGTTTTTATTATCTACTTTTTATGGTCTACATCAACCGAAATAAAGTTTGTTGGAATGGAATGGAAAAAAATGTTATACATATATCCAATAAGATAATTTTTCTATAAAACAAACCATTTTAAATACAATTAAATATTGAAACAAAATACAAAAATGTCAATTTACTAAAAATAAACGATTAATAATTATAAATATTATAATTTAAAGTAACCAAAAACATATTAATATAAATGTAAACAATATAAAATAAACTACAAAATTTTAAATTAATACATATACTATTCCCTCTACAATTTATACAAGAGTAGACAAAGTGTCATACTCAGGAGGTGTAAAAAGTCCCACTACACTCAACACAACAGTAGAGAAAGTGCTGAATTGCTGAGAGATAAAATTAACTATTCCCACTCCAGTCAATGCAACAGTAGGGAAAGTGTTGTATTGCGGAGGGGCAACATTTACTAATTCCACTCCAGTTAGTGCAACATTAAATACAAATAAGATATCTGGAACAAAATGAAATTATTTTAATAAAGCTACATAAACTAAAATATAAATATGTTGATTAAAAAATACAAGTATATTTAATATTAAAAATTAGAAAAATTAAAAACATATTACAATGTCTAATACATGTCACAAATACCTACAAATATTATTATTAATAAAATAAAGAAATAATTTTCATACAAACAAAACATTTTTATTTAGAAAGGATTTATTGACGAAATAATATTTATTACATACATTTCATTTAATTACTTCCCATCGTATAACCACACAAAACTCACAACCTAAATATCCATATTTAGCAACAAACCAACTATCATTAATTAAATATTAATTATTAATACATTTTAATTAATGCATTTTCCACAGTATACCCCCACAAAACATACAACACACAAATTTAAAAGACTATTTACACAATTAACATAATAAATTATCAAATAATCATTAATATTACTTCACAAAATTATTATTATTTACTTTAAATTAATTTACTTCCCACCCCATTCCCATATAAAACCCACAACCAACATCTAATATTAAAAAAAGAATGTAGTTGCACAATTAACATGATTAGGTATAAATTAAACAAATATTATTTATTACAAACTAAACATTAATTCATTAAAATTAATTAACTTCCCACCCTTTACCCCTATAAACCCCACAACCCCTACCTAAAACTAAACAAAAAAAATGTATAACACAATTAAAAAAATGGACTTACAAGTGAATAATTAATAGTATTTAACAAGTCAGTATTAAATAATTAAAATTAATTTACTCCCCACCCTTAACCCCTATAAACCCCACCGCCTGTTCCTAAAGAAAATGTAATTAAACAATTAACATAATAAATTATCAATTAATTTATTAATATTAACAACTAATTAATAATTAATTAAAAATACATTACTTCCAACCCTTTACCCCTATAAATCTGACAACCTATGCAAAACAATTACATAAAAAAGAATAGCACAATTAACATAATTAAATATCAATTAAATGAATAATATTAAATGAAAAATATTCATTAATTTATTATAATTAAATTACTTCCCACCTTATACCCCTATAAACCCACAACCCGCCACAGAACTAAAAAACATAAAATTAAATTAAATTACGTCATAACTACTAAATATACATCTAACATAGTAAGAAACAAACAATAATTAAACAAAAAAAGTACATTATAAACATTTTAAATATATGCTAAAATACATAACAATAATTAACAAACAATACAACTATAGTTTTGCAAATGATAATAACTTCTATATTTTAAAAATCAATATTACCTAAAAAATCTATATTCTTGACATCGATATTCTTGATGTCAATATTTCCCTGTCACAATATTCTGTCTGAATACCGACCTCAACCATTCCCTCACCAAACACACTCCAACCCCCTTCCTGATACTTTCCACTGTGTCTGTCTGTGGGGGTTGTCTTCATTCTGGGGGAAAAAGAAAACTTGTAACTGGTGGATTTTATTTTGGGAATACTAGTCAGAAATGAGAATTTCAGTCTTTCATTATACCCACACCAAAATCTGCCACATTTATAATTAGGTCCTAGGCTAGATCCTGCTTCCTGGTGGTCCATACATGTAAGAAGGCATTTCGCATTTTCTAATGGTGCGATTCACTATTTGAGGCCATTAGTAAATGCAAAATGCCATTTCAGTATGTACGAAAGGCATTTTCCGTTGTGCAATTTGCAATTTCCATTATGTAGAAATCGCATTTTGGGAATTCCTCAATAGGAAATAAAAGTTGGGGATTTCCAAATCCAAATAGCAAATTGCCAACACTATATACAAAGGATTTCATAATTGTGAATAGTTGCAAAACGGCCTTTAGGAAACGTAATTACCATCAATGTGTATTATTTTTGGTAACCAGGTCTAAACTATAAAATGTCACCCAAAATGCATCCATAGCTTTCAGAATGGCGGCCTCTGTATGTCTTGGCGAAGAAGATGAGGAGTTTGGCTGGTAGGCAGGGAAGGAGGAGGAGACAGTAGAGGATATGTAGGGTGAGGGTCACCTTGTTTGAACAGGCTGAGGAGGAGATATATGAGAAATACAGACTAAGGGGCCGATTACAATGTCGGAACGTAAACCGGACGGTCATTCCGACTCGGTTCTGACCGTCTCTCGGAGTCTTACAGCCAGTCGGAACCGCACCTTAATCCACTATGGACGGTGTTTCCGCAGTCGGGATTACGATGTTGGTTTCCCACAGCCTTTCTGTGCCAGCCTTTCTGAAACAGAAAGGCTGTCGGAAAGCAACTTTGGGGGCTCCTAGCAGGGCCCTCTTGCCTCCATGGTCTACGGTTGGTGGTCGAGGGGGTACCTAGGGTACCCCTCTGTAAAACCCTGCACTGTGTGGCAGGCACCGTGAGGTCCCTGCCGCAGGGTTTTATACACACCCCCATTTCTCTGTAGGATCCTGCATTACGGCCGGTTTATGGCTGTGACACAAGCTCCCATAGAGAACGGTGGGAAGCATCATAATCAGGCAGTTGGAACCGCTGACCTCAGGTTGGTCGGTCCCGAGTCCGAGACGATGTCTGTCAGAGGCAACTCCGTCTAACATCGTAATAAGCCCCTAAGTATTAAGGGAATTCTGGATTTAATTGCTGAGTTACAACTTCACCTACAGACCCCAACAATCAAAAGAAATTAAATCCCACCACATGTGCAGGTATTGTGTTGTCTACACCTTTTTTCTTCAGGCAGTTAACAGGGAGCCATTGCAGTGGCAGGGGGAGTGTCACAAAGTGCTTGTTCAAGGTTTTTCCACAGGTTTCTGGACCTCATGATTAGGAAAGTGAACCAATATATTTATTTTCCAAATACTCCAAAATATTTACAACACAGCAAACTAATGTTGTACCAGATAGCACAGTTTCCCAATGTAATTTCCCAATGCGTGGCTCCAGTGAGCAGCCCATGAACCCTGGTCTTGTTCTGCTCCCCCGCTGTCGCTGTCTAGCTCAGGGTGCCTGCCGCATTGCTCGCAACCCCAAAGTCATCAGCTGCATCCCGCTGTCCCAGGTCAGATGACCACGTGTTGGTTTCGTACACCGTTCCTGAGAGCATCTGTGCACTGCTTGGCCAGTAATCATAGATTTATTTGCTTGGCATTTACTTTTGGCATTTGTAATTGTATTTGACATGTTCTTGGTATTTTGTTAGGCTTGTGCATTTTTGTTAATTTCCGGAATTTCCCAACATTTTTTGCCGCTCCCAGTGACCCCCAGCTCTCCGCCCCCCGCCTCCTTGCTAGTCCCTCCCACCTTCCAGGACTACTTATGGAGGCCGATGCACGGCCGTGCCGCTGGTGTGCCAAAGGCAAGCTTGTCTGCACCCGCCCATACCTAGACTGCGCTCAGTGCTAAAATCCCGGCCCTCTGCACTCCTATAGGTACTCTGCCGCAGACCTTCGTGCCCTGGACGCAACAACAGCTGCCTCGCCTCTTCTCACTCCACAGCAGGACCCTTCACCTGCTTCCACTGTTGGTTCACCTCCACCCCAGCACCGACTATCATCACAACAACCAGCGCCATGCCAGCCCAGGAGCCCGGGATCCCCACCCTGGAACAACTCACCTGCTTCCTGATCAACATTAGATTGCTCAGCAAACATGCCACCAAAGTCTGGGACACCATCTTCTCCCTTACCCCTGACGTGACCTTCATTAAGACAACGCCATGGCAGCATCCACCAGCTACAAAATGAAACACTGTGATGGCACCAACAGACACGGAGGCAACATCGCCATCGTACTCAAGGAATTGATCACCTGCACTATTTCCATCGACTAAACCATGCTGATCATGGAACACATGAATTTCCAGCTCCACACCGATGATAAATCACCTTCAGAGGCACCTTCATGCACAGACCGCAAAGAACACCACCCGGCCTCAGCAGCGCCATCATTGAATTCATCACCCTACTCACTAACAAATCCAACCACTATGAATACTGCATCTTCCTGGGAGACTGCGCAACTTCCACCTGGTCGAATCCACTGACACCAACCCCACTGACCTCCTGGAAAGATTGGACAACATCGGCCTATAGCAGCTGGTGACTGACCCCAAGCACAAAACAGGACATATACTGGACCCCTTCTTCACGTCCAGCAACAGAGTCAGACACAACCGCACATCGGAACTCACCTGGTCGGACCACTCCATCGTACACCCTCGCCAGTCCTACCCGCATCGCCTCCAACCAACACTGTACCCCCTTCTGAAGCTGTACATTATGAACCCACAGATAAACTTGCAGTTTTTACGATTTCACTGATCACTGCATGTTCCTTTCACTTATGTGTGAGCACTAGATCATGACATACAAAAACTGTTTCACTAACATGCAATGAATAAATTAATTGTATTACAAGGCTATGTAGTGGTGTGCTTTTATACTTGCCTTTGGTGCACTATGTAATGCTTGGTCTTCAAATTTACTTAAGACCAGAGGTGTCATTAACACTTATCAGACTATTTGGCCTAAGTGAACCATTATTGTTTATCGAATTCTACAGCTGGTCCAAGGTCACACAGCAACAATGGACCGATGCCCTCAGCACCACACAGCCCAAAGTCACCACCAACTTGAATCAGGCACTACAGAACTTCAAAGACTGGATCACCAGCGCTGCTGACCGAGTCACACCTATGAACCAAGCCACAACACACAGACCCTCAAAACTAGCCCGCTGGTACACCCCAGAACTCAGCACATCAAAACACAGGTGCAAATAACTGTAAAGAAGATGGCACACCAGCAGGAACCACACCGACCAAGCCACTTTCAAATCAACCCTCAACGACTACCACAGACAGATCAAAACCACAAAAAAGTAGGCCCTGACCCACCGGATCAAGACTAGCGCCAACCAAGCCAAGGAATTATTCACTATTGTCAGAGAGTTCATCTGTCCGCCAGCCACCGAAAACTCCATACCCTCATCGGAGGAACTCTGCGACACCCTCGCCATCCACTTCCACAATAAGATAGCAACCATCTATAAAAACTTTGATCCCCAACCCTCCAACCCCCTCAGCTTCTGACCAACCACCACAGCCCACCACCTGCTCATTACATGGGAACCACTCAGCACACAGGACACAACAACTCATATGAACTCCATCCACTTCGGGAACACCCACCGACTCTTCAGTCTCGGAAAAGAAGAGATCAGCCGGCAACTCACCACCATTCTCAATGACTCTATAACCACAGCCACCTTTCCTGATGCCTGATAACACGCCGAGGTCAGATCCGTCCTCAAGAAACCCTCTGCAGACCCCAGCGAGCTCCAGAACCATCCCATCTCACTGCTCCCATTCTCAAAGTCCTGGATAAGGCCATCAACCTCCAAATCACCAAACACCTGGAGAGAAACATTCTACTGGACCCTTCCCAATCAGACTTCAGAACCAACCACAGCACTGAGACAGCTCTGAGTGCAGCAACAGCCTGCACTTTCACCAATCCCCCAGGAATTCAGCCTATGTTGATTCACTACAGGGAAATGAATAGAGATACCTTGGAGATTATTGAGCTGCATAAAATGTTTTTTGATAGTACAGCAGCATATTTTTAGCTTTCCCTGCGAAAAGTAAGAAGTCTTTGTCCAGAAGCAATAGTTGGTTCAATAGAAATTGTAGGGAGCTAAGGTGTACCTTAGCTAGGACTATAAAGATAAAAAATGTTCCCTTGATTTTGGCTACTAGAAAAGCCTAAAAGCAGAGTATGAATAAAGCTAAGAACGACTGGGACAACAACAGATGGTGTGCTTTAGTGGATGATTGTTCATCCAAAGATCATTCACACTTCTGGAAGCTGGTGGCTAGAGGTGAGAATATAACAGGCTTTGAACCCTAGAACAATGTTCCATCCTCTAACTGGTTTACCCACTTTTCAGCCCTATATTATGAAAATGCTGCTATCCTTGCTGAGGGAACTTTGAATAGCACTTTTTTAATTTTAATGTTTTATGGTGGATGTTATGAATTCTTTGACCACCTTTCCAAGAGGTAGGGCTGCTAGCCCAGATAGTCTCCCTGAAGAGGGTTTTGTTAATGACGTAGATGTCAGGCTGAATACATACTAACCCTTGCAAATGTCAAAGCTATGGGTGCTCCCATTCCTGAATAGTGGAAGGGAGCTGAGGTAATACTGGTGTATAAAAAGGGTGACCAGAGGCTCCCGGTCAATTATAGGCCTATCAGCCTAATTGACTGTATACAAAATGCTTTCTGCCGCATGGTGCTAGTAAAAATACAGCATTAGATCGAAAGGATTGACATTATAAGCCCATTTGGTTTTCAAGCTAAAATATCACTTATAAACCAGGTTTTCCGAATTTCTATAATTTATTGTAAGACACTACTGATCGGCAAGGGCAACTTATTTTTTACCTTTGACTATCTTAAATCCGCCTTCAACATGGTTCCACGCTCAATGCAATGGCTGGTCCTTAGAGAGATGGGAATGCCTCTTGATATATTGTTCTTGTTGATTAGGCTACACGATAAGAACTTTGTTCGGGTGAGGTGGGGTTCACAGGGCCAATTGACTGACAAGTTTCCAGGATTGAAGGGCATCCATCAAGGATGTGTATTGACCCCTACCCTATTTACTTTATATCTGAACGTTTTGGTACACCATCTTTCTGAGTTCGCAGCTGATGTTCCTCCTATAGCTAATGTTAAGACACCTATACTGTTTTTTGTTGGGCAACTTAGAAAACACAGAGCGGCCTGCAAAAACTACTAACCAGTTTTATTGTCTTCTGCTCAGAACGAGGCTTAGAGATTAATGTAGCCAAAACCAAACGTATGGAATTCAATCCTCATAAAAAATAGAAGGGAAGCCTAGTACTGGGGGACGAGGTATATGAGAGAGAAGATTCATTTACGTATCTAGGAATTAAACTTTCCTCCAATTTATCATGGCGACCCCACATTAATATGGCAAAAATAAAACATAGACAGATAGTTGGTGTAATTTAAAAAAAAACATTGTGCTTCTCACAAAAATCCTGTTGTACCAGCCCATAAAGTCTATGAAGCCAAAGCCCTAGATGTAGCTTTATATGTTGCTTTGTTATGGGGTTTAGCAATATTTCTGACTTGGTAAGATCAGAGAACACATTTTTAAGATCATTAGCCTCACTTCTACCTAGCACCCCGCTTTGTACCTCTTATCTCTGGATATGAGCTTAAATTGTTCCCTCTGCTTTTCTGGCAGAGAATCTGGATCACTCTGGAGTTGGTGCATTATGCAGCTGCCCTAGAGGAGATTATCAAGGCTGAGAAGATCCAATGAAATTCCATGGCCGTCCTCAATCAAAGAGTTGTTGAACTCTCCAGGTATGGGTGGTCTTAGACCTCATCGTATCATAGACAAAATTTCTTCCAAGGGTGCACCGAAAAAACATTATTGGGCTTTCACTCTACAGAGAGAGGAACAAAAAGTTAGGGGTACCACCTTGACTGGGGAGTTCCTTGACTTTAAACCATCATATAGTCTCGAGCAGTACTGGGATTTGATCATAGTTCCCCTAGATAGGAAGCTATATCATCAGTGTAGAGTGGGGTCACTCCCCGTGAAGTCATTCACAGCAAGGTGGGTGGGTTCAGTTTTCATGGACTGCCCTTTTTGTGATGGCCAAATTAATCCATACTGCATGTGCTCTTTGTGTCTCCTGCATACGTTAAGCTCCATTCCACTTGGATAGCATCAGTTTGTAGGCAGCTGGGCATCTCAAGCCATCATGCAAAATGCTTGGGGCTCATGTAGGCAAAAAGAAGGGCTGCTATTGCTGTTCTGTGACATCATATCTTATCATATTGGAATCTGAACCCTTTTTTTTATCAGCTCATAACTGTGCTTTTGTTGTTTACATGAAAAACATTTAGAAATCCTTTGGAATAATATTAACATATGTATGCTGCTAACTGTGATTTCTGCCATTTTTTTAAGGAGATGTTTTTACACTTTGTATGGTTTATTTATTTATTGCATACCTTTAAGGCTGATGCCAAATAAAAGTTATATTTGACTTGTCTTGACTTGAATTGAATGCACCTTTGGAATACTCAAGTCTCAATACAGACGTCTCCACAAAACTGGTGGAACACTGCTCTACAGATCAGAGACCTGTTGTAAAATCATTGCCACATGTGCCATTTTCCACAACATAGCCATGAGGAATGGTCTTTACAGCATCAACATAGAGCAGAATCAGATTCAGGTGATGTACTACCACCACTACAGATTCAGCAGGACGAGACACATGCAGCTGAGGGTCGAGCTCACTAACAACTATTTTTAAGTTAAGAACGATGACCACATCTAAGAAATAGACAGCACACATGATGGTAATGTTTTACATTACTGAAGGTTAACCTTATGTTTAGGTTATAACAATGTAATTTTTCATCCTCAACTGTTACCTTACGGATTTTTTTGGTTGAATAAAGCAACAATGTTAGAAGACACAAACATAAAAAAGTAGTCTCATACATCTGAGTGTCTACAAAAGTCACTTTGTCCAGCCTCTGGTGTTGGTTGCCTTCTCAGCAGGTCTTGGCTATGGCGGTGGAGATATAGCTGGTCCAGATGCGTGTCTGTGTTTTCGCCTGGTAAAGCATCCATCTGGCACAGATGTGGCACTGAATCTAGAGCCGTCTTCACTTTCAGGTGGCAGCAAAATGTTGGGGACAGACAGGTTATGTGTCTGTATGTTTTCCAGAGCTGTGGTCACTTGGACCCGCCCACGTGCAAAATCTTGGCAGTAGTGCCCCATGTCATTTTGGATGTTATCAGTTCTCCTGGCAAGAGTGGTTGTGGCTATGGCCAATTGATTAATAGATTTAGTGAAAGTATCCTGGTGGGCCATGTTCCTACGTATTTGCAGATGTTGCTCCTTCTCCAAGGCAGCAATCCAGCAGACTTATCCTTTCTGCAATTGCTTTGCAGATGCCTAATAACAGTTTTCATCTGTTTGGCTTGCAGGCTGTGATAATGCATTTCTCCAGTCCACCAAACAATGTCATGTCATCCGAAGCATTATCATTGTTGTGGTTGGACTCTACGGTGTCTGTGTGTCCTGTGCACAGATGAAGTTGTGTTCCTGCTTTGTGATAGTTCCCCATCACCTTCCTTAAAGTCTGGTAGTGGTGACACATTTGCTCTAATAGTAGTTGTAGTAGGAGTAATGGTTGTAGGAGCAGCAATTGTGCTGTCCTCCTCTTCCACATATGTCAATTATTTTGTCAGCCTCAATGATTTCAGACAGGACTTGGGTGTGATCTGTAGGAATGTATGTACATAATTATAGTAAATAATTGGTTAATAAGTTTGCATAATATTGTTGAAAATGAGATTGCTGTGTTTGTTACATTGAGATTATGTTATTCGTAGAAACTGTGAGAGGGTAGTCCCCAAGAAAGTAGTGAAAGGGGGAGGCACAAAAATTATGCACTTCGTTCAAAGTAAATGGCTGACTAGGGCTGTTATTGCACAAGAAACTCGCCAAATGGATCTTAATGTGAGCCCATGTAAATGAGGGCCTTGCACTTAAACGTGTAGCGGAAAAGGCAATCCTTCCTCATGGGGCCCAATGCCCATACGAGCCCTCACCACTTTCTTGGGGACTACCCTCTCACAGTTTCTACGAATAGGACTAATATCCGTCTTGGGCAACATACACACAATGGAATGCCCAGGTTAACTACGTGGTTGTCCAAATGTCCTGATGAAAACCCGCATGCGGAGGTAGAAATTACCCTTATCGCGGAAGACGGGTCCAAACGCCGACAATTTCCCCCTTTGGCCTGGAATACTACCTCTTGACCTGTGCTTAATGCTCAGTGGCCATCTAAGGAATAAGATAGTTGAGTGATAATGTATACAGGCCCAACATTGGTTGGGCAGAATACGTACCTATTCCAACCAATGTTATGTAGATAAATTAGGATACTATTGTTTCTTTATCCTCTCTGATTGTTTCTTTACCTTTTCACGTTCACATTACACATGAGCACTTCCTTCTTCACCCATTTTCTGACAACCGCTAATTATCTTAATAATTGAATGAAGATTGTTTTTTCAAAGAAATTGTATTAAGAAAGATTTTTTCATAAAAAACTTGGTCATTTGTCCCTTTCTCTCTGTGATTTGAATTAATGCATAGGACAACTTTCTGTATGATTGTTTGAATCAATTTTTCCAGTCCCACACTTGAGGTGGGCCGAAATATATGTCTGGACCAAGTGTTGTTTATACTGAACTGATACCCAGGTCCTCAGACGTTCTCTGGGAGAACCCCATTAGTATTTAATGATTACTCTCTGAGGGCCTTAGCATCACTGTGATGACAATCCGAACATGGGTCCATAGCATGTCGTGTATGTACAATGAGGGAATGTCATCATCGGGTAGGTACAGTTAGCACGCTAAATACTATGGGAAACACACATTTGACGGTGGAACAGCAATAGCAATGGACACACACATGTGTATCACAAAGTGAATGCATGAGTCAACCACAACACACAATGAAATATCGCAGGACAACAGAACTACAATGTATGACACTATGATGCATCTGTGTACAGTAAAGCCCATGAGGATATTGGTCCAGACAACACACTACTCCACAGACCCAGCCACTCTGCACTGATTTCTGTGCCTCCCACTACAAAAACACAGAAATGGTTGTGTCGCAGTTGTCATGGAAATATTTGTATTCAAAATCAATCGTGGTTTTTAAAGAAGTATGGGCCAAGAACAATGTAGGATACAGTCCCCATGTGTGGACTGGTGCTGCTGCACACAATTCCCAATCTGCATGTATCTACAGTCATCAGTGGAGAATGTCATTTGCAGCAAATCTAAATATAGCTCCTCAGGCTGTAGTGTGTGCTGGAAATTAATAAGCCCATTTTGAATGTGCAGATTGTTTTCTGCACAGTAGTAGGAGTATGCAGGAGTCTGAGGACGTAGGATCCACAAACAGTGTTGGTGTGTCAACTGCACCGCTCATTGGGTAAGATAAGCTGCCAGTACGGGTGAGGATGCTGGGGAGGGTGGCTCAATCTGTGGCTCACCAACACAACTGACATAGTCATCCTCAAGCCAGGGGATATGAGAACATCTTGTGAGGATGAAAGTCATGTGGAGAATAAAGTCTGCTTTGTCCACATTTGGCACTGAAACACTGTCCAAGAATATATGGAAACATCAAGGAGACCTTCAACAAACACATATTACAATCAGGCACTAAGGCAGTATTTAATGAGCACAATGGGAGCCCTCATGGACACAAACAAGGGCTACCCTTGCAAAACCAGATCAGAGGTACCAAAGGTTTGAGAATGCAAACACTTATAGAACTGGATGTCTTGTTCCAGAGTCAAATGTGTGTTTGTCACAGTGCAATGTGTTTTCCTCAGCACAACCAGAGATATCATCCATTGGCAGACAGCAAGCTGCAGACAACGGTTCACTGACAAAATATCAGTGTAAAAAATCTAGAAGTAAAAAATGTCGATGAAAAAATATAGAATTAAAAAATAGGGGCTCCCTATATTTAAACAGGTAAGTACAAAAATATTGAGCAAAAAAATATCGATGTAAAAAAATAGTTGTACAAAATATCAAATTATATATATATATATAAAATAAAAATAATAAATATTAAATATGTTAAATAATAAAATTAATATAAAAACTAAAGTAGATTTAATATTTTAAAAAATAAATAAATTAAACTTAATTTTAAAAAGTTAAACACATACATAATTCATATATATTTACTGTAAAACAATTAATAAACTATTTATTTTAATTTATTTTATAATTTTTAAATTATATAAAAATGTATATATATATATATATATATATATAGATGTGATCAAGGGCCCGAAACGTGTCATACGGCTATTCTAAAATAAAGAACGGTTTCTGCCACGAATCTTGGGTCTGTGACTCACTTTCCAACCAACAGGAAGCAGGAGGGAGTCTATACTCTGATCGGATATATATATATATATATATATCCAAAAAGAGAAACAGCTCCTTCCGGAGATCCCTCGCCTTTCCCGGGGTGGCTCGGTGCCGGCGGAGCAGCCGGTTGAATCAATGTAAGAATAAACGGAGTTCCAATGAGCACTCAGGTCTACACAAACAACAACAGGGTCCGTTCTTAAGCCAAAGGTGAGAGGTTTATTAAAGCATAAACCAGTCGTGACGCGTTTCGCGCTCCAAAGAGCGCTTGTTCACACAACATAGTCAATAAAGTTCGTCTCTTAAAAGGCATTTCAACTCCATAAATTCATTGACATAAAGAGTGGACTGTGACATAAACAGTACTTGAGCGCCATCTTAACATCGGCAATTTGATACAACATACAAAACAATTCAACCTTCAATGTAAAGGAAATGTAAATATCAAATGCCGAGGAGGGGCAAAGGGCTGGCAATGCTAAGTGTCAGTATGATATACCAAGTTCTGCATTCCTGTGTGTCATTATCACATTCGCCTCAACTTCTACCGCTCCCTAAATGATGTAACCTCAAGGGTGCATTATGGGAACCGTAGTGTATAAGTGCTAGTGAGAAGGTAACTCACCCACATCATAAAAAACCTCACCTATCTCTAGACATGTGTACTTTAAGAGTATGTGAGCCCTTATTTAATGCAGTTTAGTGCTTTCAGGGGCCATATAATGAACTCTCGGCATCGCGAATGTCCAACAATGCCAACATGTAAAATTATGCAAGCCTGTGTATGCAGCTAGTTAGTGCCATGAGGCTCATTATACGCGTCGGGTATAAACATCAATAGCCGCTTAATCGGCCTGTGTATTGTGTAAATACACTAATGACAATTAAAAGCGAGTATCGACCGCTGATGGGAGTGCATGTATAACAGCTATGCCATCCTTATTTGATCAAACTCGCCCCATGAATTCATCTGGCTTCTATGCATAACTCCCTGGTTAGTGGAAACACAGTCCATAAAAGGGGGACGAACAGAAAATATTTTAAACCTCATTCTCATGCACAAAGTGAATCAACATAAACAATACATAAATGTGCACATATGTACAATTGTTGTTAAAAACCATATACATAACAATGTATGCTACTTGACATGATGTAAAGAAGATAGAGGATGAATCACGGAGAAAGGTTTAGGGTACAGGTGCCGCAAGCCTGAGACAACGTCCCTCCCTTCCTTCCTTGAGAGGGAGAAAAGAAGAAAAATAGAGCATAAATGTTAGAAGAAGTCCAAACATCACTGCATGGTTAAAAACATTGAATACAGAGTCCAACTTGCTTAACAGAGACACTAGGTATACTCGAAAATGGCTCTATTCATTTTGCAAATTTATGGCCAGCTCTTCATCCATGTTATGCCCTTTGGGGTATCGGGTGCACATACTTATTATATATCTAGATTCTTTCTGTCTAAGTCTCAATGTGCGGTTGCCTCCCCTCTGATTTAGATTCACCTGTTCTACAATAAAAAATGAAAGTTTAGTTTGGTCTGAGAAATGATAGGCCTCAAAGTGACAGGCTATGGGGTATTGTTTATCATTCTTGTTTATGGCTCTAGTGTGTTCAAGAATACGCTTTTTAGCCATATGTGTTGTGCTGCCCACGTACTTAAGGTCACATGGGCATACTAACACATATATTACAAATGCACTAGTGCATGTCAAAAATTGTTTTATTTTGTTCATCCTGTTGGTACTGGGATTCCAATATTCTTTTACCATGTGGCTGTTGTTACAAGCTTTACAGTGACCACACGGATAAAAGCCATGCAGATCTACCCCTCTGTTCAGACTCCTACTACCAATCTTGTTCTGTACTAGGATGTCTTTCAAGTTACGACCACGTCTGTATGTTATACTTGGGCGATCAGGTAAAGTGGCCCGATAATAGGGTCCCCTTTAAGGATATTCCAATTTTTTACTATACATTTCCGAATTTGATTGGAATTACCAATATAGTTGAGTATGACACGAGTCTGAGATGTATCAGGGTTCTCTTTTTGTGTGGCCAGAGTATTACTCAGTAACTTTTCACGTTCCACCAGTTTGACTTTGTCGGTGGCTTTCTTTACTACCCATTTAGGGTATCCCCTTGCCAGAAATCTCTGTGTCATAATATTCTGTTCTTTGATGAAATCTAACTCAGTGCTGCAATTTCTTTTTGCTCTGAGCAGCTCCCCATAGGGAATACTCCATTTGAGATTCTCCGGGTGGCTGCTCAGAGCATGCAGCAGTGTGTTACCTGCCGTATTTTTGCGGTAAAGGACAGTATGAAGTGTATTGTTCCTAATCTGTACCTTAGTGTCCAGGTATTCTACCTCATCCTTGCTTATGTTACATGTTAAGGTGATATTCATCTGATTTTGGTTTAATCTGACTATGAAGTCTGAGGCTTGCTCTTTTGTGCCTCTCCAGACAACAAAAATGTCGTCTATATAACGCAGCCATAAAATAACTTTAGTAAAGTTATTTTGAAAAGTGCTGCTGGTCCTGATGTCATCCTCCCACGCCCCATAAACAGATTCGCAAAACTGGGCGCAAAACATGTCCCCATTGCTGTGCCATGTGTTTGTACATAAATCTCATCATTAAATAGGAAAAAATTATTCACAAGACAGTATATGATCATATCTAAAATCATAGTTGTATGTCCCAGGTAACCTATGTGCCTTCCTTTCAAGTATCTGGCACAAGCTTCGGTTCCTTGTTTGTGTTCAATCACCGTATAGAGGGAGTTTACATCCATAGTTATTAGTAAATAGTCACTCTCCCATATCAACTTGTCTATTTTCTCCAGAAAGTCTTTCGTATCTCTTACGTGTGAGGGTAATGACATTACATACTCTCTGAGGAAGTGATCTACCTACACGTGAAACATTTTCTAAAACACTTCCCCTAGAGGAAATTATGGGTCTACCGGGTGGGTTTACTCTGCATTTGTGAATTTTGGGGAGTAGATAAAGAATGGGTAGTATAGGATGATCTCTTTTCAAGAAATAGATCTCCTCCCACTCTATCAAGCCCCTGTCTTTCCATTCCGTCAACTTTTCCCATGTGGATTGATGCTAGCATTTTACTCAGAACGATTGGATTTTCTATAAGTTCTAGTATCTTTAAGTTGACACTCAGCTTCCTTAATGTACATATCTTTGGGGAGAATGACAATGTTACCGCCTTTGTCAGCGGGCCCCACCACAATGCTGGTGTCTGCAGCAAGTTCACTCATAGCTTTTTTCTGTGATAATGTAAGGTTGTGTTTGAATTTCTTCATTTGTTTAGGCCAGTTGTTACTTCGAAGATCTAATAATTCTTTTCCTACCTGATCCTGAAATGTGTCGATATTGTCATGATTCATTTTGGGTAAAAATGTCGATTTGGGTTTGAAATCTGTACATGCAGCTTGATCATATCTTACCTCCATAGCATCAAGTATGCGGAGTGCATCAAAGCTCAGGTTAAGACCATTCTGGTCATTGCTTAATTCATCAAGTGCCATCATAGTATCAATGTCACCTATAATTAGCTCTTCCTCGGTTAAACGGCTTTCATCAAACTGAATAGCCCTATTACTGGGCGGTTTCAGTTTATGCCATTTTTAAATTTGAGCTTTCTACAGAATTTGAAAATATCGATTCTGTCATCTACATAATTCATCGGTACAGACGGGCAAAAGGATAATCCTAGGCATAAAGTTCTCTTGTCTTTATTGCTAATTTCCTTAGCAGATAAATTAACGATGGTTTGGTTTACCTGTTCATCATCCATCGTTAGTTTTTCTTGTATCGAGCCTGTCTGGTTCCCACATGCTCTTTTCCATTCTCCTTTTTGTTTCCGCCTCTGTTTGCATTTCTTCCGCCTTTTGTTCTTATACCCCTTGGTCTTCCTCTTCCGCTTGGTTCCGCTGCGTCCTTCTTCTCCTTGATTCTGGATGAAGATCTGGTGGCTTGCCGGCTCTGCTTCAAGAGCCGGTATTCGTCTAAAAAAGTCCTGCGTCGTGGTACAGTTTCCCCTTCCGAATTAGAACTTTCTGATGTCCTAGTTAGTTCTGAATTCTCTGTGTTTGAATCACTTGTACTTGCCACTTCCTCTTCTTGTTGTCTATGTGGCATGCTCTCACTTGGACCTGCTGCCTGTGATGATTCATATAGATGGTCATATTTTCTACTATGTGTCAGAATCCGTCCTGATTCATAATCCCCACAGTCTCTATGAAGTTTGTATTGTTTCCTTTTCTTTATATCTTCTTCCAGTAACTTCAATCTTTTCCTCATCTCTTCAATGAATTTAATAATAGTATCTTGGTCAGGATGTTTGTTAAGTTCCTCCGCCAGAGTCTCAATGTCTTTTTTGATATTTGCTCTGTCAGACCAGGCATATTTTACTAGAATTTGCAGCATGTTCTTTGAGCTGGTTGCTGAATTATGCGACCATTCCTCCAACATCTGGGGATCAGGCGAATCGTAAGATGGTGTAATATAAATCCTGAGGCCTCTAGGTATCATATTCTTGTCCAGGTAATCTTGCAGCGAGGTGGCCTCCCACCACTTTGAGATTTCTAGTTTGTGCAATTTTTCATATTTCCTTAAAGTGTCCATAATAGTTTTTTCCGTACGTGTTGACACAGGCACGGATTTACCCATACCCGGTGCTCGAGCGAAGAGCAGTTGCGCTGCTTCTTTTCTCTCTCTTTCATCCTCCATTGTGCACTTGGATTCTGGACGAATCCAAATTGGCGTCAGAGCGGTACCCTGTGTTATCTAGACCCCTCTGTCATGATCCAGAGTTCCCCTTTGTCCCTGTCTGCATCCGCAATAGTGTGTTTGTAGCTGACCTAATGAAAGTCGAATACTGCAATTGCTACAAATGCGTTTAAGCCCCCGTCGCTTCCTTACCTTCACGGTATATCCCTCCCGGGATATCGTGAGGTTGTCTCTCTTCGGTGGGCGTGTTGCCAATACTAATCCAAGTTCCTAGCATGCAGGAACCGCGTAGATCTCCTCAGTAAATATCCAAAAAGAGAAACAGCTCCTTCCGGAGATCCCTCGCCTTTCCCGGGGTGGCTCGGTGCCGGCGGAGCAGCCGGTTGAATCAATGTAAGAATAAACGGAGTTCCAACGAGCACTCAGGTTTACACAAACAACAACAGGGTCCGTTCTTAAGCCAAAGGTGAGAGGTTTATTAAAGCATAAACCAGTCGTGACGCGTTTCGCGCTCCAAAGAGCGCTTGTTCACACAACATAGTCAATAAAGTTCGTCTCTTAAAAGGCATTTCAACTCCATAAATTCATCGACATAAAGAGTGGACTGTGACATAAACAGTACTTGAGCGCCATCTTAACATCGGCAATTTGATACAACATACAAAACAATTCAACCTTCAATGTAAAGGAAATGTAAATATCAAATGCCGAGGAGGGGCAAAGGGCTGGCAATGCTAAGTGTCACTATGATATACCAAGTTCTGCATTCCTGTGTGTCATTATCACATTCGCCTCAACTTCTACCGCTCCCTAAATGATGTAACCTCAAGGGTGCATTATGGGAACCGTAGTGTATAAGTGCTAGTGAGAAGGTAACTCACGCACATCATAAAAAACCTCACCTATCTCTAGACATGTGTACTTTAAGAGTATGTGAGCCCTTATTTAATGCTGTTTAGTGCTTTCAGGGGCCATATAATGAACTCTCGGCATCGTGAATGTCCAACAATGCCGACATGTAAAATTATGCAAGCCTGTGTATGCAGCTAGTTAGTGCCATGAGGCTCATTATACGCCATATGGGAAAAATTGACGGAATGGAAAGACAGGGGCTTGATAGAGTGGGAGGAGTTCTGTTTCTTAAAAAGAGATCATCCTATACTTCCCATTCTTTATCTACTCCCCAAAATTCACAAATGCAGAGTAAACCCACCCGGTAGACCCATAATTTCCTCTAGGGGAAGTGTTTTAGAAAATGTTTCACGTGTAGGTAGATCACTTCCTCAGAGAGTATGTAATGTCATTACCCTCACACGTAAGAGATACGAAAGACTTTCTGGAGAAAATAGACAAGTTGATATGGGAGAGTGACTATTTACTAATAACTATGGATGTAAACTCCTCTATACGGTGATTGAACACAAACAAGGAACCGAAGCTTGTGCCAGATACTTGAAAGGAAGGCACATAGGTTACCTGGGACATACAACTATGATTTTAGATATGATCATATACTGTCTTGTGAATAATTTGTTCCTATTTAATGATGAGATTTATGTACAAACACATGGCACAGCAATGGGGACATGTTTCGCGCCCAGTTTTGCGAATCTGTTTATGGGGGCGTGGGAGGATGACATCGGGACCAGCAGCACTTTTCAAAATGACTTTACTAAAGTTATTTTATGGCTGCGTTATATAGACGACATTTTTGTTGTCTGGAGAGGCACAAAAGAGCAAGCCTCAGACTTCATAGTCAGATTAAACCAAAATCAGATGAATATCACCTTAACATGTAACATAAGCAAGGATGAGGTACAATACCTGGACACTAAGGTACAGATTAGGAACAATACACTTCATACTGTAGTGGAGAAGTGTGGCTCAATGGTTAGAGCAGCAGACCCTGATGCAGAGGTCTAGCCCGGGACCAGGGTTCAATTCCCGCCTCGGCGGGTCTTGGGCTCAATTTCCTCGGACCTGATAATTCTCGCCTCGGTGCCTATTCTGATCATGGGTCCCACTCTGCAACTCTGGGCAATAGCTTGCTTAATCTCCACAACGGCCCCCACAACGCTAGGATGCCTGGCTTCACCTTGGGGGTGCCCAGGAGTGGGCATCTCACAGGGAAAGGCCAGGAAGGGTTCCACAGCGGTATGCGTACAAGCGCCTGAGATACCCCTTCGGGGGTCGATTCGGGCGCTATACAAATACTACTACATTTACATTTACATTTACATACTGTCCTTTACCGCAAAAATACGGCAGGTAACACACTGCTGCATGCTCTGAGCAGCCACCCGGAGAATCTCAAATGGAGTATTCCCTATGGGGAGCTGCTCAGAGCAAAAAGAAATTGCAGCACTGAGTTAGATTTCATCAAAGAACAGAATATTATGACACAGAGATTTCTGGCAAGGGGATACCCTAAATGGGTGGTAAAGAAAGTCACCGACAAAGTCAAACTGGTGGAAGGTGAAAAGTTACTGAGTAATACTCTGGCCACACAAAAAGAGAACCCTGATACATCTCAGACTCGTGTCATACTCAACTATAATGGTAATTCCAATAAAATTCGGAAATGTATAGTAAAAAATTGGAATATCCTTAAAGGGGACCCTATTATCGGGCCACTTTACCTGATCACCCAAGTATAACATACAGACGTGGTCGTAACTTGAAAGACATCCTAGTACAGAACAAGATTGGTAGTAGGAGTCTGAACAGAGGGGTAGATCTGCATGGCTTTTATCCGTGTGGTCACTGTAAAGCTTGTAACAACAGCCACATGGTAAAAGAATATTGGAATCCCAGTACCAACAGGATGAACAAATTAAACAATTTTTGACATGCACTAGTGCATTTGTAATATATGTGTTAGTATGCCCATGTGACCTTAAGTACGTGGGCAGCACAACACATATGGCTAAAAAGCGTATTCTTGAACACACTAGAGCCATAAACAAGAATGATAAACAATACCCCATAGCCCGTCACTTTGAGGCCTATCATTTCTCAGACCAAACTAAACTTTCATTTTTTATTGTAGAACAGGTGAATCTAAATCAGAGGGGAGGCAACCGCACATTGAGACTTAGACAGAAAGAATCTAGATATGTGCACCCGATACCCCAAAGGGCATAACATGGATGAAGAGCTGGCCATACATTTGCAAAATGAATAGAGCCATTTTGGAGTATACCTAGTATCTCTGTTAAGCAAGTTGGACTCTGTATTCAATGTTTTTAATCATGCATTGATGTTTGGACTTCTTCTAACATTTATGCTCTATTTTTCTTCTTTTCTCCCTCTCACAGGAAGGAAGGGAGGGACGTTGTCTCAGGCTTGCGGCACCTGTACCCTAAACCTTTCTCCTTGATTCATCCTCTATCTTCTTTACATCATGTCAAGTAACATACATTGTTATGTATATGGTTTTTAACAACAATTGTACATATGTGCACATTTATGTATTGTTTATGTTGATTCACTTTGTGCATGAGAATGAGGTTTAAAATATTTTCTGTTCGTCCCCCCTTTTATGGACTGTGTTTCCACTAACCAGGGAGTTATGCATAGAAGCCAGATGAATTCATGGGGCGAGTTTGATCAAATAAGGATGGCATAGCTGTTATACATGCACTCCCATCAGCGGTCGATACTCGCTTTTAATTGTCATTAGTGTATTTACACAATACACGGGCCGATTAAGCGGCTATTGATGTTTATACCCGACGCGTATAATGAGCCTCATGGTACTAACTAGCTGCATACACATGCTTGCATATTTTTACATGTCGGCATTGTTGGACATTCGCGATGCAGAGAGTTCATTATATGGCCCCTGAAAGCACTAGACAGCATTAAATAAGGGCTCACATACTCTTAAAGTACACATGTCTAGAGATAGGTGAGGTTTTTTATGATGTGCGTGAGTTACCTTCTCACTAGCACTTATACACTACGGTTCCCATAATGCACCCTTGAGGTTACATCATTTAGGGAGCGGTAGAAGTTGAGGCAAATGTGATAATGACACACAGGAATGCAGAACTTGGTATATCATAGTGACACTTAGCATTGCCAGCCCTTTGCCCCTCCTAGGCATTTGATATTTACATTTCCTTTACATTGAAGGTTGAATTGTTTTGTATGTTGTATCAAATTGCCGATGTTAAGATGGCGCTCAAGTACTGTTTATGTCACAGTCCACTCTTTATGTCGATGAATTTATGGAGTTGAAATGCCTTTTAAGAGACGAACTTTATTGACTATGTTGTGTGAACAAGCGCTCTTTGGAGCGCGAAACGTGTCACGACTGGGTTATGCTTTAATAAACCTCTCACCTTTGGCTTAAGAACGGACCCTGTTGTTGTTTGTGTAGACCTGAGTGCTCGTTGGAACTCTGTTTATTTATATATATATATATATATATATATATATATATATATATATATATATATATATAATATATAATATATATATATAATAACATAAAATCTAATAAAAAAAACATTCTATTATAAATTAATACATTAAACTATTTGAAAATCTTCAAACTTAAATTTCCCACTACAATGAGTGTAACAGTAGGGAAAGTGTTGGATAGCGGAGGGGTAAAAATGACTGTTCCCACTCCAGTGAGTGCAACAGTAGAGAAAGTGTTGGATAGCAGAGGGGTAAAAGTACTATTCCCACTCCAGTGAGTGAAACAGTAGGGAAAGTGTGGGATAGAAGAGGGGTCAAATTTAATATTCCCACTCCAGTGAGTGCAACAGTAGAAAAAGTGTTGGATAGCGGAGGGGTAAAAATTACTTTTCCCACTCCAGTGAGTGCAACAGTAGTGAAAGTGTTGGATAGCGGAGGGGTAAAAATTAATATTCCCACTCCAGTGAGTGCAACAGTAGGGAAAGTGTTAGATAACGGAGGGGTAAAAATTACTATTCTCAAACCAGTCAGTGCAACAGTAGGGAAACTGTTGGATAGCGGAGGGGTAAAAATTACTATTCCGACTCCAGTAAGTGTAACAGTAGGGAAAGTGTTGGATAGTGAAGGGGTAAAAATTAATATTCCCACTCCAGTGAGTGCAACAGTAGGGAAAGTGTTGGATTGCAGAGGAGTAACAATTAATATTCTCACTTCAGTCAGTTCAAAATTAAAAACAAACAACATTTTAACAACAAAAATATTTAAAAAACTAAACAATTAAAAAAATATATAAATATGTTAAAAATTAAATTACAAATACATTTATTAAATAAAAAACATATTATAATGTTAAATACATATGACAAATACCTACAAATATTATATTAAATAAAATACAAATTAATTTCCAAACAAATAAATATTTTTAATTAGAAATTATTTAGAAACAAAAACATTATTACATAAATGTACTTTTTTTATTTCCTACCCTATAACACCACACAATTCACAACCCACATCTAAATTTTAAAAAAGTACTTCCTTAACTAACATAATTAATTACCAATTAAAGGAAAATTATTAATTAAAAAACAAATTAAAACTCATAAAAATCATTTAACTTCCCACATTTTACCCCTATAATCCCCACAACCCACAACTAAAATTAAACTGCAAACAAAATGAATTACACAATTAAAATGTATTTTCAATTAAATAACTAATAGTATTGAACAACTAATTATAAAGTATGCAAAATTAATTTACTCCCCACACTGTACCCCTATAATAATAAAATCCACACACAAAAAAATATAAAAAATACCCTAATTAAATTAATTAATATTAATGATCAACTAATTTTTAATTAATGAAACAAATTACTTTCCACCCTTCACCCCTTTAAACCCCACAACCCACACCTAAAATGAATTACACAAATTTCATATTTAATTTTCAATGAATTAATTCTTAATTAACAATTAAATAAACAAATTACTTCCCACCCTTTACCCCATAAACCCCACAACCCACACCTAAAAAAAAATCACACAATTACCATAATTATCAATTAATTAGTTAATATAAATTAACTAATTATTAATTAGACATAAATTACTTCCCACCCTTTACCCCTATAAATCCCACAACCCGCACCAAAAATGTATTACACAATTTCCCTAATTAATTTTCAATCAATTAATTATTAATTAACAACTAATTATGAATTAATTAAAAATAAATTACTTCCCACCCTTTACCCCATAAATCCCACAACTCACACCTAAAAATAAATCACACAATTACCATAATTATCAATTAATTAGTTAATATAAATTAACAAGTAATTATTAAATATAAATTACTTCCCATCTTTTACCCCTATAAACCCCACAACCCGCACCTAAAATTAATTACACAATTTCCATAATTAATTTTCAATCAATTAATTAATATAAATTAACAACTAATTATTAATTAATGAAAAATAAATTAGTTCCCACCCTTTACTCCTATAAACCCCACAACCTGCACCTAAAAGAAATTACACAATTACCATAACTGATATTAATTAATAACCAATTAATAATTAATTACAAATAAATTACTTCCCACAGTTAACACTATAAAATCTAAATTAAATAAATAAAAAATAATCATCAATTTATTATAATTAAATTACTTCCCACCCTATTCCGCTATAAACCCACAACCCGCTACGGAACTAAAAAACGGCAAAATTTAATTAAAATAAAATTCATAACTACTAAAAATTTAACACATATTAAAAAACATAAACAATACTTATACAAAAAAACATACATCACATACATTTAAAATATAACTAAAATACATAACACTAATTAAAAAATCGAAATTTTAAACATCTATATTTTTGCAAACAATATTAATGACTTCTATATTTAAAAAAATGATATTTCTTACCTTAAATTCGATATTCTTGACCACGATATTCTTGCTGTCGACATTTCTGAATCACGATATTTCCAACTCGATATTTGTGTAAGTCGAGATTTCCAACTCGATATTCTGTCTCAACACCACAGACAACACATTCCACATCCTCATATTTACTCTGGCAACTGTTTTTGACTACTTACATGCACAAAATCTACACATATGTACATATCAACATTACCTCATGGCCTGCATGAACTCTACTTGTGCAGGTATGACCCCTCTCACATCCACCTCAAAGTACATGCTCAAATTTCAAAACTATCAAACACACAAGCACGTCATAAGTTCCCTCTGCTGCAGCTAGATGAAAAAAACATGTCACCCCGCAAGCTACAGCCTTGTACTCAAACTCTTCAAACCCAATTCTCACAATCTCACTCTGGCGCTGCCCTTCCCACAACCACACCTACTTGCACAGCACCAGTCTTCATCATTATGTGCACAACTCTCACATACATATATCACCAATTACAGACTCAGTAATCTCTTTGGACTGCATTCATATCACAACATGCAGCATCACTGCCCACTCTGATATGCACACTTTACACATCACCACATATCACAAAAAGACACTTACATTGCCCAATGGATATGTCCTCAATCTTTCACAGATCGCCACACACCCACCCTACTATTCTTACGTTCTCCTGATTGTCATTTCTAAAAGACATGCATACACAGATGCAAAAACAACATACATCAACTATACAACACCACACATTCCAATGTTCAGCACACTAAAATACACAACTGATTTATACGTTTACATTCACTTATCCACTTTGTCACAAATGACAAGTTGAACCTTGTCTCACTGTGGGCCTGTCACATCCACATGACTTACATGCCCCATACCACCATTGACCTATGCACATCAACAACTATCCTCACTCATTGGAAATGCCTGGTTACAGTCATCCCTCACTGTAGAGGCACAGACTACAGCTCACCTCCTGCCAGAATAAAACCTTGGCTAAGTGGTTTAAAACCTATCACATCTACTATTCATACCATACCTTGCACAGAATTTAACCAGTTGCATACTCTGAATCACATCATTCTATCTGTAAACACTCACATAGGGTGAATGTGGATGCCTCATGTCTCCTACACAAAACATGCCTATGCACTCAACTCATACCTAACACTTTGTCAACCACTAAATTTGTCCTGCAACCATGACGTATGTATCTCCACTCCAAACAAAATTTTAAATACTAGTCACTCTCACCTTTACCCTTGTTTAAGCAAGCTCAGCACATGCAACATGAACCCTTGATAATACATCTGCAGCCAGGACGCATATTCCCATTAACACATCCTCCCAGGTGTGGCAACTAAGAGCATGGTGGAGACTCCCAATCTAGAAGCATCAGCACAGCGGACAGACACACATCCATTCTGTGCACTCACTGTCCACTTGCCTTACCACATGTAGCACCTGGCAATCCAACAGACATCACACACTCATAGTTCAGCACAGTGTGACATGGAACAGCAGCAATCAAAGCTTTAAACAACACCATTGTCAGTCATACACAAAAGACAAACAACACACAATTCATATGCTCAACTGCGACTGGTGTGTGGTTGTAAAATGAATTCCAAGCTGGTACAATCCATAAACACCATACATGTAATGTCACCAAACAAAAGCAGGATGGGTTGAATGACTTGTAAATGAGTAAGCAATAGACTATTAAGACAACACACACCTTGCCTAACAAGATTTCCTGCAGTAATTGGAGTCCTGTTGAGGCACCTTACACTCACCATGGGCTCAGGAAATGCATCAGATGTGCTCACAGCCTTGAAGGGTTTTTGCCCACAGTGGCATGCCTCCTGTGGCAAGGTTGACATTGCCACTATTCTACAAGATCTGAAGAAGACACAGGCATGGGTCCACCACTATCAAGTCACATACAAGTATTGTAACATCACTTTGTGCACATGGGTGTGTACAAAGTCACTGCCATGTAGTAACACTCCACATGTATCCAGGCGCATTGATGAGACAGGTGTTTTTCTGCACATCACAAACATATGCAGCATGCTTCTCCTGAACTGTGGCACTTGGAGACACTTGCACTATGTTGACAAATGAAAGCAGGCCCTATGTGTAAGTGTGTTTAAAAAATGAAAAGTTTGTGACTTCATATCACACTCTTACCCAAAACTGATGTTCATGATGAAACACAGGAAATGTAGACACAACATTCTTGAATACATACTGTCAAAGTGCTCATACTACATGGAACATATGCAATCCAAGCCATACTAACATCATTGTATATGTAAACTACTAATTGTACATGTTGTACAGTTAACAAAAAAATAATTTGGTGGACACAGATATTTGAATTCAAAAATGAAAACATGCTTTGTTGATAAAGAAGGGTTTTAAATAAATAAATAGATAAAGGCCATAGGCCAGTTCATCACTGTTTAGTTGTTGCATGAGCCAAAAACATCATGCCCATCTACTCTTGCCTGCACAAGTTCTGCTAGGGGACACCTCCCCTGGGAGAGGCATTTAGGGGGCATGCCAGGCACCAAAGGGGACAAACTGATGGGGACTGGGTTGTGTTTTGGGAGGGATGCGATCAGGAGGGGTGTTAGGGTCCACTGGAGTGGTAGATTTTGATGGAGGGGTGTGACTCCACTGCAGTGGTTGGCTCTAAATGAGGGGGAGGCAGCTTTAGTGGTAGGGGCAGATGGATGTGGGAATGGGGTGACCTTAACTATTTTGGGGATTTTGTAAAGTTTGAGGGGTGTGTCAGGAATGGGGATGAGAAAGGTCTTTTTAGTGGGGGGGGTTATGACAGAGGTACCCGGGCAGGTCTGGGGAGCTATGGGTTGCTGGAGCTGACTTTTTCTTCTGGATCCGGCGTGATTTTCGAATGGCAGTTGTTTGTATATGTTGTTTCTTCTCAGGTGGGGGAGATGCTGATGCTGGGTCAGGGAGGAGGAATTTTCTCTTCTTAGGAGGGGGAGTGTAGGTTTGGGGAGGGAAAACATCAATGGGAACAAGGTTGGGTGCCTGGGCTGAGGGGGGAACAGGAGAGGAAAGGGTAGGGGTTATGGAGGCAGAGGGTTGTGAGGTATGCGGAGTGTCTCTGGATGCATGTGTGTCGTCTGCTGTCATGTCCCTGGTGTAGTGTGTGCTGTCTGTCTCCTGAGTGTGCATGTGTGTGGCTTGCAACTTGTGTCTGTGTGTTTTTGTGCTGCATGTGGATGTTGAGGTGTGTGCTTGTGTGTGTTTGCATGTGCTTGGGTCAGGGAGGGTAGTTGGGATAGTGGCTGAGGAAGAGTTAGGAGGGGGGAGGTACTGCTAGAGCAGGGACAGTGCTGCCGTCAGTGTGGAGGCCATAGCCTGATTGGATGTCTGTAGGGCAGACATGTTAGAGTGAATGTCCTCCAGGAATGACGACATGTCTGTTAAGTGTGATATGTGCATGGAGGATATTCAGCACAGATGTCTGCCCCACAGAGTTCTGCCTCAGGATGTCGTTGGCCTCCACACTGAGGGCAGCAGGGGAGACAGGGGCAAGGGATGGCCCAAAGGAGACGACTCCCCTGCCACGGGAGCAGCCACGGACAGTGGGATGGGGTGCAGCTGGGAGGGTGGAGATGGGAGTGGTGGTGGTAGTGGACTATGAGGTTGTTAATCCAGTCACTGTCTCCCCCACCACCACATGGGGGTCTTCACTGGAGCTGTGATCTGCTTCTGAGCCTGCTGATGGAGTTGCCGAGATGCCCCCAGTGAGGCTCCCCAGGGCTAGGGAGCCTTGCATTATGAGCTGATGGGGATCCTTGCCTGGGTTGAGTAGAAGGGCTGGAAGGCGGGGGAGAGGGATTGGAGAATCCCAAGAAAGTTCCAGTAGAACCGGAAACCAAACTTGCGACCTCCAAATTGGGGTTATTATCACCACACTCGCCCCCTGGCGTCAAACTTGGGCTGATACCCTCGTTATCATCGCGAACAAGGGAAAAGCGTAACCCGCTTCCTCTTGCCAGTCCTGAAGAAACGCGTCCGTTTTCTCCGCAAGGGGGTCCGGTCTCCAGCTGAAGAACCTGGGGAAGCTGGTGGTCCAGCCAGGAAGCGAAGAGGTCCACTGAAAAGGGACCCCATACGCGCTGGAGGGCGGCAAACACTCCCGGGTGCAGCTTCCAGAGACTCGTGTCGTGGAAATGGCGTTGGTGGAAGTCCGCCACCTGATTGTCCTGCCCGGGAAGGTATTCCGCTGTGACAGAGATCTGGTGGCTTAGTCAATACTGCCAAAAGTTCTCAGCCAGGTACAAGAGGGCATTCGACCTCGTGCCGCCGAGGTGATTGATATATCGGACCGCCAGAAATGTTGTCCATTTTGAGGAGGACGCAAGACCGGATGGAGTCCTTGGTCCAACACTGGATCCCAAACGAGCCCGCCAAGAGCTCCAGACAATTGATATGTAATCGCTGTTCTTGTGGTGACCACACACCACCTGTGGTGAACTCTCCACATCGCGCGCCCCATCCGGACCTGCTGGCGTCGGATTCTATAACGATATCCGGCGCGGACCCAAACATTGCCCTCCCGTTCCAAGCCTCCATATTGGCGAGCCACCACTGGAGTTCCTCCCTGGCCTCCGCCGACAGTGACACCTTCTGTGAATAGGGGAGACCGCGGCGAAGATGCATCGCCTTGAGGCGTTGGAGGGCCCGGTAGTGCAAGGGGCCCGGAAAGATGGCTTGGATCGAGGCTGAGAGGAGACCAACTATACGGGCTAGTTGTCGGAGGGAGATCCCCGATTGCGTGAGGGCTCTCCGGATCTCGTGACGGATCTTCGTCATCTTCCGGGACAGGAGGCTGAGAGAAGACTCGACGGAGTCGATCAAGAAACCCAGAAAAACAACGTTCTGAGCCAGAATAAGGGTGGACTTGGTCTCGTTGATCACAAACCCTAGGCTCTGAAGAAGGTTGACCGCCGTCTGAAGCTGGGAAGCCATTGTCCCGGGGCATTATGCCATCAGCAGGATGTCGTCGAGATACACGATGAGCCGTATTCCCAACGCTCGAAGGCGTTCTATGACCGGCCGGAGGACCTTGGTGAAACACCAAGGGGCGAGGATAGGCCGAACGGGAGTGTGGTGAACTCGTACGTCCTGTCCCTCCAGAAAAACTGTAAAAACCTCCGATGCAGGGAAAAAATGGGAATCGCAAGGTAGGCGTCCTTGAGATCCAGGCGCGCCATCCAGTCGTGGGGGCGGAGAATGTCGCGAAGGAGGTGGATCCCCTCAATCTTGAAGTGGCGATAAACGAGCCACTCGTTGAATTCGCAGAGGTTGATTACCGGTCGCTGGCCCCCGTCGGTCTTGTCCACCAGGAAGAGGTTGCTGATAAAACCTCTGGGGTGGGGACTGGTTTCCGCGATCGCCCCTTTGTCGAGGAGGGAGCGAACCTCCTGGTCTACTAACGTGGCGTCCGCCGAAGAAAAACGGCTGGACTGGTTGCGGCGGTTCTCCGTGGAACTCTATGTGAAATCCTTGTACAGTCTGTAGCACCCAGGCGTCCCCCGTGATGGAAGTCTAAACCGGCAAAAAACGCGCCAGACGGCCCCCCACTCTTAGAAGGGAAGAAGGGAGAACACTCACCGGAAGAGTTGGAGGTACCGCCGCCTCTGCTGCCTCTATTCTTGCCGCGGCGACCTCTGGTTGGGTAGAAATTCCCAAATCTGGCTTGGTCTTGGTAGTGGCCTTGGTTGGAGCCTTGTCCCCTGTTGTTGTTGGGGTGGCCGGCCGAGCGGCCCCTTCCTCGTCTGGCCCCGCGGAAAACCCGAGGGTAAACACCCTTTTAATGGAGGATTGGGCTTTGTCCAGTGCTGTGAAGGTGTTGACAAAACGCCCCAGTTCTCTGATAAAGGGTTTCCCAAACAGGCCGCCCTGGGCGACTGGGCCCGCCTCAGAATCTGCCAGGTTCCCCAGTTTGGGGTCTATTTTGATCAGCAGGGACCTGCGCCGCTCAGTGGACAGGGTGCAGTTGGCATTTCCTAGGAAAACCACTTCCCGTTGTGCCCAGGAGGAAAGGTGCTCGGGGGAAATAAGGGAGCCTGAGGACTTTGCCTCCTCCGCCATATCTAGGATTTTGGTGAGAGTACCCAAGCCGTCTAATAGTTTGTCTTGGCAAGCCTACCAAGACCTGTCAATCCCCTTCTTAGTGTCTTTGACAAATTTTTGCAAGAATGTGGCCATGCGGGAGTCAATATCAGGAGTGGCGGCCACCTTGCCTTCTAAGGCTGGACGGGGGCACTCTGACCGGAGGCAGCTGCGGGCACCAGGATCCAGAGGCTGACAGATCCGGCTCGCTACATACTGAGCAACCTTCTCTGAGGGGGCCCAGTCCGAAGACATCGGATGCAGGATATCGTTTGGGTCCAGCATATCCGCACACAGGCCCAGACCGTCCGGCACGGCCGGTGAGCGGGAGGGAAGCCTAGGACAAGAGGGGCCGGCATCATCGTCGGCGCACCCTGGTCGTTAGTCTCCGGGTCAGCGGGGTATGCTGGCGGATTAGTACTGGCCAGGAATGCCTGTTTAAGGCGGTTAAATGCGTCTGCCTTCAAGCCCGTGTCTCGGGGGCGTATAGGTGGAGGGGGTTGGTGGTCAACTGAGGAGTCCCTGGGTGGGGTGGTGGCTTGCGTGGTTCTCGCGGCCTTGGCCAGCTTTTCGAAGGCCTGTTCTATTTTGCGGGACAGGCGGTCCTCTAGAGGAAAATCAAAAAGTGTGGTGAACCACTACTTCATAGTTTAAGAATATGTGAAAATAAAGAGTGCAGAACCACATGACTAGGTGCCACAGATCTATCTTTGGGCACTTCCCTTTTCAGGACGAAATCCCTCACTCACCATAGGTGACATGCTTCATCATTTGGGATTCTCCTCCCAGAGGAAAAACAAAGTTCCTCTGAGGGCTACAACCCCCTCTCTGAGAGGGAGGAGCTCAGGGATGTTTTGAATAACTAATAGAATATTATAGATCCACAAATGAGAAGACAGCTGTATGAATGAGGGCGCAGCGCAAAAAAATATATAAACGTGAGAGTGGTGAAGTTAAAACTAACTAAAGAGCGCAAAAGGAGATACTTTATTTAGATACGCCCTTTGCCAGAATTAAAAACCGTGTACCAGCGGTGTAAATTTAAACCGCAAAGGTAAAGTAGATAGTGATGGTCAACATGTTTCAGCCATATACCTAATTGTAGGCAGGGCTTTCATCAGGACCCATATAGCTGCTGCTAAATCAGTGTAGGTGCTACAACAAAAAGGATATAAAAACAGAGAATCTTCTTAATCTGTACATTCCAAAGGGAAGGATTACCTGTAATCAAAAAAGAAGAATCAAGACAAAATTGATTCATACCAATGATCACAAGCATCAAATATAAAATACAAATGGTTCTGTAAAAATAATAAAGAAAAAGAAAACCTTACCCGCCACTGCTGGGTAAACAACCACACCTCTACCTGGCAACAGCTCAGGAAAGGAGCACCGCCCTGAAAAAACGGCATGGCATCCTTGATTGCTGATGACACTATAACAATCAAATCCGCTGATAAGGGGGGATCCATTGTGGTAATGGATACCTCCTCTTATCGGACGGAATGTCTGAGGCAACTTGAAGACACACGGTTTTATAAACCACTGAGTGAGGATCCCACCAAGAGATTAGAATATGAAATCAAGACTCTTGTGGAAGAAGCGCGGTCTAATGATTGGATCACGTCTCATGAAGCTACCTTCTTAGTAAAAACTTATCCCATTGTTCCTTACTTTTAAGCACTCCCAAAGGTGCACAAGAGTCTGAGACCTCCACCTGGTCGCCCGATTATTTCGGGTTTAGGCTCTCTACTCGAACCTCTTTCCACTTTTGTGGATTACTTTTTGAGGCCCCTTGTAGTAGAGATGCCAACTTACTTGAAAGATACTAAAGAGGTTCTTAGGCTAGTGGGTGATCTGAGTTTTGACGTTGAAAGTGATTACCTCGTCTCTTTTGACGTAGAATCGCTGTATACGTGTATTCCGCAAGATGAAACCTTGGCTGCCATTGAAACACTTTTGTTGAATAGACCTCCAGATTCGATTACGCCTGTTTCATTCATCATTGATTGTGCCAGATTGGCCATGAAAGAAAACTTTTTAAGTTTGAAGAACAGCTGTTTCTTCAGGTGTCTGGTACTTCAATGGGGAGCGTTTTCGCTCCAAGTCTGGCCAATCTTTATGTTCATATTTTTGAACAAGAGCACATTTTGAATGATAATAATCCATACAGAGACAATATACGTGTATGGAAAAGGTATATTGATGATGTGCTTGTAGTGTGGAGAGGCACATCTACCTCCATCAATGAGTTTAAGATTTGGCTGAATAATCGCAATCAGTATTTGAATTTCACTTGTGAATTTAGCAAGACTGAGTTGCCGTTTCTGGATGTTATGATCTCTCCTTTTGAAGGGGGTTTGAGCACTGAATTATACAAGAAACCAATGGCGAAGAACGCTCTCCTATCATACAATAGCTTTCATCCTCAGGCCCAACGTGATAATTTGCCTTATGGGCAATTTTTACGTATAAGGAGGAATTGTTCATCTACTGTCAAGTATCAGGAACATGCCCAGAACCTATCGGACCAGTTACAAGTTAGGCATTATCCTAAGAAACTTGTGAAGAGATCCTTAAAGCGTGCAAAAAACAATAATAGGGCATCTCTTCTTGAATTGGGTACTCCTAAAGTAACTACCAACAGATTGACATGTGTTCATACTTTTTGTAGTTTTTCCAATCAAATTAAGAAGAGCATACTGGCCAATTGGAAGATCCTGAACATTGGTGATATTTTATTACCACGCCCACTATTTGCTTTCAGGCGTAGCACCAACATAAAAGATCGTTTGGTACATACACGTCCTCGTATCAGCAATAAGAATCCACAGGGCACTCTATGGGGTTTACCTCCTGTACAGGGTCATTTTCCTTGTGGGTCCTGTGCGGCTTGTCCGCACACGATTCACACCACGGAAATTGACATTGGGTCTTCTAGGCCATGGATTCTGACTTGTCATACAAACTGCAATAGTGACAATCTAGTGTATTTGATCCATTGCCCGTGCTCTCTTCGATATGTGGGCATGACCACGCGCAGAGTGAAGACTCGTATCCTTGAGCACAAGAGTACTATTAGATGTAGGAAGTCTTCGACTAAATTGACTAGTCATTTTCTCTCTGCCCAACACAGTCCACAGGATCTCAAGTGGACGGTCTTGGAGAAACCTTTCATCCCATCTCACATCACTGACCTTACAACTTTTCTGTTTAAACGGGAACAATGGTGGGTGCACAAATTGCAGACTGATATTGTGGGTCTGAATAATGAGATTCCATGGGTTTCACTCTAGTATCTTGTCTATGGAACCCTTGCATATATCTGGTCCTTCTTTGGACTAGGCCTATGTCTTTATGTATTGGTGTCCTGCATATATTTTTTCAAACTGATACTTTTTAAGAGACCAAAAAGCACCCTTTATTATGGTGTTATATTGATCTAATCATGTTTTCTGGACCATGAAGGGATGTACACTCATGTACTTTTGATGACATAAAACACAAGGATTTATGAGTGTCCTCTGATTTACATCTATCCTGTTCACCTTATGCTTTGTCTAGACCATCATTGACAATTGCATATAGTTTTTGAGATCTTTATTCAGAATTTCAGTATTGCTGAGTGCAATTCATATGCTAACATATGTCATGGCACGGTGATGTTTTTCACTGTTTTTCTTTGTTGTTTTTCTTTGTTGTTAAGCTTTGTGGTGTTTAGACCAGTGTTCCACACATTGAGATCGCTGTAGTGGTTGCGTGTCTCATCTATGTATGAGCGCTTTATTGACTGACTTTTCATAGGAAATGCGCATGCGCAGGAGAGTAGTGTCTCTACATGACACATGCGCGGTAGCGCTTGGTATATTGGCCTGTTACGTTGGAAATGCCAAAAGAATCGATGCGCTGTTGATTGCATTGGTTTGGATGGGTTTCACTATGCGGCGATCCGCTCTGTGATGGTTTATTATCATATTGGACTCTCCCTCACAGTGCGCATGCGCGTGAGATTAGTGATTTTTATGTGACACATGCGCATACTTTTCCGGTTGCGCTCTCACCTGTAGCTAATTGACTATGATTCCAGGTTATAAAAGCGGGCCAGGTCAGACTCCACTTTACCTCCGGCTGCAGGCTCTGCAAGGACCGGTGTACCGACGGATAGGTGAATGGTTCTGCTTGGCGGCCCCTCCTCGTTTGGAGTGGTAATTGTGATATTATTCCCAGATTTAGTTTTTGCCCAGTGGAGCCTTGTACACCAGCATGTTGGCTCTTTGGGCATTCCTATTCTTACTTTGCACTCTAAGTATCTAGGCTTAATATGATACTCTATAGTTTCTCTACCTGAGAGGTTTAGATTTCTGTTTAAGCTGAGTGCTCATGGTTTTTAAGCTGTAGCCTTGTTAGGCTTTGGACATGATAGCCTTTTTTCATGTATAAATGGCATGTGCTTCCTGTGCCTTCCTTCTTGATATTTGCTCCTTATAACATGCCTATTAGGGTTATTGGTACTATTGTCAAAACCTATGGTTTTTTGATAGGACAACGATTTGTTAATGACATGATACACCGTTTTTTCAGGGCGGTGCTCCTTTCCTGAGCTGTTGCCAGGTAGAGGTATGGTTGTTTACCCAGCAGTGGCGGGTAAGGTTTTCTTTTTCTTTATTATTTTTACAGAACCATTTGTATTTTATATTTGATGCTTGTGATCATTGGTATGAATCAATTTTGTCTTGATTCTACTTTTTTGATTACAGGTAATCCTTCCCTTTGGAATGTACAGATTAAGAAGATTCTCTGTTTTTATATCCTTTTTGTTGTAGCACCTACACTGATTTAGCAGCAGCTATATAGGTCCTGATGAAAGCCCTGCCTACAATTAGGTATATGGCTGAAACATGTTGACCATCACTATCTACTTTACCTTCGCGGTTTAAATTTACACCGCTGGTACACGGTTTTTAATTCTGGCAAAGGGCGTATCTAAATAAAGTATCTCCTTTTGCGCTCTTTAGTTAGTTTTAACTTCACCACTCTCACGTTTATATATTTTTTGCGCTGCGCCCTCATTCATACAGCTGTCTTCTCATTTGTGGATCTATAATATTCTATTAGTTATTCAAAACATCCCTGAGCTCCTCCCTCTCAGAGAGGGGGTTGTAGCCCTCAGAGGAACTATGTTTTTCCTCTGGGAGGAGAATCCCAAATGATGAAGCATGTCACCTATGGTGAGTGAGGGATTTCGTCCTGAAAAGGGAAGTGCCCAAAGATAGATCTGTGGCACCTAGTCATGTGGTTCTGTACTCTTTATTTTCACATATTCTTAAACTATGAAGTAGTGGTTCACCACACTTTTGGATTTTTGTCATAGACCCAAGGATTCTGTACAGTTTTGTGATATTGAATTGGGGATTGAATCCTGTGAGGTCTTAAAATTTCCCTAGGACCCTCTGGCATTGAACCTTTCTTTTGTTTGTTAGTCTTTCAAGCAGCTTTCCCGGCTGCGGGTCCCGTTTTTCTGTAGGTATTACAGTTGGATACCTGTTTTCTTAATAGGAGCTTGTTTAAGAAGTTTTGGATTTCAGAGTAGGCACAGCCATTTCTTTCTCTCCCTTTTTTTGTCTCCAAGCAGTTTTTTACATCCAAATGGCGGAGCGACAGGGTTTAGCTTTTGACAACACAATGGCTCAGTCCATCTTGAGCACACCTAGTATTATTGATACATTTCAAGGGGGTGCCTCCACACAGGGTGATGACTGGACCAAACTATTGGTGCTTAAGAAATCTCATTCCCGGGTTTATATACACGGAGCCATTATGACAGAATATCTTAGGGGTAATTGTGCACCAACAGGGCTAATTGTCACTAATGCTCCCCGTCTGTTTCTGGATGATAAGTTGTTTCTGAAAAATTGGTCATTGGTGGCCTGGCGGTGTACCCGCGATTGGCTGATTCTAATTATTAATACAGCCAAGCGTATCGCGGACACCATTTTAATTGAGATACAGGCCCTAGGGTCTCAAATTAAAATCACTCTGTCAGGGGTACTATTTAAGAAACATAATGAAGAGTCCAACAAGAGCAATAAGGAGTTTAAAGACTCTGTTTTGATGTCTAAGTTCAATAAATTTAAAAAAGATCTAGCGCGCTTTTCAATGGAGAAAGTATACCCATATACTAGCACTGAATATGTGCCTCCCCAATACAATCGTCAGGGTCGTAGATATGGGTCGAAATACTCCACGTCAGATAGCGAAGATTGGTCTAGTGACTCGGACCATTCCAACGAAGGCTATCCACCCAACAGAGGTAATGCCCGTAGAGGCAGAGGCAACTGGAAAGGGTTTCGAGGCAACACTCAAAACATACCACCATCACAATGGTGGGCACCTGGCCCGTTTCATTATCCACCTTTTCTACCACATGGGCAAGTGTTTCCTTATCAGCCACAACCTCAGATGTACCCTAATCAGCCTTTTTTAGGATTTGGCCGAACAAGATCCAGGGGCAGGAGGCGACAACAACAGGCCCAGGTACATTGGGCAGACAATCCGCCGGCTCGCTCAACCCGGAGCATGACAGAGCCTCAGGCAGGATCGAGCTCCGAGAGGATCTAGTTATAAATTTGAGTAACAAGAGCTTGACCACAGATGAATTAGCCCTTCTCAATAAGGGACTTGGGTTTGTACCCTCGTATCGGGGAGATATCTTTGAGATCAAACGAGAACTTGCCCAATTTTTCCGGAAAATCCGTTTGAACTTTTTCTTCAGAGATAAAGCTCTAGATGCCACGGAAGATTTGGATACCAATACTGGCTTAAGAAATAAATCTACATTTAATCCTCTTACCAGTCAGGTCCCTCCCCAAGTTTTGACGTTTGAAAAAGCTGTGAGTTCACAAGTTACGACTATTTGTGCTAAGGACAATACACAATATCAGAACTTGACTAAGAACGAAAGACTAGCCATGGCATCCTTGATTGCTGATGACACTATAACAATCAAATCCGCTGATAAGGGGGGATCCATTGCGGTAATGGATACCTCCTCTTATCGGATGGAATGTCTGAGGCAACTTGAAGACACACGGTTTTATAAACCACTGAGTGAGGATCCCACCAAGAGATTAGAATATGAAATCAAGACTCTTGTGGAAGAAGCGCGGTCTAATGATTGGATCACGTCTCATGAAGCTACCTTCTTAGTAAAAACTTATCCCATTGTTCCTTACTTTTATGCACTCCCTAAGGTGCACAAGAGTCTGAGACCTCCACCTGGTCGCCTGATTATTTCGGGTTTAGGCTCTCTACTCGAACCTCTTTCCACTTTTGTGGATTACTTTTTGAGGCCCCTTGTAGTAGAGATGCCAACTTACTTGAAAGATACTAAAGAGGTTCTTAGGCTAGTGGGTGATCTGAGTTTTGACGTTGAAAGTGATTACCTCGTCTCTTTTGACGTAGAATCGCTGTATACGTGTATTCCGCAAGATGAAACCTTGGCTGCCATTGAAACACTTTTGTTGAATAGACCTCCAGATTCGATTACGCCTGTTTCATTCATGATTGATTGTGCCAGATTGGCCATGAAAGAAAACTTTTTTAAGTTTGAAGAACAGCTGTTTCTTCAGGTGTCTGGTACTTCAATGGGGAGCATTTTCGCTCCAAGTCTGGCCAATCTTTATGTTCATATTTTTGAACAAGAGCACATTTTGAATGATAATAATCCATACAGAGACCATATATGTGTATGGAAAAGGTATATTGATGATGTGCTTGTAGTGTGGAGAGGCACATCTACCTCCATCAATGAGTTTAAGATTTGGCTGAATAATCGCAATCAGTATTTGAATTTCACTTGTGAATTTAGCAAGACTGAGTTGCCGTTTCTGGATGTTATGATCTCTCCTTTTGAAGGGGTTTGAGCACTGAATTATACAAGAAACCAATGGCGAAGAACGCTCTCCTATCATACAATAGCTTTCATCCTCAGGCCCAACGTGATAATTTGCCTTATGGGCAATTTTTACGTATAAGGAGGAATTGTTCATCTACTGTCAAGTATCAGGAACATGCCCAGAACCTATCGGACCAGTTACAAGTTAGGCATTATCCTAAGAAACTTGTGAAGAGATCCTTAAAGCGTGCAAAAAACAATAATAGGGCATCTCTTCTTGAATTGGGTACTCCTAAAGTAACTACCAACAGATTGACATGTGTTCATACTTTTTGTAGTTTTTCCAATCAAATTAAGAAGAGCATACTGGCCAATTGGAAGATCCTGAACATTGGTGATATTTATTACCACGCCCACTATTTGCTTTCAGGCGTAGCACCAACATAAAAGATCGTTTGGTACATACACGTCCTCGTATCAGCAATAAGAATCCACAGGGCACTCTATGGGGTTTACCTCCTGTACAGGGTCCTTTTCCTTGTGGGTCCTGTGCGGCTTGTCCGCACACGATTCACACCACGGAAATTGACATTGGGTCTTCTAGGCCATGGATTCTGACTTGTCATACAAACTGCAATAGTGACAATCTGGTGTATTTGATCCATTGCCCGTGCTCTCTTCGATATGTGGGCATGACCACGCGCAGAGTGAAGACTCGTATCCTTGAGCACAAGAGTACTATTAGATGTAGGAAGTCTTCGACTAAATTGACTAGTCATTTTCTCTCTGCCCAACACAGTCCACAGGATCTCAAGTGGACGGTCTTGGAGAAACCTTTCATCCCATCTCACATCACTGACCTTACAACTTTTCTGTTTAAACGGGAACAATGGTGGGTGCACAAATTGCAGACTGATATTGAGGGTCTGAATGATGAGATTCCATGGGTTTCACTCTAGTATCTTGTCTATGGAACCCTTGCATATATCTGGTCCTTCTTTGGACTAGGCCTATGTCTTTATGTATTGGTGTCCTGCATATATTTTTTCAAACTGATACTTTTTAAGAGACCAAAAGCACCCTTTATTATGGTGTTATATTGATCTAATCATGTTTTCTGGACCATGAAGGGATGTACACTCATGTACTTTTGATGACATAAAACACAAGGATTTATGAGTGTCCTCTGATTTACATCTATCCTGTTCACCTTATGCTTTGTCTAGATCATCATTGACAATTGCATATAGTTTTTGAGATCTTTATTCAGAATTTCAGTATTGCTGAGTGCAATTCATATGCTAACATATGTCATGGCACGGTGATGCTTTTCACTGTTTTTCTTTGTTGCTTTTCTTTGTTGTTCAGCTTTGTGGTGTTTAGACCAGTGTTCCACACATTGAGATCGCTGTAGTGGTTGCGTGTCTCATCTATGTATGAGCGCTTTATTGACTGACTTTTCATAGGAAATGCGCATGCGCAGGAGAGTAGTGTCTCTACATGACACATGCGCGGTAGCGCTTGGTATATTGGCCTGTTACGTTGGAAATGCCAAAAGAATCGATGCGCTGTTGATTGCATTGGTTTGGATGGGTTTCACTATGCGGCGATCCGCTCTGTGATGGTTTATTATCATATTGGACTCTCCCTCACAGTGCGCATGCGCGTGAGATTAGTGATTTTTATGTGACACATGCGCATACTTTTCCGGTTGCGCTCTCACCTGTAGCTAATTGACTATGATTCCAGGGTATAAAAGCGGGCCAGGTCAGACTCCACTTTACCTCCGGCTGCAGGCTCTGCAAGGACCGGTGTACCGACGGATAGGTGAGTGGTTCTGCTTGGCGGCCCCTCCTCGTTTGGAGTGGTAATTGTGATATTATTCCCAGATTTCGTTTTTGCCCAGTGGAGCCTTGTACACCAGCATGTTGGCTCTTTGGGCATTCCTATTCTTACTTTGCACTCTAAGTATCTAGGCTTAATATGATACTCTATAGTTTCTCTACCTGAGAGGTTTAGATTTCTGTTTAAGCTGAGTGCTCATGGTTTTTAAGCTGTAGCCTTGTTAGGCTTTGGACATGATAGCCTTTTTTCATGTATAAATGGCATGTGCTTCCTGTGCCTTCCTTCTTGATATTTGCTCCTTATAACATGCCTATTAGGGTTATTGGTACTATTGTCAAAACCTCTGGTTTTTTGATAGGACAACGATTTGTTAATGACATGATACACCGTTTTTTCAGGGCGGTGCTCCTTTCCTGAGCTGTTGCCAGGTAGAGGTGTGGTTGTTTACCCAGCAGTGGCGGGTAAGGTTTTCTTTTTCTTTATTATTTTTACAGAACCATTTGTATTTTATATTTGATGCTTGTGATCATTGGTATGAATCAATTTTGTCTTGATTCTTCTTTTTTGATTACAGGTAATCCTTCCCTTTGGAATGTACAGATTAAGAAGATTCTCTGTTTTTATATCCTTGTTGTAGCACCTACACTGATTTAGCAGCAGCTATATAGGTCCTGATGAAAGCCCTGCCTACAATTAGGTATATGGCTGAAACATGTTGACTATCACTATCTACTTTACCTTCGCGGTTTAAATTTACACCGCTGGTACACGGTTTTTAATTCTGGCAAAGGGCGTATCTAAATAAAGTATCTCCTTTTGCGCTCTTTAGTTAGTTTTAACTTCACCTCTCTCACGTTTATATATTTTTTTGCGCTGCGCCCTCATTCATACAGCTGTCTTCTCATTTGTGGATCTATAATATTCTATTAGTTATTCAAAACATCCCTGAGCTCCTCCCTCTCAGAGAGGGGGTTGTAGCCCTCAGAGGAACTATGTTTTTCCTCTGGGAGGAGAATCCCAAATGATGAAGCATGTCACCTATGGTGAGTGAGGGATTTCGTCCTGAAAAGGGAAGTGCCCAAAGATAGATCTGTGGCACCTAGTCATGTGGTTCTGTACTCTTTATTTTCACATATTCTTAAACTATGAAGTAGTGGTTCACCACACTTTTTGATTTTTGTCATAGACCCAAGGATTCTGTACAGTTTTGTGATATTGAATTGGGGATTGAATCCTGTGAGGTCTTAAAATTTCCCTAGGACCCTCTGGCATTGAACCTTTCTTTTGTTTGTTGGTCCTCTAGAGGAGCCATGTCTTCTGCGACGCCATATGAATGGAGGTGTCAACCGCATTATAAAAGTCATCATCCCACGGCAGGGCTGAAAGGGGGTCCTCCTCCCACTGGTCGTCCTGGTAGGTGTCCATAGCACCCAGGCAAAGCAACCTCGTGCAGGTAAGTGGGCAATGCAGGTGACTGGGACGTCACAGTATGGGGGGGCTGGGTGTCAGCCTACACTTAGGGTGGGCAGTGCTTGCGTTAGATGGGGCTGGAAGCCCGGGACCCAACAGCCCTGGTGCACAAGTTATAATAGGGCAGCCTGCCTCCACGGGGTCCCAGCAGGACAAGCAGAGCCTGCAATACTGACTCGCTATGGAGCGTTTAAAAGGGCCGAAGGTACCGACCCCCGGCAAAATAGATATGCAAATTCTGCCTAATGGCAGGATACTGACCCGACTGCAGTGCGGGCTTGAGCGGGGGCATGAAGTGAAGTGAGAGAGGAGCTGCCTAATGGCAGGAAAACAGACCCAGACGGGTGTATTGAGGCAGACAAGGCTCTCCGGCGGCAGTGCAGCTCGGCTGAGGAATGCGCTGAAAGTGCGGAATGTCGAGCGCGCGCGCCGCGGGTTGAGAGGCACACAGGCACCCTCTGGCGGCCAGAGGATTGGACCGCGAGCCAGGCACCGCTATCTACGGCCGTTAGGGAGCTCAGGCGCTCCCACAGCCGGAACCGGGTCAACCCGAGTAGCGGGTGACTCAAGGAATCCGTGAAAGGGAAAATTAGCCTGAGGGAAGAAAACCGCAATGAAACACTCCGGGTCGGACGCGCAGCGGCGGAAAATCACCCGCTGGGCACGTTCGACGTCGGAGACAGATATTGGTGATAAAATACACAAATAAACAGAAAACGTGCACAAAATCACACGCGAGGCAATTACAAATAATTACACATCGAATGATGTGGTAAATAACATTCATTAGGCAAAGAAACCACAAGGAACATTCCAGAATGCTAGAAAAACAAGGAAAGTACACTTATCTGGCTGCAAGCAGCGAAGAAAGAGGGGGAGTGGAGACTAACAGAGGACTATGAAGTGATGGGAGCCCTGTGATTGGTGGACTCACCTGGACACTCTGTACATGGACTCTCTATTGTTAAAACTTTGTGTTATTCCCTATGATTCATGGGAATGGTAATTTTGTTACTAATCACTTTGAATGGCTGCTATTCAATAAAGTGGAGAAAGAATAGCATAATCCTCGCCTCCGGTCCTGACATAGAATCAGAATGTTTTGCACATTGAAAGCAGCGCAAGTTTCACAGATGTGAAAGAAGGTCTACAAACCTACAAGTCTGATCACTGCAGCTTCAAAATGCCACAGGAGGAACACCATTCCACTGGCACGTCTGGGTGCATTGACTGTAGAGACTATTGTTACTGAACCAATATCCATAATGACTACATCAACACTGTGTACCAATCCTGTCCAGACTGCACAAGTTCCCATTTGTATGGGCCAAGTCTGAATGTCCCTCACTTCGATTACACATTATGCACACTTTCTCCAGCTGATATTGCTCCAGTTTAACATATCAATTTGGTAACCAACTCAAATTTGATGCATATTTGACATCTCTGAATCAGACAGTGATGCATCAAGCACATGGTTTACTGAGCCAACAATTAGGAATAGCCAAGAGCATCTACATACACTTCAACTGTTGTGACTGTGTACCTCATATCATACCCCACAATTGCAGCCATGTTTCGACCAGTGATAAACTGTGTTTGACACTCAATGGCTTGTATTTTCACCCTTGCAGAGCCAGACACATGGACTCACTCTTTAGAATGGTGAGTATGGAATATGCAAAACATCGTGTATAAGGTCAGTGTGAAATGTGACCAGAGTTAGCCTAGATGTGATTGTCCCATGGGATACATGTGCTCACACTTAGCAGCACGCCTGGGACCAAACACTGGCACACGGACCAAGCCAAACTCACCTTGGCCTGAACATAGACAACACATTCTGCCAAAATGTATAGCATGGGTTTTCCAGAATTGAGTGCTCCAATTACAACATAGTTCAATGATTTGTTAAAACCACACTGAGAACAGGCTCAGCCATCAGTGAATGTGCAGACACATGTCAACATATGCGATTCATCCTGAAGCTCATCCACATGCACGTGTTCATAATTTTTGATGAACACATGTGCATGGCACTACTGTTACTACCCTGAACATAACTTACTCACATGTCCCTGATGAAAGGGGCATTACCTGCCATCTAATGATCCTTCTGCATATGCATCTTGTTAAAATAACTGTACTTTTGGCAGACTTATGACCTGTAGAAGTGCCACCAGGCCAAGATATTACAACATGCATGATTAAAGATAGAAGTGCAACAAGGCACATACTCACCCCCTCCTTGCTGCTGTTTGTCCTTCAACCGCCCATCCAGGTTAGGGAAGACCACCGCTAGGATGCAGAGCATGTGGAGGGGGTCAGGGTTCGGCGCCCGCCTCTCTTGCCAGGTTGTGACAGGCCCAGCTGGACCTCAGCTATCCTCTTGGCCCAGCCACAAAGGTCCTGCCACCTCTTGCGGCAATGACGGACACAACGATATGCGACCCCCATGTCACGCACCTTCTTGGTGATGGTCCTTAAACATCTTCGCCTTCTCAAGGGGGTTGACCCGTAGGATGACATGGTGACATTCCCTTAGTTCACATGCTACATGTTTCTGAGTCAGACACTTCTACACATAGGTCATGGTCAGATTGGCAAAAATGTCTAAGGGGAATGCATATGGCATCATGTGCATTAGTCCTGTGTTCAATGACAACTCTGTCCCATGAGAACAGTGATGATATGTTAGACCCAGTACACACACTTCTACAGCAGTGTCCCTGCACAGAACAGTTTTTTTTTTTGTTTTTTTTGCAGAGTTTTATATAGCGCGAACTTGACCCGCAACCGAATCGGGTATCAGAGCGCTTTACATAGCACCAGTTACGTTACATGAGGACACACATTCATTTTTGTTAGGCACGGAGAGATTAAGTGATTTGCCCAGAATCACAGGATGTTCAGCGTCATTACCGAGACTCGAACCCAGTTCCCCAGGTCCGAGGTCGGACGCCCTAGCCGTTAGGCCAACTCCTCTCCCCAACAGTTCTTTACACACAGTTAAACTTGCAAAAACCCAAATTCTATTTCTACTAATGAGATTCCTAATGCTACTAATGCATGGTTATTGTCCATGTCCAATGGCAATGCAGTGTAATCATCACTGACCTGCTCCTCTAGTTTGCCATACATCTGGCTGTGCAGTGGCAGGAGTGTGTCCAGCAGGGCCTGGTTCGCCTCCTCGCTGAAAGCTGGGGCCCTGGGCTGTGTCCGTGCCATAGTGGCTACCAGAGGATGTGGTAACAGCAGCAGAGAGATGGGGAGGTGCAGGAATGATGCAGGTAGTGCAGGCAAGTGAAGTCTCTGGGGAACAGACAGGCTAATATCTAAACAGCAGCGGCGGTCCCGAATCCATGCTTCAAAAGTGATAGGTTTGTGTTGGTCTTATTTTCCGAATTGGTCCAATGCATAACATTGCTTTAAAACTACACGCCTACCGCGACGTTCAAAAATTCATCGTAGCACGATTGACTTTGATACATTTGTGATGGGAGGTAACCGAGTCAGATTCCACGTGATGAAGACACAAGCCTAAACAGCCAACAGCCAATGGCTGTGATGGAATCGGTTTGGATACGGATACCGCGTCCTTTGAATACTCACCCACGTCGTTCACTATAACAACTAACAGCCAACGGCAGTGACCGAATCGTTCAGAGGTGGATACTGCGTCCTTTGAATACTCACCCGCGTCGCTCAACATAACAACCATAACAACCAGCGGCTGTGACCGAATCGGTTCGGATGCCGCTACCGTGTCCTTTGAATACTCACCCGCGTCGCTCAACATAACAACCAACAGCCAATGGCACTGACCGAATTGGTTCAGATGCGGATACCGCGTCCTTTGAGTAATCAGTCAGCAGAGCAGATACTTCTGTGATTGTTTGTATATTTGTGGATTGCTTTTTCGATTAAATTAAAAAAATGTTTTAATGAATTAGACGCAGTCCCACGAGGAGCTAGCCTAGAGGGGCACATGACACACTGTTTCATGGGAAATACCAGCACGTAGCTGGAGAAATCCAGTAATCTGCATAGCATTGGTCACAGTGTCAAATACATTTTTGAGAATGTACAAGTGCATTCTTGCTAAGGGTGGGCGAAGTTGGCGGAGTACTACTACGCGGAAGTTTGCAGAGTTGAACAAAAACTCTGTCACTCCGCTCCGTAACTCCGTTCCATCTCATCCCAATTAATAAAACAGAAACCTCACATACCTTTGGTAAAACAATAAACTCTATCTTTACATGCTAAAATGCACATAGTCATCTCACAAAAGTGAAAATGAAAATATAGCGAGCAGTGAGAGAGGTGATGATTTTGGGGTCCTCCCTAACCTAGGGAGAGAACCAAGCAGATGCCTTGAACACAAAGAGCACATCATGCTGAACGATTCGGTGGTGGTCCCATCCTCCTAGGACCACCCCAAGCACAGTTATGGGCATAAATACAATCCCAACCAAAGGCCCTGCAAAGCATTATGGGACGAGGTTCTAGAGCGCAGTGAATATTATAGTATCCAATATCAAAACATTCCTCAAGCAGGGGCTCTCCTGGCTCAGCTGAGAGCTAATACTATAATATTCACTGCACTCTAGAATCTCGCCCCATAATGCTTTGCTGGGCCTTTGGTTGGCATTGTATTTTTGCCCATAACTTTGCTTGGGGTGGTCCTAGGACGATGGGACCACCACCGAATCGTTCAGCATGATATGCTCTTTGTGTTCAAGGCATCTGCTTGGTCCTCCCCCTAGGTTAGGGGGGACCCCAAAATCATCACCTCTCTCATTGCCTATTTTTCAAAGCTCACTTTTGTGAATTGGTTATATGCTTTTTAGCATGTAACGGTAAAGTTGTTTTATCAAAGGGTTGTGGGTGCAGTAGCTAACTCCGCTACGTGGCGGAGTCCAAGTTTTTGCATGAATTCCGTGTTTTCAATGTAATGCGCAGTTAGCAAATCTCTGCAACCTCCGCTAGCGTGTCCAAGACTTCAGTGGATCGTGTCTTCACATATACTTGCGTCATCAACACTGGACAAAGTTTGTGTATGTGATTGTATGTGTAATGTAGACATGACATGACAGTGTCCACACTGTGACAGTGGTGGGCATAATTGAGTTTGTGAGATGCTGTGTATATCAGGTGTCACTCAACTCTTGCATCACATGATCCTATTCTGTCTCCCTATTGAACATGTAATTGTTCAAAAAACATAAATATTTACTATTTTCTGCGGAACCTTTGTGTATGTGATGCTTGCTCACACTGATGATGTCAGACACTAGTGATTCGTACACTCCACCACCACAATTGCTGAGTCACCATATCTTGTTAACATGTCTGGGAAGGGTACTGAATCTGTGATATGTATCTAAGCTCATCCGTGCAAAATATAATCTGTATTTCTATTGTTCTTTGGCTTCAGTTGTGTGCATATTTCATGTCATATTTGTCTCAATGCATGTTGCTTGGTACATTGTGAGCTGACACCAACTGTGTTTATACTCTACACATAGGTACCGCCAACGACCTCCAGTGCACAGGCCCTTTCCTGACCTACACACCATGGAAGAGAGTGACACCATCAGAAAGTACTGATTCACCAGGCCAATTATTGAACAGTTGTCGGAGCAGTTGGCACCTCATCTGCAGCCTGGTCGTACATATCCAACTGCACTGACGCCCACAGTGAAGGTCATGGCAGCTTTACATTTCTTTGCCACTGGTACTTTTTCAATACACAGTGGCCACTTCTGGTGGTATGTCACAAACCATGTTCAGCTGTGTCCTTCATGATGTTTTGGCGGCATTGCTCCATTACCTGGAACAGCACATCCAGTTCCCAAAACCAGGAGAGTTGACAGACATCAGGGCACAATTTTATGCACTGGGGCAGATACCACATATCATTGGCTCAATTGATGGCACCCACGTTGCGCTGGTTCCACCACAAGCAAATCAGGTTGTGTATCGCAACCACAAACATTACCACTCAATCAATGTCCAGGTGGTATGTTTGGCTGACATGTCAATCTCCCACGTCTGTGCCCATTTTCCAGGATCAACACATGATGGAACAGTGCCATCCCCTGTTTGATGTCTCAGCTACAACCTGACCGTGCCTGGCTTGTTGGTAGGTGATGTGGCATGTGTGTTTTGTGGTGTGTGTTGATTGTATGTCAGATAGTAGTCTGTTGTGAGACAACTGAATCTTTTTCCTGTGTTAAATGTGGGAGACTCTGGATACTCCAACCAGCCTTGATTGTTGACACCACTCCCTAACCCTGTCACACCTGCAGAAGTGCGGTTTAATGAGGCCCATGGTAGGAGTCAGCAAGTCATTGAGCAGAGTTTTGGCCTCCTGAAGACAAGATTCAGCTATCTGGATGGGATGGGAGGAGCCCTACAATATGCCCCATTGAAGGTGTGCCAGATCATCGCTGCTCCACAACCTGGCTAAACGGAGGGAAATACCACTCATACAGGACGACAGAGACCAGCAGTTACCAGCAAGGGAGGATCCCGGCCTGGGACAGGATGACCGTGGGGATGACGATGATGGCATGGTTTTGAGACAACTGCTTATCCACAACTTCTTCACATGAGTGTAAGTATGCAATGAGAGGAGGTAACTAACCCCAACTGTTTGCTGTTGTGTTGCTGGTGGACAATGTGTATGTATGTTTGTGAGTGTATGAAAATTATCATTATGTTTGTTGTATGAAAAGGTTTTAAAAGGCGAAAATAAACATGTACAGTGTTAGCGCAAATCCTAGCTCATGTCCACAATGTAAATCTTGTGCTTCGAATGGCATTGGTAGAAAAATGAACTGCCATAGTCCTGTGGCGTGACTCTGTTCTATGTTTCTCCTTACCAGGGTGCCATGGAATTCCCTGGCACACACTTTCATTTTTCTTTACTTGTGTGTATTTTGTTACTGTGTAATGTGAATTGACATTGTGTTGATGCGCCAAGTTGAATCCAGAGAATAAACCTGTGCTCAACATTGTGGTGTGCCGTGTCTGTTTTCACATATCCAAAGATTATTCTGAAACCACACATGCTCCATGATGAAATAGTTTTCTGACAATGATTCTAGATCGTGCTTGCATATGGTGCTAGTATTTTTGGCTATGGACTTTCTTTGCATCTTTTCCATGTCCTAAGGGTTGAGCGATAACCTGGTTGTGTCTATATAACATGCTGTGACAAGTTACATGTACTCACACGCCAGTACCTCACATTTTTGAAGTGATGTGTAACCAATGTTGTAGACACTTTATTCTGTGTGATTTTCTGCTACATTGCAATTTTTAAATTTGATTTTCAAAGACACAACATGAGCAATATTTTTCTGCAAAGTGATTTATTTATTGCATGATCTGATGAAATCAGTACACACAATGGTAGAGTGCTCAAACAGAAAACAAAGTACAGATAGGAGTTGGCAGTGTTTGTAGATGAAATATTGCAAAGTAGATCCACAGTTATTTGAGTCCATAGTCCAACTTATACCCTCCAGTCAATGTTGAACAGTTCAATGATAGTCAACAAAGTGAATGCTTGGCACACAATGGAGGATATCAGGAGCAGGTAGTCACTTCCTGAAGGTGATGCGTAGACATCAGTCTCTCATCGTTTCTTCTTCAGGCGACAGACTCCATGTTTTTTCGGGGGACCCTAAAGTGCAGGCAGCGATGGTGCAGGGTGCTCTCCGCCAGAGTCCATATCCCACCCTGTGACTGGTACAGATGTTGTTGCACCAAATGTTGAGGGCACACAGGGAGGTGTGGACATGTTGGTGACAATCTGGCGAGGCAGGTGAGAATGTCCCTGATTACCGCCGTCAGGTCATCAATTTTCTGCATGTACCTGTCCATTTTCTCATAGTGGCCTGCCTGTTGCTGTTGCATGGTCCTGAGGATCTCAACGACCTGGCCCATTTCTCCCTGTGAGTCCTCATAAGCATGGAGGATTTGGGTGAGGTTTTTGGTCTCCTCATCATCAGCACCAGCTGCATGATGGCGCCAGTTCCCACGGCCCCTCCCACCACCCCTACCCACCTGAGCAGAACCTGTTGCTGCTGGCACAGCAGACACAGAGCCTCCTTCATTGTTGACAGTGGTGTTGTTGCTCTGCAAATCCAGTGTGCCCTGTGGTGCTGTGCCGTGCTGTTGGTGTTGTCCTGGGCTGATGTGTCCATGCGGGTAGGGGTCAGCTCTGTGTGTTATCTGCTGAAGTGGGAGTAGTCACAGAGGATCCATATTTTGCCGCCGCTGGTGCTGCGGGGTGACCCAAACCAGCTGGGCCAGGTCGATCCTCGTCGTCCGAAGATTTATGAGAGACATCAATGCCGGAGAGCTTTTTGTCGACCAGAGACTGAGACTGGCTGTCCTGGATGGTTCCAGTGATGTGCCCAGCTCACCCTGTGGGTACAGAAACAACACAATGACTGCTGTGAATGTCCACTGCCCCATAAATCACACACCTTACATAGGCTACTGAACCTAATGATGAGTTAATGTAGACACATTGGCCTCCAATCAACACCAGAAAAACACTTCCCCCTACGTAACCTTTTGAAATTCGGTAGTATATGCAAAATAACATGTCCCACAGATTTGCAGTTTGTTTCTTTTATTATCAAAACATATTTATCATTTTATAAAAGTCATTTTTTTCTTTTTTTCTCCTCAATATTGCAAGTACATTATCAAACATTGTATAAATAAAAACAATCATAAATATTGTACATAGGTTACAATAGAGCCCCAAACAAACTTAATGAGAAACCATACATAGCGTGTACATGTCTTCAACAACAACAACCAAAAAAAACAACCAAATAATGTGAGAACAAAACAATTATACATGAACATACATACAATTTTATCCGCTTAACCGCAGCGCGAATTCCGCCGCGGTGCGTCGGTTTTAATCAGTGGGCGGGGCCGCGTCGGCCAACGGACGTGCGCAGCACTACGGAGGTAGTGCTCGCGACGGCCGTTGGCCGACGGGAGCACTTAAGGGGTTATCACATAGCGTACAAAAAACACAAGGAAATCCCTTGCAAACCTAAAAATGTGTCCATTTCTGTGGTGGAAAGTTCTGGAATCTGCGTGGATCCACAAAATTCCACCCACCCCGCGTTCCCCAAAGTCTTCCGAGAAAAATGGTACCTCACTTGTGTGGGTAGGCCTAGTGCCCCCAACAGGAAACGGCCCATAAAGCAACGTGGACACACCACATTTTCACAGTGAAAACGGACCCTTTTTTTGCAAAGTGCCTAGCTGTAGATTTTGAACCCTAGTGATGGAGCAAGGTCTCGTAAGAAAGAGACTTGCTCGGAGGCAATCCGCTCGTTTAACTCATTAACAAGTTATTAAACATAATCTGCGAATAACTAATATGCACCACATGAACACATGGGTTAGTGAAGCTTGCTTATGTGTGTACTAACGCGGATAACAATGAAAACGGACTAATACCACTTTAAACGGGGAAACTGTAGTGCGCATGCGTCAACTGCATCTACGCAATATGACGAGCCAACGCTTGGAGGGAAATTCTAGCGCATGAGCAGAAGACACTAAAATGGAGTCTTGAAGACTCGAGTGCATGGCATCTGCTTAGCTGAAACTAAAACAGGCTATTTTACTAATGCTAATGCGGGGAAAGTATTAATAAGACAACGGGAATAGAGTAAAGGTGGGAGGTATACAGTGAGACCATTTATTTTGTGAAAATAACATTTGTCTTTTGACTTTATTATTAGTGTGCATTTGGGCCTCTCTTGTATAACCGGACTAGATGAAATGACGCAATGCCTGCGCATGCTCATTGAGTGAAGCCATGAAGGTCAATGACAGAACACTTGAACGATAGCCAAATTGGAGTGCCATATCCTGGGAACAGATGGTGAAAAGTTCAGCAATGAGATGTTCTATTCTTCGTAGTGTCATTAATGTTGCAAATTGGATACATGTAGTGGATGGGAATAAAGTTTTGAATAAAAATTAAGGGGATGGGTTTGCGAACAATGGTTTAACAGAATAAAGTGACATGTAAGCATGGTGTGATGGAGCTTCCCCCTTGCCTGACCAATTAGGTTTCGTATATTTACGATATTGAAACTTTAGTGGGTGGAACATGAAGAAACGAAGGTATAATTAAGGTAGCTTTAGTTAATTAGTTAGAAGAAGGGGACGCAGAGCTCGGGATGCTGTTGCTGGGAGATGCTGATGAAGAATTGTATGCAGACTTTAAAGAAGAACTTTCTATCCTAACTTAATTGGGTTAGATCAGAAGATCGCGGAAGAATCTCGAGGAGGAAGAGAGTGTCAGGGAGGGGTGCGGCGAGATCGTCGGTATTCTAGGGAGGTCATCTATCCTGTCCTGAATCCTGTCCTGAAGTCTTTGTCTCCTGACCTATCCTGGGGGACCCTTATCAGCCCTTTGGCAAGGGTGTTGGTCTTTCACACCATTCTTGGTAATTATAATTTCACGTTATTTGCAAATGTTCTTTTCTCTCTGTCTTCTTCCTTTCTGAGCATTAATTATTGTATGAGTCCGAAGTATATGTTTTGATGTTTAATCAATTTAATTTCTCTCCTAAGAATGATGGTGATTGCATTGTATTTTTGAAATAGTTCACATGCATTTAATTTAGATAAAGATTTTAAACCTTCCTGAGTCTGTGATCATTTACTTCAAACGGAAGAATAGTTAAGGGTTAAGTTAATTATCACCATCAACTAGTTCAACTAATGGTCCATCGACCAGAGGAAAGATCTTTTTGATCAGTGAAAGGTTAGTTAGGAAAATTAAATAACTAATCCTGAATATTGTGAAGTATAAATATAAATCTTTAGCCACGCCAGCGGTTTACTCAATGTGTGTGTTTTTATGGGCCCAGGTGAGTATATGGTAGTGGAGTATCTGTTGTTGGTACACCGCTGGATCAGTTTTCTGGTAGCAGAGCTATGGTTATTATTGACTAGTTTGGTGATAAATATTGATTATTGATTTATGTTTAACAAAAGAGTTAGCGTCTTGTTTTATGTTGTCCAGAATCCCGGGAAAATTAATAGCGGTTGGTGACAGAAGCCACACTGCAGTGAGGTTACTCGTCTGTTGGAATAATACTGAGAAGCTAAGCAGGGCAGGCAGTATTAAATTAGGGATTATTTCGTATAAAAGTGGAGTGCGGATAATAGCGAAAGGGGTTCGCTGGTGAAACTTTGGTCTCATTTCCCAATACGGGTGACACTGGAGCTTGAATGAAGAGTAAACAGGGATTTTACTCGCAGTAGAAGAAGAGTATTTCTGAAACTCAAGAATAAATTTAAATCTATCCTTTTGTTTAGTGGAACAGACAGAGTAGCGAATGTTTTTATGTTGTTATTAACGAAAAATTTAATGAAAAGTATTAAGAAATAAGTTATCATATTACCTTGTGAAGGGAGGGTCAGTTGCCGGAGTTATACTGACGTCACAGAGAGCCGCTCTGGGATTGGTTAAAACAGCGGGCGTGAAACAGAAGCAGATTGTAAAGGAGGGGTCAGTAGTGAGGAGTAATACTGACGTCACAAAAGACCGTGCTGGCATTGGTCAGAACACGAGCGTGAGCCTGAGTCTAATTGGTTGGCAAATAAAATCTGCTCTAGGATTGGTCGGAAAAGAATTGTATGTTGAGTCCTGATTTTACTGCGGGTGTGAGTTGTGCTGACATAGGACGCGACGTAGGTAATAGAGCTAGAAGATATACGGAAGACTCTTTCCTATATCGACCCTCTGAAATGTTTGGAAGACCAAAGAAAATTACATTAATGAAGAAAATTAAAAATGTCTTTAAAAAGACAAGCCTGTAATGACTAGAGAGGGAATTCCTATTCCGCCACCCAAAACACCTGCTTCATTTATGATGATGGAGAAAGGATATCACACGTGTGTATGGTTGGAGAATTGGGTGGAATATACTAAAGGTGATGGTGTTTTGGCTTTTCCGGAGCATGGCACTTTTAATTTAAAGGTACTTCAGAATTTGAGAGATAGAATGAATATGGTAGAACCTAATCCTAGAATGCCACAGTATGAAGCTTTGGAAGAATGGGAAATTGAGGCATTTGATCGTGAAAAATACAGAAGTGGTCGGAGATTTAGAGGATTTTTACCTAGATATCCGTATGAGTCAAGTGGAGATCAAATGAAGCGTTGGAGGAGAGCTGTGGTGACCGAGGGTTTATATCCAGTATTAATGGCTGAAGAACAGTTAGGAGGAAAATGTAAAGAAAAAACGAAACACATGAATACGACAGGTTATGGCGAATCAGATGATGAGCTGTTAGAGGATATTTTGATTAAAAACCCTCCACCGTACCAAGAAGCACCTAGTAAGGTTACCCCAAGTGCAACAGTGATAGGAATGCCTCTAACCCCACAAATCGTACATGATGTATCACTTAATAGGGTGTTGCAGGATAATGAGAGAGAAGCTTTAAATAAAACTAGAGAAGAATTAGTTCAAAAAGTAAGCCAATTGAATTTAAATGCTGAAGCTTTGACAGTACCAGTGACTATTGGTCCTCTAATACCATTATATGGAGATAAAAAGACTTGCCAGAAACCTCAAACTGTGACAATTCCATTAACGAGTCCCAGAAGAGAAGTAATAATTACAGATGATCAGACTAGTGAAAGTGAGTCAGTTATTTCATTAATGGATCTCCCGAATGTAGAACCTTTAACTGAAACTCCAAAGAGAATTATACCTGCACATTTGAGAGAAAAGAGATCTTTGGTTCCTATAGGAACTGGAAGTTCAACAGTAGTTACCCCTGAAAATATAGAGAGATGGGCACAGGAAATAGACAATTGAAACCCACAACCAAAGATTCTAGATATCAGTAAATTGAAAGTAGAGTTGGAAGAAATGATAACTGGCAATGTGAGCATAGAAAGACTGAATGTATATAATGATGAAGAGTTATTATTCTTATGGAAGAGTATAACTAGAAGAGCAAGAGTATTTCATGAGAAATTAACGGAAGTTGCCTCAGAGATTGCAATAGATATAGGGAAATTGAAACTGTTGCAGAAACCATATCGAGTGGATTTTACTGACAAAGATTTAGAAAGTGTAAATGCTTCTGGTAAGAGACTACAGATAAAAGAGTTGATGAATATTTTGCGAAAATGGGGAGACATTGACAAATGGAGAATTAGGTGGATAAGAAAGAAGGAAGAAGTACAAGCAAGAGAAGCATCATCTGCATTTCTGGTGAGAGAATCAGATAAGGTTGAGAAATTGTGTCCAATGAGAGAAGTTCCTGGTGGTGGATATGTTCATGTCCCCTGGAGTAGACAGGATATTTTGTCATTTACGAATGATTTTCCCTGGTTGAGAGAAAAGCCAGTTGAATGGTATAAACAGGTGGAAAGATTTGTGCAGGATTCAAAGGTTTTGTTGAAGGATCTGGATGGGTTATTTGATATTGTTGTACCTGCTGATTTGTGGACAGAGTGTAAGATCACAGTTGATTGGCCAAGTGAGGAGTATGCTAGAGACTCGAAGACAGGAGCACCCTCAGAAGAGGTGATGAAGAAATATCACCAAGTAATTACTTACCTGAAAGGAAAAATACCTCCTAAAGAAACAGATTGGGTAAAAATAGATAGAACGACCCAAGAGCCAAATGAGTCCGTACATGCATATTATGAATGGTTACTACAAGTGTTTAAGCAGTATAGTGGTTTTGAGAACATTGGTGATAAGGATATGGGACATTTTGTGTATCGGTTTGTGTATGGTCTGAAACCGGAGATTAGTCAGATGATTCAACAGCACATGTTGTGCTAGCAGAGTAAGTCGATTGATGAAATTCTGAAATATGCTAAGTATTGTGGTGATGACATTGAGGCAAGGCGTAGAAAGCTAAAAGAGAAAATGATGTGGGCACAAGTAAAATTGGCAGAACAGCAGGAGAATAAAGTAAATACCCAGACTGATAATCAGATAAAAGAGCAGAGTCAGAATGATCAAGCGGCGAATGGTGGTAAAATAAGAGGACGAATTAATAGAGAGGAAGCGAAGAAGACGTTTCCTTGTCAGGCGTGTGGAAAGCTTGGACATTGGAAGAACGAGTGTAAGAGTATTCAGAATAATAATGGGCCAAACCAAAATTTAATTCCACAGATGCAGAATGAAGTACTTATGAATCAGCCGCAGCAGGTAGTTACTCCACAGTATCAGGTGCCACCAGCTCCTATGCCAAACTTTGTGAATCCTCAAAAATACAGTGCGAACACCGGATTTCACGGAGAAAGTGGTAAGAATAACAGAGTGGTTACACAATATTTTTTGAAGAAAATTCGGACTATGTGCAATGACGGTGCCTGAGGGGGGAGGAAGAGGAGTGCGTGCTTGGCGCATCCTTGCCGGTAGATCAGACAGGTCCATTTATTGATGGGAAAGTGGAAGGTTATGATATCACTTTTCTATTGGATACTGGTGCTACCCGGTCTACTGTGAGCACAGCAGACATCCCAAACCTACCCCTCTCGGGAGAATCTATCCAAGTTGTAGGAGTGTCAAATCAACAGATTAGAACCCCAATCACAAAACCAATGGAGGTACATATCGAAAATTTTAAAGATATGCATCGGTTTGTAGTTTGCGATTCCAGTCCAGTAAATCTGTTGGGAAGAGATCTATTGTGCAAGATGAACTGCACGATCTATTGTACACCAGATGGTGTCACTTTCCAAACCCCTGACGAAGATATCATATACAAAATGATGTTAGCTAAGCAAGGTACAGAAGTAGACGAGATGTTTTCATTGATAACTGAGAGTGAATTGCCTGAAGAGTTAAGAACCATAGTAAATCCAGAAGTGTGGGATTTTACAGGAAAGGTTATTGGGCTAATGTCAAATGTAGATCCAGTTAAAGTAACGGTGAAAGAAGGTGCAGCTTACCCAAACACACAACAGTACAAAATGAGTCCAGAAGTGAAAGCAGGAATTGCTCCAGAAATTGACCGAATGATTAAACAGGGCATTTTAAAAGAAATAATGAGTAGTCCTTGTAATTCGCCAATCATGGGACATAAAAAGCCTAGTGGTAAATACAGGATAGTGCAGGACTTGCGAAAAATAAATAAAATTGTAGTGCCTTGTTGCCCAGTAGTGCCAAATTCAGCAGTGATCCTTTATCAGATACCCTGGAATGCAGGTTGGTTTACAGTAATTGATTTCTGCCAAGCATTCTTTTCTATTCCTTTGCACCCAGACAGCCAGTATCTTTTCGCCTTCCGGTTTGAGGATCGTATTTTGGCATGGTGCCGAGTTCCTCAAGGGTACACAGAGAGTCCCTCAATTTTCAATCAGATACTGAAGAAGTGTCTGGAGTCATTGGTTATGCCCAGGAAATCAGTTTTAGTTCAGTATATTGATGACCTACTGGTGGCATCAAAAACACGAGAAGATTGTGTCACTGACACAATTGCATTACTGAACCATTTGGCCGAAGGAGGACACAAGGTGTCTCCAGAATAATTGCAGTTCTGTCAACAAGAAGTTAGATATTTAGGGCATAAAATAGAAAGAGGAGTTAGAAAAGTGACACCGGAAAGAATAAAAATAATCAAAGAAATGCAGCTACCTTAGACACAGAAAGAGATGAGAATGTTTTTGGGAGTGGTTGGGTACTGTAGGCAGTGGATCAATAGTTTCTCCATGCTAGCAAAGCCATTGATACAATTAACTCGGAAAAGAGCGAGAGATCCAATTGATTGGAATGATGAATGTTTGGAAGCCTTTGTGAAATTACGAAATTGTCTATGCGAGGCCCCTGCCTAGGGCATGCCTGATTATTCAAAAGAATGTGCGTTGTTTTGTTGTGAGAGAGAAAATTGTGCACTTTCAGTTTTAACACAGAGACATGGACTGAGCCGACGTCCAGTGGTGTATTTCTCTGCCACCTTGGTTCAAGTGGGCTTAGCCTTACCTAGCTGCTTAAAAGCAGTAGCTGCTACTTGTATGAGTCTGGAGCAAAGTGAGTCAATTGTGATGGGACATTCCGTAAAGGTCTACGTTCCACACTCAGTTGAGATTCTTTTGACAAGAAAGTGAACAACAACATCTCACTCCTAGTCGGCTGACTAAGTATGTGAGAGTGATTTTGGGAACAGAAAATGTGACAGTGATAAGATGTACAATAATGAAACTTGCCACATTACTACCAGACCCATGTTGTGAAGAAGTTAAAGATGAGATTGATCATGATTGTCTGGATGTGACTGAATTATGTACGAAGCCCCGCCCAGACATAAAAGAAACACCATTGAAAGAATCTGATCATGAATTATTCGTGGATGGGTCATGTTTAGGAACAGAAGAAGGAGGATTAAGTGCTGCATATGCTGTATGCAAAATGACAGGGGTAGTTGAAGCATCCTGTTTAGCGGGAGTCAAGTCTGCACAAGTAGCCGAATTGGTGGCCTTAACAAAGGCATGCAAAATTGGGAAAAATTGGAGAATAACCATATTTACGGACAGTCAATATGGCTTCGGGGTTGTGCATGATTTTGGCCAACTCTGGATGCAGAGGGGATTTCTTTTTTTTTTTTTTTTTTGTATTTGTTTATTAGGCAGCTTGTAGGAACAAATAAGCAACAGCCCAATGTGGGGCTACAATGCACATTAAACTTTAGCCAATACAAGCCATTTTAAATATGAATCAGCAGTCAACAGTTACATATGCACTTGAAACAGAAGCCCTGTAATAACATTATACAGTCCTAACTTCCTTCCCTTATACTAACCTCCCCCAAAGAACCCATCCCCCCCAACCCCCCCCAACTAAGCGGCTTGCAGTACATTGCACATCTATGACACAGCATTGCTCAGAATGCATTCTAGTAGGTGACAGATAACACTGATAGCGTGGTCCGTATCTTCAAAGGAATGTACTCTCAGGGAACATAAACAGTGCACTTTTAAATTACAATAGATTTGGTTGAGTATGCAGATAATTTGTAAGGGGCGCTCAAAAGTCCTTGGGACGCGAGGGTTCAGGCAATTCCTCGGCATATACCTCCAATTGGTCTCTGCAATTAACCAAATCCCGGATCCAACTTTTGACAGTAGGAGTAGTTTTTGCCCCCCAGCAAAGTGATATGGACCTCTTTTCAAATAAAGTAGAGATAGCAACTACCCGCCTGTTACATGGTTTCAACTTTTTTACAAAGCCTAGCAGGCAGAGTTCCGGCTCACATCGTACCTGTTCCAACACAACCTCTGTAAGAATATGAACAACCTTGAACCAGAAAGCAGAGATCCCAGGACAGGCCCAGGACATGTGGAAAAAATCAGCGCCAGCTTGCCCACACCTTACACAATTAGCATTCTCACGCAAACCATACTTATGAAGTTGCAATGGGGTATAGTAAAATTGGTGCAAATATTTGAAATGAATCAACCTCAGATTACCATTTGCCATGAGGCGCCCTGTCAATGCGCAGCAGTCCTCCACATTTCAAGTGTGAGTGCAGTACCCAGTACCCGCTGCCATCTACAATAAGATGGATGTTCCTCAATCTCTCTCTCCCGCAATGAGGCATTATATAATTTGGTAATGAGGCCTTTCTGTCCCTCCCCTCCCAGCATGTGCTGCAGCGCCTGCAAGGCAACCGGCTCTGTCGGATAGTCTGGATAAACAGATTTTATAGCTTGTCGCACTCTTACATAAGTGAAGCCTAGCATCAACCCTCAATCCGTGGAGCCCTGTATTTCCTTCAGTGTCCTGAATCGACCTTGTGCGTAAAGATCTCCTAGAGTTAATATACCAACTGACGCTAGTGCCTTCAGCGCCGGTGCCTCCCTCGCCGCAGAAATGTCCGGGTGAGAAGCCAGGGGTAACTTCTGGGCATAAATATACGAAAGTCCTGCCCGCTTAGCTAGCATTTTCCAGGCCCAAGCATTGCATAACACTGGATTTATTTCTGTCCTAGGGCCCCCCGATCCTCCAGAAAGGGTCGCTGCCTGTAAGGGCATAGGTCGGATAGCATCTGCTTCAATCGCAAGATGAGGTAAAAATCGCGTCGGGTAGTGCCAATAATGTGCAAATTGCGCCTGAGCGCATAAATAATAAAGATAGAAATCTGGAGCTTCAAATCCACCCCGTTCGAAGGGTTGCACCAACACCTCCCAACTACATCTAGGCTTTTTCCCGGCCCACACAAAGGTAAGTAGTGCTGATTGTAATGTCTGAAAGAAGGCTATGTTCAATTTAATGGGTACATTAACAAAGAAGTAGAGCAGCTTAGGTAGAAAGGTCATTTTAACGACCGCAAGCCGATCTGCAAGAGAGAGCGGCAAGTGTGCCCATCTCTCCGCCCTCTCAGTTACGTGTGTGATGGTCCGGCCATAGTTCTCCATAATCACCCTTGCAGGGTCCCTGTGCAGCCAGACCCCGAGATACTTTACCGGTTCCTGAGTCCACGTCAGAGGGAAATCTAGGTCTATTTCTTTGGTACTAGCTGTCAATGGAAACACCACAGACTTTGACCAGTTAATTCCTAGTCCAGAGTAGCGCTCAAATTTCACGTATTCCCGCAATATGGCCGGTAGAAAAACGGCAGGTTCCCTGACATATAACATGATATCATCAGCGTATAACGAAACCATGAGTGGTCTTTGCCTGAATCGTAATGCCGCGTGCGCATGTAGCTGTCTAATCTTGCACGCTAAAGGTTCCAAAGCCAGCGAGAAAAGCATCGGCGATAAAGGGCATCCCTGCCGTGTGCCTCTTGCTATAGAGAGCATTGGGGAGACCCACCCATTAACCCGCACCCTCGCAACTGGATTCGTATATAGGACCTGGATCCATTTAAGAAAAAAAGGAGGGAAGCCCATGCGGTGCAAGACCGTAAACATGAAGTCCCAACGGAGGGAGTCAAAAGCCTTTGAGGCATCGAGTAGCACAGTAGCACAGTAGCAAAATCAGGTTCAAAGTAGTGTAACGTAGAGAATACAGTGCGCAGATTGTGTGTTGTAGATCTAGCGGTCACGAATCCAGACTGGTCCGGCAAGACCAAGAGAGGGATCAATGGCTGCAGCCGGGTAGCAATCATCTTCGCCAAAATTTTGGCGTCGATATTTATAAGTGAAAGAGGACTGTACGATTCGCATCTGTTTGGGGGCTTGTCAGGCTTCAGTAGATTTACTATTAGAGCCTCCCGTAACGTAGGCGGAAGCTGCCCTTTATCGTAAGCCTCCGCAAATACTGCCAAGAGGCGAGGCGCTACCTCATCAACATACATTTTGTAGAATTCACTAGGGAATCCATCTATACCAGCTGCTTTACAAGTGGGTAACGCCATTATAGCGAGTTTGACATCTTCCTCATCAAAGGGCTGCACTAAATATTCCCTATGCGCATTGGAAAGCCACCCCAACGCCACATCATCGAGGTAGGAGTCTATTTCCTCTGATGGAGGGCCTTCTTTAGCAGTATAGAGTAGTATAAAAGTTTAACACAATATCAGCAAGCTCAGTGTTCAAATAATGTGTTTCCCCATCTTCATCTACTAGCTCCTTGATGTGGTCCTGACTACGGGGTTCGGACAATTTCTGTGCTAACGAGCGACTCGGGCGCCACCCCTCCCCGTAATAGCGAGTTTTCGCTTGACGAGAACAGTGCCTCAGTTCCTGGTCAACGGTATCATTATATTCGGAGACCAGATCCCTAATTTTAGCCAGCAAAGGAGATGAGGGATTCGACTCATAGTCGCGCTCCAGTGCGGATATCTCAAGCGCCAACTTACGAATCCTGCGTCTGATATCTTTCAATACCCCAGCTTGCGCTCCGATACATGCACCCCGCACTGTCACCTTGAAAGCCTCCCATAACAAGCCAGCGCTGTCTACTGTCCCCTCATTTTCATGAAAAAAATTTCGAATAGCTTCCCCAATAGTCTGCTTAAACACTGGGTCCGCAAGCTCAGCAGGTTGCAGTCTCCATGCAAATGGTGGTCTCTCACACAAGGGTATCTGCAGAGCTAGAACTACCGGAGAATGATCTGATAATGTGCGTGGCTCATGCCTCACCCCAACAGTCCAAGCCCCAACCATCTCAGACACAAGCCAATAATCAATACGGGACCAAGTCCCATGTACCGAAGAAACAAACGTGCTTTCTCGGTGTCCTGGGTGCTGGAGCCGCCAAATATCCAGTAAGGGGCCCACATCCAGAAATCCAAGAATGGCCTCCGCCGCCTTTCTGCTTCTACCTACAGTATTTTCCGTTCTATCTATGGAGGCGTCCAGACAAACATTAAAATCCCCTCCCCAGATTATTTCTGCAGACGGAAAGCTTAGAATACGACGCCACACATCAGCAAAGAATGAGGGGTCATCTATATTTGGCCCGTATATATTAACCAACAAGACCGGCCTTTTCCCCATTTGGCCATACATGATCGCTACTCGCCCCTGGCCATCTGCATCTGTCTTGAGTAATGTGAAGTTCGTCCCTTTTTTTATGAGTATCATCACTCCCCTTGAATAGGTAGAATAGGAAGAGTCAAGTTTTACTGCAGCCCACCTCGTACCTATGCGCTGCGCCGAGATCTTAGTTAAGTGCGTCTCCTGAAGGAAAGCTACAGACACATCCAATCTATCCAGTTGAGCAAACACTGTGCGAATCTTTTTCGGTGAATTCAGACCACGGACATTCCAAGTGACGAACTTAGTGACACCACTCATACTGTGCATTGATCAGTCAGATAGTACCTGAAAGCAATGCCATCAATGAACATGTAAACTGCAATATTCTTGAGTACTACACAGCCCCATCCAGCCCATCCCACCCCGTTCCCCGGATGCACCCCCCACCCACTTCGGCTACCCCAACTCGCCAAAGCCATCCCATACATATCTAACCAAACCCTATGAACTATCCCATCAAACAGCATAACGTGGGGTATTCCCATAAGGGGGGCGTCAGAGTGCTACTGTCCTCCCATTTCGTAGGAGGTGGCTGTTCAGGTCTTGTACCTGTGTTACAGTGTACGGTCGAATACACAAAGCTTAAGGCATCTCTAATCTTGGATAGTTCCAATACATAGCATATCTGGGAGTACCAGCCCCAGCACGAATAGTAACATTGCACATATATAGTTGGCTAAACATAAGGCAACAGTTCTACGCATCATACTATTTATACATCACAATATTTAGGTTATTGTGGTCAGTCGTCTTCTTCTCGCCCAGCAACTGCCTCTTGGCGGTGTATTTTCAAGTGTTTCGGGTGTTCCATCGCCGCTTTGGGGGTGGAAAAAATCTTAAAATTCCCCTCTGTCCCCACACGAAGTCTTGCAGGATACAACATAGCGTAAGGGATATTTTCAGCCTGTAATAATTTTTTAACCGCACCATACTCTCGCCTCGCAGCTTGCACCGCAACTGTAAAATCAAGAAAGAAGGACAAATCGTTTCCTTGGTGGTTGATGGCACCTTTCTCTCTAGCTAACCGCAAGACAGTGTCTCGATCTCGGTAATTTAATAACAAAGCTATTATAGGGCGGGGAGGAGCCCCACCCAGGGACTGGGTGCGCCGCCAGGGAGCGGTGAGCGTGCTCCACCACAAACATGGAGGACAGATGCTCAGGACCAAAGACATCTTTAATCAGTGCCTCAATGAATTGTTCCATCCTACCAGTGTTTGTCGACTCCGGCAGGCCCGTTATGCGAAGATTGTTCCTCCGCGATCGGGCCTCCAAATCCTCATTCTTCGCCTGTATGAGGGACAGCACCTTTTCCATATTTAGAGTTTTGCTAGTTACCTCACCCAGACCATCCTCCACACTCGAGACCCTCTGTTCGACCTCTCCCAACCTCATTGACTGCTTTTCCAATTGCGAGGACATATGGTCCAATCGATGATTTATAGTAGACATGCCCCCTTCTATAGCCTGTAAGCTTTTTTGCATGGCTAGTAGTGTAGATTCCAGATTTGGGGGGCTATCTCCATGCCCATCGGCCTCCGAATCAGAAGCCACCTTCTGCTGGGCCCTGCCTGATTTTTGCGCCTCAAACGTGAGGCGAGGCTGCGACTTATCCGGCTTACCCATGGTTAATGGTGGGAAATGTGCAGTACTCAACTCCGCCAGTCTGTATTCCAAAGGCTACCAGCCACAAGCAGGCGGGAGTAGCCTTATACTGCAGTACGCAACCGTATGCCAGTCTCTTTCAAATAAGCGTTTCCACACCGTATGTACAGGATCAAAGTTTCAATATGCAGTCAGTTTATAGAGGCAAACAGCTCAAGCACAAATTTACCAGGACCCAGTTCTCCAGTGATACTAAAGACTGAAGCCTCCAGGCAGGCGACAGCCCCCCAGCAGCCAGTCACAGACACACGTTACAGATCACTCTGCCAGACATCACAGCCCTTGGAATGTAGCGGCCTCCACCACTCAATGAAACAAAGCCCAATTCTTATGATAGCAGCTTCCAGCAGTGATGGTAAATTAGCTGTATTTATGTCAATTCCAGCCTGGCAGGCAGGCCCTCCCAGCATCGACAAGGAGCTCAAACGCGGCAAAAGCAGGGGGCCATGAAGGATCGCGGTGCACTGCCAGTCGCGGCCTCAAAGTAAGTCAATCACATCCTCCCTGTGCCGTCAGTACAGCCTGTGATCTACACGCCGTAGGCACCGCACGCTCAGGATCAGCCGGCACCCTGTTATCTCCACAATCCACAGCGCGCCCTTCCCGGGCAGAACAGCCGTTGACAGAGGCCCCAAGCAGGCGCACACCGGCCGCGCGTGCAGACCTCCGGCGGCAGGCCGCGGTCTGAATCCCGGGCCCACACCCACCTCCACAGCTGCGGGTCAAGGTCCGGGCCGCACCCACCTACCTCAGCCCACGCGGGCACCGCCGCACCTCCGCTCCCGGGGCCTAGAGTCGTCCGCCGGAGTCAGCGCTTCACATCCGCCACCCGGATTGCAGGCCGCACTGCCGGATTCCCAGGATGTACGTAGCGAGGGGCAGTCACACCGTCCCCACACCACTGCAGGTCAGTGTTATCGAGTCACTCCGGCAGCCCGTACAGGTCAATGTACCATAGAGCACAGTGTCTCCAAGTCGTCCGCTACACCGCACTCCACACGGCACCTGGGCTCCTCCTTCTGTGCGCTCACGCCGCCATTTCACTGTCGCTCGAGGTGAAACCTCATCGTCCACTCTCAGCTCGCCACAGCATTTTCCAGACGTTATTTCCGCACCATTCACCCCAGGGGCATTGGCACTCCCCGATCGCCAAAGGTGAAGTTAGGATGCCTCGTTTTTTATGCCGATATTAGGCGGATTTCAGAACAGCCGGGCAGAGCTGCACTAAAGCGCAGCCATTTTGCCTGGCGCCCTCTAGCGCCCCCGCAGAGGGGATTTCTGACTTCTTCAGGGTCCCCTATCAGAAATAGTAAAAATGTAAAAGATCTGTTGGAAGCATTACAATTGCCAAAAGAAGTAGCAGTTGTTAAATGCGCTGCACATCAGTCAGGAAATGACTATGTGGTGGCCGGTAATAGATAAGCAGACCAAATTGCTCGATACTGTGCAAAAAATACAATGTCAATTAACAGAAAAATTGAAACGGGTGAAACCAGCTGCCAACTTATGTTTTTCTCAGCTCCAGAAACATGGGATGAGGTCAGACAGTTACAGGAAGAAGTTGAGGAAAAAGAAAAGGAGATTTGGATAAAATCAAGTTGTACAAAGAGGACAGAAGATGAAGTGTGGGTGTACTTAGATGGCAGACCAGTCATGCCAGACTGTCTACTCTCTCAAATGGCAAGAGTATACCATGGGACAACACACATTGGCAGGGATTCAATGATCAGATTATTCAGACAAAGTTGGTACAATCCAAAGTTTAGGGTAGACGCAGAGAGCCTTTGCCAAAGATGCTTAATCTGTCAGCAGCAGAACCCAAGCAGGAAGACAGTGGTTAGTTGGGGAAAGATTGGAAAGGCAGAAGGACCCTTCACCAGATTGCAGTTAGATTTCATTGAGTTGCCTCCTTGCAATGGACTGAAATTTGTACTTGTCATAGTGTGCCTGTTCTCAAGATGGGTAGAGGCATACCCCACTAGAAGAAATGACAGTCTCACAGTTGCTAAACTACTATTGAGGGAGTTAATTCCTCGTTTCGGTTTTCCAGTGACTTTGGAATCAGATAGAGGACCTCATTTTAATAATGAGATAATTTGATTAATCTGTGCTGCATTTAATATTGAACAAAAACTGCACTGTGCTTATCGTCCAGAGGCTTCTGGAATAGTGGAACAGCTTAGTGGCACAATCAAATCAAGATTAGGGAAGGTGTGCACATCCACAATGCTGAAATGGCCAGATGTATTGCCTCTTGTACTGATGGATCTCAGAAGTATTCCTGACAGAAAAACGGGATTGAGTCCACACGAGGTAATCATGGGAAGGGCAATGAGACAAGCATATATTCCTGGAAATAAATTCATGAATATAACTGATGATCTGGTATTTGAATATTGCAAAGGATTGGCTGAAATGGTGCGTTCTGTCTCTCATCAGGTTGGAGAAGACGCAGTTGAAAGACAACCAGACCAAGCGCATGATTTGAATCCTGGAGACTGGGTGTTAGTGAAGAAACACGCAAGGAAGTCGTGTCTAGCACCCAGGTGGGATAAACCACGTCAAGTCATACTAGTCACTACCACAGCAGTAAAGTGTGCAGGTTTACCCAATTGGATTCATGCTAGTCATACCAGAAGAGTTCCAAACCCATCTGAACAACAAGAACAGCCACTTACTGAACAAGCTGAGACGTCAGAAGTTGAATGTTGTGAAGCAGAAGAATCTATAGTAATAGATTCTGAAAGACAACTGTATGACGAACAGCCAAGTACAAGTCAGGAAGAATGGATACCAGTGATTGAAATATTCAAGGCTCTTGTCAAAACAAGAAGAACAACTGAATTAAAGAAACAGAAAGATAGAGAGGAAAAGTCAGGGAAAGAAGAACACACTCAGGTAGAAATAAACAAAGCTATTCAGAAACCTGAGCAGGGAAAAGTAGATCTAGAAGAACAAGTTCAGGCAGAAGAAGAACAAGTTGAAATAAGACCTGAACAGGATCAGATAGATCTAGAAGAACAAGTTAAGGCTGAAGAAGAACAAACTGTAATAAGACCTGAACAGGTGCGAGTAGAGGAAGATCTAAATACAGAAAATATAGAACAAAGACAATCAGAAAGAGAAGAAGAACAGATTGTGCCCAGATTAAGTGATAATAAAAGAACTTTAGAAGGAGACGGAGAAGGTGAAAGTGCGGTCCAGGTCAAAAGAGTTAGAAAAGGAGACAATTGGCCTGCAGGAGTGAAGAGACTAAAATATTACCTAAGAAGACCAGAAAAGAAACCAGAGCAAGTAAATGAGATTACGAGTGAGACACAATCTAAACAAACATTAGTAAAACTTACAAGAAGAAGCCCAAGATTGAGAATTCTGAACAGAAAATACAAGGCCCCTGAGTGGACCTATGTTTTACTAGAAGAGTTTGAAAACCTAGATTTATGTGAAGAATCAGAAAGAGTTCATGTTGCACAGATTGATGAAAGCAAATTAAGACCTCCTTAAAATAAAAGACTGGATTTTAAGAAAATTTAGACAAACAAAGAAATATAGGGAAGAAATTTTCTCTGATTAAAATGGCAGGAGTTGAAGACAGTGAAAGACCGAAACGAAGTTTTAAAAGAAAATGCTTAAGATTTTGCTTATGTAGCATTTTATTAATAGTATTAGTATGGTTATTTCTAACAGTAGGAGTACCTTTGTTGATGGAAACAAGTAACAAGATTAGTACAATTACTAATGAGAAAGTAAATAGAATAAAGGGAACTAAAATAGAAATAGGGGTAGAAGATGAGATAAACTATCATAATGAATCAGACAATGATTCGTCTTTAAACGTGTTTACTAAATTGTTATTTCAGTATGTTAATACGATGGAGATTAGTAATTGTTATGTTTGTATGAAGTTACCCTCATCAGTGTCAGAAGGGGTGACGTATCACCATATACCTCTAACATATGGTGTATCATGTAGTGTTTTATCAAGTTTATTTTACGTAAAAGGGAAACTTCAGTATTTTTATTCAAATTTAGATGTAGTGTTTTCAGAACTGCCTATTAGAAAGAATATGAATCCAGTAGTTAGTAGTAAAAATGCACAGTTCATGGGTGAATTTTTCTTAACAATGAGTTCAATAGATATAGCTCAGGCACACAAGAATAATCTAACATGTATATTACGTGAAGAAGAAAAAGAGTTTTTGAATTTAGTAGAAGAAACGAGACAGGATTTAACAAAGAAAGCTGCTGAACAGAAATCCCATGTACCTCCATGGGCTGAGAAAGAGGGAATTTATGCAAAGGGCGAAGCTCATGCTGCGATGTCCCTAGACTTTGTGAAAAGGGGAAAATTCTGCCTCCATAGGTTAAAGACAGATTATAATAACAATTTCATTGGTTCCAGTGAATGTGAACACAACTTCCTAATTTTAGGAGGGTGGGGACTAAAAGGGGGAACTGATCCTGTATTTCCAGGAGTTTATTATGTATGCGGGAATAATGCCTATTATAGGTTACCTGAAAAATGGTACGGGAGCTGTTATTTTGGAATAGTTTTTCCAAAGATCTCCCATGTAGACAGAATCAATGAAAGTTCTAATGGACTAATACGGAGAAGAAGAGCTAGTTTTTTTGAAGGTGATATATTTAGTGCATTGATACCCTCAGTTGGAGTCATTCTAAATTTGCGTAACATTTGCAAATTGTCAACCATAGTTGATCGTCTTTCTACAGATACTGCCGGAGGATTCTTAATGATTAATACAGAGATGGTTGCAATAAGGTCTATGGTTTTACAAAATCGTCTTGCTCTTGACATTTTATTGGCAAAAGAGGGTGGAGTCTGTGGTATGTTGAAAATTAAACATTGCTGCACTTATATTCCGGACAAAAGTAAGGAAATTAAAGGGTATATTAGAAATATTACAAGAATGCATAATGACTTGACCCAACTGGAGGTTGACAGTGTCTGGGGAAAATTAACAAAGAGTATAACATCAATAGGGAATTGGTTTACTAATTTTGGGAAAGGTTTTATAGGTCAAATAATCTTATCAGTAGTTGTGATAATAACAATAGTAATGATCACATGTAAATGTTGCAGAAGCAAGGGAAAGAGAGGAATACATTTAGAAAGAGAAGGGAGAGGAAAGAAACGAAAGAGGGAATATGAAGAAATTCAATTAGAGGAAATGAAAGGAAAACTATACAAAAAGATGAAAGACTTAGAAGGGAAAGAAGTAACTGATGAAATGAGGTGAGAAAAAGGAGAAAATTGAGATGTGCTAAAGTTGGCATCTGGGAAGGGATGGGTAATTTTGTGATGGCTCAAAATGCCATCAGAGAGGGGATTGATGGAGCAAGGTCTCGTAAGAAAGAGACTTGCTCGGAGGCAATCCGCTCGTTTAACTCATTAACAAGTTATTAAACATAATCTGTGAATAACTAATACGCACCACATGAACACATGGGTTAGTGAAGCTTGCTTATGTGTGTACTAACGCGGATAACAATGAAAACGGACTAATACCGCTTTAAACGGGGAAACTGTAGTGCGCATGCGTCAACTGCAGCTACGCAATTTGACGAGTCAACGCTTGGAGGGAAATTCTAGCGCATGAGCAGAAGACACTAAAATGGAGTTTTGAAGACTCGCGTGCATGGCATCTGCTTAGCTGAAACTAAAACAGGCTATTTTACTAATGCTAATGTGGGGAAAGTATTAATAAGAGAAACGGGAATAGAGTAAAGGTGGGAGGTATACAGTGAGACCATTTATTTTGTGAAAATAACATTTGTCTTTTGACTTTATTATTAGTGCGCATTTGGGCCTCTCTTGTATAACCGGACTAGATGAAATGACGCAATGCCTGCGCATGTTCATTGAGTGAAGCCATGAAGGTCAATGACAGAACACTTGAACAGAAACCAAATTGGAGTGCCATATCCTGGGAACGGATGGTGAAAAGTTCAGCAATGAGATGTTCTATTCTTCGTAGTGTCATTAATGTTGCAAATTGGATACATTTAGTGGATGGGAATAAAGTTTTGAATACAAATTAAGGGGATGGGTTTGCGAACAATGGGTTAACAGAATAAAGTGACATGTAAGCATGGTGTGATGGAGCTTCCCCACTTGCCTGACCAATTAGGTTTCGTATATTTACGATATTGAAACTTTAGTGCGTGGAACATGAAGAAACGAAGGTATAATTAAGGTAGCTTTAGTTAATTAGTTAGAAGAAGGGGACGCAGAGCTCGGGATGCTGTTGCTGGGAGAGATGCTGTGAGATGCTGATGAAGAATCGTATGCAGACTTTAAAGAAGAACTTTCTATCCTAACTAAATTGGGTTAGATCAGAAGATTGCGGAAGAATCTCGAGGAGGAAGAGAGTGTCAGAGAGGGGTGCGGCGAAATCGTCGGTATTCTAGGGAGGTCATCGATCCTGTCCTGAATCCTGTCCTGAAGTCTTTGTATTCTGACCTCTCCTGGGGGACCCTTATCAGCCCTTTGGCCAGGGGGTTGGTCTTTCACACCATTCTTGGTAATTATAATTTCACGTTATTTGCAAATGTTCTTTTCTCTCTGTCCTCTTCCTTTCTGAGCATTAATTATTGTATGAGTCTGAAGTATATGTTTTGATGTTTAATCAATTTAATTTCTCTCCTAAGAATGATGGTGACTGCACAGTATTTTTGAAATAGTTCACATGCATTTAATTTAGATAAAGATTTTAAACCTTCCTGAGTCTGTGATCATTTACTTTAAACGGAAGAATAGTTAAAGGTTAAGTTAATTATCACCATCAACTAGTTCAACTAATGGCCCATCGACCAGAGGAAAGAACTTTTTGATCAGTGAAAGGTTAGTTAGGAAAATTAAATAACTAAGCCTGAATATTGTGAAGTATAAATATAAAACTTTAGCCACTCCAGCGGTTTACTCAATGTGTGTGTTTTTATGGGCCCAGGTGAGTATATGGTAGTGGAGTATCTGTTGTTGGTACACCACTGGATCAGTAGCTCTGCCGGCACCTAGAGAAACCTAGCAAACCTATACATTTTTGAAAACTATACACCCAGGGGAATCCAGGATGGGGTGACTTGACTGGCTCTCACCAGGTTCTGTTACCCAGAATCCCTTGCAAACCTAAAAATTTGTCAAACAAACCACATTTTCCTCACATTTCTGTGGTGGAAAGTTCTGGAATCTGTGTGGATCCACAAAATTCTACCCACCCCGCGTTCCCCAAAGTCTTCCGAGAAAAATGGTACCTCACTTGTGTGGGTAGGCCTAGTGCCCGCAACAGGAAACGGCCCAAAACGCAACGTGGACACGCCACATTTTCACGGTGAAAATTGACCCTTTTTTTGGAAAGTGCCAAGCTGTAGGTTTTGAACCCTAGCTCCTCCGGCACCTAGGGAAACCTATCAAACCTATACATTTTTGAAAACTAGACACCCAGGGGAATTCAGGAGGGGGTAACTTGACTGGTTCTCACCAGGTTCTGTTACCCAGAATCCCTTGCAAACCTCAAAATTTACAAAACAAAAACACATTTTCCTCACATTTCTGTGGTGGAAAGTTCTGGAATCTGTGTGGATTCACAAAATTCCACCCACCCACCCATTACCCTAAGTCTTCCGTGAAAAATGGTACCTCACTTGTGTGGGTAGGCCTAGTGCCCGCGACAGGAAACGGCCCAAAACGCAACGTGGACACACCACATTTTCACACTGAAAATGGACCCTTTTTTTGAGAAGTGTCTAGCTGTAGATTTTGAACCCTAGCTCTGCCGGCACCTAGGGAAACCTAGCAAACCTATACATTTTTGAAAAATAGCCACCCAGGGGAATCCAGGATGGGGTGACTTGACTGGTTATCCAGAATCCCTTGCGAACCTCACAATTTGTCAAAAAATCACTTTTTTCTCAAATTTCTGTGTGGGAAAGTTCTGGAATCTGCGTGGATCCACAAATTTCCTCCCAACCAGCGTTCCCCCAGGTCTCCCGATAAAAATGGTACCTCACTCGCGTGGGTAGGTCATGTACCCGCGACAGGCAAGGGCCCAAAACCTATTGAGGCGACATCAAAATTACCTACCACAAAACAACCTGATTTTGCAAGGGGGGTCCCATGAGCTTTTGGCCCCGGGCTCGGCGGCCATCTAGGGAAACCTACCAAAGCCACACATTTCTGAAAACTAGACACCCGGGGGAGTCCAGCGAGGTATGGCTTGCGTGGGTCCCCCAACAGTTTCCTACCCAGAATCCCCTGCAAACCTCAAATTTAGTTGAAAAAAATCACTTTTTTCTCAAATATCTGTGTGGGAAAGTTCTGGAATCTGCGTGGATCCACAAATTTTCTCCCACCCAGCATTCCCCCAGGTCTCCCGATAAAAATGGCACCTCACTCGCGTGGGTGGGTCAAGTACCCGTGACAGGCAAGGGCCCAAAACTTATTGAGGCGACATCAAAATTACCTATTGCAAAACAACCTGGTTTTGCAAGGGGGGTCCCATGAGTTTTTGGCCCCGGGCTCGGCGGCCATCTAGGGAAACCTACTAAACCCACACATTTCTGAAAACTAGACACCCGGGGGAGTTCAGCGAGGTATGGCTTGCATGGGTCACCTGTTGGACTTGGCCTTTTCGCAGGGTCATCCCTAAACTTTTTGCCTTTCTCCTAGCCATTTTTCTGACATGGTGTTGGTGGTTTTAGGACTCTGGGCACTTTAGCACTGCTGTTCAGTATAAAGTGCGTGTGCTCTCTGTGATAAATATGGTACGATTGGTCTACACCTGTTTGGCCTATTTAATTTACCTGTGAGTCCCTTGTAAAGTGGTATCTCATATACCCAGGGCTGGTAAATTAAATGCTACTGGTGGGCTTGCAGCGCTGATTGCGCCACCTACCAAAGTAGCCTTTCAAACCTAACTCAGGCCTCTGCCATCGCAGGGCCTGTGCACGCAGTGTTACTGCCGCTGTGACGTGGCACCTAAAGTGTGTGCCATGTCCGTGACCCCCCTTTTACTACATGTCAGTCACCCCTAAGGTAGGCCCTAGCTAGCCCTATGGGCAGGGTACATTGTAGGTAAAAGATAGGACATGTACCTTAAGTGTGTGACATGTCCTGGTAGTGACAAACAGCCATTTTGGTTTCTCACTACTGTGGGGCTGCCCTCCCATAGGAATGCATTGTGGATTCCCTGATAAGTGTTTCAGTGGTAAACCCTGATATGAGAGGTGCAGAGTGGTCAAGTTCGGTATATTTGGAATAGTGATAATAAATGCTGTGCAATGGTGTGCACAGATTTATTATAACTATTTTAAAAATGCCACTTTTAGAAGTTGGCATTTCTGTGTGCTATGTGTCTGCCTGCCTGATGTGAATTGCATGTCTGGCTTGTGAGTGACAGGGGCTGGGAGGTGTGTGTGGCTCCAGGAGGGGCAGGGTGAGTCAGCGCTAGGCTGAATGGGACACCTGGGCTGAGAGTAGTGGGAGGAGAAATACCCTGACTCTGAATAGGACTGTGCCCAGGCTGTACAATGCTGGCTCTGCCCCCTGTGGTGTGTCTGATCACTGAGCCCCCACCTGAGAAAGGGGAGAGGAGCTGGGCAAAACAAAGTGCTCCAAATCCCCCCTAAACCAGTTCTGACTGGTATCCCCAGACCCTGTGCTGTGACACATAGGGATTTGCTAATATAAATATAGGGGCTGTGACCCCATGAAAAGGGTCAGTTCCTGTTCTGTTCCTGATGGAAGGGGGGGGCTTTCTGCTGCTGGGGCCCAGGAGGGACCGCCATGGGGGCCTCCCTGCTGGAGGGCCCTGTGTGCTGGCCCCTGGGCCCAGCTCTGCCCCTGAAACTCTCCTGGACTTTTTGTCTGTGGAGCTGTGGCTCCTAATCCTGAAGGGCGCTTTTATTTGAATTTCCCCCAGGAGGAAAGAGCGCTTCTGCTTTCCGCTGCAGCGCTGAGCTGCAGCTTGTTGGGAGGGAATCCTGACGTGGGGATCCCCCCCTATCGATGCGGCGCTTTGCGGGTGCCCACCCGCTTATTTCTTTATTTAAAAGGCGGGTGCCCACCCCGCATGCTTGTGGAGCTTTTGCGGGTGCCCACCCCGCTTATCTCATTATTTTACAGAGCGGGAGCCCACCCCGCGTTTCACCGCTATGGTCCGAGTGAGTAATGGCCCCGCCCAGAAGCAGGCGGACTTTGCCTGGCTTCCGGGTCGGCGGGAGTGGAAGAAGCATAGGCAGAAGGGAGGACGGGAGCCTACCCCGCATCCCCGAGCACCGCTGCAAAGTCCCGGGTCCCAGGAGGGGGCCCGGGTGAAGAGAAGAGGCGGCAGAGGCCGCCGATGGTAGCGCGGGGCTCCCAAGAGTGAAAGGGAAGCCCCACGCCACAAGAGAAGTGCTGCCGGTCCCGCAGCGTAGAGAGGCCTGACCGGAGCCGACAGAAGAGGAGAAGTCCCCCTGCGCAGGAGCCCGGTGAGTGAGGGCTTGGCGGGGGACATGACCGCATCATTCTCTGAGCGGACCTGCCGTTGCGGGCTGCTCCAACGATGGGGCATGATTGTGTTAGAGCCCCGTGTCACTCCAATGCTTGGGAGCCAATTCTTTGTGGGGCATATTTGTTTTCAAGAGCCAGTGCGCTCCAACCCGAGGGCACAGATATGCCAGGGCCCCTCCCGTTTGTGTATCCCAGCTGCCCCGCTTGCAGAGGGCAGCTGCACGAGGGGGTCATTTTATTTAGAGAGCCCCCCTTCGCTTTGCTCACAGCTGCGCCGCATCAGCGCGGGCAGCTGCAACGGTTGGCAGCCTTTCTTTATGATAGGAGTCCCGGTGAGGACCCACGCCTACAGTGAGAATCACAGCTGCGCAGCACTTAGTGCCAGCTGCTCCGTTTAGGCCCTCATTTGATATTCCCAGCTGCCCAGCAAGTAGTGGGCAGCTGCTACGTTTAGGCTGGTGCAATGGCACACTTTTTGCTTTCGCTGCAGTGGCAGCTTAGCGCCCTGACATTCTGGACTTAGGGCATTTGAGCCCTTTGAGAAGGCCAGTTGGCCTGGGGGCAGGTTGGTGACATTGGTAGAGCGCCAGGCTCTACAGGATGGCGTAATGTACTTGTGCCTACTCTGAATGTTGCCAAGAATGAGTTAGGCCCATTGCGTAATGTGTTTATGCTAATGAGGTTTGGGCCTAATGTGATTTATTCCCTAATGTCATGTTATGTCTTGGGGTAGTGCCTATTTGCGTAATGTGTTTATGCTTATGAGGTTATTGCATAATGTGTTTATGCAGGTGAGGCCTTTTGCGTAATGTGTTTATGCTAATGAGGTTTGGGCCTAATGTGGGTTTATGTCTAATGCTAATAGGATAATGCTTAGGTCATTATGGTACCAGTAGTTACTGGTTATGTTTTGCATTTACTTACCTGTTCTGATGGTTCTGACCGTGGCCCGATTGGCCTGGTCCTGTATATAATTCCCCTGTGAATATTGCCCAGTGCCAGTTGGCACAGTGTATATTGTGTGATTATGTTTCTAATGTGTTTTTGACAATACAAAGGCTTTTTTTTATATAACCTTGTGTGGAGTTCCTTTTGTGGTGTGCCTAGTGTGTTGCTGCTGTGTGAGTTTGTTGCGCAAACGCTTTACACATTGCCTCCGGGATAGGCCTGACTGCTCGTGCCAAGCTACCAAGGGGGTGAGCAGGGGTTATCTTGGGTGTGTAACTCCCTTGCCCTGACTCGAGTGGTGGTTTCTGCCTGGCTTTGGCGCAATCCTTAGCCAACCTGAAATCCCATTTCTAACAACCCCCAACATTTTCCTCCCCAGAATCCCCTGCAAACCTCAAATTTAGCTGAAAAAAATCACTTTTTTCTCAAATTTCTGTGTGGGAAAGTTCTGGAATCTGTGTTTCCTCCCAACCAGCGTTCCCTTATGTCTCCCAATAAAAATGGTACCTCACTCGTGTGGGTGGGTCAAGTACCCGCGACAGGCAAGGGCCCAAAACCTATTGAGGCGACATCAAAATTCCCTATCGCAAAACAACCTGGTTTTGCAAGGGGGGTCCCATGAGTTTTTGGCCCCGGGCTTGGCGGCCAATTAGGGAAACCTACCAAACCCACACATTTCTGAAAACTAGACACCCGGGGGAGTCTATCGAGGAATGGCTTGCATGTGTTCCCCAACATTTTCCTACCCAGAATACCCTGCAAACCTCAAATTTAGCTGGAAAAAATCACTTTTTTCTCAAATTTCTGTGTGGGAAAGTTCTGGAATCTGCGTGGATTCACAAATTTCCTCCCACCCAGCGTTCCCCCAGGTCTCCCGATAAAAATGGTACCTCACTCGCGTGGGTGGGTCAAGTACCCGCAACGGGCAAGGGCCCAAAACCTATTGAGGCGACATCAAAATTACCTATCGCAAAACAACCTGGTTTTGTAAGGGGGGTCCCATGAGTTTTTGGCCCCGGGCTTGGCAGCCATCTAGGAAAACCTACCAAACCCACACATTTCTGAAAACTAGACACCCGGGGGAGTAAATCGAGGTATGGGTTGGGTGGGTCCCCCAACATTTTCCTACCCAGAATCCTCTGCAAACCTCAAATTTAGCTGAAAAAATCACTTTTTTGTCACATTTCTGTGTGAGAAAGTTCTGGAATCTGCGTGGATCCACAAATTTCCTCCCACCCAGCGTTCCCCCAGGTCTCTCGATAAAAATGGTACCTCACTTGTGTGGGTAGGCATAGTGGCTGCAACAGGAAATGGCCCAAATCGTACTGTGGAGACTTCAGAATTACCTATATCAAAACTACCTGGGTTTGGGGAGGAACCTGGGGTTTTGGCCCCGGGCTCGCCGCCATCTTGGGAAACCTACCAAACCCACACATTTCTGAAAACTAGACACCCTGGTGAGTCCAATGAGGTATGGCTTGTGTGGATCCCCCCAACGTTTCCCTACCCAGAATGCCCTGCAAACCTCAAATTTAGCTGAAAAACCCACATTTTCCACATATTTTTGGGTGGAATCACCGTGCCGGCCCAAATGCCCTACCCTTCAGCAACCTGACCCCAACAGTCACAGGTGAAGTACTCTCATCATGAATGGTAGTCAGTATGTACACATCCCTCCTGTCCACAAATTTCACAGTTAGCAGTTCCTCACTACGCAAGGCACTGCACTGTCTCCTCTGAAGCTTCTTGCAAACAAGCTCTTTTGGGTAACCTTTACGGTTAGAGCGGATTGTGCCACAAGCAAAAGTGTCCACTTTGAACAATTCCTTAAACAATTGCACAGCAGTGTAGAAGTTATCAAGGTACAAATGGTGACCTCTGTTAAACAGTCCTCTAGCAAGATCCCACACAATTTTCTCTGAAACTCCAAAAGTGGACGGACAACCAGGGGGGTCAATAGTGGAACCAGTGTACACTCGGAAATTATAGACATATCCTGTCCTACTCTCAGACAACATATACATCTTAATTCCATAAGGTGCCCTCTTGTTAGGAATGTACTGCCTAAAAACCAAACGGCCCTTGAACAGGACCAAAGACTCATCAACAGCTATTTCTTTCCCTGGAGTATAGATCTCTGAAAATCGATCTACAAAGTGATCAAGAACAGGCCGAATCTTAAAAAGACGGTCACAGTCAGGGTGATCTTGTGGCAACGCCAAAGCATTATCAACAAAATGCAGCATCCGAAGCAAAAGTAAATACCGATCACGACTCATAATTGCAGGAAATATGGCCGTTGCCATCAAGGGACTGGTAGACCAATATGAAGCCAGGGACGGCTTCCTTATCAAGTCCACCGGGTAGCTATAGAGCGGGGCCTAAGTCTGGCACTATTGTCCCTCAAAAACTGTTCAGCGTACAAATTAGTCTGTTCAACAATCTCAGCCAAAAATACATCATCCATGAACAACTGAAAAAACTGTACAGGCAAAATATTTTCAAAATCCACTCTACACCCTCCATCACCACTAAAGGCAGGCAACACCGGCTGTACCATGTTTGGATCATTACAGAGTCCAACACTTCCAGTAGGAAGCCTTGCAGCCTCAGGCTGCAATCCCGATGTCGCTTGCTGCACCATCAACACATCAGTGTCCTCCTCTAAAACAGGCACTTCATCCGCACTGAGAGTAGCTTCATCTGCACTGAGAGTAGCTTCATCATCAGATGATTCCTCGTGGACAGGAAACTCACTGCCAGAATCTCGCACTCCCTCCTCTCCCTCAGACGCACTGTCAATCTCATAATCCTGCTCAGATGAAGATTCAAAAAGCATACCAACCACCTGCTGAGAAGTAATTCTACGGCTAGCCATAATCCTTACTAAATAAAGGTAACTTGTCAAACAAGTCAACAACAACAAACACTTTGTAAAATAAGTATTAAACAAAATGTGTCTTTATCACAAAGACCTATATACTCCAAAACTATACCACTCACTTGCCAGAAGCAGCTAGACTCACCACCACCTACTCTACACAGACACAGTAAGGATCAACAATATCCCACTAAAAAAGAAACAGAAAAGAAAATTACACATAAGACAATGCAAAACACATCGCAAAGAATTTCATGCTCATAACACTAGCTAAATATGCTGCCATTATAACACCACTTACAAAAAAATTCATTCATGCATGACAATAATACTCATTTGGAGTAAATACAACAAAAAAATTGTTCTTACCAAAAAAATGGAACTACGCAAAACTGCAGAACAACCACTGCCAAAACCGCAAACAGGAATCAAAAGCTTTACACTAGAATAAAAAGGAGAAAAAAACATTACAATCACATATGCAAATAATGCACCAGTCCACACACAATCCACCAGCCAAGCCAAGGGGTAGGTGGGCCTAAGTGTATAAATAAAATATTCACCCCCGTAAAAGGGGAGCAACCCTTGCCCTTGAGACCACTTCCCAACACAAAAATGTAAAAACCCCTGGTGTCTAGTGGCTTCTGCCCCCCTTGGGGGCAGATGGGCCTAAAAACATACTGCTAATCTGCCACCCAAAGAGGGCAGAAATGGCCACAATCATCCTCCCATAAAGGGGAGTGAGCCTTGTCCAAGGGGCCGCTCCACAACATCAAAAATAAAAAACCCTGGTGGCCTAGTGGCCATACAAAAAAAGAAATCAGCCGATCTGCCCCCCAGGGGGGCAGAAATGGCCAAATTAATGCTCCCCAAAGGGGAGCGACCCTTGCCCAAGGGGCCACTCCCCACAAACAAATCCCTGGTGGTCTAGTGGGCCCGATTTGTTTTAAAAAAAGGCTAGATCTGCCCCCCTGGGGGGCAGACACAGCCAAAAGATTGCCCCCAAAGGGGAGCGACCCTTGCCCAAGGGCCCACTCCCCACAAATAAATCCCTGGTGACCTAGTGGCCATACAAAAAAAAAATCAGCCGATCTGCCCCCCAGGGGGGCAGAAATGGCCAAATTAATGCTCCCCAAAGGGGAGCGACCCTTGCCCAAGGGGCCACTCCCCACAAACCAATCCCTGGTGGTCTAGTGGGCCTGATGTTTTTAAAAAAAGGCGAGATCTGCCCCCCTGGGGGGCAGGCACAGCCAAAAAGATTGCCCCCGAAGGGGAGCAACCCTTGCCCAAGGGGCCACTCCTCACAAATAAATCCCTGGTGGCCTAGTGGCCATACAAAAAAAGAATCAGCCGATCTGCCCCCCCAGGGGGGCAGAAACGGCCAAATTAATGCTCCCCATAGGGGAGCGACCCTTGCCCAAGGGGCCACTCCACACAAACAAATCCATGGTGGTTTAGTGGGCACTACTTTATAAAAACATGGCGAGATCTGCCCCCCCCGGGGGGCAGACACAGCCACAAACATTGCCCCCAAAGGAGAGCGACCCTTACCCAAGGGGTCACTCTCCACAAATAAATCCCTGGTGGTCTAGTGGGCCCTTTATTAAAAAAAAATGGTGAGATGCGGGGGCAGACACAGCCAAAAACATTGCCCCCAAAGGGGAGCGACCCTTGCCCAAGGGGCCACTCCCCACAAATTATTCCCTGGTGGTCCAGTGGGCCACTTAAAAAAAAATGGTGAAATCTGCCCCCCAGGGGGGCAGACAAAGCCAAAAACATTGCCCCCAAAAGGGGAGCGACCCTTGCCTAAGGGGCCGCTCCCCGCAAACAGTAAATCCAATTTCCATAAAAAAAAAAATCCCTGGTGTCTAGTGGGCATTCCTGCTGCACGATCGCACTCCGATTTCCTCCGATGCCTCATTTGTTTAAATACCCCCCTCCCCGAGGAGAAACTCACCTCCTCTGTTCCCGACGCGCTGGAAGCAAATGGCTTCCAGCGCGTTGGGAATCCTCAAATGACTTGGAGGGGGGTGGAGGAGGGCGGGGGGAGGCTGGGGAAGGGCTTCCCCTGCCTTCCCCAGTGTGGGCACCCAAAGGGCGGCCCACGGGGGGAGCGCCAGCGCTTCCCCCGTGGGTGGGTGCTAGGACATCCGGGAGCCGTCCAACGCACATGCCCACCGTGACGTCGGACGGCTCCCGGCCGTCCGACGCACGCAAAGGGTTAAGGGAAGATCGCTAATATAGGCAAGTTTTACCTAACATGACATTCATCATAAAACTGCGGGGACTGTCTGTCTCGGGATGTTGGGACCCATAGGATTGGAGTCCTGGATGCAATAAGAGGTGAACAACAAGCAATTGCAATGCAATCGGTCTTGCATTTTTGAGTGTTCGAGCTATTGGGGTTGTAAATGGTAATGTGTTTTACCCCTGTGCTTTAGTTTGCAGTGTTGTAGATGTATGTGGTGTGGAGTGGAATTATGTGGTTTTGGATTGAAATTGTTATTTGTGGAATTGTGTAGAGTGGTATTGTGTGGTGTGTAGTGGCATTATGTGACATGGTGAATAGATAGGGGTGAGAGCTGCAGAGATTAGATGGAAAGGAAGATAGAGATGGATAGGTAGTTTGTGCACAAAGTGGTGAATGAACTCAAGACAGAGGGCAGAAAGAGTGTGTGAGAAAGAGGGAAAGAAGTGGACAGCAGGCCATGGATGTATAAAGAGGGGAAGAAGACAACCGAAGAAGAAGAGGAAAGCATGGGCTTGAGGGACTAAAACCTTGAAAAGGCACTGGGAAGATATTGTGTTGAAAAACCTGAAGTGGACCATATGAGAGAGGCGGATACAGTGCACAAGAGAGGGGTGAGAGATGGTACGAGAGAGAGACAGGGATGAGTGGGAGGGGCATTTGTGAGCAGGTATTATAGAGAGGAGATAGGGAGTATGAGGGAGGAATGAGGGGCCAGAGGGATTGCCAGATGAAAGGGGGTAGTGTGAGGAAGAGATGAGAGGGGCAGTGGGTGTGTTGTGGAGAGATGACAGTTGGTGGAAGTGCGAGGGAGAGATGGGTTGTATTGGAATTGTGCAGTTGTGTAGTGCAAATATGTGGCATGGTATGCTGTAGAGTTATGTGGATAGTAATTAAATGGTATTAAGTGTAATGGAATTTTGTAGTGCGTTGATGCGGAGGTCGCGCTGCACTGGTGGTGAGGTGGTACGCAGTGTTACTGAGGTGGTGGTGTGCTTGTGTGAATTTTGTGCTGAGTGATATTAAGGTGGTGCTGAGCAATGCTTTGGTAGTGCTCAGGTGGTCCTGGGTTGGTGCTGCACTGGTGCCCAGAAGATGCACTAGTTCTGAGGTGGTGCTGCACTAATACTGAAGTGGTGTTGATTTGCTGCTGAATTGGTGCTGCACTAATGGTGAAGTGATGCTGAGTTGCTGCAGAGGTGGTGTTCGTGGAGGTGGGACTGTGTTTATGCTGTGTTGGTGAACTGCGCTGGTGGTGCACTAATGCAGAGGTGGTGATGTGGTACTGTTGTGTTGTTGAGTGATTTTGAGAAGATGCTGCACTGGTGCTGAGTGATGCTGTGGTGGTGCTCTGATGCTGAGGGGCTTTTAAGCAATGGTGAAGTGATGATTTTAGTGTGAGGAGTTAGAACGTGTAGCTGGATTTATTCTTGCCTCATAGTTTGCATAGGAAACATAAATAACTAGGCATAAGCCATTTGCATATCAGGGTGGTGGTGTTTTAGTGAATTACTCTTTCAGTTAAAACGAGGTTGACTCTTGCCTGGTTGGTTCACCATATGTGCTATGAAGGAGGCCCCTTTTCCTCCAGGGCCCTTACTGGAAGTTATACGTTCCCACCCAGGGGAGGAGTTGAGCTCTGGTCTCTTCTCTGCTTTGGGCTCCTCCTTCATCATCGAGAATGCCTCCTTGCTATCGGATTAATGTTAAATTGTAGCCCCCCTGTCATCACCTTGAATGCTACCCCATATTGTTATCCTGAAACGTGTGGCCACAGCAAATTGTACATTGTTATGGGTAAAAAACTATTTGCCAAACACTGAATTTCAATTTTCCTTATAAAAACATATTTTTTGCGATTTTGTTTCATATCTGAGCACCGAGGAGGATTCGCGAATCCTCCCGAGCACGAGCTTCATTTTAATTGGCTGCCAACACTCCAAACCAGGAAGTGTTGGCAGCCATCTTGTGACTTGGTAACCGAGTCACAAGAAAACAGTTAAAAAAAATGATAAAAAACAAGAATATGGGGCAGGGTAGAAACACTCAGACCCCCTAGGCCTGCTCAGGGGGTCCCACAAGGACCCCCAGGCCCAAAAAAAGCATTTTTTTTTCTAAATCAGCAGAATTCGCGCTGGGTGCGCGAATCCTGCTAAAAAGTCAAACAAAAACAAAGCACGGCTCTCGCGCTTCGTTTGTTTTAAGCCCCCGGGTGGGCCAGGTCCCGGAGGCAATTTATAATTATGGTGTGGGGGCCCGTGGGGGACTGCCATCTCCCCAGGGCCTTTTTTAAAAAAATGCGTGGGGGGGGCTCCTGCCTCCCCACGCTGCGCCGGGGACCGCCACCTACCCGGGGCTTTGCTTAAATATGGGCAGGGAGCCTTGCGGGCCCCCTAAACCTCGGGGACCGCCACCTCCCCAGGGCTCCAATCTGATTAGAGGAGTGTGGGGGGGCTCTCGCCCCCACACTGCCCCAAGGACCACCAACTCCCTGGGGCACTAATTATTTAAATACGGGGGGCGTTGCAGACCCCCGGGGACCACCACCTCCCCGGGGCTTTAAATAGTTGGGAGGGGGGGTCACGCAGGCCCTCTCCTGGAGCCCTTGATGGCCCTGGGGACCGCCACACCCCTGGGCCGGCTCCTGCAATGTCATGGGGTGCCACCCCCGGGACATTGCCGTTTGCTATGGCAGGGCGGGAGCCATAGCAAACACTGCTTTGCTTCCAAGAAGCAAAGCAGAATTGCTTTTGGGCAAGGCGAGCTGCATGTTAGCAGCTTCCCTTGCCCAAAAGCAATGCCTGCTCCCGCAGGAGGCGGGGCGCTGGCTGGGACCGCGGGGGCATTGGGGCTTCCCCGCGGTCCCCAATGTTGAGGGCCGGCCCCAGGGGATGGGGTCCCCGGGGCCCCAATAAATAGTAAGAGAAGGGGGGCCACACAGCCCCGCATCTAACAAAACCAAAAAAAGAAAAGCCGGCATTTTGTCCGGGGCCCCGCCCCCTCCCTGCACCACTCTGCAAACGCGCCCCCTGGTGCGTTCTAAGTTGGGGGATTAAGTTTCCTTCATTCCTGAGGGTCCCTGGGGGCCAACTAGCCCACCAGTACCTCCAGTAAGCCCCACACAGTGGGATTGCTGAGAGGTAGTCCGAGGCCATGCCCCTTTTTACACCACTCTGCAAACGTGCCTCTTGGCGCACTGCTGGTGGGGCGATGAGGTCCTCTTGTGTCCTGAGGACCTCAGGACACAAGTGGACTTCATCCCCCGAGCAGCAGTGCGCCAGGAGGTGCGTTTGGAGAGTGGTGGAGAAAGGGGGCATGGCCTGTGTCCACTTCTAAGGAATCCCACTGTATGGGGATTACTGGAGGTAAGAGGTAGGCTAGTTGACTTCAATTCCCATCCAAGAGCGTGCCAGGGAGCGCGTTTGCAGAGTGATGGGCAAAGGAGGCGTGGCCTGCTATGAGAACTTAGCAATCCTGCTGTGTGGGACTTACTGGAGGTACTAGGAGGGGTAGTTGGCCCCCAAGGATGTCCTTGGGGGCCAACTACCCCTCTTGTTACCTCCAGTAAATCCCACACAGTGGGATTGCTAAGACGTCTTCGGAGGCCACGCCCCCTTTCTCACTCTGCAAACGTGCCTCGTGGCAGACTACGGGATGGGGGATGAAGTCCACTTTACTCCTGAGGGACTTTGGGGACCAAGAAGCCCTCCTCGTAGCTCCTGTAAATCCTACGCAGCGGAATTCCTGAGCGCTGGTCGGAGGCCCAGCACCCTTTCTCCACCACTCTGCAAACGAGGCTACTAGTAAAAGAAGCATTTGCAATGTAATGGGTTTTGCATTTGCGAGAGTTAGAGCTATTGGCGTTGTAAATGTAAAAGTTTTTTACTAATGTTTTTTGGTGTAGAGTGAATGTACCTTGTGTGTAGTGGAATTATGTGGTATTTTGTGCAGTGAAATTATGTGAATAGAAAGTATGTGGTATTTAGTGTATAGGAATTATGTGGAGTGGGATTATGTGTTTTGGAGAGTAATTATGTGGTATTGTAGTCTGTGTTGTGGAGTGGTAACCTCAAGTTTAGTCTTCCTCGTTTCCATAGAAGCTAAACTATGAACTCAATGAGACTCAAAAAAAGAAGGAACCACTGAGGAGCACTTCTGGACCTAGTCAAAGGTATGAGCAGGGCCACTGGAATTATGTGACTGTTCGCCTGCACCAATTTTCACATAACTAAACATTTTCCGCATTTGCCAAATATTCCATCATCTGCTGCCTAATCTGCAGATTTGAACAAAAAAAGCCTTGTTTCTAGCTCAAGGGGACTCAAATGTTCTAAAAAAATGCAGCTTCACGTGTGACAGCATGGTAGAAGGCCCTTTGCAAAGCTGGAATGGTCACGTGTTACTTATTGCTAAATGTGGGTGTTAAATTGGTACTAATGGTGCACAAACCTCTGTGCCTCTCTTGCCTCTTTCTGCACCTCACTGTCTTCTTTCTGTACTTCACTTGCCTCTTTCTGCACTTCTCTTGCCCCTTTCTGCACCTCACTTGCCTCTTTCAGCACCTCTGTTGTTTTTGCTGCAGATCCCTTGCCTCTTTCTGCACCTCTCTTGCTTCTTTCTACACCTCTCTTGCCTCTTTCTGCTCCTCTCTTGCCTCTTTGTGCATTTCCCTTGCCTCTTTCTGTACCGCTTGCCACTTTCTGCTTCTCACTTGCCTCTTTCTGCACCTCACTCTCTTCCTTCTGCCCCTCTCTTGCCTCTATCTGCACTTCTCTTGCCTCTTTCTGCACTTTGAGCCTCTTTCTGTACCTCTCTTGCCTCTTTTTACACCTCACTTGCCACTTTCTGCTCTTCTCTTGCCTCTTTCTGAACCTCACTCTCTTCTTTCTGCACCTCTTTTGCCTCTTCCTGCAACTCTGTTGCTTCTTTCTGGCACTTCTCTTGCCTCTTTCTGCACCCTTCTTGTCTCTCTTTCAGCACCTCTGTTGCTTCTTTATGCACTTCTCTTCCTTCTTTCTGCACCCCTCTTGCCTCTTTCTGTACCCCTCTTGCCTCTTTGTGTACCTCTCCTACCTCTTTCTGCACCCCTCTTGCCTCTTTATGCACCTCTGTTGGTTCTTTCTGCATCCCTCTTGCCTCTTTCTGTACCCTTCCCTCTTTCTGCACCTCTTTGGCCTGTTTCTGCAACTCTCCTACCTCTTTCTGCAGTTCTCTTGCCTCATTCTGCACCTCACTTGCCTCTTTCTGCACTGCTATTGCCTCTTTCTATACCTCTCTTGCTTCTTTCTGCACCCCTGTTGACTCTTTCTGCACCCGTTGTCTCTTTTTGCACCTCTGTTGCTTCTTTCCGCACTTCTCTTGCTCTTTCTGTACCCTTCGCGCCTCCTCCAGCACCTCTGTTGCTTCTTTCTGCACTTCTCTGGCTTCTTTCTGCACCTCTCTTGCTTCTATCTGCACCCTTCTTTGCATCCCTCTTGCCTCTTTCTGCACTTCTCTTGCCATTTTCTGTACCTCTCTTGCCTCTTTCTGCACCTCACTTGCCTCTTTCTGCACTTCTTTTGCTTCTGTCCACACCTCTGTTGTTTCTTTCAGCAATTCTCTTGCCTCTTTCTGTGCTTGTTTCTGCACCTTTCTTGCCTCTTTTTGCACCCCTCTTTTCTCTTTTTGCACCTCTCTTGCGTCTTTCTGCACACCTCTTCCCTCTTTCTGCACCTCTGTTGCTTTTTTCTGCACTTCTCTTGCTCTTTCTGCACCCTTCCTGCCTCTTTCAGCACCTCTGTTGCTTCTTTCTGCACTGCTCTTCCTTCTTTATGGAACCCCTCCTGCCTCTTTCTGTACTTGTCTTGCCTCTTTGTGCACCTCTCCTACCTTTTTCTGCACCCCTCTTGCCTCTTTTTGTACCTCTGTTGGTTCTTTCTGCACTGCACTTGCTTCTTTATGCACCTTACTTGCCTCTTTCTGCACTTCTATTGCTTCTTTCTATACCTCTGTTGCTTCTTTCAGCAATTCTTTTGCCTCTTTCTGCACTTCTCTTCCTTCTTTCTGTACCCCTCCTGCCTTTCAGTACCTTTATTGCCTCTTTGTGCACCTCTCCTACCTCTATCTGCACCCGTCTTGCCTCTTTTTGGACCTCTGCTGGTTCCTTCTGCACTGCTCTTGCTTCTTTCTGCACCTCACTTGCCTCTTTCTGCACTTCTCTTGCTTCTTTCTACACCTCTGTTGCTTCTTTCAGCAATTCTCTTGCCTCTTTCTGCACTTCTCTTGCTTGTTTCTGCAATTCACTTGCGTCTTTCTGCACCTCTGTTGCCTCTTTCTGCACCTCTTTTGCCTCTTTTTGCACCCGTTCCCTCTTTCTGCACCTTTCCTGCCTGTTTCTGCACCTCTCTTGCTCCTTTCTGTACCTCAGTACCAGGGATTTCTAACTATAACGTCCCTGAAACCTATGGTTTTTTCAGTGAATTTCAAAGGTTTTTTAAATGCTAATTTCTAACTATAACGTCCCTGAAACCTATGGTTTTTTCAGTGAATATATATATATATATATATATATATATTTCATGCATGACATGATCCTCTGCATGTGGTCAGCTGTACCAGTTTTGAAACATGAAGTCTCTGGTTAAGTTCTGACAAGAGGAAGGTGCTGACTTGTCTGGCTCTCACCAGGTTCTGTCACCCAGAATCCCTTGCAAACCTCAAACTTTGTCAAAAAACCCACATTTTCCTCACATTTTTGTGGTGGAAAGTTCTGGAATCTGAGTGGATCAACAAAATTCCACCCACCCCGCATTCCTCAAAGTCTTCCGAGAAAAATGGTACCTCACTTGTGTGGGCAGGCCTAGTGCCCGCAACAGGAAACGGCCCAAAACGCAACGTGGACACACCACATTTTCACAGTGAAAACTGACCTTTTTTTTGAAGTGCCTAGCTGTAGATTTTGAATCCTAGCTCTGCCGGCACTTAGGGAAACCTAGCATACCTATACATTTTTGAAAACTAGACACCCAGGGGAATCCAGGATGGGGTGACTTGTCTGGCTCTCACCAGGTTCGGTTACCCAGATTCCCTTGCAAACCTCAAACTTTGTAAAAAAAACACATTTTCCTCACATTTCTGTGTGGGACAGTTCTGGAATCTGCATGGATTCACATATTTCCCACCACCAAGCGTTCCTTCAGGTCTCCCAATAAAAATGGTACCTCACTTGCGTGGGTGGGTCAAGTACCCAAGTGAGGTATCATTTTACTCGGGAGACTGAGGGGAACGCTGTGGGGCAGATCATTTGCGCCGGCACAGTGATTCCACACAAAAATATGTGGAAAATGTGTTTTTTTCAGCTAAATATGAGGTTTGCAGGGGGTTCTGGGTAGGAAAACGTTGGGGGATCCATGCAAGTCATACCTCGCTGGACTCCCCCGGGTGTCTAGCTTTCAAAAATGTGTTGGTTTGGGAGTTTCCCAGGATGGCCGCCGAGCCCGGGGCCAAAAACCCAGGTGACCCCCTTGCAAAACCAGGTTGTTTTGTGATAGGTAATTTTGATGACTCCTCAATACTTTTTGGGCCCTTGCCTGTCATGGGTACTTGACCCACCCACGCGAGTGAGGTACCATTTTTATCGGGAGACCTGGGGGAACTCTGGGTGGTAGGAAATTTATGGATCCATGCCGATTTCTGAACTTTCCCACACAGAAGTTTGAGAAACATTTGATTTTTTCAGCTACATTTGAGGTTTGCAGGGGATTCTGGGTAGGAAAACATTGGGGGGCCCACACAAGCCATGCCTCCATCTGCCTCCTGGGGGGGCAGAAAGTCTTATGCCTTCTTTTGGGGGGTAGGGTGGGGGCATTGGCATGCCCATTCTGGGCAGCCCCCACCCCTGGCATATGAAAACATATCCCTGGTGCCTAGGGTGCTTTCTGCCCCCCCCGGGGGGGCAGAAATGCTGTCTGGCATAATTTTGTAGGGGGGAGCAAAGGCCCTTGCCCAAGGGGCCGCTCCCCCCTCCCTGGTGGCTACTGGGTGGATCCCTGCTTGGGGATCGCCCTCCTGGGGCAATCCCCAAGCAGGGATCCACTAAGGAAGGGTACCATTGGAAAGGGGAGATTCTCCCCTTTCCAACGATACCTCTCCCATGTTTTTCGGAGTTTGGGGGGCTGAGATAGCCCCACAAGCACCGAAACTGTGAAACTGAAACCAAGTTTCAGTTTCATTTTCATTGTAATGACGACAGCACGCCATGCGCGTGATCGTCATTACAATGAAAACACAAACCATTCTTTGGGAGGTTGGGGAATCTCTTCCCCACCTCCCAAAGCAAAAGAATAAAAATGGGAAATCTCTCTGCTGTTTACAGCAGGTGGGATTTTTTTAAAGTGTGCTCATGACGGAATGGTTCCGTCATGAGCACACTGGCACTTATGCTCATGACGGAACCATTCCATCATGAGCATAGAAGGGGTTAGTGAAGTTGTTATTGAGTCAGTTAGCCAATAGGCTGATTGGCTCAATAGTAAGTTCTACCTTTTAATATATGTGTAAATCCACACTTTAATAGAGTCCTGCCGTATTGGTGGCACTTGTCGTAGAAATACTTTTTTTCGGCCAAGGGCCATAAAAGTTTCACACATAAAAAGTTTTTCCAGTTGCCTATGCTCAGCATATTGTATATACATATTGCACACTTGTTAGATGTGAGCTTAAATTCATCAAGCAATGTATAAAATCCATGGTAAAATCATCATTAGTCGCAAATTAGAAACAATATTTACAAATCGTTAAGTAATTCAGTGCATCCCGCTGTTGTATATGTTTAAAATCGGCTGATAGTCTATATAATACAATTAAAATAGCAAATTGGTATAAAAAATTCAAGTGCTAGTCCAAATAAAGTGCATTGTTCATTGCAGCATCACAGATTTAGTCCCATTTTGTTTCTTACAATCCCCACTGCAAACAAATATCGGGATAGGGCAAATATTACGTATGGTGCAGTACTGGCTGTTAACACCCTTAGTGCATCTTGGTGCTTCCTGAATCCCAGGGTATTGCACAGTGGCGTATCCATTTCCTCCTTGCCCGAGTATACTCTGTACAGAAAAATAAGATGTGCGCTATGTTTTCAATTGGCCTTGAGGTGCATAGAGGACATAAAGTGCAAGTGCTGTCTCCCTCCGTCCCCCAATTTGCTGTGTAACTCTTGATCTGCAAAGTAGCATATCTTAATTTTAGGTACAGAATGAAAAAATTCCTAATTAACGTAAAGGAAAGTTTCAATTCTATTAAGGACACGGAGGCGAGGATTAGGCTTTAGCTCTCTTCACTTTAATAACATAAGTTTACTCCAGCAGCCATTTTAAGTTTACAGAAGAAAAAATACTAAAACTACGTCTCCCATGAACACCAGGGAGTGACATCAACATGTTCCATCCAATAGCATTACAGTCCAACATATAACATCTTGTAAGGACCCTCCATATTCCTCTTTCTTCCTGCGACAGTCGTCAATCATTATTCTTATTGTTCCTGTTTGTTAGACTCAGCCCCTGTAACAAAAGGGAGACTCATTACTTGCTACGGTAATGAAAACCTAAATCATAAAACAACAAGGTTCCAAATTAGCACAGCGTGATCATAAAGCAAAATACAGTTCACATCTTAATTCAAAAGCACACAGACTTTACATCCAAAACATTCCGTAATGATAACAACTCATCCTTAGACCAGGGAACGGGAGAATTTCTTCCCAAGAATTTCCAGGGTGGGCTAATCCTCGCCTCCGTGTCCTTAATAGAATTGAAACTTTCCTTTACGTTAGTTAGGAAATTTTTCATTCTATGTCAGGACCCGGAGGCGAGGATTAGGCTAGTTTAAATCTTATCCACCACCACGCTTGCCAGAGAGGGAACTGGTCTGAAATAAAAAGTCTTGAAGGTGGAGTCATTTGACCAATCTGCCGCGTTGAGGATATCCTCAAGACGGGCTCCTAGACAGAACGCCTTTGAGGCCATGGCCCCTCTGACTGAGTGGGTTCCAAAACGGGAAGTGTCAATCCCTGCCTCTTGCATGACCCACCTGACCCATCTGGCAATCGTAGGGGACGAAACCGCTTTGTGAGGTTTGGTAAGTGCTATGAGGAGTTGTTTCTCTCCATGAGGACGGAGTTCCTCCGTCATAACCTCATAGGCCTTAATAGTGTGGACCACACAATTTATGATTGCCTCATAAAGCTGGGTAAGAAACAGATGTAGAATTAGACTTTGTTCTACGAGAAATGTGAAACAAAACCCCTTCCGGGGTAAATACTCTACCTGTTATATCCAGGGCTCGGACATCCGAAACCCTGCGACAGGATAGCAGACATAGGAGCATTGCCAATTTTGCTGACGATTGCTTCCTGGACAGATACTTATTATGGGGCCAAGACTGAAATAATTCCAAAACCTTATTAACATCCCACAAGGATGTATACTTGGGTTCAGGAGGGACCGAAAGACTAATCCCCCTCAACAGTTTCCTGACCAACGGATGTTCTCCAACCGGCTGAATATCCACATGAAAATGACCTGCTGAGATCACTGACCTGTACGTATTGATAGATTGATAAGCGAAACCTTGGGAAGCCAGATCTGCCAAGAAATTCATCACTTGGACAACATCTGCCCCCAAGAGATCAGTCTGGTGTTTATGACACCAACATAACCATCGCGACCAGGCGTAATTGTATCGTCTGTTCGTAGCATCTGCCCAGGCCTTAGCAAGCAAGGAGGAAGCTTCTGCCGAAAGGCCTGGGACTTGCCAGCGTCGCCTGTAACCCTCCAGGCCATGAGATGAAGAGACCCGGCTAGGACCAGCGGGTGAGGATTGTCTTGAGGATCTCGCAGAAGAGTCAGATACTGGGGTAGAGGGATTGGAAAATCCCAAGAAAGTTCCATCATCACTGGAAACCAGACTTGAGATCTCCCAACTGGGGTTATAACCACCACCTCCGCCTTCTCCCTGCGTACCTGGGCCGTCAATCTGGTAATCATGGCGAAGGGGGGAAACGCATACGGTTGATCCTTGCTCCAATCCTGTAGGAAGGCATCCAAGGCTGTCGCCTGTGGATCCGGCCTCCAGCTGCAATACCTGTTGAGTTGGAAATCCAACCGGGATGCAAATAGATCTATGGAGAAGGGACCCCACTTTTCCTGTATTTGCCGAAATATTTGTGGATCCAATTTCCACAGGCTGACATCCCTCCAGTGGCGGGAGTGCCAGTCGGCTACCTGATTGGAACTCCCAGGAAGGTGTTCCGCAGACAAGGAAATCTGATTCGTTAGGCAATATTCCCAAAGGGTTCGAGCTAGACCCGACAATGTCTTCGATCTCGTCCCTCCTAGGTGATTGCCGTAGCGTACTGCCGCTACATTGTCCATTTTGAGAAGAACGGAGCACTTCACCTGTTCCTTTGTCCAACAACGGATCGCAAAGGAACCCGCCATCAACTCCAAGCAGTTGATGTGCAAAGATCGTTCGACGGCAGACCATTTTCCGCCTGTGGAGAAATCCCCACAACGCGCGCCCCATCCGGAGCCGCTGGCGTCTGATTCGATAATGAGGTTGGGTTGAGATCCGAAGATCGCTCTGCCATTCCAGGCTTCCATGTGGCCTAGTCACCAACCCATCTCCTCTTTCGCCTCGGTTAATAGAGGTATCATCTGCGAGTATGACAGACCCTTTCGAAGGTGATTATTTTCAATCGCTGCAGAACCCTGTAGTGAAAGAGGCCCGGAAAAATTGCCTGGATAGAGGATGACAGAAGTCCCACTATCCATGCCAACTGTCGAAGCAACTTCTGATTCCTTAAGATTGTCCTCCACAATTCGTGACGAATTTTGGATAGTTTCCTCGGTGGTAGACTGAGCGTTGCTTCGGTTGCATTCACCACGAAACCCAAAAACTCCATCGTTTGGGAAGGGATCAGAGCTGACTTGTTCTCGTTGATCACGAACCCCAAAGACTCCAGCAGATCTACTGCTGTCTGTACGTGTTTGGAAAGTCGAATCGGGCATTGGTCCATAAACAGGACGTCATCGAAATAGACGATAAGTCTCATCCCCTGAGCCCGCAAATGTTCGATAACTGGTTTCATCAGCTTGGTGAAACACCAAGGAGCCGAGGAAAGGCCGATTGGAAGGGCAGTGAACTCGAAAATGTGGGTCTCCCAGCAAAATTGTAGAAACCGCCGGTGTGGGGGAAAAATGGGTACCGCCAGATAGGCGTCCTTCAAGGATCACTGACAGAATATAGAATGCCAAAATATCGACCTGCCAAAATATCGTGGATAAAATATAGAATGCCAAAATATCGAATTCCTATCTACAAACAGGTAAGTACAAAAATATCGAATCCAAAATATCGTTGTAAATAATATAGTTTGTTAAAATATCGCATTTTTTAAATGTCTTAAAAGTAATGTAAAATTTATGAAATAATAAATATAATTAACTAAAACATACTTAAAAATACTTAAATAACCTTAAAATTAATAAATAATTAATGTAAGTTATAAAAAAATAAACATACATTTTTATTTTTTAATACATATATATATTAACTTAATATTAATAAAAAATATTCAATATTTTTAGCGTAGGATAGCGGGAGGGTAAAATTTACTATTATCACTCCAGAGAGTGCAACAGTAAGGAAAGCGTTGGATAGCGTAGGGGTAAAATTACTATTTCCACTCCAGTGAGTGCAACAGTAGGGAAAGCGTTGGATAGCGTAGGGGTAAAAATTACTATTCCCACTCCAGAGAGTGCAACAGTAAGGAAAGCGTTGGATAGCGTAGGGGTAAAAATTACTATTCCCACTCCAGTGAGTGGAACAGTAGGTAAAGCGTTGGATAGCGTAGGGGTAAAAATTACTATTCCCACTCCAGTGAGTGCAACAGTAGGGAAAGCGTTGGATAGCGTAGGGGTAAAAATTACTTTTCCCACTCCAGAGAGTGCAACAGTAGGGAAAGCGTTGGATAGCGGAAGGGTAAAAATTACTATTCCCACTCCAGTGAGTGCAACAGTAGGGAAAGCGTTGGATAGCGGGAGGGTAAAAATTACTATTCCCACTCCAGTGAGTGCAACAGTAGGGAAAGCGTTGGATAGCTGGAGGGTAAAAACTACTATTCCCACTCCAGTAAGTGCAACAGTAGGGAAAGAATTGGATAGCGTAGGGGTAAAAATTACTATTCCCACTCCAGAGAGTGCTACAGTAGGGAAAGCGTTGGATAGCGGAGGGGTAAAAATTACTATTCCCACTCCAGTGAGTGCAACAGTAGGGAAAGCATTGGATAGCGCAGGGGTAAAAATTACTATTCCCACTCCAGTGAGGGCAACAGTAGGGAAAGCGTTGGATAGCGTAGGGGTAACAATTACTATTCCCACTCCAGTGAGTGCAACAGTAGGGAAAGTAATGATTTAATATTGAAATAAAAATAAATTAATTATCAATACCAATAAAAAATTAATTAAAATTAATTACCAATTATAAAATATTAAATAATTAATTAATTATAAATACCAATAAATATTATTTATTAAAAATTAATTACCTATTAATAATTAACAACCAATTAATTTTCAATACCAAAAATGTAACAAGTAATAAAAAAATACCAATTAATATTTAATTAACAATATATTAATTATCAAAACACAAAAATAATTTCATTAATTACTTAATTACAATTAAATTACTTCCCACCCTATTCCCCTATAAACCCACAACCCGCTACGAATAATAAATTAATACAATTAACATAATTATCAATTTATCAATTAATACAAATTAATTGCCAATTAATAAAAATTAATTACCAATTAATAATTAATTAACAATAAATTAATTATCAATACAAATAAATTAAAATAAATATTTACTTAATTACAATTAAAATACTTCCCACCCTATTCCCCTATAAACCCACAACCCGCTACAGAACTAAAACGCACAATTAAATTAAAAATAATTAATAATTCCTAAAAATTAATATTTAATTTACTATAATTAAATTACTTCCCACCCTATTCCCCTATAAACCCACAACCCGCTACGGAATTAAATTACGCAAAAATTAAATAACATAAAATTCATTACTTTAAAAAATTAAACATACATTACAAAAATAATATACACTTTTAACACATATACTAACATAGAAAACACTTTAAAAAAATCGATATTATTAAAAATTCGATATATTTTAATGCCTATATTATGTACTTCGATATTTTGACAGTCGATATTACTTACCTGCATTTCGATATTTTTAACCACTATATTATGTCCATTCGATATTATGTCCATTTTGACTTCGATTTTCTGTCCATTCTATATTTGTTTTCGATATTTTGTCTAGTTACCGTCCTTCAAATCTAGGCGGACCATCCAATCGGAAACTTGAAGCAGGTCTCGCAGGAGGTGAATACCCTCCATTTTGAAATGCCGATAGAGAAGCCAAGAGTTGAACTCTTTGAGGTTGATGACCGTGCGTTGACCCCCGTCTCTCTTTTCCACTAGGAAAATATTGCTGATAAAACCCTGAGGGTGAATCACGGAACGAGCCATTGCCCCTTTCCGCAGAAGGTTGTCCACCTCCTGACTCACCATCGCTCTCTGCTTGGGAGGAAAAATCAGGGGGTGGGCGAATGGGGTTGGGCCGGGGTCCCGTAAAACTCGATGTGGAAACCCTCTATCGTCTGTAAAACCCATGCGTCTGAGGATAGCTTCCTCCAATTCGATTGAAAACGGGCCAACCGCCCCCCGATGGAGATCCCTATAGAATCTTGAATGCTCACCTTGATTGGCGTTGAAGTTGCCTCTTTGGCCGCCTCTGCCTCCCCGACGACGGGGCTAGGACTTCGTTTGGTAGAAATTTCCGAATTTCCCTGGATCCTGCCATAGGCCACGTCTGGAGTCTCTGCCCTTGGAGGCTGTTTGGAATGGGCGGCCGGACGAGCGCCCCTACCTCGTCCAGCTGAGACAAAAACACGGGGGTGAAAATTCTTTTGATCGAGGATTGCGCCCTGTCCAAAGAATTGAAGGTGTTAACGAATTTGCCCAATTCTTTGATAAATGGGTACCCAAATAAATTTCCCTGGGCTACTGTCCCCGCCTCCGATGTGGAGAGTTCCCCTAGCTTAGGGTCGATCTTAATGAGTAGTGACCTCCTCCTTTCTGTGGATATCGCACAGTTTGCGTTCCCCAGAAAACTTATAGCACGGTGGGCCTAACTGGACAGCATCTCTGGGGATATGAGGGAGCCGGAGGCCTTGGCATCCTCCGCCATATCCATGATTTTTGCCAGGGGTCTGGCGACATCCAGTAGTTTATCCTGGCATGAACGCCAGGAACGATCGATCCCTTTTTTGGGATCGCGTACGAATTTAGCAAGGAAAGTGGCCATCTTGGGGTCTATCTCCGGCATCGTGGCCACCTTTCCTTCGAGGGCAGGACGGGGCACTCTGCCTTGAGGCAGCCCCTCACTTCCTTATCCAACGGCTCCCTAAGCTGACTGGACATATAGGCCACCACTTTAGGAGCTGGACACCACTCTGCTGACCTAGGGTGCAGGAGGTCATCTGGATTTAGCAAATCTCCTTGATTGACTAAGGCGGAGTCCGCAGGGAGGTCTGACCCTCCCAAGGACGTGGCCGTCGGGCGCCATGGTCTAGAACCATCTCCCTCTTTGTCCGAGTTATTAGGTGAGTCATCCCCATCTCCTAAATCTGTCTGCGGCGGTGAGAGTGGAGCCACCCCCGAAAGACCTGGTGTCTGGGCGTCTAGGATGGGTTGGGCATCCAGAAAAGCCTTCGTAAGGCATGCAAATGCATCCAAATCAATCCCAGGGTCATCAGTGCGCTTACGTTTTTCCACACTTTGGGGAGGGACGCATGGTGGAGTAGCCGCCTGTCCAGGAGGTGGGGGGGCCAGGGGCCCAGTAGGGTCTTCCCTCGCTTTGAGGGGTTGCTGACACTGCACCTGGAGTGCCGCTATTCTCTTCTCCAGTGGGGCCACCACCTGCGTCACCGCCTTAAGTATGGAGGCATCCATGACCTCACAAAATTGGTTGTCAATAGGGAGGTAGGTAACTTCGTCTTCCTCCATATAGTCCCCAACTTCCTCGTACTCCATGAGGGTTAATAGTAAGTAAGGGGAGGTTTCCCACATAGGTTGAGGGATTTAGTGTCTGAAAGACCAATAAAATACTGCAAGTCTTATAGACCAGAAATGTAGGGACTGTCCCCTATATATATATTTTTTTTTTTCGTCTTTTATTAGTTTTTTTATGCATAACAAGAGAAAATTCAACACAGCAGTTACCAAGTGGTAGGCATAATAAGGCATCACATTGGAGGCAGGTGGCATCGTATATGCTGATGGTCCAAGGTAGGCGGGCTATAAAGGTTAATGGGCAGGGCTTGACAAAGGAATGCATGGCCAGGGATTTGGCGCATCTGGCGCAACAGGAGTCGGACCAGGTGTGCGCGATCGTTGCCCTAGTGGCATTGAAATTCAGGCAACATATGCCATGGGGACATCTATGGCTGTGTTAGCCTGGCGTTCATTGTTGCAGAGCCAAGGGGATCTCAGGTAGTGAAGTATGTCGGGTGGTGTCAAATGTCGTGCTCAGATGGCTCTGGAATATTAGGCATGAGTAATGCGGCCAGGTGTCATGTTGGGCGCTCCTCAGGATGTCCGTTGAGGTCGCCACAGTTACACGTGGGCCCGGAGACCTGGATTAGAAGCAGTATCACGTTAGGGGCTTGCCCCGGCATAGCGTGTGCCAACCATTTTTCCCCATTTTGGGACCATCGGAACCCAGTGGTGCCCATGGTGTTTGTGATTAGGTTTTCTAAAGAAGCTTTAGGACTGCTGGCCTGTATGAGAAGAAGAGGGGAAGGAGAAAGAAAAGAAAAAGATAGAAGAGAGACAGATATAAAGAAATAGGGAAAGGTGAAGGAAAAGATTGGGAGAGGGGCACTATGCTGCGTCTCCCGGGTCGGGGGGTAGCTCGGGGAGAGAAGGGAGGAAGGGGGAGCCCCATGTACCATGGGTTTGTGACCTTAGTGTGAGAAGTGTCAAGTGAGGTAGGGGTCCCTCCCTTTTCAGCCTGTGTCGTCTTCGTAGGTTTCCCCTCTTGGGAGTATAGGATCATCAAAGAGTTGAAGGGCTCTCAAGCGGGGGGGATGGATTGAGCGTGTTCCAACCGCGAAAGGTGCAGGACCAAGGGTTGCCAGGTGTGTTGAAATTTAGCATCAGTGTGTGCCAACCTGTGGGACAGGAGTTCCATCGCCATGGTATGCCAGAGACGTGTGAGCCATACCGAAGGTGGAGGAGTATAGGCCTTTTTCCAGTGTAGCGCAATGACCTGTTTTGCAGCAGCGAGCATGTGAAAGATCAAGCGCCAGTCCATGTGTGTCATTGCTTTAAGAGATGTTGGTCGAAGACCCAAAATGACTATCCCTGGGTCGTTAGGTAGGGGAAACCCCACCACTTCCCCAACGTGATTCAGTATCTCCTTCCAGAACGGGAGAATGAGTGGGCATGTCCACCAAATGTGCAGGAAGGAGCCCTGGGCTGCCAGGCATCGCCAGCAGAGAGGGGCGAAGCCAGGGAACATCTTCTGGAGTCTAAGGGGAATATAGTACCAGCGAGTCATGATTTTATATGCTGATTCCTGCTGTGTTATGCTTTTAAAAATACGCTGGATATCCCTCCACAGCTGTTCCCATTGATCAGGGAGGATATCATTCTCAAGGTCCAGCTGCCACTGTCGTTGGTAGGTATGTGGAGGCACTGCGTGTGAGTGTTGGAGAACCTTATAAGTCCTGGAAATCAACCCTCGGGTTCCGTCGAAAGAGCGGACTAGTGATTCAAAGGGCGTAAGCCGGCGCGTGGCACCTTCTGTGTATGAAGGGGCTCGGAGCCAGTGGCGAATTTGAAAGTATTCTAGGTGCGCGGTTCTGGGGAGATTAAAGTATTCCTTGCATTGATCGAATGGTTTGAACGTTCCCTCCGCAAACAGTTGCTCTATGATACAGCATTCACCAGCCGTCCACGCCGGAAAGGATGAGGGGTGGAGAGCCGGGGGAAAGTCCAAGTTAAGCGCCAAGGGTGTGAGAGGGGAGGGAAATGTGGTAAGGCCTCGGGACACCATGATTCTATCCCAGATCTCCAATACCGTCCTCGTGGGAGTAGCGATATAGGCACTGTGATGCCTGGCGTTCCTCCGCAACCAGGCCAAGTCCCATAGCGGGCGGCAGGCCACAGCCCTATCCATGTGAAACCAGTGTTTTTCACTTGCACGAACCGACCATTCCGATATATAGCGTAGGTGTGTCGCCCAGTAGTAGACGAGTAGGTCGGGGCAAGCCAGCCCTCCCCGGTCTCGCAGTAGCATTAGAACTCTGGTGGAGAGGCGCGACCCTCCCCCACCCCAGATAAATGCGACTATCTCCCTCTGAAGGCCTAGGATATCCCTATGGGGAATCGGTGTGGGTAGTGCCTGAAAGAGATACAGGACTTTCGGGAGGATTGACATTTTAATTGCATTAAGGCGACCCAGCCAAGAGATGGGGAGTGACTTCCAACGACGGAGTTCAGCTCGTATTGAAGCTCTACAGGTCGGCCAATTTGCTTGCGTCCATCTATCTAGATCAGCCGTAACGTTAATACCGAGGTAGCGAATTGAGAGTGGGGCCCATTGGAAAGGATTAACATCTCTCAAGTCCTCCAGTTGTTGAGGGAGGAGAGTAAGGTTGAGTGCATGTGATTTAGGGAAATTGATGTTAAGACCTGACACCAGCTCAAATTGGGCGAGTACATCTAGAAGTGCTGGGAGAGATGTCGCAGGGTCTGTGAGCGTTAGGAGGAGATCATCGGCGAAGAGGGCGATCTTGTGGTCGACCCCCCCCATTCGGATGCCCCGGATGTCCTCCGACTGCCGGACGGCAATCGCCAGAGGCTCCACCGCGAGTGCAAAAAGGAGCGGTGAGAGCGGGCACCCCTGGCGTGTGCCCCTGTGAATGGAGAAGGAGGGAGTCAGGAGACCATTGATGCGGATACGTGCGGTGGGCGCCGCATATGGGGCCATAATACGGGTGATCATAAGCGGTCCGAGGCCCCGATCAAAGGCCTTTTCGGCGTCAAGGGAGAGAAGGAAGGCAGGTATATGTCGGCGGGAGGCCTTTTGCACCAGATGGGCCACGCGGCGAATATTATCCGCTCCCTGTCGCTCTTGTATGAAGCCTACCTGGTCAGGCTCAATGAAGCCTGGGAGAAGAGGAGCCAGATGTTGTGCTAGGATTTTAGTGTATAGCTTAGCATCCACATTTAATAGGGAGATTGGCCTATACGAGGCACATGCGGTGGGATCCTTTCCTGGTTTAGGGATGAGTGCGATCTCTGCCTCGGCCATCGTCGGGGCCACAGATCCAGTCTCCGCAAAGGAGTTAAAGAGACGCACCAGAGGGGCCTGGATCTCCGAAAGAAAGAGGCGGTAAAATGCCAGCGTTAGGCATCGGGGCCTGGCGATTTCCCCATTGGCATGCTCTTCAAAGCTTTTTGAAGCTCAATTGCCGTGATGGGTTCTTCTAGCTGCTGTTTATAAAAGGAGGTTATTGGCGTCCAGGAGCAAGCGGTCAGAAAGGAATACATATGCTTAGACATCACTAGCAATAGCAAACAAGTTTGCTCTCTGCACACTCTCTATCATCCACCAGGTGATAACCTCACCTTCGAGCATTTCATGGACATAGTCTCTACTAATGCCGGACATCAAAATACCCAAATATTTCTCGGAGACCTCAATCTCCATTGGAATGACCCCAATGACTCAGCGGTCAATAGCCTCAAAAACTTCCTCTCGGACCTCGACCTCACCCAAATCTGCAACAGCTCCACACATGATAAAGGAGCAACCCTTGACTTAGTCATCTCTAAAGCAGATTCCATTCAGCTAGATACGATCCATCCATGTGATTGGTCCGACCATCATATCATCACCTTCTTCATCAATGAAACAGTCAAACTTAATTCTGCTCAACCCACAAGATCTAAAGTATGGAAGAGAGATCTGAGAAACATTGTTTCTAACATTAGCACAACCTCCAGCTCCAACATCCTTCTTCCCCCAGAAGGACTATCTGATGTTCAAGATCTCACCAACCACTACTTCAATTCCATGAACATGATACTAAACGAGGTCGCCCCCCTACAACTAAAGAGAGTCTCCACAAAAGACTCAAAACCCTGGTACGATGGAAGTCTCAATGAGGACAGACGATCCTTAAGACTAATTGAACGTAGATGGCGATCTGCCCCATCCGCCAACCACCATACTACAGAAAGATCCGACGATCTAAAGCAGACTTTTTCAGTTCTCAGTTAGACCAGGCCAAGAATCGTCCCCAAAAACTTTTCGAGCTAATCAAAACACAATCTAAGGATGCACCTCACCTCCCCCAAGCTAACTTAGGCTCACTAACCAACTGTGAAGAGTTTGCCTCCTTCTTCACTCTGAAGACCGAAAACATAAAGAAGGACCTACTCAACGATTTAATCATACATACTGACACACACATTGACTCTTCATCATCCCTTCTAGGAGCCCCACACTGGAGCTTACCAAAGTTCGACCTAAAAAATAATGCATCTTGGTCATCCTTCAATACTTACAATGAAGAAACTATACTCAAAATGCTCACGGCTCTGAATCCTGCCAATCACTTCACTGACCCTCTCCCAGCAAACTGCATAAAAGACTTCATCCCGCTGCTACTGCCTCTTTGGACCAAGATTATAAATAGCTCCCTCCTTCAAGGAACCATCCCTGATATCCTTAAATCCGGGCAGGTATCCCCCATCCCAAAGAAGCCAACGGTTGACCCCGCGGACTTAAATAACTACCGCCCAATATCCAACATCCCTACCCTGGCCAAACTCTTAGAAAAATGTGTACACCTCCAGCTTGTAAGACACATAGACCATTTCAACCTGCTCAACAAATTCCAATCAGGTTTCCGTGCAGGACACAGCACTGAATCAGCCATGACCCACATAATTGACGATGCTCTACAAATCCTAGACCAGAACGAAGCCTACTTACTTATCCTGCTCGACCTTTCCTCTGCCTTTGATACCGTCAAACACGACAACCTGCTAGACCTTCTGAAACACAGAATGGGACTATCTGGATCAGTTCTAAACTGGTTTACCTCGTTCCTCCAAAACAGATCGCAACGATTCAAGGTTAAGCATTCCCTGTCCAAACCCGTACCAGTCACCTTAGGAGTCCCACAAGGATCATCCCTCTCTCCGACACTTTTCAATCTATTCATGGAACCACTCACTGAAATTCTTAACTCTTCTAACGTACAATACCATATGTACGCAGACGATACACAACTATACCTAAAGATCCATTCACTAGAAGACATCAAATCTCTCAACACAACTCTCGGAAAAACTCAGACCTGGCTGGCCGAAAACCATCTAAAACTGAATACCCTCAAAACCGAATTCCTCCTAATCGCTCCTCCCGCCCAAGTACCCATAATTCAAGATTGGATCAAACACCTAACAGCACTCAACTGCCAACCTCTTATCGTTGACTCTGCGAAATCGCTGGGAGTAACGCTGGACAGAAATCTCAACATGCAGAAACACATCAGCACCGCAACAAAAGGAGCAAACTTTCAGATGAATACTTTGAGAAAACTTAAACCTTTCCTGCCTGAAAAGGACTTCAAACTGGCAGTACAAGCTCTAGTTATCCCAAGATTGGAATATGGGAGTGTCTCTCTCTGCAGACTTCCCAGATCCTCAACGGCACCTCTTAGAGCCTCAATCAACGCAGCAGCTAGACTTATTACTGGCTCCAAAAGAAGCTCCCACATATCCCCGGACCTAAGATCCCTTAACTGGTTACCCTTCGAAGCCAGAATTCAACTAAAAATAACATGCATGACGCATAAAGCCATTCATCACAACACTCCCAGCTATCTGGCACAGAAACTGGTACCTTCATGTGGCAACAGAGCTTCCAGAAGTGCCGCTCACACAAGGCACAAAGATTCAACAAGAAGAAAACATACAACCGAGCCTTCTCTGGGATGGCGCCCAGGATCTGGAATGCTTTTCCCCCAGAAACTAGACTTAATCCCTCTACTGCATCCTTCAAAAAGAAGTGAAATCCCTTCTCATGTCTAAGTTCACTTGAGCATGGGTTACTGTGATTATACGACTCTACTCTTGATCTATATGGAACTATATGTTATTTACTACTTCTCTATGTATCTTTGATATTGTGATAATACTATGCTTGAATTGTATGGGACTATATGTTATTTACCATATGCCTATGTTTCTTCGATATGTTGATTCTACTATCCGTGATTTTTATGAAACTATATGTTATTTACCATATGCCTATGTATCTGCGATATTTACCTTATAAAGCGCTCTGATACCCGCACGGGTCTTGTTCGCGCTATATAAAACCTTCAAATAAATAAATAAATAAATCTATCTGATCCACGCAAGTATCTCCCTTGCTATATAGGGTAGAAAAGAACCTGCTAAATTCCACCTGCTTAGCTCGTTCTGAGATGGCCCATTCTCCTCCCGGCAAGGAAATCTTAGAGATGTGGCCACGGGAGATTTGGAGACGGAGGCGACGCGCTAGCATGGGACCCACCTTATTACTCCCTCCATAAAATTTTTGTTTGAGGGCCAGAAGGGAGTGTTCCGCTTTATTCACTCGAAGAACTTTAAGCTGGCGCCGAAGTGATGCAAGCTCCCTTCGCGTTGGGAGGGAAGGCGTCCGATGGCTTTGTCGTTCTAATTCTTTAATATCGCGAGTGAGTTTATCTTCCATCAGGCGGGATTCCCGCCTGCGGGCTATAGAAATAGAGGTAATGGTGCCCCGGATCGTGGCCTTAAAAGCATCCCACTGGATATGTATGGGGGTTTCCGGAAGATCATTAGTGGTAAAATAGGATTGTATGGCCTGTCTCAGTTCCGCTACATCTACTGGGTCGTGGAGGACGTGGGAGGGAAGGCGCCATCTGGGAGCAGAGCTCGGTTGTCTGCCCACAGCGGATAGGGTGATTTCTAGGCGCGCATGGTCGGAGATGGATATGTCCGAAATCTCCGCAGATTCCAAGGAGCGAATGAGCGATTGGGATATAAAGAAGTAATCGATACGAGAGTAGGAGCGGTGAACATGTGAATAAAAAGTATAGTCCCGTGTTTCCGGTTCCCGATAGCGCCAAGCATGTATGAGGCCCAGAGCTTCTATATCGTGTTTAAGTATTGCAGACATAGCCCCTGTTCCCTGGAAAGTCGAGGTAGTGCGGTCCAGGCCAGGGTCCCATACTAAATTGAGATCGCCCCCAAAAATGATGGGATTGGGTTCCCGAAGGAGTAGGGACCGGAGCAAGTCGCGTAAAAAGGCATCCTGCGCTTGATTAGGCGCGTATACGTTAAGCAAGGTAATTGGTTTGCCCTGCAATGTGACCACCAGCTTGAGGAACCGACCCTCTTTGTCCCGTGTGGCGTGTGTAATCTGCACTGAGAGGCCTGCTTTGAAAAGAATAGCTACCCCCGCCGTCTTGGTGTGTGCGGAGGCCCAGGATTGCAGAGGGTACTTAGGGTGAGACATGCGCGAAGTGTCTGTGCGTAAAAGATGGGTTTCTTGGGAAAAAATAATATCGGGGTCGTGCAAGAGAAGGTATCGCCAGATTTGCCGCCTTTTGTTTGGGGTGTTTAGACCTTTAACGTTAAGGGAGATACACTTAAGAGGAACCATTGGTCATTTCAAGGTGGAACACGCGTTTGCAGGGTTGTGGGGTATCGTTTTCCTCCCTCTCTGGGTTCTGGGTCCAATATGTTAGTGATAATCGTAGTAGGAAGCAGGGGCAGTGGAGATGTCCGTCCCAACAAAGAAGGAGGGGGCCAGTCCCAGAGAGTCTCCGGGGGTCCGGCCATAGAGCTGGGTAATCACAGCGGATGTGGACCCTCTCCCCAAGGATCCAGAGAAAGAAAAAGAAGAAAGAAAAAAGTGTAGGAGAGGGATAAACAGAGAGGACAAAGAATGTCGAACTACAGAAAGGCCAACTGGGCCAGAAAAAGCCATTCCAGTCCAGGAGCGGGCCAATGGTGAGAACCAGGGCGGCTCTGAGGAAGTCACTCCTCTTGGGGACTAAGGAAGTGGCGGGGTGGGCCGTGTAGTTGCTCGGGGTGTGCAGCGTCTGTCCTCCAGCGGTCGGGCCGCTTTATCAGTAGTGGGGGGGTACAGGGCCCTCTGTAGAAACATTTCCAAATCTCCTCAACCGAGCATGGTCCGAGGCTCATAGGATGCAAGGTAGGGCAGGGGCCGAGGGCCACGTCGGGGGCAGGGGGAGATATGGATGTGTGTGCCGCTGGAGAGTCATAACAGATAAGTGATTTCGGTAGTAACCTTTAGCCACGAAAGTATACATTTCAAATAAACAAACTTCTTAACAGTAGGTACTAGGGCAGTTATGCATATGAAAGAGCAGGTCCAGTTCAGCAGGGTGAAGGTGGAGTGTCTCTTCCACTGCAATGGATTCTCAGTTGGATATGAATCAGTCTCCAGTGCCCGAGCCAGAAATGGAGGGGGGACCAGACCGTGGGGTACCCCGAGCTGAGGATTGTGAGGCTTCAACTGTCTTCAGATGATGAATAATGTCTTGTTTATCTTGGAGAGACGTCATATTAGCCTTAGAGGATCTAGTGCGAGGAGATCGCACCCTTGACCATTCAGGGCGAAGGGAGATCCGGGAAGCTGGGTCGGCACGCTTGGGGGAGGGGGCGGAGTTCCAGGCGAAATGCAGAGAATTTGGAGTGCTTCCTTAAGGGATCTCGTGAATCTACGTTTCCCCTCCCAGTGGAAAATCAAAGCAAAGGGGTGGCCCCACTGGTATTTAACACTGGATGCTTTCAGTTTATCAGTCACTGGTCTGAAATCCCTGCGGCGGCGCAGGGTAAGGGGGGACAGATCTTGGAAGATTTGTATGTTATGTCCTTCATATGTCAGTTTCTCAACTGTTCGAGATGCTTGTAGAATTGCCTCTTTCTCCTTATAGAAATGGACCCTGGTCAGGATGTCAGGGACCAGGTTGGTGTTTCCACGCGGGGGAGCCACCCGGTGAGCGCGGTCCAATGTTGGAGGAGAGGAGTCATTATCCCCTCGAACTGTGTGAAGGAGGGGATAATTATGTCCTGCCCCTCTGCGCCCCGCGGCACGCCCCTTATGCGGAGGTTGTTCCGGCGACTCCGATTTTCTAAATCCTCCTGTTTAATTTGAAGTTCTATATGTTGCTCTTCAAGTGTGGAGACCCTACGCCAAAGCTCCTCCTGGTCTTCTGTGCGCGAGTCGAAAGTGCGTTCCAGGTCGTCCACTCTGGTGCCGATGTCTGTGACATCCCCCGAAGGTCCGCAAGGCATGTTTTGACCTCCAGCTTGAGAGATGAGATCTCAGTTTTTATTTCTTGAAGGAACTTGGACATGAAAGTTTGCGTGATAGGAGCACCATCGGGCGTCGCCTGCTTGGTGTCCATGGTGAGGTTTTCCTGTGAGGGCACCGGTGTGTGTTTATTCCATAGGTCTGCCACCGAAGTGTCTTTAGAGGTTGTTTGTGCAACGGCTTTCCCTGTTTTGGGTTTAGTCATGTCTCCAGAGGAGGAGGCGCCGCCCGATTAAGTTGTCGCCTACTACCAAATAGGGAGCCCCACCAACCACACCCCAGCACAGCTCAGGAACAGTGGACGCAGAGGGGAGCACCACCAGGTCGGATCTCTGCCAGGCAGGGCCCAGTGTAGCACCGAACAAATGGTCAAGGAAGCGTGAGACGAGAGATTCAATGACTGTAGGGGGTGGGTCCAATGTCCCCACTGGAGATGTCAGGAGCCGGCTCTGTTATCGTGCAATGGTTGGTAGGGTGGATAGGCCGCACGGCACCTAGAAGAGCAAGAGCGCGCCCATCCTCCCCCCCTGGCCGGGCGCCCGCTCCGATCCTGGCCGTCCGGGCCACACGTCGCCCCAAGTCTAGGCCAAAGTGGTCCAGCTCGTTCCAATGCACAGTCTGTAGGCGTATCGTCCCCCCCATGCAGAGGAAGACCGAGGGGCGCAGCGATAATGTGTGGCGTGGAAGAGGGCCCAGATCCAGCCCGGGACTGGCAGTCCAAACAACGCGTTGCAGCTCAGCCTTGTGAGCGTTCCAGTCCCAGAAGGAGTAGAGCAAAGGTAGGTGCCGCGGGGTGGGTGTGGGGTGCAGGGGTGCACGGTTAATGATGAGGGTTGTCCGCATTCAATGTCCCATGGGAGCGTAGTGCGATAGCCTGCGCACTGCCCAAGCCCTTCGTCCCCCTCCCGGTAGCAGCGAGGCAGGGGGCAGCCAGCAGATGGCGCGGAGGCACTCAAGGTAGTCCCACCACTGCCCTTAGGATTCGGCCAGGAATGTGCTGTGGGGTAGGCCGTCGCCGCGCAGTGTGGTAGGAGTCACAGGCCTCAGTGCCAGCAGGGTGTCAAAAGGACGCAACTTGATCTCCCCGTCTGCGGTCAGATAACGGGGGACCAGCGATGTGTCTCTACCTGGTGGGTTGAGGTGAGGGGTGTCAGGGGGGGCCCCCCGTCGCTCTCAGCAGCAGGTAAGTGTCTCTCGCTCCCTCGGCGTGTCTCTCCACCCCCCGGAGTCAGCTCCTATCCCTCCTCACCATGATCGTATTTGTCTTCCCCCCCACCCGGTGTGGTGGGCGAAGCGGGGTTGCCGCAGAGCCGAATTGGACTCCCTGCAGGCCGCCCCGGGAGGTCACCGTCCAGGCCTCGAAACCGCCTAGGGCCCTCGATGTAGCCAGGCGTTAGGAGCAGAGGATAGCAAAGTAGTAGAGCGCTCCTCAGCGCAGCGAGGCAGGGGGCAGACAGCAGAAGGCGCGGAGGTGTTCAAGGTAGGCCCGTCGCTGCCCCTAGGATTCGGCCAGAAGAGTGCTGTGGGGCAGGCCGTCGCCGCGCAGCAGGACAGGAGTCCCAGATTTCGGCGCCAGAAGGGCGCCAGAAGGGCGCAGCTTGACCTCTCCCTCCGCGGCCAGGTAACGGGGGCCAGCGGTGCATCTCCACCTGGTGGGTTGGGGCAGGGGTGTCCGGGGGAGTCCCCCGTCGCTCTCAGCAGCAGGCAGGTGGCTCTCGCTCCCATGGCATGTATCTCCACCCCCGGGGCCAGTGCCTGTCCCTCCTCACCTCAATCGCATTTGTCTTCCTCCCCCATCCGATGTGGTGGCCGACGCGGGGGCGTCCCAGGGCCGGAGTAGACTCCCCGCCGACCGCTCCGGGAGTACACCGCACAGGCCCCGAAACCGCCCAGGGCCCCCGGTGTAGCCAGGCTTCAGGAGCGGAGGATCGCAAAGCAAGGGAGCGCTCCTCAGCACCCGGTCCACCGCCGGGCGCAGGTCCCTCTCGCGGCCTCTCGCAAAATGGCGGGCAGGGTCCACACAGCAGACCACCTCCGCCACCTCGGACCGTTCCAAGCGTCGCTCAGGGTCTCCCGCGCAGTTCTCTGTCAGGAGCGGGATCGGCGGGGTGGGCAGACACACCCCCGCAGTCCCCGCCGTTCAGCGTGAGGCAGGACCCGGGTTCCCTGGTAAGCAAGGCCGCCTCCGTGGTGCTTGGCAAGATGGCGGGGGGGTCCCCGTCTACGAGCCGTCTCCTCCTTCCCGGGACTGTCTGTACGTTTTGAGCCCCCGTACACAGTCCCCAAGCTGCTGCGAGCTTCAGAAGGTCAAGGGGGGTGGCACAGATTGCACCCCTGTGCTTTTGAGTGCTTTAGTAGAGCCCTAGGCCGACCCCGGAGTGCGGAGCCCAAGCTGTGTGCGTCTTACTCCATCAAGGTCTTGGCCACGCCCCCCTCCCCTATATTTTTGAGGGGTAAAGTGACCCTTCAGGTCCTGGCTCGTTTGTTAGATTGAAATTCACTACACGTGCGCAGAAAACCGTTTCACTAACTATTTCCTTTTCTTTCTTTGCAGCTCGTGTAGGAATTTCTGCCACTTTCAGTTCTCTGGGCGTGCGCGCTCCTCGATCCTCCCCACGTTAGCTAAGGGCAGCCGGAACAAAGCGTCAGTTTCAAAGCCAGAAACTGACGTGTTCCGGCCGCCGGGAGGAACAGAGAGCACGCCGCTCACACAAGGCACAACGCGCACCCCCTGCCGGTCGGAAGACCGCACCGCGTGACACGAGCCTACCAGAAGAAACTGCGTAGGAGTGAGGGCTCCCGCGGTGGTTATTACCACAAGCACAGCATGAAACAAGTAAGAATAATACAGTATATATAAACAAGTTAGCAGATACTAACACAGCCGCGTAGGAGCGAGGGCTCCCGCAGTGATAATTATGTCAACAATCAGTCACTAAGAGCGGTCGCGGAGCTGGAAAACCCCGTAGCGCTCAATACTGTGGAAAGAAAAAGAAATAGAATAAGGAACACTTATCTCAGTGCTGCTGGATCAGTGAAGAAAGAGGAATATGGAGGATCCTCACAAGATGTTATATGTTGGACTGTAATGCTATTCGATGGAACATGTTGATGTCACTCCCTGGTGTTCATGGGAGACTTCGTTTTAGTGTTTTTTTCTTCTGTAAACTTAAAATGGCTGCTGGAGTAAACCTATGTTATTAAAGTGAAGAGAGCTAAAGCCTAATCCTCGTCTCCGGGTCCTGACATAGAATTCTTGCTAAATGTGGCTGTACATAATCAAGGAATACTTCAAAGCTTGAGTTAGATTTTACAGTAAGGAAGTGGGTTGTTAACCAAGGAAAAGTGAGACAGCTATCAATGGCTAAGAGTTCTCTTGTACCCTCTCTGTATACTGCTAACTCTGGTGTTATCCACAGGCGTACCCAGTAGAGCAGTGGTCGAAGTGTTGCAATATGTCCTATGCGCTTTGGGTTTAGATCATGAAACATTGGGATGAGTGGCGTTGATGTTGGTAGCCCCAATAATCTCCTCACAAACTTATTTTCCCCATTTGTTAATTGTGTGGTATCACCGATTCCCCAGAGTTCTGATCCGTACAGTGCTGCTGCCTGTGCCTTGCATTTGTATAGCTCAAGTGCCAGTGTCAAGGGTTTGCTTGACGATAAGCTGTACTTTTTGAGGACAGCCCCCGCCCCCTGGGCAAGTCTCAGCACTGAGTGGTTTACCTGCAATTTCCATGACAGCTTCAAGTCGAGCAATACACTCAAATAAGTGAAGTTAGGGACATATTCTAGTTTTTGATTATCCATCCTAAGATCTTTTCTAAAACCTTTATGGGGATTTATGGTCATATACTTAGTTTTACCAGTATTTATTTCTAAGCCTTTTACGTTGCAGTATCTATTGAAAGCACTCAATAAGTTTTGCATGTCCCTAGGTGTCTGCGAGATCAAAATGGTATTGTCTGCGAATAGCAGCGCTGGAACCAAGTTCCCGCTCAGCTTGGGAGGGTCGTTTTCAGTTTTTTGTAAGTAGCCAACCGTATCATTAATATAGAGTGAGAACAAGGTGGGGGCAAGTACGCACCGCTGTCTCACTCCTCTATCAATTGGGATCGGTTGCATAAACTCCCCGTTCATGCCCCAGTGGACTCTTACATAGTTGTCACGGTGTAGCCTTACTATCTGTGTTAGTAGAGTTGGGGGGACTTCCTGTTTTTTTAGCGAGTCCCACAGTAAACATCTGGGTATGAGGTCGAAGGCTGCTCTTAGGTCTACAAATGCCACATAAATGAGGCCCCCCCCATTACCTTAACATATTTTCAGATGATACATAAGAGTGTAAAGACCTGATCCACCGTACTTGTTCGGGCTCTGAATCCTGCCTGGTACTGGGACATTATGTTGTTGGTCTCTATCCAGTCGTTAAGCCTATTCAGTAATTGCCTGGAAAAGATTTTTTGGTGCACATCTATTAAACTAATTGGCCTATAATTCTCAGGTATCAGCTTGCAACCTTTTTTGAGTATAGGGAAAATTTGCGCCCCTTTCCATGTTGCCGGTACAGGTGCTCCTGCTGCTATGGTGTTACTAATTTAATTAACAAACGGGACCCAAACATTCTTGTCGTGCTTGAACAAATCTCCAGGGAGTCTATCTAGTCCCGGGGCTATTCCCTGCTTGATAGTATCTATTGCATGTTCAGTTTCTTCCAATGTAAAAGTTATCACTTCTCTATCTTCCTCATTGCTAACAGGCTCACAATATTCGACCGAAGTAGACCGAAAACTTGAATACAAGTTGCATCTTGAGCGGCTCTTCCAAGTTGAGCTCTACTGCATTCTTAGTTGCTGCATTTATTATGTGTTGTGTTTGGTGCCCTCCTGCACCTGTCTCATTTGATGTAATACTGTATCTGTGGTTTTCTTCCCAGTAAGGTTGCTTATCTGTCGTCAGATTTACCTGTTCTTCTACCCTTAGTCAATCCACTAGATCAAGGCTTGATGTTAAGTGATTAGGCAACGCTTCGCTAGTAGGGGGGTTTCCGTGCCCAGATTGTCATGTTAGGGTCTCTCTAGGGTCGTGCAATTTAAAGTGCTGGGCTACCTTGCTTGACGCGCTTGTTCTAAGATCCATCATGATCAGTCCCTCTACTATGTCTCGGTTAGTCATGGTCAGCCTAATGGTATCCATCCTCTCGGTTCCTCCCTCCAAGCGCACTGCCCCCTCTATATTTGAACGCACTACAGACAAGCATTGCCTCTTGTGCTTGATCCAATGTATAATTTTGTTTTTTGGTGTATCTTCATCCTCCCTATTTCCTGCTGTGACCTTAGGTATATTAGTTAGGTATACTTTCCGACCTTCTTCGCTCGTGTATGGCTGTTCCCTGGGCAATGGTTTAGGCAAGTAGTTAGCCTCTTGTTGCGTTCTAAATGGGGGCCTTCGAGTTTGCGGGTCGTATAGGGTTCTTGGAGCGCCTTCCTGGGTTATTTGTGACCAGGTTTTAAGCTGTGGTTTGCCTGAGTATGTTGTCTGATTTGCGCCATTGCGTATATTTCTTGGCCTGTTCCTTCTATCTCTTAGGTAACTGGGCAGCTGCCCCCTTGCTGAACCCTCTAGGGGCATAGGATTTGTGAGGTTCTGGTTCTCATAATTTTATGTTCTGCCTGCTCTCACATTGTGGATAATTGGCAGTTTAGCTATTTGTGCTGGTTGCCCCTTGCCTCCCCTATGTGGATCGGTAGGATGTGTTACATAAGTGGCATCTAGTTGGTTCTTCAGGGAGGTTACTATGGATTTTTAGTTCCCTACCTCTTTTTTTAATAAATTAACTTCCTCAGCTAGTGCTTGTATCACCATAGATTCATCCAAGCACTTACACCCTTGCTTGCTTAATGGTTGTGCAGCTTCTTTGGGTACTATGGTCACTATTCCCTCTATGGGGGCCCTGCCAAGGTTTTCTTCAGCTTCGGCTAGCAGCGTGTATCTATTTGTAAGAGTGATACCTACAGTATCTGTGTTGCCCACGCCTTCTGCTACCGCTTTCCTTTGAACTACGGGTCCCTTGCCTGTTGTTTCTCCTGATGGTAACTTCTGTGTTGGAGTGATGGAAGTGTTTTGTAGGTTGGGCGTTGTTGGTGCTTGCGTGGAGGGGTATTGCTGACTAGTTGTGTGCACTATTACGTCACTTTCGTGTAATAGTGGCGGTTGTTTGTGTGCTGCCTGCTTTGCATAGAAGGATGTAATCTTCCTTTTGGGGGGTGCCTTGTGTTTTTTGACCGCTCCTTCGAGCATAGTCTCTACCTCTCCTATTAAGTTATCTATCTCGGCTATTGTGTAGTTCCCACCCGCGCTTTCCTTTGTTTTGGTGTTTTTCCCTTCCCCATGGGTGCCTCTGAGGTTTACCTCCTACCCATGACCAAGCTGTTTAGCACCCACAAGTTTTGCTACTTTTTGCTCTATGTATGATCAGGGGAGAGGGTCCTGGTACAGGAAACTTCAATGTAGATAGGGAGTGGCGAAGCAGTGAGATGTAGGAGTGTGGAAGGAGAGTATACTATGTCTTGTGTCTCTTCAGGGTCGATATTGACATTGGTGTATTACCCAGCCTGTTCAACTCAACCCAGTCCAACCCTTCCCGTTAGATCAATTTCCTTGTGTGATCGCGTGGGACAGTACCTTATTTAGTGTCTTGGTCAATTCTTTAGTTTAAGTGGTGTTGATGCTGGAAGACTGAATGTGCTCAGCGACCAAGGTTCTCCGAAATGCCAGGGCCAAGAGAGGGGGCCCAGCCCAGCCTCCTCCGGGAGCTGATGGGCCCGCCCTTGGCCCAGGCTTAGCCCGGGCACGCCAGCGCTCGTCCGGCATTGCGGGAGCCCTGAGCAGCTTATGTAGCGCCTCCTGGGACGTGGAAGTTCGTCGTCGGTTCCTGCCGCAAGGTTAGCTGGGGGATGGAGTCCCTGTGAGGCACGAGCAGGCGGTGTTGCAGTGATGGGCTCCTGCACCAGGGGAGCCCTGAGCAGCTTATGTAGCGCCTCCTGGCGCGTGGAAGTTCATCTGCAGCTCCTGCCGCAAGGTTAGCTGAGGGATGGAGTCCCCGGGAGGCACGAGCAGGCGGTGTTGCAGTGATGGCCTCCCCCACGTGGCACTTGTCATTTTACTGTCGGGTGCTTCAAATTGCGCGATATAGATGGAGCAAACTGACAAAAAAGAGAGAAAGGGCCCTGGTTATAACATTGTTAGTGGTCCAAAAAGCCGACGTGATGTCTTTACCAGGGTGGCTATCTACTACAGAAAGGAGGATAAACAGATCGACATCTAATATTTAGAAACAGGAGACAGCAATGGTAAAATCGTCCTGAGTATATTACAGATGCATAAGATGTCAGTAGCTTAATGTGTAAAGAATAACGGTCCTTTGATGAAGATTAAATAAGGAGAAATCCGTTTAGTTAAAGAAGCGTTACGAAGCACAATCATCTGACGTACTTACAAGTAAACTATACGGTTCCACTAAAGCGTGAGTAGTTGGAACTTCAGCGATTCCTTGGATTTAAGGGACGCTAAAAGAAAAGGAGAAACACACGTGTGGCAAATCTGTCCATACTATTGAAAGAAACTTGACCTGGGTAACGAGGGACAATGGCTCCAACTTGCAGCGATTAGGTTGATTCGTCTTGCGTACGTATAGAATGTTATCGTCTAGCCGATCCTGCTTATAAGCATTGCTCACTCCGGACGTTCCGTCTACGGTCTACTGTTTATGGCGCGGAGTGAAAAAAGAGGGGAGGACTATGATTTTGCGCGCCATGTTGGAAGGGTGAGGGGACTTAATTCCAAAGTGAAATCTGAGGGCTGGTATATAAGAATAAAAAAATAACGTACTCTTTGACCTATGTGTAATAAATCAATTAGGTTGGAAATGTATTTAGATCAAATTAATAAAGAGAGTAGATGAACCAGCTGTCTGTATCTTACTCCTTACTCCACTCGTAGAGATTAATAAAGGAATGTGTCAAGACAGATGGATACAGATCAGGATGAGTGAACAGTGTTTAGTAGTTAAATTTAATTGCCTGATCCAATGGGTTCCTGATTGAGACCGCATTTTGAGGTATCTAGAAGGAAAATTCAGTAAACTTCCCTTCGTTTACGTACCGCTTCAGTATTTATGCCTAATTTAGGTTCAATTTTCTCAAGTATGAACCATTTAATATCATCAGGGGTATGATTCATATCTGTGTAATGCTGTACCATGGGAGCTGACATTTTTTTTGTTAGTATAGATGATCTATGTTCTGTGAGTCGTGTACTCAGGGAGCGTGAAGTCTCTCCCATATAGCCCAAGTTACATGGACATATGAGTAAATAAATTACATCTTTAGTTTTGCAATTACACAGCCCATTCACAGTGGAAGCTAGATGTTTCTAAGGCCAGCGGGCATACATTACACATGCTACATTTATAATTTCCTTTCACTTGCCGTAGTCCGTCAATGTTTGTCTGTACCAGTTGTTTTTTTGGTTTCATTCTAGATTTAACTACATGGTCTTTGAGGTATTTATTCCTGCGATAGGCAAAGACGGGTTTTGGTAACTTGCCATTGTGTTCTTTGTTTGCATTTAATATATGCCAATTCGAACAGACTATTTGATGAATTCTCTCATTAAACATAGAGTGACGTGTCACAAAAACCACTGTGGAGGTGTTGTTAGTGGTTGTATTCGTCAATAGGTGTTGTCTATCGTAAAATCTAGCCCTTTTGTAGGAATCTCTCACTCGTTTATTGGGGTACCCACGTGCTAAAAACTTTTCCTTCATAGTCACTGCTTTGGAGTCAAATCCATGATGCTGGTACAGTTGCAACACAGGTGCAAAAATTGGCCAAACGGTATGCTGTTCTTTTGAGCTGAGGGATGGAAACTATCATAGTGTAACAGGGTATTCCGTGCTGTCGGCTTAGTATATAGATCCACTGCTATAATACCTGTCACTTGCTTGATGGTAATATCTAAAAACTGTACTTCAGTCTGACTGGAATTAGATGTAAAACGTATATTATTTTCACATAAGTTTAACCATGATAGAAACTCTGACAAGATCTCCAATGAGTCCATCCATATGAAGAAAACATCATCTATGTAACGTGACCATTTGGTCACTGTTTCATAGAATGGGGCCACTTCATTATAGATATATGTCCTCTCGAATTGGGCCATATAGATATAAGCTATCGTTGGTGTGCATGATGCTCCCATACTTACGCCCTTCGACTGTTTGTATAGTTGTCCATTAAATTCATACACGTTCTCTTCAAGCACTGTTTTGAGGCAATCCAGGATAAAATTCCTATCACAACCGATGTTCATATCTAGGATGAACCAGTTTACTGCTTGTAGAGCTCCTTATATGGGTATGTTACTATACAAGGCTTCAATATCCAGTGTTACCAGCCATTGTGATTCTGGGTAATTCCTTCTACTAGATTGATGATATGTCTAGTGTCTTGAACATATGCTGGTATCTGGGGTACATGAGGTCGAAGTATAGCATCAAGGTATTTTGACAATGGCTCAGTGATAGAACTATAGCTGTTACAATAGGTCTATACAGTGGAACTGTTCGGCTTTTGTCTATTTTTGGCACTCAATATATACTCGCCATTTTTGGGTACTGTACGTTCATATATGCATGTTCTTTTTCACATATATGTCCGTCCCTGAGTGCCTTGTTAGTGAGTCGTTGGGTTTAGTTCTTTGTTTTGTTAGTAGGATCAGTGTTGATCCTGCCGTAGAAAGCTCTATCTGCTAGCATTTCATCCACTTTAGATGTATAGGTAGCTGTGTCAAGTACCACTATCCAACCTCCCTTATCACAATTCTTGATTGTGATTTCTGGAGTTTGTTTCAAGGTCAATAGGACTTTATATTCTTCTTGATGTAAGTTGTATTGTGTTTTAGGTACATATTTAATAGCTGAAATAAGCTTCTGATAGACTACCTGTTCAAAAACTGACACTTCTGGTGGTATTTGGTCTGTGGGATGTGTAAAAGTAGATGTAAGGGTCAGACCAGAGTGGTTATTCACTGTAGGTATAGTGTCTTGATGGGCAAAGAATTCTTTCAGGCTGATTTTTCTAAAAATGCCATTAAATCTACAAACAACTCAAATGTATTTTGACCTGAGTGTGGAGCAAGGGATAAACCTCTGGATAGTAAAGAATAGGTAGATGGAGTTAATCTGGAGATACTGAAATTGAATATGGGGACTTTTTTCACTCCCTCCAGAATTGGGCATTGCGAGGCACCAGATATTGATTGTAATCGGTCTGTGGATTGCCATGATATCTGGGTTGATATTGTGTCCGCCAATTGCCTCTCCTCATGTTGCGCCTGCCTAAAAAGGCTGGCTATTTTCTTGTGCTCTTGAAATGTATCAATTACCTATAGAGTCAAACTGGTTAAAGGCACCCTCATTGTCGGAGTCTGAGGTATCTGAGAAGGTGGTTACTTTACGATTGTATTGCCTATAGGCGTATTGTTCGTTTTGTACCGTGTCTACTTGATTGTAATAATTCTCCGACAAGTAAGGGTATGTATACTCTTTACTTGAAAAGCAAATATCTTTTTTTAGTTTGTCTGTCTTTCTTTTAGTCAGGTATTCTGTATAAGAGTACATATCTTATCTATATCCTCTAACTTTTTCTTTGCGTCATCTAATGCCGAAGTACTTTTGATTTTATTCTCAAGTTCTAAAATCTCAGATAATAACTGTTGCAGCATTTCTTTAGCTGTTTCAACAATGCGCATTATCAGATCTCTGGAACAACAGTTAGCAATCATGGACCATAGTTCCAGGAATTGTTTTATCTGTACAAAGAGGCCTGGTATATTTTTGACTCTCAAACCTTGGGGGATTACTCCCGCCCATAGATATTCTAACATGTAATGCCCATGCAATTCAATTATTTTTGTTTTTTTCTTCAATGCCAGTAGTTTAAGTAGGTTGTCATTTTTCTCAGGATTTGAGGATGTCTTTTGACCAAAACTAACCGTGCTTCCTACCATAGAGGCAAAGTCCTCATCCGAAAACCCAAAAGTTTGGAGATTTGCCATATTCTGACGTGAAAAGAGATACAATGACCAAAAAAGTATATAAAAAAAAATCAAAAAACAATAGGAAAAGTGGTGTAGACTCGGCTATTTAGCCTATTGATAAAAAAATCAGAAAGAAAACTGTGATAGGCTAGAGAGCAGGTCACTGGAGAAACCAAGTATCTACTACAATCTTGTACAATGTTGGTGTGCCCAATCGGGCATCATCAAAAGTCCCCTCACAGACAGGTTACAATAATAGCGATTTTGGGAAGTAGGGGCCCCCGCAAACAAAATAAACTTGCGAAACGCAGGAAAATTATATCAATTAAGAAAAAGCCTAGGCAAGTGAGAAATATATCATGTGTGTAGGCAAACTAAAATACAAACCGTGCAATGACAGTGTATCAAGATATCATACTTAACAATATTGTTGGTTTTTATCACAAAAGATATATTTTATTATATAAATTATCACAAATAACTAGTTTATAGAATAAAACCAACAATGTGGTTTGGTATAGTGTTCTATATTGCACTGTCTATATACATTAATATACTCCAAATTATACAATCATTATTTTCTTTTCCATTTGCTTTTAACTTGTAAAATTGCACATTACAATCATTCATTAAACTGTCAAATGATTAATCGATTAATCCACAGAGCGAATAGCTGAGATGAACAAGAAGGCTGGTGGTAGGTTGACACACTACGCGCGTTTCGGCTGGAGTGCCTTCATCAGGAGACCATTACACCATTCACTATACAGAACACAAAGAGGAAATTCACAGCTCTATATGGTTGCCTACCAATATTATTTTATATCTATGCCTTAAATTAAGGTCGTTAGAAAGTTGCAAGTGTAGTAGTTGGGTTAGAGCTCCAGCGACCTAATTCAAGATTTTTTTGTGACAACCTACTTATCGATCACAATGAAAAGGAACAGAAGAAAAAAGATGTGCACTCCCAAAGTGTAAACAAGCAAAAACAGATAATGTACAAAAAGTTTTTTTTAAATATATTATAAGAATAGTCATATATAGTAATTTTTTTATGATTAAAATACAACACGGTGTCCTTATTCATGCATTCTTCGTGCAAGAACCTGTGGAGGAATTGTTGAATATGGCAAATCCAAAAGTTATAGATGTTCCATGGAGACCAAAAGGCATATATAGAAAGGAGGACATGTTAAAGGAAGATCGCTAATATAAGCGAGTTTTACCTAACATGAGATTCATCATAAAATTGCAGGGACAGTCTGTCTGAGGATATTGGGACCCATAGGACTGGAGTCCTGGATGCAATAAGAGGTGAACAAAAAGGGAACATGATTAACAAAGTTTTTATTGAGTCAGTTCGCCAATAGGCTGATAGGCTCAATAGTAAGTTCTACCTTTTAATATATATGTAAATCCACACTCTAATAGAATCATGCCGTATTGGTGGTGCTTGTCATTTTACTGTCAGCTGCTTCAAATTAAGTGATATAGATGGAGCAAACTGACAAAAAAGAGAGAAAGGGCCACTGGTTATAACATTGTCAGTGGTCCAAAAAGCTGACCGTGATGTCTTTACCAGGATGGCTATCTCCTACAGACAGGAGGATATAAACATTACTTAAACAGATCGACATCTAATGTTTAGAAACAGGGGAGAGCATTGGTAAAATCGTCCTGAGTATATTACCGATGCATAAGATGTCAGTAGCTTAATGTGTAAAGAATAACGGTCCTTTGATGAAGATTAAATAAGGAGACATCCGTTTAGTTAAAGAAGCGTTATGAAGCACAATCATCCGACATACTTACAAGTAAACTATACAGTTCCACTAAAGCGTGAGTAGTTGAAACTTCAGCGATTCCTTGGATTAAAGGGACGCTAAAAGAAAAGGAGAAACACATGTGTGGCAAATCTGTCCATACTATTGAAAGAAACTGGACTTGGGTAACGAGGGACAATGGCTCTTACCTGCAGCGATTAGGTTGATTCAACCGTCTATTGTCTTGCGTACGTATAGAATGTGAGCGTCCAGCCGATCCTGCTTATAAGCATTGCTCACTCCGGAAGTTCTGGTCTACGGTCTACTGTTTATTGCACAGAGTGAAAAAAGAGAGACTATGATTTTGCGCGCCATGTTGGAAGGGTGAGGGGACTTAATTCCAAAGTGAATTCTGAGGGCTGGTATATAAGAATAAAAAAAGTACTTACTCTTTGACCTATGTGTAATAAATCAAATAGGTTAGAAATGTATTTAGATCAAATTAATGAAGACAGAGTAGATGAACCAGCTGCCTGTATCTTACTCCTTACTTCACTCGTAGAGATTAATAAAGGCATGTGTCAAGACAGATGGATATAGATTGGGATGAGTGAACAGTGTTTAGTAGTTAAATTTAATTGCCTGATCCCATGGGTTTTCCTGATTGAGACCGCATTTTGAGGTATCTAGAAGGAAAATCCAGTAAACTTCCCTTCGTTTACGTACTGCTTCAGTATTTCTGCCTGATTTAGGTTCAGTTTTCTCCAGTATGAACCATTTAATATCATCAGGGGTATGATTCATATCTGTGTAATGCTGTACCATTGTGTCAGAATGTCCCTGCCGGCCGTTTGACACTGAGGACGGGTGTCTGACTTTAAGACAACTCCCCTCATAGCCTTCTGTGCCAAACCTCAGTCCCCAGTCTATGTCATTTTATTGTTACATGTCTACTTAATGTCAGGTAATCATGGTTCATAGTGGTCTTGTATGGCTGGATGGGATGAGTGCTTGCAATGTCCAGTACTACCATCAGGCCCTGTACTACACACACACTTTCCACCATGCAAAACACCCCGGAAGCTTTGCTTTCCTGAGAGTGAGTGGATATGTACTGACAAAGATGGCTGACATTGGTGCCTAGTGTTTTGAGCACAAGTCACTGTTGGTATTTGTGGAAAAGTCTGACACCAGGGCCCAGTGTCATGCATCCTGCTAGTGAATTCAAAAACACTGTGGTCATTCTTAGTTCCTGTTGGTCTGTTTGTGATGTTTGGGGAGGTGTATGTTGGACAGAGCCGGATGTGAGTTGTAGCCATTCCAAATACTCCACCTCCCACACACCCCAGGTAAGTCCTCTGTGACTATGGCTAACTGGCAGTGAGGTGAAGTGTACTAACAAGGAGGCTGACACTGGTGCATGGTGTTACACTTGAAACCAAATTCCAAACAAGCATTTGCAATGCAATAGGTCTCGCATTTACACGAGTTTAAGATATTGGCATTGTAAATGACAATGCCTATTATTTTTGTTTTTTAAAACATAAATAAAAGGCATTGTCATTTACAATGCCAATAGCTTAAACTCGCGTAAATGCGAGACCTATTGCATTGCAAATGCTTGTTTACCCAGGCTATCCAGTTAGCAAAATGCAGTTGCCTCGAACTGGTAGAGAGCTCAGGCCTCTCCCTCGACCTCGCAGGGGCGTAAACACATGAACACAGGATTAGTTTGTGTCTGGGACAAACAATGCAAACGCCTGGAAAACAGTCGCTTAAATTTAGCAACTGCTCAGATAATACTCCCTCTTTTAGTGCTAGTTAGGTACGACATGCACGAGGCACTATGGTAATGTCAGTGGTAAGCAAAAGCGAGCGGGAATCCATTTTAACGGAGAGCTTGCGTCGCCTCAGTATGGAGGCGGACAGCAATGAATGGGAATGCAGGGAATGAGACGACGCTGTAAGTTGGGTAATGTCCAAACACTCGAGGCCGGGGCGGGGTGGTGGAGGCGCCGAAGAGCTCAGTGTGGAAATCACTATGACACCAGCTGCCATGGAAGAGTTCACCTACAGAAAAGTGCAGCGGGAAAGTCAGCAATAAAGTGGGAGCGTATGATGCACCGATGGCACACCGAGTCTTAGTATGGTGCAAATGGATGAGAGTAAAAAACGTGTCTCATTAGCCACGACGATCCTACTAATAGGGATATACTGTAAGTCTGTTGTGCCTAGTTTGCGACCACATAGAAGTGCCAGTCAGCAGACTCGTAATTTATTGCATCAGGCCGTTTGTTTAAAATATTTAAAATAATTTAACTTGCACTTATTGTGGACAACTCCACATAGGGTTTCCCTATTTGCCAAGGTGAAACTTCGGACAACAGAAACAAGCATCAATAGCTCCCGCCCCACACAGCACTCGCGGGGTTGGCCGGCAGCTATTGTTAAAGTGAAAGCACGATGCAAAAATAAACACGCGGCTGCCCTTGCAAAAGCCGAATGAACAAAAAAAAGTGCTTACCGACTAATGAAGGAGTAACGCCGCAAGTAAAAGATCCAGTCCTGATGGGCGGTCACAAAAGGAGACAGGGCGGTAACAAGGAGGGACTAAGAAGCCTCATTATCAATCAGAAGCCAGCGTTTACCAAAGACAATGCCACCGGCCAATCAAAAATATGGGTGGGGCTTCCACTCCACTTCTAAATCATACCCTACTACAGCATGCCTCGCAGAGCGAGCAGCGCATGCGCTGCAACACTAGGCTCGACCTAAAAATGCCTTGTGCCCCAAACAGCATGCACCAGTGTCAGCCATCTTGCTAGTGCAATTCCATTTGCTGTCATGTACGCATAGTCCCAGATGAATGTGTTATTCTGGGTGGGTGTAGGAGTGTTTGCCATAACTCCAACTTCCACCAGGCTTTGTCATTCACACACTCTTCCTCCCCAGAGACAACTGACCATATGTCTTAATGGGTTCATGACAGTGATTGGAAATGTATTACCAAGCTGTGTAACACTTGTGCCTGGTGTCTGTTTGGCACACATCCCAACAGTGCCTTGAGGTCCACACAGTGGTCCACAGTGACATCTATCGTACCAGTACATATCCACTTACTGTCAGGTATACTTAGTTCCAGGTGTGCTATTTCTGCTTGGTGGATAGAGTGTGTAGGACAGGGCCTGCTGGGAGATGTAGTCGGGGCTCACACTCCTCCAACCACCCATCCTAAACATCCCACCATGAAGCAATCTTACCTGACAGTGAGTGGAAGTGTACTGGCAAGATGGCTGACACTGGTGACTGGAGCACAAGTCCAAGATGTGATTAGTAGTCAACTCTGACACCAGGCACCAGTGTCAGACATATTTTAAGTACAGTAACTCTCATTGTCTGATCACCACTCTATCTGGGGTGCTGTTGGAGCTGTTTGGGAAGGTGGGCGTGGTCCCAAGCCTGATGGGACTAGTAGTCGCAGCAAACACTGCTCCTCCCACACTGCCCAAACAGACCCACAGACACCATGCATCCCTCACAGTAAGGGGAAATGTACTATCAAGATGGCTGACATAGCTGCATGGTGTCTGCAGCCGTCTAAACATCTTACTATCCATTATTTACCTGAAAGGTCCACTGGAGAACAATAAAGGTTTACAAGCATGAGAAAAAATTGCTGCGGCTGTTTGGTGTAAAGTTATGAGGCTGCCTGTGAACAAGGATCTGGAAGATCCGAACGTGTAAGGCTGGAAAGAATTCTCTGCGTGAAAATAAATCATTTTGTCTACATGGGAGTGCGTCTTCATGTCTAAGGGCAAATTTGGTGAGAGATTTTACGGCGGTCCTGCCGGGAAGACTGCACCACCACAGAGGAAGAATTATGGGTCCGGTTTGGTTCAAGGTTTGAAGCCAAGCAGAGGAACAGTAGACTGGCAAAGAAAATGTAAGTACAGCTGGCTCTTGCACTGAGAGGCCCACTGGAGGGCTATAAACAATTTTAATTTTGTTTTATGGCCATGCACACCCACTGGAGGGTAAAATGAACATTGCAGCACTATATTTCCCAGCATGCAATTAATAAACAAACTTACCTGAAAGGTCCACTGGAAGACAATAAAGTTTTATAAGCATGAGAAAAAAGTGCTGCAGCTGTTTGGTGTAAAGTCCGGTTTGGTTCAAGGTTTGAAGCCAAGCAGAGGAACAGTAGACTGGCAAAGAAAATGTAAGTACAGCTGGCTCTTGCACTGAGCGGCCCACTGGAGGGCTATAAACAATTTTAATTTTGTTTTATGGCCATGCACACCCACTGGAGGGTAAAATGAACATTGCAGCACTACATTTTCCAGCATGCAATTAAAAAGGAAAATGCTACTTAGCCAGTATGCATCTGTTCTTGGCATATAGCGCTGTAGAGTCATATGCTACGCATAGATCACCATCTAGTGTTGGGTCCGGATGTTTGCACTTTGTTTTTCTTCGAAGAAGTCTTTCCAGTCACGAGGTAGGCGACTCCTCCTTTCGGTGATAGTGCGCATCGACTCGATTGTTAGATTGTTTTCCCGCAGAGGGTGATAATGGAGATAGTAGGAGTAGTAAAAGGAGATGTCCATGAATGAATGCATCTAAATAAGATGTTACTGCAACAGGCATAGGTACCCAGGGAGGTGGGTGGGCGCATATGACTTTACAGCTCTATATGCCAAGAACAGATGCATACTGGGTAAGTAGCATTTTCCGTTCGAGGCATATGAGCTGTAGATCATATGCTATGCATAGACTATATAGCAGTTATCTCCCACAGCGGTGGCTAACCTGCATCTGTTGCAGTGGTCTGAAATAGTGTACGTAAAACTGCCTGGCCCACTCTAGCTTGTTGTCTTGCTAACACATCTACACAATAGTGTTTTGTGAATGTGTGAGGTGTAGACCATGTTGCAGCTTTGCATATGTCATCTATGGGTATATTTCCTAAGAATGCCATAGAAGCCCCCAGTTTGCGTGTAGAGTGTGCTCTAGGGGAACTGTTAATGTTCATTTTGCTTTCACGTAGCATATTTGAATGCATTTGACTATCCACCTTGCAATTCCTGATTTTGATATGGGATTGCCTTTGTGTGGTGGAGCAAAAGCGACAAAAAGTTGATTTGTGTTACGGAAAGGTTTTGTCTTTTCTATGTAATACATCAATGCTCTCTTTACATCTAATGTGTGTAGGGCACGTTCTGCTACTGAATCTGGTTGAGGGAAGAACACGGGTAACTCAACAGATTGATTGATGTACAAGTTACTTACCTTCGGTAACGATGTATCTGGTAGAGACGATTCTAGCCGCCCCCCCACCCCCGGCGCGCAGGGATGCTGTGGCAAAAAAAATTCCGGATCCAGTCTCACGCCTGGGGATAATTCTACGTTAAGGAATCTGCGGCTAGTAGTCTCTATCAGATGTGAAAAGCAGAAATGACTTTAGGAAGGAATTTAGGATTAGTCCAAAGAACCACTTTATTTTGGTGCATTTGTAAAAAAAAGGCTCTTCTATAGTTAATGCCTGAAGCTCACCCACTCTTCTGAGTGATGTGATAGCCATGAGGAAAGCAGTTTTCCATGTGAGAAATTGCAGTTCACATTTGTGCAATGGCTCAAAGGGTGGACCCATTAGTCTAGTGAGGACAATGTTGAGATTCCATACTGGAGCAGGTGGACGTCTTGGGGGAATGACTCTTTTGAGTCCCTCCATGAAGGCTTTGATAACAGGCACTCTAAAAAGAGATAGATGTTGCCTATTCTGTAGGTATGCAGCTATTGCAGCCAGGTGTAATCGTATGGAAGTGTACTCAAAATTGGACCGCTGTAGATGTAACAAATAACATATGTTTTGTATAGAAGCATCGAGCGGGTTGATGCAGTTGTTATTACAGTATATTACAAACCGCTTCCATTTTGCTGCATAGCAGGCTCTTGTAGTAGGACGTCTAGCCTCTTTGATAATATTCATGCAGTCTGGCGGTAGATTAAGATAGCCAAACTCTAAGACTTCAGGAGTCAGATCGCCAGATTGAGTTGACTGGGGTCCGGATGTCTTATGTCTCCATGGCTCTGTGTGAGAAGATTGGGTGTGAGACGTAATTTTTGGTGAGGAACTAGTGAGAGTTCCAATAGGGTTGTGAACCACGGTTGCCGTGCCCATGTGGGAGCAACTAGGATTAGTGTCAGGGACGCCTGTTTGAGTTTCTGAACCACTAATGGAATGAGTGGGAGAGGCGGAAAAGCGTAAGCAAATATCCCTGACCAATTCATCCATAGTGCAATGTCTTTGGACAATAGGTGTGGATACCTGAACCGAAGTTTGGGCATTTTGCGTTTTGGTATGTGGCAAAAAGGTCTATGTGACGGACTCCCCAACGTTGAAAGTATGGAAGGAGGACCGGAGGGTGGAGTTCCCATTCATGTATTTGCTGTCTCTGCCTGCTGAGGAGATCTGCAATCTGGTTGTCGACTCCTGGGAGATGTTCCGCTAAGAGATACATTTTGGGGTGAATTGCCAAACTACAGAAGTCTTGGGCCAAGCTGGACAGTTGGAGAGAATGTGTCCCCTCCCTGTTTTTGTATGTAATACATGGCTGTCATGTTGTCTGTACGAATTAGGACAGCTTTTCCCTTTAAATGAGTTTGAAACGCCTTGAGTGCTAGGAATATTGCAAGTAGCTCTAGGTGATTGATGTGAAACAACCTCTGGTGTTGGCTCCACAAGCCTTGCACTGTGTCTGTTGTAGATGAGCTCCCCAGCCAGTGAGGGATGCATCCGCTGTCAGTACTATCTGTGGAACCGGGTCTAGGAACGGCCGTCCTTTTAACAAATTTTGTGTGTTCCACCACTGCAGAGAGCGATGAGCACGGCCGCTTACCAACACTAGATCGGTTAATAGACCGTTTGACTGGTTCCACTGATTGGCTAAGCATTCCTGAAGTGGACGCATGTGCAACCTGGCATGGGGAACGATCATGATGCAAGATGCCATCATCCCCAGCAGTTGCATATAAACCTGAGCTGGAAGTGATTGATTGGGTTGAAACTGGAGAACTCAAGCCTGAATGTTGCGAATTCTGGCTGCGTTGGGAAACACTAGAGCCTTTTGAGTATCTAAAGTGGCTCCTAGATAGTTCTGAGTCTTGTCTGGTCGAAGATGTGATTTTAGCACGTTGACTGTGAACCCTAGTTGATGTAGTAACTGAATGGTTATGGAAGTATGCTTGAGACATTGTTGGTACGTGTTGGCCTTGATGAGCCAGTCGTCCAAGTATGGGAAGACATGGATGCTTTGTCTTCTCAGGTGAGCACCTACTACCGCCAGACACTTTGTGAAGACTCTGGGGGCATTGGTGACTCCAAATGGAAGTAACTTGAACTGGTAATGTTGGCCCGCTAACACAAACCTGAGAAATTTGCAATGAGCAGGGTGGATTGGAATATGAAAGTAGGCGTCCTTTAAGTCTAGAGTAGACAGAAAGTCGTCCTTTTGCAAAAGAGGCAGTACCTGTTGAAGTGTTACCATGTGGAAATGGTCCGACTGTATGTAAATATTTAGCTCCCTGAGATCTAATATTGGTCTGAGTGAGCAGTCTTTTTTGGGTATTAAGAAGTAAAAGGAGTACACTCCGGACCCTTGGTGATGTAGTGGAACGGGTTCTATTGCTCCTTTTCGAAGTAATGACTGTACCTCTTGTTTGAGGAGGTGTAGGTGATCCTGTGAAAGTTTGTGTGACTTTGGAGGAATGTTTGGAGGAGTGTTGATGAACTCCAGGCAGTAACCAGAACGGATAATCTCTAAAACCCATTTGTCTGTTGTTATTGACTGCCAAGTTGGTAGGGAATCTGTCAGTCTTCCCCCGACCGGTGTTAAGTGGTCGGGGGGAAGTACAGGTAAGTCACTGTTTTGTATTGGAGGGGGAGGTGGGTGTGTTTGAACCTCTACCTCTGCCTTTGCCGTTGCTTTCCCTGTAACCCCCTCTGAAGTAAATTTTAGAGCCAGAGGGCTGGTTATTACACTTGTAGCTGGATGTAGTGTCTGAGGAAGCAGTTTTGGACCCTGCTCGATAGAATGAGCGCCGAAAGGAACCACGGCCTTGTGGTGACTGAAGGGCTCCCATGGATTTGGCCACTTCAGTGTCCTTTTTCATTTTCTCTAACGAACCTACCAGTGGGCCAAAGAGGTGCTCCTTATCAAAAGGTGCATCTAGTATGGAGGTTTGGACCTCTGATTTGAACCCAGATATACGTAGCCAGGCATGCCTTCTTAAAAGGACACTGGTGTTTACCGCTCTAGCAATTGTGTCTGCAGCATCCAGGGAGCATCTAATTTGATTATTAGAAATCAGTTGACCCTCCCTCACTAGGTCTTGAGCTTTAGCTCTATACTCTTGTGGTAGAAATTGGAGTAATTGTTCCATTTCATCCCAGTGTGCACGGTCGTATCTGGCTAGCAATGCTTGTGTGTTAGATATGCGCCAGAAGATTGCTGCCTGAGAGGCCACCCTTTTCCCTGAAGCATCAAGGAGCTTAGATTCTTTATCTGGGGGTGGAGCATCTCCTGCAGTTTGGGAGTTGGCTCTTTTACGTGCGTTGGATACCACTAATGAATCCAATGGTGATTGTCCCCTTATGTACACTGGGTCAGATGGTGCAGACTTATAATTTTTATCTACCCTAGGGGTAAGGATACGTGCCCTGACCGGATCATTAAATATATCGTCGACATACCTAATCATTCCTTTGAGTGTGGGTAACGTGTGTGATGATTTTTGTGTACTGCTAAGGGTTTCAAAGAGGAAATCCTCTTTGAGGAACTCTTTATGGAGCTGCACCCCATGATAATTAGCAGCTCTACCCAACAATTCAATGTATCCTACATGGTCATCTGGTGGAGAGGGCTTGGTAGGGTATAAGTCAGGATCATTGCCTGTTGGTGAGTCAGTGTTGTAGTCCCCCCATGGGTCTGTAGGCACTGGCTGAATATCATCATCCCCATTACCATTGTCATCCCCAACATCCTGATTGTCAGGTGTATGTGGTGGTGAATGCTCAAGTGAAGTTGGCACAGGTAGAGACTGAGGAGAAGGGGGTGATGGAATATGAAGAGGAAGAGGAGGAGGGGAAGGGTTAGTTCCAACCGTTCTCTTCTTTAAAGGAATGTGATATTCCTTTTCTGCATCAGCTCTCCTTTTTAAAGTCACTTTGGTGGTAATATGTCCATTAGTGGGATGAATGTACAACACTTTCTGTTTCGGGTCCGGTTTATCGAGCGGATCGTCGAAACGGTGCTTTTTTGGTGACTTCAGTGCATCAGGCTGTTTCGACGCCGAAGATTTTGGTGCCCACGGCTTCGGAGTTGGTGTTTTCAGATCCGAAGTGTGTTTCGGTGCCGGGTGTTGTGGGTCGGAGCCGGATTTAGAATTCGATCCTGCGGTTTTCGGCTCGGTGCCCGATTTGGCGTGAGGCTTTTCGGAGCCGGAAGGCTTTTTTGTAGGCTTCAGTACCGAGCCAGAAGGTGGGGCATCTGAAGCGTGGTTTTGGTGCCGACCAGACCCTGAGGGTTGGTCCGGAGCCTCCTTTTTTGTGTGAGGTGGATTTCGGGGCGAGGGAGGATCTGTACTTACAGTACGCTGTCCATGTGGGATGTCTTCATCCTGGTCGGAGCCGTACTCGGAAATAGAGATCGGTTCCTGTTCCTCCTCGGCGCCGACAGCATCGCCAGCCTCTTCCTCCGATTCAGTTCCTTAGAGGTCCAGAATAGAGCCTGTGTGCTGGCTCTGCATGTCGCGACGTCAAGCCCGACGGTCGTGAATCCTCTTCTTGGAGCGGAAAGCCCTGCACGCATCGCAGTCCTATTCACTGTGCTCAGGGGACAAGCACAGGTTACGCACTTCATGTGAGTCGGTGCGCAGGTACTTTGTGTGGCACCGAGGGCAGAATTTAAATGGAGTTCGTTCCATCAACTGCGAGTCGAACCGATGCGTTTGGCCCGATGGCCCACCACGAGCTCTCCGATCGAAAGAGGGTTTTTTTACCAGTAAACACGACACGCGAAGAATGGAATACGCGATCGGAAACAATACCGTCGAGGTAGAGTGTCTTGCGCACCGAGGGAAACCGAAGGTATGGTGTCGAACTGGAGCGCAGCGACAAACATCCGAACCCGATGGCGGAAAAAAACAATCTAACAAAGGAGTCGATACCCATACGCACTATACCCGAAAGGAGGAGTCACCTACCTCGTGACTGGAAAGACTTCTTCGAAGAAAAACAAAGTGAAAACAACCAGACCCAACACTAGATGGCGATCTATGCATAGCAAATGATCTACAGCTCATATGCCTCAAACACAAACTTACCTGAAAGGTCCACTGGAGGACAATAAAGTTTTATAAGCATGAGAAAAAAGTGCTGCATCTGTTTGGTGTAAAGTCACGAGGCTGCCTGTGAACAAGGATCGGGAGGATCCGAAACGCGTGAGGCTGGAAAGAATTCTCTGTGTAAGCGCACGACCTCCTGCCTGAAAATAAATCCTTTTGTCTACATAGGAGTGCGTCTTCATGTCGAAGGATATATAGATATATGTAACAAATGGAATTACCGGGAAAGAGGAGGCCGGGCTGTTGGAGTGCAGGCGCGGTGTGGAGAGCCCATGAGTGCTCCCGGCAGGGCCTTTCTTTGTGCAGGCCGGCACACTCACCTTGATCCTTCTTGCAGTTTGGAGCTGGGCACCGTGGTATTTACCGTGCGGTTGGGGGCAGAGACTCATAATTGTGCTTGGTGATTAGGACACCGGAGTTAAGTAGCAGCATGGTTGCAGCTTTTTCGGTAAGCTTTTCATTGTGGGGCAATCAACTATGCCGCTTGCCGAGAAATTATTCCCAAGACATTTTGAATTGAATTGTGTTCAGTAGCTGCACCGCTGCTATCAGCTGTTTTGTGTTGAGTCAAACAACAGCGGATTTTGATGAACTTGTTGTTTTTGGGACAATATCGAGACTTTAATGCTTTGGAGTAAACTGAGTCAGAGACATTTATAAAGGATATAGTGATGCTTTTTCAAGTGGTACGATAAGTTTGTGAGGGACTATCAATGTCCATTATAGGATGAGAGATTAGCTTCCAATCTGAAGCAGTAGCATGCTCTAATTACGAAGATTTTGGACATAATGTGGACATTTTTTGACCTCGAGGGTGTGTATAATTCCCGCAGCTGCCTTTTATCATTGCAACTATGAATGCATTAATCCGCCATTTGGGGGTGATCTTTGAGTAAATGTGCATTAGACGAATACCGAATTTTCATTTTTAACAACAATCTCAGTTTTCTACTACTATTTTGTTGCATAATAACACGTTTTTATGCAGGAATATTGACAAAAAATATCTGAATTCTTAAAAAAGAATGAGTCGAATTATGTATTACATACTTATTCTGAGCATGTTTATGTTTAGATAACGCTGTTGTTTTTAATTGAACTACAGTATTTCTTTTATGTCAACATTTATTAGAGAATATATATTGCTCACAAGATGGTGTTCATTGGGTGACAAAGGCTGCTGCGCAGCCGAAACGCGTCCTGTCCGGTGAAGCCTGATGAAATAAACGCATGTTGATTTTCTTCCGTCCGAGAGTGCATTATCTTTCACAAGTTTGAAAGTTTGTTTGAGTATTTTGACAAACGCTAGCGGTAGCGTTTTTAAATGCACCACCAGCGCTTTGGAAGCACGCCGACAGTTACCGCAAACCTTGGAGTCTGCAGAAGTGCAAGTCGGCGCACCCCCGAACAAATGGAATTACCGGGAAAGAGGAGGCCGGGCTGTTGCAGTGCAGGCGCGGTGTGGAGAGCCCATGAGTGCTCCCGGCAGGGCCTTTCTTCGTGCAGGCCGGCCCACTCACCTTGATCCTTCTTGCAGTTTGGAGCTGGGCACCGTGGTATTCACCGTGCGGTGGGGGGCGGAGGCTCATAATTGTGCTTGGCGATTAGGACACCGGAGTTGAGTAGCAGCATGGTTGCAGCTTTTTCGGTAATCTTTTCATTGTGGGGCAATCAAGCCATATTTGACACAACTATGCCGTTTGCCGAGAAATTATTCCCGAGACACTTTGAATTGAATTGTGTTCAGTAGCTGCACCGCTGCTATCAGCTGTTTTGTGTTGAGTCAAACAACAGCGGATTTTGATGAACTCGTTGTTTTTGGGACTATATTGAGACTTTAATGCTTTGGAGTAAACTGAGTCAGAGACATTTATAAAGGATACAGTGATGCTTTTTCAAGTGGTACGATAAGTTTGTGAGGGACTATCAATGTCCATTATAGGATGAGAGATTAGCTTCCAGTCTGAAGCAGTAGCATGCTCTAATTACGAAGATTTTGGACATAATGTGGACATTTTTTGACCTCGAGGGTGTGTATAAATACTGCAGCTGCCTTTTATTAGTGTAACTATGAATGCATTAATCCGCCACTTGGGGGTGATCTTTGAGTAAATGTGCATTAGACGAATACCGAATTTTCATTATTAACCACAATCTCAGTGTTCTACTACTATTTTGTGGCATAATAGCACAGGTTTTTATCAGGAATATTGACAAAAAATATCTGAATTCTTAAAAAAGAATGAGTTGAATTATGTATTACATACTTATTCTGAGCATGTTTATGTTTAGATAACGCTGTTGTTTTTAATTGAACTATAGTATTTCTTTTATGTCAACATTTATTAGAGAATATATATTGCTCACAAGATGGTGTTCATTGGGTGACAAAGGCTGCTGCGCAGCCGAAACGCGTCCTGTCCGGTGAAGCCTGATGAAATAAACGCATGTTGATTTTCTTATATATATATATATATATATATATATATATATTACCCAGTAGGTAGTTATAGTTAGGACCTAGTTTCCATAGGAAAAGCGTTTTTCTTTTGCCAATATTTTTGGCGCCGTTTGACGAATCTTCGCGAAATTTTCAAAACTAATGGCCCGCTCAGGTCAGCTCCTGTCTTGAAAGTTTCGGGGTGATTCGTCAAGCGGGGGCCGAGAAAAAAGGGGGGTCCCAAAACGCGTTTTCCCCATGTTAATTTCCATAGGAAAAATTGGAACAGGCTACAGCCCGAACTGCTGAATGGAATTACACCAAATTTGGCAAACATGTAGCCCTTGGTTCAGAAAGAGACCTTTTTTTTAAATGGTGTAAATCCGTTCAGTAGTTCCTGAGAAATTAAAAAAAGAAAAATATCGATATCTGAGCACCGAGGAGGGTTCGCGAACCCTCCTGGGCACAAGCTTCACTCTGATTGGTTGCCAACACTCTAATCCAGAATGTGTTGGGAGCCATCTTGAGTTACATCTCTGCGTTTGCAGAGTGGTGTAGAAAGGGGGTATGGCCTCGGACCACCTCTCTGCAACACAGCTCTGTGGCGCATACTGGAGGTACCTGGTGGGCTAGTTGGCCCCCAGGGACCCTCAGGAATGAAGAGGACTTAATACCTCAACTTAGAACGAGCCAGGGGGCGCGTTTGCAGAGTTGTGGGGAAAGGAGGCGTGGCCTTTGTCTACCTCTCAGCAATCCCACTGTGTGGGGCTTACTGGAGGTAAGACGTAGGCTAGTTGGCCCCTAAAGGACCGCCAGCAGCGAAGGGGACTTCAATCCCCATCCAAGAGCGCGCCAGGGAGCGCGTTTGCAGAGTGGTGGGCAAAGGGGGTGTGGCCTGCTATGAGAACTTAGCAATCCTGCTGTGTGGGACTTACTGGAGGTAATAGGAGGGGTAGTTGGCCCCCAAGGTTGTTGTTGGGGGCCAACTACCCCTCTTGTTATCTGCAGTAAGTCCCACACAGTGGTATTGCTAAGACGTCTAAGGAGGACATGCCCCCCTTTCTCCAACTCTCTGCAAACGCGCCTCCTGGCAGACTACGGGATAGGGGATGAAGTCCAATTTACTCCGGAGGGACTTTGGGGGCCAAGAAGCCCTCTTGGTACCTCGTCTAAGTCCTATGCAGTGGAATTCCTGAGCGCTGGTCGGAGGCCCAGCACCCTTTCTCAACCACTGTGCAAATGTGACTACTACTTAAAGAAGCGTCTTTCTGCACCTCTGACTTAGAGGTAGTTTTAATCCCCCTGCCCTATTATGTACTAGGGCCTTACAGAGAAGGTCATGGCAGTCACAGGGGTACCCCAACGCATAGTGTTCCCTAGTGTATGTAGGTGTTTTCACTGTATTCTAAGTGTCTTTTAGCATAGCACTGGCTCTAGGCCTGGTTAGTCAGTCAGTTACCACCAGTACCCGTTAGCAAAACGTTGGGGGCACAGGATGACTTTGCAACAAGGCCTCTTTCTGCTCCTCTGTCGGTTCTTTGTGCACATCTCTTGCTTCTTTCTGCACCTTTCTTCGTCTTTCCTGACTTCTGTTGCCTCTTTCTGCATTTCTGTTGCTTCTTCCTGCGCCTTTTTTCCTCTTTCTGCACATGTCCTACCTCTGTAGGCATAGTTAGAAATTAGCATTTAAAAAACCTTTGAAATTCACTAAAAAAACACAGGTTTCAGGGACGTTATAGTTAGAAATTAGCATTTAAAAAACCTTAGAAATTCACTGAAAAAACCACAGGTTTCAGGGACGTTATAGGTAGTTGGACATTTCACTCGTACAAAACCAGTGAAATTCGGCCGTTATAGTTAGTTCAGCTAACTATAACTCGCGCCCCCGCAATGCACTGCTGATGATGTCACATATTACATCACTCATGACATGGTCAGTGACATCACTGATGACATCTCAAATGACATCACTGATGACATCACTGATGACATCATCCACAGGATCAATTGATGCATCTTCTCACACCCTAATATAACCTTTGATACACCCACTTTAAATTACAGACTGCCATTCTCAAAACCATAGACACTCCAACACCAATAACTACATACCCACTCACTGATTCTTAGGTCTACACACCCATCCACTCACTCACCCATACAGTCACTCATACCTTCGGACACTCATCAGTACAGGACTATCATATGCACTCATACACCTATATAGACACTCACACACTGCCACTCATCCATAGAGTTACTCACACACCTAGTCAGTCATGCAAAGAATTAATCACACTCCCATTTACTCACCTATTGAGTTATACACACACAAACTCACTTACTCATTCAGATACTAACACATACTTACGCTCTTATACAATCACTGATACAAGCACACACTCATCCATACAGCCACTCTCAATCACTCACTCTCACATATAGTCATTTATATACTCCAACACTCACATATACTGCCTTTCACATATGTAGTTACTCACACATGTACCACTGAGACATCCATTCACTCACCAACACACCCATACACACACTCACCCACCCATACAGTCCATCACAGATGCACTCTTGAATCCATACACCCAGTGAATCACCCACTCACACATCTATGCACAGAGTCACACACCCCCCACCCACACAAACACTCAGGCACCCATACAGATACTCAGATAACCAATCAATAACCCATATACACACTCATGTAACTATTCACCAACCCATGCAGCCGCTTACACACCAACAGACAGACTGATACAGACTTTCACACAGTTTAGTCACTAACCCATGCATTCAGTAAGATACGTTTAATCACTCACTTATACAGTCAGTCACGTACCTACTAAATCAACCATTCAGACACTTATACACCCACTCATTCTTCAATACACGCTAGCCTATATATATTAAACATATTTAAACTTTACAGAAACACACAGTCACTGGATGATGTCATCAGTGATGTCATTTGAGATGTCATCAGTGATGTCATCAGTGATGTCACTGACCATGTCATGAGTGATGTAATATGTGACATCATCAGCAGCGAATTGCGGGGGTGCGAGTTATAGTTAGCTGAACTAACTATAACGGCCGAATTTCACTGGTTTTGTACGAGTGAAATGTCCAACTAACTATAACGTCCCTGAAACCTGTGGTTTTTTCAGTGAATTTCTAAGGTTTTTTAAATGCTAATTTCTAACTATAACGTCCCTGAAACCTGTGGTTTTTTTAGTGAATATATACATATATATTTATATATATATCTCCTTTTGGCCCTGATCACCTTCATTTTTTGACTAATGTTGGCTGTTACTGACTCTGAAAGTGCCTTGGGCTCTGCTACCCAGGCCCAGTGCCAGTGTTCTGTTCTTAAAAGGTATATGGTCATTGGTATAATTATCATTGGCCAAGACAACCTACCTGTAAATCCCTGGTTTATGGTAGGACATGTAGGTCTAGAGACCCCGATGGACTTAATGCACTTAAGTGTACACTGATGTGTGTCATTTAAAATAAAAAGTTGTCCAAATCGATTTTGGAAATAAAAGTACTTCCAAAGTCCCAAACTTCCTTTTTATTACACATAGGTCATCCCTGAGGTCTGCTTTAGGTTCCCCAGGGCTAGGGTGCCTTGTTATAAAAAGCAGGGATATTGTAAAATATGTTTTATATACCCTGGTGGGGAAAAACAGACAAAGTCATTTTTACCCATTTTAGTGCTGCAAACAACATAGGCTAACATGGGAAGACCTTAGTTAACTTTAATAAAGTCTATTGTTTGATTTAAAGTAGCTGGCGCCATAATATCAAAGTATCAAAATAATAGTTACCATAAATCCAACAATGTGCCATGGTCAAATGTATTATAGCTATTGCAGGAAAGTAGTTTTAGAACGTATTATCCTGAAGTTACCTAAAATAGCCATGTAGCAGCCTCTTCTGATTGCCCAGTCTCTGACAGCTTGAGCCAACCTGTTCCCCTGAGTAGGTGTGAAAAGGCCTGGGGCTGAAACAATACAGCCACTTGATGGGAGGAAATGCGTTTCATGGAGAATCCAGGGACAGGAAGGGGCCCGGAAGAAAAATTGAACTTCAAAAGTAGAAGAATAGATGTCACAGGACTCAGGCCAGGCCCCACCTCCTTGATCCCTGACAAGATGGTAGCACCCCTAATTAGATTAGGACAGGGGCTGGAAGGGGATTGTAGAGAAAGGTTAGCCACTCCTGTGGGTTGTTTAGCCACTGCACTCCAAGGAGAGACTTTCTCAGTTTTAATTTTTGCAGAATAGTAGATTCGGGCTCATAATTATGCCGCACATCCCAGGAAGTGGTAATAGCAGAGGGTGGCAACTTGAATCTCATTAGTTGAGGTGTTCCCCTCTCTCACCAGCCCAGAATAGGGAATAAATATGGGAGATCTGCAGGATCCCCTAAGATCCCTGCCTGAAACATCTGAAGAAGGACTGCCCTGCTGGACCCTTGGGCTGCACCTCAGAAGGCTTGCACCCAGAAGTACTTCACCTGCTGCACTCTCAAGGCTCCACACAAGAAAGGACTGTCCGTCTTGAGGGAAAAGGAGTGAACTCCCTGAGCAGCAACAGGTGGAAAGTGCTGGAAGATGCCACTTGAAACAGCCAGAAAGATGACTACTCCTGTTGACAAGCTACACCTTGGATTTTTTTTTAGACTGCACAGGTGTAATGTGGGAGATTGCGTCCTAACCCCCAAGTGGAAATCTAGAGCTTCTGAACCCTTGGCCAGTGCTAGAGGACTGATCTCCCCAAAGTATCCAAGATCCAACAGAACTACAGCTCCGTGATCTACCTACAAAGGCTGCAATGAGTTCCTGACCCACAAGAGGCACCTCCCGGTTGTGGGCCTTTGAGGTGCTTTCTGAGCTTTTAAAATTCAAGTTTCTGGCTTCTTCACGAATGGGCCTGTTTGCTCCGGAGCTGTGCCACTTGAACAAAAGATCAGCCCGAGCGCAAGTTCATCTCTTCGCACAGCAAGTATCGGCACTCATGGCAGCGAGGCTCCAGCCCATCTCCCCACGCTGCCTGGTGGCTCTTTCAACCCCGCGGACCACCACCAGTGATGCTCTCCTTGCTCCCGGCGACCGTCTTTCCTGTGAACGGGACTCTTGGTACAATATCTTGAGAAGGTAAAACTTCAGCAGCACTTACCTGGGACTGTATCCAACCCGCACTCCATGGCGGTTGGCTTGAACTTTCGGAATTGACCCGGTCCAGTGCGACGAGATAGCCGTGGTTGGGGTTTTATGCTTTTAAGGGCAATACTACAAACTAATCTTTAAAAACTTGTTCCCTACATAGGATTTTTGTCATGTTGGTGTAATTTTAAAGATGAAAATATAGTCTAGTTTTTTAAATTGGTTCTGGATTTTACTAATTTACAGTTTTGATCATAATAAATGCTTTACACATCTCTCTTTTAAGTTAAGCCCGACAGCATGTCTGCCAAGCTGCTAAGGTTAAGAAAGAATTCATTTATTGAGGCTTGACTGGACCTTATTAGTGGTTTTGTATTATTACTAGCTGTAGGTACCTACCTGCACCTACTAATAATCCACCTTTCTACAATATATGTTAACTGTTACCCTCCAGTGGGTGTGCATGGCCATAAAGCAAAATAATGTTTTTATAGCCCTCCAGTGGGCCTCTCAGTGCAAGAACCAGCTGTACTTACATTTTCTTTGCCAGTCTACTGTTCCTCTGCTTGGCTCCAAACCTTGAACCAAACTGGACCCACAATTCTTCCTCTGTGGTGGTGCAGTCCTCCCGGCAGGACCGCCATATATTCTCTCGCCAAATTTGCCCTTAGACATAAAGACGCACTCCCAAGTAGACAAAAAGATTTATTTTCAGGCAGGAGGTCTTGAGCTTACACAGTAAATTCTTTCCAGCCTTACGCGTTTCGGATCCGCCCGATCCTTGTTCACAGGCAGCCTCATGACTTTACACCAAACAGCTGCGGCACTTTTTTCTCATGCTTAAAAAATGTGATTGTCCTTTAATGGACCTTTCAGGTATATTTGTTTTTTAATTGCATGCTGGGAAACATAGTGCTGAAATTTTCATTGTTACCCTCCGGTGGGTATGCATGGCCATAAAGCAAAATTGAAATTGTTTATAGCCCTCCAGTGGGCCTCTCAGTGCAAGAGCCAGCTGTATTTACATTTTCTTTGCCAGTCGACTGTTCCTCTGCTTGGCTCCAAACCTTAAACCAAACTGGACCCACAATTCTTCCTCTGTGGTGGTGCAGTCTTCCCAGCATGACCGCCATATAATCTCTCACCAAATTTGCCCTTAGGCATGAAGACGCACTCCCGTGCAGACAAAAAGATTTATTTTCAGGCAGGAGGTCTTGCACTTACACAGAGATTTCTTTCCAGCCTTACGCGTTTCGGATCCTCCCGATCCTTGTTCACAGGCAGCCTCATGACTTTACACCCACTCATTCTTCGAATACACCTTGGAGAGTGTGTGTGTATATATATATATATCATTCTTAAACTTTTTAGAAACACTCACAGTCACTGGATGATGTCATCAGTGATGTGATCAGTGATGTCATTTGAGATGTCATCAGTGATGTCACTGACCATGTCTTGAGTGATGTAACAGCAGTGCAGCAGCAGTGATCAGCAGTGCAGTGCGGGGGCGTGAGTTATAGTAAGCTCAGCTAACTATATTAAGTGAATTTCTCTGGTTTCTATGAGTGAAATGTCAGCCTAACTATAAAGTCCCTGAAACCTGTGGTTTTTTCAGTGAATATCTAAGGTTTTTTAAATGCTAATTCCTAGCTGTAATGTCCCTGAAACCTGTGGTTTTTTTCAGTGAATTTCTAAGGTTTTTTAAATGCTAATTCCTAACTATAACATCCCTTTAAAGAGGCAAGAGAGGTGCAGAAAGAGGTAAGATAGGTGCAGAAAGAAGCAAGAGAGGTGCAGAAAGAAGCAAGAGAGGTGAAGAAAGAGGCACAAGAGTTGCAGAAAGAAGCAAGAGGTGCAGAAAGAGGCAAGAGGGGTGCAGAAAGAAGCAAGAGAAGTGCAGAAAGAGGAAAGAGTTGCAGAAAGAGGCAGGAGAAGTGCAGAAAGAGTCAAGAGAGGTGTAGAAAGAGGCAAGAGAGGTGCAGAAAGAGGCAAGAGGGGTACAGAAAGAGGCAAGAGGGGTACAGAAAGAGGCAAGAGAAGTACAGAAAGAGGCAAGAGGGGTGCAGAAAGAGGCAAGAGAAGTACAGAAAGAGGAAAGAGTTGCAGAAAGAGGCAGGAGAAGTGCAGAAAGAGTCAAGAGAGGTGTAGAAAGAAGCAAGAGCACTGCATAAAGAAGCAAGAGAAGTACAGAAAGAAGCAAGAGAGGTGCAAAAAGAAGCAAGAGAGGTGCAGAAAGAGGCAAGAAAAGCACATAAATAGGTAAGAGGTGCAGAAAGAGGTAAGAGGTCCAGAAAGAAGCAAGAGAGGTGCAGAAAGTCAAGAGAGGTGCAGAAAGAGTCGAGAGGTGCAGAAAGAGTCAAGAGAGGTGCAGAAAGAGGCAAGAGAAGTGTAGGAAGAGGAAAGAGTTGCAGAAAGAGGAAGGAGAAGTGCAGAAAGAGTCAAGAGAGGTGTAGAAAGAGGCAAGAGAGGTGCAGAAAGAGGGTGCAGAAAGAGGCAAGAGAGGTGCAGAAAGAAGCAAGAGAAGTGCAGAAAGAGGAGAGAGGTGCAGAAAGAGGCAAGAGAGGTACAGAAAGAGGCAAGAGAAGTGCAGAAAGAAGCAAGAGAGGTGCAGAAGAAGCAAGAGAAATGCAATAAGAAGCAAGAGAGGTGCAGAAAGATGCAAGAGAGGTGCAGAAAGAGGCAAGAGGTGCAGGAAGAGGCAAGAGGTGCAGGAAGAGGCAAGAGGTGCAGAAAGAGCCAAGAGAAGTCCAGAAAGAGGCAAGAGAAGTGCAGAAAGAAGCAAGAGAAGTGCAGAAAGAAGCAAGAGAACTGCAGTATGGGGAATAAAGGTACGGAAAGAGGAAGAAAGGTGCAGAAAGAGAAAGAAAGGTACAGAAAAAAGCAAGAGAAGTGCAGAAAGAGGCAAGAGAGGAGCAGATAGAGGCAAGAGGGGTGCAGAAAGAATCAAGAGGGGTGCAGAAAGAAGCAAGAGAGGTATAGAAAGAAGCAAGAGAGGTATAGAAAGAAGCAAGAGAGGTGCAGATAGAGGCAAGAGGGGTGCAGAAAGAATCAAGAGGGGTGCAGAGAAAGAAGCAAGAGAGGTGTAGAAAGAAGCAGGAGAGGTACAGAAAGAAGCAAGAGAGGTGCAGAAAGAGACAAGAGAAGTGCACAAAGAAGCAAGAGAGGTGCAGAAAGAAGGAAGAGAGGCGCAGAAACATGGCGAGACTTACAACAGTGACATGGGAAAGGTTGCTGTTTTATATTTGGCTAGGCCCAACATTCTGAGCAGTCGGTGAATAGTGAAGCCGCCAGAGAAAAGTGAGTGCAAGGATAGTGTTTGAGTGATTGGATGAGTGCATGTGTAGTGCTTGATTGAATGGATGACTGCAAAGTTAGTGCCTGGGTCATTGCATAATTGCATAGGTAGTTCCAGAGACTCATATGAAGTATCTTAATCCCTTACCCCCCTGCCAACATGTCTTAAACCTCACTTCTCTCTGGTAGCTCATAGACCCACTCATATTGAAGTACTGGGTTTTATTGGACCCAGCGGTGCCAGGGAACACACCCAATGACCTCGAGTTCTTCCTGTCTCAGACTACAGAAACACAGAGTCTTCTTGGTGGCTTCAAAGATCAATTTATTGGCTGCAGCCAGCAACAGGTATCCTAGAAGTACAACAATGTGTATGTTCTCAGGAGACTGCCTTCTCATGGAAACCAGCTATCTCTTTTATACAGAATATTATGCTTTAGGCAAACATTCCTTATTTTTACAGTGGGTCATTCACATATTTCTTACAACAAAAGAAAAGACAGATTCATGATGACAAGCCCATTTTCAGTTTGTCCAGCCCACAACCAAATACCCAGTGAGGCCCAACACCTGCAACAGATATAATCTCGACCCCTAATAAAACTGGGCACCTCCTCCTCGTAAAGCAGGTCATAAAGAAAGAGCAGTGACAGGTGTGAATAAGATTTAGATATAGATGTGTGCAATGAAGGGTTTATGGCATGCTGCACCTGGGCCCCTAATCTCGATCGGCCACTGGGAACTAAAACTGGCCGAACAGGTTCTGGCTCTGGACAGTGGAGTCAGCTTGCCCAGGTCACTGAAAGTGTACATGTCCCCTAAGGCGCGTTTTGGCTTGAGACATTGCCTTATGTGAGGGCAACCACAAAATGGCTGCCGTACACAAAATGGAACCCGAGGGTTCACAAGGGAATCGTTAATATTAGAGTGATCCCGTCACTCGAATATGACGCAAATACTCAGATATAGCATACCTGTCATTACCGGTCTGCTGATACCAAAATCGTCATGTTACAATGATGTTAATGACACAGGTCCAGAATTTTCAGTACCACAGACCCTCCTTTTGCCCTTACATAGGCAATTTACTTACACTCATGCTAATCTGAGTCTAGGTCTATGTTCATGAATTCATTGAGATGTTGCTGTAGCATCATCCTATTACTTAGCTCGTCCCTTGATACAGGTTTCCTTACACATGATGTAACACATAGGCCGCATATGGCAGGAACACACTGTATGCACAGACAAAACAGGAAAAGGATGGCTAGAAGTATCCCAATGACCATCAGAACTTTCCATCCCCAGGTGGATAACAGTTCCCAGAACCATCCCATCAACGACCAGTCTCCTTCATCTATATGGATGGATTCAGAGATCCTATGTAGTTTGGAGATGGCCTGGTACACTGTTGGAGCGTTATCTGGAATGAAAATGCAACAACTGGATTGGATCACTCTACATACCTCACCACGGTCTGCAAGTATGATGTCTAACGCGACCCTGTTCTGCAGGGTCATAAGGCGGTCCGACTGGAGCTCAGCAGTCAAATTATTAAGGGCACCGACAGTTTCGACTATGGTGGATTCAACCACTCGCGTCAATTGCCTCACATTCCTGTTGTTAGCCATAGGTCCCCAGAACGGCAGAAAACCCCTAAAGAAGTCTCCCGCTTCTTGTCCTGCAGTGTCTTCCTTGCTGAAGACACCCCTAATTCTTCTTATCTTATGGTAATCTGCCGCAGCTGTGTAGGTGGGAGGCAACAGGAATGAAACGAAGCATGTGCCCGAGAAGTCAGGGGCAACCACGTGTAGGCCCTATCATGGCAGATAAAGTAGGTACCCCTAGCTGCTAAGAACAAAGGGGAAGTCTGAGACGCAAAAATATACGTTTCAGTGCAGATACTCTTCCCTAACTGAGCTCTTGGATTCTTGCCATTACCTTGCAGACATAGATGACCCTGATGGGGTACAATCCAAATTGGAGCGGATCTTTTGCTTGCTGGTTCTCGCTCAGACTCGCTCCATATCCAGTCACGTTCCATCCAATATACGCTAGTGTCTCATCTTCCGGGATAGTTTTGTAGGAACTAGTTCCCCTTATCATGTCGACTATCCCCTTAACTAGAGCACTATTCTTTGGGTTGTCTTTGACGGAACGTAGGGGGTGGATTTCGCGAGCATAGATGAACATCGTTCGGTATGCCCACACAGAACCATTGTAGCTGAATGGCAGCACTAGGTAGGGAATACCTTTCTCAGTAGTATGAGGCATAAGGCCACACACCCAACAGTTGGTTCTGTTCATTACTAGCTGGTGTTGGTGTAAGAGCTGAACAAAGGAGTTGTTCATAAACTCTAATCTTCTAACGGACTCGTGTTCAGGTAGAGGGTGAAAAGAATGTGAGGAGATAGTAGAGGAAGGCATGGGCTGTACAGTGGGTGCAGATGTCACTTGAAAAGAGAATATGATATACCCCACTAAAGACATCATTAGACTAAGTAAAATACAAAGACACATAATTAGAAAACATTTTCTGCTCATGGTTGCACATATTTTCCTCTTGAAACTTATTCTTTCAACAGGTCTCTCCATCTGAAAAGGCTCCATCCTCTAACGTGCTGTTCGCGGCGGTTGGTTTTCTTCACTTGAGAGTGTTTCTGAATGTCCCAGGGAACGCCCTAGAACAAACCAGACCCGTAGACCTTGTGTCCGCAGGCTACACACTCAAGTCTTTTCACCACGACCCTACAGCTGAACCCGGATGGTGGTTCAAAAACAGGTTTTCGGATGGGAGGACCAAAATTTCATTTTATTTGTCCCTGACTCTCGGTCGCAAGTTATAACGGCTTTTTCCAGGCAATGTCTGGTCGCAAAACAAAAGTTCAGGCTCAGTAGTGTCCAATCGAAGTGGTGATGGTATTGCTCTTTGGAGAAGATCGTCACTTTCTCGCTCAGAATTTGTCCCTGTGACGCGTGCGTCACTAAAAGGCAGAAAACGAGGCACTGTTTCAGTTTCCCGAGTCAGCAATTCCCTCCTGGACCCACCGGTCATATGGTAGAGGCAAAGGGACCCTCTTACAGTGTACGCCGTGGATCCAGTTTTTCTTCCCTTGTACTCGCACTGCAGATCTTGTGGACAAAATCACCAAATAGGGGCCAATCCAGCGGGGCTGATCGTTCTTTGTCCGCTGAAAGTTCTTGATTAACACCCACGATCCGGGATTGATTGCATGCCCTGGATCTTTAGAAGCCTGAGGCAGTGTATTATGAACCTGTTGGTGTAAAACACGCAATTTAGCCGTCAAATCATGCAAGTAATCAAGCAGTACAGGGTGTTCAATCTCGCTGAATTTCGTTGGCCTCGGCACTCCCCATATGTTAGCCGGGCGACCAAACACTATCTCATGAGGACTAAGTCCTACTCGGGAATGTACGGTCATCCTAGTTGACAACAGTGCTAATGGCAACGCATCAGGCCATTTAAGGCCAGAGCTTGCTTGTATCTTGGCCAGTTTTAGTTTAAGAGTGCCATTATAGCACTCAACTAATTCAGCTGATTGGGGATGATTTGCAGCGTGAAATTTCTGCCGGATTCCTAAACCTTCACACACTCGTTTCATCACTTGACCCACAAATTCACCCCCATTATCACTCCACACCATTCTCGGCAAACCAAACCTAGGGAAGAACTCTTTGAGAAGGGCTTTCGCTGTGGGCAAGGCAGTATTATCTTTCAGAGGATATGCCTCTACCCATCTTGAAAAGGCACAAACAACAATGAGTACGTATTTCAAATTGTTGCACCTCTCCATGTGGATGAAATCTAGCTGCAAAACAACGAACGGATACGTTGGAGGCGCAAAATGACCAGCTGGAGTTGGGGTTCCCTTACCAGGATTGTATTTCAAACAAACCATACAATTTTTGACCACATTCTCTGCACATTTGGGAATTCCAGCATTTTGCCACGCTGGAGCCAATAACTTACAGATTCCTTTCACACTGATGTGGGCCATCCCATGTGCCATTGTAACCACTGCAAGCACATATGTATCGGGTAACAACCATCGCTGATGCTCCGACAATTCAACCCAACAACCATTTGCATCCAATTTACCCGTACTCTCTCTCCACGTACTTAATTCCTTCTCCGTAGCTTCAGCTTGGATGGACTTCACACTCTGTATCGTATCTTCACACATTCTAACGTCACCAATCCATCTTGCAGGGCCCGCAACATACATTCGACTCACCACATCTCTTGCTGTTTCTTTCGCAACTTCATCAGCAAACATATTACCGCGACCAACGTCGTCAGTGATCTTCTTATGTGCACTGCATTTCACAATCGCGACTTGCAATGGCAAAGTAAGTGACTCCAGGAGCTCATTCACCAATTGACCATGCTGTATTTTCGTACCGTGAGACGTAGGAACCCACGTTCCTTCCACAAGCGTCCAAAACTATGGGCCACACCAAACGCATACTGGCTATCGGTATATATGGTCACTTTCATTCCTTTTGATAATACACACGCTCTCATAAGCGCAGTCAACTCTGCTGCTTGAGCTGAATTATGTGGGATACGTGCAGTTTCAACAATCGTATGTAAAGTCGTGACAGCATATGCCGCAGTCGTATCACCATTCGGAAGCTTGAAGCATGACCCATCCACCCATAAGGTACCATCACACTTTACAAGAGGAGTGTCCCTAAGATCTACTCTCCCTTTTGTTTCTTCTTCTGTCCTAAGAAAGCAATCATGCTGTTCCGGAACATCTGTCTTTGTTATAATTGGCAACAATGTAGCTGGGTTCAGCGTGTTGCATTTTCTTATGTGCACATGGCTCGCTAAAAGTGTCAACTCGTAACCTGACAATCGAGCACTAGTTAAGTGCTGTGTCTTGGTCCTGTTTAACAAAATATCCACTGCATGTGGGACCATCACGACCAGCGTATTATTCATCACCAAACCAGCAGACTGTCGAATAGAAACAGCTGCTGCCGCTGTGGCTCTCAAACAACTCGGCAACGCTCTAGCTACCGGGTCCAAAATCGACGAGAAATATGCACATGGACGTTGCTTGTCCCCAAAAGACTGTGTTAACACTGATAATGCACATCCTTCTCTCTCATGGACATACAGCGTAAAGGGCTTGCTGTAGTCGGGGTACCCAACACAGGAGCCGAACACAATGCATCACGCAATTCGGAAAAACTTTTCTGACAATCTTCGGACCAAGGAAGGGGATTCGGCGTGTCTTTATAGGTCAATGCTACCAAAGGTTTAGCCATCAATGAAAAATTCGGTATCCATTGTCTGCAATAGGATGTAATACCTAAGAAAGCACGCACTTCTCTCTGTGTCATTGGCACACTTAATTTTGCAATTGCCTGAATTCTTTCTGGGGTCAATCTTCTTCCCTCTTTCGATAAGAGGTGACCTAAATAGGTCACTTCTTGTCGACAATACTGTAACTTGGAAAGAGACACTTTGTGGTGTAAATCAGACAAATGACGCAACAATGACAAAGTGGCTTCTTTACAAATCTCCTTAGTATCTGCAGCAACTAACAAATCATCGACGTACTGTAGAAGGGTAGCGCCATCAGGTAACACAAGAGTGTCAAGCTGAGACTTCAGAGCCTGACTATAGATAGAAGGACTTTCACAAAAACCTTGAGGAGCTCTCTGAAATCGGAAGCTTCGGCCTCCTAAACAGAATCCAAAAATATCCCTGCTCTCTACGGCAATAGGGATGCTGAAGAAAGCATTCTTCAAGTCAATCACCGAGAACCAAGTGGCTGAGGCTGGAATCATTGTCAGTAAAGCAGTGATATCGGGAACGACTGGAAACTGTGGCACAACTATCTTGTTTACCTCTCTAAGATCAATCACAAACCTGTAAACAGGTGGCTGAGAAGAGTCAGTACGCTTCAAGACAGGTAAAACAGGACTATTGCAAACATTACCTCTTGTCTCTTCAATTACATTTTTCTCAATCAAATCATAAATGATCGCTAGCAACGCTTTTTCACCTTCATTAGAGATCTTGTATTGGGGAATGCGCGGCATTTTAACATTGGCTTTCAACGTTACAACATATGGCGGTATTTCCAAAAGACCTACATCATTGGGACCAGTAGCCCAAAGAATATCAGGGAGAAACGACAATTCTGTTGGAAGTTTGTCCTTTGACAAATATATTGGTGAAACCACTGTCTTACCTAATGTGAGTTGTACTCCCAAAGGAGAACAATACAATGTCGCATACAATCTTTTCAGCAGATCCAATCCTAACAAGTTCTCACCACAACCTGTCGTTAGAATAAGTGGTGCTTCGATTTCACAAGGTCCAACAGAAAGAGACATAGGGCTAGAAATCGGGTTCCTAACCGGGGCGCCAGAAAAACCTACTGAAACATTAGTTTCGCCAGACAAAGGTGCGCCAGGGAATTTAGAGTGCATAATAGAACTCTTTGTAGCACCAGTATCCAACAGAAAAGGCTCTGACACACCTGATGTAATCACCTCAATATAAGGTCCACTCTGATCTACTGGAACTGAAACAACTCCCTCTCTTTGTCTATGGCTGTCCTAGCAATCATCACCTTCCATACTCTCACCTTCTGCATAGTAGTCATCAGCATAGTACTGAGTCGTCCTACCAGACGCGTTATTCTGCTGATCAAAACTATTCATTGAATTTTGAGGAGGAAATGGGCGCGCGTTCTGGGTGAAATTTCCGCGTCCTCTAGCTCTAGGTGCTTGTGGAACACCTCGACCTCTTGCGCCAGAAATACCATTCATACGCTGCAACAAAATAGGGCAATTATATTTAAAATGACCTTCTTCCTTACAATATGAACATTGGTTAGGGCCTATCAGAGCACGTTGTTGAGGATACTCAAACCTTTGCGAATTCCTCTGATACTGTTGAGGTTGCTGATAGTCACGCTGATTACTACGAGGCGGATACGCTTGTTGTAAAAGAACCTTTGTTTTTAACTCTTTAGTTTTCTTGTCTGCTCTATCTTTCTCATCTTTATCTCTATTTTCGTAGTATTGTGCAGTAGCCAATATCTGTGCTGAAGAGGAAACGGCCCAAGAACTCTCTGAATCTTTCAATTTTTTACACAATTCGGGAAGCAAATTATGCACAAACTTGTCAACAAACAACCTTTGACCACCTTCTGTACTCATATCCTGACCACTGTGGTCGATAAATGTCTCTTCAAACCTAGTGAAGAAGTCAGATACACTTTCCTCCTTCTTCTGCTTGCATGCAGACAATTTATCCCAATTTACACGCATTGCAGGCATCAAAGTCTTCATGTAAGTAACGATCCTACCAGGGAGGTCTGCTACTAAAGGCTCTGGTTTAGCACCGCCTACTTGTCTGTCATTTGCCGCATTGATATTAATCCATGTGTCCCCTAACTCCGGCGCATGATCCGTGTGACGGATCACTCTCCATAAAGGCTGTGGGACCACATTTCCAAACAACATGTCTATATCAGCTAAATTCATAACACAGGAGTCTGCAGTCTGTGATAATTCCTTATAATAACCTGCAGGGTTTTTACGGGGTCGGGTAGAGTCTGCTTAAGAGCCAGGACTTCAGTTCGCTTCCATGGAACATGTACCCACACACGTTGAAAATGAGGCTGAATAGGTGGAACAGCATTTAGGTCTCCTTCTTTCCAAACTGGGGGAACTTCTCTCATGGGATACTGTCTGACCTTCCTTTTAACAGAGGGTTCTGGCTCAAACAACAGTCGAGAAATACCCTCACTCCTAAATGATAATAATGTCGCAACTGCTTTCTCAATATCGGAACCCACAATCGTGCCTTTGGAAAACTCAAACCGTACACGACACAACTCAGGCGGATTGCCCTCCATATCACAATCTTTTAATCTTTCAAGAAGAACTTCGCACATTTTGTCAAAAACATATCTCTGTTTCGGTGCTTGCCATTGGTGGAAGACATCCATAACAGACTCTAACTCATATCTTGTAGGGTCAGTGACCCATTTATGCGCCAAATGATCCAATACTCCCTTCTCTCTAGAATCGGGCAATTGGCTACGCAATTGTTTACGCTCTAAAACGGGGGTCGTAGTCGGTGACCCAAAGAAAGGAGACAAAATACTAGTAACAGTGTTTGTCATTCTCTGTCGGACAGAAGGAGAAGTTGACAAATGAACAGGAGGAAAAACAGGAGGAGACAAAGCAAATGCAGAGGCAGTGTCAGAAGGGATAGTGTGGAGGGAAATAGATGCAGGGGGCAAAGTCATAGGAAGTAAAGATGGAACAGGTAGTAAAGGTGGCAGCCCTTGAGGGGGCTGCGCCATAGTAGTAGGAGCCAACTGAAAAACAGCTGGTGGTTGTGGAAGAACCGGAGGTACAACAACTGGGGGTTGTACAACTAAAGGTTGCGGAGGTGCTGTAGCACTCTGCGCATAAGGAGGTGGTGAATTCAACAAATGAGACATTAAAGGATCCTTCTCAAGTTCCTTCACTGTATCTTGCTGAAGAGGTGGCAAAACTGGATAACATTTATCAATTGCCAATTTACGTTGCCTGTGCAGCTGTTCACTCGCTTGTTCCTCTTCATCATCCTTATACTGCATAGCAGCTTGCATTATTGAAATACCCTTTTCTCTTTTATTCTTCTTTACTAATTTAATTTCTTTCTGTTTGGCTTCTTTTCGCCATAGGCGGAAAGAGTCAAACATCGCCGGCCGGGCTTTCTTCTTAAAAAGTCTAACCTCTAAATTATCCAGAATTTCGGTGTCAAAACTACCATATTGGGGCCACTTTAGGACACCATCTTTCCTTGTGTACCTAACCCATACGTTATTATACGTGATAGGGCCCACTCCATGCTTCACGTAGAGCTCATAGGTTGGAGTTCCACTGGAGGAACCGGACACGAGTCCTCCAATCGGGAATCCCTATTACAACCAAGACAAAACAAATTTCCAAGTCTGCTAAGACCAGGCATCTTCGCTCACTAGTCTAGCTTCAAACTTCAAAGGATTATCGAATACGACAGTCTCGTGAATACACGAGTCCTTCGGCTTTGGTACTTGCAAGTTCCAAATCAAAAGATCCTAACAAATCAAAGATCCCATGGGATACCCAAAACTAAGAACCAAGACTAAGGACTGGGAGACGCTCCACTTATACTTAACTGAGGTATCGATGACGTCACCAGAAGACTCGTCTATTGTCTCGCTCTACAAATCATAAAAGGGTCCAAGACAGGGCGATAGTCAGGGCAGCAGTCCTTCGTAGCCGTCGGGACGCGGGGAACCTCGCAGCAAAGACTTTCGGACCACGAACGACATACAGGGGTCGATGAAGTGGTTGGCCTTCCTCCAGAATTTTACACAAAGCTCCTCACGACCTCTGGCTTGGACCGGTACCGCTGAAATCGCCCCACGTTGGGCGCCAATTGAAGTACTGGGTTTTATTGGACCCAGCGGTGCCAGGGAACACACCCAATGACCTCGAGTTCTTCCTGTCTCAGACTACAGAAACACAGAGTCTTCTTGGTGGCTTCAAAGATCAATTTATTGGCTGCAGCCAGCAACAGGTATCCTAGAAGTACAACAATGTGTATGTTCTCAGGAGACTGCCTTCTCATGGAAACCAGCTATCTCTTTTATACAGAATATTATGCTTTAGGCAAACATTCCTTATTTTTACAGTGGGTCATTCACATATTTCTTACAACAAAAGAAAAGACAGATTCATGATGACAAGCCCATTTTCATTTTGTCCAGCCCACAACCAAATACCCAGTGAGGCCCAACACCTGCAACAGATATAATCTGGACCCCTAATAAAACCGGGCACCTCCTCCTCGTAAAGCAGGTCATAAAGAAAGAGCAGTGACAGGTGTGAATAAGATTTAGATATAGATGTGTGCAATGAAGGGTTTATGGCATGCTGCACCTGGGCCCCTAATCTCGATCGGCCACTGGGAACTAAAACTGGCCGAACAGGTTCTGGCTCTGGACAGTGGAGTCAGCTTGCCCAGGTCACTGAAAGTGTACGTGTCCCCTAAGGCGCGTTTTGGCTTGAGACATTGCCTTATGTGAGGGCAACCACAAAATGGCTGCCGTACACAAAATGGAACCCGAGGGTTCACAAGGGAATCGTTAATATTAGAGTGATCCCGTCACTCGAATATGACGCAAATACTCAGATATAGCATACCTGTCATTACCGGTCTGCTGATACCAAAATCGTCATGTTACAATGATGTTAATGACACAGGTCCAGAATTTTCAGTACCACAATACAAGCATACAGGCGCTGACACAGTGAGTCACCAATAAAACTACTCGCACACCCAGACACTCGCCCATACAGTCAATCATACAGCCACTTACTCACCCAAACAGTTACACACCCACCCACTTACTCATAGAAATAGGAACACATACTCACTCAGCTATACAGTCACTGACAGAAGCATGCACTCATCTATATAGCCACTCTCACATTCACTCACTTACGCATACAGTCACCCATTTACCCCGTACCTCATGTATACTGCCTTTCACATACTCAGTAAGGATAAGTTACTTACCTGTAATCCTAGTTCTCTTCCAGGGGTATACTCATCAAAGTCATAAGCACTGAATAATCCCCACCCATGTGCAGGACCCCGGAGCATATACAACAATACATATATATGTGTATGTTTCGAACCACAAGTACATAGTACTATCCAAACATACATATATATATACACATGTATAAAAACATAAATATGCAGCCTATTATATATCCAATAGGCTAAGAAGCCAAAATTACATGTATTTCTATTGTGTGAAAATAATATCACATACAAATACTGCAATAGAGAACATGCACTGCAATAGTGTTCCACAACAACCTTTTATTTTCAGAAAAGAAAACAGGTAATAGCAGGCATTTAGCCCAGAGGCTACATGGATAAATAACATCACTGTATAGAAAAAACTGGCACCTTGCCTTTAAGGCTTCCGAGAACTTGGACACCGTGCCTTTAAGACCTCCAGGAGCCCCCTGCTCCCATCATGCACCACAGGTGACAGTTAGGTCAGTTCTTTTTTACGGTGTATACACCTGTAGGAACCAGCATATATGATGCAAGCAACGCAGTATAGCACTGTTAATGCTCGTCCGGGGAGGGTTGCTTATGACTTTGATGAGTATACCCCTGGAAGAGACTAGGATTACAGGTAAGTAACTTATCCTTCTCTTCCAGGGGATACTCATCAATAGTCATAAGCACTGAATAGAGTAGCAAGCCCATACCCACTTCCTCGCGGACGAGCAAAGAGCAGCAAGCACAGTTAAAGAAAACATGTTACATGGTATTAACCAAATAAATTCCTCAGAGAGGCTAGCCCAAACTGAGCAGCCGCCTGTGTGTCAGAGTCCAAACAGTAATGACGAGTGAAAGTGTGAACTGATCGCCATGTAGCTGCTTTACAAATCTCTGCAATGGGCACATTCCTAAGGAGAGCCGTGGTAGAGGCTTTTCCCCTGGTAGAATGGGCCTTAGGTTTGCCCGGGAGGGTTTTGTTGGCCAGTTGGTATGACAATGATATGCAAGATACTATCCACCTAGAGATAGATCTTTTGGAAGCTGCAGAGCCGGTGTTTATGGAACCATAGTTAATCAACAGACGGTCCGATTTTGTTTTGTCTAAATAAAACTTCAGAACCCTCTTGAGGTCCAGAGAATGGAGGGACCTTTCCGGAGGATTTGAAGGATTTGGGAAGAATGTAGGGAGTGTGATTGCCTGATTAATATGGCAATCCGAGACTACTTTAGGGAAAAAACTCGGATGTGTTCTTAGAACCACTCTGTTAGTATGAAACACAGTGTAGGGCTGTTTACAACACAGCGCCTGGATCTCACTCACTCTGCGAGTAGATGTAATAGCCACTAGAAAAGCGGCTTTCCATGTCAAATGTTGTAAAGAAGCTCTATGAATAGGTTCGAAAGGAGCCCCCATCAACTTTGTTAAAACAATGTTAAGCTCCCATGGAGGAGAAGGAGCCCTGATTGGAGGTTAAACCATTCTCAAACCCTCAAGGAAATCTTTGACCACAGTAATTTTGAAAAAGGAAATCTGTGTAGGGTCTTTCTATATGCTGTGATAGCTGCAAGATGGACTTTAATAGAGGAGAACTGGAGACCAGATTTGGCCAAATGCAGCAAATATGGTAAAATCACCTGTTCTTGACCCCGGACGGGATCATGTCCATTGTTCACACACCATAGGTAAAAACGCTTCCACTTGAAGGCATACGATTTCCTAGTGGAAGTTCTCTTTGCTTCTTTGAGAATGTCCATGCATTCTGAAGTCAACTGTAGGTGTCCATACTGTAGGACTTCAGGAGCCATGCTGTCAAACGTAGGGATGAGAGATTGGGGTAAAAAACCTTCCCTGCGTGCTTGGATAGCAGATCCGGATGGCATGGCAACCTCCTGTGTGGTCCTTCCGATAGCTGAAGAAGGTCCGGATACCACCACTGACGAGGCCATTCCGGGGCTATCAGGATCATTCTGGGGTTGGTCCTGTAGAACTTGTTGATTACTGTGGGAATCAACGGAATCGGTGGAAGGGCATTCTCTTGAGAGCCTGATTGGGGAAACCTGGATGCGAAGACGGGGCATTTTGCATTTACCGCGTCTGCAAACAGTTCGATGTTTGGTACACCCTAGTTTTGAAAGATGTATTGAGTGACTTCGTTGTTGAGCACCCAGTCGTGAGCTTCGACGAAGTCTCAGCTTAGGGCGTTTGCCTGGGAGTTGAGAGTCACCGGGAGATGAATGGCCACAATCGATAGGTCTCGTGCAAGAAGCCAGTTCCAGATGGTCTGAGACTCTATGGAAAGAGGTCTCGATCGGGTACCACCCTGTTTGTTCAAGTAATACATCGTCGTTGTATTGTCCGTTTGAATCAGAATGGACCGAGACTGGAGCGAAGGGTACAGAGATTTGAGAGCTAGATGCACGGCTCTCAGCTCTAAGAGGTAGATGTGGTAACCTCGTTCTGTTTCTGACCACAGACCTTGAACTTGCAGAGGACCCATATGAGCACCCCATCCTTGGTGTGAGGCATCCGTGACTATCTTCTGAGTTGGGGGGTCCAGGTGAAAAGGAACTCCCTTCATCAGGTGGGATCGCTTCATCCACCATCTGATGGAATTCCTGGCTGATTGATGGAGAATTACATGATCTTCCCAGCGTCCTGATAACTGCATCCACTGGTCTTCCAGACATTGTTGTAAAGGACGCATATTTAACCTTGTGTTTAGTACGATGAAAATGCATGACGCCATTGAGCCCAGCAGTGATGACACCTGTCGGACTGTGGGACGTTGAGTGTGAAGGAGGTTCAGACATTTCTCATGGATTGAGGATAACATCTCCTCCGAAGGACGCACGCTTGCTTTTTCGGTATCCAGGGAGGCACCCAGGTAGTGGATCCTCTGTGTTGGATTGAAGATCGATTTCTTGAAGTTGACATGAAGGCCCAACTGGTTTAGTAGCTGAAGACAGTACGAGAGATGAGTCTGCAGCAGGGCAGGGGACGAGCTCTTCAGGAGCCAGTCGTCCAGGTAGGGATATATGAATATCCTCTGCTTGCGGAGAAAAGCTGCCACCACAGCCATGCATTTTTAGAATGTTCGAGGGGTCGATTTGAGCCCGAACGGGAGCACCGTGAATTGGTAATGCTGGAATGAAACCCGAAACCTTAGAAATTTGCGATGTTTCTTGGACACTGGAACGTGGAAGTATGCGTCCTGCAAATCGATGGAGCACATCCAGTCCCCTTGAGGAAGTTGTGGGAAGATTTGATGCAGTGCCAACATTCAAAACTTTTCTTTGCGAATGAATTTGTTCAACAGTCTCAAGTCCAGTATTGGTCTGTATTCTGTGGTGGGGCCTCTTTTTTGCACGAGGAAATAGCGAGAATAAATCCCCTGTTTCCTTTGTAGAATGGGAACTTTTTCTATGGCGCCTTTTTGTAGAAGAATGTTCACCTCCTCTTGTAACAAATGGTGGTCGTGGAGAGATTTCTCTTGCGGAGGGATTGATGGAGGTGGAGATTTGAACCTGAGCAGATACCCATTCCGCACAATATTGATGATCCACTTGTCCTTTGTTATCTTTTTCCACTCCTCCAGATGTAAAGAAACACTTCCCCCCACCGGAGTGGTCAACGGGCCTGGAGGAAGCCACACCTCAATGTTTTGTTGGTGGTTTAGGCACAGCTGACTGCTGTTTCTGCGGTCCTCTCCCTCATCCAGGTCTCCTCTGTTGGTAGTGAGACCTTGATTGCGTCTGACTTTGGTTTTGTGTGGTCCGGTGAGGGGTTTGAACCCTCTGCTGAAAGGAACGCCGATCATAGGGATGGAACCTTCGTCGGAATTCTTTCCGCTTTTCCAAACCAACAGCGTATAGAGTGTCCAGTTCAGTTTTCATCTTGGACATCTCGTCGTCCGCGTGGGACCCGAACAGAGAAGAGCCATTGAAGGGAAGGTTGACAATCTTCCTCTGTGCATCAGGTTTGAGACCCGTGAGATGAAGGCATGCTGAACGCCTCGAGCAAATGCCATGGGAATATCCGTGGGCCGCTAAATCTGCTGTGTCAGCAGCTGCACTGATTACTTGATTTGCCACCAATCCACCCTCTTGCAGGACTTCTTGGAAATCTCATTGGTCCTCTTTTGGTAGCTTGTCCGTGAACCTTGCCAAAGAGACCCACAGTGATCTGTCGTACCGACCCAGCAGGGCGGAAGCACTAGCCACTTTCATGACTGACGCAGAGGTATTGCACATCCGTTTCCCCAAGGAATCCATATTTTTACTGTCCTTTTCTGGAGGAACAGAGGAGGCGAAAGTAGCGGAATGTGCTTTTCTGGCCGCCGCCACTATGACAGAGTCTGGAGGTGGGTTGGCACGAAGAAACAACGGGTCTTGGTCTGGGGCCTTATACTTCTTTGAGATCCGAGTGGGAGCCGAGCCCACCATGTCCAGGGTCAGGAAAGTCTGCATTGCTGGCTGTAGCAGACCTGGGACCAAAGGAAGAAGAGGTTTGGCCGAAGACCTATGATGCAGGGTTTCAAATATGACGGAAGTTGAAACTGATGGTGCATCATATTTATGTTCAACTTGCTGGCACCCCAGCAGAGCACTTCATTGAAAGTCCCGATATCGTCAATCGGGGAAACCCTGCATGGCGGTGTAGAAGATAGGGTTGGTGAATAGTCCCTAAAGGAAGACCTGGAAGATGAGGTTGTTGATGGAGACCTCCGTCTTCTCTTTGGAGTAGGAGAATGGCGAGATCTTGAGCGCCCTCTTGAATGTGAACGCCTTCGTGATGGAGATCTAGATCGTCTCGGAGACCTGCGAGGAGAGGGTCTTGAGGATTCTGTAGGAGGAGGTCCCTCAGAAGACCTGGGAGGAACTTTCCAGTGCCTTAAGCTTTCCAGCCATCTTGGTGACATATGAATCGAAGGAGACTTTTTTCTGGGAGTCGGAGAGCCCTCCGGCATAACCTGGATAATGGTAATGCCAGGTGACGAAGATGCTCCTCTCGAAGTCGAGCGCAGGGATCTCGACGCCGGTCTAGGCTTCCCTGGTACACCCCCAGCAGAAATGGCAGGATTCCTCTCCCTCGACGTCGAGCGATGTCTCCACAACGACACGGAATGTGCCACCATCGACGTCGATCGCTGCTGCAGAGATCCACTTAAAGATTCACGCCTTTGCGGTGATGCTCTCGACGTCGGTCTCTTCGACGTCGACCGTGAAGGTGTTCTCTAATTCGACCGTCGGTGTACCTGCGGCGTCTTCGACGTCGACTTCTTCGACTGTGAACGTGCCCTCGACGTCGACTGCCTGTGGGTCCGTGAGGGTGATCTTGTCGTCGATCCTCTCGACGCCGACCCTCGGGAAGGAGGCGGAGACCTCGACGTCGACCGATGTCTTGATGTCGACGGAGGCTTCGACGATGACTTAGGTCTGTCGTAACCATACTTCGAGCCCAAAGTAGTATGCCTCGATGTTGCTTTACTTTTCGTCGATGGAGGCTCTCTTAATGTCGACGGCGATCTGTCCCTCGACGTCAAGGAGTGTCTCACCTGTTGTTCCGACGCCGATCTCGATGCCGACGGCGAGCACTCAGGAATTGTCTTACTTTTGGAGGCTGGAGAGGCAGATCTTCGCCGCTTCTGTTTTTCCTGAGAGGAGGGCTTCTTAGAGGTAGGATTACTCTCTAGGCCACTTTTATGGTGTTCTCCTCTCCCCAACGAGGCAAGAAGCCTGATCTTCTCTCTGTCTCGCAGAGTTCTTTTAGAAAATTGTTGACAAAGATAACAAACCTCTGCGTTGTGTGAGGATGGCAAGCACACAATGCACACAGAGTGAGGGTCAGATTTAGCCATCTTCTTCCCACAGGAAGGGCACTTGTAGAATAAAGCTGGCATTTCTGACCAAAAAATAACTGTTAAGTTGTCAGAAAAATACTGGAAAACAATCCCAGTAGCAGAAAATGTCAAATAAAATTGTTAGAAAACAATTTCTGACTAGAAAAGCCAAAAACTGATGAGCTCAAGCTCCAGGATCCTCACAGAAGGAGCTGGAAAAAAGAACTGACCTAACTGTCACCTGTGGTGCATGATGGGAGCAGGGGGCTCCTGGAGGTCTTAAAGGCACGGTGTCCAAGTTCTTGGAAGCCTTAAAGGCAAGGTGCCAGTTTTTTCTATACAGTGATGTTATTTATCTATGCATCCTCTGGGCTAATTGCCTGCTATTACCTGTTTTCTTTTCTGAAAATAAAAGGTTGTTGTGGAACACTATTGCAGTGCATGTTCTCTATTGCAGTATTTGTATGTGATATTATTTTCACACAATAGAAATACATGTAATTTTGGCTTCTTAGCCTATTGGATATATAATAGGCTGCATATTTATGTGTTTATACATGTATATATATGTATGTTTGGACTATGTACTTGTCGTTCTAAACATACACATATATGTGTATTGTTGTATATGCTCCGGAGTACTGCACATGGGTGGGGATTATTCAGTGCTTATGACTATTGATGAGTATCCCCTGTAAGAGAACTCACCCATACTGACTAATGCACTCAATCACTGACACAGCCATACTGTCACTCACTCATACAACTTTTCACACACACAACAGTACCCCATACAACCACTCACTCACCCACTCACTGATCCATACAGGCAGTCACACACCTCCTCACCTACACAGACACCCAGACAACCATAGACTTAGTCAGACAACCAATCAATCACCCATATAGCCATTCACGTACCCACTAACACACTCATACACCGACTTAGACATTAACTGACAGATAGATACACACATTCATACAACTAGTCACTCACCCATACATTCACTGAGACACCTAATCACTCACTTATACAGTCAGTCAAGCACACACTGAATCTTTCATACAGTCACTCAAAAATTCACTGATTCACCAATACACCTTGGTATATATATTTAACACTCAAACTTTAAAAAAACAGTCACTGGAACCAGCGCTCAGGAATTCCGCTGTGTAGGACTTAGAAGCGGTACCGGCAGGGCTTCTTGGCTCCCAAGGTCCCACAGGAGTAAAGTGGACTTCATCCCCCAACCAGTAGCGTGCTACGAGGCGCGTTTGCAGAGTAGTGGAGAAAGGGGAGCATGACCTCTGAAAACCTCTTAGCAATACCACTGTGTGGGACTTACTGGAGGTAACAGGAGGGGTAGTTGGAGGGGTAGTTGGCCCCAGCTGGATTTCCGAGAGGCGGTCAGAGGCCATGCTCCGTTTTTACACCACTATGCAAACGTGCCTCCTAGCACACTGCTGCTTGAGGGATGAAGTCCAATTTAGTCCTGAGGTCCTCAGGACACAAAGGGACCTCATCACCCCACCAGCAGTGCGCCAAGAGGCTTGTTTGCAGAGTGGTGTAAGAAGGGGCATGGCCTCCTACCACCTCTCAGCAATCCCACTGTGTCGGGCCTCACTGGAGGTACCTGGTGGGCTAGTTGGCCCCTAGGGAATGGCAGTAGTGACGGGGACTTCATCCCCCATCCAAAAGCGTGCCAGGAGGCACATTTGTAGAGTAATGGTGAAAGGGGGCGGGGCTTCCAGTGAGTTGCCGGTTTTTCTATTTTTTTTTTATTCAGGAAGGGGAGCTATGTGGACCTCCTTTCTTTGACCATTTTGGGCCCTGGGGATCCCATCCCCCGGGACCTGACCCATTTTAATTGAAATAAAAAGGGAGGGGGTGTACGGCCCCCTCTCCAGGCCAATTTCGGCCCCGGGGTCCAGCCATTATCTTTCTTTCCTTTTTTTTAAGGAAGGGGGGCTGTGTGGCCCCCCTTCCCTGAGCCAGTTTTGCCCCGGGACCCCATCCCCCGGGGCCTGCCCTGCCTTTTTAAAAAAAAAAAAAAAAATTTGGAGAGGGGCCACGTGGTCCCCATCCTGAGGCCAATTTTAGGCCCCGGAGACCCCATACCCCGGGGCCAAACCTTGTGTTTTAAAAAAATAAATAAAAATGAGAGGTGGCTGAGTGGCACCCCTCCTGAGGCCAATTTCGGCACAGGGACCCCATCCCCTGGGGGACGGCCATTCCATTTTTTTAAAAACAAATTAAAAAAGGGAGGGGTCCGAGTGGCCTCCCTCCCAGGCCATTTTCGGCCCCGGGGACCCCATCCTCCAGGGCAAAGGGAGCTGCTAACATGCAGCTCCCTTTGGCCAAAAGCAATTCTGCTTCGCTTCATGGAAGCGAGAGCAGTTTTCCTGCGCTCGCTTCCATTAAGCAAAGCAGAATTTTGCAATGTCATGGCAGCGGCACCAATTTTATTTTTAAAAAAATGCTTTTTTGGGCCCTCGGGGTCCCTGTGGGACCCCCTGAGCAGGCCTAGGGGGTCAGGGTGTTTCTAACCCTGCCCCCTTTTCTTGTTTTTTTATCATTTTTCTACCTTTTGTCTTGTGACTTGATTCAACCGAATCACAAGATGGCTGCCAACACTGGTTGGAACTGTTGGCCGCCAATCAGATCTCAGGCTCGAGATCGGGAGGGTTCGCGTATCCTCCGCGTCCCAAGGTGTATATCTGTAAATAGTTACATTTCTCAAAAACTACTGAACGGATTTACAGCATTTAACAAAAATAACGCTTTCTGAACCAAGAGCTACTGTTCTGCCAAATTTGGTGTAATTCCATTCAGCAGTTCAGGCTGTAGCTGCATCAACAGTTTCCTATGGAAATTAACATGGAGAAAAAGCGTTTTGGGACCCCCCCTTTTTCTTGGCACCCGCTTGACGGATCACCCCAAAATTTATTTTCAAGACAGCAGCTAAAGTGAGTGGGCCATTAGTTTTGAAGTTTTCATGAAGATTCGTCAAACGGTGTCAAAGATATTGGCAAAAGAAAAAATGCTTTTTGAATAGAAACAGGGTCTTAGCTATAACTACTTACTGGCGACTGCCAGTAGGTTATATATATATATATATATATACACACACATACATATATATACATACATATATACATACACATATATATATACATAAATACACATATATATATACATACATACATACATATACATAGATATACATATATACACATACGTATAAATACATACATACACATACATACATACAAATATATATACATACATACACATATATATATATACATACATACATATATACACATATACATACATATATACAATATACATACATATATACACATACATATATACACATACATATATACACATATATACACATACATATATACACACATATATATACATACACACATACACATATATATACACATACATATATACACACATATACATACACACACATATACATACACACATATACATATATAGATACATATACATATATACATACATATACATATATATATATATATATACATACATATACACATACATATACATATATACATACATATATACATATACATATATATACACACACGTACAGATGGTCGCCAGTAGCTAGTTATAGGTAGGACCTAGTTCCCATAGCAAAAAGTGTTTTATGACATGCCTATATCTTTGATGCCATTTGATGAATCGTCACGTTTCTAAAAAAAAAAAAACGTCCACCTGATTCTAGCTGTGCATGGAGAGTTTCGGTGTGATCCATTAAGCGTTGACTGAGAAAAAGGGGAGGGTAAAAAACTAAGTGTGTTTCCCATGTTTATTCCCATAGAGATTTTAGACATGACTACAGTCCAAACAAAAGAATGGAAATACACCAATTTTGGCAAAAAGGTAAGTCTTGTTTCAGAAAGTGACTTTTTTTAATATGGTGTAAATCCGTTAGTATTTTACCCCAATAAATGATAACCAAATTTGTATGTCTAGGGATGTGAACCCTCCGTGAATCCTCCCGATCTAGTGCAGACATACGATTGGCTTCCAACACTTCAAACAGGAATGGTTGGCAGCCATTTTGGGACTCTGCTTCAGTTTAATCCCCCAAAAAATTAAAAAAAATAAAGAAAATAGGGCAGTGTAGGAATACCCTGACCCTCAAGCCCTGGTGCTTGGATCCCCAAGGGACCCCGCCAGGGTAAAAAAGAATTAAAAAATAATATTCTGCACCAAATTTGCGGCAAAATGAAAAAAACAAGTGCGGTTTCATCTCCTTTTTTAAACATTGGACCCCGTGGGGCAAGAATTAAAGAAAAGGGTATGGGGCGCATATGGCCTTCCTCCCCAAGGGCTGTTTAAGCTCTGGGGACCACCACCTCTCTGGGATTTATTTGAAGAATAAAGAGAGGGGACCCACATACCCCCCTCCTGTGGCCTTTAAAGGCTGTGGAGACCTCCACCTCCCTGGGGCTTCAATTTATATTAGGATGAGAGCTCTGTGGACCCACCTCGTAGAGTTATAAGAGCCCCGGGGATCACTATCTCCCCGGGGATTCAACAGCAAAATGGAGGGGGGGTCGTGTGGACATCCCTACTTATTGCAGGCAGCCCTAGGGACCATCACCTCCCCAGGGCCAAAAAATAAGCAAAAGGGAGAGGGAGCTGCGTGGCCCCACTCCCAGGCCACTCTTGGCTTTGGGTACCAGAACCTCCCTGGGGCAGGCTCTTCAAACAGACAGCTCCTGCCAAGCGAAAGCAAACAGTAAGACTGCTCCCAGCATGAGGGAGCAGGAAATCTGCTCCCGCATGCTGAGAGCTGACTTTTCATCTGTTTTTCTGCCCGCTGTCATGTGGGCAGGAAAACAGATGAAAGAATTGCTCCTGTACGGAGGGAGCAGCATTTTTTGCTGCTCCCTTCATGCAGGTGCAATTGCCGGCTCTTGCTAGAGGTGGAAAGCTGGCAAGGACTGCAGAGGCCTTTAGGCTCCCCCCACGGACCAGAGCACAGCAAAATGGGAGCCCTTGGTGGGCTGCAGGGCATCCAGCACCAAGAGGCCAGGCCCTGAAGGATGGGACACGTCGCTTCACCTTCACTGCAGACTCTGACCTTGGAGCCCTTCAGATGCACGGGAGCACAATCCAAAGACCGGGAACGAAGTAACCTTGGCGCCCACCCGTATCGATTTCCCCAGTGACCTGGCCCCCGCTTTGTCTTTTCTACTACTGGCACTAAAGCATAATCCTGGTTATTGCTTACCCGTCATTCGCCTCCCAACATAATTATGGACAGCGTTTTCCAGGTTATACTCAGTGTGCCATTTTACAGCGGACCATGATCACCCTCAACGTGAAATTTGCATCATTCTTCTTCTGATTATTCTATCTAAAAGAGAGGACTCCGTACCTTACTGGCTTCATTCAAACATTGAATTTCCACTTATCATTGAACCATTCCTCCAGTCTGAGGTTCCACATTATCCCCAATAATTAACATTATGAGCTGCTATAAGGTTTCAGTCCTTTTGTACATGGTTTCCTGATGAAGGCACACAGCCGAAACGCGCGTAGGATACAGATTCCCAAGAGCCATGCTAGAAATGATTGTCCTCTGAATACATTAATATGATTATTATTGTTTGTATGTTTGTGACATCAATTGTATTTTGTTAAATAATTTTCCATATATCAATGAATGACATTGTGTATATTATACATTTTATTTGGTCAAAGTAAGAATTTCTTTTTGTCATCTGACCTCTTGAACCCAGTGTATACATACATACAGAGGACTATATGTTTTATTTTTGTTCGTGTATTTGGTTCAATTATTTATATGTAAAAAATAATAATAAAAAATATTTTTGATATTACTGAACAGAGGTTGCATGTATATGTTTCTTATATTGTTCAGGTCCATGATTATTTTCATTGTTCCTAAAATTGTGATATTTACACACCTGAAGGATGGGATTCCCAGGGCCAAAATTGGCTAGGAGAGGGGTACAGCATGGCCCTCCTCCCCCAATAATGTTTGGGTGGGTCCCAGGGTATGGGGACCCTTGGGTCAAAATTGTCTCAGGGAGTGGGGCCGCCTAGCCCCCCCACCCCTCTCAATAATTTGCCCGGTCCCGGGGCATGACATCCTTGTGTCCAAAATCGGCCCGGGAGGAGACCATGTGTCCCCCACCCCTTCCAATAATTGGCCGGGCATCTGGGGATAGGTTCCACGGGGCCAAAATCAGCCCCGGGAGGGGGGCTGCGCAGCCTCCCTCCCCATTAATTCTTGGTTGGGCCCCGGGGGATGGGGTCCCTGGGGCCAAAAATGGCTTGGAGAGGAGAACCTTGTGGCCCCTCCCTTCCCTTCTATAAAGGACTTCCTGGGCTTGGCAAAGCAAGTGTGTTTTCTCAGCAGGTCCACATTAAAAGATGATCTGAATTGCTTCGTGGAGGTGAATGCTTTGTTGATCTCTTGCAGGCGTGCAACGCCCATAGGGCTAAAAGGGCATCAGCACCCCCATCCCCCACCTCCCCTAGTTGTGTGTCTCAGCCCAGGCTGCTGCAGCTCGAGCTGCTGTGGGCTGGGCTGGGCAGGGCAGTGTCTGTAGTCTCATCTTCGGCACGCCCAAGTTTTTCACAGGTCTTTAAAGACCATTTGCATATTTACATACCTTTGTAAACTGGTTACCAGGGCTTAGTTTATTTTTCTGGTTCCAGAATTTAAAGTAGGGTTGCTAAATGAAAAATGCCAGCCATGTGTTGTTTAAAGAGCCTGCAAAGACCTAGTCTTGACACTAAATAGGGTTATAAATAAAAAGTATGTATTCATTTGTAATGTGACTTTTCTGTCTTTGTTCCCTTTAATTATCAGTCATGGACCATTCAGGCATCCCTAGAACACAATTAAAAGTGCTTTCTGTTTATATTTGCTGTTCGGACTATGCACAGATAAATGCTAAAAATACGCTTTATTTTTGTACTGTCTGGGAAATCAAAATAATGAGTTGGCAACCCTAATCAAAAGACTGGAAGTTTGTTGCAGGATCAGCACATTATTTATTTCCTCCACCCTCGATCCCTGATTAATGCCATTATATCAATAGTTTAACGTATATCTGAAACCCTACGTCGCCGTCAAAACATGCTGAGTTACTTCAAGTGTCTGGGAATGCACCTTGCATTCAGACAACTCACTGCTCATTCTCGCCCTTCACTTTCATGCTCACCCTGCACTCACAGTGATCACAATGCACTCACACTGATCAACATGCACTCACACTATTCACACGCTCACCCTGCACTCACAGTGATTACTCTGCACTCACAATTAACTTGTTCTGTTTACCCTGTACCTCACCCTCCAGTCACACAAGCACACTACTCACTCTGCGCTCATGTGACACTTCACTCACCTGTCCCCCTCACTGCTCAATCTGCAATCTCAATCAAACAAGCCCATCACTAACCATGCATTTATTCGGCCCACTCTGCACTTACATCCGCACCCAAATTCATATGGTCACCTCACTCACCCTGCAGTCCCTCCTCTTATCCTACTCTCACAGTGTTGCATCGCTCACCGTGCACTCACATGGGCACTCCTGTCACCCACACAGCGCAGAGGGTTAATGTCCCTGCTACAAAGAATGTGTACCATGCAGATCACAGAACTGAGTGTGAGTAAACTATGAGTAGCGCTATAAAAAAAGGTGCTATAGAGAGATGAGGTGCATTGTTGGTGAGTGGTAGTGAGGAAATTCAGGGAGAAGGAGGAAATGGGGAAGGAGCGCCAAAAAGACTGTTGCACTGTGTGCGACCAGTGCTAAGGCCAGCCCTGGCTGGGAGTCTTAGCCCCCCCCTCGAAGTTCGGGTCTAGTTGCTCACCTGATCTTTTGGCAGTGGGGCAAGAGGGCGCGGTGGGGGGTTAAATCGACAGACAACAACGAGGTAAACTTCTCACATACTACTCTCTGGCCGCATCAGGATATACTTCTTTATTATACTACTGCCAGAGCAAATAATTATTCGGACCAATTTTGGATGTGTGGATCGACCCCGTGAGTTTACTACTGAGGAGTTTTATGCGTTACTTGATGCCATAGAGGAAAACTCTGGAATGTATTATTATCCTGTTTGCCTCAGCCCTGAAGAAGTCGAGGTGTGAGACAACACACGACGAAACACGTGTTGGCTGTAGGAAATTGCTTTGTTTACTTTTCGCCATTTTCAAGTTGAACATTTGAAGAATGGAACTGTACTAATGAAAACCGGACACGGAGCAATTGTGTCCCTGAACGGATGTCAAAGAATTAAAATGAACTAAGAACAATTGAGACTTAGTGATTGGTTTGACCTTCTATTAATTTGCAAGTGCTCGAGGAGAAATTTTGATGATACTCAAACACTCTCACAGCCATTCACAGACCCATTTAGGCACTCATGCACCCACTCACAGACAAATGCTGACACATACACCCACTCACACACCCTTAGACACTCATGCATTCACTTACAGAACCACTTACAGAACCACTCATACTATCTCACACCCACTAACAGACCTACTCAGAGACTCACTCATAGACTGACACACACTCATGGAGGTACTCACACCCACTCACCCCCCTACTCAGAGACACACACTAACTCACAGACCCACTTAGAGACTCAGACACCCACTCACAGGCCCACTCAGACACTCACTCAGAGACTGACTCATACACTCAGAGGCACTCACAAACCCACTCAGACACTCTCACATCCACTCACAGACCCACTCAGACACTCAGTCAGACAGTCATGTACCCACTTAGTCACCCACTCAGAAATGTGTGCACCCGCTCAGACACTCATGCACCCACTTACATACACAGTGAGAGACTTATACACCCACTCCCTGATCCACTCACACACCCACTAACATTCCCATTGGGGCACTTATGCACTCACTCACACACCCAGTGAGACACTCATGCACTCACTCACACACTCACTCTCAAAGGTTACAGGTTACAATTAGGAAATAAAATTTAAAAACCTTAGAAATTCGCAAAAAAACATTATAGTAAGGAAATAACATTAAAAAAACCATTGAAATTCACACAAAAAACAAAAGTTTTAAGGACGTTATGGTTATGAACTAGAATTAAAAAACATTAGAAATTCACTGAAAAAAATCAAAGGTTACATAAACGTTATAGTTAGGATCAAATTTCACTTGTACAAAACCAGTGAAATTCAGCAGTTGTAGTTACCTGAGCTAACTATAACTTATGCCCCCACAATGCACTGCTATGACCTCACATATTACATCACTCATGACATGGTCAGTGACATCACTGATGGCATGACGAATTACATCACTGATGACACCATCCAATAATTGTGGGTGTTTTCTAAACGTTTATGGGTTTTTAACAAAAGGCTGTGGGGACCCCATGCCCCAAGGCTATCAATAGTGAGTGGGGGGCAAGTGGCTCCCTTCCTGAGCCTTTAATGCCCCTGAAAATCCCATCCCCTGGGTCCCGCTCACTTTCTGTGTCCAGGGGGGCCCAACCATGGGACACAGCAGTTTCCCTGCCTGCACCGGCTCGGGCCGGGAAATTTGTTTGCTTCAGTCTGGCAGGAGCATTTTTAAAACTCCCACCAAATGGGAACACACACAAAGTCTACTCCCAGCGAGCAGGTACTTTTAAAATGCTCCCACCAGCGGGGAGTACACTTTTAATCTGTTTCCCTGCCTGCACTGACGTGGACAGGGAAACAGAACAAGAGATTGCTCCTGCCTGAAGGGAGCAGCATAAATAGCTGTATAGGATCCTGTGTGCCATAATAGGTGCGGAGCGGGGGCCGTGTGCCCCCCCCTACCCCTTCAAAATACAGAAAGGTGTTCCTGGTGTCCCTGCCATTTTCAAGGCTGTTTGACAGCTAAACTTACCAAAGTGACCCGACTGAGTTTCCTGCAGATTTTGATTGCACTTTCTCAATGCAGGGGAATACGAGGACAACTCCACGAGACAATGAAGCACTTACTTCACATAATTAAGAGGAAGCAACCATGCTTGGGAGAGATTCAATTTTATGTCTGTAGTCTCATCATCTTCTGTATACGATTTATTTTTTGACTGATTTCTGTATGAAGACGCTTAAGAAGCAAATACATTGCCAAAATTATACATAAACAAGGTCACTGGAGACAGTACCACAAGTTCACTAAAAAAGCCAAAGGTCAAAGTGACGTTATAGTTAGGTGAATATGTTAGTGACAACATTAACATTTTGAACTCAAATAAACACAGAAATCCATCAGCTATAGTTAATAAAGCGATATAGAACTTGCCCCCTGCCATGCACTGCTTATGACTTCACATATTACATCACTCATGACATGTTCTGTGACATCATTTAAGACATCACTGATGACATCTCAAATGACAAATGCAAAACGAACAATTGATGGACAGAATGATCTGGGCCTAAATCCATCGTTTTTTTTGCTCCCCATGCCATTCCAGTTTAGACCCAGCCATGTGCAAATCAGTCTTGACCCTGTTCACCAAGGGAACAGTCCAGCCCAAACTGCCCGGCCAGGTCCTCCATGGACCGGAAACAAGCATCCTGGGACCAGTTTACGGGCATCACCCCTCATCAGGCAGCCCAGCTTGACTCCAGTGGCATGGAGAGCATGGGACCCATGTCTGGGCATACCCGTCCCACTCGTGGTGACAAATGCGAAAAGAACAACTGATGGACAGAATGCTGACCAATGTCAAACATTCACCCCAGAACAAAGATCTGGGCCTAAATCCATCGTTTATTTTGCTCCCCATGCCATTCCAGTTTAGACCCAGCCATATGCAAATCAATCTTGACCCTGTTCCCCATGAGAACAGGGTCAACTGCCAGGCCAGGCCCTCCCTGTATCGGAAACAAGCATCCTGACATCCTTGGAGAGTGATGATATGGTGACCATCATCTAAAATTTCAAATCTTCAGAAGTTAAGTCCAGAGGAAGACCAAGGCCTCATTGAAATGAACAGTAAAGAAATTGGTCAGTCCCATAACAGAGTTTCTTGTGAGATCAAGATGCTGCCCTCAGCATTCACATATCCACTGTTCCCAAGAGGACAGAATATCTTTTAGTGATACCGGAGATTGACAAAAGAAATGAGCAGAGTGTTATCAGAGTAGGAGAAGATGTTGATGTTGTGCGATCTGCCGATGTTTCCTAGTGGTGTCATGAATATATTCAAGAGGGTTGGGCTGAGGGATGAACTTTGAGGGACGGTGCAGATGGTGTGCTTGGCTTGCGATGTGAAGGGAGGGAGGGGGGACTCTCTTGGTGCGTCCTGGGAGAAAGTAGGCCATTCATCTGAGCACATTGTTTGTGATACCAATCTGGCGTAGGTAATAGATGATTTTGTGGTGGGAGACTGCGTCGAAGGCTGCGCAGAGGCTATGCAGGATCACGGCAACTGATTCTCCTCTGTCGAGTAGGGTGCGGATGTCGTCTGTTGCAGAGATCAGAGTGGTCTTGTTGCTGTGGTTGGTTCTGAAACCTGATTGGGAAGAGTACAGTAGGTTGCTTCTCTCCAGGTGTTTCGTGAGTTGGAAGTTGATGGCCTTCTCCAGGACTTGTGCAGGGAAAGGGAGCAGTGAGATGCGATGGCAGTTCTGGGGCTCGCTGGTGTCTGCAGAGAGTTGCTTGAGGAGGGGTCTCACCTCAGCACGTTTCCAGGTATCAGGAAAGGTGGCTGTGGTTATCAAGGTGTTGGGGATGGTGGTGAGTTGGCAGTTGATCTCGTCTCTACAGAGGTTTTCTATGTCAGTGAGGGCAGGGGTGGGTAGGTGCTCCAGAGTTGCTGGAGTTCATAAGAATGATAGTGTTCGTGTGCAGAGTTGTTCCCATGTGGTGAGTGGGTGGTCAGCGGTGGTGGATGATGGGATGCTGAGGAGGTCAGAGCGTTGGGGATCGAAGTTGGTTGCAGGTGGTTGCTATCTTGTTGTGGAAGTGATCAGTGAGGGCGTCGCAGAGTTCCTGTGAGGCGGGGATCGAGTTTTCGGTGACGGACAGGCAAGTGAACACTCTGACGATGGTGAAGAGTTCCTTGGCTTAGTAGGCACTGGTCTCCCTATGGTGGGTCAGCGCCTTCTTTTTTGCAGCTTTGATCTGGCGGTGGTAGTCACTGAGGGCTGATTTGAAGGCGGCTCAGTCGGTGTAGATCCTGTTGTGCACTATCTTCTTTCCAGCTGTTTGCACCTGTGTTTTGATGTGCTGAGTTGCGGGTATACCAGCATGCTTGTTTGGAGGGTCTGTGTGTGTTGGCTGGTTTGGTTGGAGTGACACAGTCGGCGGTGCTGGTAAGCCAGGCGTTGAAGTTCTGTACTGCCTGATCTATGTTGGCGGTGCCATTTGGAAGGGGGTGCTGTGGCGGTTCGGGGCTGGTGCAGACAGGTTCATCGAGGGTGAAGTGCACGATGGAGTGGTCCAACCAGGTGAGTTCCGATGTGTGGCTAATTCTGTTGCTGGATGTGAAGATGTGGTCCAGCATGTGTCCTGCTATGTGCTTGAGGTCAGTGACCAGCTACTTGAGGTTGATGTTTTCCAATCTTCCCAGAAGGTCAGTGGAGTTGGCGTCAGTGGAGTCGTCCAGGTGGAAGTTGAGGTCTCCCAGGAATAGTATTATGATTCGATGGCGAGCGGGTTGAAGAATTCAGTTACGACCTCAGAGAAGTTTGTCAGATCCTCATCATAACCTACATCAAAAAAGAAGTTGCTAACACGGTCGACTCGACATAAAAAACAATGCCAGGAAAATATTTTCATAAGAAAAAAAATGGCACAAGAAAGGCAGCTTTGTTTCACTATGTCAGGGTGCAGGACTGTGGTATATTTGCAACTTACTCTGGTTCTGTCTTTTGACAACTTTCTTATGAAAAAGCCAAAATCTGCCAATGCACCAAATTAAGAACGTGACATTACCTTTCCTTGTAGAAATGTAATTTTGCGTGCTTTACATGGATAATGAAGTACATGGAACTTGCAATGCTAGCAATGAACACTTCTGCCCATGAAATGTGCAACGCTTGCACATTCTGTGTGCGCACAAAATAATTTACAAAGTTACCACATTTACAAAATTAGATTTGTCCCCCTATTTTCATTAGGACAGTTGTGGAAAAAAAATGTTGGGTACGTGCCGCGACGTCTTATTCTTGGACACTTCAAGTGGTAAGATTAAAAAATCTCAGTGCTTCAGCAAACAATGGAAATTGTTTTCGAAACATTTGATCAATGTTTGAGCTGATATTGGTAATTGACATGATAAGGCTAGAAAAAACACACCCTTTCCTTAAAGAATTCATGATGTTATCAAACGCATTTCAGTTGTGCCTCTAAAGTGATGCCTTTTAGACACAGACTTTCAGAAATGATAGGCAAACAATTATAACAAAAGTATGCAGGAATCAGAAATAGAAATGGGGAAAGTATTTTCTGAAGCATTTAGCAGGATACATATGATTTCACGTTGGTATTATTCGACGTCTTTTTCCGGGCAATCTCGTGCTGCTCCCTATAACAGTCAAGAAATGGTAAAAGGAAAGGTTTCTTTTATAAAGAGGACTTTGCTTTTCCATATGAGCTGCATTCCCGTGTCCTCCCGCAAAACAGAAAAATATATTTCTTTTTAATAAATTCGTCTTTTTCAGACGTCAAAGTCAGAAAAGCTGAAAATAGTATTCATTAGTGCCCGCACAGTGCAACAAACTGACCTTGATGGACCGAGTGGGGGGAGTTTGAAGCAACCGGGGAAGAAAGAAAAAAAACAGGAACATTCTAATTTGCAAAACAAGTGCAAAAAAAGGACAGGATTTGTTTATTTTCATCAGAGCAATTGATAGAAAGCTCAAATGCTGCTTGTCAATGACCTCAGCCTTTTTATATGGCCAGAGGGATGCAGACGGAGTGCTAAACCTTGCCTTTATTCACTGATCTGTGAATAACCCTGAGTCCCTGAATGACGTGGGAGAAGCCCCCAAAGGGAGCTGGTGAGTCAGAGAGAAGGAAGCATCGAGATTGCTTGAACAACCATTAGCACGTCACTGGTACTGCCAGCGACACCTTTCACATCCATGGCATTTGTCTCAATGTACTCCACCGAAGGATGCTGCGATGTTTTATTTAAAGGGGTTTCAGTGCGTTCTGCAGATTGGTGTTCCAGAAGTTTGACTGATTGCCTGCTGCTAATACTTACTAACAATGATAACACTAGTATGAAGGGGTGGATGCGAAAAAACTGTTCTACTATCACATTTCTCTGCACCTGTGCATCCGCATAGACGTTTATTGCAGCTTGTTTTTGCAATGCAATCTTTAATGCTGGATGTACACATTTGTGTGGCTTACTGTTCAATTTTCTGGCTGTCAAATATCTCTTGCATTAAGAGGTTAAAGTAACAATCCGATTGTTTAGTTGCTAGCTATGTTCCTATTTTCAGGTAATAGGATAAAACGTATTTTTTTTTATTGTACAAAAACTGCATTGCGCTTTTTCACAGAGCTATGATATAGGGGGTCATAATTACAGAGGCATTTTGCCACCGGAAGGTCACTTTTTTTGAAGTTCCGGTGGTGAAATGCCATGCACCATATTTACAAATCGGCGTTAAGCCACTTCTTGTGGCTTAACTCTGCTTTCTAAATATGGTGCCCTTTCACGCAGAAAACTACGTGAAAGGGGCGTGCAATGGGTTTTGCTGTAGCCGTTCCATCGCAACCCCATTGCTTTTTGACGCTGCCCCTGATTTACAAGGATGTGTAAATCTGAGGCAGCGCCAAAAACGAACGCCATGCAATTGCAACCGTTAAAATGACGCAACGAGGAGAAATACTTTTATTTTCTCGTTAATAAACATTAATTATTGTTTATGTGCAGGAAGGTGTGCCTTCCGGCACTTAAACAATCATTAAATAATGAAGACCTGCTACCTCTATGTGTGCTGAAGAATGCAGCAAACATAGAGGTAACAAATCGCCATTATGGATTGATTATGTGCATGAAGGAATAGTTGCATTTCTCACTATTTTCTTTCCTCTCGTAGAGTGCACTCAATTAGGCAGATAAGAGCATGAACCATAAAATCGGCATCATATGAAAATCAAAGTGATTCATGAGTATGGGTGCAGTCACTGTCTTCCTGTTTTTCCCTCGCATTTATCACCTGTGCCCTTTATTTTAGATGCTTTCAGTACAACCAGCTTTCGCCTCAGAACTAACAACATCTTGTGTACTTCAATAGGTGTAAATAATTTCCCTGGTTCTTTCGAGTTAGTTACCAGGATTTGATCGCTCCTATGATAAGGTAGATATGCATATGATTCCACCACCATGATTTGCTTAGTAGGGTCGCTTCACTATTCTTAGTTATGTTCAATGGACACACATTTGTTCACTCACCACGTAAGAAAATGAATTATTCATTGGAATGGGTGTTGTTGTCCACCAGAAGTTATAAAAGGGCTGATGTAGAGTTTGGCTAGCAGGGTTACTCTGTCACAAACGTGATGGATAACTCAATTTCTGTATTACAATTCTATTATATCCTATAGACCTAGCAATACGGCTTCATGTCTGTGAATGAGTAACCCATCCGTCAACCTCTGAATCAGGCCCAAAGTCTCTAACCTGCTAGGTCTACCCACAGGTTTCTATAATTTAAACCTAAGCTTCACCCCTGGTTGCAATGGCACAGAGCAGGCAGGCTTACCTTGGAGAAACTGTGTAAAGCATTTAGAAGAACCAAAACAATTAGACAGTCAAAGACACAACACAATGAAAATGCAACTCCAATTTATAAAATAGAAAAAAATACCTAGAAAAATGACACCAACACCTCAAAAATCCAATACTAAAATATGGATTTTTAAGGATTCAAGGTGACAAGCTCCAAGAAAAATAAATCGTCCTGTAGGAAATTGGGCTACTGGTTTAGGGGAGTGGAACCCTACTCAAGCAGAAACCACAATGCCTGTTAGGGGGAAGTCACAAGCAAACCTCAAAATAACCTGTGCTTAACACTCTAGTAGCTTGACACAGAGCAGTGAGGCTTACCTCAGAGGCAATGTGTAAAGTATGTATGCAGCCCTTCAAATAGTAATAAAGTGTAGACAAAACACAAGAAAAATCCCACACCAATTTAGAAAAACATAGTAAAAAATGTAATAAATTATTTGAGCCCAAAACAACAAAAAGCCAATTAGTAGAGATATTCACTTTTAAAGATTTAAGTGAAAGTAGTGCTTAGAAGTACAAATTGCCAACTGTGTTTATTTGGTCCCACAGGACCAGTACAAAGTCACATGCTCAGGCCGACCACTACAGATCGTGGACCAGACACTGGGACTAAGTTAGGCCAGCTGAACAAAGTACCTTAAATCTGGGTTGCTGAGCGTTGCAAGATCCCACGTGGCAGATGTGTCCTGCAGTAGTGGTTCTGATTAACAGCTGGCTGCAATGCAAGGTTCTGTGTTGAGGATGTGTTGCGCAGCGGTGATTTCGGCAGTTGCAGGGTTGCGATGCGGGGCCCTGTGTTGAGGAGTGTCATGCAGTGCCGGTTTCGAAGAGGAGCTGGGTCCTACTTTGGGGATGTGCCTATGCAGAGCTACAAGACGATGCGTTGGTTCTGATTGGACCACATCTGGGCTGGCAGAATACATATAGGCCCACTTCCTATGGTCCAGGACTGGGGTGGCACCACTTGGGGAGCAAGACTCACAGCATACAGAGTCCAGGTGCTGGGTTCAAGATAGTTGTAGCCTTTTCTGTCCCCAAGGCTCTGATCAGGAGGCCAGCCAACTAGCCCTTGGAGTCCCTCTGCTGGTCCTGGATTGAAGATGCAGGTCCAGTGTTTTTCACTCAGGCAGCAGGGCAGCAGAGAAGCAGTGTTTCTTGCAGCAGAGCAGCCCTTCAGATTAATCCACAGGTCCAGATGCATACTGGAGAGTTGGGTCTGAGGGTCCAATATTTATACTTCCTGCCAGCTTTGAATAAGAAGATGGTTCTGGAGGTTTCTACCTGGGTTAAAAGTTCCAAGGGGCAACCCTACCCACTTCTTCATGAGTTCCTATCTGTGCTACTTTAAATAAACCTACAGGTCACCGTATTATTAAACTACAAGATGGGGACACCCTTCTCACAGGCCATTGTCCCTGCTCTGGGAGCAGTTATCACACCTTAGTAAGGTGAAGTACCAATTTGACAGCTCCTGAAAAACTAATGAAGATTAGTCTCCCGAACCTTCAGGCAGGAAAAAGGCAACCTTCTTAATGGTTCCTTGAGGGTCTCGAGGCGCTGTGGGCTCCTGCTGCGAGATTCCGCTGCTCGTTTCTAGTGGTTGAACATCCAAGTCTTGAGGTCCTTCCTTAACTGTTGAAGTGACGGAGCTACTCTGAGGTGTAGGGGAGAGTGTTCCAGGTCCTAGCTGCCAGGTGGGAGAAGAAGTAGCCTCTGCTGTTCGCCCAACGGATGCACTGGATAGCTGGGCAACAGTGTCCCAGTTTACAATCCAAAATCCAGGAATAAAATTCAGCAAAAATGGTAGTGACCACACAAAAAGGGACATTTTCAAACACACCACAATTAAGTTGTAACCCATAGTTCATTTTATTTTAAATAAGTTATTTATTTTGACGTAGTGCTGGTGTGGCACATTAACTTTCTGCTCTTTTCTTTGCATAAGGTTTGTCTGTTTCGGATTCCTCTGTTTTGAAGTAGAACTGTATTGCTGAGGCTGAGTTTCCTGGATGGGTGTCACAGTAGTTGGCTAATTTACTGGTACTCCTCTGGACTAGTGCAACCCACTAGGAGATGCAGTTCATACTCAGACCCCTTGATCCACAAGGCATGCACCGACAGGGATGTGGAAATCATATAGCCCGACGCCCAGGACATATTGTTTGGGGTCAAGGGCAGCAAGTTTTCATGTGTATTTTGTCCTTGGGACAAGTAGGCCCAACCCCCTGCAGCACAAACCCTTTGGCTGCCAGTTTGCAGTACCACATTATGGATCAGGAAAGGGCACTGTCTGCAGTTAAGGTAATATTTTTGTCCATATGTTAATGCTGTTCAAACTTGTATTTAGGGTTCATTAATTGAAAGCCTTTATTATTAGGGTGAGCGCTCTAAGTAAATGTTGTAAGCTCTGACTGCACTACTGACAGTGGTTCCAGTATAAAAATGTGTACACACGTTTTCAAAGTTTAGCAATATGAGGCTATGTATAATGCTCCCAGAATGCTTTCTGATTTGATGCAAATATTTGCAGAAGCTTGAAAGCAAGATTGTTGATTCTTTGCTTTCAAAATAAAATTTTCATTAAAAAATGAAATCAGGAAAAAACCATTTAGCTAAACTACTGTAAAATTCCAGGTACCATTTCTTTGCAGCATCAATTAGTAACTTGTGTTGATGCATTCTAGTATTTCCCAAAAATATTCATAATGGAAAATTAGTTTAACCAGTTTCAATAAAATTATTTGAAACAAAAATTAACAAGCATTGGCAAAGCCAGTAGGTCTGAAATTGGTGGTCAGCTTTTTAGTTTTGTCAATGTGTGAATTGTTTTGGCATGGTTTTTGTAAAACCTTATTGGTGTAGGAGCTCCCGGGCCCTCACCATTATAACAAACATTGGCAAAAGCAAAAATTGTTTTTGGTCTCAAAAGCATACACTGCCACAGTAGTTACTGGCACTGAACAAAACTACTTTGTGTGCCGATATGCTCCTTGTGAAAGAGCAGAATGCTGTCACTCACAGTGAAGCCAGCCTATACAGAGAGAGAGAGAGACAGAATTGTAATAAACTCAAAAGGTCATGGTCACCGCCAGATCAAATTAGTAGCCCAATTATTAAAGAAAGTCTCAAAAGTGCACCCATGGTATATGTCCTTGCATTAAGTGTGATACGGCTTTTGGGAATTCCCAAGAATTTACAGAAGTAGGACAAGAAATATTACTCCTAGAAAATATTTGTGAACTGCATTTTAGCATGAGCAAATATGCATGTGTAGATTCGCTCATGCGAAAATCTGAGTGTTTGCAAGTTCACTTTCCCTCCAACCACTTTTTTCCCAACTCTGGAAGAAGGTTTACATCTGCCATTGTCAGGAGTAAATTTCCAACATTTCTCAGTATGGGAAAAGATTAGAAAAGAATTGTTGAAAACCCTTAAAACATGCAAGTTAGTAGGTTTGCACAGACTCAAAAGGGCATTCTAACCCTGGAACTATTGCTTACCACTATCTTCAGCCCAGTATGTAGATTGCAAGTATTCAAAACATTACTATGGTATGAGCCCTGGCATAATCAGAGAGGCTATATCAGAGCTCCTATATAATGAGATTGCTGCCATAATTTGTCGCCGAACTACATGACACCAAAGGGACAAGTAGATTTTGTTACAGGACAAGTAGATTTATGAAGCAACCTGCCCCATGGACAAGTAGATATTTTATTAAATTCCACAGCCCTGCACAGAGTAGGAAAAGAGAGCCATACACCATCTAGCCTAACCTCCTATGGGCTACTATTACCATAGGTCATAACAAAAGTTATCTTATGACTCCAATTGCGAAGGGTATAAACAAACCAGTCCTTGGCATTCATTTCACAAATTGTTTTTTTCGGTGTGATAGTCCAAGCAATGCATTTGACCTAAACCACTACTTCAAGTCTCAAAATGCCCTTGACATAGTTAATTAAAACTTAGGGCCAGAAATAAGATTGGCTCTATCATAAGAACATGGAACCATATTGGTGGAATTTTGGGTCAGAGGTGTCATGGCTAAAGCCCACATTGTATCTAACACATTGTTTAATATTTTACTTTAGTTCACAGTACTAGGGGGCTGAGCATAAGTCAGGTGGAGTGGAATTACATACAGAATTCCTCTCCACCAGATTCCAAGTGGATCGGTTTTTCCACAACCAGCTTTTCTGGGTGTGAGAGTACCAGACAATATATTTTCAGTCAGTAATTCTGGCCCAGAAAAATCGCCTAAGGCTTTGGTTGCAGCAGTTAAGCCACATTTCCCATTTTTTCTGACTGTTTCTACCAAAACCACCTTTTCCTCCTGTGGGAGAAATGAACATGAATTTAGAAAAACGACTTACTCACTGTGTTAGAATTGCACTTTAGAATTCTTTAAATGCTGCAGAAATGTTTACGTTAGAAAATGACTTGTAGGCAAAAAGTGTAAATGCATAATGTTTAGAATCCTAGTAAACAAACTGTGAAAATATATTAGTTAATCACATGTAGGAATGACAATGCTCTTAAAATGTTCTGCAAATGAATGTGTGTTTAAAATATTTTGCACCAGGCAACAATTTCTTAACGTGTATATTAATGAGGCCCAAAAGTCTTTTCACTTGGTAAAACTGCTGAGCATTAGTGACATCTTTAAGAAATATGCTGACTATAATATCTTGTTCATCCAGCTCCTCACCCCATGTTAAATCATGTGTTAGATTACAAAGAGCTTATTAAAACTGCTTATATTAAATGTTGACTTAGAGACTTTTATGAATGCTGCTCCCGAATAACAATGATAGTTCTTTCATTTTATTGACTAGTCGTTCACACATTGAGCTCCTAGTGCATCCTTTAGCTTAGGTAAGAGGGTTCTCATGTGAACCTTTCCTCATGTAACAGGTGCTGTAGTAATTTTATCGATCATGGCGACGAGAGTACAGACTGTGGGAATTGGAAGAAGAGGCAGTGTATGACTGATGACACCACCTTGAGAATTATTCTAATTGGAAAATGGCAGAAGACGCCTACAAAACTGTTACGAAAATATGAACCTATATTAATGAGTGTTCCTAGCTAGTTAGTACTTACTCATTATTTTTCATTTATCTCATACCTTTTATTCTCTTGACTTTTCCGGTGGTCCTGCTGCGGGATCTTCCCCTGCCCTGAGACTCTTCTTGATGGAGAGTTGAGTTCCTTAGCTATTTCCCTGAGTTGACTGATTTTCCTTCATTTCTGATCTTTTTGGATTATTAGTGATCAATGCTACTGCATAACTCACTTTTTTATTTACAGTTGATACTGATGCTGTAGGAAACTTGGCTGAGTTTCCAGAACTACTCTTTATGAGAAGTTAATTTCCTACTCGCTCTTCTCCAGAGGGGGTTCTATTTAAAATAGGTCCCTTAGTTAGCTTATTGGGTTTCTTTATGGAACACTGTGTAGTTTTCCTAATGCTACCTCCTAACTAAATCTATTTTATATTTCTGTAAACTTACTAAATCGAAGAAAGATAATTAGAGATTTGAACTTTACGATAAATAAATGTTTTTGAAAACTTCACTAATCTCTCATCATTGACTAATTGCCAAATCTGAATGTCTTCGATGTTTTGATTGTTTTGAAAGAGGTCTAATTCGCCTACGGTGGAAAAGGTTCGTCGACCTCTTTGGAGCCGCAAGGATTCTTCATGGGGAGATTTGTAAGTGGGTGTATATAAAGTTTAAACCATCTTGGTGAGTCCTTGGGCACCTGCAGTTTCCTGTCTCCTACTCCACGCATCCCCCTTCCCCAGCCTCTACCAGACTCAGACCACCCCACATACATTTACTAGCTGGTCAGAGCAAGTGTTCAATGTATGCATTAAACCCCACTGAATTGGTAATTCTGTGTGGCCTTCTGACTTGAAAAACAGTCCCCCAAGTAATTCCCAAAGCAAGGGGCTCCATTTGTAATTGCATGGTACTGGTGCAGATTTAGAACATGGTAACAGTAACATCATTTGCGATTTTACCGTGCCCCTAGTACTGTGTAACTCGTAATCAGCCCCATGGTGCGGATGAAGTATCCAACCGGAAAAAAGAAAAACATAATATGCAGCTTTTTTAGATATAAGGTAAAGAAGATTTGTCACAAAATATGTATTTCTAGCTTTAATATGCAATGTAGACATTAATTCCTGGATAAGTGCAGGTAGCTATCAGAAGTTGCAGACAGTTTCATTGTGAGAGGACCTGCTTGATAAGAACCAGTTCAAATACAGGATTTTCATGCCAGAAGAAGCATGATATTACACCTCTTAAAAGATCTCCAGGGGTAACCTTTCCAATAATACATCAATGGAGCAAGACCTTTATGCAGAACCTGTTCTGGATTAATGAGCACTAAGCCTGCTGTGAATTTATTTACTGTTTCTGAGCCTCATGTACATGTTTGCAATGTTGGTAGTGAATGCAGAAAAAGCCACGATCAGCTGGAATATATCTTTTGGCAGTTCATACAGAACTAAACTGATGTGATTGAATACCAGTGCAAAGTGGCTTGCCCATTTCTTGAGACAATCTTTAATGTTGTCTGAGCAGATATAGGGAATAGCATTGGGATGCTAGGATAGCACTATTCAGAATGAACGTGAACAACAATATGACAAACATTCAAGTAAGGGCTTTCGGTGCTGTGGATCAGTTGTTTTTCATGGACATTAATATTTACTCTTTGTTTTTAAATGATACCATCTCACAGAGTGAAGTGCTTTTTGAACCTGGTTAGGCAGTGTGATGGTGTTTTCCTCATTGCAAACCTACAATAAACAAGGATGTTACATTCTTAAAATGTTTCCTGTACATGTTTTCTATTTCTTGTCTAGGTTTACATGGTAGCACTTTGGCAAATTTAGGTATATGTTTGTTTTGCTGTGACTGATTGTCCCCATCTCCTGATTTCAAATTTTAGCAAAAATCTCAAGTTGTTTATTGGCATGGCAGAAAAATTCCCTCATATTACTTTGGTCTAGTCGTGCTCATTCTTATTGTCTCTCTCAGGCAAAAAAGTGTTGATGGTGATTTTAACACAAAATAGAATAGTGGGACAGAGACTGTGCTTAGTACACACCCCTGATGGGCAATTCAATGCACCATAATCAATCATTTTTCCACAGAGAATATAAACAAAATAAGACTTCTAACTAACAGCACCAAACAAACATTGACCCAAATCCCATCATACAGGATCACATGCAATTACATGAATGGTGGTAAGACGCATTTCGAGGTAAAGAAAATAGCACGAAACAGAATGCGCATGCGGCAATTATAAACAGAAAGTGCACCCAACCCATCCTTCTCATTCCTGCCCATCTCTCCCATTTTTCCAACTTTTTTGTCTCCCTCCCGCACCCCTGGGCTTTTATTTTTAATGTATTCCCTTTTGCCAATTATGCTTGTTTTTGTTTCCCTTCACCCCCATAGATTTGGCAGAGCTAGGAAGTGTGCAGTTCCACAGGAGTATGTCTACCTCAGAACTAGACACAAGGGAGTATATTAATTACCCAGTGGCAGTCGCCACAGTGTAGTGATAGTCAGGTCAGCTGTTCCATAGGAAAAGCATTTTTTGTGTTGCTATTAACTTTGGCCCTGTTTGACGAATCTCCACGAAACTTTCCAAAAGGTGCTACTTTTTGCCTAGTTTGTGCATGGAAATGTTCGGCCCGAGGAAAAAAGGGGGTCCCAATACCAAACTCTCCATGCATTTTCACTAGACTTCTTTAAGAAGGGGACAGCAAAAACTGCTAAACGGATTTACACCAAATTTGGCACAAAGCTAGATTTGGTCCGCAGATTGTGTTTTTGTGATTCAGTGTAAATCCATTCAGTAGTTTAAGGGTCAAAAACCTCTATCTGGACAGTTGGGTCTGTGAGAGGTTTGTGAGACTCTTGCGGGAGCGCCAATTCAAAACTTGAGCATTCTGATTGACCCACGAGGTTAATTTCCCTTGGGCCAATTCACTTCAGTGGGAGTCAGACTCCCACAGAAGCGCGCGCTCTGATTGGCTGCCAGCAAAATCAGAAAAATGTTGCTGGCAGCCATTACAGGACTCAAGGACTTACTCCCTGTCCTGAAGTTAGTAAAAAGTGATATAAGGGGGCAGGACAGATATACCCTGCCCCACTAGGCCCCGGTGTCAAAATATAAAAAATTCAGGAATGTTTGCTGCAATCATGTGGGATTCCAGCGGGATCGAAAAAGATCAGAATGGCAGCCTGTGCTGCATTCTTCAATTATAGGCCACAGGAAGCCTAAACCTGGGGTTGCATTCTTTAATTAAGGGGAGGGGACATGGGGCCTACCTTCCTGACCCATTATAGGCACCGGGGAGCCACATTTCATAAGGGGAGGGATGTGCATGTCCCCTCTCCCCGAGCAAATATAGGCCCCGGAGAGCCCACCCCAAGGACCAAAAAGTACAGAAAAGGGGAGGAGGGCTGCCCTGCCCCCTCTCTGAGCCACCAAAGGCCACAGGGACCCACTCTCCTGGAGCCCACCACCTTTTTAAAAAGGAGGGTGGCTTTGCGGACCCCTTCCTGAGCCCTTTATGGCCCCTAGTACCTCACCCTCCGGGATAAGCTCACTTGCTGTGCCCCGGGGAGCTGTGTCACTGGCGCGAGCAGGGAATCTTGTGTTTTCTCCCATCTGGCGGGAGCATTTTTAAATCTCCCACCGCACAGGAGCAAACCAAAAGCCTGCTCCCAGCGGGCGAGACCTAAAAAATGCTCCCGCCGGCTAGGAGCAGACTTAGGTTCTGTTTCCTTGCCTCCACTGATGTGTGCTGGGAAACAGCCCAAGAGATTGCTCCTGCCCGGACCATTGGAGTCACTTTAGTCAGCATGGGATGAAGGCAAGCAGGTCCAGTCTTCCGTCTCAGACAGTAAGGATATTTTTCAAGCAGCAGGGCTGTTTTCTGCCAGCAGGGCAGTCCATCTTCTGTAACTTCCACCTTAGCTCCTTCAAGGAAAGTTTTGAGTTGATCCGTCAAGCGGGTGCTGAGAAAAAGAGGGAGGCCTCAAAATGCTAAATCTCCATGCATTTTCCATTGACTTTTTTGGAAAGAGATATCGCAAAAACTGCTGAATGGAATTACACCAAATTTGGCAGGCAGCTAGATCTTGGTACAGAATGTGTGCTTCTTGTGACTTGGTGTAAATCCATCTAGTAGTTTTAAGATATTAGGGTTAAAAAAATCTTTATTTATGTGAAACTGAAACCTGATTAAAAAAATTTAGCACTTTGATTGGCCCAAGAGGCATTTTTCCCTCAGGGCAGTTGCTCCAGTGGTAGTCATACTCATGTGAGAGTTAGTGCTCTAATTGGCTTCCTGTAAAATTTGGAAAAATCTTGGAGGCACCCATTACAGGACTCGGAGACTTAGTCCACTGTCAGGAGTTGAATTTGAAAATAAAATATATGGAAGCTGGGTAGGTATTCCCTGCCCTCCAAGTCTTGGGGACACCCCACCCCCGGAGCCAAAATGATTTTTTTTTTAAAAGCTGCAATCCCACGAAAGTCCCACTGGACAACCACGAATTGCAGTATATAAAATAATAAATAACAAAACAAAGACTGGCATTTAATATTTTAATAATTTGACCCCAGGGATGGGCCTGGGGGGGGTCCTTATTAAAAGTATAGGGGGAGAGTGGAATGAGTATGGCCCCCCTCCCCAAGTCACTATTAGATCTTGTGGACACATTCCCTGGGGCAAAATGTAAATACAGGTAAGGGGGCATGTGCCCCCCCCCTGAGATCCCATTGTCCCCGGGGACCAAATGCCCTGGGGTCAAAATACTTACAAAACAAAACAGAGCCCGCATTGTCCTCACCTTGTGTTGATACGCAGGGACCTCATTCCCCAGGGCGCAAAAATAAAATAGTGTTCCGGGGAGCTTACCCCTGGGACACTGTGGTTCCCTCCACGGAGGAGCGCACTATCCCGGGCAGGGAACTCCACTTTGCTCCCATTCCATAGGGACAGTAAAAAAACTGCTTCTCCCACCGGGCCAGAGCAAAGGAAAGGTATGGTGCTGGCTGGGGACCCCACTGGGGCCACGGGGTCCTGGGGCTCTCCCGGCCCAAACCTAAGGTTTTGTGGGTGCCCCAGGTGGACACTGAGGCACCCACTTGAGGCCCCAGGGGATGGGATTCTCGGGGTCAATATTGACTAGGGGAGGAGGCTGTGCACTACCTTCCTAATAAAAAAATTCCTGGGGCCACTATTGGCATGGGGAGGCGGGCCACGCTCCCCCTCCCTTAAATAAAAATATGAAGGTCATAGCAGCGACCTTCTGCCATATAATTATCTAGGGGAAAGTGGAAGAAGACGTATCGGACACTGCCTTCAGTATCCAGCCAGTGGAACAGAGGCAGCACCATCACCACAGGCGCCACAAGCAGCCTCACTAAAATCCCTCATTTCATCCTACTCCCCACCTCATCCACTCTACTACATAGGTCCTCATCTGTGAGGTCCAGAAAGGCCTGGAAGAGGTCACACAAAACTAGATGGAAATTTGAAAAAAGACTCAATGATTGGAAGTGACTTTAATTAGGGAGAGGGGTTGGCCTGTAGTGAGTGGTGGGGGTTCTACAGTTGGGGAAGGTGATAGTATAGTAAATAGATGTTTTACTTTGATCTAGGGAGAGGGGTGGGTCTGTTATGGGTGGATTGGGTGGGATAGTTGGGGGAAGAGGATCAATTTTTAAATAACTTATGACTTTGGTTGAGAGAAGGGGGGTGTTAGAAATGGGATTCCTGGTTGGCTGAGGTATGCAACCAGGCCAGGAAGGAATCACCACTCTACTCAGGGTAAGCTAGATACACACTAAATGATAACCTGAGCTCACCCTCTGGTAGCTTGGCATGGAGCAGTCAGGTAAATCTAAAGAGGCAATGTATAAAGTATGTGTGCCTATGAGAGGGGTAGGCCTCACAGTAGTGAACAATGAAATGTGCTGTCACTACCAGGAAATGCAAAACATAACAGTACATGTCCTACCTTTTACTTACATTGCAAACATACAGTAACATAATAAATACACCACAAAAAGTCTCCCCACAGGTTTAGAAACATATAGAATATCCATCTGAGTAAAGCAAGAATAAAACAACAAAATCCACTCAGTAGAAGTTGAGTTATGATTTCCTAAAGAGTAAATGCAAAAATAGTGCTTAGAAGTCCCTAGCGGTCAAAAGGTTACTTGAGGTCGCAAGGGACTGGTGCAAATCCAAAGTACAGGCCGACCGTGCTGCAGGGCACGCTGGCTACAGGACCGACATAGGGCCCACTGAGAGAAGTACCTAGGATGGAGCAAAGCTTCGACGCTGAGGGCACGATGCATCAATCTTTTCCATACAGTTGGGTCACTGTGTAATTATCGAGCTTTACTGAGGATTCAGGCAATGCGTTGTTGTCAAGACGTGCAGACGGTCGTCATCCTGCCATGCAGGCTGTAGAACTGCTGTAGTCGAACAGCCTCTGCGTTGGCGACAAAGGGCGATGCGTTTGTTCCGATCGGCGCAAAAGTGACTATGTGTCAGTTTTGTAAAAAAACATCAGCAGAACCCACTTCTGAGGCCCAGACCTGAAAGGACATCTCAGGCAAGGGTTGCAGAATTGCAAGAAGTCTTTTGTGTCCCTGAGACTTCAGAAAACAGGAGGCAAGCCAGCAAGCCCTTGGAGATCACTGGGAGGGAAGGCAGAGTCCAGCTCTCCTTCAGAAGAGACAGGAAACAGCAGGGCAACAAGCAGAAAAGCAGTTGTTCCAGAAAAGCTGTCCAGTCGAGTCCTTCAATCAGCAAAACAGCACTTATGACAGAGGCTCAGTTCCAGATCCAGAAGTGTCTGATTTGAGGGGGTCAGAGACCCAGTAAGTATACAGAAAAGTGCCTTTTATGTAAGGGGTGACTTCAAAGCAGCTCTCTGAAGTGCACAAAGATCCCTTTCAATGTAGTCCTGTCTGCCAGGCTATCTGTGGGGAGTAAACCAGTGCGTCTGTTTGTGGGGAGGACACCACCTATTTAAGTGTAAATGTCAGCCCCTCCCATTCCTCTCTGACCAGGAAGACCCATTAGAATACAGATGACTGGAGAGGAGTTCTCAGAATGCAGATGAGCCTCACCTTCCTGTGTTTATGGCTGTCTAGAAGGAATGCACAAAGAGTAGCTGTCACCCACCACGATGTGTGTTGCAGACTAGCTGTCAGACACATAGGGCCAGATGTACAAAGAATAGGAATTGTGATTTCCAAATAGTTATTTTATCCGTATCGCTATTTGAAAATTGCTATTCCTTATGTATGAAACTTTCGGTTCCTAGTGGGTCACAAATTTACCTACCTCAAGAATTTTAATGAGGTAGGTTGCAGTTTAAGACCCTTTAGGAATCACAGCCATCACAGGGATGGTGGCCTGCTGAGGGCAGCAGACCACTATGTCTGTGATTGCCTTTGAATAAAGTTTTTTTGTTGAAATGCAACCCGTTTTACTTAAAGGAAAACGGGATGCATTTCAACAATAAAAAGATTTAACGTATTATTTTAATTTTTTAAGAGCAGGCAATCAATCAATCACAATATTTGTAAAGCGCACTACTTACCCGCGAGGGTCTCAAGGCGCTGAGGGAGAGGAGGGGGGGTGTTGCCGCTACTGGTCGAATAGCCAGGTCTTGAGTCGTCTCCTGAAGGTCAGCAGGTCTTGGGTCTGTCGTAGGTTGAGGGGAAGGGTGTTCCAGATCTTGGCGGCGCGGTGAGAGAAGGATCTGCCTCCGGTGGTGGTTCTCCGGATGCACGGGATGGTGGCCAGGGAGAGGTCGGCGGAGCTGACGGTTGGGAACGTAGAAGGAGAGTCGACTGTTGAGGTAGGCTGGGCCGGTTTTGTGGAGTGCCTTGTGTGCGTGGATCAGGAGTTTGAAGGAGATTCTCTTGTCGACGGGAAGCCAGTGCAGGTTTTTTAGGTGGGGGGTGATATGGCTGTGGCATGGAATGTCGAGGATCAGGCGTGCAGAGGCGTTTTGGATTCTTTGCAGTCGTTTGATGAGCTTGGTCGGGGCTCCTGCGTAGAGTGCGACCACTGCCTGCTCTTAAAATTGTTTTCCCAACATTCACAAAGGGGAAGAGGACCCCAAGGGACCTCATCCTATTGCAAAGGCATTACCACCAACTTTGAGTTACTGGTAAAGTGCAAATGTTTTGCGACCGCATTTCGGTCACAAAGCATTTGTACATACCAATGCAATTCGGTATTTGGAAGGGAGACTCGAAACACGGCCCTTCCAAATATTAAATCACAAAACCCAAATTGCGATTCAATTTGGGCTTTGTACATTCCAAAAAGCAGTTTTCCAGTCGTAAACGAGCTGATTCCGCAAATCGGTCCGTTTGCAACTGGAAAACTGCTACGTACATATGGCCCATAGAGCAGTAAGTGCAGAGAAATGTCCACTTTCTAAAAGTTGCATTTCTAAAACAGTAATGTGAAATACAACTTCACCAGTAAGGAAGATTTATCATTACCATTCCAAAGATATGAAACACGAAAAAAACCGAATCCTTTCTGATCAGGAATTACTTCTTAAAAGTCTATTAGGGAATTCTCGAAGCTGGCCTATGAGAAGGGTAGGCCTCACAGTAGTCAACAACAAAATAGGCGGTTTGTCACTACCAGGACATGCACAGCATAAAAGTACATGTCCTACCTTTTACTTACATGGCACCCTGCCCTTAGGGTTACTAAGGGCCTACCTTTAGGGTGACATATGTAATTAAAGGGGAGTTTAATGCCAGGCAATTGGTTTTACATGCCAAGTCGAAGTGGCAGTAAACTGCACACACTGGCACTGCAGTGGCAGGCCTGAGACAGGTTCGAAATGCTACTTATGTGGGTGGCACAATCAATGCTGCAGCCCACTAGTAGCATTTGAAGTACAGGCCCTGGGCATATGCTATACTACTTTGTAAGAGACTTATAAGTACAACACATATGCCAATCCGATATACAACAATGTCATCATGTTTTATGGGAGATGCACATGCACTATAGGACTGGTCAGGAGAAAAGTCTGGGGAAAGACCACCCTAACAATGACAGGTCTGACACATGGCTTGTTCTGGGTAGAGTGGTTGGGACAGTTGGGATATGGAAATGTTTTTAAACAGTTCTTTAACATGGGTCTTGAGGGGGTGAGACTTGCAGGTGATGCAGGTAGGACAGCTGGGGAAGGGTATAGTTTATAAAAAACATGGGTCTAGTGATTGGTGGCATGGAGAGGTTTATTTTTTCTTATTTATGTGTTTTAATATTATGGTTATTATAATTCTATGTCAGGACCCGGAGGCGAGGATTAGGCTTATCTCTCTTCACTTTATTGTAATCAAAATTACTCCAGCAGCCATTTTAAGTTTGTAAAAATCATTAGAAAAACGACATCTCCCATGAACACCAGGGAGTGACATCAACATATTCCAACCTATAGTATCATAGTCCGTTTTATAACATCCCGTGTAGACCTTCTAGATTCCTCTTTCTTCGCTGCTCCAGCAGCAATCAGATAAGTGCCTTTATTCTAGTGTTCTTTATTCTGTTTACATTGTGATATTGTGAACGCTACGAGAGCCTCCCGCTCTGCGGCCGCTCCTAATTGCTGATAATTGGTGTCATTATCACCGCGGGAGCCCTCGCTCCTACGCGGCTGTTACCTTTGAGGCTCGTAGTGCGGTGCGGTCTTCCGACCGGCAGGGGGCCCGCGTTCTTGTGTACACGCGCTGCACGTCCTTCTGTCTCCCGGCAGCCGGAACACGTCAGTTTCTCTCTTTGAAGCGGACGCATTGTTCCGGCTGCAATTATCAAACGCGGGGGACGGTTGAAGGAGCGCGCACGTCCAAAGTACATTGAAACTGACAGGAATTCACACGCGAGCTGCAGAATTGATAAATGACAGCTGTTTTTTCTGCACTCGCGTAGTGAACCCATTATAATTCAAACGAACCGGTGCCTGAAGGGAAAACACCCTGCGGGGTAAGACTTTTGTTTTCACTGGAAAGGGACACCCCAGGCACTTTACCCCACAGAAACATAGGGGGCAGTCCCTGCAATTTTCTGTCTGTGAGACTTACACTGATTTAATTAGTCTTTAAGACTCTGAACCCCTCAATTTAAGTGCGAATCTTCCCTTAATTAATATTAACCCTCATGGAATATGAGGAGGCTGGGGACTATATGAAAGAGGAAGAGGTTACTTATCTTCCTATTGATGACCAGTTTTGCGAGGTCATGGACGCATCCATCCTCAGGGCGGTGACGCAGGTGGTGGCCCCCTTGGAGAAGAGAATAGCAGCACTCCAGGCGCAGTGTCAGCAACCCCTCAAAGCAAGGGAAGTTTCCAATGGGCCCCTGGCCCCCCTATCACCTGGACAGGCGAATAACCCACCTTGCGTCCCTCCCCAGAGTGTGGAGAAGCGTAAATGCACAGACGATCCAGGGGTTGATTTGGACGCTTTCGCACGCCTTAAGAAAGCCTTTTTAGATGCCCAACCCATCCTAGATGCCCAGACACCGGGCCCCTCGGGGTGGTTCCGCTCTCACCGCCGCAGACGGACTTAGGGGATGGGGATGACTCACCTAACAATTCCGATGGGGATGGTTCTAGACCATGGCGCCCGACAACCAATTCCCTGGGAGGGTCGAACCTCCCTGCGGACACCGACTTAACCACCCAAGAGGATTTACTAAACCTAGATGACCTCCTGCACCCTAGATCAGCAGAATGGTGTCCGGCTCCCAAAGTGGCGGCCTACATGGCCAGTCGGCTCAGGAAGCCATTAGATAAGGAAGTGAGGGGTTGCATCAAAGCAGAATGTCCCCGTCCTGCCCTGGAAGGGAAAGTGGCCACCACACTGGAAATAGATCCCAAAATGGCCACTTTTCTCGCTAAATTTGTACGCGATCCCAAAAAAAGGGATTGATCGTTCCTGGCGCTCATGCCAGGATAAACTTCTGGATGTCGCCGGGCCCCTGGTGAAAATCATGGATATGGCAGAGGACGCCAAGGCCTCCGGCTCTCTCATATCCCCAGAGGTTCTGTCCAACTGGGCCCAGCGGGCTATAATATTTCTGGGGAACGCAAACTGTGCGATCTCCACGGAGAGGCGGAGGTCACTCCTCATTAAGATTGACCCCAGACTGGGGGAGCTCGCCACATTGGAGGCGGGGACGATAGCCCAGAGGAATCTGTTTGGGGACCCTTTTATAAAGGAATTGGGCACATTCGTCAGTACTTTCAATTCTTTGGACAACGCGCAATCTTCAATTAAAAGAATCTTCACCCCCGTGTTTTTGCCTCAGCCGGACGAGGTAGGGGGCGCTCATCCGGCCGCCAATTCCAAACAGCCTCCAAAGGTGGCGACTCCAGGCGTGGCCAATGGCAGGACCCAGGAAAATTAGGAAATTTCTATCAGACCAAGTCCTACCCCCGTTAAGGAATGATCTATGATATGAAATCTGTTGAGTTTTATGATCTTGTTGTTATAATTTGGAATCTTAATGTGGTATGATATTTGAAATTTCGTTACCGTAGCAAGTAACGGGTATCAATTTATTACAGGGGCAGACTCTGACAAACAGGAACAGTAAAATGGCGATTGACAGCCGTCGCAGGAAGAAAGAGGAATCTAGAAGGTCTACACAGGATGTTATAGAATGGACTATGATACTATTGGTTGGAATATGTTGATGTCACTCCCTGGTGTTCATGGGAGATGTAGTTTTTCTAAAGATTTTTACAAACTTAAAATGGCTGCTAGAGTAATTTTGATTACAATAAAGTGAAGAGAGATAAGCCTAACCTCGCCTCCGTGTCCTTAATAGAATTCAAACTTTCCGTTACGTTAGCTAGGAAAGTTTTCATTATCATGGTTATTAGTTTTATTCTCAGCTGTACTTTTTACTGTAACATCCCTTAACTAAGATGCTCGACGTATCTACCGTCACATTCAATGCTTAGTATGGAACATGATCCATCAGAAAGCAATTATCCACTTGTCTAACTTTGTCGCCATCTCTTAGTCTACTCTCTACTCAACTTGAGCTCCCTTAATAGCAGGCTAACAACCAAAGCAGGTCTCTAGTTCATCCTCCTGCTGCCAGTGTATATGTGTTACATTTGCATCTCCTCTTCATGACTTGATGTCACTTAAGAGCATCAACCCTCCCATCAGTCATTAGTTGCAATATCTGTGCTCTGCCCTAACCTCTGCACTTAGTCACACCACTCGCCACTAGGGAGGTATACTACTTACAACAACCAATGGAATACAGGTGATGTGTTTCTATTATGCATACTGCAAAGTCTTGTCCAACACCAAACATAACCGATCTTCCAATTTATTTTAGCTGAGCTGAAATGTATTGCCTGCCATCTCCTCTTAGATTTCCTGTTGATGCTGGTAGCTACAAAAGATTCAAACAGTCACAGGAATCAGAATCAGAACAAGCTTTATTCGATTTTTCTATATAAAATCATAAAAGCAAACAAAAAGTTAAAAGCACAATATCTTTTTTGTTAAAAATACATTTCATATCACAAATAATGATCAATACAGTACGTCAAGGATTCAAATTCATCGTGGGGTTTCAAAAACATATAACCCTATACATTTTTAGATCAGAATAGTTTTTCTAGCTTTCACAATACTTTTTAAAAAACAGGCAATTGCATTTGTAAAACACTCATTTTCTAAAAATTGCAAATATAGAAACGCTGGTTTACATTGTGTCCATCCCCCTAATCTTAAAATTGGTAAAATCCACCTCTTTCTTTGTATTTTATAAAATTTACAAAATAAAGCCACATGAATTGATGATTGCTGGGACTGATTATCACATGGGCAACTGCATAGCTCGTTTGACCAGTTGTTTGTTTCAGGGAAGCTTATCAGGCGATGGAAAATCCCAAATCTGAAACGAGTCAGTACAAATCTGTCATACCCGCTCAAAGTATACTGTATATACGTCTGTATGGTAAAAGAGGTTAAAATCAATTGATGCGATTGTACTGACGGTTTGCTTGTTTCTAGGGTAAACCTATTTGCCTCCAGGTGTGTCATACAGATTCTCTTGAACTCTTTCCTGGAGACATAATTTATGGAGTCTGGAGAATTATAGTACTCTGGGTGACCGAGATCATGCATACAATTTTATATGTATCTTAACCATGGAATCTGTGTGGCCCGATGCAACTTCATACTATCGCTGATGATATCGCGGTTGAGGTCAGTTCTAGGGGAGGTCCAGATCCTATGCCACAAAAGAGCCGGTTGGGCTTTAATGATATCAGAGATATACGAAACACCCAATTCTGTATGGCAGTTGTAAGTTGGGGTACTGCCAGGGACCGCCAGAAGATATCTTAAAAAGGCGTTTTCGACCTGCTGGATAAGTTGGGTATTTCGGAAACCCCACACACCAGCCCCATAAGTGGCTATGCTAACACATTTTGCTTGATAAATTTGCAGGAGCATAGCTGGTGGCCTTCTGCCCAGCTTCTTTGCGAAGTTGGCCAGAGCTGCCGTAGATTTAATAAAAAGTAGGCTTCTGCTTTTAACTGCCTGAAACCACACCCCCTTGTGATCAAACAAGATTCCTAGATATGGGAAAGTCTTGGTTATTTCCACCTTACTGTCCCCAATAAACAAACTCCTACAGTTAGAGCTACCCTTACCACAGTTCATAATGTAGGTTTTTGCAACATTGAGTCTCAGTCCATGTACGTGGTGTAAGTTAAAAGTGCCTTTTGAAGACCCAGTTGCGTACAGGCCCTGAGCACTGCATCATCCGCGTACAAAAGGGTGGCAATAGGGCGTTTATTTATTTGCGGCATATCATAGGTCTTCTCTACCATTGCTTGTTCCAGGCCATTCGTATATAATGTAAATAAAAACGGTGCCAGGACACAGGCCTGTCTAACCCCCCTTTCCATGCTAAACGGTGCAGTGCATTCACCCCTGTTTCCATAGCAGACCCTTGCTGTCGCTCCGCAATACAACTGCCTCAAAAACTGGATCAATGGGGGGTCCACCCCCATATCTGTTAAAACGCCCCAAAGTTTGCCATGTATGACACAGTCAAATGCGGCTGTAAGGTCGGCAAATGCTAGATAGAGTCTACCTTTTTTGGCCTGCGTATATTTCCCTATCAAGATGTTAAGATTGAGGCCTTGCTCCATAGTACCCAGCCCCTGTCTAAAACCAAATTGTACATCTGACAGAATGTTTTTGTCTTCTGCCTTGTCTTGGAGCCGATTTAGGACGATCCGCCCTGCTACCTTTACCAAAGAATCCAACAAGGAAATTGGGCGATAGCAAGCTGGATTGTGCCGGTCGCCCTTCTTGAATATAGGTACTATTATTGACTCTGACCAGGTCTTAATGAACCCGGCCAAGCAACAAGCGTGCAAAACTTGCGTCAGTAATGGGACCCAAAGGGTCAAATTTGATTTAAAGAAGTCAATTGGCACACCATCTGGGCCGGGAGCCTTACCGGCCTTACTCGCATTTATTGCGCTAATGACATCGTCAATAGTAAAGAAAAGATCAGTGGGAGTTTTTTTATGGGCGATAGTGCCCTGTTCACTACAATAGGAATTCATAGTAACGTCGCCCGGTTGTTGATTGTAAACTTTCGAAAAGAAATCCACCCATTGCCTTTCATCTATGGCGACCTCGATCGTTGGTTTATTACAATCTATAGAAAAAAAGGGAGCATTAACCGCGTGCCAGAAAGCTGCACTATATTTATTCAGGGAGGCTTTATACAGTGTAGCCCAAGCATTTTCTTTTAGTTCCTTTTTGCGTTTTTTTAGGACACGATTGTACACCCTCCTACATTCCCTTATTTCATCTCTATCCCTTTCTGGTCTATGTAGGGCAAGCTTTGATTTAGTATAAGCTTTTGTGCATTTTGTATCAAACCAGCCCTGACTATATGTGCATGCTCCTTTGACTTCAACCCTCAACGTGTTTTGTATTTCATGCGTGAGGTGAGCATAAGCTTCTAAAATATTGGCGTGGGAACTTGTCTCCTCCAAACAGATTAAAAGGGAATTATAGCACTTGGTCACAATATTCTTAGTGAACTCTGCAGGTTCAATCCTAGACCAGCGCAATGAGTAGCCATTTGTTCTTCCCAGGGATAGATTCTGGGCCCAATGTACTTGGGTGCTCTGATCATTCTGCACGATGTTGGGGAGCACAAGACTTAAACTCAATGGGAAATGGTCGCTTGTAGCATTTTTGTGAATTTTATATTTTAAAAGGCAAGAAGCATATTGCTTAGGTAAAGCCCGAGCAACATGGCTGATGCCCGGTGGAGCTGTTTAGGCAGCTATAGAGGAGATTGGCTTTGGTTTCACCCCCTTGGCCGTCACCTACCCAGCCGGACATTGGACATAGTTTTTCCTTGTCTCTCCGCTGTGTTTTTCCTTTCCCTCCCCCGCCTCCTCCCTCTGTGATCCTGTGGCTGCCTTCCCCTTCCAGCCCTGCCTGACTTTGTTCTGTTTTTTCCTACACCCTTGTCCCAATCCCCCCCCACCCACCCTCTTGCTCCAAGTAACTCGTATCTGTTTTATTTTATGCTATGGTAACTGATGTAACTTTGGTCAACTGTTCTCATGTAAAGCGCTCTGATACCTCCGGGTCTAGCCAGCGCTATATAAAACTCTTCAAATAAATAAATAAAACAAATAAAATAAATAATGTAATCAATGATTGAGTTCAAACCTCTCCCATTAAAAGTATGCTCAAACTGGACTGGGTTTGAACACAAACTATTGGTGAAGCCCATATCATGAGATTTTATTTTCACTTTTAAATAATCCCCTGAGATTGAATGGGAAAAATGGTGGTAGGGATCATTTTCGTCGGATAGTAGTCCGCAGTTACCTTTCCCGTTTAAGGGGCAGGGCCCAATGTTGAAATCTCCGCCCCAAACAATAATCACCTTTTGCTCCCTATCTCTCTGGAGTTTAGTCAGGTTGCTATTTAGTTTTTTCAACACTTCCATTATCTGATCCCTTGGCGCATTGTAATAGAAATTTGTCAGGGCCAAGATGTGATATTTATCTACTTGGATAGTTATAATTTGATAATAGGTTCCTGTTACCAACATAGTTATCTTGGGTACATTAATATGATTGGAGACATAGGTGCATAGGCCCCCCTTAGCTCTCCCGTGAATGGAAGATATATCGGCAGTATGATATGTCTTAAAACCTTTAATATGAAATCCCTTTGTTGCCCAGGTTTCTTGGAAACAGAGAATTTTGAATTTTCCAATAAACTCAAGTCATACTGGGTTTATTAGTTTGGTGCGCAAGCCCGCTATATTCCAGAATAGTATGCTCACATTATCGGTCTGTTCTGTAGGGCTCTCTGTCATAGCTGGGAATACTAGAGGCATTGGTTGGGGATCTTGCACTAAGTTTGTCGCACTGATGTGTTTATTCCCCCATATTAAGGAAGGCTGGGTTACCAGTGGGTTGTTAATTCCTGGGCCCATATTTCCGTTGTCAATAATTATCCCCTTATCCCCATCGAGCACCTCGTTCCTCTTGGTGGCGGGAGTATCTAGAGCGAAATGAATCACATCTAACCCACTGGGCCTATCTCTGCTGTCTTGGATGTTGAGTCAATCAATCTCCTCTAGTGTATGTAGGGTCTCAAACCTATTGGACACTTCTACGTTATATATGTGTTGTCCTGATTCGTACACCTCTCTGCTATTATCTCTTAATCCCATACTAAGAAGTGGTGGATAAAAATAGCCCAAGGGGAGTACATTAATGCCAGTATATGATAGACTTTTATCGGCAGCTCTGCACAACATTTTTTCCACTAATTGTGGAGTTTTAAACGTGAGAACCACACAATCCCCCTGGAGAATTTTCCTGCCTCTTCCCAGCCAACTAGTTCTTCTTACCATTTTAAATTCATAAAACAGGGCGTCAATTAACCCCATTTTAACCCCCAGTCAATAAAGAGCCTTATTTCGTAAAGATACCCAAGATTCATTTTCCCTCGTTCTCAACCTTGGAACATTAGCCAAGATTATTGTATATGGAGTAGCGGCTGGTGGTAGGTTCAGGCAGTTTAAATTGTCTGGGGTCATCAGTTGAGGGGAAAAGATGGATGGGGCTCTATAAGATGACCGAGAAGAATGACCCTCTATAGCGTAAACTTCTTTCCTTTCGTGCGCTAACTTGCCTGTAGATCCATTTCTAGTATGGGGGGATTTTAAGGAGTTTACTAAAGGCCTAGTACGATTCCTAGAGTGAAGCCCATTCCCCTGAGTCTCAAGGGTGTTGCTAGATGATATCAAAGGGGCCAGAGGATTACAGTTGTCTATACTAGTGGTCCTAAATGGGTCACCTGGAGTTTCTTGATTATGGGGTCTCCTTGCCTGGTTGCTGTTATTCTGGGCTACTTGGGCTTTGTTCAGTATGCCTTCGATATTAGTCACCCTATCGGTCAGGCTACTTAAAGTCTCTCTAAGAAAGCTCTCTCAATCAATCAATCAGGCGTTTGTTGAGCTCGACTACTCACCCGTAAGGGTCTCAAGGCGCTGGGGGTCAGGGGGGTGCAGGTTCCAGTCCATCAAGGGGGGGTCTGTCGAAGAGCTAGGTTTTGAGGTTTCTTGCGAAGATGGGGAGCGATGTTGTCTGTCTGAGGTGGAGCGGAAGGGCGTTCCAGGCTTTGGCCGCGAGGAAGGAGAAGGATCGGCCACCCGATCTGGTCTTTCTGGTGCGGGGGACCACGGCGTAGGAGAGCTGGGCTGATCGTAGGGTCCTTTGGGGTCCGTGGAATTTGAGTCGGCTGTTCAGGTATGCTGGTCCGGTGTTGTGGAGGGCCTTGTGTGTGTGGGTGAGCATCTTGAAAGTGACTCTAGCATCGATGGGGAGCCAGTGGAGTGTGCGCAGGTGCTGGGAGATGTGGCAGTGTCTTGGCAGGTTGAGGACCAGTCTTGCGGCGGCGTTCTGGATGTTCTGTAGCTTGCGAGTGAGGTTTTTGTTTATTCCGGCATAGAGTGTGTTGCCGTAGTCGAGTCTGCTGGTGACCAGGGTGTGAGTGACGGTCTTTCTGTGTTCGAGGGGTATCCATTTGAAGGTCTTACGTAGGAGGCGGAGGGTGTGAAAGCTCTCTAAATTTATTACCAGGATAGTTAAGTTCCCCAGATTGTTAGGTGGTACAGAAGTCTTCTTATTGGGGCAAGACACTACCTTTTCTTCTAAACTGGGCCGGCACTGGGTTTTGACGCGTTTCAGTAATTGCTTCCGGGGCTTTGAATTTGGGGCCCTATGTTCCTTTGGGGTTAGCTGGCTTTCCCGAGTGACAATCTCTGGGCTAATTGTTTTTTCTGGATTTTTGGGGCGTTTGGATGGGGGTTGAGTTTCAGTCTCCTGATCGCTAGCTGATATTTGTTCAATAATGTGTTGTATACACCCATTTTGAGATAACAGCCCCCCAGAGAGCCTGGGTGTGCCAACCAGCGTGTCCCCAACTTCTTTATCCATGGTTAAAACCTCTAGAGTGTCCAAATTCAGAGTCTCTTCAACCGTCGAGATTTGTTTTTCGATGGCCCCCATAACCCCTGTGAGGTAATTCAGTAATGTTGAGCGGGCCGCACCCTGGGCCTTAGTCGGTAATTGTGATGTCTGAATTACAGCCTCCTTTCTTTTCCCCATTTTTATAACCTTAACACGTAAATGAGTTTCACTGGTCAATGAGTGTAATGTAATGTCTTGTCCCAAGGTATCGACAAGGAGAACAGAAAAACAGTCTCAAGTTCAATAAAGTATAACTCAAATCCCGGAACAATAAACTCAATTGTAAACTAAGTGAGTTAAAAAGTCAAGGTTTCTTTTGATCAGAACTTACTTATCCACTCTGGTCCCCGGCCACATAAACCTCCTCGTTAGCTGTATCCACGATGTTGGTTACAATTTGGGTAAGTCTGCTGCACTTTTCCTCCACGCAGCTCGAGCCCCTTCAATCTGACTACTATGTTCACGAGGCATTCCTTTGGAGTAAAAATAAGCCAACCGTGGAGCTAAGAGGACGGGCCCAGCCTCTTCCGGGCTCTGACGGGCGCAGACACGGGCTTTGCCCAGGCACACCCACCCCTGTCCCGCGATGCGGGAGCCCCTGCCGATTTTTGAAGGGCCTCCTGGCGCTGCAAGGGATGCTGGGGAGTGTGGACCTGGCTCCCGGTCTCCTGGCCCCCAGCGAGGGGCAAAACAGCAATTCAGACGGGCATCCCGCGCTGAGGGAGCCCCTGCCGATTTTTGAAGCGCCTCCTGGCACTGCAAGGGATTCTGGAGAGTGTGGTCCTGGCTCCCAGTCTCCTAGCCCCCTGCGCGGGGCAAAACAGCAATTCAAACGGGCGTCACAGGAAAAACAGTGGTGACCGGGTGAACCAACTTCACCTGTGACAAAGTGTCACAGATGAATAAGAAAACAAAATGGCGACTTTAAAATTCAAAATGAATGTGGAGTGATGAGGCAACCACCTCGATAGCCACAACACATCGCTGTCAGAAGGAATCTGACAATCATAGAAGAGAATAACAGGAAAAAAGATACTTCTTTTTCAGAATGGAGAAGGCGAACCAGCAAAGAATGGTTCTCATGGTGCAACATAAAACAAACAGAATCAATAGAGTGAGTATGAAATCAAAGACAAAGAACAGCTCAAATCAACACAGGGACAGAGAAGTCATGTACTAAAGTAAGTGTAATGAACATTTAAGGAACAAAACAAGGTTTGCTTTAATAGATTCATCAGGTAGATTAATTCTACATGAGTGGTTGACTGCATGGCCTACCATTATTTTAACTTATTATCTGCATTATGCTGCCCCTTTGTTGCCAGAAAAGGGAAATGGTGTGGGGGAATTAGCAATTTTTTATAACCTGTAACAGTTTAACATTGCTTGCACCACATTCACCCCTTAAGGGTGAGATCTGTTGATTACAGAAATAGATAACAGCGCATATATCTCCCAATCTGGGGGAAGTGGGTTAGGGAATTAATGATTGGAGGAGTAAAGCATCAGGTAAAACTTTAGTGAGACAAACAAAGTATTAAGCAGAACCATGGGTAGGGCACAGAATGAAGAAAGACGACAGTTAAGTTAACCTACATAGTTTTTAACAGCCAACAGACTCCCAAGTTAGTTATATTAATCTAGGCTGACATCCAAAATGGCAATGATACACACAGTTAAAAAATATTTAAAATAAAAACGTTAGGAAAAATGAAACTGTATACAAATGGTGGAACAGCATTATTCTAGCATTGTCTGTCTTGGGTGCAGGGGTGAACTATCGAGCACAAACGCCATGGATTTTCACTTCTTTACAGAAGAAAAGGTCTGTACAAAGATAAAAGAAAATGACAATAGTTGAGAGTTAATGTAAACATGGTGCAAAAGGAGTCAGCTACCATGAAATTTACTAAGGGTCAATGTAGTACCACTGATCCTGTACAGCTAGCTGCTAGTACCATGAATAACAATAAAAAGATTTAACTGGGCCCATCATCATGACCACCACAAGTTGACATCCACTTAGGATTTGCCACTTGAGACACTAGTCTGTATTATAGCAAATAACACACCCCTTTCCATTTCCAGTCCAGAGGGATACAAATCTTTAAGTCCTCTTATTTCCCATGGCCTGGTCACTGAAAGGTGAGTAGCAACAGCAGCAATTCATTTCTGTTATGGCCTTGAATATGCAATTGTTCATCTGCTATGCCACCCACTTACCTGACTAATCAACTCTTGTAAATTAATGCTTCCAGTGTTGGAAATGAAATAAAAATGGGGGCGCTAGAGAGCCGGAGAGCAAGATGGCCGCACTCTTGTGAGGCCCTGGCAGCCCGGGACCATAATCCGGCAAAATCCTTATCTGAATGGTTGAAGAAGCTGCAGTCAGGCGCGGATAAGACACCGAAGAGCGCAGGTAACGAGCGAAACCTGACACCGAGTCAAGCTGCATGAAATACCGCCATGCAAGAGAGAAGGCGGCCTGCAGCTTGAGCTAATGGCGGCCACCTAGGCAAAGTAGCGAGCTGCACGGAGGCCAGGAGAGCTGTCCGGCTATACTGAGCGGCGATCCCCATCGTTGGCGGTGCTGGGCGTTGAGGACTTGCCTCTGCAGCGTTTGACTTGGGAGGGCGCTCCGCTCCCCCGTGACAAGGAGCCTCTGTCAGGAGACGAGACCCGTAGAGGTGGGCTTTGCAGAGCGATGGGCCGGGACTGAACGGTCCGCGCGTCCGCTCCCCATGGCTGCTGGAGATTATCGGGGAGGCGGGCATCCCTGTCCTGCGGTAAGCCGTTGCGGGAGCTGTGTCCCTGAGACCCTCGCAAACGAGAGGGTGCTGCAGCTGCGACTGCCTGGAACACATCCTGGATCAGATGGGGGAAGGCCTGCTCTGAGCGTAAGAGGAGCTCCGAGGCCTGTGTAGTAGTGAGGGAAGCAAAGAGCCTGGGGCCTCCAGCCTGAAGCGGCCGAGGAGCGCCTGCATCACCCCTCCAGAGTAAAAGGTGAGGCCTACTGTTGCTGCGGCGCCTATCTACCAGCGGATTGAGGGAATGTGCTGCTGAAGGTGGGACTGGTGACAACCAAGGGCACTGTAAGGCTGACAAAACCTCGCTGCTGAAAGGGCCCATTTAACGCCCAGTGTCCACGGCCCACTACCATCGCGGGGAGTTGGGAAAAGCCTGGAGTGACACCCTGGATGTAGAGAGAGCGAACAGGAACACACTGGGGCTCAACGGCCTGCGCAGCTGGGCATAAACCAAGCAGGGAGTGATCCGCTTCCCATTGGCATCCCTGCCTCTCTGTGTAATATAAAATGCCAATCGTACGCATACGGCAGCGCAGAACAAGGGCCGCACGGAGGGTAAGCAGGCAAAAATGCAGTTTACGGAGTGGACACACGCCTGTAACATTGCTGAAGACACCGAATCTCACTGTGAGGAACACAATCCGCCCTCATCCTCCTCGCTGGACTCAGACATAAAATCCCTCCTCCTAACCATGCAGCAAAGCCTCACATCCATCGAATCAAAAATGGACGCAATGAATATGCGTATGGATTTCATAACGCAAAGGTTTGAGAAACATGATGGCCATAAAACTGAGGCGGAGCAGCGCATCTCCACCCTTGAGGACACCACCTCTACAGGCCGAGAGCGATTCAAGGTATGGAAAAGCTCCTGAAAATCATCGCAGCCAAAAACGAGGACCTGGAGGTGTGAGCGCTTGCTGCTGGAGCTCTTCGGGGCGGAGGCGTTCTCCAAAGTGCTGGTGGTAGAGAGAGCTCATCGTTCACTTTCTGCCAGGCCGCCGCCGGGCGCACCTCCCCGCCCCATTCTGGCACGCCTACTTAATTATAAGGACCAGGACACAGTTTTGAGATTGGCAAGGGACAAGCGAGAGCTTGTGCACGAGGGGAACAGTATCTCCATATACCCGGACTTTACTATCGCCGTGCAAGAAGCACGAAAGAAATTCATGCCAGTCAAACGCAAGCTCCAGCAAGCTAATATATCATACTCTATGCTCTATCCTGCTTGTCTGCGTGTCCCATATCATGGGAAGTTACACATATTCAATACCCCACAGCAAACCCAGGACTTCCTAAAAACTGTGCAACGATGGGCTCCTACCTCCCGAGATGACGATCCTGAATCCAGAATACCATCTCGGGCACCAGAGCAGGAATAATTATGCCTTCCACATGGATAGCGAGGCCCTACTCATCTACTGGGTTTGCAGGACTTATTTACTTTAAGCATGTCAGGGCTGCGTACTTAACCCCACTGGAACACTCATAGATACCTCCACTTGGATTCATGTAGACACCGCTGCTGAGATCAGCTAGACTGCCACCCAATACTGACTTTCCGGGCACCCTCGCACCAAAAAGTGCAATGCCAGGCTCTCAGGCACATATCCCCAGTGGGAATTCCCTGGACAATTCAATGTGGCTTGACCTGGATCTCCCTCCGCTCTCTGTGTCCCCTGCTGAGGCCTATCTTCCCAGTTCCCCGTCTATTCACTCTTACCTTCACGTTTTTCTCTTTCCCCTGTCTTTAACACTTTATTCCTTTTTCCACTGCTTCTCTTCGGAGCATACCCCACTGTTGACTGTTCATTGGGATTTTGGGTGGGTTGATGTCTGCCTGTGGATTGGGCCATGGGTGCGGGGGGGGGCAAGGGGACTCTATTGTTATATACAGCAGCATTGCACATCACAGTCCTGTATCTGCTCAGATCCGACTGAGCGCAGACAATCACTTAAGTTCTAGTCACTGCGGACTTCACAAGTCCTTGCAGTCAAAAGGACACATTCGGATCAATAGATGCACCTAAACTGACTACAGACCTTACTTATAACTTCCTGACATGGAACGTGCGAGGTCTCCGAGATCCCCGTAAGCGCAGGCAAATCCTAAGCTACCTTGATGGGCACCATGTGCAAGTGGCGATGCTGCAAGAAACACACCTAGATCCTAAGACACCACCCAGTTTCGGAAGGAAATGGGCTGCACATAGATGATTTTCATCCTACTCGACATACGCCTGGGGCACGGCAATTCTAATCAAAGCTTGCGTAAAATACTGTCCGATTGGTGCATACCAAGACGCGCAGGGCAGACATAGTGTGATGTGTGGCAAGTTGGCGGACCATTCCGTTACGTTAGTAAACTGTTATGCCCCAAACATTGATGATGCCACTTTTTTTTGACAAACTTTGGGGACACATCCTGGAGATTGGTTCCACCTACCTCATATGGGGAGGGGACTTCAACATATACTAGACCCCAAGCTCGACCGTTCACATGCAATCCCCTCTTCGCATTCAAAAGCAAATAAGCACCTTACCGGTATTATCGTAGACCATCAGCTATTTGATGCTTGGAGGTCCCTTCACCCTGCACAAAGAGAGGGCACCTTCTATTCTAATGTGCATTCCAGCTGGTCCTGTATTGATTTTTGGTTGCTCTCGAAAGGCCTGAGTACATGGCTTTGAGACACGTCACATCTGGCATGCACCTTCTCGGACCACTCTCCTGTATTGATGAAATTGTCTCTGCCAGGCAATGTTTCCCCGTATTGCTCTTGGAGACTCCAACCCACCGCGCTATTAGATGACTGCTTCTGCGAGGAAATTCGCCAGGAAATTCTTGAGTTTTCCCCCTGTAACATAGGCAGCGTCCTATCACTGGCTATTGTCTGGGAAAGCTTTAGGTCACTATTAGGGCACTTTGTATAGCGAAGGGAGGGGGGGGACCTTGCCCGCCATCTGGGGGACTTTGCACAGACTGGATGGTGACATTAAATGAGCGGAGGACTGTCTGGCTGCTGACCCAACCCCTCAGCGATGGGCATACCTCGAAGAACTACTAATAGAATACTCTGACGAGGCAGAGCGCGAATCTAAGTTCCGTTCTAAATATCACACTGCTAGGATATGTGGGGAGGGTGAACGCTCTGGTAAGGCCTTAGCTTCGCATCCCTAGATTTGTCAATCAGGTCCTTGAAATAGTAGACGAGGACGGCATTAGGCATACTGACTCACGTGAGATCCTCAGTATCTTTGCTGACTACTACACGCAGCCATACAGCACAAATAGAAGGAACCCACCTGATATGGCTTCTTACTTGGAAGACACTGCCCTTGGCTGGATCAGCGACTCCCGTAGTGAGTTTCTGGCAGCCGATATTGAGGAAGATGAGATACAGGCTGCCATAATGATCCTGCTCTTGGGCAAGGCCCCAGGCCCAGATGGTCTGTCTGCAGACTTTTATAAATGCTATATTGGCCAACTAGCCCCTATTCTTAAACAAGTCTACGAGGAGGCCAGGGAGAATGGCGCCCTCCCCATGGTGATGCAGCAAGCCAAGATCATTTACCTGCTCAAACCAGCCAAGGACGGTACTACATGTGAGGCTACTACATGCGAGGCTTTGTGTCACTGATTAATTGTGACACAAAGATAAGATACTGGCTAAAGTTTTAGCTAACAGACTGACACTACTGATGGAGGGACTGGTAATACCAGATCAGGCGGGTTTTGTAACCGGGAGAGCAACTTCGCATAATTTGCGCACTATATTTGCCCTGCTGCACGATATCGTTCCGGAGTGATCAGCATTTAGGGTTTTTTTGACTCCCTGGAATGGGACTACATGTTCATGGTATTGGGCAGAATGGGCCTCCCTTCTTATTTTTTATCGTGGTTAGCATTGCTTTACTCTCAACCGGAAACCATCGCACAGATTAACGGCCTGTACTCCAATCAGTTCCGCATTTCGAGAGGCACCCGCCAGGGGTATCTTCTCTCCCCTCTGATTTTTGCTTTGACAATTGAACCCCTCGCGGCCAAACTCTGACAACATCACAGAGAGTATGCGATATTGTACCCCTTAAGGCAAATATTAGTCTCACTGTACCCTTTATCTCGCGAGCCCCACACAAGCTAAACCCTATCCTTAGGGAGTTTATCCGCTTTGGCAACCCGTCAGGGATCAATATCAACTGGAGCAAATCACAGATATTTCCCCTCACGCCCAACACCACCAAATTCCCCCTAGACTACTCACTAAGATGGTGCAATTCAGAAGTAAAATACTTAGGTGTGGTAATAACGCGAGATAGAGAGGAAACACTCAGGGCAAACTACGGCACAGCCATTGAAGCGATCACAAACTGGATAGCCCCCTGGAATACACTGCCGTTATCACTAGCAGGTAGAATCTCCTTAATAAAGATGATTAGCCTACCCAAACTATTATATTTATTTCTTAACATACCCTATCATCCCGGCCGTCCCTTTTTTCGCACTTTCCGATCGCTGCTAATCAAGCTGGCATGGGCGGAAGACAGCCCCGGGTAAGCTTGCAGATTCTGACGCAACCATTCTCTCAAGGCCGCTTCCAGACATGGAACTATACTTCCTAAGTGCCCAGGCCCACTACGCAATATACTGGCTCCGTCCACCACCGTTCATGCCGCACCTGGCCCCCGGGCCCTTTGGCCGAATTCTCACTCCAACTTACAGAATTAATAGCTCCCCATGTGATCTCGACCAAAAATGTTTTATTGTTGGGAGATTTTAATGTTCACAGTGAATGTACCACCAATACCGATGCACTGACGCTCTTGGCAGACCTTGCCCTTCTGGGCCTAGTTAAGCTCAACGAAGGTCCAACACACACAGCAGGTCACACACTGGATATCATTTTTTCTAATTCTTCTTGCATTTTGTGTGAACCTCCCCAGCCGTTGATAAGGTCAGATCATGCATCCATCGAATTCCTCATCCAGGGTCCCAGGGAGGCGAATGGCCACAGCCTTGTCACTCACTACACTCGCAGACAATGGAAGAAAATCTCTCCGGAAAGTTTCCAAGCCTCCTTCTTGGCACCTTGGGAGATTGAACCTGACAATATAGATGATGCTCTAGCTAAATATAATTCTGCTGTCACCTGCGCCATAGACCAGCTTGCACCATTGAAATCACTCCCCAACTCTTCTAAGCGTCCCCAGACAGCTTGCTTTTCCCCTGAGCTCCGAGCTCAAAAACAACAATGCAAAAAACAAGAAAGACGTTGGCGTAGCACCCATGATGAGAGCGACAAAGACAGATTTAAGGTCACTCTCTCTGGCTACCACAAAAACATAAAGGCCGCACGGAAAGCTCACATCGCATCTCAGTTAGCCCAGGCTGGAAACGCTCCCAAAACCCTCTACCGAATCCTTCAGTCCTTCACCAATCCCAAGGCCTGTAATAATCTAGAGGCCCCCTCACAATCTCTCTGCAATGACATCGCACAACATTTTTCGCAGAAAATAGAGCTTATCTATGACAAGATTGTCTCGTCAGGGATCCAGCCTCCGGTCGCTATGGCATCCGACCCGCCAGAACATGCAAACCCCCAGTTGTTAGAGAGTTTCCCCCCTCTGACCTCGGTAGACGTAGAAGCATTGCTTCGTACAGTAAAACCTGGCTCCCCCCTAGATATTATCCCGGCCAAAATCGCAGCCTCCCTGTCCTGTCAACTGTCTCCATCCATAGAGTTTCTTCTCAATCTTTCCATGAGAGGGGTCATCTTCCTTTGGAATAGAAAGCAGCACAGGTTATGCCTGTCCGCAAGAACACCAAAGTTCCCCTGGCTGATCTCTCCAATCTCCGTCCCATCTCGTTACTCCCCCTCCTGAGCAAACTACTAGAAAAGCACATCAACAAACATCTGTCTGACCATGTCGAACTTACTGGCAGCCTAGATTCTTCCCAGTCAGGCTTTAGGCCCAAATACAGCACAGAATCAGCCCTGCTAGTGGTCACGGATAACATCAGGATGACCTTAGAGAGGGGCCAATCTACGATTCTGGTGCTGTTGGACCTTTCTGCCGCGTTCGACACGGTCTCACATCAGATATTGCTCAGGAGACTGGAGGAGATTGGACTCAGAGACTCTGCCCCCAGTGGATGACGAGCTTTCTATCCTCCCATTCCCAGACCATCATTCTCGGCCCTACTGTTCGGGCGTCTATGAAACTGACCAAGGGAGTACCTCAGGGCTTCTGTTTGAGCCCCACCTTGTTTAATATCTATGTTGCTCCCTTGGCCAATCTCCTTAGGACCTGTGGTTTAATTCCTATTTCATACGCCGACGATACGCAGCTGCTATTTCCTTTTAGCAAATTCACCCCATCTGTTCAGTCGGCCTTCACCTCTGGTATGAGGGCTATTTCCAATTGGATGAGATGTAATTTCCTCCAATTCAATGTCGGGGAGACTGAGCTCTTGCTCTTCGGAGAGGCCCCCTTACTGTGGACTCCTGAATGGTGGCCGGTGGACCTTGGTGCTCCCCCCGCCCCCAAGTCCCTTGTTAAGAACCTAGGCATCCGCCTGGACCAGGCTCTCACCTTGAAGGAGCACGCTGCTCAGACAGCTGGCTCCTGCTTTCATACGCTGGGCCTATCACGCCGAGTTTTTCCCCTGCTTCCTGATTCAACTCGGAAAACCCTGACGCAGGCACTTATACTGAGCCGTCTGGACTACTGCAATGGCCTCTTGGTCTCAGCCAATGAGTCCTCACTTTGTAGATTGCAGGTGGTCCAGAACACCGCAGCGCGACTGGTCCTGAACGCCCCCCCACCCCCACAGGACCGCTTCCCGCTCTCTTCTCCGTCAGCTCCATTGGCTCCCTGTACGCGAGCGGGTTAAGTTTAAAGTTTGCTGTACTGTTCACAAAGCCCTATACAACCTCGGCCCCGCCTATCTTGCCGAGAAATTCTCGCCGTACACGCCCTCCAGGTCCCTCCGCTCAGGAACCAAATCCCTTCTTGTGGTCCCCCGAGTCAGGAAAGCCAGGCTGGGTGGGAAGACATTCTCCCACCTTGGCCCTCTTTACTGGAATCAGCTCCCTATTTACTTGAGACAATGCCCTGACCATCTCCAATTCAGAAAGCACCTTAAGACCATCCTATTCTGATTTTGATTCTGATTCTGTTCATTAGCTTTTCTTGTTGCCTGTCCAAAGCGCAGAGATACCCCTTCGGGGGTCGATTCAGGCGCTATATAAATAAAATAAATAAATAGAACAGGGGTATATGGCTCCCACACCCACGACCTCCTTCCTAGGAACGAGAGTCCCCGGAGAAGGGGTCGCCCATCATCCAGTGACCTGCACCAACCTAGCATGGGAACGGCTAGCCAAGATAGCGAGTAAACCTGTTTAGTACTCTCCGCTTCTGCCTCTCCCATATCATCCCCTTGCGCCAGTCACCCGCGAGACCCCATGCCGGGACATGCTCCGAAAAAGAGGCCTGAACACTTACTTGGGGGGACATCTACCGTGAGGGTATGATTAAAGACCGGCAGGTACCTCTGAGTGGTGAGAACGTCACACCACTAGAGGTTTTCCTAGGTATCAAGCTTAGGCATGAGGTCAGAGCCAACATCCCTATATATAAATAAATACATACTATGTGCCAAAAAGGATTCCTGGTTAATTGACTGGCTTAATAACGAATTTTATCCCCTCTACGCTTTCATGCTGCTAAAAAGAACCATCAGATTGTGTCTCTAGAACGGGTCCAGAACTTATGGGCCCGGCCCTTTCACTGGGAGTAAAGAGATAATCTCAAGTGCACCGGGGACAATCTAGTCTTTTATTGGAATCTTCTTGACCATTAGACAGACATTTCCATGTGAGTCAAAAACTCCAAAGCACATGTGTTTGTGCCCCCAAAGACTAGCACACCTATAGAGTGGTAGCCGATGAATGGTGGGAGTTAAAGCCCTTGCGTTAACCTATAAAGTCTCCTGCACTGTATCGGGACATAAATTTGCAATATAGTGAGGCTCAAGAAGATGTCTCCCATTGGCCATAATTTGAGTCCTGGTGAAAAGTACCTTGGGAAATGAAGACTGTCCTAGCGTTTCCCTTTTAGTTTATAACAATAGGCCTTGCTCGCTGAGAGAGGTAATATCGCCCCTTGAAATGTTGAGAGCAGGAATACGACCTTTGTGTGATTATAGTGTTTTTTCCCGAAGTCAGTAGAACTTGCCTTTTTGGGCTCTTCGGAAAAGCAGCCCTTCATGTTCTCCATGAATCATAGGTACGTCATTCCTGATTGAAGTGTCAAAAAGTTGAATAAAAGTAAGAGCACACATTCATATACTCGAAGGAGACATTCTGTGCTTTGCATGACTTTGCCATCTTTTTAATAGTCTTCCAGCACATCTTCTACTGTATTCAAAGAACACTTTAGCTGACATGTCACCAAAAAGTTTGACCTTCACACCAGAGGCTCATGGAAAACACATGATCAAGTCGTGATGGGATAATGGAGTAGATCGGAGTTATGTGCTAATGGAGAAACACTTGTTGCTGTATTAAAAGCTTGCACATTCTAATGTGTATGCTGAAGCCACTTTTCTTCCAACACTCCACACGCCAATAATCTCGACCGTTGATGCAATGCGTGATATGCACCATTGAAGCTGGTAGTATTTACAAACTGATAACTATTACCATGGGGGCATTAAGCTCACTCACTGTAATACCGTGCCAGTGAAATCCTATAATTGTATTACGTTTAACTGACATTACCTTGCCCAATTCACTATTTTTATTTCTTTAATTAAGTGTTTCATACAGGGGCGGAGTGTCCACCTTCTAGCCACTTGTGAAGCGCTTAGAAGAGGAGAGGGGAAGGCAAACGAGTTTTGTTGTAGGGCGAAGGAGAGAGAGAGGTAAAGGAAAGGAAAGTGTAGTAAAGTACACAGGATGCTCTTGAAGTGTGAATGCTCGTTGACGTTTATTGGCAAGAAACATCCTGTAAGCACGTCAGGCACCTTTAACTTTTCCCAGTCCAACCGCTGAGGAATCCCGTGATGTCACCACTATGCTAGTGTGACATTGACAGGATACCAACTCAACATATCCCCTTTCTTTCCAGCAAAAAAATCACACCAAACACCCCACAGGAATAAAACACGCAGGAAACGAAACAAGTGAAAAAGGAACAAAGAGCGAAATCAACAATGACATGACACAGAAACAACAGAAAAATGCCACAACACGGAAACTGCTTCCCAAACCGAGCAGAAAAGGCAAAGAAATAAACAAACACTAACAACACGAAAACTAGTTAAACACGTAATCCCCCCATCAGGCAGGAGGTCTGCTCAAATGAGTCGTCACCACTCCCAGCTACAATCTCAGCCCTCCTGACACCACTGACCTGAGGTCTAAAAAACACACCTCTATCTTGAGGTCTATCGAACTCAAAGTCATCCACCAACGACCAGCCAGGGCTACCTTCCTCCTCTTCAGCTGATGGAGCAACACCTTGCCCCTTTTTCTGAAACAACGCTACTCTTCTAAGATTCCATGTCTGCCCATTCTCCAGTCTGACCCAATTGCTACCAACCTCCTTGACTCTCAGCCCCCCTGAGACCACCCCAAAATGGGAGGTCCATCATCCGTTACGCATACTTTCCCCTTTGTCGTGCGACATTTAAACTCAATCTCTGCTGAGAAGAAACCCATGGCGCCAATGTTAGTGCCCTGATAGCCTTTCAGGATAAAGTCCAACATTTCCAGTTTTTCCTCAGCCCACAGGTCGTCAAACATGTGTTCAGGAATGATGGTGTATAAGGAGCGTGATCACCAACAATGAAACCCACTGGGATGCCTCTACTGCTTCGACGATCTTGTCTCTAAGCATTTGATCATTGATGGACCTTAATTCAGCACAAGCCGTTATCAGAACTTTTCTAAGACAGTGTTCACCCGAAAAGACATTATGTTTCAAAACTATCTTGTGTTGATAGTTTCGGACCTCACCAATACGATCTTTAAATACATTTTCAAACCCCTTGAGCAAATCCTCCAGCTCTCCTTATTCTACCACCAACACTTGTTCCTTGGCCCTGGGTTTCACAATGATATGCAGGTCGTACTGATGTGACCACCCCAAAACGGGATTGTGAGACGTTGGCCTGGTATATGCTGTCCACTAATTAAAGTGGGCACCTTTCACCAGTCCAAACAACCCATATTGTGATTTAAGAGGTCAAAGATAACCTTAGAAAGCTATCCAAGTGGTAGCTGTGGAGAGCAGCCTTCAGGCTTACTCTTGAAGGAATGTTAAGCAGCTTGTTTTACCAGAATGCAATCTTATTGTATTGGTTAAATGAAAGGAGAACCACACAGTAGTTATAAGAATATATATTTATTATTATAACACCTTAAATACCTCACAGTATCTGCTACAAGCAGATAAACACAAAGCACACAATACTATAGCACAGAAACAATCGTAAGTAGCACTAATACACAAATGGCTCCCGGGGGAGACCAAACCATATACTAAAATAGTGGTATAAGAACCACGACTCGAGTCAAGACAGTGTCTAGAGGAGGTAGAATCGCTGGGACCCCAAGGAACCACCCAAGGTGAGTAAGTAGGGACCCCACGGAGGACGGGTGCAGTGTGAGTACACGACCGCGTGCTACGTACAATTCAATGGGAGAGTCGCGGTTGCAATTTTAAAGTTTAAGGACCCTTCTCAGTGGATTACGAGGAAACCCTTTGGAACATAGAAGGCTGGAGAGTCACCCCACCCGTGGATACCGAAGTACCAGAGTTACCTATCCCAGGGAAGCCGGGTGCATAGGGCTGAAGTGGCGTTGGAATCCGTCGTCGTTTTCAATGGGAGTCTTCAAAGAAATGCCACCGCTGGAAAGAAGAAAAGTGTCCGGTGGAATCTGCAGGTGGATTCTTGATGGAAGGAACCTGAAAGCAGAGGGGACAGAGTCTGGGTCACTCAGGGGTGACCATGGGCTCGGTAGACGAATGCCCACTGATGTCGGGTGCTTCAGGTGTGAAGGAGACCTTGACTCTAAAGCTGCAGGGACCGGGAGACGTCGAGGATGACCAGGAGCCGGATACGAGCTGTCCCACGAAGGATGTCGAGTGGTGAGGGGTCGGTGTTCGGCGGGAGCACCAACAAGCCTTGGCAACGGCAACCCACGAAGGTCAAAGAAGGTTACGGTCTGACCCAGCAAGGACCAGAGGACTCACCACAGCAAGGGGAGTCAGGGAAGACCTGGAGCAACCAGGGGAGCCCAAGAAAATCAGGATTGTTCCTCAAGTGGACCCACAGGCCGAAGGCACAGGAGTCACGAGGGGACCTCTAGCAGTTTCACAAAGTCACAGCTTGCAGGGCACAGAGTGCGAGGAGGCCGGAGTCCTTTGTACGAAATGTGCGCAGAGGTTGGAGCTATCGATAGCCCAATGCACGAAGTTTGGGAAGACCAACAAGCATATGCAATTGCAAAAGTAAGCGGTGCACAGGGGTTTGGGTTATGCGGTCCCCAAGGGGGATACTGGTCTCAAAGGTAGTGAGAGGGCAGCTCGACCTCAAGGAACGTAGGAACCCACCTCCTGTGTTGCTGGAGCCTTCGGAGTCCACAGGAGCTCAGGATCAGCAGTCTAGCCAGTTGCGTTACGGTGCCTGCAAACGCAGGGGAGTGACTCCTTCATCCCAAGGGAGATACTCAACTATCCCAATTTATTCGTGATAATAATCTGCTTGATCACTCCCAGTTTGGCTTCCGTCATGAACATAGTACGGAAACAGCACTCATTAAAGCCACAGAGGAGATCAGAGCGGTGATGGATGGAGGAGGCACAGCTGCCCTTGTACTCGTCGATATGTCAGCCGCTTTCAATACCGTGGATCACTCTCTCTTGCAGCAGCAGCTGGAGAGCTTGGGGGTCAGGGGAAGGGGAAGGGCATTAGCCCTGCTGTCCTCCTTTCTCAAGGATAGGAGACTAACAGTATAAGTAGATGGGTTTCATTCAGAGCCTTACACCCTCCCGTGCGGAGTACCACAGGGCTCTTCCTTAAGCCCTTCTCTTTTCAATGTCTATATCTCCGAACTTGCTCCCCTGATCAGGGACTTTGGGTTTAGTCTGACGTCCTACGCTGACGACACCCAGATAGTGGTGGCTGCCTATAGAAACCAGGCCTCTCCTGCTCAACAATTTCAGAATTGCATGAGTGCTATAAATAGATGGATGAGTACACATTGTCTCAAACTCAACTCGGAAAAAACCGAGGTCCTAATTTATGGTAATATGCAACCAAACTGGGGCAATCTGTGGTGGCCGGCAGAGATGGGTGAATCACCAAAATCAGCGCTCAAGGCTAAGAACTTGGGAATATGGTTCGACAACAAATTAGCACTCTCACATCAGACAAATGCAATTGTCTCCGCCTCCCACTTTCTTATCAAGAAAATAAGGAAGATCTTTCCTTACATCCCCGCTGACACTAGGAAGACAGTGGTAACATCGCTAATCCAGTCCAAATTGGACTATTGCAATGGGCTTTATTTGAACATACAGAAGCAGTGTTTAAAAAAGCTTCAGACTGTTCAAAACACAGCGGCGCGGCTACTGGTCAACATCCCTAGGCACAAATCGGTATCCAAAGAGATTCGTGGCCTGCACTGGCTCCCTGTTTCACAACGTATCAAATTTAAGGCCCTGTGTCTGGCTTACAAAGCACTGAACCACACAGGACCTTCTTTTCTTCAAAATCTCTTTGTCTGGTATGAACCAGCAAGACAACTTCGTTCTACAGGGGCCAGATTCCTGACAGTACCTAGAATTCGATCATCTCACTGTGGCGGCCGCAGCTTTCTCTACGGCACCTCTAAACTCTGGAATACACTCCCGAGTGAGCTCAAATGTGCTAGCTCCCTCACCACCTTTAGGAATGGACTAAAAACCTGGTTATTCCAGAATTAGACGCTTGGTCGGGCTTACTGTGTTCTCAGCGCCAAGACACCCCCAGGTATTTGTGCGCTTTATAAATCCCATTAACATTAACATTAACTTCAATTGTCCTTGATGCTCCACAGGTCCTACACGGAGCCTGTATGGTACACCGGCACAGACAATGCTTTAGACGGAGAGGGAGATGAAGTCGGGCCCAGGCGAAGTCCAGAGTGTCCAGACGGTCGCAGGTCAGTGGTTTCTTGTTCAGAATCTTGTCCACGTCGTATCTAGGGTCCTACAGCCAGGTAAGCCCTTTTGTACCCACAGGAGAGAGTTGGACAGATTCAGGGGACCCTCCCAGGGGAGGGTCAGGACAGAGGGGGGGTTACACCCATGTCCTTAGTCCAGTTTCACGCCAGAGCAGGAGCCAACGGCTCCCAGAACTGGTTTGAACTGGACTATGCACAGGGACACCAAGTGTGCTCCTCGTGCAGACTTTCAGGCACTTTGGAAGTGCACCCACCCAGCTCCAATACACTAAATCCTGTCTGGGAGGTGGTCACACCGCCCTGTGACAGGATGCCAATTGTGCTGCCATCCTCTGCTCGAGCTTGGCTCAGCAGCAGGAGGGCAGAAATGTGTCTCTGGTCGGCAGCATCCATTTTGTGCTGTCCGGGTCGAGAAGGCTGGTATCGGGAAGACCTGGGACCCATGAAGCTTGCTTCAGAAAGGTGGAATCATACCTCCCACACCGGTTACCGGTGTGGAGGTATGATTCCAAGGTGTTTGATACCAAACATGACATGTTTAGTTTCAGCCGTTTTCGAGATAGCATTTACCGCAAGGTTATAATGCACCTCTACCTATATGTCTGGCTGCGTCACCGACAACCCGGGAGAATGGTCTCCGAAGGCTGCAGGGGTACCCTGCTCATGCATGGGCACCCTCTCACATAAAACCCAGCCCCTGCCTTCAGGATTGTCAATGCCTGCTATAGGGGTGACTTATGGGTTTTAAGTGTAGTGACCTATAGATATAGTAAACCTATATCTAAAGTAAGTGGTGCATGCACCATCTTACACAGGCTGCAATGGCGGGCCTGTAGTTCCATTTTGCATGGCCTCTCATGGGTGGCATAATACATGCTTCAGCCCATGGGAGGCCTCTGGGGTACCTATGCCCTGGGTACATGTGTACCATATACTAGGGACTGATAAGTGTTCCCCAGTATCCAATCTGGAGTGTACCTAAGTACATGTCATAACATTTTAGCGAGAAAGCAGATAGACTGGGGTCTTGATTAGCAGGATCCCAGTCAGACTAGTCAAAAACCAGCAAAACACCAGGCAAAAAGTGGGGGTAACCATGCAGTCAGATCCTACCTTCCTACAGGGATGTCCATCAGCTACTACCTATACTCTCCAGGGGTGTGGAATTTATTAAAATATCTACTTGTCCATGGGGCAAGTTGCTTTATAAATCCACTTGTCCTGCGACAAAATCCTCTTGTCACTTTTGTGCCATGTAATGCGACGACAAATTATGGCGACAATCTTGTTAGATAAGAGCTCTGATATAGCCTCTCTGATTATGCCAGGGCTCATACCATAGTAGGGTTTGAATACTAGTAATTCCCTTATTTTGCCATGTTTCCGCAGATCTACATACTAGGGCTGAAGGTAGTGGTAAGTAATAGTTCCAGGGTTGGAATGCCTTTTTGAGTCTCTGCAAACCTACGGGAGAGGAGTTGGCCTAGCGGCTAGTGCGGTCGACCTTGAATCTGGGGAACTGGGTTCGAGTCTCAGCAATGACGCTGAACATCCTGTGATTCTGGGCAAATCACTTAATCTCCCCGTGCCTAACAAAAAAAATGAGTGTGTCCTCATGTAATGCAACTGGTGCTATGTAAAGCGCTCTGATACCCGATACCTTCGGGTCAAGTTCGCGCTATATAAAACTCCGTAAAATAAAAAAATACTAAATTGCATGTTTTAAGGGTTTTCACCAACTCTTCTCTAATCTTTTCCCATACTGAGAAAAGTTGAAAATTTACTCCTGACAATGGCAGACACAAAACTTCTTCTAGGGATGGGAAAAAGTGGTTGGAGGGAAAGTAAACTTGCAAACACTCAATAGATTTTTGCATGAGCAAATCTACAAATGCATATTTGTTCATGCTTAAATGCAGTTGACAAATATTTTCTAGGAGAACCATTTCTTGGCCTTCTTCTGTAAATTCTTCTGAATTCACCAAAGCCGTAAATCTGCACTTAATGCACAGACATATCCCATGGGTGCGTTTTTGAGACTTTCATTAATAATTGGGCCCCTTATTAGGTCTGGCGTTAACCATGACCGTTTGTGTGTATTAAAATTCTGTCTCTCTCTCTCGCTATCTCTCTCCGTCTATTGGCTGGCTTCACTGTGAGTGACAGTATTCTGCTCTTTCACAAGGAACATATCGGCACACAAAGTAGCTTTGTTCAGTGCCAGGAAGTACTGTGGCAATGAATGCTTTTTGAGACCAAAAACAAGTTTTGCTTTTGCGAATGTCTGTTATAATGGTGAGGACCTGGCAGCTCCCACACCAATAAGGTTTTACAAAAAACATGCCAAAATAAGAACATTGACAAAACCAAAAGGCTGACCACCAATTTCAGACCTACTGGCTTTGCCAATGCTTGTTTAATTTGATGTTTCCCATAATCTTATTGAAACTCGTTACACTGATTTTCCATTATGAATATTTTTGGGAAATGCTAGCATACATCAACACATTCTACTCAATGATGCAAATAAATGGTACCTGAAATATTACAGTAGTTTAGCAAAATGTTTTTTTCCTATTTGCATTTCTATGAAGATTTTATTTTGAAAGCAAAGAATCATCAAGTCTTGCTTTCAAGCTTCTGCAAATATTTGCATCTAAGCAGAGAGCATTCTGTGAGCATTATACATAGCCTCATATTGCTAAACTTTGAAAACGCGTGCACACATTTTTATACTGGAACTACTGTCAGTAATGCAGTCCGAGCTTACATTTACTTAGAGCGCTCACCCTAATAATAAAGGTGTTGTATTAATGAACAATAAATACAGGTTTTAAGAACATTAATACATGGGCACAATTAACTGCAGACAACCCCCCTCCCTGATCCATAATGTGGTAATGTAAACTGCCAGCCAAAGGGTTTGTGCTGTAGGGGGTTGGGCCTACTTGTCCCAAGGGCAAAATACACATGAGAACTTGTTGCCCTTGACCCCAAACAATATGTCCTTGGCGTCAGGCTATAGGAATTCCACATTCCTGCTCTCCCCTTTGTCGTACCACATTTAAACTCAATCTCTGATGAGAAGAAACCCATGACACCAATTTCAGATCCCCGATAGCCTCTCAGGATAACGTCTGAAATGTCCAATATTTCCTCAGGCCACAGGTCGTCAAACATGTGTTTAGGAACGATGGTGTATCAGGAGCCTGAATCTACCTTCAACACAGTAATTTTGTCAATCTTGAATTCAGCCTTGGGTCGTATTCTTATTTTTCCACTTTGGTCCTCCTCCTCGCCTACCACTAACACCCTGTGTCCATCTCTTCACCCATTTTTTCCAGAAGGGCAACTCTTTTTCTTGAGGCTTTGCAAACACGTGAGAGGTGACCTTTCCTTCCACATCTGTAAGAGTCTTTACCCACAGCAAAACAATTCTAGAAATCTGCCAAATGCAAGAAGCTACTGCACCTATGACAAAACCGGGTACCCTGGCCTGTTTGTGGGTTCAGACTGGCCCAAATTTCTCCATAGTACCTTTCCCTGCAAATGTGGTTGAACCCACATTTTTCAGATAGAGTTTCTTCCTTACGGCATTGACCGACTCATCCTCATCATCTACTCTAGCTACGGCACTCTCAGACCTGACATCTGGCATTTGCATTTCCTTCATGCACCGCTCTGACTCTTCCACTATATTAGCTATCTTGATGGCATCCTTAAGCGTCGGGTCACTTGTAACCCACAACCTCTCCTGGATTTTCTTACTGCTGCACTGAATGATAAGTTGGTCCCTAATCATTTCTTTAGTCATGGGACCAAACTTGCACAAAGCAGCAAACTCACGCAACCGAGCTACAAATTAGTCAATAGACTCACCAGATTTCTGTGGTTGCATGTAAAATTCGTGTTGTGCCATTACTGTACTCACGGTTTTTGCAAAGCAAATTTGAAGTCTCAGTTTAGCTTCCTTATACACATCCTCTATGACATCACCATTTTGTTCATGTTCCTCAGGTAAGTATTTAAAAATGTGTTGGCCTTCAGTGCTTAAACACCCCATTAGAAGACCCTTTTTCCGCACAGGTGAAAAATGTGTGCCTCCCAACGCTAAAATGTAGTTGTCATACATTTCAGACCAATCACCCCACTCAATATGATCCCCCTGTTGAGCCAAAAATGATGGTGGAACTCTGATTGACTGACTAATGTTCATCTTGTAGGAGACTTGCACACGATAAGTAGAAACAATTAGCAGAAGATGGCGTTGTGATCAATGTGTTAGTGACAGCCCTGCCAAGTACCACGCATCAGGAGTTGGACTAACGCATTTCAATGTGGTGGTCCGCATCACCGCACTGAAATGGTTAGTCACGCATATTAGCGCCTATGCCTGTCAACCGCTGGGGCCTGAGCCTTAGCTGCTAATTATTATAATAAAGCAAAGTCGAGTTGCACAGGCAGGTAAGCAGCACAAAGTTACTTACTGGGGGCTGCCAGCTGAGCTGCTTAATACTAGCTGGACCAAGATGGCCTTTGGGAAAGGGCTATGAAGACGGAAGGGTGCTGCTGGCACATTTGTGCCACGCCTCCTTTGCGCCCTCCTTTGCGCTTTCTGGCCTTATGGGTTGTCTTTCTTTATCACCTTCTCCGAGCTAAGGCGGGGAACCAGCTTTAATAATATATCCCACCACCCCGTTCCTTAACGATAGGTAACTTTTCCTGAGCCCTAAGGTCACCTACGAAACATTTGTGGAAACTGGAAGGCCCCACCCGCTGCTGCTAGAGTAGCCCCTCCTCCACGCATGGCCATAGAGGGCACGCTCACTGGCACTGGGGCTGGCAGGCTGCAGTTTGGGAAACTCCTGCAGGCCCTGCACTGTCTGCCTGCCTGCCTCGGCAGCCTTTCCCTCCAGGCGGATTGCCGTGGCTCGGCACCCTGGCCAGATAGGTTGATAATATTCGCCTGCCCTCTACGTAGGGGCCGAGGGGACACATACTTGCACTGAGGCAGGCTGTTTCAGAAGCGCCTGGAGCAGCACAGCTCCTCCCTGACCCTCGGGAGTAACGCAGATCGACCGCCCCCTACTCGGGTCTCAGGCCCTTTGAAAATGATACGAAGGTCCGGTTCCAGGTCGACAGTCCTGCCAAGTGTCACGCAGCAGGCGTGACGCTAACGCATTTCAGTGTGGTGTTCCGCATCACCGCACTGAAATGCATTGTCACGCATTTGCCCACTCTCTGCTTACGCGCTGAAAGTTGGCTAAATTAACCCTGCTGCTAGCGCGCGCTGCCTGGCTGTGGTGAGGTGCCTCTGACCTGTGTGCCGTGCGTGGGGGTTGGGGGTGCTGGGCTGGCTGCTCTGCGTAGTGCACACTGCTCTCCGCTTCCGAGACTCCAGGGGCAGTAATTGACACATCGGATCATGCTGCTGAGCCCGTGCTTGCCGGAAATAATCAATACAATGTTGCAAAACTGCAGTCCCGCCCGGCCGCGGCGCTGACCACATTGACAGAGTGTGAGTCATGTCGAGATTCATCATCGGGCGCACAGCTGCGCAGTGTGTGCGGGGAGACTGGCGCTGCACACCTGCTGCAGCACTGCAGGCATCATGTCGTGCGGCGCAGGCCCGAGAGGCAGGCCGAGGCAGCCAGCACACAAGTTCTCACAGTAAGTACACTTAAGTACTTCTGTTCTAACGCTCGTCACACTGTCATCTTGTCATGATTCTGTAGTGTCTGGGAGGCAGCCTGCTCACTCGCAGTCATCACGTCGCAGCTCAGTACTGCGGCCTGCCAGGTGTGTCTGAGACTCAGTCAGTGTTGTGTGTGATCTGGTGTGATTACGGTGCGCGGCGCCGGTGTGCCCGTGGTCATTGGTGGAGTTTTCGTTTTGCCAGGACTCAGGAGGTCTGAGCTCTCGCTCTCATCTCATCTGTGGGGGTGGGGGGGTATGCAGTACAGTCCATCGTGATCGTCACCTCAACGCGGGACTCACACGCGTCATTCAGAGGCCCCTCTATAAGTTAAGTAGCTGAGAGCTAAGCTCATCTGTGCCGCTGGCTGCAGTGCCTGCGGGCCTGGGAAGGTAGCGGCGCGCCGATCGTGACCACTTAAGGGTAATTATTTCATTTGGCCCAAGAGTAGTAGTTTTTTTGAATAACTACACTGCCTGGCTGCTGACTCAGCTACGTAACTGTGTATGCCTAAGCCTTGCCCAGTGCCCGACCGTGTTGACTCGTAATTTTAATTACGCTCGCACTGCAGCTGATTAGACGTCTCAGCTGCAGTGCGTAATTAAATTACGAGTTCTGTGTTGTTGGGAGGCTCGCTTTTTCTTTCCATTCTTTGTATTGCACCAAAAAACAAAAACTCAACTGGTTGAGCTATGCACACATGCATGGAATTGGGAACGTTTCAAATAGAAGAGATGCAACATGTTTAGGTGCCATTCAAATAGAGCAGGTGTGTTATGAGCAGTGGGCGCACCAGCTTCCTTGTCGGATTGTATCACAATTTTGCACTGATAATCCTTGTGCACACAAATCATCTACAGCATGGGAGCAGCTCCATGTTGCTCTCTCTCACCTGAGTGCTTCTCTTCCTCTCCCACGCTCCGTGTTGCTCTCATTCGTTTGTATGCTCCTCCCGATCCCACAGTATTCCTCTCCCTTGTGTGCTGCTTTTCCCCTCTCCGTCCCCTCCCGCCCACAACGGCACCTCAAATTCCCCGCCCCTCGGTCCTATGTTTTTTAATTATTTCTTTTTACTTTTATACTTTAAAAAAGCGCCTTCCCTGAATTTTTATTTAGAGTGATGTACTGACTCCTTTCGTAAAAAAATGTAAAAAATAAGAGGCTCTTGAGTCAATTTGGAAGCATGGCCATGCACAAGGCGCTTGCATAATGCCACATATTAAACATCACGTATGCTCTTTCACACATTTTTTTCTCTTTGTGCTGGTGATGCTGTAAAGCGTACAGCATAATGGATTGGTAGAGCCAATAGGCCTCAAAGACCAGACCTATTGGATTTGATTGATTCTCAGAGGGTATCCAGGGGGCCCAGTGGGTAAAGGCTGGCTGAGGTAGGAATCAAGTTGTTTTTCTGCTGCCAGCAGCAACACTACTTAAGGCCGAGATGAGAATTTTGTTGAGGCCTTGCATCCTGTTTGGACTGGGTCCCACGAGTCCTGGTCGAGTCCACACTGTGATGGTCTGCAATTGCGCACCATTAATAGCCAGGGAGGAGTCGGGGGCCTAGTCGGCAAAGCCTGGCTATGGCAATGTGTTGTTAATTGCTTTTTCTGTCCATCCGTCCAGCAACACACCAATGAGTCCAACCAGGCTCTAGCAGCGCAGCTGCGATGTTTTCCTGCCTCAGCCTGTGCCCCTGCCCAACCCGGGTGTATGTCTACCTGTGCACAGAACTTTAATAAAGAACTGCCTCTGAAAAACGTGTTTAATATCATGGTTACTCATTCGTTTAACACTATGATCTGGTTACAAGGGCACAAGTGCTTTTCAATTTCTGGTGCTTTGCAGTAGTTTTAAAACCTTGTCAGGGTTTCTTGTTGGTCAAATGGGTGTCATTTCTGATATTTATGTTTCCCTATATGTTTCATTTCTTGATTTTTGCTCGCGAGAAAGTGTCACTCATAGTCCCTGAAATGTCACTCATAATTACGCTAAAATTATGAAAATGTCACACATAGCAATCTGAAACCTTGGCAGCTATGGGTCGATTGATTTACAGCAGTGCTGCAGGGCTCAAAGAGAGCGTCTTCTGGGCTGTCTATAGCATGCCAAACACCGTCAAACCACCAGCACGGGGGACACAGCCTGCAGTTGCCACTTGTAAGTGTGTATAGCAGCACTTCCACAATTTCTGTTCGTTTATGTTGGCATTCTGCCTTGTGGCAAAATATACATGTAAGGAGAGCTGTTTTGATGTACGGATGATTTGGGTTCTAGGTCAGCATGCTATTGTAGTGCGCTGCCGCTGCATCAATATCTGGTGTGTTGTAATTTGAAATTACTGTTTCCACATTTCAGGCGGGAGACAGCCAAAATAAAGCAATTTTTGGCTTTAAAAATCGGGAGTCTCATCTGAATCGGATCTATTGAAATGTACGAATCATCTGAATTTGTTTTCAGCATGGCTTTTCTGTCTTTGTTTACATTTATCAGTCAAGGATCATTAATGCAGCTCGAACATTTTTAAAAGCTTTCTTCTTATAATTACAGTTAAAGTGTGTACAAATGAGGGTAGAAAATACTGGCTTTTGGTGATAAAGTTACTTTTTGTTGGCTGTTTAATTAGATGGCATGAAATGTGCATAACGTTACTGGAGAGCACTATGCTCAATGACTCACGAAGCCATGTCCTACTCTTATAAAACTTTTTTTACAGTCAGGTACTTGGAGCGTAAAAGAACTATGGTCATATTTATGATATTGCTTACTACCGATTCAGCATTCATTCTTTACATGTTCTGTCGTAGGAGTCCTTCTTCTTATATAAAGAAATCCTGCCCATTCACATGAATTTCTACTTTGAGATGTTCACAGTGCCATGGTCCTTGTGATATCAGATCTGCCTCATCACTTTTTGCCCTACAAGTTGGACATGGGCTTATATTTGTTATAATGCGAGTCAGTTTAGCTTAACTATGTGTGTTTGAACATAAGATTCTAAAGATCATCTCATTGCTCACATGGGTGTACTTTCTGATATGTTTCCTTCGTCGTCATTGCTTGATTTTGCTTGCGAGAAAGTGTCACTCATAGTCACTGAAATGTCACTCATAATTGCACTGAAATTATGAAAATGTCACACATTGTGTTGTACAGGTATTAAATTGCATTTTCTATGCTTGTTTGAAGTAACTCATCGCTTATTATCTGTTTTGCATATTCCTACCTTCATTGGTTGTACCCCTGTTAGACTTGGCATCTTTTGGCGTGTTTCCCCTGACTTTTTGCTTTCTGACCTCCCGGTTTTGACTCTGTTTTTGCTGGTGTGATGATTCTGCGCACTTTCCTCACTGTGGTCCAGTGGGAAAGTGCAAGTGCTCCTGTATAAAATGTGTTATGGATTGGTGTTTCCATGATTGGCCTATTTGGTTTATCTGTCAGTCCCTTGTAAAGTGCACTGCGAGTGCCAGGGCCTATAGACCAAATGCTGTTGGTGGGCTGCAGCACTGGAATGTGCCACCCACGCAAACAGCCCGTAAAATGTAACTCAGGCCTGCCATCGCAGAGCCTGTGCGCAGCCTGGGGCTGCCATGTCGACTTGGCAAGTGCACACACTTGCAAGTCCCTAAACCTTCCCTTTGCTACATGTTAGTCACCCCTAAGGTAGGCCCAAGGTACCCCTGTAGGCAGGGTGCGGTGTAGGCGAAAGGTAGGACATGCCCGGGTGTGTGCGGCATGTCCTGATAGTGAATTACAGCCTAGTACGTTTTTCACTATTGCAAGGCTACCTGTTCCCCTAGGCCAGAACGGGCAGTTTTGATTATTACAGTTTATAATCCTAACTGACCCCGGGAACATGGTAGAAATTCGAGTTTAGTATGCCTGGACTCAGAATGATAAAATGCATCTTTTAGTGAAGTTGGTTTTAACATTCTGCGTTTGAAAATACCACTTTTAGAAAGTGGGTATTTTCTTGCCTAACCATCCAAGCCTGCCTCTGCGAGGTTGTGTATTCCTTGTCTGGAATGTGAGTGACAGGGGCTGGGGGATGCCAGGAGACAGGGTGAGTCAGCGCAGGGCTGAATAGCCAGATCGACCTGTAGATGGGTGGGAGGGGTCGCACCTGGGCCCTGAATAGGACAGTGCCTTCCCTCCACAATGCTGGCTCCACCTCCTGTGGTGCGTCTGATGTCCCTGGCCTACTCACTGAAAGAAGGGACGGAGACTTGTCAACAAAGTGCTCCAGAACTGGTTTGGACTAGGCGAAGGCCTCTCTGCCTTCAGAGAACAAAGGAATTTGGGATATAAATATTGGGGCCCTGACCCCATGAATTTAGATCTCGCTGGAATCAAGGAACCTGCCAAGACGAAGAGCTGGAAGAGCTGCCAGGAGGAGTACTGCCCCTTTGCTGTGTTGTTGCTTTGTTGGGTTGGCCTGCAGCTGCTGCTTCTGCCTTGGGCAGTGAAAGGACTGGACTGAACTTTCTACAAACTTGTGCTGAGTATCTCCAAGGGCCAGGAACCGAGCTGGCCTCCTGTTAAGAAGTCTCAGGGACTACAAAGACTTCACAAGCCTCTGGGTACCGCTTCTGGAACGCTGTTTCAGTTGCCACAGAGGAAGGGAACTGCAACCGACTCCGTCAACCGAATCCATCCCTGGCCGGTGACCTGTTTGCACCGCAGACCGCATCGCCCCGCTTCGCATCGCAACCCTGGTCTCACCGTGGGCGACGTCCGACGCCGCCAACATCGAGCCGCTGCTTGCACCGTGACCTGTGGGCACCGCAGTTCGCATCGCATCGCTTCACTGGGCCAGCCGGACCAGACCGACACTGTCGCTGCAACTGGCTCAAGAGTCGAGACCGCAAAGGCATTTGGGGCACCGCTCGCACGTCTGCGACGCACCGCTCCGACTCGCACCGCTGTCCGACGCCAGCTCCCGCACTCCGGCTAGGTCGCCTGCATCGCAACCTGTCAGCACCGCATCGAGCATCGTCTCGCCCTGCATCGCACGCCTTGGACTCACCGACTCCATCTGCCCGACGCTCATCGAGCCGCTGCCTGCACCGCACCGAGGGACACCGCACCTTGCATCGCTCGGTCTTGCACCGCAACCGCGACGAACGCCGACCGGCTCGTACACTCCGTACCAGCCACAACGAGAAAAGGTACTGTGACCGAGTCTGCTCACGACTCTGCTGGCCCGTATCGACGCGGTCGGCTGGAACTGTTAGACTCTGTGGTTTTCAGCATCACGGTAGGCTCGGACGGAGCTACCGACTCGTACGAACTTTGCTTTTGTGCTATTCTTGCAAAGAAGAAGTTATCGTATCAAGCATTCATTTTCAAAGTATAGTATTGTGGATTTTTGTCGTAATTGGTCTTGTCTTGAGTATATAAAATATTGGTTATTTTTCTAAACTGGTGTGGTGTCCGTTTGTAGTGCTTACACTGTATTACTGTTGGTTATGTGCAAATGCTTTACACACTGCCTCTGAATTAAGCCTGACTGCTCGTGCCAAGCTACCACGAGGGTGAGCAGGGGTTACTTCACGAGTGTAACAACCCTTACCCTGACTAGGAAGAAGGGTCCCTACTTGGACAAAGGTGCAAGCCCTTGCCAACTAGAGATCCCATTTCTAACATTGGTTGTCAGCGGTGAGGATAGGACTTGCGTTTGCACTTGACTTACAGTGATTGGTGTGCACTACTACCATATCGCAGACCATTACGTACCACATACTGGTTCTTTTTCTTTTGGCCTATTTTTGATCTTGCCAGTTTTCAACTCACGACTTTTGTCATGCCTGAATCAATTGCATCATCCGTTGCATCCCTGGAAATTATCTTTGAGGAGGACAGGTTGGAGTCCTACGCCGTAAAGGAGTTACGAGCGATTTGTAAAAACCTGAAAGTCCAAATTAAAGGCCTCACAAGGAAGGAGGAGCTACAGAAGGCGCTGAGGGCCTGGGTAGCAGCCAGACATGCCAATGGGCAGCCTGGTGATCTCAGTGAGGAGGTGGAGGAGCCTATTTCCAGGGTAGATGTGCTTTTGGGTAGGGGGAACCCGCCAGGTCAGGCAGCAGCAGTCTGTCCCCAGAGGAGCTGGAGGACAGGCGGGAGGCAAGGCAGTTCGAGCTGCAGAAGCTCAGGCTGGAGAGTGAGCGGGAGGAGAAGAGATTGGCCATAGAGGAGAGGAAGATGCTCTTAGAGCATGAGAGAGAACTGAAGGAGCTAGAACTTAGGAGTAAGTCAGGCTCAGATGGTGGCAGCAATTCGTCCAGAAAGGCAGACAGGATTGTGCACATTCCCAAGAACGTAGGCAAGGAGTTCAAGAAGGGGGATGACATACAAAGGTGGTTCCAGGGTTATGAGGCAGCCATACACATGAATGGGGTCCCTGAGGAGAATTGGGGAGCAGGATTGTGGCCACTTTTCCCGGAAGAAGCAAGGGATGCTCTGATAGCTTTGGGTAAGGGGTATCACCTCACCTATGCTGACATGAAGGATGCCCTTCTCACGAAGTATGGTCTTACTCCTGAAAAGTACAGGGATCAGTTCAGGTCCAGTAAGAAGTCTGATGTCAACACTTGGTTGGAATGTGTGGATGTGTTCTGCAGGTCTCTGGATTGTTGGGTGAAGGGCAGTAGTGTAACAGATTTCCAGGGGCTCTACAACTTGATTGCATGGGAGCACTTGTCTAGTCTATGTTTTGCAGATCTGCGTCAGCACCTAGTAGATAGTAAGCTAACTGACCCCAGGAAGCTTGCTATGGAAGCGGACCGCTGGGTGAGTACCAGGGTCCACAAGAAAGCGTTTGGGGAGACTCAGCCAAAGGTGGGCAGGGTCCCCAGCAGAAAGGTGGGGGGGACAAGGGTAAAGCACAGGAGTTCTCTAAAGGGCCCCAAACTAGTACCCAGGGTAAAGGTTCCCAGCCCCCCGGTGATAAGAGACCGGCCCCCGCAAGTGTTATGCATGTGACCAGGTAGGTCACTTTAAGGGGGACCCCAAGTGCCCGAAGGGGACACAGCCACCCACCGGTGGACAGTCCAAAGTGTTGGCTAGTGTAGCGCTTGGGGAGGAGGGGTGCCCACAGGAGGGTGGGGATCCCGCAGAAATGACCCTGGTCTCACTCGGGGACAGTGAGATGGTCCCAGGAAACCAGGTGCCCCCTAACACAAAGAAATATAGCACCTGGGTGACCATCAATGGGAACAGGGTAGAGGCTCTCAGAGATACTGGAGCCAGTGTGACCTCAGTCCGGTGTCACCTGGTGTCTGAGAAGCAAGTAGTCCCAGGAGCATTCCACCAAGTAGTTGCTGTCGACAACTCAGAGCGCCAATGTATGGTGGCGCAAGTTCCCTTTGAATGGGGGGGTCTCAGGTCCCTTAAGGGTGGTTGTGAGCCCTACCATGCCTGTAGATTGTCTGCTAGGAAACGACCTGGAGCAGTCCTCATGGAAGGAGGTTGAGCTCAGGTCCCACTTGGAGATGCTTGGGTTGCCAGAGTGGGCATGCGTGTCTACTCAGTCAATGGCGGCCAGAAAGGGTGATCAAGAGGACTTGGAGCCTGAAACAGTGGCCCAAGTCCCTGCCAAGAGAAAGGGCAGGGGCGCGGGAAACCGGCCCCCGAAGTTCCCACGGACCGGGAGGAGGCGGACCTCGAGGGGGACGCCCGGTGCCTACAGGGGAGCAAGTAGCCGAACTGGGAGACATCTCTGAGCTGACCCATTGGCAGCAAGAAGGGGGTCCCACCAGGGAGGAGTTCTGCAGGGAGCAGAACGAGTGCCCTACTCTGGAGGGTCTGCGGCGGCAGGCTGCAGACCAGGCAGCTGGTAATCAGTCCGGGTCACATCTGATCTACTGGGAGAGCGGTCTCCTATACAGTGAGCCTAAGGTTGCTGAGCCTGGGTCAGCCCGTGTGCTGGTGGTACCCCAGCGCTTCAGGACCTTCCTACTGGGTCTGGCTCATGACGTGCCTTTGGCAGGACATTTGGGGCAGGACAAGACCTTTGACAGGCTTGTCACCCACTTCTTTTGGCCCCAAATGTGAAGGCAGTCAGATGCACACTGCAGGTCTTGCCAAACTTGCCAGGCAAGTGGTAAGAGTGGGAGGAAGGTCAAAGCTCCTCTCCAACCTTTTCCGGTTGTTGGAACACCCTTTGAAAGGGTAGGGATGGATATTGTGGGGCCACTGGATCCCAAGACAGCCATGGGCAACAGGTACATCCTGGTCTTGGTGGACCATGCCACCCGGTACCCGGAGGCAATCCCTCTCAGGACAACGACGGCGCCAGTGGTGGGCCGGGCGTTAATGGGGATCTTTTCCCGTGTGGGATTCCCCAGAGAGGTGGTTTCTGATAGGGGACCAATTTCATATCGAAGTATATGACATCCCTGTGGAAGGAGTGTGGGGTAACCTACAAGTTCACCACTCCTTACCACCCACAAGGAAACGGTCTGGTGGAGAGATTCAACCAGACCTTGAAAGGCATGATCAAGGGTCTAACAGAACCCATGAGGCGTAAGTGGGACGTCCTCTTGCCATGCCTACTCTTTGCATACAGGGAGGTGCCTCAGAAGTCTCTTGGGTACAGCCCCTTTGAGCTCCTGTATGGCCACCCTGTCAGAGGACCTCTGAGTTTGGTAAAGGAAGGCTGGGAGGCATCTCCCAGGAAAACTCCCCAGGATGTATTTAGCTACATGCTGGCCTTTAGAAACCAAACTGCCCGCTTCAGGAAACTCGCTCAGGCGAACCTAGAAGCAAGCCAGGAAGAAATGAAGAGATGGTATGACCAGAACGCCACTCTGGTCGAATTTCAACCTGGGCAGAAAGTGTGGGTAATGGCCCCAGTGGCACCTTGTGCCTTGCAGGACAAGTGGACTGGGCCATATGAGGTAAAGGAGCGCAAAAGTGACGTCACCTACCTGGTGGATTTGCAGGCTCCAAGGAACCCGTTGAGGGTCCTTCACGTGAACCGCCTCAAGCCCCACTTCGAGAGGTCCGAAGTGAGTATGCTCTTGGCGACAGATGATGGGGTAGAAGAGGAGAGCGAGCCTCTCCCTGACCTCCTGTCTACCAAGGAGCATGATGGGTCAGTAGAGGGTGTGATCCTCTCCCCTACTCTGACTCAGGAGCAGCAGGGGGACTGTCGCCAGTTGTTGGGACAGTTCGCCCCACTGTTCTCTCTGACCCCCGGTGTTACTCACTGGTGTACCCATGACGTGGACACTGGTGACAGCCATCCTGTGAAGCACAAGATTTACAGGTTGACTGACCGGGTCAGAGCCAGCATCAAGGAGGAGGTCTCTAAGATGTTGGCGTTAGGGGTGATTGAGCCCTCCCACAGTCCTTGGGCCAGCCCAGTGGTCTTGGTCCCAAAGGCTGCGGCGCCTGGTGCCACTCCAGAACTCCGGTTTTGTGTGGACTACCGTGGGCTCAATGCCGTCACCAGGACTGACGCGCACCCCATCCCCAGAGCTGATGAGCTCATTGATCGGTTGGGAGCTGCCCGGTTCCTCAGCACGTTTGATTTAACGTCTGGGTACTGGCAGATTGCCTTAACCGATGGGGCCAAGGAGAGATCAGCATTCTCAACCCCAGAAGGTCATTACCAATTCCGGGTGATGCCCTTTGGGTTGAAGAATGCCCCTGCCACCTTTCAGAGGTTGGTCAATCAGGTGTTGGCCGGGCTGGAGGATTTCAGTGCCGCCTACCTGGATGACATTGCTGTGTTCAGTTCCAGCTGGGAAGAACATTTACAGCACCTTGAGAAAGTGTTGAGGGCTCTGCAAGGTGCAGGCCTCACGATCAAGGCCAGTAAGTGCCAGATCGGGCAGGGTTCTGTGGTGTACTTGGGGCACCAGGTAGGAGCGGCCAGGTGGCGCCCCTACAACCCAAGATTGACACCATTCTGGCATGGGAGCCCCCCAAGACCCAGACAGAGGTGAGAGCCTTCTTAGGTCTCACCGGCTATTATAGGAGATTTGTTAAGGGCTATGGCACCATCGTTGCCCCCTTGACAGAGCTGACCTCTAAGAGGCAGCCCAGGAAAGTGATCTGGACTGAGTCCTGCCAGAAAGCTTTTGATGCCCTGAAGGCAGCCATGTGCACGGCGCCCGTGCTCAAGGCACCTGACTTCTCCAAAGAATTTGTCGTGCAGACTGACGCTTCAGAGCATGGTGTGGGAGCGGTGCTCTCACAACTGAACGAAGAGGGCCTGGATCAGCCTGTAGTCTTCCTTAGCAGGAGACTACTTCCCAGGGAACAGAGGTGGAGTGCCATAGAAAGGGAAGCTTTTGCTGTGGTCTGGGCACTGAAGAAGTTGAGACCATACCTGTTTGGGACTCACTTCCGGGTTCAGACAGACCACAGGCCCCTCAGATGGTTGATGCAAATGAGGGGTGAGAATCCAAAACTGCTGAGGTGGTCCATCTCCCTACAGGGAATGGACTTTACGGTGGAACACCGTCCTGGTACAGAACACGCCAACGCAGATGGTCTGTCCAGGTTCTTCCGCCTTAGTGAAGAGAACTCCAATGGGGTTGGGTAGTTCTCCCTACTTTCAGCTGGAGGGGACATGTGTTAGACTTGGCATCTTTTGGAGTGTTTCCCCTGACTTTTTGCTTTCTGACCTCCCGGTTTTGACTCTGTTTTTGCTGGTGTGATGATTCTGCGCACTTTCCTCACTGCGGTCCAGTGGGAAAGTGCAAGTGCTCCTGTATAAAATGTGTTATGGATTGGTGTTTCCATGATTGGCCTATTTGGTTTATCTGTCAGTCCCTTGTAAAGTGCACTGCGAGTGCCAGGGCCTATAGACCAAATGCTGTTGGTGGGCTGCAGCACTGGATTGTGCCACCCACGCAAACAGCCCGTAAAATGTAACTCGGGCCTGCCATCGCAGAGCCTGTGCGCAGCCTGGGGCTGCCATGTCGACTTGGCAAGTGCACACACTTGCAAGTCCCTAAACCTTCCCTTTGCTACATGTTAGTCACCCCTAAGGTAGGCCCAAGGTACCCCTGTGGGCAGGGTGCGGTGTAGGCGAAAGGTAGGACATGCCCGGTTGTGTGCGGCATGTCCTGATAGTGAATTACAGCCTAGTACGTTTTTCACTATTGCAAGGCTACCTGTTCCCCTAGGCCAGAACGGGCAGTTTTGATTATTACAGTTTATAATCCTAACTGACCCCGGGAACATGGTAGAAATTCGAGTTTAGTATGCCTGGACTCAGAATGATAAAATGCATCTTTTAGTGAAGTTGGTTTTAACATTCTGCGTTTGAAAATACCACTTTTAGAAAGTGGGTATTTTCTTGCCTAACCATCCAAGCCTGCCTCTGCGAGGTTGTGTATTCCTTGTCTGGAATGTGAGTGACAGGGGCTGGGGGATGCCAGGAGACAGGGTGAGTCAGCGCAGGGCTGAATAGCCAGATCGACCTGTAGATGGGTGGGAGGGGTCGCACCTGGGCCCTGAATAGGACAGTGCCTTCCCTCCACAATGCTGGCTCCACCTCCTGTGGTGCGTCTGATGTCCCTGGCCTACTCACTGAAAGAAGGGACGGAGACTTGTCAACAAAGTGCTCCAGAACTGGTTTGGACTAGGCGAAGGCCTCTCTGCCTTCAGAGAACAAAGGAATTTGGGATATAAATATTGGGGCCCTGACCCCATGAATTTAGATCTCGCTGGAATCAAGGAACCTGCCAAGACGAAGAGCTGGAAGAGCTGCCAGGAGGAGTACTGCCCCTTTGCTGTGTTGTTGCTTTGTTGGGTTGGCCTGCAGCTGCTGCTTCTGCCTTGGGCAGTGAAAGGACTGGACTGAACTTTCTACAAACTTGTGCTGAGTATCTCCAAGGGCCAGGAACCGAGCTGGCCTCCTGTTAAGAAGTCTCAGGGACTACAAAGACTTCACAAGCCTCTGGGTACCGCTTCTGGAACGCTGTTTCAGTTGCCACAGAGGAAGGGAACTGCAACCGACTCCGTCAACCGAATCCATCCCTGGCCGGTGACCTGTTTGCACCGCAGACTGCATCGCCCCGCTTCGCATCGCAACCCTGGTCTCACCGTGGGCGACGTCCGACGCCGCCAACATCGAGCCGCTGCTTGCACCGTGACCTGTGGGCACCGCAGTTCGCATCGCATCGCTTCACTGGGCCAGCCGGACCAGACCGACACTGTCGCTGCAACTGGCTCAAGAGTCGAGACCGCACCGCATTTGGGGCACCGCTCGCACGTCTGCGACGCACCGCTCCGACTCGCACCGCTGTCCGACGCCAGCTCCCGCACTCCGGCTAGGTCGCCTGCATCGCAACCTGTCAGCACCGCATCGAGCATCGTCTCGCCCTGCATCGCACGCCTTGGACTCACCGACTCCGTCTGCCCGACGCTCATCGAGCCGCTGCCTGCACCGCACCGAGGGACACCGCACCTTGCATCGCTCCGTCTTGCACCGCAACCGCGACGAACGCCGACCGGCTCGTACACTCCGTACCAGCCACAACGAGAAAAGGTACTGTGACCGAGTCTGCTCACGACTCTGCTGGCCCGTATCGACGCGGTCGGCTGGAACTGTTAGACTCTGTGGTTTTCAGCATCACGGTAGGCTCGGACGGAGCTACCGACTCGCACAAACTTTGCTTTTGTGCTATTCTTGCAAAGAAGAAGTTATCGTATCAAGCATTCATTTTCAAAGTATAGTATTGTGGATTTTTGTCGTAATTGGTCTTGTCTTGAGTATATAAAATATTGGTTATTTTTCTAAACTGGTGTGGTGTCCGTTTGTAGTGCTTAATCTGTATTACTGTTGGTTATGTGCAAATGCTTTACACACTGCCTCTGAATTAAGCCTGACTGCTCGTGCCAAGCTACCACGAGGGTGAGAAGGGGTTACTTCACGAGTGTAACAACCCTTACCCTGACTAGGAAGAAGGGTCCCTACTTGGACAAAGGTGCAAGCCCTTGCCAACTAGAGATCCCATTTCTAACAACCCCACATTGTGATGTATTATTTGGAATGTTGTTTCCTTATTTATATGACGTTTTGGATTGTTAATTTTATTGCCTGTCTACATCGTCCTTGCTGCGGCGCGTCCTGCATTCCCCTGTGTGTGGGCCTTAAGATGTTACTTGAAAATAAACATCTTTTCTCCACCTCGTGACGCTTGACTTAACAATTTGGCGTCGAGCTACATTTGGAAAGGAGTTTGGCCCACCGCTGTATGTTTGCGTTTATCTACAAAAACACTTTGTTTTACAGACACTTGAACGGAATGCTGGTAACACGTTTTTTTTTAATGAGAATACGACTTCTAAAGTTACAGTCTACATGATAAAATATAACGGAAACTGGATTCTCTTAATTAACTTTTTCGGTTACCTTTTATTTGAGTTTGACTGTCCCTGTCGCGATGGCCGTTGCTCATTGTTCGTTGCTCTTGGCAGTTGCTCTGTGACGTATGCGTTTCGCGCGCATTAAAGCAACTAAGTATCGTTCCTCTGTGGAGACCGTAGGAACATTGTACGTACAATACGTCATAACGTGCGGCCATCTTTGTTTTCGATAATAATACTGAGGCAGATGTTATATGCCTGTAATGTTAACATCGGCTGTTGACGGTTTCATCCTGTGAAACTAAATACCATTTCGCAGCGCTGATAATTTCATATACACGAGTACCTTTCTTTTTCCAGTGTATTCTTCAGGACAATTATGGTGGCAAGGTAATTTTATCCTCAAGTATTTTACTGTAAAAATATTATCTGAAGCAAACTTTATTCAACTTTAAACTTGTTTTGAAGGACATTTTTGAATGTTTAGAGTTGAGGAGGAGGATAAAGCAAAAATAGTTAAAAAGGAAATGGCACAAAGCAATAATATTTGTGTTCCAGCACATTTTTTAAGCGAACCTGGCAAGCGATCTTGTTATGTCCCGTATAGAGGCCCTAATGTAAACCCGTTCATACATGCCCTAAAATGGACGTATTCATATTTGCCCTAATATGGTCATATTCGTACTTGCCCTATTATGGTCATAGCCGCATATGGCCAATTATGGTCATAACTGTACATGTCCTATTATAGTCATGATTCCTTATATAGGCTTGATCTTTCACCTACATTGGTCCTTGTTAGTACACAACGTGCTCTGAGGGCTGAACGTTATCTATCCTGTGGTTTTGAATACAGCAGGGTTTTTCCCAAACACAGGCCCACACTGTACTCATCAATTATGCATGGCTTTCTAGGAATACACCACCTGCATAATATGTATGTACAAAGTTCACCCCTGACGTCTTCCTCATGTCTAACGACAGACCAATACAAACCATACTGTGGACCGAGACTCTTTAGGATATAAATACACCACATCTTGCCCCAGTGAGAAAGAGGGAACTGAGACTTCCATGCTGACACACTGACCAGAGACGCTGAGGCTCCTGCATGCAGTTGCTCCAGCTGACAGCGGTCTGACACAGCCCTGATGGGGTGTCCAACTCGAGACCAGGACGGGACCCCACACTCTCTCTATTCAGGTATGGGGGTTTGACTAAGTCCTAGAAGGATTCTTGGCTCTTAGGTTTTAGACCTACACATATGCTAGGTACACACAGGTACATCTAGTTAGGCATCGTAGGAGTACGCACACTTGCATAATGCCTTTATATTCATGTATGTATTCATGATTATCGCAATATGGTAGAACTGTTCTATCCCTTTGCTTTTATCGTACTGCTGATAATATATCTCTGCTATTGTCTGCTGGTTGCCGCAGCACATATATTTTACACTAGAATAACAACTGTTCAATAAATACTTATTGAAACGCACGACTGTTTATTCTGTGTAACTCTCTGAGACAAACCGAATAAGTAAGTACGAGTGACTGAGCGAAAGGTAGTACATTGTTTCCACGATTCTGAGGAATTTGGGTTGTCATGATCTAAGGTTGCCAGAAACTAATCTCTCCCCGAGAGGAGGCGATTCTAGTGGCACTGTGAGCTAGCTAATGCAAACCAGGCTAACATATACGGTGGGGGTGCATGGAGTCAGTCTGCCACCAAGCCCACAGTATATGTTATGCAAACGCGCAGGTCCTGCAGTGGTACTATAGGAACTACACGACATGGCGCCCAACATTGGTTGGGTACTAATTTAACAGTAGAATCTGAGTAGTTCAGTCATGCTATTCTCAGAGAACCTACTCACAAAACCCCAGAGACTTCTGGAGTGGGTGGGCACAAAATCCGCCGCAGCTGAGTAGTACGAGAATACTATTTATTGGCTGTTGGTTATTCAAGCTTGAAGGACATATAGTTCCTACAATTGTGCATTTACACCTTATCTTAAAATTCTTTAAACTCCCTTCTTCCACTTAAAAATGGTGGAAGAAGCAGAAGCAACAAGGAGAGTTGAAACAGACCTCTTCGGTTTAGGAGAAGAAGACCCTGAAGATGCAATACAAATTGCACCAAATTACAGAAGGGCAGTCACAATAAAACTTCTAGAACATGGCTTAAGAGCCAGGGGTGGTAAAGTAATTTTCGTGATCGAGGCACACGAATCCACAAAACAGAGGTGTTCTATTCATGGGTTACATTCCCAGCAGCGAATCCAGTTACAGATGTATTTCACTACTACCTAGAAGGTGAAACACCAGAGGACTATACTCCTTTTGAGGAGTCAGAGGTTCCGCTCACTTACCAGGAGCATAATTACTGGTTTAAAGGCGCCCTACCCCACGTACGAGGAAGAGCAAGATTAGGCCCGCTCGGAAGAGCAGGAGCCACATGGCCCATATTAGCGGCATACACACCACATCCTGACATTGGCACAATGCCACAGCCGGACTTACTCGTACAACACAGAGATTTAATTAAAATCTACAGAAACGTCACACAATTTGTGATGAGGACTTTAACAGTTCAGCCTGCACCAGCTGCAGCACAAGATACTCCAGTCCAGAGTACAGTTAATAAAATTACTCCACAAACATTACACGCGGTAATGGGCAAAATGCCAGCAAAACGCGAACAAATACCATTCTGGATAGCTCAGAAAATAACTCAGCTTGAGGCAGTATTTCCGAATACTACCACCTATGAAAAACACAGAATTCTAACAATCTGCTTGCCCATGGGGATAACACCACAACTAGAGGATTGCACCTCTTGGGGTTCAGTCTTCGCTGCCATATATACCAGAACACATGGTATCCCGTCACTAGCAGTAATACCTGACGTATTGAGACAGATACAAAATGAGTACGGAGCAGAGCCTGCCCTTAACTTAGGGATGAAGTTACTAAATAACTTTGACCAGGTATCAGCCATAATACTAGCTAACATTAAGGGGGAAGCAGCTTGAGTGGCGATCCGCCAGCACCTCAGGGAGTTCAGTCCAGTAGAACAACAACACGAACTACCCAAAATAATTGAAACTGCATATGCAGAATTAGGCAGAGACAGTCTAGGTGGGAAAGCATTAACACCACAACTGGTGGGCAGTCCTGAAAAGGACACTACAAAGCAGACACCTACTTCTTCTAAAAAGAAGTGGGAAAATAAAAAACAACAAAAGTCTAAAGACACCAGATCTCAATCCTGGGGTAGGTCTCCTCAACAGAAGCCCCCTGAAAGGTGATATAACCTCAGGAATAGGGATAATATTAAAAAACCTGAAAGGTATCAGGATACTGATACTCGTTCCTCTCGTTCCTTTCAGGGTTCGTCAAGAAACTCCAAGAGGGAAGGATGGTCAGAACACAGACAAGAGGACCGTACAAAGTCCAGAGACACGCAACGCGCTGCGGACTACGCACCTAAAAAGGAGGATAAACAAAAATCAAAACCTCAGTTCAAAAAGAAGAATGTAGCAGGTCTCAAGATTAGACATGCCCATAATTCTGAGGACACAGCTTCTGAACAGGGAATGGGCTCTGACGATGCTAGACAGCGTGGCAGAAGTAACGATAGCTCGCCAGAACCTGAAGGAATTTCTGGTGACAGCGGAGTTGAGTGAGTATATCACGGTAGAAACACCTGATACTCAGGTAAGCGCCCCACATAAGTTACATGAGATAACACTCCGGATGGAGCCCAGAAAAGTTAAAGGTCTATTTTGGGAAAATTTGTCATCTGGTTATGACATCCTATTAGCAGAGCAAGACTGGCCGCCAGCATTCATCATGGAGTGCCCAAAGGGAGAAAAGGTAATTTTTCCAGCCTTTTCCGACCTCGTTCCCATACATCTTAAACATGCATATGCGCAGGAGTGGGCGGTTGCCCTAGCTCCAGCATTGTATAAAAATCATGTTGGTTGGGATGAGGATTCAACCCACCACGTGATCCCGTTAAAAGTTCCCCCAAATCCTCAAAGGCAATACCCTATAAAGCAGGAAGCTAAAAAACAAGTCAGGGAGATCCTAGATCAACTTGAATACCATGGGGTGATTGAAAATTGCACTTCACCTATGAACAATCCTTTGTTCCCTGTAGCCAAACCTGACAACACATATCGTCTAGTTTTAGATTACAGACATTTAAACACTTGCACAAAGACATTTGCAGTTCAAAATGCACACAGTGCCGCATTAATGAATAACATTGTGCGACAAAAATACAAAACAACACTTGATATCTCAAATGGATTTTTCTGCCAAAATATAGTGCCTGAAAGGCGGTATCTGACCGCATTCAGTGCGTTAGGGTCCCAACGGCAATTTTGCTGACTCCCCCAAGGGTATAAGAATAGCCCGGGGTTGTTTTCAGCAAGGGTAACAGAGTTACTCCAAAATTTGGATGAAGAAGCACTGTCCTACATAGATGATATTTATCTGACGGACGATGACTTACCAAGGCACTTGACCAGGTTAAGCACCATTATTATTAACCCTGGGCGAAGTACTACACTACGCTTGCGTAGTTTGCGAAGTTTGTGCTACTTCGCACTACGCGAATTGCACGTAGCACAGTGCAAACACGTGTAGCGGTCATTTTTTGCTTGCTCGCGGTCCTCAACGTCAAGTTGGCGACCGCGAGCGAGCAAAATGACATCCCGGCGAGACTTTTTCCTCGTTCGCGATCAGCAACATCAAGTTGCCGATCGCGAGCGTGGAAAATAAACCTCCCGGCGAGATTCTCAACGCGGGGAGGTCAGGTTTCTCATTGCGAGTGGTCGCGTATGCTCGCGACCGCTCACGATGAGAAACTACCAGTCCGCGTTGAGAAAGCTGCCGCTCGAGTACAAATCTACTCGAGCGGCAGAAAACGACCGCTTGCACTGTGCAAGATGCCGTTTACAATAATTGCACAGTGCGGACAAGCATCCGGCACTGTGCAATCATCGCGAACAGCATTTCCTACCGCACTACGCAGTTCGCGTAGTGCTACGCGTAGCTCGCGTAGTGCACTTCGCGTAGCTACGCGTAGCGCTACTACGCGAACTACGCCCAGGGTTAATTATTATGGGATTCGCCTCTGAGGGCTACAAATTTAACTTTAAAAAATCAAAGATTGCACACCTCAGTGTCCTATTTTTAGGATATGAGCTGTCAAGTGAGGGAAAAAGCCTGGCAGCTAACTTTTTAGAAAAGTGTGCGCTGCTCCAACCTCCTAAATCATTAAAGAATTTACAATCGATTCAGGGATTCCTAAATTTTGGTAAAACATACATTTTGGATTACGCAGAAAGAGTAAAACCTTTCTACGATTTAATAAGACCTGATTTTTCAGTCAGACAATGAACACAGGAACATACAAATATCCTGCGTTCCCTACAGGAAGACATGATAGCTTCTAAACATTTACAGACACGCGTAAACGCACAGAACTTAGTGATCCGAGTAATAGCGGGTCAATGCGGGTACACTTATTTAACTTTTATTGAAGGTGAAACGGTACCAATCGCATACAAATCACACCTGTACACAAACGCAGAAATGCGTTTCACTTCAACAGAAAAAATCCTGACAGCAGTGCAGACCGCTGTAGCAAGAGAAAGAGCTCTGGCTCAGGGAAAGCGCATAATTGTCGTGACCCCATTACCAGCTTTAGAAGCTGTTACAAAAGTTAGCATTCCAAATGCTAAAGCCTTACATCCAAGATGGATACAATGGGCTAATTCTCTTACTGCAACGGATGTTGAATACAGATTTGATCCAAGTTTAAAAACACAGGCATTCCTGCAATACGAACAAGAATACCCTCTACCAAATGAAATTTTGCCTCTAGATCAGTATGAATACATTATGTACACTGACGGTTCTGCTCAACCTGCCACAGGAAGCAAGCAAGCTTACAGGGCGGTGTTAGACCTGGTATCATTGGCGTGAGTCTTCCTTCCATTTTTTACTGATTGCCTCCTCTGTTTTGATATGTTTTTGCTGGTTTTATGCTTTGGGCACTGTGCCACTGCTATTCAGTGCCACAGTGCAAGTGCTCCCTATGTTAAATTGATGTATGGATTAGTGACTCCATGATTGGATTATTTGATTTACTTGTCAGACCCTAGTATAGTGCACCATGTGTGCCCAGGGCCTGTATATCAAATGCTGCTGGTGGGCTTGCAGCACTGGTTGGGCCACCCACAGAAGCAGCTTGTAAAGTGTGTCTCAGGCCTGCCATTGCAGAGCCTGTGTGCAGTCTGTGACTGCCATGTCGACTTGGCAAGTGCACCCACTTGCCAGTCCCTAAACCTTACCTTATCTTCATATCAGACACCCCTAAGGTAGGCCCAAGGGCAGGGTGCATTGTAAGTATAAGGTAGGACATGCCCTGGTGTGTGTGGCATGTCCTAATAGTGAATTACAGCCATTTTCGTTTTTCACTATTGCAAGGCTACCTGTTCCTCATAGGCCAGAATGGGCAGTTTGATTATTACATCTTATAATCCTAACTGACCCAGGGAACGTGGTAGAAAAACGAATTTAGTATGCCTGAACTCAGAATGATAAAATACATCTTTGAGTGAAGTCGATTTTAACATTCTGTGTTTGAAAATACCACTTTTAGAAAGTGTGTATTTTCTTGCCTAACCTTCCAAACCTGCCTCTGCTAGGTTGTGTATTGTGTGTCTGGCTTTGTGAGTGACAGGGGCTGGGGGTGGCTCCAGGAGACAGGGTGAGTCAGCACAGGGCTGAATAGAGAGATCTGCATCCAAGTGGTGGGAGGAGTAAGCACCTGGGTCTGAATAGAGCTGTGCCTGCCTTCCACAATGCTGGCTCCGCCTCCTGCTGGGCGACTGAGCACCCTGCCCCACATTCTGTAAGGAAAGAAGGAGTCCTGTAAACAAAGTGCTCCAGGACTGACCAGAACTGGTTTTGGACTAGGCACAGGCCTCTCTGCCTTCAGAGAACAAAGAGAAAAGGTGTATAAAAAGGGGACCCAGACCCCTAGGAAATTAGATCACTTCTGGAACAACAAGACAACCCTTTTGCCAAGCTGCAGGAGTTGGACTGCCCCTCTGCCAAGTGTGCTGTTGGCTGGGTTGGCCTGCAGTGGTTTCTTTATTGCCAAGGGAAGGAGAAGGAACTTTTAAAGAACTTTCATCATCTTGCAGAATATTACTCCAAGGGCTTGATTTGAGCTTGCCTCCTGACCGAAGTCTCAGGGATACCAGACTTCACCCCTTTCTGTTTGCCTGCATCTGGAACTTGCTGTTCTGGTGCTACAGAAGGAATTTGCAACACCGACGCCGGCGAGCGACGCCGTCTCCTGCATCGAAGCCATGAGCGCTGCTCCGACTTGCAACGAAGACTCGACGCCGACCTCCATGCCACATCGACGCCAGCGAGCGACATCGTAAGCCTGCTAAAGCCATGAGCGCTGCTCCGACTTACGACGCCGGCCCAACGCCTGCTGCTGTGCCGCATCGACTCCGAAGCCGACATCATCGCGGAGCCGATCGTCGACGGGGGTGGTCAAGAAGCTATCGACATCGTGACATCGTACGGAACCGTGGCCTCGGCACCATCGTGATGTCACCTCCTCTCCGGTCCGGAACCGACGCCTCGCCTGCCTGCGCAAGCATCCAGGTCCCGACGCATCATCTCCTCCGAAACAAGGAACCGACGCCGCAACGCTCCAACGACGCCGCACCTCCCCGACGCCGTGAGCTGTCTTTGTTTTCGCTTTTCCAAGGTACTGTTCTTTGTGGGTCTGTTTTGACTCCGGGCCCGACGCCGCGCACCTCGCGGTCGGCGCCGTACATTGGGATTTCTCTGACCTCGACGTCGTGATAACTCCAGTTGGGGTTATTTGTTGCTAAAGACTGCTTTTAAGTGAAGAACCTATTTTTAAACCATTTCTACCATCTTGAAGTATTATTGATTACAGTATTGTGGATTTTTGTCGTTTGTGGTCTTGTGATAAATCTATATAAAGAATACTTATTTTTATAAAACCTGTGTGGTGTCCATCTGTAGTGTTTTCACTGTATTACTGTATGTGTTCACAAATGCTTAACACACTGCCTCTTAGATAAGCATGCCTGCTCATGCCAAGCTACCAAGGGGGTGAGCAGGGGTTATCCATGTGTGTAATCCCCTTTCCCTGACTTAGAAGGAAGGGTCCCTATTTGGACAAAGGTGTATACCATTGCCAACTAGAGACCCCCAGTTCTAACATTGGTGGTCAGCGGTGAGGATTTGGACCTGCATTTGTGACTCATATACAGTGATTGGTGTACACTATTAGTGAGTGCAGACCAAACGCGACCACATACTTTTTTGTAGAATTTATTTTCCTTGGACTGTTATTTTTCTGAGAACTGCCAATTCTTATTGCCATGAGTCCACCAGCATCTGTTGCATCTATGGATCTAGATTTTGAGGAGGAGAGGTTAGAAAGCTACACTTTGAAACAGCTCAAGCATCTCTGCAAGAAATTGAAAGTTGCTACACCAGGCATTTCTAAAAAGGATGACTACCAGAAGGCGCTGAGGGCCTGCGTAGAAGCAAGAAATGACCCTGAGTTGGTGGTGGAGCCAGCTGGGGATGCAGATGGGCAACTGGATAGGCCAGAGTTTCCAGCCAGGGGAGGGGTACCGTCCCCACCTGGCAGTAGCATCTCTTCCAAAGACCTGTCCCCCAGAGAGCTGGAAGACAGGGAGAGAAATAGGGTGCACAAGCTGGAGATGGCAAGGCTCAAAATGGAGGGTCAGAGGGACCTAGAAAATAGCAGGGTGACCTTGGAAAGAGAGAAAATGAGGTTGGAACATGAGAGAATGTTGAGGGAGTTGGAGCTGAAACCGCAGGGCTTAGGAATCAACCCCTCAGGTGGCAGCACACCATCTGTGCCTGCAGAAGGTAATGTTTATATTCCCAAAGATGTCATCAAAGAGTTTCACAGACAGGAAGATATTGGGCAGTGGTTTGCAGCCTATGAGATAGCAATGTTGGCCCACCGGGTCCCTGAGAAGGATTGGGGAGCAGGGTTGTGGGGCTGCTTTGTGAGTGATGGGAGGGATACCTTGTTAACCCCTTCCATGCGCGGCCGATTTTCGCCCTGTGCGAGGCGTTTCATTAAGCGGACGGGTTCATGACGAGCTCAGCTCGTCATGCGCACACGAGCACTGCGCAGCATGACGAGCTGAGCTCGTCATGAGCATGGAAGGGGTTAAACCTACCCAGTGAGAATAGGATGTCTTATGCCCATATGAAGGAAGCACTTATGACAAGGTATGGTTTGACCCCAGAACTCTATAGACAGAGGTTCAGAAATTGTAAGAAACTGGAGGCAACTACCTGGGTGGAGTATCAGTCTTTCTTTTGCAGCGCTATGGATGGTTGGGTGAAGGGTAGCAAAGTAGATACTTTTGAAGCTCTCTATGATTTGTTTGCATGGGAGCACTTGTCTGCTAACTGTTTTACAGAGCTACGCCAGCACCTTATTGATAGCAAGTTAACTTACCCTAGGAAACTTGCTGAGGAGGCGGACCGCTGGGTGAGCACCCGGGTCCACAAGGGTCATGTGGGAGACTCCGCCAAAGGTGGGCAGGGTCCCCAGCAGAAGAGTGGGGGGGACAAGGGTAAACAGAGGGAGTTCCAAAAAGGGCCCCAAAGTAATTCCCAAGGGAACCAAGGGAAGGGTTCCCAGCCTCCCCCTGAGAAGAAGCAAGAGGCCCCGACAGGTAAACCTGTTCAGAGGGGCCCCTGTAAATGTTTCACGTGTGGTAAATTGGGTCACCGTTGGTATGATCCTCAATGTCCCATGAGAGATCCCGAAGCACCACCCCATGCACCACCCCATCAGATTGCCAGTGTAGCCCTGGGGGGGGGAGGAGATGGGTGCCCAAGGTGGGTGGGATCCCGCAGAGATGTCCCTTGTCTCATTAGGAGACTTTGAGATGGTCCCTAAAACTCAGCTGCCTGATAACACTAAAAAGTACAGGCAGTGGGTGACCATCAATGGCCATAGGGTGGAAGCTCTAAGAGACACTGGTGCAAGTGTGACAGCTGTCAGTTGTCGGTTGGTGTCCAAAGAGCAGGTTGTCCCCCATGCATTCTTCCCTGTTGTTCTTCATTGCCAAGGAAAGGAGAAGGAACTTTTAAAGAACTTTCATCATCTTGCAGAATATTACTCCAAGGGCTTGATTTGAGCTTGCCTCCTGACCGAAGTCTCAGGGATACCAGACTTCACCCCCTTCTGTTTGCCTGCATCTGGAACTTGCTGTTCTGGTGCTACAGAAGGAATTTGCAACACCAACACCGGCGAGCGATGCCGTCTCCTGCATCGAAGCCGTGAGCGCTGCTCCGACTTGCAACGAAGACTCAACGCCGACCGCCGTGCCACATCGACGCCAGCGAGTGACATCGTAAGCCTGCTAAAGCCGTGAGCGCTGCTCCGACTTACGATGCCGGCCCAACGCCTGCTGCTGTGCCGCATCGACTCCGAAGCCGACATCATCGCGGAGCCGATCGTCGACGGGGGTGGTCAAGAAGCTATCGACATCGTGACATCGTACGGAACCGTGGCCTCGGCGCCATCGTGACGTCACCTCCTCTCCGGTCCGGAACCGACGCCTCCCCTGCCTACGCAAGCATCCAGGTCCCGACGCATCATCTCCTCCGAAGCAAGGAACCGACGCCGCAACGCGCCAACGACGCCGCACCTCCCCGACGCCGTGAGCTGTCTTTGTTTTCGCTTTTCCAAGGTACTGTTCTTTGTGGGTCTGTTTTGACTCCGGGCCTGACGCCGCGCACCTCGCGGTCGGCGCCGTACTTTGGGATTTCTTTGACCTCGACGTCGTGATAACTCCAGTTGGGGTTATTTGTTGCTAAAGACTGCTTTTAAGTGAAGAACCTATTTTTAATCCATTTCTACCATCTTGAAGTATTATTGATTACAGTATTTTGGATTTTTGTCGTTTGTGGTCTTGTGATAAATCTATTTAAAGAATACTTATTTTTATAAAACCTGTGTGGTGTCCATCTGTAGTGTTTTCACTGTATTACTGTATGTGTTCACAAATGCTTAACACACTGCCTCTTAGATAAGCCTGCCTGCTCGTGCCAAGCTACCAAGGGGGTGAGCAGGGGTTATCCAGGTGTGTAATCCCTTTTCCCTGACTTACAAGCAAGGGTCCCTATTTGGACAAAGGTGTATACCATTGCCAACTAGAGACCCCCAGTTCTAACAGGCGGCGTGTGCGATTGTTAAAGGTCGCATGCACAATGGAAAGTTCTATCCGAGTTGCACTAAAACGCAATCTCTAGGAGACTGCACGGCTCAGTTGGCAGAACTCAAAGCACTGATACTGGGACTTATAAATACGGATCACAAATTCCCCACACTGATTGTGTGTGATTCCTTTTACTGTGTACAGTCGTACAATGAATATCTACATCATTGGGAACAAAACAGGTTCAAAGATGCAAAAGATGGCAATCTGCTAAACCAGCATTGAGGAGTCTCCACTGGCTCCCTATTCCAGCTAGGATACAGTTTAAAGCTATGTGCCTAGTTCATAGAGCCATTCGGAAGACTGGTCCGGCTATTATTCACCCCTTGGTCACTCCCTATCTTCCTCATAGAAGCCTGCGATCCAGCTCCTTATGCTTGGCCGCTCCCAAGAAAATTCGAAGATCCAGGTGGGGTGGACGCTCTTTTTCGTTTAATGCTGCAAAGATCTGGAATACTCTTCCTCCCACTTTACGTAAGGACAACAACCTTTTGGCCTTCCGGAAGCTCTTAAAAACCTACCTCTTTAAGACAGTCTCTTAACATCATGGCTTCTGTTTTTCTTCTACTCTTCTATCAAACAGCGCTGGGAGGCCTCAGGGTAGCCATGCGCTATATAAGTACAATTTCATTCAAAAGGTGGCACAATTAAGCATAAAATGCTATGGGAACAGGCAGTGGAGTTGAGAAACGAACTACCAAGGGCTCACGTTAATCATACGTGATGGCGTTCACGTTGAAGGGAATTAATTGGCTGATGAAGCCGCAAAAGGGGCTGTTCGCACAGCCGCCATAGCTGCAGTTACTCGTTCAAGAACGAGAATAGACGGCGAGATAATGGTAGCTGTCAATGCTTCACGCAAAGGCAGCACAGCACTACCAAACAAATTTCCACTCAAGTACTCCTACAAGTTAGATGCACAAAACATTCCATATGCCCAGATTCCTGGAGTGGGGGATAGAGTAATACCAAATATGGATCGTAGGTTAGGCTTAATTTTAGCAGCACACGAGGGTTTGGGTTCTGTGCATACAGGCGTTATAGCGACTATTTCTTTATTGAAACGGCGCTACTGGTGGCCAGGGTTAACAAAGCAGACCAAAGACTAAGGGGCCAATTCCGATCTGCGTCGGAAAGCACTCCGACCGATCCGGATCCGGATTGTTTTCCGACCGAGCCGGACTCCTGCAGTCCGACCGAGCGAGTACGATGCGGCCGCATGCTTCCGGACTCGGTTCGGTCGGACTCCCATTGAAGTCAATGGGAGCCGGTCATACGACGCATACATGGGCTCCCATTGACTCAATGGGTACGTTGCGCAAAAGGGTGACCCCTGTAGTGGGTACGTGTTGGTGCCATCCGCACCGTGCATGCATGTATAGGGGGGACCCATGGGTCCCCCCTGTGTCCGACTCGTAAGGCTACGGGTGAAGGGGGTCCGGCATGGACCCCCGAAGTCCGCCTCCCGGAGCTTTTTCGTCCAGGAGACTCCGACTCGATTCGGCTGTCCGAATCGTGCATTGTACTGGCTCAGTCGGAAATTGACTCCATTGCACGGTACGGTTCGTCTGCGACCGAGTTGTACGGAGCGGTTCGGACCCGGAAACGAGTCGGTCGGCAATTTCGCGTTCATTCGCATCGTACTTGGGCGTCCGGACCTCTGTACGACTCGGTCGAAAACAAAGCCTCCGACTCGGATCCGGTAAAGCCGAATCCGATTCGGAGGCCTTCCGACCGAGATTGGAATCGACCCCTATGTCTTAAAATGCGACATCTGTCAGCAGATGAAAGGTTCCACCGTAACAGGCCCAGCACAGACACCATTGCTGAAATCAGACAAACCTCTCGCATGTGTATATCTGGACCACTGCGGACCCCTACAATCTGATGGGTCCAAGAAATACATTATGGTTGCAGTGGATTCCTGCTCTAGATTCCTATGGGTTTGGCCTCAGCGGTCGGCTGACGCTCGAACTGTTATAAAAGATTTGCGAGTCTTTATCGGCACATACGCAGTTGGCACGTTACATTCTGACCGTGGTCCGGCGTTTAGCTCTCGGGCTTACAAAGCGGCAATGGAAGGAATGGGCGCAGCATTGCGGTACTCCTCTCCATACCATCCCGAGGGAAATTCTGTTGTGGAGAGGAAAAACCGAGACTTAAAGCAATCTTTAACAGCTAGGATATTAGGCAAGGGCGGTAGATGGGTCGATCACCTTTATGGGGTACAGCGCACGATCAATAATCAGCCAAGAAGCTCTCTAGGGGGTGTCACTCCTTACAAGGTCCTATTTGGTACAAGAATGTGGGTACCTGATCTTGATTGTGAAGGCACAGTGGCAGATGAAAAACCATTTGATATTCATGATCGTTTGGCTGTTTTACAGGATCTAAATGAATCCAGAACACAACAAAGTAACGTGCTCCAGAAACAGGCCGCCACTGAGGAAGTCAAAGCAGTAACGGCAAGACCTGTCTGGATCCCAAAAGTCGGGGATCTGGTCAGAGAGAAGATTGCTGACAAGAAAGAATTTGGGCCATCCTACAGAAAGCCTGTACCGGTCCTAGCAATCCAAGTCACAAGAACTGTACTTCTGCCACCTCTTGCCGGAAAAAAGGAGAAAAGATTTGTCTCAATTGACTTAAACAAATCACACTATGTGGCCGATACTAAACAGTAGGCCTCGTGGACTCCACAGTAGCAGACACCCTCCTCTCGCTACAATCCAAGAAGTTCAAACAGAAAGACTCATCACGTTAAAAGAGCCACCTGTACGGAATGAAGGACTAAGCAACAATGCTATGGAACTCGTTCCACTTCAACAAGAAATTCATCTTCAAAATGAAAATCAACTTAGTAACCGAGTTGCAATCAGACCGACTACAGACATCTACGTCAACATGCCTCGTCAGGAGCAAAATCCGATTTTAACAAATCCAGATGCAATTCCAACAATTGATCGAACTGCTTCTGGCTATTTCATGAACTTTGATACGTTTTCACTGGATCCAAGCGAACCGGAAACGACGCCAGCCAAAAAATCACTCCAACAGAAACTCAATGACTTTTTGAACTTTTTTAGAAAGACTTACCTGTTGTCACCTTGGATAGAACTATGGTATATCACTGGGATTTTATTTTTCATTTTCCGGCTAGGTTTAATAATAACTTTTAGTATGCTTATTAATGGACTATACCTCCAGCAAAGCTCTACAGCCCAAAGAGTCAATTTGATTTTAAAACCACACCAGTCTTCACATCGTGAACCAAGAGACTTGTCTTCAGTGAACATCACAGCAGTTCCTATACCGGACGGTATAGTATGGGACAAGATTGATTATGATGTATTCGGTCCGACTGAACTTTTAAAGCTTAAACATGTATTTAAAATGTCTTTAAGTGATATCATTACCTCCAGTACATTTTCTGATGATTGGGACACTGATACTGTGAACAATTTAATGTCTGATTTAGAAAAAACTGCTGCATTTCCGAACAATGAAATGTTAGAAGGTACTTCAGATTATGATACATTGTACTGTTATCAGCAATATGGTCATCATTTCTTACACAAGTCTATAACACCTAGAAATGTATTTGAGTACCACCAGTGGGAACACTGCCCAACACCTCCAAAAGGTAGTTCGCAAGCATTTGCACATAAATTCACATACTTCTCAGGGTTTAACACATCTGACCCAAAGTCGTTTTATTATAAAGTAGCGAAAATTTCAGCTCAGGAAATTATGTTAACAAACACCAAACATATTTACTCTGCATCCTTTTTGAACCAGTTGTCAAAACAGGTTTTCGATCTATGGAAGGACACAATAGATTCAAAATCGATCTGAGGTTCTAGGGACTGGCAAGTCCAGGGAATAGAAGCACTTTTTAGAGCATGCCTCATTCCGCAGCAGATATTATTTCTGAATGAAACTGTGCAACAAACAACCGGTCCTGGATTAGCCAAAGGCAAGGAAATGAACACACCAGGGTTTCCAACACCATCGCAGATGGGTGGGGGGAAAAATTCAACTACACATGGGGTGAGATTAGATGACATTTTCCAGTACAACAGATCAGATCCTGATTGGACAGAATGGCTGGTTTGGACCATTGACACAAACAAATGTCAGCAGAGATTTATGAATACAACCGAAGGGTTTAGTATCCATAGGCCAGACCCACTCTATGTACAGAGATATCACCCGGGGGTAGTGACATCCTATAGTGTTGGGAAGTTGTGCTTTGATTGGCTAGAAACCTCAACACTCACAGAAGTGAAGCACCACTTGACCATACTCACACCTGACATGGATCTTAGAGATTTTCTACTGGGACCCAGGAAACAACGTCAGAAACGTTTCATATATGCAGGCCTTTATGCCTATTATAATGAAAACTAGAAAATATCCCAACAAAAGGCCGCAGAAAGGATACGGGAGATAGACTGTATTAACTTAGAAAAGGCATTAGCTGTAGTGGATAATGGGTTAACTACTATGACCTCCAGGATTTACTCCTTAGGCAACATTGTGTCTTCGGCAATCGACATATTAGAACAAGATCTGGCCTTGTTACAACACGGGCAATCTCAGCTACGTTCTATTATGATGCTAAGCTGGACGCTGCAATCTTTGCGTGCAGGCTATGTGCCCTGGCGTTTTATAAACACCACGTCTCTGTTTTCAGAATACAATCTAACTGATAAACAGACAGAAATGGCACAAAGGGGAGCCAAATATACAATGTTGCGTATTGAGAAACTGGAAAGGTTACCTTTCACTGTAGCCGAACCACCATCAACAGAATGGCTAATTCATGGCCAAATCACTCTGCCGGTCACTATGTTCCAGTTTCAGTATTGCCTTGAGCAGAGGCAGGCAGGCAAATATGAGAAAATGGGTAAGGGATACATCAAGGAAACTTGGGAGTTACCATATAGATACCGATGCCAGAATGGGGATCGAGAAGTGTATCTGAGTGGTACAAACTGCAAGACTGCTTTAAGCGGTTCTCTCATGTGTCAAGATATTTCTCTGCACGGAGCCTGTAGCGGTTCAGTAGCGAACTTATCTTATCACATGCCAGGGACCCCAGCGGTCATGATCACGCCGGTTTTCCAGCTGCTCTCGAATGGGAGTTACTTAATGTTAAATGATCAAGGTTGCTGTGGGATGCTTCCGGGCGTCGCCTATCTGGTCACTGTTAACTCCAGGGTTACTTGCTGTATGCAAGTATTGTTTCCGCCACTGAACACAGTCAAGGAGACGCCGCTATGGCCTTCGCTGAATGTTTCTTTCATACAATTTGATACTCTGAGCAGATTGAAAGCCATGCTTTTACAGCAACCCGTGCCCTCAACCTCCGCTTGAGAAACCTATGAACTTCAAGTTTCAAGGACCTCGACTGAGATACAAGCGCTTATACGTACAAACTGCCCCTTTAATTTTGTAGAAATGGTGGGACGTATCTTCAATATGTCTGATACGAGCGGTATTGTACACCTATTTAAGACCATAGGGTCAGGACTGTTAAGCACCTTTCAGAGTCCTCTGAGTAATCCCAAATTTTATACACTCCGTATTGGGAAGCGTATTTGGAGGATTCCCGCTCATCCTGTTCCTGATTGCAGGAATCCTGATTGTTATATTACTGCTATGCAATGGACGGCCCAATTCCCGAGGGAATGGTGAACGTGCTCCTGGAGCGGAAATACCGTGAATGCATGGTACAACTTCTGGGCATTCCTTGCCTGCGAGAACTCAATGCCTCCTGGTTTCTATAGTTTAGACCAGTCTGGGTAGACTGCATCTTACCTGTTCTTCGATGCCTGTTCTGCGGAGAAGACTGCACGTTGGATCTTTGTCTAACTTTTCCATCAGTTTGCCCTCCGGACACGGATGCAATGCTGGACCCCATACAGGCCTATGCTCTGCGTTGTCCTCAGCGGCTTCCGATTCTGATGAATGCATTCCTGGAGAATCCACAGGTGCCATTTGCTCCTGCTGGGTTAGGTGACTCCTCCACAGGCACCCAGGTTACAACTGCCGCACAAGCTGCCGCAGCACTGACTGTTGGCAGTGCTACATTCCATCTATGTGCGATTGACGTTCTCTGTGAGGCGTTGGATTTGTCGTCTGCAGCAGCTAACACCGATAATATTGTGCTTCCCAGCCAGGACGCTTAATCTTGAATTGGCTCATCGTGTCCTGGGAAAGAATTCGGCTTCTTCACTCGTTTCAAAACAAACAATCTAAATTTGGAACATTTCCTAAAATTGACACTTTCACTTGAGAAAAGCATGGCCTTCTGCTTATGGTAAAGCAACTTTTGTAGGGAAACAATATGGACTTTTTCAAGTGACAACTAGAAATAGCTGAATTTTAACATTTTCTTTTAAACACTTTTTTAACGATTTTTAGAACCATGTTTTTACTTGCTTTTAAAAATATTTTTAATTTGTCCAGATTCTAAGTATGGTCATTGTTATCCAATTCGGAAGAGGAGTGGGTGTTATGTCCCGTATAGAGGCCCTAATGTAGACCCGTTCATACATGCCCTAAAATGGACATATTCATATTTGCTCTAATATGGTCATATTCGTACTTGCCCTATTATGGTCATAGCCGCATATGCCCAATTATGGTCATAACTGTACATGTCCTATTATAGTCATGATTCCTTATATAGGCATGATCTTTCACCTACATTGGTCCTTGTTAGTACACAACGTGCTCTGAGGGCTGAACGTTATCTATCCTGTGGTTTTGAATACAGCAGGGTTTTTCCAAAACACAGGCCCACACTGTACTCATCAATTGTGCATGGCTTTCTAGGAATACACCACCTGCATAATATGTATGTGCAAAGTTCACCCCTGACGTCTTCCTCATGTCTAACGATAGACCAATACAAACCATACTGAGGACCGAGACTCTTTAGGGTATAACTACACCACATCTTGCCTCGGTAAGAAAGAGGGAACTGAGACTTCCATGCTGACACACTGACCAGAGACGCTGAGGCTCCTGCATGCAGTCGCTCCAGCTGACAGCGGTCTGACACAGCCCTGACGGGGTGTCCAACTCGAGACCAGGACGGGGTCCCACACTCTCTCTATTCAGGTATGGGGGTTCGATTAAGTCCTAGAAGGATTCTTGGCTCTTAGTTTTTAGACCTACACATATGCTAGGTACACACAGGTACATCTAGTTAGGCATCGTAAGAGTACGCGCAGTTGCATAATGCTTTTATATTCATGTATGTATTCATGATTATCACAATATGGTAGAACTGTTCTATCCCTTTGCTTCCTTTATAGTACTGCTGATAATATATCTCTGCTATTGTCTGCTGGTTGCCGCAGCACATATATTTTACACTAGAATAACAACTGTTCAATAAATACTTATTGAAACACCCGACTGTTTATTCTGTGTAACTCTCTGAGACAAACCGAATAAGTAAGCACGAGCGACTGAGCGAAAGGTAGTACATTGTTTCCGCGATTCTGAGGAATTTGGGTTGTCATGATCTAAGGTTGCCAGAAACTAATCTCTCCCCGAGAGGAGGAGATTCTAGTGGCACTGTGAGCTAGCTAATGCAAACCAGGCTAACATATACGGTAGGGGTGCAGGGAGTCAGTCTGCCACCAAGCCCACAGTATATGTTATCCAAACGCGCAGGTCCTGCAGGAGTACTATAGGAGCTACACGACAATCTATTTGTTGGAAGAATTGGCATAAAGCCTTTGAAAACTATTTGGTTTCTATAGATGGAAAGGCATATGATGCTGAAAGAAAAAAAGCACTTATGTTTGGCTTACTTGGAAATGCAGGCCAGGACATTTTCGACAATCTACCAGAGTATGAGAATGAACCAGGCCAGTTCATACCACTAGATGAATATCAAGAAGCAGTCAAACGTATGCAGAGACAATTTTCTGAGGAGCCAAATATTATGGTTGGCAGGCACAAATTTGCAATGCGTAAACAAGCTGAAACTGAAACTGTTGATTAGTACACAGCTGCTTTAAGGGTTCTTGCGACTGAACTGTGAATTTAAAGAAATGGTTGATACTTACATTAGAGACTAGTTTGTATTCCATTGTTTTTTTTAAAAAATACAGGAAAGACTTCTGGGTTGTCGAAATCCAAGTCTACAGGAAGTAATAGACATTGCCAAAGGAATTGAACGTTCAATGTATTCTTCAAAAGTTTTGTCTACTGAGTGCTTGAGTCCTACTAATGTTTTTGCATTGCGGAAAAAGAAAAGATACGATCAAAGGAGTGATGAGAGAGGTAGAAGAAGAGTAAACAAAGGTAAAACTTGTGCATGTTATAGATGTGGTTCAAGAAATTATTTGGCAGATTTTCAAGGTTGCCCAGCTGTCTGCAAAAAGTGCATTAAATGTAAAAAAATAGGGCATTTCGCAACTTCATGCAAAAATACAAAAATAAATGCGAGTAACAAAGTGAAAGTAAATAGTATAGATGAATTTGATGAAGAAATATGTTCTAACATTGTTTCAACAGTGGATGTACCTGAAGGGAAAATTGTTGCACCATTAGGTATAGTGCATATCAGTGAAATAGAGTTACAAGTAATGGCTGACTCTGGTTCACCAATAACTATAATAGCTGATACCACTTTTGACAAATATTGGAGAGATTGTAAATTGCAAGAAACAGATGTTAATCCAAAAGTATTTGGTGACTTTGAAATTGAAATAATCGGGTTTGTTGAGGATAATTTGGAATTCAAAGAGAGAGTAATTAAAACAAAGATTTATGTTGCAGAAAAAGGACGTAACATAGTTGGTTGGAAAGACCTGGCCAAATTAGGAGTCATTCTTAAACCTGGAGCAGCAGGACCAATTGTTCTTGATGAACAATGTAGTGGAAGCATGCTTATATCCAATGTGAATGTTGATTTGGAATCTGTTCTCCAAAAGAATAGTGAGGTATTTGCAGATCATATTGGATGTGTAAAGGGTTTTGAGCATAAAATAAAGCTTAAAAAGGGAGCCATACCTGTTGCACAAAAAGTAAGTCCGGTTCCACTCTGAGTGAGAAGTGAATTGAAGGAATTATTAAGTAAACTTTGTGAAGATAATGTTATAGAACCTACAGATTCTTCTGAATAGGTTTCAGCTATTGTTGTCGTTAAAAAAAAAATGGCAAGATCAGACTCTGTGCTGACTTAAGATCTGTTAATAGGAACATCATGGTGGATTGCCATCCTTTGCCTAAAATACAGGAAATTTTAGCATCAACTTCCGGATCTAAATATTTTTCATTGATTGAGCTCAAGTCAGCATACCACCACATAAAGTTAAGTGAGTAATCTAAAGATCTCACTACCTTTATAACACCCTATGGCGCATACAGATATGTGAGATTACCTTTTGGCCTAGCCTCTTCCGCTAGCGTATTTAAAAGAAATGATGGATATTCTATTTAAGGATATGGATGGAGTTGAGAAATTTCAGGATGATATTTTAATACATGCTAAGAATGAAAAAGAACATAATGAGAAACTTAATACTGTACTGTCTATATTAAAAGAGAGAGGTATGACAGTATCTAAGGATAAGTGTAAATTCTTACAGACTAGTATAGAATATTTAGGACATCTTCTAACTGACAAACGAATCGAACCTAAGGGTGACTTGGTGAAAGCCATAAGAGATGCAACCAGACCACACGATAAAGAAACACTGAAGTCATTCATGGGTCTCAGTGAATATTACTCACGATTTATTTCTGGTTATGCTGACAAGGTGGAATCTTTACGCAAACATTTGAGAAAGGGAGTATAATTTGAATGGACAAAAGAACAGGACATTGCACTTGAGGATGTTAAAAAAGCTATAGTAGAGGCTCCTGCGTTGCAACCATATGATGCCACAAGACGGAATATTGTAACTGTTGATGCCAGTGGTTCAGGAATTGGGGCAGTTTTCAGTCAAAAGAAAGGAGATGATGAATTCACTGTACCATACATTTCTAGGAGACTAAAAGGTGCGGAAAATTTTTATAGCACAATTGAACGTGAAACCTTGGCATGTGTCTGGGCCGTTGAAAAGTTGAAAATGTATTTAAGGGGAAAGGATTTTGAAATAGTAACAGATCACAAACCTTTAATATACATGATGAATGGATGTGGAAGAGGAAATGGTAAGGCTTTATCTAGATTGCTCAGACTATTGGCAAAATTACAAGAATTTAATTTCAGTATCAGATACATACCAGGTGGATTAAACAGCAGAGCAGACTTCTAGTCTAGACAACCTAATGCTGAGGATGAAGATGAATGTATGGAGAATACTGAGTGTGTAGTGGCTCATATTGATGCCATTGAGATGTGCGAGGGTGCTATAACAGAGTCTGAATGGAGAGATTGTTTTAGTAAAGATCAGATCTTACTTAAGGTAAAAGAGTACGTAACTGGTAAATGGCCACCACAAAGAAATCTCGCACAGGAGTTAAAATGTTATCTTCAGGTTGCTGATGAGCTAACTGTTGAAAATGATTTATTAATGAGGCATGACTTGTTTGTTCCACCATTTAGTTTAAGAAGAAAATTAATCACTTTAGCGCATAAGGGACATCCAGGTTCGAGTGCTACCAAGAAACTTTTGAAACAGTATTATTGGTGGCCTGGAATGAATGCTGAAGTTAATATGCATGTTGATGTTTGCAAAGAATGTTTATGTGCAGACAAACATTGGAAACTCAGGAAAAATGAAATGCATTTTGTAGAAATACCTGATGGACCATGGGTAAAAGTAGCAATTGATTTTTCAGGCCCTTTTTCTATTCTTGACGCTAGTTGTAGATTTTTGGTTGTGTTGACAGATTATTATTCAAAATGGGTACATTATGCTTTCTTGCCTAACATTACTACTGACAATATAATCAAATTTCTCATGAAAATATTTTCAGTTGAAGGACAACCAAAAGTTATTGTATCTGATAACGGGACACAACTTGTATCTGAGAAAATGACAAAAAGTTTAAGAAATTTGGTCATAAGACAGGAGAAGACCCCTTTATATAGTCCTTCGTCAAATGGACAGGTTGAGCGTACTAACAGGTTTTTCAAAGAAGGTGTGCAATTAGCTGTGGCATCTCATCTACCCGTTAGAGAATATCTACGAGAGAAAGTTAATAGCTATAACAGAACTGTAAATGAGATTACTAAACAAAGTAAATTTTTTCTAATGCGTGTTAGAGAGTGTTATACTGTACTTACACCTAAATTTGATTATTTGTACAAGGAAAGCACAAAGTGCAATATAATTGATGATAAGCAGGAAAACGTGAAAGAAAAGATAATTAATCAACAACAGAGGACTAAAAAACGCTGTGATGAAAACAATAAGTTTACTGTTAAATAAATTGAAAAGGATGATTGGTTTATCATTAAAATACCTACCAAAGTACTTAAAGGTGAATCCAAATATACAAAACCATATAAAGTTTTTAACTCTTCTAAAAGTTCCGTTTTCCTAGGTAGTAAGGGTGGGTGGAATAAAAGTGACGTAATCAAACTTAAACCAGGCCAAGAAGACATCATAATGTCGAATAAGAAACATGTTTCTGAATATGATGGTCAATATGTCGGAGAACTTTTTGGAAAGAAGTGTGTAGAAGATATAAATGAAACTAACTTACCTGAGAATGAGAAAGACTATACAAATTTAACTCAACAAAATTCTGATTTTACCAATCCTAATTCTATGGCAGGACACGGAGGCGAGGATTAGGCTTAACTTCCTTCGCTTTTATTACAATAATCAAGCTCCAGCAGCCATTTCATAAGGCTAACTGTGAACAAAAAACTCCATTTCCCATAAACCATAGGGAAGAAAACAATAACAAGTCCACCAATCAGGATCCAGCCCGCCGTATATCATCCTGTGAAGCCTCTCTAGCCTCCTCTTTCTTTGCTGCTCCAGCAGCATGTCAGTTAAGTGTTTCCTGTTTCTTTGCCTTATGGTATTTTATTGCCGTGTATATTTACTGAAGTGTTTTAGAGGTGTTTCTGTTGCTAATTAGTCACCGCGGGAGCTTTCGGGCTCACACGCGGTCACCTTTTAGCATTCAAATTGCTTTATTATGTTTTATTGCCCCGTTTATATTTAATCTAGCTGCGGGAGCTACCAACGCTCCTACGCGGCTCTTCGTGCGAGTCGAGTGCCCTAATTAGCAGGTTCCGCACGCGTATAGAGTATGAAGAGCTTATTTTGGTGCCTTGTGTGTTTATTTTAGCCGCAGGAGCTCCCAACGCTCCTACGAGGCTCACTGTGGCTCGCGGTGCGGTCTTCCGACCGACAGGGGGCCCGCGCCTCTCAGGACAGGCGCTCTGCGCGCCTCAACCACCCAGCAGCCGGAGCACGTCAGGCGCGTCAGTTTCAGTTGATTCTGACAGCGCGAGTGCTCCGGCTGTGACATTGACACGGGGGAAGATCTTATCTAGTTGAGCGGTATTGTTTGAATGCTTGCGAGTCGGTTGCCCTAATTAGCAGTCTCTGCTCGCGTGTAGAGTTTGCAGAGCTTATTTCAGGGTCCTGAGTGCGAGCCAGTGCCTGAAGGGAAAACACCCTGTGGGGTAAGACCTGCTCAGTTTCTTTGGGACACTCCAGGCGCTATTAACCCCTCGTGCCACTAAGGGGGCAGTCCCACAGTGTGCGGTTTAGTATTAAGAACTGGTACCTACCTGTAAATTCCCTTGTTAGTGGGCTTTATTTGTTCACTGGTAGTTATGGAGTCCATGGATTACGACGAGTCTAGGGATTATTTGGAGGAGGAAGAGGTTACTTTCCTCCCCATTGACGACCAGTTCTGTGAGGTGATGGACGCTTCCATCCTCAAGGCTGTGTCGCAGGTGGTAGCCCCCCCTGGAGAAGAGACTGGCGGCACTCCATGTGCAGTGCCAGCAACCCCTCAAACTGAGGGAAGATGTGAATGGGCCCCCGGCATCACTACCTCCAGGGCAGGTGTTAGCTCCGCAGGCTACCCCACCCCAGAACATGGACAAGTGCAAGTGCACGGATGACCCGGGGGTCAATCCCGACGCTTTTGCTTGCCTCAAGGCAGCTTTTTTGGATGCCCAACCCATCCCAGATCCCCAAACACCAGGCCCTTCGGGGTCAGCTCCTCTGTCTCCACAGCATTTGGACCAAGGGGAGGGGGATGAGTCCCCCAATACTTCGGACGGGGATGGGGATGGTTGTAGACCATGGCGCCCGGTGATCGCACCTCAGGGGAGGTCGGATCCTACTGCAGGCTCGGACCTCATGGCACAAGGGGATGTTAGACCCAGATGACCTTTTGCATCCCAGATCCGCAGACTGGTGCCCTGCGCCCAATGTGGCAGCCTACATGGCCAGCCGCCTCAGGAAGCCCCTAGACAAGGAGGTTAGAGGTTGTCTAAAGGCTGAATTCCCCCGGCCTTCTTTGGAGGGGAAAGTGGCCGTCACTCTGGAGATTGATCCCAAGATGGCCACTTTCCTAGCCAAATTTGTCCGCAACCCCAAAAAAGGTATTGACCGGTCCTGGCGTTCATGTCAGGATAAACTCCTGAATTTCGCCGGTCCTCTGGCCAAGATCATGGACCTAGCAGAGGATGCCAAGGCCTCAGGTTCCCTGATTTCCCCGGACGTTTGGTCTAATTGGGCCCAAAGAGCCATCATCTTCCTGGGGCACGCCAACTGCGCGATCTCTACTGAGAGGCGCAGATCGTTGCTCATTAAGATTGATCTGAAGTTGGGGGAGCTGTCCACTTCAGAGGCGGGAACGATTGCAAAGGGAAACCTCTTTGGAGATCCTTTTATAAAGGAGCTTGGGAAGTTCGTCAATACGTTCAACTCCCTAGACAAAGCGCAATCCTCTATTAAGCGGATCTTTACCCCCTGAGTTTTTGCCGCAGCCGGTCGAGGTAGGGGGCGCTCGTCTGGCCGTCCGTTCCAGACAGCCTCCAAAGGTGGTGACTCCAGACGTGGTCAGTGGCAGGACCCCGGAAAGTTTGGTAACTTCTACCAGACCAAATCTTATCCCTATCGTCGCGGAGGCAGAGGCGGCCACAGAGGCAACTTTAACAATTCCCAAGGTAAGAGTTCAGGACTCAAATGGGATTTTGATTGGGGGGCGTTTGGCCCGTTTTCAGGCGAATTGGGCAAAGCTATCCTCAGACGCATGGGTGATCGAGACGGTGGGGGGTTTCCATATCGAGTTCTACGGCACTCCTTCTCAGACCCACCCTCCTGCTCCCTTATTTTTTCCTCCCGAGCAAAAGGCTTTGGTGAGTCAGGAGGTGGACAGCCTTTTTAGGAAAGGGACGATAGTGAGGTCGACGATCCATCCCAGGGGGTTTGTAAGCAACCTGTTTGTAGTGGAGAAGAGGGACGGCGGTCAACATCCGGTCATCAATCTGAAAGATTTCAATCCTTGGCTACTCTATCGCCATTTTAAGATGGAGGGTATTCACCTCTTGCGGGATCTTCTCCAGTGTTCCGATTGGATGGCCCGCCTGGACCTGAAAGATGCCTACCTAGCAGTTCCAATCTTCCCTCCGCACAGGCGGTTCCTTCAGTTCGTTTGGGAGTCTCAGGTTTTTGAGTTTTCCAACCTCCCATTCGGTCTTTCGTCAGCCCCTTGGTGCTTCACCAAGCTGATGCGGCCAGTAGTAGAGCATTTATGGGCTCGAGGTATACGTCTCATCATTAACCTCGACCATATACTGCTCATGGATCAATGCCCGGATCGTCTGGCTTCGCACTTGCAAACGACAATAGACCTTTTGGAGTCTTTGGGGTTCGTAATAAACGAGGAGAAATCATTTCTCACCCCGTCACAGACAATCGAATTCCTGGGTTTCTTGGTAAAGTCAGTCGAAGCGTCCGTCAGCCTACCCCTGCGCAAATTGGCAAAGATACGACACGAGAACCATCTCCAACTCACACGTATCGCTGAGTCATCTGACACGGATAGTGGGTCTTCTTTTGTCTTCCATACAGGCGATCTTTTCCGGACCCCTTCAGTACAGGGCCCTCCAGCGTTTGAAGGTCGAACATCTCAGAAAGGGACTCTCGTATTCACAAATAGTTCCGTTGTCTCCCGAAGCAATCGAGGAAATGAGCTGGTGGCTGGCCCACATGGAGGCATGAAACGGCAGGGCAATTTTTGGTTCTCAACCCGACTTGGTGATCGAGTCGAACGCCAGCGGCTCTGGATGGGGCGCGCGATGTGGAGAGTTCTCCACCGGCGGAAAATGGTCCTCCACCGAACGATCTCTGCACATAAATTGTCTGGAATTGATGGCAGGGTCGTTCGCTATCCGTTGCTGGACCAAGGAGAAGGTGAAATGCTCAGTCCTCCTCAAAATGGACAACGTGGCTGCAGTACGCTACGTCAATCACCTGGGAGGGACAGGATCGAAGACATTGTTGGATCTAGCTCGAACCCTGTGGGAATACTGTTTAGCCAACCAGATATCCTTGTCATCGGAGCATCTCCCAGGGAGCTCCAACCAGGTGGCGGATTGGCACTCTCGCCACTGGAGAGACTCCAGCCTTTGGAAACTGGATCCTCAGATCTTCCGGCTGATCCAGGACAGGTGGGGCCCTTTCTCCATAGACCTCTTTGCATCCCGGCTGGATTACCAACTCAACAGGTATTGCAGTTGGAGGCCGGATCCTCATGCGACGGGCATGGATGCCTTCCTCCAGGATTGGAGCAAGGAGCAGTCTATGCCTTTCCCCTGTTTGCAATGATCACGAGGCTCACAGCTCAGGTGCGCAGGCAGGAGTCAGAGGTAGTGGTGATCACGCCGAATTGGAGATCGCAAGCTTGGTTTCCAGCGATGATGGAACTTTCTTGGAATTTTCCAATCCCTCTACCCCTGTTTCCCGATCTCCTCAGGGATCCCTAGGGCAATCCTCATCCGCTGGTCCTAGCGGGATCTCTCCAATTCATGGCCTGGAGGGTTACAGGCGTCGTTGGAAAGTCCCAGGCCTTTCAGCAGAGGCTTCCTCCTTACTCGCGAAGGCCTTGGCAGACAATACCAATAAGCGATATGGCTACGCATGGTCAAGGTGGTTGGGTTGGTGTCTCCAACTCCAGATTGATCCCTTGGGGGCGGACATTATCCAGGTGGTGAATTTTCTGGTGGACCTGTCTTCCCAGGGTTTTGCGTACCTGTCTATTAAAACCTACAGATCAGCAATCTCGGCAGGCCACCTCCGGGTGGATGGTCACCAAGTGGGGGAGCACCCGTTAGTCAAGAAACTGATGCGGGGTATCAGGCTCTCAGTTCCCCCTGAACCCAGATACACATCTCTTTGGGACGTTAATAAAGTTCTTCTCCTGTTCCAAGCTTGGCCCTCTAATAAGTATCTTTCCAGGAAACAGCTGTTGGCGAAATTGGCAATGTTGCTTTGTTTGTTATCTTGTCGACGTGTTTCGGATGTCAGATCCCTGGACATAACAGGTAGAGTCTTCACCCCGGAGGGGGTAACTTTTGATAATTCACGTAGAACAAAAAGTGGTTCTAGAATTGGTTTTCTACCCATCTTTGAGGCAGTGTCCTAAACTGTGTGTGGTTCGCACTATTAAGGCTTACGAGTGTGTGACTGACGAACTTCGTCCACATGGTGAGAATCAATTGTTAATTGCCCTCACAAAACCCCACAAAGCGGTTTCGTCCCCTACAATTGCCAGATGGGTCAGGTGGGTCATGCAAGAAGCTGGAATTGACACCTCCAGATTTGGGGCGCACTCAGTAAGAGGGGCTATGGCTTCTAAAGCTTTCTGTCTTGGTGCTCGCCTAGAGGATATTCTCAAGGCAGCTGACTGGTCAAATGATTCCACCTTTAAGACCTTCTATTTTAAACCACTTCCCTCTCTGGCAAGCGTGGTGGTGGATAAGCTTTGAACTAGCCTAGCCTGCCATAGAATGAGAAATTTCCTAGCTAGCGTAAAGGAAAGTTCCAATTCCATTAAGGACACGGAGGCGAGGATTAGCCCCCCTAGGAAATGTTTCTCGAAATATTTCTTCCCTCCCATTACAAAGATGTGACATTGGGGAGGTTGTTGGATAACAGTGATTGGTACTCAGATCAGTTTGTTTATACTAAAATGTTGTCTCATAGGATTATACTACTGTAAAATCCAGTATTTGTATAGCGCACGAATCACCCCCGAAGGGGTATCTCGGCGCTGGGGGCCATTGGGAAGATTAAGCAAGCTATTGCCCAGAGTCGCATGGTGCTGGGCAGACCCCTGCCGCCGGAGCCAGGGATCGAACCGTGATCCCCAGCATCCAGTGTCAGTCGCCCAGGCCGCGGCGCCACACCTCTCCCCTGTACTGTTTGAAATGTTCTGATATCGGTTTGATTTGTACTCCGTGACACATTGTCCGGTTCAGTGGCAATAACATCTTAATTTTATCCCCAGGGGCGGAGTCCAAGCAACAGGAGTGATCATGTTGGAGGATAGCAGCAGCCGCAGGAAGAAAGAGGAGGCTAGAGAGGCTTCACAGGACGATATACGGCGGGCTGGATCCTGATTGGTGGACTTGTTATTGTTTTCTTCCCTATGGTTTATGGGAAATGGAGTTTTTTGTTCACAGTTAGCCTTATGAAAGGGCTGCTGGAGCTTGATTATTGTAATAAAAGCGAAGGAAGTTAAGCCTAATCCTCGCCTCCGTGTACTTAATAGCATTGAAACTTTGCTTTACGATAGCTAGGAAATTTCTCATTGTTTATCTGATGAAGATGATTTGTTTATGTCTAATAATGATAAATTATCCGAGACTTGTGAAATTGATGGTGAACTTTTCGAAGTTTTTAGAACGTCTCGTAGAATTGCAGGAATGCCAAAACGTTTTAAAGACTTTTTAATGTTTTAATCTTGTTTTTGTTTTCTAAAGGAGGGAGATGTTGTACAGGTATTATATTGCATTTTCTATGCTTGTTTGAAGTAACTCATCGCTTATTATATGTTTTGCATATTCCTATCTTCATTAGTTGTACCCCACATTGTGCTGTATTATTTGGATTGTTGTTTCCTTATTTATATGACGTTTTGGAATGTTAACGATTTTATTGCCTGTCTACTTCGTCCTTGCTGCGGCGCGTCCTGCATTCCCCTATGTGTGGGCCTTAAGATGTTACTTGAAAATAAACATCTTTTCTCCACCTCGTGACTCCTGTCTTAACACATTGCAATCTGAAACCTTGGCAGCTATGTTGTGATCAACTAAAATAGTAATGACTGAAACACAATCACAGGAAGTCACTACAGCAAGTATCAGGGGTGAAACAAAGGTTGAGCAGGTAAAAATAATTTGTTACTTCAAAAACGCCTTCCAAGTCAGTCAAAATAGGCACTGCTGCAACCCCTAAAGAAGTCATTCACTGTGTGTGATAAAAATAACTTACTTTCTTTAAAGATGGACCAGCAAGCACCAGTTACCAGGACATATCCCGATGTCTCAGCTTCGCCGGAAACCACCAAATCTGACCCACATAAAAGAGCACACTGCGTCAGCAAACGATGATTTCTCACACAACTGTAGACTGAAGAAGGACGACGCTGCGAAGCCGACATTGCACCCGCCTGAAACTACTCAGGAAGCGCGTCCGCTCAGAAACTGAGAGGCAGGGCCGGAAAGAACCGCTCCCTCTTTCGGCAGGAACAAGTCGCTGCTCAACCTGAACCAGGGAGGCAGCTCTGACGTCAGGAACTCCCTCCCTCACTAAGCGGCAGAAAGGATATCCAGTCATGCGCGGGAACGTTGCGCCACCGGAATAACGGCCCTCAAGCAGACCTACACCCTGGGCATCCACACTCGACTTGAAGGTGATACAGGTTGCTCTGCTGAAAGTCTCCTTGGGTGCGTGACTCTGATTCCTCGCTCGTCGCCAGATAATGTAGTACAGTACATACGACGCTCTTGAAGTGTAAATGCTCGTTGAAGTTTATTGGCAAGAGAACACCTGTAAGCACGTTAACCCCTTCACTGCTAGGCCTTTTCCCCCCCTGTGCTAAGCCTTTTTTTGGCTATTTGGGGTAGTTTGCGCTTAGGCCCCTGTAACTTTTTGACCACATAAGGTATCCACGCCAAATTTGCGTCCTTTTCTTCCAACATCATGGGGATTCTAAAGGTATCCAGGGTTTGTGGATTCCCCTGGAGGGGACCCAGAAATTAGCCAAAATACAGCTAAATTTTGTTTTTTGGGGGAAAAATGCGAAAAAAGGGCTACAGATGAAAGCGTCTGGTTTTTTCCCTGAAAAGGGTATCAAAAAAGGGGTTGTGGGGCTGAGATCACCATCTTCCAAGCTTTCAGGGACAAGCAGACTTTTGTCCGAAAACCAAAATTGTTTACACAGTTTTGGCATTTTTCTGGGATATAGCCTATTTTTGCTATTTTTTGTGCATTCAACCCCCTTCCAGGTAATGGTAGAAATGGGTACGAAAGCAATAATGGATCCTAGAAAGCTATACATTTTTAAAACGTAGACAAAATTCTGAATTCAGCAAGGGGTCATTTGTGTAGATCCTTTAAGTTTTCTTTATAGAAACTAACAGTTAAATAAAGGAAAAATTGAAAATTAGTTAAAAAAAAACAGCCATTTGTGTCAACGTTTTCACCTGTAACTTCTTCTAATTATGACAGCTATTTGAAATCAATATACCGTTATATCCGCTGGACCTTTCTGGTTGTGGGGATATATAGGACTTGCAGGTTCACCAAGAACCCGACGAACCCAGAGCCAATAACTGAGCAGCATCTTACAATGGTTTTTTATTATGTACCGGGTATATAGCAATTATTTTGAGAAAAGGTATACATGGAAAAATCGGTATGAAAGACACCTATGTATTTCCGAAATGGGAACAAAATAAAGAGTTTAGAAACAGTAGATATTTGCACATTTCCGAAATTGGGAGTACCCCTACTAGCATGTGAATTATAGGTCATTTTTCAAAATGACTTATTTTTTACACATTGTCTTTCATTTGGAAGGCAGAAATGCATCGAAAGTCGATAGGTAATAACAGTTGCTCTACAATTCTGTGTTACCCTAAGTCTCCCGATAAAAATGGTACCTCACCCTTTTTTTGCAAAGTGCCTAGCTGTAGTTTTTGAACCCTAGCTCTGCCGGCACCTAGGGAAACCTAGCAAACCTATACATTTTTGAAAACTAGACACCCAGGGGAATCCAGGATGGGGTGACTTGACTGGCTCTCACCAGGTTCTGTTACCCAGAATCCCTTGCAAACCTAAACAATTGTCAAAAAAAACACATTTTCCTCACTTTTCTGTGGTGGAAAGTTCTGGAATCTGCGTGGACCCACAAAATTCCACCCACCCCGCGTTCCTTAAAGTCCTCCGAAAAAAATGGTACCTCACTTGTGTGGGTAGGCCTAGTGCCCGCGACAGGAAACAGCGCAAAACCCAACGTGGACACACCACATTTTCACAGTGAAAAATGACCCTTTTTTTGCAAAGTGCCTAGCTGTAGTTTTTGAACCCTAACTCTGCCGGTACCTAGGGAAACCTAGCAGACCTATACATTTTTGAAAACTAGACACCCTGGGGAATCCAGGATGGGGAGACTTGACTGACTCTCACCAGGTTCTGTTACCCAGAAACCCTTGCAAACCTAAACAATTGTCAAAAAAAACACATTTTCCTCACTTTTCTGTGGTGGAAAGTTCTGGAATCTGCGTGGATCCACAAAATGCCACACACCCCGCGTTCCCCAAAGTCTTCCAAAACAAATGGTACCTCACTTGTGTGGGTAGGCCTAGTGCCCGCGACAGGAAACAGCGCAAAACGCAACTTGGACACACCACATTTTCACAGTGAAAAATGACCCTTTTTTTGCAAAGTGCCTAGCTGTAGTTTTTTAACCCTAGCTCTGCCGGCACCTAGGGAACCCTAGCAAACCTATACATTTTTGAAAACTAGACACCCAGGGGAATCCAGGATTGGGTGACTTGACTGGCTCTCACCAGGTTCTGTTACCCAGAATCCCTTGCAAACCTAAAAAATTGTCAAAAAAAACACATTTTCCTCACTTTTCTGTGGTGGAAAGTTCTGGAATCTGCGTGGATCCACAAAATTCTACCCGCCCCGCGTTTCCCAAAGTCTTCCCAAAAAAATGGTACCTCACTTGTGTGGGTAGGCCTAGTGCCCGCGACAGGAAACAGCGCAAAACGCAACGTGGACACACCACATTTTCACAGTGAAAAATGACCCTTTTTTTGCAAAGTGCCTTGCTGTAGTTTTTGAACCCTAGCTGTGCCGGCACCTAGGGAAACCTACCAATCCCATGCATTTCTGAAAAGTAGACACCCGGGGGATTCCAGGGAGGTATGGCTTGCGTGGATCCCCCAACGTTTTCTTACCCAGAATCCCCTGCAAACCTGACATTTTTCTGAAAAAATCACTTTTTTCACACATTTTTGTGTGGGAAAGTTGTGGCATCACAAGGCTGACCCAAATTTCCTACCACCCAGCGTTCCCCCAGGTCTCCCGATAAAAATGGTGCCTCACTCCTGTGGGAGGCCCCAGTACCCGCGACAGGCAAGGGCCCAACACGTATTGAGGCGACATCAAAATTGCCTATCACAAAATGACCTGGTTTTGCAAGGGGGGTCCCATGAGTTTTTGGCCCGGGGCTCGGCGGCCACCTAGGGAAACCTACCAAACCCATACATTTCTGAAAACTAGATACCCGGGGGATTCCAAGGAGGTATAGCTTGCGTGGATCCCCTAACGTTTTCTTACCCAGAATCCCCTGCAAATCTGAAATTTTGCTGAAAAAGTCACTTTTTTCACACATTTTTGTGTGGGAAAGTTGTGGCATCACTGGGCTGACACAAATTTCCTGCCACCCAGCGTTCCCCCAGGTCTCCCGATAAAAATGGTGCCTCACTCATGTGGGAGGCCCAAGTACCCGCGACAGGCAAGGGCCCAAAACGTATTGAGGCGACATCAAAATTGCCTATCACAAAATGTTTTGGGCCCTTGCCTTACGCGGGTACTTGGGCCTCCCACCCGAGTGAGGCACCATTTTTATCGGGAGACCTGGGGGAACGCTGGGTGATAGGAAATTTGTGTCAGCCCGGTGATGCCACAACTTTCCAACACAAAAATGTGTGAAAAAAGTGATTTCTTCAGCAAAATTTCAGGTTTGCAGGGGATTCATGGTAAGAAAGCGTCAGAGGATCCACGCAAGCCATACCTCCCTGGAATCCCCGGGTGTCTAGTTTTAGAAATGTGTGGGTTTGGTAGGGTTCCCTAGGTGGCCGCGAGCCCGAGCCAAAAGTCATGGGACCCCTTGCAAAACCAGGTCGTTTTGTGATAGGCAATTTGATGTCACCTCAATACGTTTTGGGCCCTTGCCATGTCGCAGTACTGGGCCTCCCACCCGAGTGAGGCACCATTTGTTTTGGGAGACCTGGAGAGCACTGGGTGGTAGGAAATTTGTGTCAGCCCGGTGATGCCACAACTTTCCCACACAAAATGTATGAAAAAGTGATTTCTTCAGCAAAATTTCAGGTTTGCAGGAGATTCTGGATGAAAACGTCAGAGATCCACGCAAGCCATACCTCCCTGGAATCCCCGCGTGTCTACTTTTCAGAAATGTATGGGTTTGGTAGGTTTCCCTAGGTGGCTGCCGAGCCCCGGGCCAAAAAGTCATGGGACCCCCTTGCAAAACCAGGTCGTTTTGTGATAGGCAATTTTGATGTCGCCTCAATACGTTTTGGGCCCTTGCCTGTCGCGGGTCCATGACCCACCCACGCGAGTGAGGTACCATTTCTATTGGGATACTTGGAAAAAGGCGGAGGGGTAGGAAATTTGTTGTTTCTGTCTGCAGCGTGAAAATGTTGGCACAATCATGCAAGAAAAATGTGACAGACACAATTTGAGGTTGGCAGGACATTCTGGGTAAGATAACTTGTTGGGATCCACAAGAGAGACCACAGCATGTACTCCCATGGGTGTTTAGTTTACAACAATATCTACAGTTGGTAGGTTATTCTTAGATAGAATGTACACCTTGGCAGAGAGACAAAAAAGACAAAGAATACTGCACAGCCATCTATTCCTCAAGCACACACACATACTGGTTGGATTTGGCACGAGGGCGAGTGATGGTTCAGTTTGTAAAATGTTATTAACAAGAGATTTCACAAAAATGAAATGCACTGTCAATAATTGAAAGGACAAAAAACTGAACCAGTGACTCTCAGCTCGTGAGCTGTAAAGCCACGTCAAGGCCCCAACCGCTTTACAGGCCATTCACACACCTTTCATACGTGATACAAGACCATTCACACCACCAGGCACAAAACCAACACATTACAACAGTCATAAAAAGGGACAAGGTACACCCGGCTTGAGAAAGACAGAAAAGACAAATATTTCTGCACAACCACCTATTCCTCAAGCACACAGACATACTGGTTGGATTTGGCAGGAGGGTGAGTGATGGTTCAGTATATACAGTTGTATTAACCAGAGATTTCACAAAAATGAAATGCACTGTTAATAATTGAAAGGACGAGAAACTGAACCATTGACTCACTGCTCGTGAGCTGTAAAGCCACGACAAGGCACCAACCTCTTTACAGGCCATTCATACACCTTTCATACGTGTGACAAATACAAAACCATTCACACCGCCAGCCGCGGGCCCAGCACATTACAACTCTCACACCAGCAGACAGCGCCATTCAAGGGCCCATCACTTTCACATGCCCACGTTCCTGACACAGCAACCACACCAGCTCACAGATTGCGTGGAGTGGCGTTTGGCTAGCATTGTCTGTAGTGACCAGCAGCAAGTCACTACTCACACACCGCCAGCCAAGCGCCACTCCACCCACACCGCCAGCCAAGCGCAAGTCCACCCACATCGCCAGCCAAGCACCAGTCCACCCACACCGCCAGCCAAGCGCCAGTCCACGCACACCACCAGCCAAGCGCCAGTCCACGCACACCGCCAGCCAAGTGCCAGTCCATGCACACCACCAGCCAAGCGCCAGTCCAAACACACTGCCAGCCAAGCGCCAGTCCACGCACACCACCAGCCAAGTGCCAGCCTACGCACACCGCCATCACATTTAGGATTTTTTTATACAAGAAAGAACACACAAACAAATTGCAAATAGAAACAAATCTACTAACACAAAATCTGAAACTAAATACATTGCACAAATGCCAACCTTGAAACTGAACAAAAAATATAAAACAATAGAGACCAGGCAGTTCACTTTAGCACTCATGGATGCTCCCAAAAATTATTTTGCGTGTGGTACATTCTAAAACAAGCAGGCACACACAGCCCAGGGTTAGAAGGACACTCGGGCAGTACATACGAGTCTCCTTCCGCGTACCTCTTCATCAACAGACTCTACATCTCCTACTAGGAAAGTCTTTTGAGGGTGTGGGAGGAATGTGATCAGGAAAGTGACGATCTTTCAATCTAGCCACATCCTCCACCACTCCAACTCTAGGAACACTTGCCTGTTCCACTAAAACAAGGCTGCCTATTACAGACTCCTGAAACTTAGCAAAAGTCATCTTTGACTCAGGACAAGAATCCTTGAATACAACAAAACCATTAAAGGTTGCCAAGTGGAAAAGATGGATAGCCAACTTATTATACCAAATGTAAGCCTTACGAAGATCAGCATAAGGTTCCAACCTCTGATCTACTCTGTCAACACCACCCATGTGCCTATTATAGTCTAAAATGCACACAGGTTTGAGCACTTCAGCAACCTGACCCCAAACAGTCACAGGTGAAGTGCTTTCATCATGGATGGTAGTCAGCATGTAGACATCTCTCCAGTCTGAAAACTTCACAGCTAGAAGTTCCTCGCAACGCAACGCACTGCACTGTCCCCGCACAAGCTTTTGACAAACTAGTTCTTTAGGGAAACCTTTACGGTTAGAGCGGATTGTGCCACAAGCAACAGTGTCCACTTTGGCCAATTCCCTGAACAACCGCACACCAGTGTAGAAGTTATCTACATATAAATGGTGACCTTTGTTAAAAAGTCCTCTACCAAGTTCCCACACAATTTTCTCAGTCACTCCAAAAGTGGACGGACAACCAGGGGGGTTAATCCTGGATTCCTTACCGGTGTACACCCTGAAATTAGAGACATATCCAGTCCTACTGTCACACAGCATATACAGCTTAATTCCATAGCGTGCCCTCTTACTAGGAATGTATTTCCTAAAAACCAAGCGGCCCTTGAACAGGACCAAAGACTCATCAATAGCTATTTCTTTGCCTGGAGCATAGATCTCAGAAAATCGATCAACAAAGTGATCAATGACAGGCCGAATCTTAAAAAGACGGTCACACTCAGGGTGATCTCGTGGCAACGCTAAGCCATTATCGACAAAATGCAGCATCCGAAGCAGAAGCAAATACCTATCATGACTCATGACTGCCGGAAATATAGCCGTTGCCATCAAGGGACTAGTAGACCAATATGAAGACATTGATGGCTTCCTTAGCAAGCCCATCAAAAAAGTTAAACCCAAGAACTTCTTCATCTCTTCCAGAATTGTGGGAGTCCACCGGGTAGCTCTAGAGTGGGGCTTAAGGCTGGCACTGTTGTCCCTCAAAAACTGTTCGGCATACAAATTAGTCTGCTCAACAATCTCTGCCAAAAACACATCGTCCATAAACAACTGAAAAAAAATTATCGGACAAAAAATTTCTGTGTTCACTCTACACCCTGGAACACCACTAAAGTCTGGCAATGCCGGCTGCACCAGGCCTGGGGCAACCCAGATGTAATCACTTCCAACTGGAAGCCTTGCAGCCCCAGGCTGCAACCCAGATGCCTCTTGCCGCACTATACCAACGGGAAGCCTTGCAGCCCCAGGCTGCAGCCCAGATGCCTCTTGGCACACTATCGGCACATCAATGTCCTCCTCTAACACAGGCACTTCATCCGCACTAAGAGTAGCTTCATCCGCACTGAGAGTAGCTTCATCATCCGATGATTCCATGTGGAGAGAAAACTCACTGCCTGAATCTTCCCCTCCCTCCTCTGCCTCAGATGCAGAGTCAGTCTCTGAACCATGGTCAGAGGAAGACTCAAAGAGCATACCAACAACCTGCTGAGCAGTAATCCTGTGGCTAGCCATTATCCTTACTAAGAAAGGAGACTGCACAAACAACTCAACAACAACCAACACTGCAAAATAAGTAAGTAAAAAAAATGTGTGCCTTTATCACAAAGATCTATATACTCAAACTATACAATTCACTTGCAAGAGACAGCTACACTCACCAGCACCTACTCTGCAGACAGACAGCAAAAACCAACGATATCCCACTAGAAAGAAAAAACAAAACCAATTACTCACAAGACAACAAAATACACATCGAGCACAAATGCAAAAAGTTTTTGACACTCAAAAAACAGAAGCTAAACATACTGCTATTATTACACCATTTGCAAAAAAACACATTCATGCAGAGAAATGAAAGTCATTTACATTGTACAAAAAAAAGTCTCTTACCAAACACAAGCAACTACACAAACAGCAGAACCAAAAGTAACGAAACCGCAACCTGCAACAGTCTAAAGAGCAAAAGCTTTCACCTAGAACAAAAAGGGAGAAATAAAGCTTTACAATTGCAAATCACAAGAAATAAAACAATTAACATTATAACACCCTATGTCATACCCAAATGGTCAATCTGCCAGATGGGCCTTCAAATAGGGCTGTGACAAATGGGGGGTGAACTTGCATAAGGGATCGGGTGAGCTTGTCTGAGGGTGGGGCAGAAAACAGCAGACAGAAATGTGCCCCCCTTGCAAAAGAAATAAATCCCTGGTGCCTAGTAGGGTTTTCTGCCTCCCCCCTCCAGAACAGGGCAAAAAGGCTAAAAAAAGGGGCAGATCTGTCCCCAGGAGGAGCAGAAAAAACATTAACCAGATTTTACCCCCTTGGAAGCAACCATGTCGCTTCCATTACACACAAAACAAAATCCCTGGTGCCTAGTGGGTTTTCTGCCCCCCCCCTCTGGGGGCAGAAAGGCCAAAATAACAGGCCGATCTGCCCCCACGGGGGGCAGAATACACATATAAAAAAAAATCTGCCCCCTGGAAGAGACCCTTGCCCAAGGGGTTGCTTCCAATTTAATTTCAAATAAGTCCCTGGTGTCTACTGGGGTTTTCTGCCCCCCCTGAGGGCAGAAAGGCCAACAAAAGGGCCGATCTGACCCCAAGGGGAGGGGGGGGGGCAGAATGCACATTAAAAAAAAGTGCCCCCCCTGGAAGCGACCCTTGCCCAAGGGGTTGCTTCCATTTAAATTTTAAATAACTCCATGGTGTCTAGTGGGATATTTAGGCCAAATACACGGGCCGATCTGCCCCCAGGGGGGGCAGAATACACATTTAAAAAAAATGAGACCCCTGGAAGCGACCCTTTCCCAAGGGGTTGCTTACATTTTTTTAAAAAAAGATCCCTAGCTCTAGTGGGCTTTTCTGCCCCCCTGGGGCCAGAAACGCCAAAAAACCCAGGCAGTCTGTCCCCAGGGGGGGCAGAAAAGTCTTTAAAAAAATGGGCCCCCCAAAGGAAGCGACCCTTGCCCAAGGGGTCACTTCCTTTAAATAATTAAAGGACTCCCTGGTGTCTAGTGGGGTATTCAGAAAGGACAAATACACGGCCCGATCTGCCCCCGGGGGGGCAGAATACACATTTAAAAAGAATTAGGCCCCCAGAAGCGACCCTTCCCCAAGGGGTTGCTTTCTTTCTTGAAATAAAAAGATCCCTGGCTTTAGTGGGCTTTTCTGCCCCCCATGGGGCCAGAAACGCCCAAAAACCAAGGCGATCTGGCCCCAGGGGGGGCAGAAAAGTCTAAACATAATTTGTCCCCTTCAGGAAGCGACCCTTGCCCAATGGGTCACTTCCTTTAACTAAAAGAGAAATCCCTGGTGCCTGGTGGGGCATTCCTGCTGCACGATCGCGACGCTATGCGCGATGGTGCAGCAGGAATGCCCTGTATTGAGACATCAGGGGAGAGGAAATACTGTTTCCTCTCCCCCGATGCCTCAATGTGCCGCAATGTGCCCCCCCCCCAGCCCACCGGAGCAGCAAAAACGTACCCTCCTCCTGGACGCGCTGGAAACAAATGGTTTCCAGCGCGTCCAGCGCTTCCTGATGACGTCGGCGCGTGCTGTGCGCGCTGACGTCATGGGAATGCGTGTGGGGGGGTCGGGGGTGGCAGCGGAAACTCTTCCGCTGCCATCCCCCTCTGTGGGGGCAAGATCGGCAACCCATGGGGGGAGCGCCAGCGCTTCCCCCATTGGCTGTGCTCATGACGGAGCGGTTCCGTCATGAGCACAGCCCAACCGATGCTCATGACGGAACCGCTCCGTCATGAGCATCGAAGGGGTTAAGCACCATTAACTTTCCCCAGTCCAACCGCCGTGGAATCCCGTGATGTAGCCACCAGGATAGTGTGACATGACAGAATACCAATACAGCAGAAAGGGAAGGGAAGGGAAGGGAAGGGGCGAGGGAAAGGGAAGGGAAGGGAAGCTGATGCCTCAGTTCTGTCTGACATAATATTGTTAATGAGAAAAAATGCTTAGAGAATGGAAAGACAGTGGGGATGTACAAGTTAACACTATTGCTGCCTAATTATTTCCAGTACTACTTATCTGATTAAAATGGGAATGATGGTCTGAGCATATCCATTTCCCCGCCAAGAGAATACACCTGGCCAGTTCTATTAATTTACCAAAGTGATAAGGACGTTTTTCCACTATGCAAAAATAAACCAATATTATTTCAGTAAAAGTTAATATCCTTAAGGCTATATATATTAGGGACTTCGCTGTGGAATAAAGCTTGAATGTTGCGCTTGCTTGAAAGATGAGACTCTTTGGATTAAAGACTTAAAGCTAGTGAGAAAGGGCATTGGTGCTAAATTACCATGTTTGAAGGGGAAATACTGCTGCTCCAGGACAAGTGATGGAAGCTGTCACTAGTTACATCTACCACAGCCAAGGTGGGAGCACCACAACACCCACACACAACCACATGCACACACAAACTGTTTAAAATGATAGATATTTGCATTCTGATAAAGTATTTGCACAAGAAACTCTTCATATAGTAACAAATGGTATGGTGGATTGTCAGCGATGTCGTGGTTATGCATATCAACTGTGGTTGCAGCAGGTGATAGATACCCTACTTCCCCCCCTTCAAATGGCTCCCGTGCCCATGATGGGATCCGCTTTGGTCCACCATACCCTGAAATCATAACAGACTTAAAACACATAAAGGTATGGTAGCTTCTACAACGCTATTTTTATCAGTGTTATGGTACAAATCATTGATACCCGAACTATCAAGATGCTGGCGGGGTTAGGGTAGGTCCAAGAGGAGAAGAAAGACCAATTTAATTGGAAGAGGAAGCCTCACTCTCATAATGTGACATGCTTCATCATAGGTCACACTGATAGGACAATACCACCAGGGTGGATTCGACCTCCTAGTAAACCTGATGGAGGGAGTTCTTAAATAAGATTGTTTTATGGAAAAAACAGGGAGATCCATATAAGGTTAAAAGTACCTAGAGGTAACCAGGTTTTCACCTTTATTAGTGGTGACCTCTGGACCATCTAAAACTAACTACGTGATCGGATGAGAGTACAATGGCTCAGCTCATCGTCTTATCGCCAACATATTTCTGCTCTATTCTAAGTCACCTAAATCAGTCGGTGGCATTTATCAGGACTAAGAATCCCTAAAGACCTAGACTAACAAATGGTCAATATCAAAAAGTTAAAACCATGCACTAGAAGGACCAGTGCGAATCCTACCTGGTCTTAGTGCTAGTAAACCTAGAACAATACACACACAAAAAATTGGGATTTTTTTTATCAGCCAGGTAACGTCAAATAGAGGCACATATTACATACAGAGGTCAAGGATCTCATATGTAGGTCACACATGAAAAGACACTGAAAAACACAGAACACAAATTAAAACACCTGTAAAAGTGACAAACAAACATGCACAACAACTTGGTTGGTCCCAAATCTTACCACAGTAAGGGGATACTGTCCATCCAGTCTAGGGAGGGATGATGTCCTCTGTAGTCACACACTAATTTATTATGAAATAATCATCAGTACTTATCAACTATACTCTCTTGTCTATATATCTCAGCTTTGCATTTCATAGGTCACATATAAAGAGGAAAAAAGGTTAAGCCACAATCTGCCGAACTCTAGCAGGGTACGACCCTACCTACAATACACCTCATAATGCCTAAAGTAGATATCCTCCATGGGGAGGTAACAAAAGGTTAAAGTCCCTATGTGGTAAAAGAAGGGCAGTAATGCCCAGTAAGAGTAGCCCCTAGTTCTGGAGTACATTCCCAAGTAGTCACATCATCAAGAGTACCATGTGCAGGAGCACCTATCATCCGTCCTCACCCAGCCTCCTGTACAATTGCAATGATGGCTACAGCTACTATTTAAGGTGGAGGGAGAGGTTTATTAATTTGCCTCACCTGGCTGCCCCAGTGCAGTATGGGGATCGCCATATTTGGCATAGCAATATCGACCACCTCCCCCATGGTGGGGGAGGTGGTCGATATTGCTATGCCAAATATGGCGAAAAGAAATGTTGCTTTTACGTGATTCAATTAATACGTTTTCAGCCTTTAGAAACTGGGGTCGGATAGAGGTGGTGTTGCAGGGAAGATATACCGCCATGGCGGTATAAGCCATCGCTTTTGGTGCAGATCTAATCACCAAAATTGGTAAAGGTAGTTCTGCTGGGCCATAGTTGTAAGCCAAATGGCACTGTTACGGCCATGTTAAAATCAAGAACTGGACCAGAAACCCTCCTGGAGCTGTTCCCATTGCAGTTGTGCAGATAGTCGTATCCGCACGAGTGTGGGGCCACTGCGGCCAATGGGAGGTGTAATCCCATGGCTGTCCGACAGCGGCTCCGAATAGGGATCAGTGTCAACGTTTGCTGCCTAGGTGTCTGTGCACCAGAGGGGCTCTGTACATACTACAGAGAGCCAAGGTATTTTACACAATTAGTTGCAAAACTTGAAAGCTATTGCGGGTAGTGGCCGAGACAGACATACCTCTCTTAAATGTCAGACTTTCCATAACTTATAATATTTAAAAAACAGGCCCTGGAACGTGGGTTTCCTCTTCACAAATCATATCATTTAAACATTATTGGGCCTTTTCGGTCCTGTCCCGCCATGGCTGAACTAGCAGACCCAGACAGAAAGGATGATGGTTAGAATGGTGAACAAGGCGCTGGTTTTGCAACATCATTCACTTAAGTGATTGTAAGGGTTTTTGACTGTTCATAAGTGACTTGTAAAATTGAAAGGAATTTATTGAGCACAACAACAGTCAAATATATGAGGAGGGGAATCACCAGTAACTGCTGGTATCAGAACACTCACTGCAGCTCCCTTCCAACTAAAACACACAAGAAAACAATTCCAGAATACAATACATCCATTGTCTTATAGATATGATAAACACAGAAATCAAAACGTACCGATGAGCAACATTAACAGCAAATAAACCGCAAAAATAAGAACTAAATAATGGTGTAAGTCACATGTAGTATTCTTCCATCCACATGGGTGGACAACTGTCATTTAGGATTGTCATTACACATTGTGGTCTTACTTTCATTCCCATTAGGGTTTGAGCACTCTTTCCACGGACTTTCCATGGTTAGTATCGATCATCACCCAAACACTCCAGCATCCTGCGCCACCTTTCTCTTCTTCCAGACATTACAGTTGGACAACTCTTCTGTGTACCTTCCTTCCTTCACAACCTTAAACAGACCTGAAAAATGTGAAACGTCCTTGAGAGGTTTCTTTCCGAATTTAGCTTCAACTCTTGTTCTTCTCTCATTGTCCACTCATGCTTCACTTGATTTACATTACCTCCAATCAACCAAAATTGTTTCACATCAGTACCTCCTTTCCTACCTCTTATATTCTCAAATGATGGCCTTCCCAATTAAGGTAAGGTGTAGTGTGGTATAGAAACAATATGTCTTCCATGCTCTTCCTTCAATCTCTGCCTTTACACAATGCAAGCTGTAGACCTTCTTTTCACCTTTCTACAGTGCAATTACTCTGATGGAATATATACTGAAGGGTGTTCATGTTTTATGCCACAATGTTTGAAATAATTCTCCATCTCAGTGGAAATCAATGGGACCCCGTTTTCCTTAACCAACTCTCTGGGAAGTTCTTCTCTCATGACTAGCTCACATAGAAATATGACATGCAACACAAAATGTACCTCCGGCCTTTGCAAAAAATTGATTCACCACCAACAATGCATATATAGTCAAGGAGCACAGCACACCATATGGACACAAAATATCCAGCTTCTTTAATGTGCTTCCAGCAATTTCCTCCCATTCTTATGGGCATTCATCTGCCTTCTAGGATTTATCACACTGGGCACATGCTACACAGTAACACACCTTCTCGTTGAAACTCTTATCCATTCCTGGCCATCAAAAATCCAATCCCCCTTTTTATGTAACTTTAGCTTATACCTAGATGTCCCTCATGGGCCAAAGATAGCATTCTCAGTGGTAAACCTTTGGGAACCACTAGTGACTCACCACAGTAAGAAACAACATCAATCTAGGGCAACTCATTCTCAAACCATTATAAATAAAGAGATTCCTAGATAGCTCCTTTTTGCCTTGACATACCATATTAATTGCCTCATCATACTTCATCATCTGAATCCATTTGTCCCTTGAAATACTTCAATCTGATGCATACAACACTAATGCAATAACCTCTGCCTCATCAACAATTATCTCTCCTGCTTTATCTTCAGGTACAGACATATGATAGAGATAATCAATCAACATGTTAGGAATTCCTGGAACATATTATTCCTTTAAATTGAATTCTATGTCAGGACACGGAGGCGAGGATTAGGCAAATTCTTTCTTCCATTATATTAACAGCAGCCATTTTAAACGTTAACAGACTTTATCAAAAAACTTATTTTCCCATAAATCATAGGGAACATGCAGTAACAGTCCTTAGTAACAGTCCACCAATCAAGGATCAGCCTCGCATATAACCCGTATTGTCCCTCTCGGAATCCCTCTTTCTTCGCTGCTGCAGCCTCTAGTTAAGTGTGGAGTTCGCTCCCCCCTCCTTTTTTTCTCTCGTTTTACTGTACTTGTTGTTACTTAATAATGTTTTGAATGTCGCCGCTGTGCTTACCAGGTTTTTCCAAGCCTTGTCAGCTTTGACTTGCCCATTACCTGCCGCGGGAACGCTTTGTCGTCCCTTCGCGGCCGTTACTGTGCTGTGGTGACGGGACTGGGAGGTAGAGGAGTTGCTGAGGAAAAGAGCAATTTGCCGGTCCTCCCCTCACCCGGCAGGATTTTTGAGCAACCTGCTCCTGGTTCAGAAGCAGGACGGGGGCTTTCGCCCAGTCATAAACCTTCGGGAATTCAACGAGTGGCTGGTTTACTGCCACTTCAAGATGGAGGGTATCCATCTATTGCGGGACCTCCTTCGCCCCAACGATTGGATGGTCAGGTTGGATCTCAAGGATGCGTACCTGACGATCTGATTTTTCCCCCTCATCGGCGCTTCCTGCAGTTCCAATGGAGAGACAAGACTTTCGAGTTTACTTCTCTGCTTTTCGGTCTCTCCTCAGCTCCTTGGTGCGTCACCAAGGTTCTGCACCCAGTGATAGAACACCTCAGGGAGCAGGGTATTCGGATGATCGTCTATCTGGATGACATGCTGTTTATGCATCAGTGCCCTCAGACCCTCTGTCGGCAGGTACGCTCTGCGGTGTCTCTCCTCCAATCGCTGGGTTTTGTGATCAACCAAACCAAGTCCAGTCTCTCTCCGTCCTCTACGGTTCACATTCCTGGGTTGGCCCCCTGCACTTTCGAGCACTACAGATGCTCAAAGCATCTCACCTACAGATAGGTCTCTCATACGCACAGCGTGTGCCGCTATCGGAGGAGGCCAAGGAGGAATTAAATTGGTGGCTCGCCCACATGGAGGCATGGAACGGCCAGGCCATCTTCGGCTCCCAACCGGATCTCGTGATAGAGTCCGATGCCAGCGGCTCCGGCTGGGGAGCCCGCTGTGGAGAATTCACCACTGGAGGCATTTGGTCCGCCACGGAACAATCCCTACACATAAACTGACTGGAATTAATGGCAGGCTCTTTTGCGATTCGTTGTTGGACCAGAGACAGAGCGCAGGCCTGTGTCCTTCTCAAGATGGACAACGTGGTGGCGGTGCGCTACACCAACCACCTGCAGGCACGCGCTCCAAGGCCTTGGCGGATCTGGCCAAAAACTTTTGGGAGTACTGCCTCGATCACCAGATCTTGGTGACGGCAGAACATCTTCCGGGCCTGGACAATCAGGTGGCAGAATGGTACTCCCGTCACTTGCGGGACTCCAGTCTGTTTCTCAGGCGCTGTCGGAGCTATGGGGACCTTTCTCGATCGATCTATTTGCATCGCGCCTAGATCACCAACTACCCAGGTACTTCAGTTGGAGACCAGATCCGGGGGAGACGGCCACGGATGCCTTCCTCCAGAATTGGGCGACGGAACTGGGGTATGCCTTTCCCCCCTTCGCAATGGTCATGAGATTGACGACTCAGGTTCACAGGCAAAAGGCGGATTTAGTGGTAGTCACCCCAGTATGGAAGACGCAAGCCTGGTTTACAGTTCTGATGGAACTTTCCTGGGGTTCTCCAATCCGACTACCCCAGCTGCCTCATCTCCTGAGCAATCCAGTGGGCAATCCTCACCCGCTGATGACGTCCAGTTCTCTGCCTCCCATGGCGTGGAGGATTACAGGACTCAATGGCAAGTCCCTGGCCTTTCGAGAAACGCTGCAGACCTCCTCTCTCGAGCGTGGTCGGAGGGAACGGTCAAGAGATACCACTCAGCCTGGGCGTGCTGGATGGGTTGGTGTCTGCAACGAAACTTGGATCCCATGGGGGCAGATTTAGTCCATATCCTGAATTTTCTGGCGCATCTAGCCTCGGAGGGCCTGGCCTATTGGTCTGTCAATACCTTTCGATCTGCTATCTCCGTGGGACATACCACTGTGGCGGGCCTCCCAGTGGGTGAACATCCGCTAGTCAGGAAACTCCTTCGGGGGGTTCGATTATCGCTCCCTCCGGAGCCTCGGTATTCGGTCCTTTGGGATGTGAACAAGGTACTCAATTTTTTACCTGCTTGGCCGAGCAACAAGTATCTTTCTCACAAGCAATTATCTGAAAAGTTAGCGATGCTTCTATGTCTGATATCGTGTAGACGAGTCTCCGATGTCCGGGCCCTAGTTGTCACGGGTCGTTCTTTCACTCCGGATGGAGTCACCTTCAACGTGTCACGTAGGACTAAATGTCAGTCTAGGGTGATCTCTTACCCAGCCTTCCCAGAGGTACCTAAATTATGTGTGGTAAGATGTATTAAGGCCTACGAATGCATGACGGAAGAATTACGTCCCCACGGGGAACGTCAGTTGTTGATAGCTATGCGAAAGCCATTCAGAGCTTTGTCATCCCCGACTATTGCCAGGTGGGTTAGATGGCTGATGTCGGAGGCTGGTATTGACACCAAGGTCTTTGGAGCGCACTCGACGAGGAGTGCGATGGCTCAAAAGCTTTTGTCTTGGGAGCTTGCTTGGAGGACATTCTCAACGCGGCAGACTGGTCTTCTGATTCAACCTTCAAAAGGTTCAAACCAGTGTCCTCCATTGCGGCTCTGGTGGTAGATAAGCTTTGAACTTACCTAATCCTCGCCTCCGGGTCCTGACATAGAATGACAAATTTCCTAGCTATCATAACGGAAAGTTTCAATTCTATTAAGGACTCGGAGGCGAGGATTAGCCCACCCTAAGACCAGGAATGACCCACCCGGGTTTTATTGGATCGTCGTAGAGATGTAAGTAACGGAATTTCCAGTTAATTGGTTCTTTCTGCATTAACTATGATGTTAACACGATTGCTTTTAGGGATATTCCCTCGGGTTCTTCTTGGCAATCACAAGTCTCTCTTTTTCAGGATCGGAGTCCGCGAAACCGGAATGAGAACTTTCAACTGTCGGCATGGTCGCAGGAAGAAAGAGGGATTCCGACGAGGGACAATACTGATTATATGCGAGGCTGATCCCTGATTGGTGGACTGTTACTAAGGACTGGTACTACATGTTCCCTATGATTTATGGGAAAAGAAGTTTTTTTGATAAAGTCTGTTAACGTTTAAAATGGCTGCTGTTAATAAAATGGAAGAAAGAATTTGCCTAATCCTCGCCTCCGAGTCCTTAATAGAATTGAAACTTTCCGTTACGATAGCTAGGAAATTTTTCATTCCAAAAGTTAGAATTCTCCCTTGGCTAACACTGAAGTTGTCCTTTGCACATGTTGGTTCGGATCCCATCATCGTTGCCAGTAAAATTTTCCAATGGGACTTATGAAATTAAAAAACTATTGAGTTTTATTGAGTACAATAATAGCCAACCATGTAGGGATTGGAAACTCTGTCAACTGCCATCCACAGTACACTTGTGACAACTCCCTTCTAATTAGAACCATCAGGAAAACAATTCAAGAGTAGCACAGTTTTCCTGAGAGTGATGCCAGCAGCACATCTGCTGTAAGGAAAACCATGCTTCCTTGGCATGTAAAAGAAGCAGGGATCTGAAAGGAAATTGGACACTATATTGACAATTTGTCTAAATCACTTGCTAAGTGATTTGCCTCAATAACACTCCATTTGATAATTTACTGAAGTTAATATTAGTAAAGAGGTCGCTAGGGTCCCAAATGGAAACCTAGCCATTGGCTCCTTTGGTCCTGAGCATGGATGCGTCCTCGTAGAGTGTGCCTAAACCCAGATGCACCAGGCACATTGCCAGAGCCTGCTCTGACACAGATGGATTATCCTTGGTTGGAGTCCTTCTGTTTGCAGTCTGCTATCCTAAAGCAAGTAACACACATGCAAGGGACTGGTGTAAGAAAAGCCATGTGCGAGCTCCCTTCACATGCCATGTTGCATTAATTGGACTGGTGCATGTGCAATAAGCAAAGTAAGAAGCTGAAGAAATCTAAATAACCTCTACACCTATTTAACCAAAAACAACAGGCAGTTTCAACAGCATCAATACCAATGAAATAAATAAATAAACAAAAACATATATCACCTGCCCACAAGTAAGAATGCTCAACCTTTCTTTCTACTTTTTATGCATCCTCAGACTGCATCCTATCTCAAATACCTACTCCCATCATAGTCCTAAAACCCTTAATGGAAGCTTACTTTGATTTATAGCTAGTGTGTATTCACTCTCCTTCTTTCAATTGAACGACCCTCCTCTTACAGTTCACCTTTTGCATACCTTAATGCCTCTGAGTTTAACCAATTCTATCGTGTGGCTCTCACCCAGCAGTGGTCCATGTAGACGAGTCTCCGATGTCCGGGCCCTAGTTGTCACGGGTCGTTCTTTCACTCCGGATGGAGTCACCTTCAACGTGTCACGTAGGACTAAATGTCAGTCTAGGGTGATCTCTTACCCAGCCTTCCCAGAGGTACCTAAATTATGTGTGGTAAGATGTATTAAGGCCTACGAATGCATGACGGAAGAATTACGTCCCCACGGGGAACGTCAGTTGTTGATAGCTATGCGAAAGCCATTCAGAGCTTTGTCATCCCCGACTATTGCCAGGTGGGTTAGATGGCTGATGTCGGAGGCTGGTATTGACACCAAGGTCTTTGGAGCGCACTCGACGAGGAGTGCGATGGCTCAAAAGCTTTTGTCTTGGGAGCTTGCTTGGAGGACATTCTCAACGCGGCAGACTGGTCTTCTGATTCAACCTTCAAAAGGTTCAAACCAGTGTCCTCCATTGCGGCTCTGGTGGTAGATAAGCTTTGAACTTACCTAATCCTCGCCTCCGGGTCCTGACATAGAATGACAAATTTCCTAGCTATCATAACGGAAAGTTTCAATTCTATTAAGGACTCGGAGGCGAGGATTAGCCCACCCTAAGACCAGGAATGACCCACCCGGGTTTTATTGGATCGTCGTAGAGATGTAAGTAACGGAATTTCCAGTTAATTGGTTCTTTCTGCATTAACTATGATGTTAACACGATTGCTTTTAGGGATATTCCCCTCGGGTTCTTCTTGGCAATCACAAGTCTCTCTTTTTTCAGGATCGGAGTCCGCGAAACCGGAATGAGAACTTTCAACTGTCGGCATGGTCGCAGGAAGAAAGAGGGATTCCGACGAGGGACAATACTGATTATATGCGAGGCTGATCCCTGATTGGTGGACTGTTACTAAGGACTGGTACTACATGTTCCCTATGATTTATGGGAAAAGAAGTTTTTTTGATAAAGTCTGTTAACGTTTAAAATGGCTGCTGTTAATAAAATGGAAGAAAGAATTTGCCTAATCCTCGCCTCCGAGTCCTTAATAGAATTGAAACTTTCCGTTACGATAGCTAGGAAATTTTTCATTCCAAAAGTTAGAATTCTCCCTTGGCTAACACTGAAGTTGTCCTTTGCACATGTTGGTTCGGATCCCATCATCGTTGCCAGTAAAATTTTCCAATGGGACTTATGAAATTAAAAAACTATTGAGTTTTATTGAGTACAATAATAGCCAACCATGTAGGGATTGGAAACTCTGTCAACTGCCATCCACAGTACACTTGTGACAACTCCCTTCTAATTAGAACCATCAGGAAAACAATTCAAGAGTAGCACAGTTTTCCTGAGAGTGATGCCAGCAGCACATCTGCTGTAAGGAAAACCATGCTTCCTTGGCATGTAAAAGAAGCAGGGATCTGAAAGGAAATTGGACACTATATTGACAATTTGTCTAAATCACTTGCTAAGTGATTTGCCTCAATAACACTCCATTTGATAATTTACTGAAGTTAATATTAGTAAAGAGGTCGCTAGGGTCCCAAATGGAAACCTAGCCATTGGCTCCTTTGGTCCTGAGCATGGATGCGTCCTCGTAGAGTGTGCCTAAACCCAGATGCACCAGGCACATTGCCAGAGCCTGCTCTGACACAGATGGATTATCCTTGGTTGGAGTCCTTCTGTTTGCAGTCTGCTATCCTAAAGCAAGTAACACACATGCAAGGGACTGGTGTAAGAAAAGCCATGTGCGAGCTCCCTTCACATGCCATGTTGCATTAATTGGACTGGTGCATGTGCAATAAGCAAAGTAAGAAGCTGAAGAAATCTAAATAACCTCTACACCTATTTAACCAAAAACAACAGGCAGTTTCAACAGCATCAATACCAATGAAATAAATAAATAAACAAAAACATATATCACCTGCCCACAAGTAAGAATGCTCAACCTTTCTTTCTACTTTTTATGCATCCTCAGACTGCATCCTATCTCAAATACCTACTCCCATCATAGTCCTAAAACCCTTAATGGAAGCTTACTTTGATTTATAGCTAGTGTGTATTCACTCTCCTTCTTTCAATTGAACGACCCTCCTCTTACAGTTCATCTTTTGCATACCTTAATGCCTCTGAGTTTAACCAATTCTATCGTGTGGCTCTCACCCAGCAGTGGTCCATGCAGGTAAGCGCAGTGGAGAGGGTGGGGTGGGGGGGATGTTGACAGATGGCGGAATAGGAATTATTCATTTATTTAATTTTCCCTATTCTGTCATCTGTCGACTTCCCCCCTCCTGCACCGCCCCCGCCTCACCGCGCTTACCTGCACGAAACGCCGCTGCTCTCACCTCACTCTCTACAATATTTCAGCAACCTAACCTAACATAATATCTCCTCACAAATCACAAACTCACCTTTTGGGCAATCATTGCTTGCAGCCTAACAAAATCTCATCTTTTCTAGCCTATCTATGCCTCCCAGTTTGACTCACATCACAAGTGCTCCTTCTTTGTAACCTCCCCTTTCTATCTAACTTTATTATTATTAGGCGCAGGTAGATGCCAACATCTAGTAATAACATCACAATCACAAATAAGGTCCAGTCAAGTCCCAATAAATTAATCTTTGCTCCAGCCTTGGTAGCTTGGCTCACGAGCAGTCAGGCTTAAATTAGGAGACAGGTGTGTAAAGCATTGACTATTACCCAAAACAGTAAATAAGTAAGACACAAGACACAATATGTTATGTTGTAAATACTTATAGAGCGTGAAAAATACCCAAAGGTGTCAAGGCGCTAGCTCATTGATGAGACCTGATTTAGGGGCCTATTACGATGGCGGGCGGATAGTCCGCCCGCCACCGTAACTGAGCGCGGGACCGCCCACCGATGATGCGGCGGTCCCGCCATGCGGTCCCGCCATGCCACACTGGCGGGCGCATCCTGTGCCTTTTCCATTGCGGGTGGATCTGCTGGCTGCAGACCCGTCCGCAATGTAAAAGGACTGTGCACGGCACTGCCATGCACTACATGGCAGGCACCACGTGGTGCCTGCCACGTAGTGCATGGCAATGAGGGGGGTACCATAGGTACCCCCCATGTGCACCCCCCAACTCCCCCTTCACCCTGGGGGCCCGCAACGGGCCCCCAAAAGCAAGGACTGTATGCCTTTCCATGGCGGCAACGCCGCCGTGGAAAGGCCATTGACCGCCAGCATCCTGATATGGATGGCGGTGTCTCGCAGACACCGCCACCATATGCAGGCACTTTTTCCGCCGGTCGACTCGTCGACCGGCGGAAAAGCGGCAGGCGGGGGTCATTCTAGTGAGGATGGCGGGCGGATCGCCCCAGCCGGGCCGGCGGTGGCTACCGCCGGCCCGGCGGGGGTGATCCGCCCGCCATCCTAATGGGCCCCATAGTACCTGAATAGATTCCTTAACTGGCAAACAGCCATGTTTTTAAAGCCTTCCCGAACAACAGCAGATTTGATGTGGCTATAATATAGGGAGGAAGTAGATTTCACTCTTTGGCTGTTGATGTAATAAAGCTTCTTCCCCCCCAGTTTGTGAGTCTAAATCTGTTGAACTCAAGTTTCTGTGCACCCATAGATCGGAGAATTCTCCTTGGTCTGTACCATTTGAAAGAATGCTGCAGAAAAACAGAATCAGTGCTATAAAGGGCCTTCTGGGCTAGGCACCGGGCCTTAAATTTCACACATTGCCTAACCGGCAACCAGTGAAGTTTAGTGATAGCCTACGAGATGGGCAAATGTTTAGGGGTGCGGGCCAAAGTTCTGGCTGCTGCATTCTGTAATATCTGAAGCCTATTCAGATGTTGATGCTGCATATTTAGGAAAAGGGCATTACAATAATCCAATTTGGCTAGCACTAAGGATGACATTACAGTTTTTTTTAGAGTTTACAGGGATGGGGGGAAATATCTTTTTAAGCATCCTAAGAATGAAGAAAGCAGAGGATGTAATCCAAAAGTTAGCGTATTATCCATTCCATAACTACTACTAGGGTTTTGGCTTTCTTTACAGGAGCAGGCCCATTTCCTCAGGCCACCAGGAAGGGGACCACAAGAAAGGGTTGTTAAAAAAAAACTTCTGGTTTCCCGGAGTTAAGTTGTAGACAATTTTGGTCCATCCATTTTCCAGTTGCTCTCATGCAATCATGGAAATTTCCACCACCCTAATTATGGGGAGATGACATAGCTATAACGAGTTCAGAATCATCTGCATAGGAGGTAAGATCCAACCCAAATGATCTTACCAGCACTGCCAGTGGTTTCACATACATGTTAAATTAGGTGGGACTGAGAGCAGATCCCTGTGGCACACCACAAGGCAGGGAAAATGGTTCGGAAGCATTGGGGTCCAAGGCCACTGTTTCACTCCTGCCAGATAGAAAAGATCTTAACAGTTTTAGCGATGAGTCCCAGAACCCAACAGTCCCAAGTTGGTCGACCAAAATCTTATGGTCAACCATGTCAAAGGCTGTAGACAAGTCAAGGAGCACGTGTGCCACACTGCCACCACAATCAACTATGGATCTGATCTCTTCCGTTGTTTTTAACAGGGCAGTTTCGGTATTATGAACGCTTTAAAACCCAAACTGGGTTGCATCTAAAACCTAATGCTCTTGTAAACTGAGCCAGTTGCTGATTCATGATGTTTGCTGGCAGAGGTAGATATGAGATGGGCCTATAGTTATTTGGGATTTTTGGGTTCAAGTTTACTTTTTCAGAAGGGGAAGAATAAATGCTACCTTCCAAAAAGATGGAAAGCAACCCTGTTCCATCATCACATTAAAAATCATAGTCAGCCCCTTTGCAATGGTATCTGAGGCTAGATTAATTACCCTAGTAGGGCATGGGTCATAAGGTGATCCCGATTTGGTCCCCATAATGATTTTAGCTACTTACAATAAAAACCCAACACCAATTTATAAAAATAGGAAATATTTATATCTTTAAATCCAATGTAAGGAACTGGAGATATATATTGTAAAAGATTAAATGTAAAAATGTGCTTTCTAGCACCAAAAAGTAAAAGGCGACAACCATGGCTATCTGGTCGTGCTTGGCCGGTACCAGGTAAAATTTTCAGGCCAACATCGATGGAGCATGGGTTGGATACAGTCGAAGTGCTGAATCGACGCTGGCACTGGTGGAGTCTCAGCGCAATGCCAGTATGTGTACTCGCTTGAAGATAAAGAAAGTGACATTGAAAGTTTACATGTGGGTGAGCAGGAACTGAATGAAACAGCAGCAAATAAAAGGTACTGTGTGATAACGCAAATTAATGCCATACGATAAATGGAGTAAGTACGCTAAAGGCAGATGCAACCAGGTTACAAAAGCAGCGCGCAATAGCTTAGTACAGACTAAACTGAAATGGGTGTACTATGACGCATAGATTAACCAGGTGTTTGTAAAGAAGCATTTACACACAAAATATCATAACGTTATCTGCTTTCATGGACAAGTAGTATATATGGTTAAGCTACTTTCCGAAAACACTAATTACTCATTGTCTACCAACGTGCTGCGGAGTGGCCCCAGAAAGAGGGTTGGGGTTTGTGCGAGAGGAGTGGTCCCCAGATGAAGTGGCCCACCACCAAGCTGCTGCACAGGGACCTTGAACAACTCCATAGACCGCCCTCAAGCAAGGAACTCTGATGGAAAGCCAGGGTGAGATTCTAGCTCCAAACGTCATTAAAGGTGACCCCAAAGCTTGCCATGTCACAAGGCGCTAGAGATGCTCTGCCTGATCGAGTTCCACAAGAAGCGTATGATAGACCCCTACTGTCCATCAATGTGTATACTGCTGCTGCATTCTTAAAACCGCCATCTTCATTTGATACTGCCAAAAATCACAATATTGGCAATAGATAGACTGCATGGATAGAGACTTTTGAAGATTTCATAGATGCAATAGATTAAATAAATGATAATAAGATCGTAAATTATCTGAAGAAAATGGCTGGTGAAAGAGTGAAAGAAGCCATGAAAAAGATACCACATAAAGGTAGAGTAACGTATGATCAAATTAAAACAGCCTTGAATGTCAAATTTAATCCAGTGATAAAAGGGAAGGATCAAAGATACATATTCAGTCAAGATCGCCAGAGACCAGGTTAAACTATTGATGAGTTTGTTGAAAGACTGGATGTTCTGGTGAAACACTGTAGATTCAATGATTTTAGCGATGAGGAAGCTACTCGCCTTAGAGTAATCGATGGATGTCTGTCAGATTCCTTTTGAGGATGAATGCTGAAGGAAACTCTGAGCTTGGAACAATTACTAAAGGCTGCTCATGCTGAACAGCGTGCTGATCTTCAAGCAACTGACATGGAGGCCGGAGGCACCCAAAGTGCGTCAGACATGAGCATGAAGAGTAAGCCAAAGTATAAGGCTGAGGGACACAAAGTGATATCTCCACAAAAGAGGTAAACGTGTTAAAGATGTGTCCTGTCATTTCCACGCGAAGGCAAATGTCCCCCAATTGGACAAAAATGCATCGGCTGTGGAAAAGCAGACCATTTTGTGATGACTTGCAAGGCGAAGAGAAAAGTAAGTGCATCACAACATGAAGATAAAATAGACAACCAAATGCTACCTCAGCGATGCTCAATGCGCTCCCACAGGGCCAAGGGATCACACCAACTGAGGCAAATCGACACCAAACTAAGCTGATTGTCATCTAAATCATAGACAAAGAGTTCCTCAGTATCAGTGTCTAGTGAAAGTGATAATGACAATTGTGTTTACTTCGGAAAGGCATTCACATTTGGGACTGGTCAGATGTGAGGAAACACGAAAAGGCACCACAATTATTCAAACATCGTCTGAATATCACTCTAAAGATAAACGGGTGTTCGATACCATTCATAATTGATAGTGGTCCGTCGATAAATATCATGCCTGAGGAGAACTTTCAAGCGTTATCTCTGTTACCTCAACTTACAAAGTCAAAGACTAAAGTATACACATGGGCTGCCTCAACTACCTTAAATAGTCATGGTTCATTTGTAGCTACGATGACACATAAGAAAATTGTGGTACACGCACCTATTCATGTACTTCAAGGAACAGCCTCAAGTGCCTGTTTGCTGAGTTTTAACACTGCTGATGATATGGGTGAACTACAATATTAACGGCTATCATGAAATTGTAAGTCAATTTCCTTTAATATTTCACAGGACAGGAAAACTCAAAACAATGAAAGTACCCAAAACAAGATAGGGTTGATGGGGATGGCGTCCAGAAATATCAACCATACAGAGAACAGGAGAGGACAGCAAAGAAGAGGATGAATCACCGTGATGGCAGCAGTCCTGATCGTCCGCACTCGTCCACCAGAAGCTTCACCTTGATACTGACTGCTAGGTTTGCAGCCCATGACAATAGGGCAGCAATCACGCATTACGGACATGGAGGCAGTGGAGAACTGGACTTGGACTACAGCGGCTCTGGGGTGGGCCTGACCATGAGAGATCACACGATGGCTGGGGGCTGGTTGGACTAGTGGTCCTGAGACACTTCAAAATCCTATAGACCATTGTCAACACTTGGTTTCTTTCCACAAGGGGAGGCAGGGGGTAAGCCTAATGGGCAAGCCACAGTCTCCTTAGTTTGACATGCTGGGTTGGGGCGACAGGCGCTCTGCAGGGTTGGGGGGACGAGCAGTTTTCAGTCCGCAATACAGGGAGACAGGGTAGGGGAGTTAACTGATGATTTGGAGCTCAGTGGGCAAAAGGGGATGGGCAATGAGGGGATAGGCTTGCTTGTTTTGTTTGCTTGTTTCAGTTGAGTGAGAGACAGCAGATATGTTACACCACACTAGCTGCCATCTAGTTACTTAATGGGTATGGTCGGCTCACGGCCCGGTCGCCTGGCGGTGCTGCTGTTGAGGAGAGCAAGGGGTCTTTCGTTATTTACTATGAGACAGTGGCAGCTCAGATGAAGACTTCTGACATTCGACTATTGTCCTGGAATGTGAATGGCCGGGGAACAAGATCAAGAGTGGGGTGGTGCTTCAATATATAAAATGTCATTCTCCTGATGTGATATTTCTATAGGAGACACACCTAATGAGTAAGGCCTGTAAGACCCTAGATTGATGGGGGTATACAAGATGGTAGCCCATGCCGGGTTCACCTCTGGCTCCAGAAGGATACTCCTTAGGAAACACCTAGCACTCATCATCAATCCAACTTGGTATGATACACTTGGCAGGTATGCAGCCCTTTCAGGAGTGTGGGAGGGGCAGACGATTAACATCCTATCTGTTTATATCCAACCAGCGATGCATGGCACCACCTTCCCTGACTTGGGTGCTCTCCAGTTGGGGCTGCCCGACGAAGGGCTTCTAATGGGGAGGGACTTCAAATTGGCGCTCAGCGATAGCAGGGAACGTCTGCCCCCGAGACACCCGACACCCACCCCTGCCCCTACAGCAGACTTCCTCCTAGCTATGGGATTGGTTGATGTATGGCCGGCGGCTAATCCATTGGTGCAACACTTCACGTACCACTTTGGAACACACAGCAGCCTATCTCGTATAGAGTACATCCTCACATTGGCTTATCGTATTTCTAACTTCCGAGATGTTCGCCATCTGGCCAGGGGCATTTCCGGTCATTCTCTGGTAAGGGCAGTCTACAGTCTGGGAAAGTTCAGAGACTGGAGGTCTATTACACTTAACCCTTGTTATCTTAAGATTCCCGGTGCGAGGGAGGGTCTGGTGAAGGCCACGGAATGCTACTTTGCAGAAAATGAGGCCTCGGTGGACTCTCCACAGGCTGTGTGTGGGGCATACAAGGCTGTTATTAAGTGACAGGCCCTTCCCGTCATAGTGGGACACAAAAAAGAATAGAGGGCTACCGTGGAGGCGCTCGAGAGTGAGATTCTAGACCTTAAGGCTAAGTAGAGATATAATGAGTCTGGGGAGACCCAGCACTAGGCATTAAACAGCAAGGGTTTAGGGACACAGCGGCAAAGTTGGCTAAGGTCAGACATCGAGTGACACAACATCTCATTTTTGAAGTCATGGACAAAGCGGGGAAGTTAATTGCTTGGCTCGACAGACAGGAGAGGGCGAATCAATGGGTGTCCAACATGTGTTCAGAGACTGGAGTACAATTAAGAGACACACATGACATATCTGATGCTTTAGCTGCCTACTACTCCCGTCTCTATTCCCCGGCTGGCACAGCAACCGTGGAAACTATTAGCCGACATACAGCTCCCAACCCTTTCAAGTGAGGACACAACTCCTATGGAGAGTGGCCCGACCAAATATGAGATTAACAAAGCAATACGGAGCCTGCGTTCTGGCAAAGCGATGGGCCCCAATGGCCTTCCGATAGAGTTCTAGAAGCTCACAGTGGGCACAATAGCATCATATCTGTTACGGATGTACAGGAAGAGCAGGCAAACGGACACACTACCCAGAGACCAATGTATGGCCTAAATAGTGGTCATCCAGAAGGAGGGCAAGATGCCAGAGAGTTGTGCCTCATATAGGCCTATCTTGCTCCTGAAATGCGATGTCAAGATCCTCGCTAAGCTTTTATCTTCCCGTATTATTCAAATTATCTCTAAACTGGTAAATCCTGACCAATCCGGTTTTATGCCTGCCCACAATACGCCCTCAACTTACAGCGTCTTCATAGGGTGCTGGGTCGAGTTGGTAGAATCCGGAAGGAAGCGCTGGTACTCTCCCTAGATGCCCGCATGGCCATTGGGTCGAATAGCCATATCTTTTTGCAGGGTTGAAGCAAATGGACTTCAGCCCCAAGTTTTTGTCCTGACTGCTGTTCCTCTACGCTGAGCCTCTAGCTCAGGTGGTGGTCAATGGGAGAACATTCTGCATGTTCCCCCTCAGGCGTGGAACCAGGCAAGGCTGTCTGCTTTTGCCACTTTTTTCACCTTACTGCTTGAGCCATTGGCAGTCTGGTTTTGGATGGACCCCCTGAACCGCGACCTACACTGGATAGGATAGCTCTTTACACTGGGGATGTTCTGTTGTACATCGCGGACCCTCAATTTTCCATTTCAAGACTATTGAACGGTAAGTAGACATAATATTGAACTTTTAATATCGATATACATAAATATCGAGTTTAGTATATCGATTGTATTAAATATCGATGTTATGTATATTGATGTTAAAAATATCGATTTTAAGTATTGTTAAAAATATCGAAGTTTGTAATATCGACTGTTAAAATATTGTTATGTTAAAATATCGTTATTGCAGTATATTGTAATGTATATAGAGTTTGTTTGTAGTATAATAATAGTAAGTTAATGTTATAAAAAAATTAATTTGTCTAATATTTTTTAGGAGCGGGATGTTGGGTTTATAGGGTATAAGGGTGGGGAGTGTTTTAAAATAATTGATTTTAATTTATAAAAAATTCGAAATTTAAAATTATAATTTAGAAAATATAATTTCGAATTTAGAATAATATTTTTTAGGAGTGGGATGTTGGGTTCATAGGGGATAAGGGTGGGGAGTGTTTTAAAATAACGAACTTAAAAATTTAAGAAATTCAAAATTAAAATGTATAATTTAGAAATTATATTTTCGAATTAAAAAATAATAATTTAGGAGCAGGATGTTGGGTTTATAGGGGATAAGGGTGGGAAGTGTATTAAAATAATATATTTAAAAATTAAAGAGTATATTAAAGAAAATTAAATATAATTGAGAAATTATATTTTTGATTTTAGAAAAATATTTTTTAGGAGTGGGATGTTGGGTTTATAGGGGATAAGGATGGGGAGTGTTTAAAAATAATTTATTAAAAAATGTAAGCAAATATATTTTCGAAATTATAAAAATATTGCAATTAATTATATTAAAAATTGTACTAATTCATGAGAGGTATTGTAAAATAATTAAAATTTTATGTATAGTGTAGTTAGTTATATTACATTAATTTAAATAGGAAAAGAAAAATATATATGTTAAAGGTCTGGCAATTGTTTTTATTTTACTGTAATTACTGTGGGTATAGTAAATTAATAAAGTTTACTGTTCAGCACCTATCATTAATTAATACGAACTGGAGTGGGAATAGTAAATTAATTAAGTTTAGTGTCCAGCACCTACCCCTAATTAATACTACCTGGAGTGGGAATAGTAAATTAATTAAATTTAGTTTCCAGCATCTACCACTAATTAATACTAACTGGAGTGGGAATAGTAAATTAATTAAGTTTAGTGTCCAGCACCGACTCCTAATTAATACTAACTGGAGTGGGAATAGTAAATTAATTAAGTTTAGTGTCCAGCACCTATCTCTAATTAATACGAACTGAAGTGGGAATAGTAAATTAATTAAGTTTACTGTCCAGCACCTACCCTAAATTAATACTAACTGGAGTGTGAATGGTAAATTAATTAAGTTTAGTGTCCAGGACCTACCCTGAATTCATACTAACTGGTGTGGGAATAATAAATTAATTAAGTTTAGTGTCCAGCACCTATCCTGTATTTATGCTAACTGGAGTGGGAATAGTAATTTAGCTATATGTGTATTAATTTATAATCTTAAAAAAATTATAGTTTAACCCCTTCTATGCTCATGACGAGCTCAGCTCGTCATGCTGCGCGGTGGGCGTGTGCGCATGACAAGCTGAGCTCGTCACCACCACGCCCGCGATCGGAATGTCCAGCACCTGGGCGGAATTCCGATCGCGGCGAAGCGGTTAAAGTAGTATAATATTATAATTATAAGATAGTTGTAAATAAAAACATAAACATTCTATATATTTTAATTAAAACATATTATTTTAAATACATTTTTAATAAAAATAAACTTTCTATCTAACATTGAATATAACATTAATAAAATGGTAGCCAAAAAATTAGACATTTTAATTTTTTAAGATATTTATTTATTGTAAATTATTTAAAAACCATCAAGAAATATTTATTTTATTAAAAATATGTAAGATAAATAAAGACATAGAGATAGGAAATCATATTTATTTTACCAATACAAAGGGGCCGATTCCGATCTCGGTCGGAGGCGCACCTAATACCATTCGGTCGGGAAAAAGCCATGCGAAAGCCTGTTTCCCGACCGATCCGTACAGCACACCGAGCGAGCAAGTACGATGCGCACAACAGCAAAAAATCCGGCCGAACCGTACTCACCCAAACCAGGTCCTGTTCTCCGACCGAGGCGAATCCGGAGCAGCTGAATCGGAGTCGCACGGAAGGGAAAATGCAGCCCCGTCCGGCCGGACAAGTACGATGCGCTTCCCGTACGCGCCGAACCCGTCGCTACGCACGGCACGTTAAAGCATCCGGGAGAGGCGCACATAAGCTCCGATTCGCGCCACAACACGATCCACGGCTACGAGACGAACACGGCACCGACGAGGACGACGCGAGGCGACGAGGACGAGGCGAGCGACGAGGACGACGCGAAGCAACGAGAAGGACGAACGACACGAACCAACCATGAATCCCTTCGTCCCGATCATACCAATATTCTACATCTACTACCGGAACAGGCACGGACGCGTACGGCGCAGAAGGTAAGCCAGACACCAACCACAAAACACATACAACACGTACACGACACATCACACACATACACGGGGATGCTGAATATACTTACACCAGCAACAGCAGCACCATAGGGGCGGGATGCCCATCACCAATGCCACATATGCACACAGGGGCCTGAATGCGCACCACCACCCCTACCCAGGGGGGGCTGGATACCTACCACTACTATATTACAAAAAGGGTATGCTGTTCCCCAGGGCGGACAACGTCATGAGAGGGGAATTCCCCTTGTCGGAACTAAAGTCCTCACACACCCAGCAAGCTAGGTGTCATGCTTCATCATCTGGACTTGCTCCTCGTCGGGTCGGCGCTGCAATACCCAACGGGCACCCGTAAAGGGGGCTCTTTCGCGGAGATCTTTTGTTCCAGCCGTATGGTGCATGGGTGTGAGGGCCTAGAAAAATATATAGTGTAGATGTGGTGTGGGTGGGTGATTTAAAAGGTTGGATAATCCAAAAGAAAATTTATTGTTAAGGTGGTTATCCACCTTATTAAAAAACAGAGTGGCCGCTTTCTGGCTCTATGGTCCAGTGAAGCTAGCTCATCTCTCACAGTGTGGTCGACATGTTTCATGCATTTTGGTCACTACTGATCCATTGCATTTCATCAGGACCTATTATTAATGCTATCTACACGTGGTGATGGGACGGAAAACTCCTACCTACCACACTTCATGGGTCCGGCATTTGCGGCTCGACGCGCGGGAGGTTTATCGGCGCACGTCCAGCGTGGACAGGACACCACGATATTGGTGTCTGGAGCCAATAATACCGAATGGAGTGAGTTTTACCCTCCAGCTAGGTTACCACTATGATTGGCGGGACCTTGCGCTCGCACCCATGAAGTGTGGTAGGTAGGAGTTTTCCGTCCCATCACCACGTGTAGATAGCATTAATAATAGGTCCTGATGAAATGCAATGGATCAGTAGTGACCAAAATGCATGAAACTATGTCGACCACACTGTGAGAGATGAGCTAGCTTCACTGGACCATAGAGCCAGAAAGCGGCCACTCTGTTTTTTAATAAGGTGGATAACCACCTTAACAATAAATTTTCTTTTGGATTATCCAACCTTTTAAATCACCCACCCACACCACATCTACACTATATATTTTCTAGGGCCCTCACACCCATGCACCATGCGGCTGGAACAAAGATCTCCGTAAGACCCCTTTACGAGTGCCCGTTGGGTATTGCAGCTGACCCGACGAGGAGCAAGTCCAGATGATGAAGCATGACACCTAGCTTGCTGGGTGTGTGAGACTTTAGTTCCGACAAGGGAATTCCCTCTCATGGCGTTGTCCGCCCTGGGACAGCATACCCTTTTGTAATATTGTGACTGGGCATGTATGCTGGACCCCGCTAACAAGCCCTACAGTCCCCCTTCTTTGTTAGAGATACCTACCACTACTACCACCCTCACCCAAGGGGGGCTGGATGCCTACCACTACTACCACCCTTAGCCAGGGGGCTGGATGCCTACCACTACTACCACCCTCACCCAGGGGGGCTGGATGCCTACCACTACTACCACCCTTAGCCAGGGGGGCTGGATGCCTACCACTACTACCACCCTTAGCCAGGGGGCTGGATGCCTACCACTACTACCACCCTTAGCCAGGGGGCTGGATGCCTACCACTACTACCACCCTCACCCAGGGGGGCTGGATGCCTACCACTACTACCACCCTTAGCCAGGGGGCTGGATGCCTACCACTACTACCACCCTTAGCCAGGGGGCTGGATGCCTACCACTACTACCACCCTTAGCCAGGGGGGCAGGATGCCTACCACTACTACCACCCACACCCAGGGGGGCTGGATGCCTACCACTACTACCACCCTCACCCAGGGGGGCTGGATGCCTACCACTACTACCACCCTTAGCCAAGGGGGCTGGATGCCTACCACTACTACCACCCTTAGCCAGGGGGGCTGGATGCCCACCACTACTACCACCCACACCCAGGGGGGCTGGATGCCTACCACTACTACCACCCACACCCAGGGGGGCTGGATGCCTACCACTACTACCACCCACACCCAGGGGGGCTGGATGCCTACCACTACTACCACCCTCACCCAGGGGGGCTGGATGCCTACCACTACTACCACCCTTAGCCAAGGGGGCTGGATGCCTACCACTACTACCACCCTTAGCCAGGGGGCTGGATGCCTACCACTACTACCAACCACACCCAGGGGGGCTGGATGCCTACCACTACAACCACCCTCACCCAGGGGGCTGGATGCCTACCACAACTACCACCCACACCCAGGGGGGCTGGATGCCTACCACTACTACCACCCTTAGCCAGGGGGCAGGATGCCTACCACTACTACCACTCACACCCAGGGGGCTGGATGCCTACCACTACTACCACCCTCACCCAGGGGGCTGGATGCCTACCACTACTACCACCCTTAGCCAAGGGGGCTGGATGCCTACCACTACTACCACCCTTAGCCAGGGGGGCTGGATGCCCACCACTACTACCAACCACACCCAGGGGGGCTGGATGCCTACCAGTACTACCACCCACACCCAGGGGGCTGGATGCCTACCACTACTACCACCCACACCCAGGGGGGCTGGATGCCTACCACTACTACCACCCTCACCCAGGGGGGCTGGATGCCTACCACTACTACCACCCTTAGCCAAGGGGGCTGGATGCCTACCACTACTACCACCCTTAGCCAGGGGGGCTGGATGCCTACCACTACTACCAACCACACCCAGGGGGGCTGGATGCCTACCACTACTACCACCCACACCCAGGGGGGCTGGATGCCTACCACAACTACCACCCACACCCAGGGGGGCTGGATGCCTACCACTACTACCACCCTTAGCCAGGGGGGCTGGATGCCTACCACTACTACCACCCTCACCCAGGGGGCTGGATGCCTACCACTACTACCACCCTTAGCCAGGGGGGCTGGATGCCTACCACTACTACCACCCTTAGCCAGGGGGGCTGGATGCCTACCACTACTACCACCCTTAGCCAGGGGGGCAGGATGCCTACCACTACCACCCACACCCAGGGGGGCTGGATGCCTACCACTACTACCACCCACACCCAGGGGGGCTGGATGCCTACCACTACTACCACCCACACCCAGGGGGGCTGGATGCCTACCACTACTACCACCCCCACTCATAGGATGGACAATGCATGACACAACAAGCACACCACAACCTAGGGAATGCAAGATAAAGACATCCCCCCACCACCATGACAAGCGTGTGTAGGCTGTGTCAAATGCCTACAACACCGAACATGACTTTGAACATACAATGTGACCCCCTAGCACATGTGCCACACATATATGTGTGTGGCACCCACAATGCAAGCAGCCCATGACCATTGTGGCAATGGGGCCTAAACCCCCATCATCACAGTGACCAAAAGGTAAGTGTGGGGTCCATAGCCGAAGCACATTTTGACCATTGTGGCAATGGGGTCTAAACCCCCATCATCACAGTGACCAAAAGGCAAGTGTGGGGTCCATAGCTGAAGCACATTTTGACCATTGTGGCAATGGGGTCTAAACCCCCATCATCACAGTGACCAAAAGGCAAGTGTGGGGTCCATAGCTGAAGCACATTTTGACCATTGTGGCAATGGGGTCTAAACCCCCATCATCACAGTGACCAAAAGGCAAGTGTGGGGTCCATAGCTGAAGCACATTTTGACCATTGTGGCAATGGGGTCTAAACCCCCATCATCACAGTGACCAAAAGGCAAGTGTGGGGTCCATAGCTGAAGCACATTTTGACCATTGTGGCAATGGGGTCTAAACCCCCATCATCACAGTGACCAAAAGGCAAGTGTGGGGTCCATAGCTGAAGCACATTTTGACCATTGTGGCAATGGGGTCTACACCCCCATCATCACAGTGACCAAAAGGTAAGTGTTGACAAAGAAAGAGCTGCAACTGCCAAACTGCATGGATCATTCCTGGTCACAGAACCAAAAACTCATCTGTGGCAAAGTAGTGTATGTGTCCCATTGCAACATAAATTGGGGGAGCCAAATACTGCAGTGCAAATGAGACATTCCTTTGGCCATGTGCAGACAAACAACACCCATGGGGGCTGAGACCGTCAACAGTCATCAATGACACAATGACAGAAGTGACCATCAGAATGCAGAACCACATATTTGCACCAATGGGCACACAAATGCAGATATCCTGTGGAGACAGCAGATGTGAGGTGAACAGATACCATACCATGGCAGCAATGGGACACACAAACCATGATCACTGTGCTGACCGATGACCTAGGAGTCCCAGGGACAGCAGGGGAAACACACCAAACAACATACAGCCAATGGCACACCCAAGATATGCCAATGCAGTGGTGCAGATGCACAAACACAAACAGGCAGACCAACACTGTCATCATACACAGCAGGTGAGGGGTGGGGGTGCCAGTGTCCCCAGGCAACCACACAACACATGAGGAGAGCTGAATACCAATCATACAGATGTGCATACACTGCCACACTAAGGTAACTCATGGATCCAAATCCCCTATGTGGGCAAGCAGGCATTGTCAGATGAGAGGGAGCACAAAACACACATGTCACACAGGCACGTAGGAACAACAACTGACACAGCAAGACACAGACACACCACAGCACCACCCCCAGGGCCCCCACAATGTGGTGACCCTGGGCTGAATAAAAATCCCACTGTGATGACAAAGCTAAATGTCGTTCACACTGTGAACCACAGTCAGGTGTCCTGAGCAACAAACTACCATCACACCTACACAAGCACAAATCAATCAGCATGGCCAGTAAGCCAAGGCCAACATGGAGGCAGGGGACTAGCTGGGCAACAACTCCCATCTGCACACACTCAAGACCACACCCCTCGACCTCTAACAATGTGCAGCAGTGAAGTACACATGCACTGGTGACATTGCACATGCACCCATGACTATTCCAGGGTGGTGGGTGGGAACCAAGGTGCAGAAACACATCACACATGGCCACTCAACAAGACTCCTGAATGTCTGACACACTGCACACTACGCTGTACATGGACATGACGGCGATACCACACCAACCAATGGGATCCCAGCCACAGTCACACACCAATGAAGAAGCCAAGGTCACCCACAAAGAACACACATAGACAACAACCAACATTGCAGCCCGGACCCTGAGGAGTGCCAGCAGTCACACACACAACGTGTCACAATCACTGAAAGATAACACGAACTGAAAATCACATGACAGGGGCAAACAACAAGTGCCAAGGGGAAACCTGACTGTGACCCATCTGCGTCTGCACACAAACTCAGCCCTGACAGCAAACACACCTATGGGTGACACCCTGATGACCAGTAATGTGCCATGCACCCACATCACAGAGAACACAGGGAGAAGACTTTGGGGGAACATAGCTCAAGTCAGCAAGCATCACAAACAGGTACAACACTAGGGATCACAGCATGCGCAGATAAATGGAAGTGAACACACAGACATGCACATACAACACACACCTTGGGCGCAGGCAATGTCACACGTGTACACACTGCCATGAGGGGACTCCACTCCTGTGTGAGGAAAGCTGTGCCATATGTTGCCTCAGTAGGGCCCCATCATGTCAGCTGAGCACTTGGTCACACAATCAACAATTAGCACCAAATGAGGGCTCCCATCACATCAGCCTGGTCATGGATGTGCCAACGGAATCATCAGCACAGATCCAACACACTTGTATAGCAATGTTGCACTGACTACACGGATGAGTCCTTCCCCATTGATGCCCAAACCTGCATGTCCAGTGGAGATGGCAACACGGTCAGGGAAGTAGACAAATGCAACGATGGCAGGCACAACAGATGTGCAGGGGTGGAAGCCACAGATATGAAATTGCTAATGTAAGTAGGAAACCCATTGCCAAATACTGAACACATGACACCCTCAGATGCTGCTATTGATGACATGGATACACCACATGATAGGACACATTCCCCCTGGACCACATGGGTTCCTGCACAGTAACACTTCATAATCATGAGACCAGATATCACCATCACTGCAGCAAGGGCATGGTTAGCAGCACCAACAACATGTACATCTGAAGCATGAGCACTAGAGAAAAGAAAGTTGCTTTATTCAGCATATGTGTTGATTGAAAACGACGTCCAGAAAAAATAGAGCAAAGGCCAATGGCCAGTCCATTGTCAAAGTTCAAACAGGGTGACACTGGCAGATGTCACCCTACGCATGCCTGCACAAAACCAGGGACAATCCACTAGGAGGGGCAACCGGGGGGCAGGCCAGGCACCGCAGGGACAGGATCAGGGCTCACCAGGGGGAGTCAGGGAAGGGGTGGTGGGTGCTGGAGAGCCACTGACAACTGCAGTGGAGGTGTCTGACATGGTGTGTGCCGGCACAACTGGGGGGCATGACTCAGATGTCGTGGGTGCCGGCACAACTGCAGTGGACCCTGCAGATGGAGTGGACAGGTCCGCCACTGCAGTGCCCAAGTCAGACAGGGCGGTAGTGGACTCCACTGCAGTGCCTACCTCCAGGGGAGGAGAATGGGGAACAGGCAAGGTGGGTTGGACAGAGGGGGAGGACACCCTCACCACATCAGTGGCACAGACAAGCGCAGCGGGGGTGTGGTGCTGGGAGAGCAAGTGGCAGGGGGAGAAGGCCTGATCCTCTTGGGGATGGTATATCTGTGGGTGGGGGAACCTGGGGCAGGGTGTGGTGGGGGCACCTGTGCAGTGGGGGCCTGAGGGATGGAGGACGGAGACCTTGTGCCTGAGCTGCAGGGCGGTGGCGGGGTCTTGCTCTTAGGACTCCGGGGGGACTTGCGGGTGGGGGCCTCAGTCCGTCTGCGCCTGGGGGAGGGTGTCCGGGGGCGAGGGGCACTCTGCTCCGTGTGGGTGGGCTTCCTCTTCCCCCGGGATGCTGGAGCAGCTTCATCGGTGGGGAAGAGGCCGAGGTCACAGAGGAAGAGCTGCTGTGACTTTGGGGTTGCAGGTGAGGCAAGGGAGGGTGCTTTGGAGGGAGAGGGAACTGAGGACTGCGCAGTGCATGTGGATGCGTGTGTGTGTTCCAGGGCCCCATCCCCTGTGAGTCTGGCTTCAGTCCCCTGAATGTGCGTGCGTGTGCGTTTTGTCATTGGCGTGTGTGTCAGTGTGCTGGATGTGTGTGTGCTGGTGTGTGCCTGTGCCGGTGTGTGTGTGCTTGGGACGGGTAAGGTGCTGGGGAGTGTGGATGGAGCAGAGGCAGGAGGGGTGAGGGACCGTTTGAGGAGGGACACTGCTGCCGTCAGGGAGGAGTCCATGGACCTATTGCCCCTCTGTAGGTCAGACATGCCCGATGAGATGCCCTCCATGAACGACACCAGCTGAGTCAACAGCGCGGTGTGCGCATGGAGGACACTCAGCATGGCTGTCTGCCCTACATGGAGCTGGCGAAGGAGGTACACAGACTCCTCACTCAGGGCAGCAGGGGACACAGGGGCAGGGGGTGCGGTGCCTGGCCCAAAGGAGACACGCTCCCGGACATGGGAGCCTCCACGGACCTGGGGAATGGGAGCCGATGGGAGGGCGGTGGTGGTGCTGGTGGTGGCGGGGACAGCAACACTAGCTGGGGTGTGGTGGCTGCTGACACCCGCCTCCACAAGGGAGTCATCCTCCGAGTTGCTCTGGTCCTCAGCTGAGGTGGATGCTGCTGAGGACTCCTCGGTGTGGCTCCCCTCGCCCTCCGTGCCACTGGGTCCCTCCGACCACTCCTCGGCTGCTGACCCAGTCTGGCTCTCTGGCTCCTCCTGGTCCGTGGAGCTGTCCCCTTCCGTGGCCGTGGATGTATCTGCAAACAATGGGGATACAGACAGATCATCAGTCACCTGCACATAACGCACACACCACTGTGAGCACAGCACATCACAGAGCAAGCCCTGGCATCATTAGTTGTACATTGCTAAAAGTGCCCTAATTGAACAGGAGAAGTCAATTGTCAGTCTGATGCCAAGCATGGCACTCACATCCCACATGGCCTTGCACCCATCTGTCTGGTGTCTGTTGGATTGCAACACCCCAGTGTTGACACATGCACCAAGTACACAGTAGTTGGACAGTGCAGAGGACACGGTGTGGCATGTGGACATGCACACATCACAGCTCTTGCCACTGAGTCAGTACAGGTTTCCGGATGAAAGGGATGCCCAGAGTCAAATAGGAAATGCATGTGATGCATACCAGCGACAGACACCATGATGCACCCATGTCCTGATAGCCAGCGCCACTAAGGTGTGCATGTAGCACATGTCACTCCCCTGCAGGCTCACCAATCAGTAGACACATGCCATGGCGGAGGCATGACTGCAAAGTCATACATCACTGTCTCAGTGATGTATGACTTTGCAGCCAGACAACAACACTCTGCACTGTGTCACAATAGTAGGTCATGGGGAATGCAAGTCCTGGAGCTGCACAAGTGCACATGTACATCCCCCCACAACACATCCTCTTAACCCTCATCTGTCCAGGTCATACCTATTGGACATATGGTAGACCTGTGACACTACCCTCTGAACCTGAGCCCCTCACACTCTGCTGTGCATGGGGAACAGCTGCCTGAACTTCACATTCACATGCCCCAGTCTGCATGGGCAGCTGATCAGACACCTATGTGTCACACAAGTATCGTCTCCTATGGTCACATCTCCAGTGGCATGCTGAGCCCCTACCAAGAAACTCCACAGCAGTCCTGGCGACTAATCCACAGCACACTGACACAGAGGCAGACACCTGAGGGGTCAAATCACTGCGCACAATGTGTCAGCTGATACACGGGAGTGGGAGTACAGAGTGTATTGTATGGCCTGGAGTAGGCATGACTGTCCAGCCCCACATGAATGAGGGATGAGCCCTGGACTGTAGGCAGCTGGCTAAGTATGTGTGACACACGTCATATACATACTCCTGGGGCCCAAACATTGTTCCCACCCGCAGCATGGGTGTGTGCCAGATACCCCAGCCACATGTGGTGGATCAGCTCAGCAATTGGACCACAGATCAAAGTAACACGCTGAATACATGTCAGAATACAGGCATTGTGTAAGCAATGGACCCACCCATGATGCCCACCACAGAGTCAGGGAAACAGATGCTGTCTCCCACCTTGAGTCAAGCAAACTGCAAGGACACAGTCCTAAGTGACAGAATTCCCTGCATGTAAGGGCCACACCTGGGTATCAGATGAGGAGTGGGCAGTGCACAATAGAGGGACATGGCTCCTGGACAACATGACTGCTGTACTGTGGCAGTTTAACCAGGCCCGAGGAGGGCACATAGCATGTTAGACAGAGTTCACAGTGCAGTCTTTGACTCACCCCCTCCTTGCTGCTCTCTGGCCTTCAGCTGCCCATCCAGGTCTGGAAAGACCACCGCCAGGATCCTGAGCATGTGGGGGGTCAGGGTCCGTGTTCCGCCCCTCCTGCGAGGAGGCGACAGCTTCAGCTGGACCCGTGCAATCCTCCGGGTCCAGCCCCGAAGGTCCTGCCACCTCTTTTGGCAGTTGCGGATCCGGCGCTTGTAGACCCCCACGGACCGGACAGCCCGGACGATGTCCTTCCATATCTCCTGCTTCCGATGGGCAGAAGCCTGTCAGGATGACAAAGTGATAAGGCCATTACTACACATGCAACATATCCGTGCATGACACAGTTGCATATACATGTCGCAATCACAGGGGCACATGGTGTACACAGGCAGTGCACGGCTGCCCATGGACAGTTTTCCAGAAGTCACTACATGGTATCATTGCATGGGGAGTAAAACCCTGTTCAGAAGCACTGTCACTGCACCATACCTGTCCAGTGCAAGTCACTACACACTATGGGGGGTGACAACTACTCAGTGAGCCTGCTAGCCAGTGGCGTGCAGACTCTCAGCCTTGCTAGTCAGACAAAATGCACATTCAGAAAGGCAGTGCACAGGACACTCACCTGCTCCCCTGGTGTCCCATACAGCTTGCTGTACTGTGGAAGTAGGCTGTCCAGCAGGGCCTGGTTCTCCTCAAGGCTGAAGGCTGGGGCTCTCTCCACAGTACGTGCCATTGCAGGGTCCAGAGGGGCAGAGACAGCAGCAGTGCAGTGGCAGATGTCGTCCTGGAGCATGTAGTGCAGGCAAGTGGGCTCTCAGGGGAACAGCCAGCAATATATATGTGCTGGAGAGGCAGATCCTGTCCCTTGTGTCCAAAGTGATAGGTCCAAGTCGTTTGCATCTTCTGAATCTGGCCAATCCATGGAATAGCAGCACCAAAACACGCCCACAGCATCCTTCAAATCTTCAACTTCATGACATACATGATTTTGCAACATTGTTGTGGGTGACCAACTGAATTCCCAGCAACCGACTCGTTCGAAATTCGAAAACGCGTCCGTTGCCAGGCAAGCCCATTGTCAATGGGTGCGCACCGATCGGTCCATTGCGGTACAACGCGTACAGGGTACAACGCGTACCCGCACACATTGAAGGCAATGGGCCGGCCGGAGGCACCGATCGGTCCATTGCGGTACAACGCGCACAGGAGTACAACGCGTACCCGCACACATTGAAGGCAATGGGCCGGCCGGAGGCACCGATCGGTCCATTGCGGTACAACGCGCACAGGGGTACAAGGCGTACCCGCACACATTGAAGGCAATGGGCCGGCCGGAGGCACCGATCGGTCCATTGCGGTACAACGCGCACAGGGGTACAAGGCGTACCCGCACACATTGAAGGCAATGGGCCGGCCGGAGGCACCGATCGGTCCATTGCGGTACAACGCGCACAGGGGTACAAGGCGTACCCGCACACATTGAAGGCAATGGGCCGGCCGGAGGCACCGATCGGTCCATTGCGGTACAACGCGCACAGGGGTACAACGCGTACCCGCACACATTGAAGGCAATGGGCCGGCCGGAGGCACCGGTCGGTCCATTGCGGTACAACGCGCACAGGGGTACAAGGCGTACCCGCACACATTGAAGGCAATGGGCCGGCCGGAGGCACCGATCGGTCCATTGCGGTACAACGCGCACATGGGTACAAGGCGTACCCGCACACATTGAAGGCAATGGGCCGGCCGGAGGCACCGATCGGTCCATTGCGGTACAACGCGCACAGGGGTACAACGCGTACCCGCACATTGAAGGCAATGGGCCGGCCGGAGGCACCGATCGGTCCATTGCGGTTCAACGCGCATGGTACAACGCGTACGCACATTGAAGGCAATGGCCGCCGGAGGCACCGACGGTCCATTGCGATAACGCGCACAGGGGTACAACGCGCACCGACACATTGAAGGCAATGGGCCGGCCGGAGGCACCGATCGGTCCATTGCGGTTCAACGCGCACAGGGGTACAAGGCGTACCCGCACACATTGAAGGCAATGGGCCGGCCGGAGGCACCGATCGGTCCATTGCGGTACAACGCGCACAGGGGTACAAGGCGTACCCGCACACATTGAAGGCAATGGGCCGGCCGGAGGCACCGATCGGTCCATTGCGGTACAACGCGCACAGGGGTACAACGCGTACCCGCACACATTGAAGGCAATGGGCCGGCCGGAGGCACCGATCGGTCCATTGCGGTACAACGCGCACAGGGGTACAAGGCGTACCCGCACACATTGAAGGCAATGGGCCGGCCGGAGGCACCGATCGGTCCATTGCGGTTCAACGCGCACAGGGGTACAACGCGTACCCGCACACATTGAAGGCAATGGGCCGGCCGGAGGCACCGATCGGTCCATTGCGGTACAACGCGCACAGGGGTACAACGCGTACCCGCACACATTGAAGGCAATGGGCCGGCCGGAGGCACCGATCGGTCCATTGCGGTACAACGCATCACTGTACATGTGACTGGCATAGGTCAGCATGCCTGTCTCAGATGGACATATGCCAGCCACAGATAGCTCCCAGGGAGTGAGGGGCACACCTACATCACGACAGCCTGTCCAAACCTTATCATAAGGCATGTAAGGCTGCATTTCCTATTGTGTGTATGTTGGTGTACATGTTGTCCTGTGGGTGTCACCTGTGGGCAGCCACCCCCAGGCTGTGCACGTGTTCATGGGGACAGGATCCTGGGTGTTACGTGTACGTGACCACTGTGATGTGCAACTGTTCATATCTGTGCATGTGTCATGGTCACATTTCACAGTGGTGTTTGTGTATGTCATGTCACATACCCCGTGAGTCCCATGTGGGACGGTATGTTTGAGCCAGGGTGTCCCAGTGGCACAATAGTGATGGCCCTCCACAGTCTTTGTGCATGTAGTGTTTACAATGTCTCTGATTTCATGTGCACAATGGGAGACAGTCTCCACATCCACGTTGTGTGTGCATGGACTCTGATGTTGTGCGTGTGTGTCACAGACGTCCATGTCTGTCCTGCCATGGCAAGTGTGGCCACTACCTGTGGGGGTCATGTTTGTTTTGCTGTGGTGTACACATGATACTCCAGGTGATGCCAGTGTCCATGTGGCATTACAGGGTCCCTGGGAATGTACCTGTCGTTGAGCTGTGGTGCCTGGGGCACATCTGTCCTCACATGTCACTGTGGGGGGTGACTGTGACACGGCATCATGATATCCAATGGGCCAACCTGGGACAAATTGATGCCACCTGTAGGACCGTGTTGACAGATGTTGGCCATGTATGTACCATACATGTCCTTCCGGTACTGCACACTTCATGTAGTTGTGCCTCATGATGATGTATGTTGGGATCTTGAGTGTGTTCAATGCCGCATATGTGGGGTGACTGACGATCTTGCTTACTTCTCCTCTGCACTGCAGGGCTCCTGCTGTCCATCGGCCATTCCCAGACCTGGCAACGATGGTGGAACGGGACAGCATCCGACGGTACCGCTTCACCAGGCAGCTGATTGAGGATTTGGCAGTGCAGTTGTCCCCACATTTGCAGCCTGGCCGGCCGTATCCTACAGCGCTGACCCCCAAGGTGAAGGTGATGGCAGCCCTACACTTCTTTGCCACCGGTACCTTCCAACATACTGTGGCGTCTGCTGGTGGGATGTCACAGACCATGTTCAGCCGTGTGCTCCGCGATGTTTTGGCGGCAATGTTGCTCTTCCTGAACCGGTACATCTATTTCCCTAGACTGCGACGACTCACTGACGTGAAGAGTGACTTTTATGCCCTGGGGAGGATGCCGCATGTAATTGGCTCCATTGATGGGACACATGTGGCTTTGGTACCACCACAGGCCCAGGAGCAGGCCTACAGGAACCGCAAGCACTACCACTCGGTCAATGCACTGGTGGTGTGTCTTGCAGACATGACCATCACACACGTGTGTGCCCGTTTCCCTGGTTCAGCACACGATGCCTTTGTGATGAGGAGTAGTCGCATCCCCAGGATGATGGCACAGATGCAGAACCAGCGTGCCTGGCTTGTCGGTGTGTACTGACTTTGTGCCATTGTGTGTGATCTGATCTGTAGTATTCCGCCCACTTTTCCAAGTCAGCTGATGTGCACTTGTCTGTCCGTAGGTGACTCGGGATACCCCAACATGCCGTGGTTGCTGACACCCCTCAGGAACCCTGTGACACCTGCCCAGATGCGCTACAATGAGGCACATGGTCGGACCAGGAGAGTGATTGAGCGGACCTTTGGTCTCCTGAAGAGCCGCTTCCGCTGCCTGGACAAGACCGGAGGGTCCCTCCCATATGCCCCTGCGAAAGTGTGCAAGATTATCATCGTCTGCTGCATGCTCCACAACCTGGCAGTGCGGAAGGAGTTGCCTCTCATCCAGGATGACGATGACCAACATCCGCCACCTGTGGAGGATCCTGGCCTGGACCACGATGCCAGTGACGATGATGATGATGATGGTGATGGTGATGTCCGCACACAGCTCATCACCAACTTCTTTAGCTGAATGTGAGTATCCTGAGGTGTCATGTGAATGATGTGAGTTGGCATGATGTGTGGGTGGGGCTCTGGCGCTGTTGGAGTGTGTCCATGGGCTACTTGACTGGATGTGTGTTGCGATGTGTGGTTACAGGTGGGCTGTACTCCCCAACAGTGTTGACATGCTAACTTGGTTCTGGGTGGGTATCTTGTAACATGTATTGTGCATGAGTTTTGCTGTTCTGTCCTGTACTGCATTGCTTTTGACTGTGTGTCATTTCTGTCCTTCACAGGGTACTTTCAGATTCGTTTGGTCAACTGTGTCCACCGACGACGTGATTGCACATCCAGGCTGGTAGCTGTTGTGTCCCTACAGGTGATGTGCGCCACACCCATGGACTTCCTTCCGTCTACAGTTGTTGACTGTGTGCCCGCTACCAGGTGGGGTTACCTTGCATCTGTAGTGGTTACGGCATGTTGCTACTGTGTAATAAACCTGTGCTTCACTTAGTGATGTGCGTTGTCTGTGGTCACACATTTGACTGCCATTTGCTTACTGCACCTGTGGGCTACTTGACTACAACTGGGAATGGGTGTGGTGTCTGTGCATTGCACCGTCTTCCCTGGCAACATCAGTGTAGGCAATGAGTCAGATGGCCTAGGTGTGTATGTGTTGTGTAGCCCTGGTGGTGTGTCTCCCTCATATGTGTCACGTTGCCTTTACTCACATGCCTGTGTTGTCCTTGCTGTTGCAGTTCGCATACACAGTGTAATTTTGCAGTTCATCATCCCCATAACAGCACCCATGTTGGAATCACGACAGAGGCAAGTATGGTGTATTAGTGTGTTTATTGTGATACATTTGTGTTAATAGTGCATAGGATGGGTTGTGCTGTACATGAATCTTGCAATCCCAAGTTCCTAGGTGAATTGAAAGTCCGGGTAGACAGGATCCCCAGTATCGGGGCCACAGTTGTCTGACACATTGGTCCAACTTGTACTCCCCATGCAATGTGTGGGAGTAGTGTTGCCGTCAACAGGGTGAACAGTCTGTGCACAAAGGCGAACATCCAGAACAGGTTCAGGCTTCCTGGGAGTTGCGCTTGGCCATCGGCCTCTCACTTTCCCTCCTCGGACGACCCCTCTTCTTGGGGGGGGCCCTCAAGTGCAGGCTGCTGCGGTGCAGGGGACTCTCCGCCAGAGTCCTCCTCCCTCCCTGTGGCAGTTGCAGTTTGTTCGGCACCAGATGTTGTTGGCACACAGGGAGGTGTGGACTGGTTGCTGTTCATCTGGCGGAGGCATTGTAAAATGTCCCTGTGCACCGCCGATCATCTCATGCAGTACATCCCACTTGGACTCCACACGGGACATGTGTGAGTCCACACGGGACATGTGTGACTCCACGTGGGACATGTGGGAGTCCAAGCGGGCATGATGGGCAGCCTGCTGCTGTTTGATGTCTCTGAGGAGCCCCACTACCTGGCTGAGCTCTCCGGTGCTGGACTGGTACGCATCAGCTATGCGTACCAGTTGTGGGTCGTCATGCACACCAGCAACGTCTGCAAGCAGCGACCTCTGTCTCCCACCCCTCCCACCACCCCTGCTGACATGTGCAGTGTGTGCAGTTGCACGCACAGATAACCCTGGTCCACCTTGGGGGTTGGTGGTGGTGGTGGTGTCCATGGCCCCAGGTTGGTCCAGGGTCACTGCGCTGGTGTTGCTCCTTATTCTGTCCATGTCGGCAGGGATGGTATTCGTGGTGACAGTCGTTGTAGGGGTGGGTGCAGGGAGTGCAGCTGGTGGTCCTGCTGGTGCTGCAGCTGGTGGTCCTGCTGGTGCTGCATGTTGACTTGCACCGGATGTGCCAGGTTGTTCATCGTCCGAGGAGGACAGAGGCTGTACGACGCCAGTGAGCTCGGCATCCTCTTGAGCCTGGGACTGGGACTCCTCAGCGTCTGCTGCTGTGTCCCCATCATCACCTGTTTTTGGGAGACACAAACAATGTATGTCATGTTTCTGCAGGCATCAGTGGTTGACACACATGACAGTTGTGACTGTGCCTCTGGGTGCGGGCCTGTACATTGCATTGTCCTAAGTCGTCACAGTCAGGGGTTGATATTGGTGTGGCACATTGTCCTGCATTATTTGGGCATTTCTATGTATTTTCTGGGGTGTGAACATGGTCTGCATTGCTTGTGTTTGGTTGACAGCCAGACCTCCTTCCCACCCAGCCAGCCAGTCAGTTATCCCACCATGGAACGTGCTTGCGTTGCAGGGAGTGGAAGTTGTCTCTCAGGATGTCAGTCAGTGGTGTCCTGCTGTTTGTTGGTGCACAGTTGGCAGCAGGGCCTTGTGCTCCCCACAGCAGTAGCCAGTGTCAGCCATCTTGTGAGTCCTTCTCCACTCCCTGTGATGTGAGCATGGTTCAGGGTGGTGTTGATGGGACAGTTGTGGGGGTGAGCTATGTCTGTGACTACGACTCCCATCATGCCATTGCCTCCACCCCACTTCCCAGCATGCCCATGCTTCCTTCCTTTGACTGCTTCCCTGTGGGGTGGGCTGGCTGTGCTGACAGGATGGCTGGGAGTGTTGTCCTGGCAGTTGTTTGGCTAAGAGTCCCAAGAGTGTCCCTGTGCTTCACACAACATAACCCTGGGTGGTGGTGCTTTGTGGGATCTTGTGTTAGGATGGAGGGCATTGCATTCTACCAGGTGGGTACTGTGGAGTTTGTGTTGGGGGGTGTGAGGGGAGGTGCTGGTGACTATAGTCAGTGCTGCAAGTCCCCCTTCCCACCCAGCCAGCCAGATATCCCACCATGGAACGTGCTTGCATTGCAGGGAGTGGAAGTTGTCTCTCAGGATGTCAGTCAGTGGTGTCCTGCTGTTTGTTGGTGCACAGTTGGCAGCAGGGCCTTGTGCTCCCCACAGCAGTAGCCAGTGTCAGCCATCTTGTGAGTCCTTCTCCACTCCCTGTGATGTGAGCATGGTTCAGGGTGGTGTTGATGGGTCAGTTGTGAGGCTGAGCAATGTCTGTGACTACGACTCCCATCATGCTATTGCCTCCACCCCCTTCCCAGCATGCCCATGCTTCCTTCCTTTTGACTCTGCTTCCCTGTGGGGGGCTGGCTGTGCTGACAGGATGGCTGGGAGTGTTGTCCTGGCAGTTGTTTGGCTAAGAGTCCCAAGAGTGTCCCTGTGCTTCACACAACATAACCCAGGGTGGTGGTGCTTTGTGGGATCTTGTGTTAGGATGGAGGGCATTGCATTCTACCAGGTGGGTACTGTGGAGTTTGTGTTGGGGGTGTGTGAGGGGAGGTGCTGGTGACTATAGTCAGTGCTGCAAGTCCCCCTTCCCACCCAGCCAGCCAGATATCCCACCATGGAACGTGCTTGCATTGCAGGGAGTGGAAGTTGTCTCTCAGGATGTCAGTCAGTGGTGTCCTGCTGTTTGTTGGTGCACAGTTGGCAGCAGGGCCTTGTGCTCCCCACAGCAGTAGCCAGTGTCAGCCATCTTGTGAGTCCTTCTCCACTCCCTGTGATGTGAGCATGGTTCAGGGTGGTGTTGATGGGTCAGTTGTGAGGCTGAGCAATGTCTGTGACTACGACTCCCATCATGCTATTGCCTCCACCCCCTTCCCAGCATGCCCATGCTTCCTTCCTTTTGACTCTGCTTCCCTGTGGGGGGCTGGCTGTGCTGACAGGATGGCTGGGAGTGTTGTCCTGGCAGTTGTTTGGCTAAGAGTCCCAAGAGTGTCCCTGTGCTTCACACAACATAACCCAGGGTGGTGGTGCTTTGTGGGATCTTGTGTTAGGATGGAGGGCATTGCATTCTACCAGGTGGGTACTGTGGAGTTTGTGTTGGGGGGGGTGTGAGGGGAGGTGCTGGTGACTATAGTCAGTGCTGCAAGTCCCCCTTCCCACCCAGCCAGCCAGATATCCCACCATGGAACGTGCTTGCATTGCAGGGAGTGGAAGTTGTCTCTCAGGATGTCAGTCAGTGGTGTCCTGCTGTTTGTTGGTGCACAGTTGGCAGCAGGGCCTTGTGCTCCCCACAGCAGTAGCCAGTGTCAGCCATCTTGTGAGTCCTTCTCCACTCCCTGTGATGTGAGCATGGTTCAGGGTGGTGTTGATGGGCCAGTTGTGAGGCTGAGCAATGTCTGTGACTACGACTCCCATCATGCTATTGCCTCCACCCCCTTCCCAGCATGCCCATGCTTCCTTCCTTTTGACTCTGCTTCCCTGTGGGGTGGGCTGGCTGTGCTGACAGGATGGCTGGGAGTGTTGTCCTGGCAGTTGTTTGGCTAAGAGTCCCAAGAGTGTCCCTGTGCTTCACACAACATAACCCTGGGTGGTGGTGCTTTGTGGGATCTTGTGTTAGGATGGAGGGCATTGCATTCTACCAGGTGGGTACTGTGGAGTTTGTGTTGGGGGTGTGAGGGGAGGTGCTGGTGACTATAGTCAGTGCTGCAAGTCCCCCTTCCCACCCAGCCAGCCAGATATCCCACCATGGAACGTGCTTGCATTGCAGGGAGTGGAAGTTGTCTCTCAGGATGTCAGTCAGTGGTGTCCTGCTGTTTGTTGGTGCACAGTTGGCAGCAGGGCCTTGTGCTCCCCACAGCAGTAGCCAGTGTCAGCCATCTTGTGAGTCCTTCTCCACTCCCTGTGATGTGCGCATGGTTCATGGTGGTGTTGATGGGACAGTTTTGGGGCTGGGCAATATGTGTGACTGCGACTCCCATGATGCTATTGGCTACACTGACTTGGCCAGCATACACAGAATTCCTTCCTTTGAGTGGTCTTCACTGTGTGTTGGTGTTGTTGTGGTGGCTACATGTGTGGATGTGTTTGTTAGTTCTATTTGTGCCACTGCCTAGCTGTAGTTGTGGTTGTGTTTGTACATGTGTTGGCACAGTTGGATGTGACTTTTTTGATGGCATGTGTTGTGTTTATCTGACTGACATACACATTTTGGGATGATTCTGTTCTAGTTGCTGTGTAATTGCTATGAGTGCATGGTTTGACTCTCCCCTTGACAGTGATGTGTGTGTTTTGTGGCAGTTTATTGTGTACATTTGTTGTGTACTCACCAGGCTCTGGGATGTCCTCTAGTCCATATACGCTCACTGGCGGAAGGATGGCCCGCACCTTCTCCTCCCAGGGCCTGAGGTATATTGGCTTGGCAGGAGGGCCACTGCCGGTGTGTTGGCTGTTGATGTAGTCTTTCTTCAGCATGTCCCGTACCCTCCTGCGCACGTCATACCACCTGTTCTGGATGTCCGTCTTTGTGCGCCGACATGGTGATTGGGCGTTCACCCTGTTGATGATCCTCTCCCACATCTTGGTTTTCTGCGACATGGGGGTCTGTTGGACCAGAGTGCCAAACAGCTGTGGCTCCACCCTGAGGATCTCGTCTACCATGACTTCCAATTCACTATCTAGGAACTTGGGATTCTTCTTGGGGGGCATGGTGATGGGTGGTGATGGTGGGTGATGTGTGTGTTGGTGTGCAGGTGAGGGTGTGTGAGTGTGTGTTTTGCTGGGTGTATGTGAGGTAGGTATTTGTTGGTGTGCTTATGGTGTGTGGCTTGTGTGAGGGATGAGCTGTGGGTGTGTGGTTGCTTTCTCTTGGGTGCTGGCAGTGTAATGGCATTTGCAAAGGCTCATGGTAGTGATTTGTGTCCTTTATATAGGTGGAGTTGTGGGTGTGTCTTTGTTCTCTGTCCCCACCCCCCAGTATTTATTGGCTTGGTAATTGCTTGTTTGGCCTTTTTTTGGGTGATTTTTCCTTTGTGTTGTTTGTGTATGTTGGAAACGTTCTTGTGACCGAGTCGGACCCTGCATTGGTCTCGTACGGTGTTTTCCGCTTTGTTCACGATGTGTTTGTGCAGTTTTCTATGCTGCGTACGCGTCGGTCGCGGTGTTTTGTGTTGCTTCGGCTCGGTTTTGTATGCGTGTCGGTCGTACGGCTTGTCCTCCGTCCGACTCGGTCGTGGTTTTCGCGCCTTGCATCGTACTTTGCGGTTTGGAGTTGGCGTGTACGTTTCGGGTCGGATTTGTTCCGGGTGCGTGTCGGTCGGTTGGATTCGCGTGTTTTTCCGGCCGGATTGCTATTTTCCGTGCGGCTCGGTCGGGTCGACTTGGTTTCGTTACATGTCGGTCGGATTTTTCGCGCCTTGCATCGTACTTGGCATGTCGGGCGCCACGGGTACGTGTCGGTCGGTATTTTTTCCGGATCCGAGTCGGTCGGTGCTTTTTCCGGCCCGAATCGGAATCGACCCCTTTGTATTGGTAAACATGAATCAACACTTATCAATCTATTTACTAATGTGCCATGTTACTGAATAATGTGTAATATTAGGCAGGAGTAAATCAATATAAAGGGAGTGGGTACTCCTATGCTGAGGGTATTTGTATAGACCCTGAATATTTCTCTTTGCTTTGCCTCCATAGAAACGGGCAGAGGTTTACTCTTGCCAAGAGCAGCAATCAAAGGCAGAAGGAAATCAAGGTCGAAGGTGGGAATAGGAAGGGATCACACCCAAAATTGAAGGGTTGTTGGCGAAGGTTTTTCTCCAGGGGAAAATATTTTCCCCAAGAAGTAAAAAGGAATAAAGTTAAAAAGTGAAATAGCATTATCATGAGACATCTTCATGCATAATTGTACGCCATGTACAATTACACAAGTGGAAATACCTTTGTATTAGTGTAAACAAGGAGTTCTCAAGTGCTTTCGAGAAGTAATTCTGGCAACCTGTGACTTTTGCATCTTTTCATGCTTAGACCTGGAAACCTTCAAGAATTTCAGAAATTTTAAAATCTATGCTCAAAGATATGCATAAACCTATGAGCATAGTGATTTTTTTTTATTGTGTACACACAGCACAAGACAGATATTTCTAGTTAATGCTAGGTTATTCATAAGAATGCCCATCAGAAGCAAAGTTCGTGGGGGTATCTTTACAAACGGGCTTTTTTGTTACCACCGTGATTTATTATATGAAAGCAATTGGTAGCATAAAAACCACTAACAGATGCAGAAAACTATGCACAGTAAAATAATTTGTGTGTTGGTTGCTATTCTCATTGCCAAATGGCATATTTTTATCATTTGTCTGAAAGCAGGAAAACAAAAGTAAGAAATCATAATCACCAAATTAATGTCTATGACAATAAAACACAATCAAGGCGCATTTTCTAATTTGAAATGCCAATATTTGCCTGATGTGGGGTTAAATATAGTAAATCTTTGCTTACCAATAAATACTTCTATTTAAAGTATTCAAGCAGTCAATATTTTGGCCACAATATTTTGACAGGTCGAAATTTCTGTTCTCAATATTCTGACATTTAACCACTTGATAGATTATAGGCACTGGACACTCAAACTGCTGTTACTATATTTTGCTCCGCTGAGGGTAAAGTGATTGCTAGAGTTCCACAAAGAGAAGACGCCATCTTGATGTACATGGTCACTGAATTTCTTCTACTCGTAGCACATAGCGGGCTCTTGGATGCAGAAGGAGGTGCTGATGCCTGAGAACTTCCTGTGAGGTTCTAGTATACGTGTGTCCTGTCAACACAGGAATGACCATTCAAGCCCTTATTGCAGTGAAGTGAGAATGCATTCCTAGGGAAGAAAGTACAATGCTAGTGGAGAGGGCGGACCCATTTGACATTGATGGAGGGCATTCCAATTCTCTTCATGCTGTCTAGTTCAATACCATGTATCAGCTACTAACTACAAAGGTTAAAACAGAGATAGTGGCTTCAATGAAGGGGGATCGTATAGTGAGCAAAGTGCATACAACGTTATTTATGTTAGCTTGTTCTTTAAGTGTAACACAGACTGTCTTTCCCTTATTTCACATGTGGCCTAGACACAGCTTTACATATCTCTTTAGCCTCATGTAATCAATACAAACTATGAATAACAAATGCACGCAGTTATATTGGGGCTTTGGGTCACCCTTCTTGATCTATCTTGTTCAACTGTCATTCATATTTTGCATCCACCCACCACAGCGCACAGTATGTGGTGATGGGGCAGTCCACTTGAGCCATTGGTTCACTTGTACTCTGAGTGTCAACATTTTTCACCATCAGATGTATCCATCCAGCTAAAAAGTAATGAACATCAGTACAGGAAAGGTGTACCAATACTTGTCAATGCTTTTTAATTTACGTTCTGAAAAAAATCCAGGTTCTCCCTGATGATATTTGGTGGTTTATTAAGTAAACAAAAAGATCCCTCACTCATAGCTTCCTGTTCACATTTTGTTATGATTGGTTGTGAAATTCTAATTCTAAATACTTCTAAAGCATGATTCACTCATAGCAACTGTAAAATTTATTACAGAGTAAAGAAAACAAACTTTATTGGTATTCTTATTAGGAGTCTTTGGAAAAACAAAACTAACAACAATTACTTGCAAGTTCCGATTATTGACATATACGTTCAGTATAACTTTATCCATTTCTTAAAACCAGTCCCGAGTAGAGGGTGCCCGCCTGCCTACTCACACGCAGGCTATTCTGTGCTTAGTAAGGTGCAGTGCTAATGCAATAAGCTTCTTTTTATCATCCAGCATTTCCGTTGGAACGGGGACGCAATTGTATCTCTAGCATGTTGGGGAGTGTGGAGAATACAGTGGACCAATGAGCTGCAATAAGAGGGCATAGCCAAGCTAAATGTAGAAAGTCTGCTCCTCCCCCACAGCATCTGGCACATTTGTCATGGGCTCCAAGTTTATATTTGTAAAGTTTAGAGGGTTTGTAGCATATCTGATAGATGCAATGGAAGTGTATAACCCGCAGTTTGCCATTAGGAGAAAAGGACTGGTCAGACCGCATATACCTGCCCACTCTTTGTCCGTGATATGTTTGCCCAGATCCACCTCCCACAGGGATTTAGCAAGCTGGGAGCCTGTTGGCATCTCATATTGGGCAGAAGTGTAACAGCGGGAGAGGAGGTGACATGAGGAAGACGCCGTAAGAAGGAGGGTAAAGGTCTTACACTCCAGTGGCGTCATTGGGAAGTCTGGATAGTGTTCCGGAATTAGTGCTCTGATACGAAAAATAGTAAAAAGGTCTAGTGAGTCCAGCAGGACACTTGCGTCTGTAGTGAAACACTCGCCAAATTGCCCGTGGGGAGAAAAACACTCATCTCAGTTATATTCCATTGTGCAACTCGCTGGGCGGCCAGTCTCTCCCAAAATATGCAAGATGGCAGAAACTGAGTAACCTTCTGCACAGGGGAATAGAGCACTTTGAAACCGAGTTTTAACTGCAATCGGACCCAAGCCCGTTGGGTACATGCCACTGTATCAATTACACAGCATGACTGGCGCGTAGGTTGGCCAATAAGAGTTGCAAAGGAGTGGGATATACCTGGCCATGTTCTGGAGCATAGTGTGTGAGTTAGGAGGGGAGGCCGCAGCCAATAATAGGTGCAGGAGGCTTGAGCACAGAGGTAGTAAAGTTCAAAATCAGGGGCCACAAGACTGCCTCGATCAAACGGCAGGGTTAGAGTTTCCCAGCAGGCTGTAGGTTGACCCCCTCACCCAAGCAAATCGCACCATAAGGGTTTGCAGGGTACGGAAAAAGTTGTGAGGGGTAAATTTAAGGAAAGATAGAGAAGCAGTGGAAGAATGACCATTTTCATTACATCGATGCGTCCGATCAATGAGAGGGGTAGTTTAATCCAACCACTGATCTGTTCCTCCAATTTATGAATGGCTACGCCATAATTCTCGGTTATCACATCTGATTTGTTAGTACTGATTTGGATTTCCCAAGTATTTACGGGTGTCAGTCACCCAGCAGAAGGGCAACAGTAGCGTGCATGGTTTAGTGGCATGGGTGAGGGGAACAATGTAAGACTTAGTCCAGTTGATGGCTATGGCAGCTACTACCCGGAACAAGGAGAATTCGCGCATAACGGGATTAAGGTTTTCCTCTGAGTTAGTCAAATTAAGGGTGATATCATCTATGTATAAAGAGATCACTACATTACACTGCAAGAAGCCAGACCCTTACGCCCATTTAGTTGTCGATTGGCCGAAGTAAGGGGCTCAGTAGTCAGAGCATAAAGCAAGGACAATAGAGGGCATCCTTGGTGGATACCACTGCCAATCAAGATGGGGTCCGACAACAGACCATTCAATCAGATCTGAGTCAGAAGCTCAGTGTAGAGTAGCCGGATCATAGGCACAAAAGGATCAGGGATCCCGATTCTACGCAGAACCACAAATAGGCAGGATCACTCAAAAGAATTGAAAGCTTTGGTGGCATCAAGGAAGACAGCCACAGTCATATCCTCAGGCTTCAAATGATGCAGTAGAGCAAAGAGCATCTGAAGGTTGGGGGAAGTGGAGCAGTTTGTAAGAAACCAGCCTGATATGGCAGGACTAACTCAGGGAGCAGCAAGATCAAGTGATTAGCCAGTATCTTGGCAAATATTTTAGCATAAGTGTTGATGGAAAAAATGGCAATAAGGTTCCTGGGAGTCAGGAGCCTTGCCAGGCTTTAGAAGCATGATAAGTATAGTTTCACACAGAGATGGTGGTAAGGTGCCTGTATACTTTTAGCAGACGAGGAGTAATAAGAGCGGAATGCACCTTATAAAACTCGGATGGAAGGCCGTCAGGAGATTTACTGGTTGGCAGGCCACTAATTGAAGTAGTTACCTCATCCAGTCTTAGCGGCTCCACTATGAAGGCCCATCAGAGCCCATCCAGCCATGCCAATGTTTGGCGATCTAAGTAAGTAGTATACTCTTCTGTATCATAAGAATGCCTAGGGGTATCCAAATGGGAATAATAGTCCGCAAATTCCACCAGTATATCCTTGGCTTCAAATATGAGAGTACCGCCATCCTGAGTCAACTGTGTAACAGCCTGGGGACCCTGACGGTGACCCAGCAGGTGTGCCAGAGTCAGGCCCGGCCTGTCAGATTCCCCGTACGCCCACGCCTGAGAGTAGCAATTTAGATGTTTGCTTTCGCTATCTGCTAGATCATGATAATCAGCTAAAAGAGAGTGGAGCTCGGCCACTAAATGCGGATGATATGCCACCTCAATGTCATGCTCTAATTGTCTAATGTGCTGCTTCAGTAGGTCTAGCTGGCGCTTTAGCGTTTTCCGGATCGAGAATTGTTTACACATGCACATGCCCCTGATGTACACCTTGAATGGTTTCCCAGACCATACCTAGCAAACGCCACCGAAACCTCGTTTGTCGTAAAAAAGTCTGCAATGTCACATGTATGTCAGAGCGAAAAACGGGATCCGTCAGTGCCTGAGGGGAGAGCTTCCATAAAAAAGCCATGTGTTTGAAGGTAGGAAAAGCAACAGTAAGTAGCATGGGAGAGTGGTCGGGGAGAGTCCTAGGTAGGTGTTATACACGTGTGGCCCAACTGCAAATATCAGGAGTTCCCAACCAATAGTCAAGTCGAGCCCAAGATTCATGGACGGTGGATACATGTTTTCACTGCCTTAAACACTGGATGGCGAGCCCTTCAAATCTGTAGCAGATCATTAGTGTTCATTAGGTCTCAAAATGTAGTAGCAGCTGCATGATGCGTGTGGGAAACAGGGTTAGAGCAGTCACTTCATGCTCTAATACAAGATTGAAGTCTCCCCCCTAGAGTACACTGCCAAGGGAAAGGGTGAAGCAGTATTTCCAGCGGTCTCAGAAGAAAACCCGGTCATCCGTGTTGGGCCTGTAGGTCTTGATTATGGTGAGGTATTTCCCCTGTAGAGTTAATTGCAGGATAACAAACCTCCCTTGTGGGTCAGTAATTTCAGCCAGCAGGCGGAGTAACAGGCTTTTAATAATCAGTAAAACCACCCCCCTAGCATATGCCGAATATGTGGAAAATATTCTGTGAGAAGCTAAGTTATTGGCAAACGGTATAGTGTCTGATGGCTTTAAATGTGTTTCCTGCAGGAGAGTGACATGAATATTATGTCGAGTCAGGTCCGTCAGTACATTTTGCTTTTTCCGAGGGTCATTGTGGCCCCCCCATTCCAGGAGATAAAATTAAGATCAAAAGTCATGGAAGTGTTGCGCGCCATGGAACATAGAGTCATGAGTGTGAGCAATGAGAAGACAAAGGACCATCCTGGCAAGTGCACTAAAATCCAAATCAGGCAACTATAGAGTGATTTCTTAGGCAAGAAGAGAGCAGCGACGAATACTAAGAACAGCAGAAGGAAGAAAACATTCCCCGTTCTTCAGCCTCCACCCACGCTGGTAACCACCCGCATCTGGCAAGTGCAGTAAAATCAGGCAACTATAGAGTAATTCCTTAGGCAAGAAGAGCGCAGCAACAAATGCAAGGAATGGCAGAAAGAACAAAACATCCCTCCCTGTACTCCTTCCCACGCTGATAACCACCCACATCAGAGAAACCCCTGTTAACAAAAATTGTACTGAAGGGCAAATAACAGAGTTTAACCAGCACTCGTTGAAGAGACCAATAGGTAAATTATGCCAAGCACTGGGGGTGGGCTCAATACAGTCGACCACCTCACCAGTAGAACATAGGAGGGAGGGCAGTCAATTACCATAATGGAACGGCAATTGCTTAAAAACAGTGTTCAGGCAGCAGGGTCCATTTATACACCAGGATCCACAAGCCTATTAACCTAGTTATGGTCAATAAGTAGCAAAAAGCAGACAGCTGTCCAGGACACATTAAAATAATGTAGAGGCATGAACTTCCAACCCAGGAGGGCCCGGATATAGCCCCTACCCATCAAAGATGGGGATAAGGATAAAGTACGTTGAGCATTTAAGTGTCAGGCTCCATAATGTCTGAGAAGCCAGCATCATTGCCAGGTGTGGAAGACTGTGTATTCAGATGGTGGCGAGAATGCACCTCAAGGGCACTCTTGATGTTTCATAGGGCCTCCGAAGGAGATGTAAAGATTGCTACCTTGCCAATTAGTTTGTAGCGAAGGCGGCAGGATATGGCATAGCGTAAAGTTCTTTATACACGCTAAGTAGTGCCTTCACCTTCCGGAACGCTCGCCGAGCCTCCTGCACCTGTGGAGTAAAAGCAGGTAGATAGAAAGTTTAGAACCCTGATACTGCAGGGCCCCCTTTTCCTGAACCAAGCGAAGTCCCATTCTTGATAGTTCAAAAGTCTGGCAACAATGGGACTTGGGGGAGCACCCGGGACAGGATGCGGACCTAGAGATCGATGAGCCCACTCACTAGGAAACATTTGGAGAAGAGTCGGCATCAAAAAAGTCACACAACAATTTCTCAACAAAAAGCTACATCTTTCCAGTTTTAGTAGACTCCGTAATGCCCATCAAACGCATTTTGTTCCACTGAGAGCAAACCTCCATGTCCTCATTCTTGGTCGCCACATTGAGGAGCTCAGTACGAAGCTTTTGATAGTTGGATAGTTGGATGCTAAGGAAGTGTGATCCGCTTCCAAGGTGGTTAGTTATTGATCTATGTCAGTTGTCCTTCGCCAGGCAGGATTCCAGCTTATCTAAATGGCTTGCCAAGTTGTCAATTTTAGTGTCGATACGCTGAAGGCTGGTGCTCATCTGCAGCAGGAGTGTGTGGGTGTCTGGCTCACCTGAGAGGCCCACATCACTCCTCATCTACCCCTTCTCATCCTCTACCCCTCGGGTCGCAGCATTATGAGGCTCAAACCGTAATTTGGGTTGTTTTGGATCTGTTTCTCTGATGGTGGGGGTGTGCCGCAGTTTCAGAAGTGAGCAAGGCTGGACTTTTCCAAGCCAGCAGACCAACACATAACAAGGACAACCTGGCAGTTGTAAAGGTGCTACCTGCAGGTCAACAACATACATAATCAGCTGGGGTTGGGGCGTCTCCTAGTGTATCCCAGGAATTCAGTGTCCAACCAGTGCCACTCTGGGCTGATCTGTCGTGACTCGTACCATGCAGGCCAGCAGGAGCAGGTAAAAAGGAGTCACAGACACCACACGCAGCTTTGCCCCACAGAGCCAAGGTCCCCAGGTGCATAAAGAGGAGAGTGCAGGGATAGTCAAAGGGTCCAGAGCAGGGCTCAGTCACCACATGTTGCAAAATGAGCAGTTTGGTCACTACAGCAAGCAGTACCTCAAGGTTCGCTAGCACTCAAATTCGAGATGGAGGTCAGGGCCTCATTTGAAGACCCTGCAAAGAGGGCCCTAAGTGCAAGAGGCTCTAGGGAGCCAGACCCACCAGCACTTCAGTCAACGACCGGGCTAAGGAGCCAGCTACAGGCCACCTGGCACAGTCAAGGCCAAGGTGCACTTCAGCGCCGGCAAGCCTCTGCTGCGCATAGTGCCAGAGCGGGCCACACTGAGACCACAGTCCCAGGCCAGCTGTCCCGATGTGGGCTGATTTCTCTGCCCCCCTCACAAGCCTCTAGTAGGGAGAATGCCGCGCAGTAAGGAATGATCATGCAGCAGGGCCCTCAGAGAACCTCCGGCTTGCCCACACCTCCACGCCCTGCTCTTTCTGGCCACACAAAGCAGGTCGCCGGCAATGCAGGAGGAGCCAGCAGGCACCAAGTCACAAGGCCTATGCGACACAGGGCCCAGCCAGCCACACCGCCAAGATTCACTGAGGCTGCAAGCCACAAGGTCTGTCATAAGCTGCAGCTGTGGCGATGGCAACATCTTTGGACCATTAGGAGGAGTGCTTTACGCCTCTGGCAGATCACAGTCTGCCCCGAGCACTTGGGCTATGAGGATGCCAGTAATTAGCCCCAGGGATGGATAGATATTAGTGGATTTTGTGGGCTGGGGAGCGGAGCTCCCTGTTGAGGCAGCCATCTTGGTCAGCTGAAGCCCATGCCCCCCAAAAACTTCCCATAATGTTTGTTAAAAACAACCACACTGTCCGTGAACGTACCGCCTTGTTGATAGAGAAAGGATGGGCAGGTCGGTAAACAGCCTTTAGTGCGCGGCTGCTAGTGCGCATACCATTACTTCGCAAGCGTTACTACGCTTGCGATGTTACAACGTGTACCATTAGTACGCAAGTTGTTACATCGCAAGCGTTGTTACAACGCATGCGTTGTAATGGTATGCACTATCCACATCGTTGTTTGGAAGGAGCTCCCGTTTCCAAACAACGACGTGCAGATCTGAAGACGCTGGATGCCGGAGAAGAGAGGAACCACGGAGGAGAGAGAGGTAAGTGTAGTTTTTTGTGTGTCATGCAGGGGTAGTGTTTTAGGTTGTAGGGTTGTGTTTGAGTAGTGTAGGGTCGTGCTGGGGCTAGTGTTTTAGGGTGTAGGGTAGTGATGTGGTGTATGTGTAGTGTAGGGTAGTGTTTTAGGTTTAGGGTAGTGTTGGGGGTCGTGCAGGGTAGTGTTTCAGTGTAGGGAAGGGACTGGGGGTAGGGGCAGGGTCGTGCTGGGGGTAGTGTTTTAGGGTTTAGGGTAGTGTTGTGGTGTTAGTGTAGTGTAGGGTAATGTATTAGGGTTTAGGGTAGTGTCGGGGTGTAGTGCAGGGTAGTGTTTGGGTGTAGGAACAGGACTGGGGGTCGGGGGAGGGTTGTGCAGGGGGTAGTGTTTTAGGTTTAGGGTAGTGTTGTGGTGTTTGTGTAGTGTAGGGTAGTGTTTTAGGGTTTAGGGTAGTGTTGGGGTGTTGTGCAGGGTAGTGTTGTAGTGTAGGGAGCAGACTGGAGGAAGGGTGAGGGTCGTGCAGGGAGTAGTGTTTTAGGGTTTAGGGTAGTGGTGTGGTGTTTGTGTAGTGTAGTGTAGTGTTATAGGGTTTAGGGTAGTGTCGGGGGGTGGTGAAGTGTAGTGTTAGAGTGTAGGGTCCAGGCAGGGGGAAGGGGGAAGGTCGTGTAGGGTGTAGTGTATTAGGGTTTCGGGTAGTGTAGTGATGTTTAAGTAGTGTAAGGAAGTGTAAGGTAGTGTAGTGTAAGCATGAGTTTAGTGCAATGTTTTTAATTAGCATAAACCATAGTACATTTATAACCATTTGCGTTATAAATGCATGCGCAGTTAAAAATTGCGAAGTAATGGTTTATGCTAAGTAAAAACATGCGAAGTAATGGTTTATGCTAAGTAAAAACATCGCACTAAAATCATGCGAAGTAATGGTATGCGAAGTATCGACATACATTCGGGCAGGTCTCCTGTGCTATAAAGCCTTGGGAGGGGCAGAGAGCTAGAGAAGAAACAGGCCCTCTCACCGGTGTGCCTGCTACCTGAAAGAAATCTAAATGTGTGCAATTGGTTAGTCACTAAATGTAAAGGATGTGTGGGAGTCAGTATTGGTTTTAAGTGATGGATTCTCTTGAAGCTTTATGGTGTCAAAGTTTTATTCTTTCCTAGAGGTAAAGATGAGTGTTATCAGCTGATTTCTGCAATGCGCCCTTTCAATGGACACTTATAAACATGTTGGTACTAGATACAGTCTGATCAAGTATACAGTCTGATCACGCATTACTAAATTATATACTTTGAAAGCCCTTGTTTTATCTTATGCACTAAGGCCAAGATTTTGTAAGAACTTATGCAATGCAGCACAGCAAGCAATGTGAACGGGACAGAGGAGAACAGCATCAAATTTACTAATATGTGGCGCTGTTTTGCTCTCTCCTTGTGCTGACTCACTTTATGCTGCCATGCACCAACGCAGACACCGTTGAGCCATAGTGAAAGGCTGTCTGCACCATGGAATGCATAGTTTTGATACAGGAAGGTGTCCTTCCTGTACAAAAACTATGCTTTACATTTCCTTCTTTGTATGTGTTTTGTAGAATGCAGCACAGATGCAAAGAGGGAAAAAGGAGGAGAAATGAAACCATTTCTCCTTGTTACGCCTGCCTCAAGAAGGCTCAGGATTTGTGCGCAAAGTTTTTTGTAGATAGGGATGCTCATCAAAACCCATGGGTAGTTTCATGGGAACAGCCATGCACCGCCCATGGAATGCCCCCATGATGCAAGGTAACGCAAGGAAGCACATTGCTCAGATATGCTCTACTTTTGGTTACAATCCAATACATAGGGTTGGGCTTGTAAGTACCAACACCAACACTGCATCTGGTGTGCATTAAAAAAGTAATACAAACCCGATGCAAAGTCTTTGTAAACTTTGCCTAAATCATTTTGCTACAGCAAGCCTTCTTCTCTGTGTAAAATAATTGTAAAATAATGACACACACAGTGTTTTCTGTCACAGACTGTGACCTCGCAGCAATATAAATACAAAGTCACTATTCCCCACTGCACCAAGTAGGATTCAATTCTGTGGCTTTCTGGTCTCAGACACAGAAACCTGCAGTGATCGCATTAACAAACTGATGTTTCATTACAATGATTAATTAGGATGTATTTATCATCTAAAGCGTTTGTGTTATTTTATATGCAGTTAACCAGAGGTGAAAAAAACGACACTACAGAAAATGTGTTCTCGTTATGCATACAAATAGCACAATAACCATTAAAAGATTATAGCAAATATCTGATAGAGGCCTTCACGTTACAAGAGGCAATGAGAAAATGTAAGGTCATCTTTTTTTAAAGAACCTTTTCATAAAAACATGGATTCGGCTTCTTCACTAGAATTGCAGACTCTGTAGTTCTTGCCTCAACAAGCCGCACTCTTTCTATTAGTGATACGTGATTCAATTTGATTCTCATAATATTCCTTACATTGAATAGGCCCCTTAGAATTTTATATATTGTTAGGCCTGTCAGTAGCCAAGACCTTTTGATTTTAAAATTCAGCCAACCTCTTTCATTCATTGGCCTGTTATTGTGTCCTTCACATTGTACTCCCGACTGCTGCAGCATACTTATGACATCAAAAAAAAGGTGATGCATGGATTTCTTGAATTAATATTAGTCACAGCAATCACTCAGGGGCCCAACCCAATTCATCGTTTTTCACCCACCTTGCCACCCCAGTTTGTACCCGGCCATATTCAAATCTGTCCTGCCCCTGCTCCAATGGGAACAGTCAGCCCGAACTGCCAGGCCACTGCTACAGCATATAGAATGGGGCAATGGGTCGGCTCATTCAGCCACTGGATAACTTCACTGCGAGTGATGGCATTCTTCCCTTTCACATGAAGCACATTAACACGCAAAATAGTTTCTTTAAGTGCATAAGACTATTATGGCATTGTGAGCTTTTTGAGACAAAGAAATTAATTTTTGCTTTTAGCCACCGTTCTTAAAAAAGATTTTTACAAGAAGGGCTGCTTCTTAACAATAACGTTTTGCAAAAACTGTGATAAAACAAAATAAGCATTGATAAAGCCAAAAGGCTGGTGGTCAGCGCCCAGTACTTGTTTAACAATTGGAATTCAAATAAACTTGCTACAACTTATACTGAATGCTTTATTTGAAGCCAACCAATCCCAGTCCCCATCTGATGAACGTTTGTCTATAGCTCTGTTAATTAAACATTGCTTTAAAAGTTACAATGCAAAAATTAGAAAAGCTGCCGCCATGCCTAAGTATGACGTCAATAAGGTGCAAATATCCATGTACAAGTTAGTCCTCCCTTTCTTGGCATTAATAAGCTCTTTAGCTAATGAAAAAATAAAACAAAACATGAAAGGGTGAAGAGTAATGCAGCAGCCTTTCTGAACTTAAGCCCAATTCCAGTCTGATTTCCCCCTGGCAGCTGTGTTCCTCAACCATAGTAACTTTCTCGGCACTTGACCTTCCTAACAATCAATTGATTAGCCAGGAGTCAGCAGGTGTGAGGATTAGATGAATTTATGAAAGGAAACAAGCTACACACTCTTCTGCAGTGTTTAGACAGAAAAGGTTTGGGAACCTTATTAATCTTTCAGAGCATGAACTGATTTAGCAGAGCAAAGCGCAGGATATTTGTAATGAGGCCCACAACATCTTCAGAGAAATGTTTCACCCAAAGTGAACATAATCCTGGATACATGAAAGATCCCCCACCCAGAGCTTGACATTCACACAAAACTATTATAGCCACTTGCAAGTTTGCAGGCTACATGATCAATATATTAACAATACATATCTTTATAAGTTAAAACACCTAAAAAGTATAGTGCAGAAGAAGTTGCGGTAGAAGAGGAATTCTATAAGAGCTGAGGGATTTGGCAAAGCAGAAGTAGAACAACTGTCCTGTAGCTGTGTCATGTTTATTGAATGAGTGGAAGGTTGGCAGTGGTGGCAAACAGTTCCCTCTACATGGATGAGCTGCGGGCACTCATCTGCCACTGAGAAGCTGCCCCCTTTCAGAGCACCAACTCCAGCATGTCTCTTCCCAGACCTATTCACCCCTGCAATGTCTCCTTCTCTCTCCATCATCGGCAAAGTTCCTTTTTCTGAGCCCCCTCTGTCCTCCCACACGGCTAGGAAACTCCAGACTCCAAAGACCTCAGTCCCCTACCTCCTCCTGCCCACCCCTGTTCCTACCATACCATCCTTTCAGGACATTTCTAGTAGCAAGACGTCTAATCCTCCATAGGCATGACATCCTGTGTTTGGCACTCCAAGGTGTCTGTGTAGGTGGGTCAAACTTTGCCTCAGTGAGGTTGAGACATATCATTTGCCTTTGCCAGAGCAACAGTTTCAAACTTCCCTCAGTTTAATGGGTGAAGATGAAATAATGCCTAGCCTGTATGTTGGGAGTTTTGTACTTTGATTTCTGGTCAGCTATAGCAGCGGGTATACAGGTCAACACTCGGGGGATATTGGGAAAGCAGTTTGTGGGTCTTACTACTGGAATACCGCTGGAATGGCTAAGCATGTTAGTTTAGGATAGAAGGGCGATTTAGACAGGCATGTGTGCAGGGTCAAGTACTATAAAAGCCTGGACACTGACTGCAGATCAAGGTTGGGGATACTGGCAGGTGGAGGGGCAGGTTAGGAGTAAATTTCATTGCTGGAGTATAGCCAGAATGTAGCATTCTGGGTCAGATGCCCCCACATCACGTGGGAGAATAGACCTTGGATTTGATATGGAAGGCATGAGAACTTCACATCGCCAACATCTTCCCACAGGATATCTCACTGGCAGAATCTCACCTTTCCTTCTCCTATACTAAAAATATTTTAAAATTGTCGCAAATGTACAGACACCATTCTTACCTTTGATAATAAACCAAAAACAAATGGATGAGTACTGGGCAAGAGGGGGTACCTGCTCTCAACAATCCTATCGGAGTCACATAAACTCATTTTGGAAAATCAGATTTTAAAATGTCCCAGTGCAATTGTTAAAGAAATATCCATGTGAACTCATATCAAGGCAGAGGTGGTGTGAGGGACAATGTTTTGCATATACTTTTTGCATGACTGGAAGCAATATTGTCTTGTGTTGGACACTGTGCAGTCCCCTTTACAGGATATAGTAGCACCATAACAAGAACTACAGATACAAATTTAGACCAATGAGACTATGTTTCTGTGTTGCGATAGTGCTATCCACACGGCATCTCAACATTATAATGGTTCTAGGATTGTAACTAATCAATGTTCAGTAATTTTCCAATATTTAACTTTGTAGAGTGAAATTTTTTTACAAAATTTGGGAACACCTGATCACTTTTAACCTATGCATCACAACTGTGGTGTATGTCCCCAATTCATAGGCTCGCCCATGGCAGGAAATCAGGCGTTATGTTTTCTACTGGAGATGCAGTGGCAAATGGCTAAAGGCAACAGGGTCTGGCCATCACTATTACTATTGTCATTTTTGGACACAACTGAACATATGAAGGTATAACCCACATCGGCAGTCAAGAATGGCTGAAAGAATTTAGGGCTCATCTGGGAAGACAGAATCCTTACATATCCTCTTCAGGGTATGTGTAAACTTTTCTGATGTTCCCCGTTGTTTCCAATAGTAAGGGTTGTAGTCTTTCCAACTTATTTCCATACTGGAAAAGGTATGTAGAATTTGCTCTGCAAGTTTACATTTTACAAAGATTTGTCACACGCAGTGCTGTTTTGTGGAAAAACTTGCTGCTCTAGGATTTTCCTCTTAAACACGTCAACACTGAAAATGCTCCAAATGTTATCTGGTTGTTGAATGGAAAACGTGTAAAGGTGTGGTAATTCTGCACTTTGTAAGCAATGCATAATTTGCTATTGATAATTGCAAGTGTGGTATTATAGAAATATTTGAAAATGCAACTCATAATAAAGTATGTTTCTTGAGAACCATTTTTTTGTAATAAACAAGTGCATGTGCTACATAAATTTTACTAAGAGTAACGTTTTTCAGAGGGTGGTCCTTGAGCAAAAAATCTTCGCATAGTTGTAAAGGTTTGCCTAGACATGTGAACGTTGCAAAAAAACTTTGCAACTTTGAACACCCTCTGCTCTGTCATTAAGACTCTCTAACATGTTCACACATAAAGGCTGCTCCAGGTAAACTCGTAAGAACTGTGCCATTGGTCTGAACTGGCTATTGAACAGGTATGTTACCTTTATATCACAGTTTTTATAATACATAACATTTACAACATTGCTGTTACTTTGTGATAAATGTTGCGTCAGGAATCATTACTTTGCATGCAGGTAGGTGGGTATTGGAACCGTTTTTTTTTTAGAGATCAGGGCTAGGATTTTAGTGAAGAGTGTATTAATATTGGGATAGTTTCTTTAGGATTCGGGGTGTCTGGGCAGTTTTATTTTTGGTGGTGCAGGTTTCATTTTTTAGAGTTCAGGGTAAGGTTTTAGGGATGGGTTACAGGGTATAAAGGGGGAATGGGTGGATAGCATAATAATATTTGGTCAATTTTTCAAGGTTTATGGTATATGTGTAGTTTTTTTGGGTTGCAGATTCTTTAGGGTTTAGGTATGGAGTTTTATGGGAGTTTTAGTAGGGTTTTAAGGAGTGGGTTACAGTATATACAGGGGTTATGGATGGGGAGTATTGCAGTACTGTTTTTTAGGGTTCAGGAGGTCTGGGTATGTTGATTTATTGTTTGTGTATAATTTCAGTTCTTTAGGTATGAGGGGCAGATTTCTAAGAGCGGTGTAATGTTGTTAAAATCATCTGTTTATTTTTATTTTTTTGTCCTCATTCGCCTCAGGTTAACCCTCAAAGATCTTACTCTGTTAGCGTCCTTATCTTAGAGAAGCCACCACACCCAAGGCATTGTTTGCTTTTTCTTCTTTATACCATGGCTATCGAGACCAGGTAACGAAGTACAAAAGAAGCGAGGAGGCGTAATCATAGGACAGATCTCTGAAATCCTTCTTTCATAAAAACTATACCCATCACCCTTTTTATTCTAACCAACTCACCAATGGTGCCCAAAACCTATATATTTTATTTTCCAGATCTGCGGTATCGATTTTAAAAGTATATTCAATAGACTTTAACCAATCAGCGGACATCGGTGGAAGGTTGATTAGCCATTTCCTACAAATCTCCCTACGAGCCAGAATGATCGTATAAAATAGCAGTTTCGCTCCGTCTTTATTAATTTTTGCCTGCTTTCCCAGTATACCAAAAATGACAAGAGCTAGGCTTACCTGAACTTTTATGTCAAGAATGTCAGTTGGACCCAAAGGGGCGTTGGGTTATCTGTGAGGTTAAAATCCAAAAGGAGTGGTATACTATAGTTGGTTATTACGGGCCTAATATAGACGATGAAACCCCTCTAAACACAATTTATAATCACTTGATCCAATCTAATCATCCAATAATAATGGGGGGAGACTTTAATATACTTTTAAATCCAGTATTAGATAGGTCCAATGGGGGGAAATTAGTCCCCTCAAAAATGGGTTCGTTCATAAAGGTATTGATAAGGGACCTTGGTTTGATAGATATTTGGAGAGAAAAATATAATGGCCCGGGTATACCATCAAACTATACATTTCATAACAAAAAGTATGGACACTCTTCCCGTATTGACTTCTTTCTGATTGATTTAAGATTGCTGAAACATACGTTATCAATAAGACATGTCCCGGAACATCTTTCGGATCATTCAGCTGTCGCTCTAGTCCTCCAAATGCCTAAAGGTGAATATATAAGGAGATGGACATTTGATAGAACGCTACTCCTTGATGCCTCGATAATAGCACAGTTGAAGGATGAAACACAAACCTTCTTTGACCTTAATTTAAATTCTGCCTCAATAGAAATTATTTGGGATGCTTATAAAGCATTTATTAGAGGGGTGGTGATAAAGTTGGCGGCTAGGAAACATAAGGAGACTAGGAAAGTTATCCAGAAATTGGAGGCAGATATACTTAGAGCAAAATCTGAGAATGAATCATATCTGGTTGGGGAGCAAGGTAGGGATTTAATGGCTAAGAAGCAATTATTAAAAGACCATTTGGATGATATAATAAGAAAAAAATGGGAGGCTAGTAAATTAGCTAACTATGAGTGTGGGGAGGGATGTGGGAAGCTTCTTGCTTGGAAGGCCCGGGTAAGTCGAACTAAGAGCTTAATTAAAGAGATAACACTAGATTCAGGAGAGACCACCTCAGATAATTTAAAAATAGAAAAGGCTTTTGAGGTGTTTTTTCAGGAGCTATATACTGAAGATCTAGTGGTCTCAGAGTTGCAAATTAAGAACTATATAGAGGACTTACCACTCCGTGACTAACAGAAACTCAAACCAGTTCACTGAATCAGAGGATAGATTTGGCTGAATTGAAAACTATGTTGAATCATTTAAAAAAGGGTAGTGCTGCAGGAATGGATGCTATTCCTAATGAATTCTACATGGTGATGACTGAAGAGATTGCTCCGTTCCTGGCGACTATGTTCGATAGAATTTTTACGGAAAATAATCCAATCCCCAAATCATGGGATGAGGCTGCAGTTTCTTTGATTCTTAAACCAAATAAGAATCCGGGGAACTGTGAGTCATATCGCCTATCTCCCTGCTAAATTGCGACTATAAAATCTTCGCACAAATTTTGGCAGGGAGGTTGAATTTGGTAATGAGCTCAAAAGGGATTCATTAGGGGTCGTCAGCTCCATGAGCTAACACATGACTTAATTGGGGCAATCGATATAGCCATTACCTATAAATGTCCTCTCTCGGTTTTCGCCTTCGATGCGGCGAAGGCGTTTGACCGAGTGAGTTGGCCTTTTTAATATATATGACTGGACGGTTTGGGTTGGGCGATTGCTTAATTAGAGCAATTAAAAACATTTATAGCACACCTACCGCAAGACTTATTATTAATGGCAATCTCTCTGAATCAATCAGACTAGAACGAGGGACGAGGCAGGGTTGTCCGTTATCTCCCTTACTATTTAATTTATACATAGAGCCCTTAGCATGTTGTATCAGGGCTAGTAGCTGTTTTACACCTTTTAGCTGGGAGGGCTGGGAGAAAAAAAGTCGCCTTATATGCAGACGATTTGATGATCTTCTCCAGTGAATCACCTGCTGTTTTACCTTATCTGGAGGATTTATTGATGAATTTTGGAAGGATTTCAGGTTATTTAATTAACCCTCAAAAACAGAGGTTATGACTTGGAACACACCAGTAAGTCCAGTTATAACTAAACAGCAAATCCGCTATCTTGGCATCCAAATTACTCAGGACATTACTAAGACGACATCAGTGAATTTAGATCTTAAGAAGAAAGAAATGGTATCGCTCTTAAATTCTTGGAACTGCCTCTCTTTATCTATTTTGGGCCGCTCTAATTTAATCAAGATGTCAATTTTGCCTAAGTTTACTTTTATTTTCAACACGATCCCCCTAATTTTTGATCAGGCTGTGTTAAAAAAATACAAGGTCTAATAAATTCTTTTCTCTGGGCTAATAAGGGGTAAGGATTGCTTGGCGGAAGTTGAGATGTTCAAAAGTAGAGGGAGGCATCGCCAGCCCGGACCTCCGATTTTATTGCTTTGCCTTTCAATTAAAAAATGTAAGACCTCTCCTCTTCAACCCTTCTTGTTTCCTCCAATGTTTCAAGCCATGTCTAAAAACACCCCTCAAGGGGGCGATGGTTTTCTTTTAAGTTTGGCCACCCAAAATTTTTCAAAAAAATTAGACTAAAGCTTTTATGTTCGGCCTGTGAAATTTGGTTTCAATTCAGGAAGACTCTAAAGATTTCTTATTATAGTGCAGGGGCCCCCATTTGGGATTCCCCAGGCACGCCAGTCTGTTTAAAAGACTCCCTTTCTACTGTATTACAAGAGGACGGTATTATGAGTTGGGGCCAACTACTTCAAGGGAACAAACTACTCCCGTGGGACTTGTTGTATAACCATACAAACCAAAGACTAGCTAGATTTAAGTTTTATCAACTATCTAGTTGGGCCACACAACTGAATAAAGAAGAAGGAAACAGTGTAGAGTTTGAACTTTTACTCCGTGGACGTCTACATCAACAAAAGGAGGTCTCTAAATGGTATTGGCTTCTAATTAAGAGTGAACCCCCTTTAGCACCTATGGAGGAGTCCTGGGGAAGAGACCTGCCATCGATCAACGTAACATACCTATGGCAAGTATCAATGCGCACTCTTTGGAATGTGGTTAAAGCTGCCTATCTCAAGAGAAACCATTTGTTCACGCTCCATAGGGCATACTGGTCTCCAAAGAAATTGGCTAAATTGGGAGGCGCCCACCGAAAGGTTTGTCCGAAGTGCGAGTCTGATGATGCAGATGATCGACATATGTTTTGGCAGTGTCCTTCTATCCAGGACTTCTGGCAAGACATAGGTAAGACTGTTTCGGATATTTTGGGGCGAGAAATTAAGGTAAGCTTAAGTCTGGTTATATTTGGGGTCTTTCAACAAGAGGAAGGTATTAGTTATAATTTGCATAAATCACAGGCTTCGTTATTATTTTTGTTGGTCCTTCTAGCTAGGCGGAAATCTGCTTAAAATGGATTGTACCACAATCACCAGCAGTATTAGATTGGGTGGCTTCGCTTAGGCGTATATATAAATTAGATATGGCTAGTTCCTCCAAGAAAAGATGTAAAATATGGAAGAATTGGATTGATTGGGAGAATAAGGTCGAATAATTTGTTTTGCTATTTGTCATGTCACATATAAAAGTCCAATGATTATTAAATAAGTGAGAGAGGAGATAGTGTGACTATCTTGTGGTGATGACAGGTTTCCTTCCACTACGTGCTTCACAAATCACCTCCAGAATACTAGCAACTGGTTTCGTTGGATCTCCGGGGGCTAAAGACATAAAAGTACCATTGTACGGAGACCTAAAATAAACCATTGGTTTGCTTGAAGATTGCTCACTTATTTATGCTAAATGAGGACAAAAAAAAAAAAAAAAAAGAATGTCAGTTAAAGCCTTACTCACATCCTCCCAGACTTTTTTGACTCCTGGGCATTTCATAAACATATGAATGTCACCTGCTTTTTCTAGTCTACACTTCACGCAACTCACCACTCCTCCTTTCCCCAACTTCGATAATCTGAGTGGGGTCCAATATGCCCTATGAAATTACTATAATAAGTGAGTTTAGTGGCCTTCTTAATGCGATACCATAATTCAGCCATACCTTGTATTACTTTAAGTCTCACCTTTTTATAGTACAAAGGGTCTCCAAACTTATCTGTGAAACAGGAATCTCCATCCCGAGTGTCCGTCAAAATAGCTTTAAACATCATACCTATTTCGAGCTATCTGGACTATCTAACAGCATCCTTCCATTTTTAACATGAAAGCCCAGGCATATTATTGCAGATCCGGGAGAGTCAAATCACCTTTATCATTTTTCCTCCACAGTTTCTTCCAGGCTATCCGTGCCCCCTTTAAGGCTCAGATAAAGCTGTTAATTCTGCCTTGTAATCTATCTAACCATTCAGTCATGAAAGGTAAGGGGATTGCGTTGAATAAGAAGGTGAATTTGGGCAGAATAGACATCTTGATCAGATTTACTCTCCCATATATAGATAGTGGTGGATGAGCCCAGCTCGTCATCAAGTTACATGCCTCTTTCATGACTCTTAGGAAGTTCACCTCAGGGAGTTTCCTGATATCTTGTGTAATTTTTACTCCTAAATACCTCATGTCTTTATTTACCAAATTACTTTCCCATATCATATTCCAGGTCATAATCTCTGTTTTAAGATTGTTGACGGAATACCAGCTACCTGACCAAAGTCTAGAATCAATCTCTTAATTATTGGCAATGTAGCCTAAAGATTGGATGTGTAGACATAAGATCTTAGGTGGGCCTGGGAGAACATGGCAGACGGTTAGCGGCTGGTCGCGGGATCACACACCACCGAAAGTGCACATTTACAATGCTGAAGGCCTGAATATGATTTAGGGAAAAGATCACAAGAAAGGAGATAGGAAAGGAGAAGGGGAAAGGTAACTTGCCAACATTTGTTAGTTCGTTCTTCTGTATGGGCTTCTGATCCTGCTTCTGATTCCTGTGGGCTCAGCGCTGCGGCAGTGCAGTCACTGTGTGCACAGTGGGTACTGGGGAGAGCGAGCAGCGTTGGATGAGAGCCACACATGAGCTCCGTAGAGGTCGGAGATCCGCGGCAAGGATTCCCTTCTGGGGAGGGGTGGAGGAAGCAGCAACAGGAGACGTGGAGAGCGTGGAGCTGAGTTGGGAGCTCTCACTACACTTCAGCGAAATACGGAGGCAGAGGACCCTGCAGCTGAGAGAAGACTGCACAGTGGAAAGAAATTGTGTTTTGGAATAAGGTTGCAAATTGCAATAGTGAGTTTGGGGTCCAGTTTTGAAAGTACAGGGCCCGATTCACAAAGGTAAAGTGAGACGAAAGTCTAACTTTTTGACTTTCGATATTCACAAAGGGCATTTACTACTCGTAAATGCCCTTTGTGAATACTGAAAGTCGTAAAGTTCGACTTTCGTCTAACTTTACCTTTGTGAATCGGGCCCGCAGTGTCTAAGGACTATAGAGATCAGAGGGAGAGTGGCAAACATTTGAGATATGCACTGGGAAGTGCCTGTAACGAGGCTCTTACTTCTGATTCCCATTTGGTATCAAAGAGCTCAACTCAGGCGGAGGCAGTAAGCATTAGAAGTGAGGTCAGTTCTTCCTCTTTAGCCCCTGTTATTACTAAGAAACCAGCCCCCAGTTGAACGGATACCCCTGACAGGGGGGACGTATAAAGCCTGGGAAATTTGATTGTAAGGTAAAGATTACCCCCTCTCTTCGAACTTACTTTAAAATAGTGCCTAAGGCTTTAATCTTGAGTGAGGCAGTGCGAGAGAAAAGTCCCTGGGAGGAGCCACAGGAGGTAACTCCGAACCTTGGAATACTGCCCTTAGGTGGAAATATGGCTGCTAGAGGATCCTTAAATTTTATTGGACCAAATAAATACCAAGTCTTAGCAGTAAAGAAACCAGAGGAGGTAGACGCCGGCATACAGCATCAGAAAGTTTTGATCGCAACAGGAAAATCTCCCCTGGGGTGAGACTCCACTCAGTGAAAACGTTTTGCCAAATACACATCCTACTGTAGGTTTAGCAGTTACTCAAATATCTGCAACAGAGGCAGAGACATGTCATTCAGTTGGGTCTTTGATCCAGGCACTTACTTTGGAGAATAGGAGTAGATTTGAAATCTCAGAACTTAACCAAAAAGAGATTCGGGTAGCATGTGATCACTGGGGAAAAGAAAATAGATGACCTAGCAAATAGAACTGCCATTTTGGAGGGTAAGGTCAAGGATCTGAAATCTATGGTAGGGACTAATAAAGATGATATCCGTTTTTTGAAAGCAAAAGAGGAAGGATGCCAGGAGAAAATACAGCCCTTAGAAAATAATCAGAGGAGAAATAATCTGCAAATCTAAATGTTCCAGAAGGGGCAGAGGGAGATAACTTTAAAATACTTGTGGCAAGATTGATTAAGGCAGGGACCTAAATTGAGGACTCAGAACAGGACTTCCTTAAGGATATTCAAAGTGTACATAGGAACCCCTTCAGAACGAACCCCAATAGAAGTAAGCCTAGAAAGATTCTAGTCAACATCCACACTTACACCGCAGAAGAGCATATTCTTCTAAGTGCTCTGAAATTGAAGTCGTTGAAAGTTGATGGTATAACTTTTGAAATAGGATCAGATGTTTCACAGATTACTTCAAATAAGCAGTGGGAATTGGGGAAAAGGATGGATCGATTAAAGAAGATGTGGGCCACAATTCCGTTGAAATTTCCCGCCACTCTTAGAGTGATGTATAATAATAAGATTATTACATAACAATAGGGTATATCCAGCATACAGTTGGACCTGGGCCAATTATGGTATATACAACAAGAGGTTCAACTGACTTTTAATTTCCAGAGAAAGACAAAAAGCTAATGAGACACCCAACAGATATGAATTAAACAATGACCAAATAATTTGGTGTAGAAAAGGAGTTGTGTTGGAAATTTAATCAAATATTCACAGTATTCAAACGGTTGCTCCAAGGTGGAAAAAGTGAATAAAGTGCTCAAGGTAGTGCTCGTGAAGTGTGGGGAAGTGACAATCGAAATGTAAGTAATTACAATATTTACAAAAATGAGAACGACCTGTCTAACAATACATCAAATAGCTAACTAAAGAAGCCCAAGTGATGGGATGTCAGGGATGTTTATTCTGTTCACCGTTTCTGGACTGTAGAATGAGTACAGGTCAAATTACATATGAAAGTCGACGTTTCGACCCCCGAACTTGGAGAAGGCAATTGATTCCTATAAACAGGGTCTTCCTCAGGATGGATAGCAGAGCAACCTTTATCTAGGACTGCCAGTGGAGAAAGAAACACCCGAGAATTACCATCAAAGAGAGTATTGTGGATAAAGCTGGGAGATGGGTCATTGTGAAGCTTGTCGGATATGATTAAAGTTATACTTTGGTGGGTTTCTATGGCTCGAATGTAGATGATGTAGGACCTTTTATAGAAATGTTAGCTAATCTGCCAATCTTCTCTGACCCTATTATCTTGGCGAGGGACTTTAATGTGTGCCCTGGATGGTATTTTAGACAGGCCGGCAAAAAGTAGATCAATAACTAACATGAAAATGTTATCACAGATTAAACTCACTATGAAACAGTTGGGCTTTTGTGATATATGGAAGGAGAGGGCGGGATCCAAAAGAGGTTTTATATATAATAACAAAGAATACGGCCATCAATCCAGAATTGACTACTTTTTAGTAGACCCGAGTCTAAAGAGACAGGTACAATTGGTTAAATGTATAGGGGCTCACATGTCAGACCACTCTGCAGTGTCATTAGATCTGACCCCAGTCAGCAGGGCAGAGTAGATGGACAATGGACCACACTCTTCTGCTAGATGAAGAAGCTGCAAAAGCATTCGAATTGAGACAGAAGAATTTTTCCATATTAATGTTATGTTATGTTACTTGGTACTTGTAAATAAACAATGGGGGGGAGTGATTCAGTTAAGGAGGTACAGAGGCTGGAATCAGTTAGGCTATTACAAAAAAGAAAATACCTCTGACACCATAAATGAAATTTTTCTTATGCCACAGCAGTCTTTTTAATTGACCCTGGGTTATATTTATTTACAATATCAAAACTACATACTTTGTTTATCCGAAAGTTAGTTCCTACCACGTGACACGTTAAAACATACTGATCTCATTTTTTTATACAACAACAATTTTTTCACAAAGAGTGACAAAAAACTAATGACATAAAAAGTATTTACATGACATACATACATATATGTGATTCGTGACCAAAATTAGACACTTCAAAAGCATAAACGTCAGAATAATGAAACTTTTTGACTTGGAACAGTCCTACTAATTTGCATATGATACAGGGACTACATATTCTTCTGTCCTCAGTATACTGATTTTGAACAGGTCCAAGAGAGGTTAGAGAGTTATTTAACAAAACTCCAATCTTGTGCTTAAAACATACTGCTCAAGTGCACCTCAATTTGGGTGCAGACAATGTTATTTGGGGTACTCTAAGCCTCTCAGATGGGGGCCAACGCGTTTCGACCTTCGATATATAGGACCAAAAAGGATTGTTCTTTAGAAGGTCTTCATCAGGGCGGGGATATATTCGAGTAGGACAAGAAGTGCCTGCATAAGTGAAAAAAATAATAATAACCTAATAGCTCGTGAGGTTCAAAGGGATATTTTACATGGGAATTAAGCTCTTTTAGGGCTCTTAGCATACCTTGTGGGGCTTGGATAATGAATAGAGATGTAGCTTCTCCTTTCCTCTATTCTCGCTATTTCTGTAGCTGTTGGAGGGCCAAGGGATAGAGAAAGGTCGAGATTATATCTTATGTTTGACTATTTAAAGGAATTGTACCAATTTAAACTCGTGGTACATGCATTAACTCATATGCTAGCTCACCTTAACTATAAGAATATCGTGAAAATTAACTACCTTCTGTGCAATCACTAAATGGGTGAGACTCGATGTTATGTATTTACAGACCCATGCGTGAGGTTCAATCAGGTCTTGTGGAGGCCCAGAGTTCTCATGTCAGTAAGTGAGTAACTGTAAAAATCAGCCATAGGTTTTAATAATGGCAAGTGCATCACAAAACGAATTAGCCATGCAAAGAGGTGCTACCAGTTCTCGTGTCATATTCACCGCATTTAGCTTTTTGCCCTTATAGTGCGCATGCTTTTAGTCCTATGATACTTTGTCAAGCGCATACCTTGGACAATCTTCTCCGTAAATGCTGCTGCGTTTGCTTCTTTTCAGGCGGTCTCCTTTACCGGTGCAGTTCGTCTGATCCTGGCATCGAGAACTCTTCTGGGTTTCCGTGTTTTTCCGCCTGAAAGTACGTTGTTGCGTCATCACGTTAGCCAGAAGTGGGGAAGTAGTGCCTGATCTTGCCTGACTTCCTGTATTCACGTCGTCATGGCAATATGCAAGTCTTTGAACGGTGAAATGAACCTGGTATATGATGTTATTTCGGCTATTTAGAAAGTATTTATGATGGATGCCATATGTTATTGATGGTTGTGCAAGCGTAAATATTTGCCATAGATTAGAGGGAGCCATATTTTTATGCATACTTCAGCCAGATGACTCTTTTTCTCCATTCGCTGACTATTGACCTATCTTGCACATGCCTCTTGGTGGAAAAAGAGAAGGATAGGGAGAAAAACATGTGTGATTTGAATTTGTGTGGCCAAAACGCTCATATAGGGGTTACAAAAGATTTATCCAAATTGGCTTATCTCGCTCATTTCATTCAACCCATTTTCAATCGTGTTAAGGAGCATGATGGTTTTCGCTTCAAATCTGGATAATGCCCTGTCGATATTCTGCCCAGTTATGTGTTTTAGTATTGTCCATTTAAGATCGTTGGGTCCATGATTTTTTCAATACAGTGAGTTACCATTGGTGCATTTTCTGTCTTGCATCTAATACGAGAACGGTGTTGGGTTATCCTCTTTTTTATAGGCTGCGTCGTTTTTCCTACTAATGCCAGCGGGCAAGGACAAGTAACACAATAGATGACATTATGTGTGTTGCAATTTGTGAATTCTTCATGCTTTATGAATCTCTTGCCATACGTAAATATTGTGCCTTCAATCGTGCTATCACATGATTTGCAATTCCCGCATCTCCTGTGACCTTTTATTGGAGGTAAGGACATCATTGAATAGACTGTACCGTCTTTTTTTTGGTGGTATTGGCACGTACTATCCTGTCTTTAAGGCTTCTGTTCTTCTTTAAAGCAAAGATAGGAACTTCTGTTAGTGATTCTAGTGCCTTGACCGTGTTCCAGTTCTTTCGTACTATTTTCTTGACCTCATGAGTGAGGCTTGAGAATGTCGTGACACATATCAGGGGTGGCATTTCCGATTTTTCCTTTGGTGTTAGTAATGTCTCCCTTGGAGTATACCAGGCCCTTTTCATGGCTCGCTTTAATAGTTTTCTGGGATAGTTTCTTTCCAATAGCTTTTCAAGTAATGTTCTGGCATTCTGAAAGTAGTCATCCTTCTTAGTGCAGTTGCGCCTTATCCTTAGGAACTGACTAAATGGTAGATTTTCTCGTAAGTTACGTTGATGAAAACTTGTAAAGTGAAGAAGCGTGTTCTTATCTGTTTTTTTGTATATAATGTGGTATATATAAGACCCTCTTCATGTTTGACCAGAAGGTCCAGGAAATTGATCTCTATTTTATTGAAATTAACAGTGAACTGGATGTCCCGGTGTCGGCTGTTTAACCAAGAGTGGAATTCTTTTAGCTGATCTTCAGTTCCTCTCCACAACATGAAGACATCGTCGATGTATTGACGCCAAATTTTTATATGTCCATCAAATGGATTATTACTATAAATCCATTTATCTTCGAACAGCGCCATGAACATAACCGCCATTTCTGGGGCGAAGGGGCACCCCATCGCGGTCCCCTTTATTTGCACAAATTGATTCTCATTGAAGCTGAAGAAATTATACTTAAGACAAATTTCTGCCAGTTGTAATATGAACTGTGTAGGCACATTATGGGGTCTTACTCGTTTATCCCAAAAAATTTCAAGGGCTTCCAGCGCTGCATCTTGAGGAATGTTCGTGTAAAGACTAACAATATCTAGTGTAACTAGATATTCTTCCTTTACCTCAAAAGGTTCTCCTTCTAGAATAGTGATGGCTTGCATGGTATCTTTAATGAAGCTGGTGGTTTCGCTCACTAGGGGTTTTAGGAATGTGTCAACATATTTCGCAGGTCTTTCTAATATCGAATTAACCCCTGAAATTATCGGTCTTCCTGGGGGGTTTATCACGTCCTTGTGAATTTTCGGAAGGACATACATTAAAGGCATCCTTGGGTTCTCATTTATTAGGTACTCTGCCTCTTTTTTCGATAACCATCCTTCTTCTTCTCCAGACGCAGTTAAAGTAGTCAGTTTTGATTTGATCATTCTCGTAAGATCTTCTGCTGACTGAATTTTAGTGAGAAGAAGATTTATCCTTATCTAGATCAAGAATATTATAAACAACCGTCCAATACAGGAATCTTAAGAACTTACAGTGGAAGGAGTCAAAGACAGTTTACCACCTTTTCCGACGCCTCATCCTATTCTGATAGCTCCAGTGACTCGGAACCCTCCACTAGTAGTAGAGGTAATCAATCCAGGCAATTTTACCAACCAGCACCTTTTTTAGACAGAGGAACCAGACGTCCTGCGGGCAGAACCAGAGCCATACAATGGTACAACCCGACACCTCAGAAACAGTATCAAGGAGAAATAACGACGAGGAGGAAGTCTACCGCTGGTAAATGAGGAAACAAGTACGATCTATAATCTGTCTGATTATAATCTATCTAAGGATGAAACAGAAGTTCTCCAAAAGGGCCTGTCTTTTATACCAACTATAAAACCAGATATAGGTCAAGTGAAAATGGAAAAGATGCAACTCTTCCGTAAAATGAGGTTGAAGGTGTTCTTCTCGGAAAAGGATGAGCCCATGTCAATCAACTATTCCGGGCTAAAATCCATCCACCTTTTTTCCATCTGCCACATTGATGCCAATTGAAAAAAACGTAATGAGGGACCTCAACATTTTGGATAATAATAAAAAACCTACACTAAGTGGAACTTAACGAAAAAAGAACAACTGGCGTTGGACCAACTAACGAATAATGAAGAAATCATAATAAAGCCTGCGGACAAGGGTGGTGCGGTAGTGATTTTGAAACGCGAAAAATATGAGGCTGAAATTATTCGCCAACTTTCAAATGAAGAACACTATCGAAAGTCAGCAGAAGATCTTACGAGAATGATCAAATCAAAACTGACTACTTTAACTGCGTCTGGAGAAGAAGAAGGATGGTTATCGAAAAAAGAGGCAGAGTACCTAATAAATGAGAACCCAAGGATGCCTTTAATGTATGTCCTTCCGAAAATTCACAAGGACGTGATAAACCCCCCAGGAAGACCGATAATTTCAGGGGTTAATTCGATATTAGAAAGACCTGCGAAATATGTTGACACATTCCTAAAACCCCTAGTGAGCGAAACCACCAGCTTCATTAAAGATACCATGCAAGCCATCACTATTCTAGAAGGAGAACCTTTTGAGGTAAAGGAAGAATATCTAGTTACACTAGATATTGTTAGTCTTTACACGAACATTCCTCAAAATGCAGCGCTGGAAGCCCTTGAAATTTTTGGGGATAAACGAGTAAGACCCCATAATGTGCCTACACAGTTCATATTACAACTGGCAGAAATGTGTCTTAAGTATAATTTCTTCAGCTTCAATGAGAATCAATTTGTGCAAATAAAGGGGACAGCAATGGGGTGTCCCTTCGCCCCAGAAATGGCGGTTATGTTCATGGCGCTGTTCGAAGATAAATGGATTTATAGTAATAATCCATTTGATGGACATATAAAAATCTGGCGTGGATACATCGACGATGTCTTCATGTTGTGGAGAGGAACTGAAGATCAGCTAAAAGAATTCCACTCTTGGTTAAACAGCCGACACCAGGACATCCAGTTCACTGTTAATTTCAATAAAATAGAGATCAATTTCCTGGACCTTCTGGTCAAACATGAAGAGGGTCTTATATATACCACATTATATACAAAAAAAACAGATAAGAACACGCTTCTTCACTTTACAAGTTTTCATTAACGTAACTTACGAGAAAATCTACCATTTAGTCAGTTCCTAAGGATAAGGCGCAACTGCACTAAGAAGGATGACTACTTTCAGAATGCCAGAACACTACTTGAAAAGCTATTGGAAAGAAACTATCCCAGAAAACTATTAAAGCGAGCCATGAAAAGGGCCTGGTATACTCCAAGGGAGACATTACTAACACCAAAGGAAAAATCGGAAATGCCACCCCTGATATGTGTCACGACATTCTCAAGCCTCACTCATGATGTCAAGAAAATAGTACGAAAGAACTGGAACACGGTCAAGGCACTAGAATCACTAACAGAAGTTCCTATCTTGTTTTAAAGAAGAACAGAAGCATTAAAGACAGGATAGTACGTGCCAATACCACCAAAAAACAGACGGTACAGTCTATTCGCACAATGATGTCCTTACCTCCAATAAAAGGTCACAGGAGATGCGGGAATTGCAAATCATGTGATAGCACGATTGAAGGCACAATATTTACGTATGGCAAGAGATTCATAAAGCATGAAGAATTCACAAATTGCAACACACATAATGTCATCTATTGTGTTACTTGTCCTTGCCCGCTGGCATATGTAGGAAAAACGACGCAGCCTATAAAAAGAGGATAACCCAACACCGTTCTCGTATTAGATGCAAGACAGAAAATGCACCAATGGTAACTCACTGTATTGAAAAAAATCATGGACCCAACGATCTTAAATGGACAATACTAAAACACATAACTGGGCAGAATATCGACAGGGCATTATCCAGATTTGAAGCGAAAACCATCATGCTCCTTAACACGATTGAAAATGGGTTGAATGAAATGAGCGAGATAAGCCAATTTGGATAAATCTTTTGTAACCCCTATATGAGCGTTTTGGCCACACAAATTCAAATCACACATGTTTTTTCTCCCTATCCTTCTCTTTTTCCACCAAGAGGCATGTGCAAGGTAGGTCAATAGTCAGCGAATGGAGAAAAAAGTCATCTGGCTGAAGTATGCATAAAAATATGGCTCCCTCTAATCTATGGCAAATATTTACGCTTGCACAACCATCAATAACATATGGCATCCATCATAAATACTTTCTAAATAGCCGAAATAACATCATATACCAGGTTCATTTCACCGTTCAAAGACTAGCATATTGCCATGACGACGTGAATACAGGAAGTCAGGCAAGATCAGGCACTACTTCCCCACTTCCGGCTAACGTGATGACGCGATGACGTACTTTCAGGCGGAAAAACACGGAAACCCAGAAGAGTTCTCGATGCCAGGATCAGACGAACTGCACCGGGAAAGGAGACCGCCTGAAAAGAAGCAAACGCAGCGGCATTTACGGAGAAGATTGTCCAAGGTATGCGCTTGACAAAGTATCATAGGACTAAAAGCATGCGCACTATAAGGGCAAAAAGCTAAATGCGGTGAATATGACACGAGAACTGGTAGCACCTCTTTGCATGGCTAATTCGTTTTGTGATGCACTTGCCATTATTAAAACCTATGGCTGATTTTTACAGTTACTCACTTACTGACATGAGAACTCTGGGCCTCCACAAGACCTGATTGAACCTCACGCATGGGTCTGTAAATACATAACATCGAGTCTCACCCATTTAGTGATTGCACAGAAGGTAGTTAATTTTCACGATATTCTTATAGTTAAGGTGAGCTAGCATATGAGTTAATGCATGTACCACGAGTTTAAATTGGTACAATTCCCTTTAAATAGTCAAACATAAGATATAATCTCGACCTTTCTCTATCCCTTGGCCCTCCAACAGCTACAGAAATTGCGGGAATAGAGGAAAGGAGAAGCTACATCTCTATTCATTATCCAAGCCCCACAAGGTATGCTAAGAGCCCTAAAAGAGCTTAATTCCCATGTAAAATATCCCTTTGAACCTCACGAGCTATTAGGTTATTATTATTTTTTTCACTTATGCAGGCACTTCTTGTCCTACTTGAATATATCCCCGCCCTGATGAAGACCTTCTAAAGAACAATCCTTTTTGGTCCTATATATCGAAGGTCGAAATGCGTTGGCCCCCATCTGAGAGGCTTAGAGTACCCCAAATAACATTGTCTGCACCCAAATTGAGGTGCACTTGAGCAGTATGTTTTAAGCTCAAGATTGGAGTTTTGTTAAATAACTCTCTAACCTCTCTTGGACCTGTTGAAAATCAGTATACTGAGGACAGAAGAATATGTAGTCCCTGTATCATATGCAAATTAGTAGGACTGTTCCAAGTCAAAAAGTTTCATTATTCTGACGTTTATGCTTTTGAAGTGTTTAATTTTGGTCACGAATCACATATATGTATGTATGTCATGTAAATACTTTTTATGTCATTAGTTTTTTGTCACTCTTTGTGAAAAAATTGTTGTTGTATAAAAAAATGAGAGGAGTATGTTTTAACGTGTCACGTGGTAGGAACTAACTTTCGGATAAACAAAGTATGACGTTTTGATATTGTAAATAAATATAACCCAGGGTCAATTAAAAAGACTGCTGTGGCATAAGAAAAATTTCATTTATGGTGTCAGAGGTATTTTCTTTTTTGTAATAACTTGGTACTTGTAAAGCGCACGGCTACTCCACAGAGTGTCCCGGCGCTACGAAGGACCCAGAGACCGAAACAGCGAACACAGGCTGAGATGGAGAACTCTACTGGCGTTGGAAAAACCAAGTTTTTAGATTTTTCCTAAAGCTGAGGAGATCCTGAGCTTGTCTTAAGGAAAGCGGCAGGCTATTCCACAGCTGTGAGGCCACCACCTGAAAGGAGCGGCCCCCAATGCGAGAGCATCTAGGAAGGGCCTCTTTGGGATCGGTTTAGGACACACAAAACATTTTTCTTAAGCTGGAAATGTTTTAATTTCGTTTCTTTTAAAAGGAAAGCGTACATGAGAGAGGTTAAAGAAATGGAGCCTCAAATACGGGAGGCTGAGGCAAAACTGTCTCAATTGGCATTAGACCATGGGGATATAGAGCTTCTACAAACCTCTTTGCAAAATATAAAAACTAAACTAGCGGCAGTGGTGGAGGATAAAACTAAAGAGAGGTGGGATGCCAGCAAGTTACCTCATTTTGAGTATGGAGAAGGTTTTGGCAGGTTGTTCGCTTGGAAAACTAAGCTAGATCTAGTAGGAAATGTAATCAACGAAATAAAATGCATTAACACTGGAATATTGTTAAGAGATAGTGGGGACATTGAGAAGGCGTTTCAAAATTTCTTAGAAGAGCTATACCTTGAAGATTTAATGACTACAGAGAAGGGGGTGAAGACCTGGCTGAAACAAGATGATCTAGCCATTTTAAGTGAAGATAATAATATCTATCCTAATAGCAATATAAACCCCCTGGAGGTTAGGCAAGCAATTAAGTCTGGTAAATTAGATAAGGCAGCAGGCCCTGATGGCTACCTACATGAGATACATAAAGTCTTGTCTGATACCCTATTGCCAATTATGACAAATCTATTTGAGCAGATATTCGATAAAGGGTCGGCGATACCTCCATCATGGAATGAAGCTACAGTTACACTAATTTTGAAACTTGGGAAATGCCTTAGTAGCTGTGTCTTGTCTTACACTCCCAAATAAAAGAAATTCAGCACTCCCAAGATGAGGCACTCGGTAAAGCAGGAAGAAACACTTGGAAAAGAGACTCAGCACTCACAAAATGAGGCAAATCAAAAAGGAAGTTTCAAAATAAAGCGTGGGGTTTTTCAATACAACACTCGCTAACAGAAAGACTTTCACAGATGTCAAATGAAACAGGTAAAACAATATGCAAATATACAGAAATTTTCAACCTAGAGCACGTTTCAATATGTATTATATGTATATGATTTGGCATTTTGGGAAGACATCTATTGGGACAGGCAGATAATTGGATGTATATATGCATTGTAACAATATGGGTGTCAAAATGCAGAAATGGCTCAATATTGAAATATATATGATAGGTCAATATGGATTATCCATTGCTATTACTGCTATTTCAAATAACTACAAAAAATTTGAAGATTGCTGCTATTTTAATTATTATATAATATACACTAATGCACACTGCACTTTATAGATTTGCACTTTTTAGGATTCTTATACACAGTTCACTTTACATTTCTTAATAGTTGTATATTTTAAACAGGTATAACCAAAATTAGCCTATGTATAAACTATTTTTGTTTTACAAGGATTATTATGATATTTAATCTTGGCAAATAATGATTCAATCATGCAGGTTGGATGGCTCAAGTATTTATACTGTATATTACTGTGGCACGGCAACAATATATGTGATGCTTAATTGAGTAGTATTTTTTCCGTGTCTATCATTACAACTATTGGCCACTGTCACTTTAAATAGGAAGTTCCTACCTTCTAGCGTTGTCATGTGATCAAGGCTGGTAACGGCCGAAACGCGTCATGGCGGTATGGAGAAGCACTAAATAAAGACTTTATTGCACTCTATTGGGTCCACTCTCGTTTCTTTCGTGGAGGAGCAGTAGACGAGTATCTTTGGACATATTACCGGATTGACCTTCTCCGGTAGCGTGGACCCCCTCCCTGCAAGTTGGCTACGTGGTTGGCAGGTCAAGTTTCCGGTGGAACCTGGTCGACGGCATCGCTGCCGAACGGTGGCTGTCAGCGTCTTTGGTGAACCCGGAAGTGGTTTTGATATCCGGGTACGGATTCCAAGGTAGCCCCCTGTGATCGCACGCAAGGAAGTACTGGATGGTGTAACGGCAGGAAGCAGAGCTCGGACGTCGGCAATAGCTTGGACAAGCGGAGTCGTACAAGAGGCTGCATGAACGCTGAAAACCATCGACACAAAAAGGTACATTGCGAATTTCTGCAACAGGAGGGGAGGTGTGCGCCTGCAGATACTTCCACTTTCATTCAATATAGTGGGTATTAACGACAGGCAACAATATAAGTATATTAAGAGTGCTCACCATGTCCGCTGCAACGCTTAGAGATCGCGAGTCAGCAGCTGAGGAGATGTTCACAGACTCCCCACAGCAGGAACAGCAGCATGACAATGGCAACATCATACAAGCATCAGGGGGAACTATAAGTTCGAAAGACAATTTCCGCACATTAGAGAAATTGATGCGTCAAGAGCAAGCTAAATGGTGGGAAGGAAAATCTCTCCAGAAATATCTGGATGTGGGAAGGATCCCCAGGGGGCTACGCATTATGCTAGCCCCCAGCTATGAAACACCAAATCCCAAAATGTTAGCAGAATGGGTTGAATGCAACCTTGAGTCCTCCCGCAGACTGGTCCAGATATTGGTAAAGTATGCGGAGACGGACCGGGTAGATTTACAGGCCAAAATCGACGCATTAAATGAGCGTATTAATGAGCATGGCGAATGACAGCAGAAAAAGAAATTATATGATGAAATGATTACAAGACTACACAAAGAGGAAGAAAAAATAAAACAGAGAAAAACCTATAAATTTAAACGGGATAAAGATGACTATACAAATGGTCAAATTTATACTTTTGCCCGCAAATATGATTCTTTCAGGAATGTCACCACGAGTAAAACACAGTTCACGTCAGGAAGAAATGAGGAACAAGGAGAAGCCACATCAGCTTCTGACCTTAGTTCCGCAATAGAAAGTGAATCTGAAACAGAAGGTACTAAAAATAGATTGGATCAGGCAACTGTAAAACCATCACTGGGGGAAGAGTTGTATTACCTTAGGAGAAGTAGAAAAGAGACATTACGTCAGAGAAATATCAAACCGGCAAAAAACGACGAACCGAGAGCAGGCGGCAACGAAGGCAGGCAGCCAGAAAGCGGGAGCAAGAGTGGAAACCCAAAGTCAATGAGAGGACGGGGACAATGGAGACGCAAATAAGTATGCCATTGTGCCCCCGACAAACCGCCAAGAACAACAATACCATCATAAATCTGGCTAATGTAGATTTGGATGTAGCAGAACAACATTTGCTCTCCTTGGGATTATCATATTGCCCGGAAACCAATTTTGACTATACAAACACACGAGCTGATATATACAAATTTATACGGAAATTAAAGCTAAAAAAATTCATCAGCTCAAGGCTAATTCAGATGATCAAATCCAACGTACCTCCACTACAACTATGTCATGGGACAATCAGCCCATATCAAATCTAACAGTTGCAGATCTGGATCTATTGAAAGATCTCCACAGTTTGGAACAAGACCAAGGAGCAGCAGGAGGGGCAATAACAAACCAGCAGCAAATCATGGTCGAGCAAAATTCTATGTCACCCATACATGAAACATGTACAAAACCAGAGACAAGGTTTAAGGTGAAATCCAAATTTGTTCCAATAATGCCCAGGGATTCACTGGACCTGTTCAATGAGCAAGTGGTGGCACAGGTGAAGAAACTATATACGGACACTAATAAGATGAATAAGAAAATAACAATCCAAGAAAGGAAATATTATCAGCTGATAGCAAAATTGAAAAAAGAAAAGGATGTAGTGGTCAGAAATGCAGATAAAGGGGGCAATATCGTATTGTGGCCCCTAAGGGACTATATGGAAGAAGCAGCCTCCCAATTGAACAACTCTGACTGCTACAGGAAAACTTCTTTGCAACAATTTAAAAATACACAAGTACAATTTTTTGCAAAATAATTAGCATGGAAAAGTTTAGGCCTCTTGAATATGGATGAGTACAAGTATTTGAAAAAAGAATTTCCTACCATACCAGTAATATATTTTGTGCCTAAAATCCACAAAAACCTAAACAAACCGCCCGGCAGACCCATCATTGCTGCATGTGATGGGCCACTGGAAAATATGTCTGTCTATATTGATTCTTTTTTGCAGGAGCATGTTAGGAGTCTAAAATCATATGTGCAAGACACAAGTGACTTTTTAAGGAAAATTGAAACCCTCCATTGGCAATCTGGCTATCAATTGATAGCATTAGATGTTTCATCTCTGTATACATGCATCAGGAACCAAGATGGCATTAAGGCGGTAGAATACTTTCTAGCTAACAGATCAATGAAATTTGCTGAGCATAATAGAATGTTGATTGATTTGCTGCTGTTTTGTTTAGAGAATAATTTATTCCTATATAAAAATCAAATGTATCAACAGGTACAGGGTGTGGCCATGGGGGCCAGCTTCTCTCCCAGCTACGCTTGTCTTTTCATGGGCTGGTGGGAGGAGCTGGTCCTCATGAAACAATATGAACACACATATAAGGATAAGATTATATCTTGGCTAAGATATATCGACGATTTGTTCATTGTGTGGAACGGCACAGAGCAAGATGCCAAGGAATTTATTACACAGATTAACAGCAATCACATAAACTTGCATTTTACTTCAACTATTAGAAGTAATAATATAACTTTCTTGGATGTTCAGATACATATTGTTAATAACAATTTGACAACCTCCCTTTTTCGTAAACAAACTGCAGGCAATGCTATATTGCATGCATCTAGTTCTCACCCCACTCACCTTATACATAGCATCCCCTATGGGGAAATGCTTAGGATCAGACGTATCTGCAGTGAAGATGCAGATGCGATAGATAAACAAACACAATGTAAGGTTAGACTCTTGGAGAGGGGCTATAGCTCAAAAACAATAGATGCAGCAATTTTAAAATCTAGAAAACGAGCCAGGCAGGATTTACTCCAATACAAATCGAAATCTCAGGAGACAAAAGATAAAGATGCAAATCAGCCAACTAGACTCATATTATCATACTCTAGACAAGAGGGACAGATTAGGTCAATCATTAGGCGTAATTGGCCTATTATATTGGGAGATCCAATTATAGGGTGTCTCCTCCCTAAAAAGCCGGTTATTACATACAAAAAAACGGCATCATTAGGCAATGCACTGGTTAGGAATAGTCCTGAAGATTCTGCAGTAGGGTCATGGCTGGTAGCAAGAAAAGGATTCTATAAATGCTCCAGCTGCAAAGCTTGCCAGTTTGGTATAAATAAAACCACATACCAAACGGCATTTAATGATCAAGTACATAAAATCACCCAACATTTATCTTGCAAAACGGAATATGCTGTTTATGCCCTAGTATGTAGTTGCAATTTATACTATATAGGCAGTACAAAACTAGCCGTACATAAAAGAATCTTGCAACATACTAGAGCCATTACTAACAATGATTCAAGCTACCCTGTTGCCAGGCATTTTAAGGAAATACATAATAGTAGTCTTAAACATTTTAACTATTTTGTTTTAGATACAATATCGCCACAAAAAAGAGGTGGCAACAGGGAAGCCATGCTTAGACGCCTTGAGACTAGATATATATTGGAATTAGACACGAAACATCCGGGAGGCCTCAATACAAGTGAAGATATGTACACATATTTATAGGCATCACTCTGTATACAAATCTAGTACAGTAATCTTATGAATAAATTATGAAAAACCTTCTTAACATTGTTATTCTATTTAGGTATTCTCCCTTTTTATAGCTTTTTATAACTTTTTTACCATGTCAGTTATCATTGGATTTTTACACAGTTTTATCCAGTTTTATACAGTTGTAATGTATTTATAATATATCATTATTTCATATTTATATATTTATATCTTCATTCATGGGAAATAACTGTACACGATGGATTAATATTGTGTTTTTTGAACTTGTGTTATTCCTCTATGCTTAGCAGTTTAGAAATGGACTTATCCTTCAGTAGCCATTTACGGCAGAAATGTTCAACCTAGAGCACGTTTCAATATGTATTATATGTATATGATTTGGCATTTTGGGAAGACATCTATTGGGACAGGCAGATAATTGGATGTATATATGCATTGTAACAATATGGGTGTCAAAATGCAGAAATGGCTCAATATTGAAATATATATGATAGGTCAATATGGATTATCCATTGCTATTACTGCTATTTCAAATAACTACAAAAAATTTGAAGATTGCTGCTATTTTAATTATTATATAATATACACTAATGCACACTGCACTTTATAGATTTGCACTTTTTAGGATTCTTATACACAGTTCACTTTACATTTCTTAATAGTTGTATATTTTAAACAGGTATAACCAAAATTAGCCTATGTATAAACTATTTTTGTTTTACAAGGATTATTATGATATTTAATCTTGGCAAATAATGATTCAATCATGCAGGTTGGATGGTTCAAGTATTTATACTGTATATTACTGTGGCACGGCAACAATATATGTGATGCTTAATTTAGTATTTTTTCCGTGTCTATCATTACAACTATTGGCCACTGTCACTTTAAATAGGAAGTTCCTACCTTCTAGCGTTGTCATGTGATCAAGGCTGGTAATGGCCGAAACGCGTCATGGCGGTATGGAGAAGCACTAAATAAAGACTTTATTGCACTCTATTGGGTCCACTCTCGTTTCTTTCGTGGAGGAGCAGTAGACGAGTATCTTTGGACATATTACCGGATTGACCTTCTCCGGTAGCGTGGACCCCCTCCCTGCAAGTTGGCTACGTGGTTGGCAGGTCAATTTTCCGGTGGAACCTGGTCGACGGCATCGCTGCCGAACGGTGGCTGTCAGCGTCTTTGGTGAACCCGGAAGTGGTTTTGATATCCGGGTACGGATTCCAAGGTAGCCCCCTGTGATCGCACGCAAGGAAGTACTGGATGGTGTAACGGCAGGAAGCAGAGCTCGGACGTCGGCAATAGCTTGGACAAAGGAGAAGCACTAAATAAAGACTTTATTGCACTCTATTGGGTCCACTCTCGTTTCTTTCGTGGAGGAGCAGTAGACGAGTATCTTTGGATTCACTGAAAAAACCAGAGGTTTTAGGGACAGTTATAGTTAGTTGAACATTTCACTCGTACAAAACCATAGAAATTCCCCCGTTATAGTTAGTTCAGCTAACTATAACTCGCGCCCCCGCAATGCACTGCTGATGACGTCACATATTACATCACTCATGACATGGTCAGTTACATCACTGATGACATCACTGATGACATCTCAAATGACATCACTGATGACATCACTGATGACATCATCCAGTGACTGTGTGTTTCTGTAAAGTTTAAATATGTTTAATATATATAGGGAAAGGCGTATTGAAGAATGAGTGGGTGTATAAGTGTCTGAATGGATGATTTAGTACGTGAGTGACTGACTCTACAAGTGAGTGATTAAATGTATCTTACTGAATGCATGGGTTAGTGACTAAACTGTGTGAATGTCTGTAGCCGTCTGTCTGTTGGTTTGTAAGCGGCTGCATGGCTTTCTGAATAGCTACATGAGTGTCTACATGGGTTATTGATTGATTGTCTGAGTATCTGTATGGGTGCCTGAGTGTTTGTGTGGGTGGGGTGTGTGTGACTCTGTGCATAGATGTGTGAGTTGGTGATTCACTGGGTGCATGGTTTCAAGAGTGCATCTGTGATGGACTGTATGGGTGGGTGAGTGTGTGTATGGGTGTGTTAGTGATTGAATGTATATCTCAGTGGTACATGTGTGAGTAACTACATATGTGAAAGGCAGTATATATGTGTGTTGGAGTATATAAATGGCTATAAGTGAGTGTGTGATTGTGAGAGTGGCTGTATGGATGAGTGTGTACTTGTATCAGTGATTGTATAAGAGCGTAAGAATGTGCTAGTATTTGTATGAGTAAGTGAGCTGGTGTGTGTATAACTGTATAGGTGAGTAAATGGGTGTGTGATTAAGTTTTTTTGCATACCTGACTAGGTGTGTGAGTACCTCTATGGATGAGTGGCGGTGTGTGAGTGTTTATATAGGTGTATGAGTGCATATGATAGTCCTGTACTGAGTGACTGTAAGTATGAGTGACTGTACGGGTGAGTGAGTGGATGTGTGTGTAGACCTAAGAATCAGTGAGTGGGTATGTAGTTTTTGGTGTTGGAGTGTCTATGGTTTTGAGAATGGCAGTCTGTAATTTAGAGTGGGTGTATCAAAAGTTATATTCGGGTGTGAGAAGATGCATGAAATTATCACATGGATGATGTCATCAGTGATGTCATTTGAGATGTCATCAGTGATGTCATCAGTGATGTCACTGACCATGTCATGAGTGATGTAATATGTGACGTCATCAGCAGTGCATTGCGGGGCGCGAGTTATAGTTAGCTGAACTAACTATAACGGGGGAATTTCTATGGTTTTGTACGAGTAAAATGTCCAACTAACTATAACTGTCCCTAAAACCTCTGTTTTTTTCAGTGAATTTCAAAGGTTTTTTAAATGCTAATTTCTAACTATAACGTGTCTGAAACCTATGGTTTTTTCAGTGAATTTCAAAGGTTTTTTAAATGCTAATTTCTAATTATAACGTGCCTGAAACCTATGATTTTTTAAGTGAATTTCAAAGGTTTTTTTAAATGCTAGTTTCTAACTATGCCTACAGAGGTAGGACATGTGAAGAAAGAAGAAAAAACGCACAGAAAGAAGCAAAAGATGTGCAGAAAGAACCAACAGAGGAGCAGAAAGAGGCCTTGTTGCAAAATCATCCTGTGCCCACAACTTTTTCAGACGGGTACTGGTGGTAACTGACTCTGACTAACCAGAGCCAGTGCTATGCTAAAAGACACTTAGAATACAGTGAAAACACCTACATACACTAGGGAACACTATGCGTTGGGGTACCCCTGTGATTAGCATGACCTCCTCTGCAAGTCCCTAGTACATAATAGGGCAGGGGGATTAAAACTACCTCTTAAAACGCGCTACAGGGCGCGATTGCACAGTGGTGAAGGGAGGGCCTGAGGTGACATGTGTGCAAACGCACCCGTGGCGCGTTTTAAGTTGCGTGGATTAAGTCCCTTGAATTCTGAGGGTCCCTGGGGCCCAACTAGCCCCCAGGTACCTACAGTTAGGACCACAGAGCTGAGTTGCAGAGAGGCGTTCCGAGGCCACGCACCTTTTTCACCTCTCTGCAACGCAACTCTGTTGTGCTTACTGAAGGTACCTGGTGGGCTAGTTGGCTCCCAGGGTCCCTCAGGATTCAAAGGGAATTAATTCCCCAACTTAAAACGCACCACAGGGCGTGTTTGCGCACATGTCACCTGAGGCCCCGCCCCTCCCTTCACCACTGTGCAAACGCGCCCCGTGGTGCGTTTTAAGTTGGGGGATTAGGTCACCTTGAATCCTGAGGGTCCCTGGGGCCCAACTAGCCCACTAGGTACTTCCAGTGAGCACCACAGGCCTGCGTTGCAACGCCTGTAACAAATTGTGCAGTTGTGTTTAGGTAGTGAAGAGGGTTGTGCTGGAGGTAGTGTTTTAGGGTTTAGGGTAGTGCAGTGGTGTTTGTGTAGTGTAGGGGGTCATGCTGGGGGTAGATTTAGGGTTTAGGGTAGTGCAGTGGTGTTTGGGTAGTGTAGGGAGTCATGCTGGGGGAGTGTTTTAGGGTTTAGGGTAGTGCAGTGGTGTTTGGGTAGTGTAGGGGTCGTGCTGGGGGTAGTGTTTTAGGGTTTAGGGTAGTGCAGTGGTGTTTGGGTAGAGTAGGGGTCGTGCTGGGGTAGTGATTTAGGGTAGTGCAGTGGTGTTTGGGTAGTGTAGGGGGTACTGCTGGGGGTAGTGTTTTAGGGTTTAGCGTAGTGCAGTGGTGTTTGGGTAGTGTAGGGGTACTGCTAGGGGTAGTTTTTAGGGTTTAGGGTAGTGCAGTGGTGTTTGTGTAGTGTAGTGGTTCGTGCTGGGGGTAGTTTTTAGGGTTTAGGGTAGTGCAGTGGTGTTTGTGTAGTGTAGGGGGTAGTGTTTTAGGGTTTAGGGTAGTGCAGTGGTGTTTGTGTAGTGTAGGAGGTCGTGTTTTAGGGTTTAGGGTAGTGCAGTGGTCTTTGGGTAGTGTAGGGAGTCGTGCGGGGGTAGTGTTTTAGGGTTTAGGGTAGTGTAGTGGGGTCATGCGGGGGGTAGTGTTTTAGGGATTAGGGTAGTGCATTGGTGTTTGGGTAGTGTAGGGGTCATGCGGGGGTAGTGTTTTAGGGTTTAGGGCAGTGCAGTGGTGTTTGGGTAGTGTAGGGGGTCATGCTGGGGGCAGTGTTTTAGGGTTTAGGGCAGTGCAGTGGTGTTCGGGTAGTGTAGGGGTCGTGCTGGGGGAGTGTTTTAGGTTTAGGGCAGTGCAGTGGTGTTCGGGTAGTGTAGGGGGTCGTGCTGGGGGAGTGTTTGAGGGTTTAGGGCAGTGCAGTCGTGTTCGGGTAGTGTAGGGGGTTGTGCTGGGGTAGTATTTTAGGGTTTAGGGTAGTGCAGTGGTGTTCGGGTAGTGTAGGGGGTTGTGCTGGGGGTAGTGTTCTAGGGTGTAGGGCAGTGCAGTGGTGTTTGGGCAGTGTAGGGGTAATGCTGGGGGTGGTGTTTTAGGGTTTAGGGCAGTGCAGTGGTGTTCGGGCAGTGTAGGAGGTCGTGCTGGGGGTGGTGTTTCAGGGTTTAGGGCAGTGCAGTGGTGTTCAGGGCAGTGTAGGGGTGGTGTTTCAGGGTTTAGGGCAGTGCAGTGGTGTTCGGGCAGTGTAGGGGGTCGTGCAGGGGGTGGTGTTTCAGGGTTTAGGGCAGTGGTGTTCGGGCAGTGTAGGGGTCGTGCTGGGGGTGGTGTTTCAGGGTTTGGGGCAGTGCAGTGGTGTTCGAGCAGTGAAAGGGGTCGTGCTGGGGGTGGTGTTTCAGAGTTTAGGGCAGTGCAGTGGTGTTCGGGCAGTGTAGGGGCGGTGCAGGGGGTGGTGTTTCAGGGTTTAGGGCAGTGCAGTGGTGTTCGGGCAGTGTAGGGGGTCTTGCTGGGGGTAGTGTTTCGGGGTTTAGGGCAGTGCAGTGGTGTTCGTGCAGTGTAGGGGGTCGTGCTGGGGGTGGTGTTTCAGGGTTTAGGGCAGTGCAGTAGTGTTCGGGCAGTGTAGGGGATCGTGCAGGGGGTGGTGTTTCAGGGTTTAGGGCAGTGCAGTGGTGTTCGGGCAGTGTAGGGGTCGTGCTGGGGGTGGTGTTTCAGGGTTTAGGGCAGTGCAGTGGTGTTCGGGCAGTGTAGGGGTCGTGCAGGGGTGGTGTTTCAGGGTTTAGGGCAGTGCAGTGGTGTTCGGGCAGTGTAGGGGTCGTGCTGGGGCTGGTGTTTCAGGGTTTAGGGCAGTGCAGTGGTGTTCGGGCAGTGTAGGGGGTCTTGCTGGGGTGGTGTTTCAGGGTTTAGGGCAGTGGTGTTCGGGCAGTGTAGGGGTCTTGCTGGGGGTGATGTTTCAGGGTTTAGGGCAGTGCAGTGGTGTTCGGGCAGTGTAGGGGTCTTGCTGGGGGTAGTGTTTCAGGGTTTAGGGCAGTGCAGTGCTGTTCGTGCAGTGTAGGGGGTCGTGCTGGGGATGGTGTTTCAGGGTTTAGGGCAGTGCAGTTGTGTTCGGGCAGTGTAGGGGGTCATGCAGGGGGTGGTGTTTCAGGGTTTAGGGCAGTGCAGTGGTGTTTGGGCAGTGTAGGGGGTCATGCTGGGGGTGGTGTTTCAGGGTTTAGGGCAGTGCAGTGGTGTTCGGGCAGTGTAGGGGTCGTGCTGGGGGTGGTGTTTCAGGGTTTAGGGCAGTGGTGTTCGGGCAGTGTAGGGGTCTTTGCTGGGGGTGATGTTTCAGGGTTTAGGGCAGTGCAGTGGTGTTCGGGCAGTGTAGGAGGTCTTGCTGGGGGTAGTGTTTCAGGGTTTAGGGCAGTGCAGTGGTGTTCGGGCAGTGTAGGTGGTCGTGCTGGGGGTGGTGTTTCAGGGTTTAGGGCAGTGCAGTGGTGTTCGGGCAGTGTAGGGGGTCGTGAAGGGGGTGGTGTTTCAGGGTTTAGGGCAGTGCAGTGGTGTTCGGGCAGTGTAAGGGGTCGTGCTAGGGTTGGTGTTTCAGGATTTAGGTTAGTGCAGTGGTGTTTGGGTAGTGTAGGGGGTCGTGCTGGGGGTAGTGTTTTAGGGTTTAAGGTAGTGCAGAGGTGTTTGTGTAGTGTAGGGGTCGTGCTGGGGTGAGTGTTTTAGGGTTTAGGGTAGTGCAGTGGTGCTTGTGTAGTGTAGGGGGTCGTGCTGGGGGTAGTGTTTTAGGTTTAGGGTAGTGCAGTGGTGTTTGTGTAGTGTAGGGGGTCATGTTTTAGGGTAGTGCAGTGGTGTTTGTGTAGTGTAGGGGTCATGCTGGGGGTAGTGTTTTAGGGTTTAGGATAGTGCAGTGGTGCTTGTGTAGTGTAGGGGTCGTGCTGGGGGTAGTGTTTTAGGGTTTAGGGTAGTGCAGTGGTGTTTTTGTAGTGTAGGGGGTCATGTTTTAAGATGCAACGCTCCAATACCTGACCAGTCTGCACTACATAAAACTGCAAAAACTAAAAATAAAAAGTGTTTTGCACACTTTTGTCATTGGGCTATATGTGGGCTACATCTGGGTAATATTTGTGCTACATTTGGGCTCTTTTTTCACTGGTGGCCATCTTGGAAGACTTCTTTGTTATGAAGTTTCCTAATTTCCTCATTTACTGCAGTCTCCTCAGTAGGAAATGCTTTCAGTTTTTTACTTTGATTCCATCAAGAAGGCATTCAGATGTGTCACACATTTGCCATAAATTCAGAATGTTAGCACTCTAGTTGTTCATTAGATCACTGTAGTAAAGCTACTGCTCACCAAGGAGTTAACTGGAAGTCTACTGCTGGTATTGAAAGTGATTGTTTCAGTCTGCATGTCAGAATTTTCTAATGAAATAGAAGAGGATTTGAGATCTCACTTAAAACATGCACTAAATTTTCTTTTTGCAGCACTAACCATAATTTCTATGGCAAAATGAACCCCTCATTTTGTTCCTTTTTAAATTAAATGTTTTAAGTGTTACCAGTTTATTCCAATCAAGATGGCTTCAGGTGTGCCATACTTTTGTCATAAGTTAGGCTGTTAGCACTCTAGTTGTTCTTTAGAACACTCTGGGAAGCTGCAGTAGAACACAAAGGCATCAACTGACAGGCTGCTCCTGTTGAAATATAACAGGAAGATATTTGAGATCTCACTTAAAACATGTCCTAATTTTTCTTTCTACAGCACTAACCATAATTTCTATGACAAAATGAACCCCATCATTTTGTTCCTTTTTAAATTAAATGTTTTAAGTGTTACCAGTTTATTCCAATCAAGATGGCTTCAGGTGTGCCATACTTTTGTCATAAGTAAGGCTGTTAGCACTCTAGTTGTTCTTTAGAACACTCTGGGAAGCTGCAGTAGAACACAAAGGAATCAACTGACAGTCTCTGCCCTTGTTGGATGTACATGTTTTACTGAGAATGTCAGACTTCATTCTCACATGACTGAGAAAGATAATGTGAATTTACAGAAAATATGCTCTCATTTTAGCTTCTGGAGCACCTTTCCAAAACTGTATGGGACAAGCATGTGAAAATAGTTTTCTCTCAAACATGATTCATGATATCCCAGCAGAAGGTTTTTCACAGGGTAAAATCACCTTAGAACACACCACAATTCCTGAAATTAGTATGGTACCATCAACAAATGAATTCTAATGTAACTAAAGTCTGTTATCACCCTTTATAGTTCTCCTTTTGGTAACCCTCAAAATCTTTGATTCACTACAATGCATTTCAATGGGGTACTATCATTTATATTGGTCCCAAGATGGCTGCCAGCAATTCCAGGATGAAGTGCTGACAGCCAATCAGATCTCACGATGACATGTGTGGTTAGGCTCCGCCCAGATATATATGTGTTTTTACTTTTGATTTTCTCAGCAACTACTGAACGGATTTACACCATTTAACAAAAAGGGTTCTTTCTGAACCAAGAACTACCTCTTTGCCAAATTTGGTGTAATTCCGTTCAGCAGTTCGGGCTGTAGCCTTGCATAAAGTTTCCTATGGGAAATTGATTTTTGACTCTTATTTTTTAATTTCTCCGCAACTACTGAACGGATTTACACCATTTAACAAAAAGGGTTCTTTCTGAACCAAGAACTACCTCTTTGCCAAATTTGGTGTAATTTCGATCAGCAGTTCGGGCTGTAGCCGTGTCTAAAGTTTCCTATGGGAAAATGAATGGGGAAAACACGCTTTGGGACCCCCTTTTTCTCGGCCCTCGCTTGACGAATCACCCCGAAACTTTCAGGGTAGGAGCGGACCGGAGCGGGCCATAAAGTTTGAAAATTTCGCGAAGATTCGTCAACCGGCAAGAGAGTTATTTCAAATAGAATGTCGCGGATTTCCTATGGAAAATAGGTCCTAACTATAACTATCTACTGGCGACCGCTAGTAGATAATATATATATATATATATATATATTCACTGAAAAACCATAGGTTTCAGATATGTTATAGTTAGAAATTAGCATTTAAAAAACCTTTGAAATTCACTGAAAAAACCATAGGTTTTAGGGACAGTTATAGTTACTTGGACATTGCACTCGTACAAAACCCGTGAAATTCCCCCGTTATAGTTAGTTCAGCTAACTATAACTCGCGCCCCTGCAATGCACTGCTGATGACGTCACATATTACATCACTCATGACATGGTGAAATTCAAAGGTTTTTTAAATGCTAATTCCAAACTATAACATGTCTGAAACCTACGGTTTTTTCAGTGAATTTCAAAGGTTTTGTAAATGACAATTTTTAAATGTATTAATTAATTGTTATATAAATTTTTTTCATACTGATTTACTACATTTTTAGAAACAATTTTTTTTACATATTTTATTTTTAAATTACATTGTAATTACATTATACATTACATTACAAAAATACTTTCTGAGAATGAATTACTTTAGTTTAAATACTTTGCACATAGGCAATAGACTTTTAAGTACAGTAGTTACAGTTGTTGCAATGGGCACCACATTTTCAAACACAATGCAACATTCAGCTCAATGTGAATTTCTAGTTAAATGCAATTAGTTACTTTATGGATTACTTTTCTAACCACAGAACTGGATCCTAGATTCAGTCCTGGGACATCTCCTGTAAACAGTTGAGTAAAAGCGTTTTGGTTACAGTCGTGATTTTTAAGGAATATTATTGTATTTTAAAAGTTGACACTTTGAAACTTTTTCTCATAGAATCACCAATGTTATCCTATGGAAGGAAATTCACTTAGCAGGTAAAAACTGTTATCATTACTTTTTCTTACTCAGTGTTGGATCCTGGATCCAGCACTGGTGCATCTCCTGTAAACAGTTGAAAGAATGCGTTTAAGTCATACAGGCGATTTTTAAGGAATATTTGTAGTTTGTGAAAATCGACACTTTGAAACTTTTCTGCTGAAAACCAGACAATGGATTCCTATGGAAGAACATATAAGTTACTGGTAAGTACGGTTAAAATTACTTTTCAGGGTCAGTGCTGGGCTAAAAGATGCAGCACTGAGGTCTCTCCTGATAACAGGTGAGTAAATCGGAATTCGTATTTCGGCTGATTTTAGAGGAATATTTTAAAGTTCCAAAACTCCACACTTAGAAGAATTTCCAAGTGAAACCAGTCAATGTTAGCCTATGGAAGGAAATTCAAGTTACTGGTAAGTACGGTTAAAATTACTTTTCAGGACCAGCACTGGGCTGAAAGATACAGCACTGAGGTCTCTCCTGATAACAGGTGAGTAAATCGGAATTTGTATTTCGGCTGATTTTAGAGGAATATTTATATGTTTCAAAAATCAACACTTAGAAACTTTTTCAGCAAAAAGCAGACAATGATATCCTATGGAAGGAAATTCAAGTTACTGGTAAGTACGGTTAAAATTACTTTTGAGGATCAGTACTGGGCTGAAAGATGCAGCACTGAGGTCTCTCCTGATAACAGGTGAGTAAATCGGAATTCGTATTTCGGCTGATTTTAGAGGAATATTTTAAAGTTCCAAAACTCCACACTTAGAAGAATTTCCAAGTGAAACCAGTCAATGTTAGCCTATGGAAGGAAATTCAAGTTACTGGTAAGTACGGTTAAAATTACTTTTCAGGACCAGTACTGGGCTGAAAGATACAGCACTGAGGTCTCTCCTGATAACAGGTGAGTAAATCGGAATTCGTATTTCGGCTGATTTTAGAGGAATATTTGTATGTTTCAAAAATCAACACTTAGAAACTTTTTCAGCAAAAAGCAGGCAATGATATCCTATGGAAGGAAATTCAAGTTACTGGTAAGTACGGTTAAAATTACTTTTCAGGATTAGTACTGGGCTGAAAGATGCAGCACTGAGGTCTCTCCTGATAACAGGTGAGTAAATCCGAATTCGTAGTTCGGCAGATTTTAGAGGAATATTTGCACAATGGTGAAGGTAGGGGCGGGGCCTGAGGTGACATCTGTGCAAACGCGCCCCGTGGCGCGTTTTAAGTTGGGGGATTAAGTCCCCTTGAATCATGAGGGTCCCTAGGGGCCAACTAGCCCACCAGGAACCTCCAGTATGCACCAGGGGCTGCGTTGCAGAGACGTGTAGAGGGGCCACACCCCTTTTACACCTCTATGCAACGCAGCTCTGTGGCGCTTTCTGGATGTACCTGTTGGGCTAGTTGGCCCCCAGGGACCCTCAGGATTGAAGGGGATTTAATTCCCCATCTTAAAACGCGCCACGGGGCCTGTTTGCACACATGTCACCTGAAGCCCTGCCCCTCGCTTCACCACTGTGCAAACGCGCCCGTGGCGCGTTTTAAGTTGGGGGATTAAGTCCCCTTGAATCCTGAGGGTTCCTGGGGCCAACTAGCCCACCATGTACCTTCCAAAAGCGCCACAGAGCTGCGTTGCAGAGAGGTGTATAAAGGGGCGTGGCCTCTGTACACCTCTCTGCAACGCAGCCCCTGGCGCATACTGGAGGTTCCTGGTGGGCTAGTTGGCCCTCAGGGACCCCCAGTATTCAAAGGGAATTACTTCCCCATCTGCAAACGCGCCAGGGGCGCGTTTGCAGAGTGGTGAAGGAAGGGGGCGGGGCCTGCGGGCCGATCGTTTTCTTTTTTGTTTTATTTTTTTCCTGAAGGGGGCTGTGTGGCCCCCTTCCTTTTTCTTATTTTTGGGCCCTGGGGACCCCATCCCCCAGGGCCTTACCCCCTTTTTTTTTTTTTTAAATTATTTCTGGGGAGGGGGTCGCGTGGCCCCCCTCCCGGGCCACTACTTGCCCTGGGGACCCCATCCCCCGGGGCCTGGCCTCTGGTTGGGGACTGTGGGGGGGTCCCCAAACCCCCCACAGTCCCGCCGGCTCCCCGTGTCCTACGGGAGCCGGCATTGCTTTTACACATGGGGAGCAGCTAACATGCTGCTCCCCGTGTGGAAAAGCAATTGTCTTTGGATATTGGAAGCGAGAGCAGGTTTCCTGCTCTCTCTTCCAATATCCAAAGCAGTTTGCAATGACAGGACGGGAGCCGCGAGGCTCCCGTCCTGTCATTGCAAACAGCAGTGTCCCGGGGGTAGGCACCCCGGGACACTGCAGGAGCCGGCCCTGGGGGTGGCGGTCCCCAGGGCCACCACAGGCTCCAGGAGGGGGCCGCGCGGCCCCCTCCCCACATCAGCACAGCCCCGGGAGGTGGTGGTCCCCGGGCTTCGGGGGTCCAAAACGGACCCCCATTTTAATTTGTTAGTGCCCCGGGAGGTGGCGGTCCTCGGGCGTGTGGGGGGCTCGAGCCCCCCCACACAGGAAAACAAAAACAAAAGAAGCCCCGGGGAGGTGGTGGTCCTCCCGGGGCTGCGGGAGGGCTCAGAGCCCTCCCGCACCATTTTAAAAAGAAAGCCCCGGGGGTGGCGGTCCCCGGGGCTTGGGGGCACTTAGAGGCCCCCATACATAAAATAAACACCCCTCAGCATGCCCCCGGGACTTGGCCCACCCGGGGGCAAATTAACATCGAAGCGCGGGAGACCGCCCTTCGATTTTTTTTTTATCGGCAGGATCCGCGCACCCTGAGCGCATCCTGCCGATTTAAAAAAAAAATGCTTTTTTCTGCCCAGGGGGTCCTTATGGGACCCCCTGAGCAGACCTGGGGGTCAGGGTGTTTCTACCCTGCCCCCTTTGTGCGCTTTGCGCACTTGTTTCTGTCCCTCTGTTCTACCGAGGGACAAAATGGCTGCCAACATTTCCTGAATCGGAATGTTGACAGCCAGCTGACAGCCAATTAACATGCAGCTCGTGATCGGGACGGTGCGCGCAGGGTGCGCTCAGAGTGCGCGGATCCTCCGTGCCCATAGATATATATGTACTTTTACTTTTGATTTTCTCAGCAACTACTGAACGGATTTACACCATTTAACAAAAGGGTTCTTTCTGAACCAAGAACTACCTCTTTGCCAAATTTGGTGTAATTCCGTTCAGCAGTTCGGCTGTAGCCGTGTCTAAAGTTTCCTATGGAAAAATGAATGGGGAAAACGCGTTTTGGGACCCCCTTTTTCTCGGCCCCGCTTGACGAATCACCCAGAGACTTTCAGGGTAGGAGCGGACCGGAGCGCGCCACAAAGTTTGAAAATGTTGCGAAGATACGTCAACCGGCAAGAGAGTTATTTCAAATAGAATGTCGCGGATTTCCTATGGAAAATAGGTTCTAACTATAACTATCTACTGGCGACCGCCAGTAGATAATATATATATATATATTATCTACTGGCGGTCGCCAGTAGATAGTTATAGTTAGGACCTATTTTCCATAGGAAATCTGCGACATTCTATTTGAAATAACTCTTGCGTCGGTTGACGAATCTTCGCGAAATTTTCAAACTTTATGGCCCGCTCCGGTCCCCTCCTACCCTGAAAGTCTCAGGGTGATTCGTCAAGCGGGGGCCGAGAAAAAAGGGGGGTCCCAAAACGTGTTTTCCCCATTCATTTTCCCATAGGAAACTTTAGACACGGCTACAGCCCGAACTGCTGATCGGAATTACACCAAATTTGGCAAAGAGGTAGTTCTTGTTTCAAAAAGAACCCTTTTTGTTAAATGGTGTAAATCCGTTCAGTAGTTGCTGAGAAAATCAAAAGTAAAAACACATATATATCTGGGCGGAGCCTAACCACACATGTCATCGTGAGATCTGATTGGCTGTCAGCACTTCATCCTGGAATTGCTGGCAGCCATCTTGGGACCAATATAAATGATAGTACCATTGAAATGCATTGTAGTGAATCGAAGATTTTGAGGGTTACCAAAAGGAGAACTATAAAGGGTGATAACAGACTTTAGTTACATTAGAATTCATTTGTTGATGATACCATACTAATTTCAGGAATTGTGGTGTGTTCTAAGGTGATTTTACCCTGTGAAAAACCTTCTGCTGGGATATCATGAATCATGTTTGAGAGAAAACTATTTTCACATGCTTGTCCCATACAGTTTTGGAAGGTGCCCCAGAAGCTAAAATGAGAGCATATTTTCTGTAAATTCACATTATCTTTCTCAGTCATGTGAGAATGAAGTCTGACATTCTCAGTAAAACATGTACATCCAACAAGGGCAGAGACTGTCAGTTGATTCCTTTGTGTTCTACTGCAGCTTCCCAGAGTGTTCTAAAGAACAACTAGAGTGCTAACAGCCTTACTTATGACAAAAGTATGGCACACCTGAAGCCATCTTGATTGGAATAAACTGGTAACACTTAAAACATTTAATTTAAAAAGGAACAAAATGATGGGGTTCATCTTGTCATAGAAATTATGGTTAGTGCTCTGGAAAGAAAAATTAGGACATGTTTCAAGTGTGATCTCAAATATCTTCCTGTTATATTTCAACAGGAGCAGCCTGTCAGTTGATGCCTTTGTGTTCTACTGCAGCTTCCCAGAGTGTTCTAAAGAACAACTAGAGTGCTAACAGCCTTACTTATGACAAAAGTATGGCACACCTGAAGCCATCTTGATTGGAATAAACTGGTAACACTTAAAACATTTAATTTAAAAAGGAACAAAATGATGGGGTTCATTTTGTCATAGAAATTATGGTTAGTGCTGTAGAAAGAAAAATTAGGACATGTTTCAAGTGTGATCTCAAATATCTTCCTGTTATATTTCAACAGGAGCAGCCTGTCAGTTGATGCCTTTGTATTCTACTGCAGCTTCCCAGAGTGTTCTAAAGAACAACTAGAGCGCTAACAGTCTTACTTATGACAAAAGTATGGCACACCTGAAGCCATCTTGATTGGAATAAACTGGTAACACTTAAAACATTTAATTTAAAAAGGAACAAAATGAGGGGGTTCATTTTGCCATAGAAATTATGGTTAGTGCTGTAGAAAGAAAAATTAGGACATGTTTTAAGTGAGATCTCAAATATCTTCCTGTTATATTTCAACAGGAGCAGCCTGTCAGTTGATGCCTTTGTGTTCTACTGCAGCTTCCCAGAGTGTTCTAAAGAACAACTAGAGTGCTAACAGCCTTACTTATGACAAAAGTATGGCACACCTGAAGCCATCTTGATTGGAATAAACTGGTAACACTTAAAACATTTAATTTAAAAAGGAACAAAATGAGGGGGTTCATTTTGCCATAGAAATTATGGTTAGTGCTGCAAAAAGAAAATTTAGTGCATGTTTTAAGTGAGATCTCAAATCCTCTTCTATTTCATTAGAAAATTCTGACATGCAGACTGAAACAATCACTTTCAATACCAGCAGTAGACTTCCAGTTAACTCCTTGGTGAGCAGTAGCTTTACTACAGTGATCTAATGAACAACTAGAGTAATAACATTCTGAATTTATGGCAAATGTGTGACACATCTGAATGCCTTCTTGATGGAATCAAAGTAAAAACTGAAAGCATTTCCTACTGAGGAGACTGCAGTAAATGAGGAAATTAGGAAACTTCATAACAAAGAAGTCTTCCAAGATGGCCACCAGTGAAAAAAGAGCCCAAATGTAGCACAAATATTACCCAGATGTAGCCCACATATAGCCCAATGACAAAAGTGTGCAAAACACTTTTTATTTTTAGTTTTTTTGCAGTTTTATGTAGTGCAGACTGGTCAGGTATTGGAGCGTTGCATCTTAAAACATGACCCCCTACACTACAAAAACACCACTGCACTACCCTAAACCCTAAAACACTACCCCAGCACGACCCCCTACACTACACAAGCACCACTGCACTATCCTAAACCCTAAAACACTACCCCCAGCATGACCCCCTACACTACACAAACACCACTGCACTACCCTAAACCCTAAAACACTACCCCAGCACGACCCCTACACTACACAAGCACCACTGCACTATCCTAAACCCTAAAACACTACCCCCAGCATGACCCCCTACACTACACAAACACCACTGCACTACCCTAAACCCTAAAACACTACCCCAACACCACTGCACTAACCTAAATCCTAAAACACTACCCCCAGCACGACCCCCTACACTACCCAAACACCACTGCACTACCCTAAAACATGACCCCCTACACTACACAAACACCACTGCACTACCCTAAACCCTAAAACACTACCCCCAGCACGACCCCTACACTACACAAGCACCACTGCACTACCCTAAACCCTAAAACACTACCCCCAGCACGACCCCCTACACTACACAAACACCACTGCACTACCTTAAACCCTAAAACACTACCCCCAGCACGACCCCCTACACTACCCAAACACCACTGCACTAACCTAAATCCTAAAACACTACCCCCAGCACGACCGCCTACACTACCCAAACACCACTGCACTACCCTAAAACATGACCCCCTACACTACACAAACACCACTGCACTACCCTAAACCCTAAAACACTACCCCCAGCACGACCCCCTACACTACACAAGCACCACTGCACTACCCTAAACCCTAAAACACTACCCCCAGCACGACCCCCTACACTGCCCGAACACCACTGCACTGCCCTAAACCCTGAAACACCAGCCCCTGCACGACCCCCTACACTGCCCGAACACCACTGCACTGCCCTAAACCCTGAAACACATACCCTAGCACGACCCCCTACACTGCCCGAACACCACTGCACTGCCCTAAACCCTGAAACACCACCCCCTTCACGACCCCCTACACTGCCCGAACACCACTGCACTGCCCTAAACCCTGAAACACCACCCCCAGCATGACCTCCTACACTGCCCGAACACCACTGCACTGCCCTAAACCCTGAAACACTACCCCCAGCAAGACCTCCTACACTGCCCGAACACCACTGCACTGCCCTAAACCCTGAAACATCACCCCCAGCAAGACCCCCTACACTGCCCGAACACCACTGCCCTAAACCCTGAAACACCACCCCCAGCACGACCCCCTACACTGCCCGAACACCACTGCACTGCCCTAAACCCTGAAACACCACCCCCTGCACGACCCCCTACACTGCCCGAACACTACTGCACTGCCCTAAACCCTGAAACACCATCCCCAGCACGACCCCCTACACTGCACGAACACCACTGCACTGCCCTAAACCCTGAAACACTACCCCCAGCAAGACCCCCTACACTGCCCGAACACCACTGCACTGCCCTAAACCCTGAAACACTACCCCAGCAAGACCCCCTACACTGCCCGAACACCACTGCACTGCCCTAAACCCTGAAACACCACCCCCAGCAAGACCCCCTACACTGCCCGAACACCACTGCCCTAAACCCTGAAACACCACCCCCAGCAAGACCCCCTACACTGCCCGAACACCACTGCACTGCCCTAAACCCTGAAACACCAGCCCCAGCACGACCCCCTACACTGCCCGAACACCACTGCACTGCCCTAAACCCTGAAACACCACCCCCAGCACGACCCCTACACTGCCCGAACACCACTGCACTGCCCTAAACCCTGAAACACCATCCCCAGCACGACCCCTACACTGCCCGAACACCACTGCACTGCCCTAAACCCTGAAACACCACCCCCAGCACGACCCCCTACACTGCCCGAACACCACTGCACTGCCCTAAACCCTGAAACACCACCCCCAGCACGACCCCCTACACTGCCCGAACACCACTGCACTGCCCTAAACCCTGAAACACTACCCCCAGCAAGACCCCCTACACTGCCCGAACACCACTGCACCCTAAACCCTGAAACACCAGCCCCAGCACGACCCCCTACACTGCCCGAACACCACTGCACTGCCCTAAACCCTGAAACACCAGCCCCAGCACGACCCCCTACACTGCCCGAACACCACTGCACTGCCCTAAACCCTCAAACACCAGCCCCAGCACGACCCCCTACACTGCCCGAACACCACTGCACTGCCCTAAACCCTGAAACACCAGCCCCAGCACGACCCCCTACACTGCCCGAACACCACTGCACTGCCCTAAACCCTGAAACACCACCCCCAGCAAGACCCCCTACACTGCCCGAACACCACTGCACTGCCTAAACCCTGAAACACCACCCCCAGCAAGACCACCTACACTGCCCGAACACCACTGCACTGCCCTAAACCCTGAAACACCACCCCCAGCACGACCACCTACACTGCCCGAACACCACTGCACTGCCCTAAACCCTGAAACACCACCCCCTGCACGACCCCCTACACTGCCCAAACACCACTGCACTGCCCTAAACCCTGAAACACCACCCTCAGCACGACACCCTACACTGCCCGAACACCACTGCACTGCCCTAAACCCTGAAACACCACCCCCAGCACGACCCCCTACACTGCCCGAACACCACTGCACTGCCCTAAACCCTGAAACACCACCCCCAGCACGACCTCCTACACTGCCGGAACACCACTGCACTGCCCTAAACCCTGAAACACCACCCCCAGCACGACCCCCTACACTGCCCGAACACCACTGCACTGCCCTAAACCCTGAAACATCAACCCCAGCAAGACCCCCTACACTGCCTGAACACCACTGCCCTAAACCCTGAAACAACACCCCTACACTGCACGAACACCACTGCACTGCCCTAAACCCTGAAACACCACCTCCAGCAAAACCCCCTACACTGCCTGAACACCATTGCTCTGCCCTAAATCCTGAAACACTAGCCCCAGCATGACCCCCTACACTGCCCAAACACCACTGCACTGCCCTAAACCCTGAAACACCACCCCCAGCACGACCCCCTACACTGCCCGAACACCACTGCACTGCCCTAAACCCTGAAACACCAGCCCCAGCAAGACCCCCTACACTGCCCGAACACCACTGCACTGCCCTAGACTCTGAAACACCAGCCCCAGCAAGACCCCCTACACTGCCCGAACACCACTGCACTGCCCTAAACCCTGAAACACCAGCCCCAGCATGACCCCCTACACTGCCCGAACACCACTGCACTGCCCTAAACCCTGAAACACCAGCCCCAGCACGACCACCTACACTGCCCGAACACCACTGCACTGCCCTAAACCCTGAAACACCAGCCCCAGCACAACCCCCTACACTGCCCGAACACCACTGCACTGCCCTAAACCCTGAAACACCAGCCCCAGCACGACCCCCTACACTGCCCGAACACCACTGTACTGCCCTAAACCCTGAAACACCAGCCCCAGCACGACCCCCTACACTGCCCGAACACCACTGCACTGCCCTAAACCCTGAAACACCACCCCTGCATGACCCCCTACATTGCCCGAACACCACTGCACTGCCCTAAACCCTGAAACACCACCCCCTGCAGCACCCCCTACACTGCCCGAACACCACTGCACTGCCCTAAACCCTGAAACACCACCCCTGCACCGCCCCTACACTGCCCGAACACCACTGCACTGCCCTAAACCCTGAAACACCACCCCCAGCACGACCCCCTTTACTGCTCGAACACCACTGCACTGCCCCAAACCCTGAAACACCACCCCCAGCACGACCCCCTACACTGCCCGAACACCACTGCCCTAAACCCTGAAACACCACCCCCTGCACGACCCCCTACACTGCCCGAACACCACTGCACTGCCCTAAACCCTGAAACACCACCCCCTACACTGCCCGAACACCACTGCACTGCCCTAAACCCTGAAACACCACCCCCAGCACGACCCCCTACACTGCCCGAACACCACTGCACTGCCCTAAACCCTAAAACACCACCCCCAGCATTACCCCCTACACTGCCCAAACACCACTGCACTGCCCTAAACCCTAGAACACTACCCCCAGCACGACCCCTACACTACCCGAACACCACTGCACTGCCCTAAACCCTAAAACACTACCCCCAGCACGACCCCCTACACTACCCGAACACCACTGCACTGCCCTAAACCCTAAAACACTCCCCCAGCACGACCCTCTACACTACCCAAACACCACTGCACTGCCCTAAACCCTAAAACACTCCCCCAGCACGACCCCCTACACTACCCAAACACCACTGCACTGCCCTAAACCCTAAAACACTACCCCCGCATGACCCCCTACACTACCCAAACACCAATGCACTACCCTAATCCCTAAAACACTACCCCCGCATGACCCCCTACACTACCCTAAACCCTAAAACACTACCCCCGCACGACTCCCTACACTACCCAAAGACCACTGCACTACCCTAAACCCTAAAACACGACCTCCTACACTACACAAACACCACTGCACTACCCTAAACCCTAAAACACTACCCCCTACACTACACAAACACCACTGCACTACCCTAAACCCTAAAACACTACCCCCAGCAGTACCCCTACACTACCCAAACACCACTGCACTAACCTAAACCCTAAAACACTACCCCCAGCAGTACCCCCTACACTACCCAAACACCACTGCACTACCCTAAATCACTACCCCCAGCACGACCCCCTACACTACCCAAACACCACTGCACTACCCTAAACCCTAAAACACTACCCCCAGCACGACCCCCTACACTACCCAAACACCACTGCACTACCCTAAACCCTAAAACACTCCCCCAGCACGACTCCCTACACTACCCAAACACCACTGCACTACCCTAAACCCTAAATCTACCCCCAGCATGACCCCCTACACTACACAAATACCACTGCACTACCCTAAACCCTAAAACACTACCCCCAGCACGACCCTCTTCACTACCTAAACACAACTGCACAATTTGTTACAGGCGTTGCAACGCAGGCCTGTGGTGCTTACTGGAAGTACCTAGTGGGCTAGTTGGGCCCCAGGGACCCTCAGGATTCAAGGTGACCTAATCCCCCAACTTAAAACGCACCACGGGGCGCGTTTGCACAGTGGTGAAGGGAGGGGCGGGGCCTCAGGTGACATGTGCGCAAACACGCCCTGTGGTGCGTTTTAAGTTGGGGAATTAATTCCCTTTGAATCCTGAGGGACCCTGGGGGCCAACTAGCCCACCAGGTACCTTCAGTAAGCACAACAGAGTTGCGTTGCAGAGAGGTGAAAAAAGGTGCGTGGCCTCGGAACGCCTCTCTGCAACTCAGCTCTGTGGTCCTAACTGAAGGTACCTGGGGGGCTAGTTGGGCCCTAGGGACCCTCAGAATTCAAGGGGACTTAATCCCGCAACTTAAAACGCGCCACGGGGTGCGTTTGCACACATGTCACCTCAGGCCACCCTCCCTTCACCACTGTGCAAACGCGCCCTGTAGCGCTTTTAAGAGGTAGTTTTAATCCCCCTGCCCTATTATGTACTAGGGACTTGCAGAGGAGGTCATGCTAATCACAGGGGTACCCCAACGCATAGTGTTCCCTAGTGTATGTAGGTGTTTTCACTGTATTCTAAGTGTCTTTTAGCATAGCACTGGCTCTGGTTAGTCAGAGTCAGTTACCACCAGTACCCGTCTGAAAAAGTTGTGGGCACAGGATGATTTTGCAACAAGGCCTCTTTCTGCTCCTCTGTTGGTTCTTTCTGCACATCTTTTGCTTCTTTCTGTGCGTTTTTTCTTCTTTCTTCACATGTCCTACCTCTGTAGGCATAGTTAGAAACTAGCATTTAAAAAAACCTTTGAAATTCACTTAAAAAATCATAGGTTTCAGGCACGTTATAGTTAGAAATTAGCATTTAAAAAACCTTTGAAATTCACTGAAAAAACCATAGGTTTCAGACACGTTATAGTTAGAAATTAGCATTTAAAAAACCTTTGAAATTCACTGAAAAAACCATAGGTTTTAGGGACAGTTATAGTTAGTTGGACATTTCACTCGTACAAAACCATAGAAATTCCCCGTTATAGTTAGTTCAGCTAACTATAACTCGCGCCCCGCAATGCACTGCTGATGACGTCACATATTACATCACTCATGACATGGTCAGTGACATCACTGATGACATCACTGATGACATCTCAAATGACATCACTGATGACATCATCCATGTGATAATTTCATGCATCTTCTCACACCCTAATATAACTTTTGATACACCCACTCTAAATTACAGACTGCCATTCTCAAAACCATAGACACTCCAACACCAAAAACTACATACCCACTCACTGATTCTTAGGTCTACACACACATCCACTCACTCACCCGTACAGTCACTCATACTTAGTCACTCAGTACAGGACTATCATATGCACTCATACACCTATATAAACACTCACACACCGCCACTCATCCATAGAGGTACTCACACACCTAGTCAGTCATGCAAAAACTTAATCACACACCCATTTACTCACCTATACAGTTATACACACACCAGCTCACTTACTCATACAAATACTAGCACATTCTTACGCTCTTATACAATCACTGATACAAGTACACACTCATCCATACAGCCACTCTCACAATCACACACTCTCACTTATAGCCATTTATATACTCCAACACACATATATACTGCCTTTCACATATGTAGTTACTCACACATGTACCACTGAGATATACATTCAATCACTAACACACCCATACACACACTCACCCACCCATACAGTCCATCACAGATGCACTCTTGAAACCATGCACCCAGTGAATCACCAACTCACACTTCTATGCACAGAGTCACACACACCCCACCCACACAAACACTCAGGCACCCATACAGATACTCAGACAATCAATCAATAACCCATGTAGACACTCATGTAGCTATTCAGAAAGCCCATGCAGCCGCTTACAAACCAACAGACAGACGGATACAGACATTCACACAGTTTAGTCACTAACCCATGCATTCAGTAAGATACATTTAATCACTCACTTGTAGAGTCAGTCACTCACGTACTAAATCATCCATTCAGACACTTATACACCCACTCATTCTTCAATACGCCTTTCCCTATATATATTAAACATATTTAAACTTTACAGAAACACACAGTCACTGGATGATGTCATCAGTGATGTCATCAGTGATGTCATTTGAGATGTCATCAGTGATGTCATCAGTGATGTCACTGACCATGTCATGAGTGATGTAATATGTGACGTCATCAGCAGTGCATTGTGGGGCGCGAGTTATAGTTAGCTGAACTAACTATAACGGGGGAATTTCTATGGTTTTGTACGAGTGAAATGTCCAACTAACTATAACTGTCCCTAAAACCTATGGTTTTTTCAGTGAATATATATATAAATATATATTATCTACTGGCGGTCGCCAGTAGATAGTTATAGTTAGGACCTATTTTCCATAGGAAATCCGCAACATTCTATTCCCAATAACTTTGGCGCCGGTTGACGAATCTTCGCGAAATTTTCAAAACTTCGTGGCGCGCTCCGGTCCGCTCCTATCCTGAAAGTCTCGGGGTGATTCGTCAAGTGGGGGCCGAGAAAAAGGGGGTCCCAAAACGTGTTTTCCCCATGCAATTTTCCCATAGGAACCTTTAGTCGCAGCTACAGCCTGAACCTGCTGAACGGAATTACACCAAATTTGGCAAAGAGGTAGCCCTTGGTTCAGAGTCGTGCCCTTTTGGTTAAATGGTGTAAATCCGTTCAGTAGTTCCTGAGAAAATCAAAAGTAAAATCACATATATATCTATGGCCGCAGTGGATCTGCGCACCCTGAGCGCACCCTCCCGATCACGAGCTGCATGCTAATTGGTGTCAGCTGGCTGTCAACACTCCAAACCAGGAAGTGTTGGCAGCCATCTTGTTCCTCGGTAGAACCGAGGCACAAGAAATCAGAAAAACAATCGCGAAAAACGCAAAAGGAGGCAGGGTAGAAACACCCTGACCCCTAGGCTTGCTCAGGGGGTCCCACAAGGACCCCCAGGGCCAAAAAAACATTAAAAAAAAAATTTTCAAATCGGCAGGATGCGCGCAGGGTGCGCGGATCCCGCCGTGATTAAAAGAAAATGAAGCGCGGTCTCCAGCGCTTCGATGGTATTTGGCCCTCGGGTGGGCCAAGTCCCGGGGGCATGGTGGGGGATAAGTATGTGTGGGGGCCTCTAGGCCTCCAAGCCCCGGGACCGCCACCCCGGGGCTTTTTAAAATGGTGCGGGAGGGCTCTGAGCCTCCCGCAGCCCCGAGGACCGCCACCTCCCGGGGCTTCTTTTATAAAATTAATGACCTGTGTGGGGGCACACGGCCCCCACACGCCCTGGGGACCGCCACCTCCCCGGGGCACTAAGTATTTAAATATCGGGGTCCGTTATGGACCCCCGGCCCCGGGACCACCACCTCCCCGGGGCTGTGTACTGATTGGGAGGGGGCCGCGCGGCCCCCTCCTGGAGCCCTGTGATGGCCCTGGGGACCACCACCCCCAGGGCCGGCTCCTGCAGTGTCCCGGGTGCCTACCCCCGGGACACTGCTGTTTGCAATGACAGGACGGAGCCGCGCGGCTCCCGTCCTGTCATTGCAAACTGCTTTGCTTCATTGAAGCGAGAGCAGGGAAACCTGCTCTCGCTTCCAATATCCAAGCAGATTGCTTTTACACATGGGGAGCTGCATGTTAGCAGCTCCCCATGTGTAAAAGCAATGCCGGCTCCCGCAGGGACGCGGGGAGCCGGCGGGACTGTGGGGGATTGGGGACCCCCACGGTCCCCAACGAGAGGCCAGGCCCCGGGGATGGGGTCCCCGGGCAAGCAGTGGCCCGGATGGGGGCCACGCAACTTCTTCCCCTAAAATTTGAAAAACGTAAAGGCCGGCCCCGGGGGATGGGGTCCCGGGGCCTTAAGTGGCCTGAGGAGGGGGCCACGCAGCCCCCTCCAAATATATATATTTTAAAACGAGGCCATGCCACGGGGATGGGGTCCCCGGGGCCAATAGAGGCCCAGGGAAGGGGGCCACGCGGCCCCCTTCCCGATTTTTTTAAAATAAAAAAATAAAAGGCTCAGGCCCTGGGGGATGGGGTCCCCAGGGCACAAAAATAGGCAAAGGAAGGGGGCCACGCAGCCCCCTTCCCATAAAACAAAAAAAAAATAAAAATAAGACCGGCATCGTGCCGAGGCCCCGCCCCTCCTTGCAGCTACTCTGCAAACGCGCCCTGGCGCGTTGTCAGAAGGGGAACGAATTCCCCTTGAATACTGGGGGTCCCTGGGGGCCAACTAGCCCACCAGGAACCTCCAGTATGCGCCAGGAGGCTGCGTTGCAGAGAGGTGTTCAGAGGCCACGCCCCTTTTACACCTCTCTGCAACGCAGCTCTGTGGCGCTTTGGAGGTACATGGTGGGCTAGTTGGACTCCAGGGACCCTCAGGATTCAAGGGGACTTAATCCCCCAACTTAAAACGCGCCACGGGGCGCGTTTGCACAGTGGTGAAGGGAAGGGGCGGGGCTTCAGGTGACATGTGTGCAAACAGGCCCCGTGGCGCGTTTTAAGATGGGGAATTAAATCCCCTTCAATCCTGAGGGTCCCTGGGGGCCAACTAGCCCACCAGGTACGTCCAGAAAGCGCCACAGAGCTGCGTTGCAGAGAGGTGTAAAAAGGGGCGTGGCCTCTGACTACACCTCTCTGCAACGCAGCTCTGTGGTGCTTACTGGAGGTACCTGGTGGGCTAGTTGGACTCCAGGGACCCTCAGGATTCAAGGGAACTTAATCCCCAACTTAAAATGCTCCACGGGGCGTGTTTGCACAGTGGTGAAGAGAGGGGACGGGGCCTGATGTGACAAGTTAGTTAGTTAGTTTTAATCCCCTGCCCTATTATGTACTAGGGACTTACAGAGGAGGTCATGCTAATCACAGGGTACCCCAACGCATAGTGTTCCCTAGTGTATGTAGGTGTTTTCACTGTATTCTAAGTGTCTTTTAGCATAGCACTGGCTCTAGGCCTGGTTAGTCAGAGCCAGTTAACACCAGTACCCGTCTGGAAAAGTTGTGGGCACAGGATGATTTTGCAACAAGGCCTCTTTCTGCTCCTCTGTTTGTTCTTTCTGCACGTCTTGCTTCTTCCTGCACTTTTCTTCGTCTTTGTGGACTTCTGTTGCTTGTTTGTGCATTTCTTTTGCTTCTTTCTGTGCGTTTTTTCTTCTTTCTTCACATGTCCTACCTCTGTAGGCATAGTTAGAAATTAGCATTTAAAAAACCTTTGAAATTCACTGAAAAAGACAGGTGATTGGAGCAAGATGGACCCTGTGTGATTCCTCGCTTCACCGCCGCCTGCGCCACGGGATTTCTCGGCCATCTGCTATGCGGCCTGACCTCGTGACCGCACGTCGAGATCGGACTCTGTTGGTGCTGACGCTGGCGACTAGCTACTGTTCCCGGCGCTCCTGCGGTTCTTTTCTTTTTTATCATTTGGAAGTGCCGTGTATGCTCCCGAGTACCCTCCTGAAGCCGCGAAAGAAATTGATTGCTGCAAGTCGTGGGAAAGTTGCAACCCGGATCGCTCTGAGAGCGTCCTTGAAGCGCCGAAGCTGCACGTGTGGTTGGCCTGGTTTTGGCGCCCTTTTTGGACTTTTGTGCGTCTGGTTGGCCTCTTTGGCTATACGATTCAGCTATTTTTCTAACACGCCAGACCTGGACCCAGAGGCTTTTGCAGTGGACCTTGGCAAACCCGATTTGGTCCTTGATTTGTGTGCCGGTGAGTGGGGTATGGCTTCCCGAGGGGTTAGGGGGGTCAAAAGCAAACCAGTAGCTATCCCTAGCTCTGGTGTTACTGTTGGGCCCACCTCTGTCGCAACTGAACCTACTCCCAAAAACAAAAGAGAGACTGTGGGCTCCAAAAAGTCTTTGAATAAATCTAACCTCAGGGCCCCCCCAAAGGATGGAAGCACCTCACAACCTTCGGTAGCCAAACTCTTTTCTTCTGCTGGGACGGGCTTGGGAAACGGGGCGAAACCTGCATTCAACTTCCACACAGAAAGCAGCCTGGCAATCCCCGCTATAGCTGCCCAGACTGGGCCTCCAGATCTGCATGTGATTTTACCCTCACTATCAGCTGAGACTTGCGAATTGGAAACCATTCAGTTAGATCCAAGCCAGGGGGTTTTGTTAACTGATAATCTTACGCCTAACATGAATGGAGAAATTCTAATTCCTCTCTCTCAGACTGACACTGATATGGCTCCTACTGTAAGCGCGACCCAGGTCCAAAACATCTGGGGCCCCGTGTCTTCTGACCTGAATGATCTTAAAAACACCAACGTACAAAACGTACCAAGGCTCACAAACCCTGGCTCTCCTGATCCCTTGGGAGAACACTTTTTTTCGGTGTCAGATGGGTCATACTCCCCGACAGAAGCAAGCTTTGTTTCTACCAGTGATAGTGATATCTCGGAATCTAACTATAGCACTGCATCCAAAGGGGGGAAAAATACAGTTCGCAAACAGAAATGCCAGGTGGTAAAGGGTAAAGGAAAGAAGTATGATAAAAAGGATCACCTTAAATGGGATTATTCTGGGACCCATCTATCTTTTTCCCAGACTGATGAATTCAGCAAAGCGAACTGTGCTACACAGGCTACACAAGAGCACTATGAAGAACCACCCTTAGCTGCTATTTTGGCTTCTATTAAACAATTTCAGGAGGAAGCCCAAGCTGATAATCATCAGGCCAAGAGTGCGGCTAAAAAACTGCAGGGGAGTATCCGAAAGCTTAATAAAACTTGCACGGATGTCTGTGAGAGAGTGACGATGGTAGAAGCCCGAACTGAAAGTCTTGAAACAGACGTTGTGCTGTTTAAAAACCAAGGTACTACCCAAAGTGATCGGCTATCTGACGTTGTATGGAAACTGGAAGATCAAGAAAATAGGCAACGTAGAAATAACCTTCGCCTTCTAGGGATCCCCGAAGGGGTTGAAGGGGAAGATCCCCGGCGGTACATCATCAAGCTCCTAAAAGGGGCCTTCCCCGACCAGACCGAGCATGGGAGCATGAAATCCAACGAGCTCACCGTTTCCCCCTTATGATTAAAAAACAGTCAGGCAGCTTTAATGAATCTGGAAGACCACGGGCGTTCCTGGTTTTCTTTGGGAATTTTCTTTTAAGACAGTTAATTTTTGATCAAGCCAGGCAATACTCCCAGAAATCTTTGAAGGGGTATCCTTTTTGCCAAACCAGATTTCTGTCACTCCACTGTGGAGCGAAGATGGCAACTTCGTCAACTAATAACCCCCTTCCAACAGTTGGGGGCCCAGGTTTTCCTCATGAATCCTGCTAAACTGAAGGTTATTTTTAATGGCGCTGTGAGAAGTTGGCCTGGCATATGCTGTCCACTAATTATAGTGGGCACCTTGCACCAGTCCAAATCGACTCTTATGGTAGGTAGGTTAAAGACAACCTTATTGAAAGCTATCCTAGTGGTAGCTATGGAGAGCAGCCTTCAGGCTAAGTCTTGAAGGAATGTAAAGCAGCTTGTTTTACCAGTCTATAATCTCTTGAGTGACCAAATGAAAGAGCACCACACCAGGTATATATTCAAAATATATGTATTTATTACTAAACACACCCCTCTAGTCTCTTTATGAGGCTAGAGTTTGAAATACATAGGTTATAAGATCTTAAACACAGTAATAGCACAAATACACATTTGGGCCCTAGAGCGTACCAAACCATATACCAATAAAGTGGTATAAGAACCACGACTGAACTAGACACTAGGCCTAGAGCCTCTAGAAGTGCTTGGACCACAAGGAACCACCCAAGGTAGTGACACAGGGGACCCACGGGGACGCGTGCAGTGTAAATACACAACCGCGATACGCCGTTTACTTCTATGGAGAAAGTCGCGGTCAGGAAATTAAAGAAAGGGACACTTAGAGGAGGACTAGGAACAAACCCTTTGAGATCTAGGACTTTGAAGAGTCTCTACCCACGGGAGCACCGGAGTACTCGTGTTACCTCACCCAGGAAGCCGGGTGCATAGGTGCCGTTCGGGGTCGGGTTTCGCTGTCGATTCCTATGAAGATCTGCTGCAAAGTGCTGCTGGCGACCAGGAGGAAAGTGTCCGGGTGGATCCAAGAGTGGATCGAGGATCTGAAGTACCTGAAAGCAGAGGGGACAGAGTCTGGGTCACTAGCCTGTGACCAGGAAGGCGATGAGCAGATGCCCACCGATGTCGGGTGCTTCAGGTGCGTCGTCAGTCGTCTTGACTCCACAGTCACGAGGTCCAGGAGGCGTTGTCAGCGTCTAGGAGCAGGATTCAGACTGTACCACGACGTCTGCTGCTTGCTGAGGTGTCGGCGACCGGATTGGACCCAACAAGCCTTGGCAACAGCAAATCTCGTGGAAGTGAAGAAAAGTCGATGGTGCAGACCAGCAAGGTCTGGGGAACTCACCCAGCGAGGGTAAGTCAGGGCAGGCCTGGAGCAACCAGGGGAGCCCTTTGGTTTCTTTAGAAAGTCTTCTGGGGACCCCCGAGCCGGCTGGCAAGGGATCGCGAAGACACCTCGGGCGGAATCACTCAGCAGGGGTCCACGGTCACTCGGGATGGTGTAGGCCTCTAATCTTCGGAGGATTCCTGCTGGAGGCCGGGACCACACGTGATCCAAAGCACAAGTTCGTGAGAACATTGAGAAGGGGTTGCACTCGACAATAGTGCACGGTACCCAGGGGTCGCGGTTCCTCGTCACTCGTGGGGTCCACTTGCCTCAGCTTCGCTGGGGACTCACGATGGCCTTGGAGAAGTCAGGAAATCTACTTCTTGGGCTGCAGGGACTTCGGACTCCGGCAGGAGCGGCGTAGTTTGCGACCGTCGTTGTCGTTTTGGTGCCTGCCAAGCAGGGAGTCACTCCTTGACTCCAAGGAGATTCTTCAGTCCTCTAATCGTGATGTAGAGCGTCGAAGGTCCAGGATTCAGTTTCAAAGTTTAGTCCAGGGATATCTAATCTTGCTGTGGCAAGGGTTCCCCATTTTACCAGTAAAACAGGGAGGGACTAACTCTATGACCCCACCTATGGGAGGGTCAAGGGAGGGTGGCTACACCCACTTCCCTTTGTCCAGTTCGCGCCAGAGCAGGGGCAGGTAGCCCCTGAGCTGGTTTGAACTGGCATATGCACAGAGGAGCCTTTGCTCCCCCAGTGCAGGACTTCAAAGCACTCTAAGAGTGCACCCACCCAGCCCCAATACACATTATCCTGTCTGGGGAGCAAAAGGCTCCTCTGTGCATATGCCAGTTCAAACCAGCTCAGGGGCTACCTGCCCCTGCTCTGGCGCAAAACTGGACAAAGGGAAGTGGGTGTAGCCACCCCTCCTTGACCCTCCCATAGGTGGGGTCATAGAGTTAGTCCTCCCTGTTTTACTGGTTAAAATGGGGAACCCTTGCCACAGCAAGATTAGATATCCCTGGACTAAACTTTGAAACTGAATCCTGGACCTTCGACGCTCACATCACGATTAGAGGACTGAAGAATCTCCTTGGAGTCAAGGAGTGACTCCCTGCTTGGCAGGCACCAAAATGACAACGACGGTCGCAAACTACGCCGCTCCTGCCGGAGTCCGAAGTCCCTGCAGCCCAAGAAGTAGATTTCCTGACTTCTCCAAGGCCATCGTGAGTCCCCAGCGAAGCTGAGGCAAGTGGACCCCACGAGTGACGAGGAACCGCGACCCCTGGGTACCGTGCACTATTGTCGAGTGCAACCTCCTTCTCAACGTTCTACGAACTTGTGCTTTGGATCACGTGTGGTCCCGGCCTCCAGCAGGAATTCCTCCGAAGATCAGAGGCCTACACCGTCCCGAGTGACCGTGGGCCCCTGTTGAGTGATTCCGCCCGAGGTGTCTTTGCGATCCCTTGCCAGCCGGCTCGGGGGTCCCCAGAAGACTTTCTAAAGAAACCAAAGGGCTCCCCTGGTTGCTCCAGGCCTGCCCTGACTTACCCTCGCTGGGTGAGTTCCCCAGACCTTGCTGGTCTGCGCCATCGACTTTTCTTCACTTCCACGAGATTTGCTGTTGCCAAGGCTTGTTGGGTCCAATCCGGTCGCCGACACCTCAGCAAGCAGCAGACGTTGTGGTACAGTCTGAATCCTGCTCCTGGACGCCGACAACACCTCCTGGACCTCGTGACTGTGGAGTCAAGATGACTGACGACGCACCTGAAGCACCCGACATCGGTGGGCATCTGCTCATCGCCTTCCTGGTCACTGGCTAGTGACCCAGACTCTGTCCCCTCAGCTTTCAGGTACTTCAGATCCTCGATCCACTCTTGGATCCACCCGGACACTTTCCTCCTGGTCGCCAGCAGCACTTTGCAGCAGATCTTCATAGGAATCGACAGCGAAACCCGACCCCGAACGGCACCTATGCACCCGGCTTCCCTGGGTGAGGTAACACGAGTACTCCGGTGCTCCCGTGGTAGAGACTCTTCAAAGTCCTAGATCTCAAAGGGTTTGTTCCTAGTCCTCCTCTAAGTGTCCCTTTCCTTTAATTTCCTGACCGCGACTTTCTCCATAGAAGTAAACGGCGTATCGCGGTTGTGTATTTACACTGCACGCGACTCCCGTGGGTCCCCTGTGTCACTACCTTGGGTGGTTCCTTGTGGTCCAAGCACTTCTAGAGGCTCTAGGCCTAGTGTCTAGTTCAGTCGTGGTTCTTATACCACTTTATTGGTATATGGTTTGGTACGCCCCTAGGGCCCAAACGTGTATTTGTGCTATTACTGTGTTTAAGATCTTATAACCTATGTACTTGAACTCTAGCCTCATAAAGAGACTAGAGGGGTGTGTTTAGTAATAAATACATATATTTTGAATATATACCTGGTGTGGTGCTCTTTCATTTGGTCACTCAAGAGATTATAGACTGGTAAAACAAGCTGCTTTACATTCCTTCAAGACTTAGCCTGAAGGCTGCTCTCCATAGCTACCACTAGGATAGCTTTCAATAAGGTTGTCTTTAACCTACCTACTATAAGAGTCGATTTGGACTGGTGCAAGGTGCCCACTATAATTAGTGGACAGCATATGCCAGGCCAACTTCTCACATTGGTGGGCAGCGGTGGGATTCCAGCTTGCCATTGTTTTACCAGAAAATCTCTATTTGAATTACTAACTGAAAACCATTATAGGTACTCAAGGTACATATAAAGTCAAGCTTAGTATCAATAAGTTCTACTGAACTTAGAGCTGGGTGCCAAGGGATAGCACACCCTTTCCACAGCTCAAGCTAGGATCAGTAGGCCACAAACTAGTGTAGGTAGTACAACACTGCACAACACTAGAATGTCTTTAAGGGGAGGATCCAAAGAATCCTTGCAGGAAGCCATTGAGCTTCCACCCTCCAAGTATGATACACTCCCATTCTTGGAATTGAGAGCTTTATGCAACTTGAGAAAAATAAGGACAGGCCAAAGCCCCACCACCCAACACCTCAAGGAGTTGTTGGTGGCTTATGACCTTAGTAAGCCTGTAGGGACTGAAGGGGTAGGAGCTGAGGGTGGGGCAGAAGAAGAGGAGGAGGCCAGGGGTACCAATACCCCCAGCCCCCTCTGAAACTGGCCAGGAGGGTGACAATGACCCTGACCTGGAAAACCCAATCCCTCCTGTGGATGATGATGAGGATGATCAAAATGATGCCCTCTTTGTCCCCCAGGAAGGATTAAGAGTGTGCCCAGGAAGTCTAGATCTCCTTCTCAGGAGTCTAACCACTCTGGCACCTCTATAGGGAGCTCTGTCTCCTCTCACAGGAGGGAATCCTCTCATGAGAGGAGAGCCAGGCTGGTCCGGTATGAGGAAACTCAGCTGGAAATCAGAAAAAAACAACTGGCTTTAGATAGGGAATCCCTAGATCTCCTCAGGAGAGAAGAAAGTTGGGACTAGAGTCCCATGGTGGCAGCAATATCCTAGAGATAGGGACAGGTCTTATGACCATAGAAACCTAAACAAGATTGTCCCTCCCTACCAGAGTGGGGATGACATCCACAAATGGATAACTGCACTGGAGAGGGCCTGTAAAGTTCAGAAGGTCCCCCAGAGGCAGTGGGCAGCAATCTTGTGGCTCTCCTTTGCAGACAAAGGTAGAGACAAGCTCCTCACTGTAAGAGAAGAGGATGCTGACAATTACACAGTCTTGAAGAGTGCTCTGATAGATGGGTTTGGCCTAACCACTGAACAGTATAGGTTGAAGTTCAGAGACACCCAAAAAGCTCAGACTCAAGACTGGGTTGATTTTGTAGATTGTGCTACAAAGGCTCTGGAAGGTTGGATACATGGCAACAAAGTGCAGGACTTTTTAGGATTGTACAATTTGATTATGAGGGAGCAGATCCTTAATAATTGTCAAAACCAGCTTTTGCACCAGTATCTGGTGGACTCTGATCTGACCTCTCCCCAAGAATTGGGAAAGAAGGCAGACAAGTGGGTCAGAACCAGAGTAAAAACTAGAAATCAGGGTGGTGACCAGAAGAAAGATTCTACTAAGTCCCAAGAGAAAGGTGGGGATAAATCTAAGGATAAGTCCCCTACAGGGCCCCAAAATTCCTCTTCTGGGGGTGGGTCCCAAACTCCTTCCTCTCCTGAAAAGAAACCATATTGCCATGTCTGTAAAAAGCCTGGGCACTGGAAAACTGATCCCAGTTGCCCCAGGAGTGGCAATAAAGAAAATGTTCCTCCCACAACTACTACCACCCCTCCTGGTACTACCAGTAGTAATCCTCCAGTTGGGAGTAGTGCACCCAAAAAGTTAGGTGCTTTTGCAAGAGGAACAGAGGTGGGCCCTAGTTTAGACAGGGACCCCTCAACAGACTCCTCTGACTCTGATGGTGGTATAGGATTTGCCACCTTTACCATGGGTCCCATAGCATTGGGCAGGTACAGATTGGAGCCAATAATTAATGGTCAGAAAGCTGTGGCATTTAGGGACACAGGGGCTAGTGTCACCATGGTGGCAGGGAAACTAGTCCCCCTCACCAGCTTTTACCTGAGTTTAAATACCAGGTGACCAACATTGATGGTGTCAGAACAGATCACCCCATGGCCATAGTCAATCTCAGCTGGGAGGGGGTCACAGGCCCAAAAGAGTGGCAGTGTCCCCAACCCTACCTGTAGATTGCCTGATGGGCAATGATCTGGAAATTTCAGCCTGGGCTGAAGTGGAACACCAAACCCATCTTAGGATGTAGGGCGCCCCTGTAAAGGTTAGTGGGGCTGTGATGGCCACAGCCCCAGCCCAAGAATTTGGAGAGATGGAGCCTGAAAGAATGGCCCACTCCCCCCCAAAAGAGAGCACAAGGGTTGAAGAAAAGTCTTCTTCCCCCAGACAGTAGGTAAGGGTCAGCCTCCTCAGGGAACTGACCCTACCCCTAGTGAAGGAACTGCCACAGAGGTAGTCAGGCCTGGCCTGGCCACACCCCTGATGGCAGAGGACCCTTCCAAGGTGGTACCCCGTCTGGAGCAGGTAACCTGCCCCTCTCTACCCTGCCTCAGTCAGCCCAGGGCTGCAGAGGTCAGGGAGGTCAGTGGACCCCCAGGGCCCCTGTCCAGAGGAAGCCCCCATCAGCAGATTAGGGGCACCCAGTCTAGTAGCCCTAGCCAGGTGAAAATTCCTCTACACACTGAGGGATCCCCCATACCTTTATGTAGGGACCTCCCCCAGAAGGACTCTGGTAGGCAAGGGCAAACCTGGGACCAGAAGGTTCCAAACCTGCCATGTCCCTCCAGTAGTCCATCCAAAGGGACCCAACCCCCAGCTGTAGGCAGCCAAAGGTTGACCCTTAGAGCAAAGTGCAACTCAGTCATGGAAAGACAGGCATACATGGTGACCAGTGATCTGAGGAAGCTGAGGCCAACATTCCTAGGGCCTCACTTCCCTACTCAGACACCTCACCAGCCTTGTACTTTACCTAAGCACACCACAGGTAGTGATTCCCCATGGTGGAGACCCTCTCATACCCTTAGGGTGAGGGATTGCTTAGTGGACCATAAGACAGGGGGCAACCATGCTAGTGCAGGTGCTTCCTTATATGACCACTTAGTCAATGAAGGCTCAACTGGCCAAGGTTAGCCTTATCTCCTTTCGTTTGGGGGGTTATGTAGGAAGGTGGAATCTGACTATATGGTTGCCCCCACTTTTTTTATGGTGTTTTGCTGGTTTATGACTTAGTTGGACTGGGATCCTGCTATTCAGGGCCCCAGTCTATCTGCTTTCTCTGTAAAAGGTTTCCATGTGCCTTAGGCACATCTCTGATTGGAATCTGGAGTGCCCTTATAAGTCCCTAGTATATGGTATACTATGTACCAAGGGCATAGGTACCTCAGAGGCCTACCAGGGGCTGCAGCATGTATTATGCCACCCTGGAAGGCCATCCAAACTGACACCACAGGTCTGCTACTGCAGCCTGGGTAGGGTGGTGCATGCACTCCTTACTGTGATATAGGTTACCTATATCACTAAATACATACACACATATAAACCTATAAGTCACTCCTAAGGCAGGCCTTATCAATCCTAAAGGCAGAGTGCATGGTTCCTATGTGAGAGGGTGCCCCTGCATGAGCAGGGCCCCTCTGCAGCATTCGGAGACCATCTCTGATGCTGTTTGTAGTGCAGCCTGACCATATACTCTTAAGCGCATTATATCCTCGCGGTAAAATGCTAACTTTGGAATGGCTGCACCTAAACATGTCGTGTTTGGTGTCAAACATCTTGGAATACTACCCCCCGCCAATCCTGGCGGCGGGGTAGCATTCCACCCTTCTAGAGGGAAAGACATGTTAACTCTGGCTTACCCGGTAACTTCTTTCTGAAGCCCTGGCATCACAAAATGGATGCTGCTGCCACAGACACAAGTCTGGCCTCCTGCTGCTGGACGAAACTCCGGCAGGGGAGGCCTGGACAATAGGTTTCCTGTTGCAGGGAGGTGTGACCACCTCCCAGACAGGATAATGTGTATTGGGGCTGGGTGGGTGCACTCTTAGAGTGCTTTGAAGTCCTGCACTGGGGGAGCAAAAGGCTCCTCTGTGCATATGCCAGTTCAAACCAGCTCAGGGGCTACCTGCCCCTGCTCTGGCGCGAAACTGGACAAAGGGAAGTGGGTGTAGCCACCCCCTCCCTTGACCCTCCCATAGGTGGGGTCATAGAGCTAGTCCATCCCCTCTTTTAGTATAAGAGGGGGAACCTTGCCATTGCAAAGCAGATAACCCCTGGACGACGCTCTACAGAAGAATCCTGGCCCTTCGACGTTCCACTACCTTTGGAAGACAGAAGAATCTCCCTTGGAGTCAAGGAGTGACTCCCTGCTTGGCAGGCGCCAAAAACGACAACGACGGTCGCAAACTACGCCCGCTCCCGCCGGAGTCCGAAGTCCCTGCAGCCCAAGAAGTGGATTTTCTGACCTCTCCCAGGCCATCGTGAGTCCCCAGCGAAGCTGAGGCAAGTGGACCCCACGAGTAACGAGGAACCGCGACCCCTGGGTACCGTGCACTATTGTCGAGTGCAACCCCTTCACAACGTTCTACGAACTTGTGCTTTGGACCACGTGTGGTCCCGACCTCCAGCAGGAATCCCTCCGAAGATCAGAGGCCTACACCATCCCGAGTGACCGTGGGCCCCTGTTGAGTGATTCCACCCAAGGTGTCTTCACGATCCCTTGCCCGCCAGCTTGTGGGTCCCCAGAAGACTTCTTAAAGAAACAAAAGGGCTCCCCTGGTTGCTCCAGGCCTGCCCTGACTTACCCTCGCTGGGTGAGTCCCTCAGACCTTGCTGGTCTGCGCCATCGACTTTTCTTCATCTCCCCGAGACTTGCTGTTGCCAAGGCTTGTTGGCTCCAATCGAGTTGCCGACACCGCAGTCAGCTGCAGACTTCGAGGGACCCACCGAATCCAGCTCCTGGTCGTCGTCGACACCTCCTGGACCACGTGGCTGAAGAGTCAAGGCACCCGCAACCGACCTGAATCAACCGACGACGGTGGGCATCCATCTTCCTTGCCCCGGGTCACTGCCAGTGACTTTGAACACTGTCCCCTCTGCTTTCAGGTCATCCTTCTTCAGAATCCAGGCTTGGATTCCACCGGACACTTCTTCAGCTCCCGCAAGCAGCAAGTCTTCTTTGTTCGCCATTGAAAACGACGCCGCGACCCGACACCAAAGGACACCTATGCACCCGGCTTCCTGGGTGAGGTAACTCCAGCACTACGGTGCTCCTGTGGGTGTGGGCCCTAGAACTACTTACCCTGTAAGTGACTTGCTTGTAGGTTCTCCCGAAGTATCCTAAAACTCTTTATTTCCAACCGCGACTTGCCCCATTGAAGTCAACGGCGATCCGCGCCTGTGTATCCACACTGCACGCGTCCCCCGTGGGTCCTTTACTTACCTCTCTTGGGTGGTTTTGTGAGGCCCCAGCACTTCTGAAGGCCCTAGGCCTTGTCTCCCTGCAAGTCGTTGTCCCTAAGTCTCTTACTTAGTATATGGTCTGGTACGCCCCTAGGGCCCCAGCCATATTTTGTGCTTAACTTATTGTGAAACGTTGATTTGTGCATATGTTTGTCTTCTAATCTCATAAAGAGATTAGTAGAGAGTTATTTAGAAATAAATACATATATATTTGATATATATACCTGTGTGGTGTCTTTTCATTTGGTGATTCAAGAGATTATATGGTAAAACAAGCTGCTTTACATTCCTCCGAGACTTAGCCTGAAGGCTGCTCTCCACAGCTACCACTAGGATAGCTTTCTTTAAAAGGTTGTCTTAAACCTATCTACCATAAGAGTCGATTTGCCCTGGTGCAAGGTGTCCACTTTAATTAGTGAACAGCATATACCAGGCCAACTTCTCACAGGCGCCTCACAATTTTTCACGTCGGAGATCAAAGCACAAGAATATCTTGTGGAACTTAAAGCTAAAAACATGCTAAAGTAACTACAATTGGTATCGGGACTGGTATAGCGGAACTTTTAAATTACACTTAGCCTGATATAAGGCATATATATTTTTGTTGTTGTTGTTTTACCTTTTTCTTCTTTGTCCTTCCATTTTTTGCGGTTGATTCTATTTATGCCGCATGTTTTTTTTTCTCCGAAAAGTATCTCCTTGGCATGGTAATGGTGGCGGGGCGTTTTTCAGGGTTTATCATTCAGGAAGTCCCTGAGTGCTCATGTTTGTGGGGAGGGTGGGTGGGGGTAGGTTGCCAGGGGTGGGTTGGGGGTTGGTAGTCCACTGAAGGGAAGGCCGAATTTGTGATAGTTGCTCACATTTCATTAACAGGTTTATATTGTAATAATGTGACTTATGCATCCCAAAGGTTCGCTCTATGGGCGTTGTTGATATTTTTCTATTTTCCTTATTCACAGGAGCTTTGATCTATAGATTCAATGATACCATATCTCAATGAATACTACAAATCTTAAAATTTTATCCATAAACATTTGTGGGTTAAATGATACCCGAAAAGGCAAAAAGGTAGCCCAAAGTTTACGGCTGTCGGGGCTAATTTAGTTTGTCTCCAAGAGACACACATAGAAGGGTCCCAATTGTATCTATTAAATAGCTTAGGATATAAAGTCATTGGGGAACTACACAAGGGACCCAGTACCAGGGGTGTAGCCATTCTAGCCCGGTATAACTATCTCCCTCAATCCATTCGAACTAAGTCAGATTCATAAGGGAGATGGATGGTTACCGAATGCTGTATTACACCTACATTTTTATTTACCTTTTGTTCTATCTATGGGAGTGTTTTAGATGACCCTACTGTGATTAATCAAATCTCCGCCGAACTGGCTCATTGGCCCCTGCCTATCATCTTATGTGGGGATCTCAATATTAACTTACCTTCTAACTGGGGAGATAACTCACAATGCCTCCAGACCTCCCGCAAACCTAAAGTGCTTTTGGCTCTTAAGAATCTCTTACACACTCATGGGTTGGTGGATGTATGGTCTCATCTTTATCCTAACATACCCGGCTACACATTTTTTCTGCTCCACACAAATCTTTTGCACGTTTGGATTTTTTTCTGGTTTCGGTCGTCCCTAATTCATTATAGTGAAATTGAATTACTCCCCGTATTCTTTCTGATCACAATCCCCTAAGTCTTAATATCCGGGGACTGATTACACGTAAGGAAACCTCTTCCTGGAGTTTTGAAAGAGCACTCCTACAGGATGAAGGCTATCAGTTCCATATGAAACAATGGATAAAGTTTTTTCTTGACAACAATCTTGGCACAGCCCCTACCATGGTAGTTTGGGATACTCTAAAAGCCTGTGTTCGTGGGGAAACTCTTCAATTTTCGAACAAGAAAAATAAATTAGAGAAAGCCCATTTGATGGAACTACAAATTAAACTAGCTAAAATGGAGGAAAACCTTATTTCAGTCATTCAGTCTAATGGTGAGACCGACCCGGCACAATTGGCAGTTGCAGCTGACAGGGCAGAGATTTGCTCAGTACTGGCCGATAAAGCCGCCTCCAAATGGGCTGCGGCTCGAATGCAGTGAAAGAATTCGCCATCAGCTGGCAATGAGAACTAGGTTGCAGGTTTCGGCCAGTGAAATTCAAAAAATTAAAACATCTGCAGGAACTATTACCAGCGATCCTGAAGAAATTCGGGCAGCCTTCTGTAAATTTTTCAAGACCTATATTCTGAAAGTGTGGGCGAGCAATCAGACCTTAGCTGCCACCTAGATACCTATCTAGATTCAATTTCATTAGCAACGCTGAGTAGTGAAGAGCGCGAGCTACTTGAACTCGCTCCATCCTGGGAAGAGATTGTTAGAGCTCTGCATAGTCTGCCAGATGGGAAAGCTGCCGGGCCAGACTGTATCCCAGTGGAATTTTATAAGGTTTTTCTCCCACAAGTTAAAGTTATTCTTAACGATGTAGTGACTCAAATCTTTCAGGGTGTGTCTCCCCCTCAATCTTGGTCTACAGCCAAAATTATAGTGTTCCCCAAAAAAGATAAACCGCCAATGGAGATGGGCTCATACCCGCCAATCACCCTAATTAACGGTGACTCAAAAGCGTATTCTGAAATTCTGCCTCGCGGCTCTCGGCCAGAATCGAAGGTCTAGTATCGAGGTGGCAACATGGCTTTATCCCTGCCAAGGGCACAACAGAACATATTCGTAGACTCATTACCCTGCTCGATGCCTCACAGGCTCTGGAGACCCAATTGCTGCAATCTTTCTAGATGCCGAAAAAGCATTTGATCGGGTCTCCTGGAATTACTTGTGGGGCGTCATGCAGAGAATGAACTTTGGGATCAATGCCATTCAAGCTATTAAGGCATTATATATTACCCCCATGGCTAGGGTATCCATCAATGGGGGACTGACGGAATTGATTAAAATCACGCGGGGACCCGTCAAGGCTGTCCCTGCTCCCCATTGCTTTTCGCCATCTATATTGATCCGCTTATTAAGAAACTAGAAGCCAACCAGGCTATACCACCTGTGAGCAGATTCGGCCTAGAATCTAAAATCATGGCCTATGCCGATGATTTGGCCTTGGTTACACCGGATCCAAAGAATGCCATCCCTGTAATCGAAGCTGAGGCTCATCTATTCGGCTCCCTATCCGGATATAAGTTAAATAAAGGAAAAACTCAAATTATAACCAACAGCAAGGTTATTTGGAATGATGAAAGGGTAGTGGTCAAAGCCAAATATCTTGGTATTAACATCTTAGCCAATACTGATCTCATAGTAAGTCATAATACAGACCCTCTTATTGCTGAGTCAAGGAAAGCCCAGAACCGCCGCAACAATTTACATCTTTCCATCGTTGGGCGCTGCAATTTGTTAAAAAGATTTTTTTCCCAAAAATATTATATCTATTTAGGCTATGCCCTTAGAGTTTAATAAACTGACATTCGCAAGGATTGAAAGGTTATTCTCCCAATTTGTATGGGCATTTTCCCAACCTAGAAGGGCATTCAAATTCTTGTCTTTACCTCGGGACAGAGGGGGTGGGCCCTCCCAATTTAAAACTCTATTATTGGGCTACAGTCCTGCAAACATGCCCCATATTATTACAAGATGTTCCCCTTTGTCAGTTGCTGGTTTGCCCTCACCTTTGAACTCCTGCTTGGACCCGACGCTCGAGCTGCCTGTGGCGGCAGTTAGAACTGGGTTACTTTAAAAGGGTGAAATTTAAGTCCCTTCTTGGGGTTTTTAAGGTTTTTCAGCCATACGCAAGTTTCTTGGTATTGGCAGATTAAACTTCTATACCCCTATTAGAAATAACTCTAACCTCCCGGATATTTTTAGTTCATCCTATCTCCAAAACTGGATTGATAAAGGAGTAAAGAAACTAGGAGACCTCTGTTCAGCTGACGAGATCTTGGCGTTTGAAGATCTTCAATCCCTTTATAATCTAGACAAGAGGGAATTTTTTAAATACTTAGCTATTAAAACTTTCTTTTTACGAAAGACCGGGGGTCCGTCAGGCTTCACCAAGTGTAATCTGATAGAGAAGTTTTGTGGAGATTCGATACCACGCATTGGAGTTATTTATAACATGTTTAACATCTTGATGCCTGATGATCTGCTTTTAATATCCACTAAGTGGCAACAGAAATTGGACAGCACCAATAATGCTTTCTTACTTGCAGTCGAATTCGCACAAAGCGATTTGTTATCCTCTAATCTTCAGGCGCAGTTCTATAAGACTTGTTTTTTTTATATTTCACTCCTAATAAGATTGCAAAATGGGGCTCCGGTAAGGGAACATACTGTCCTCGCTGCACTGAGTTTAAAGCTGATTCAATCCATATGTTTGCCACATGTGTTAAATTAGAACCATTAATAAATAAGATCCAACACTTTCTGGGACAGGTGCTATCTCATAATCTGGTGCTGGCTCCCTCCACGATAATGTTGGGTATAACGGAATCGATTGACCGAAAGAAGGGAGGGGCACTAATATTCATTGCCATGGCCGTTCTTAGGCTATGCATTGCTTCTACATGGTTGGATCCCGACCCTCAAGTCTTTACACATTGGCTAGCCCGTTTTTACTCAATTCACTCATTAGAGAAGGCAATATATGCTAAAAGGGGCTCAGGCTAAAAAAAGGGACTAGTAATCTGGGGTCCCCTTTCTCACTGGTTAACTCTACCAAGGATAAATGTGGGAGAGATTAAAGAACAGGCAATTTCTCTCTACATTTATGTATAAGACAACTTTTCTAGTCTAGTATGGTTGCTTTGGTAAATATTCCCCTTTTTTTTTTTTTCTTTTTCTTCTCTCTCTCTGGGAAATTCGATAAATATTTATCCTGTAGTGATGTCCTATTTCTTATTATGGTACTGCTGCACTGGTCACTTTAGTGATTGTTCTTTTTTATAGGTGTGAAAACTAATTCTTATTTACTTAAGGTTCTTGCTGCTGTGGGTTAAAAACTGTCCAAATTAACTTTTGATCCTAACGTATTGTACAATGGGATATTTGTGATAGGATTGTATTTTATTATTATTTTGTTTTCTTAGAAACGGCCTTCTATTTATACTCTCTACCTGTGGGGGTTGCCACATTCTGTCCATTTTTTCCTCGTTAGTAAGTATTTGCTTTTTTTACTATTGCAATTGAAAAAAAAAAAGAAAGAAAAAATGAAATTCACTGAAAACCATAGGTTTTCAGGCACGTTATAGTTAGAAATTAGCATTTAAAAACCTTTGAAATTCACTGAAAAACCATAGGTTTCAGGCACGTTATAGTTAGAAATTAGCATTTAAAAACCTTAGAAATTCACTGAAAAAACCATAGGTTTTAGGGAAAGTTATAGTTAGTTGGACATTTCACTCGTACAAAACCATAGAAATTCCCCGTTATAGTTAGTTCAGCTAACTATAACTCGCGCCCGCAATGCACTGCTGATGACGTCACATATTACATCACTCATGACATGGTCAGTGACATCACTGATGACATCACTGATGACATCTCAAATGACATCACTGATGACATCATCCAGTGACTGTGTGTTTCTGTAAAGCTTAAATATGTTTAATATATATAGGAAAAGGCGTATTGAAGAACGAGTGGGTGTATAAGTGTCTGAATGGATGATTTAGTAGGTGCGTGACTGAGTCTATAAGTGAGTGATTAAACGTATCTTACTGAATGCATGGATAAGTGACAAAACTGTGTGAATATCTGTATCCGTCTGTCTGTTGGTGTGTAAGTGGAAGCATGGATTTGCGAATAGCTACATGAGTGTCTATATGGGTTATTGATTGGTTGTCTGAGTATCTGTATGGGTGCCTGAGTGTTTGTGTGGGTGGGGTGTGTGTGACTCTGGGCATAGATGTGTGAGTGGGTGATTCACTGGGTGCATAGTTTGAAGTGTGCATCTGTGATGGACTGTATGGGTGGGTGAGTGTGTGTATGGGTGTGTTAGTGAGTGAATGTATATCTTATTTGTACATGTGGAGTAACTACATATATAAAAGGCAGTATATATGTGTGTTAGAGTATATAAATGTCTATAAGTGAGAGTGTGTGATTGTGAGAGTGGCTGCATGGATGAGTGTTTGCTTGTATCAGTGATTGTATAAGTACGTAAGAATGTGCTAGTATTTGTATGACTAAGTGAGCTGGTGTGTGTATAACTGTATAGGTGAGTAAAGGGTAGTTTGAATAATTATTTCTATGACTGACTAGGTGTGTGAGTACCTCTATGGATGAGTGGTGGTGTGTGAGTGTCTATATAGGTGTATGAGTGCATATGATAGTCCTGTACTGAGTGACCATAAGTATGAGTGACTGTACGGGTGAGTGAGTGGATGTGTGTGTAGACCTAAGAATCAGTGAGTGGGTATGTAGTTATTGGTGTTGGAGTGTCTATGGTTTTGAGAATGGCAGTCTGTAATTTAGAGTGGGTGTATCTAAAGTTATGTTAGGGTGTGAGAAGATGCATGAAATTATCACATGGATGATGTCATCAGTGATGTCATTTGAGATGTCATCAGTGATGTCATCAGTGATGTCACTGACCATGTCATGAGTGATGTAATATGTGACGTCATCAGCAGTGCATTGTGAGGTGCTGAGTTATAGTTAGCTGAACTAACTATAACCGAGGGAATTTCTATGGTTTTGTAACGAGTGAAATGTCCAACTAACTATAACTTTCCCTAAAACCTATGGTTTTTTCAGTGAATTTCTAAGGTTTTTTAAATGCTAATTTCTAACTATAACGTGCCTGAAACCTATGGTTTTTTCAGTGAATATATATATATATATATATATATATGTGCACAAGCAAGTAATAATAAAACACTCACAAGTAATCCAACTGTCAAATGCATGAGATAAATCCCAAGCAGATAATAATAGTGAAACACATGCAAATAATAATAATGGAACACTCACAAGTCAAATGCAAGGGAGTAAAACACATGCAAATAGTAATGGAACACTCACAAGTCAATGTAAGGGAGTAAACACAAGCAAGTAATAATGGACTTCCAATGCAAGATACAAGCACTGTCAAATGCTAGGAATAAGCACTGTCAAATGCAAGAACCAAATATATAAAGACACGTATACACAACATGCAAACATCACAGAGCAATGGAACTTATAGCTTATACATCACCTGTTGAGATAAACACATCATTCTGGTCAGTTTGACTGGGAAACCCTTTTCAGTCATCCAGAAGTCTCAATCGGGAAACATCAAAAATTTCCCTGTGACGGTGTGTCCATCCTACAGGTGAGCTTCTGTCTGAGTACCAAGATTTTCCGTCTTTAATACCTTTTACTAACACAGAGAGAGACTTATAGAAATTCCCCTCCTTTCATCTATTGCAAAACCAAGGCTGACCGTACCGGTCTGTGTCGAGGTCAAGACCGAAGCTGGCCAAACCTCTGTGTTTTGACTCCGAAACAGATAAGTACATTCCTCTCTCACGCTTTCAAGCGCACCTCCCATGCGCTCTGTTCCAAGCAAGGTTGTTTTGCTCTGTGCTGTGAGGAAAGAAAGACATCCCTCTCTGAAGCTGCAAGAAGGCACAAAATGAAATCATGCGAGAGCACAAAATGATGTTGTACATTCAAAATGAAGACATTTAAACAGATGGAGTCAATGGTCACCACATGATCTCACAATGCATCTAAATGCATATATCACTACAAGCTGTGAGTCATACAGGCCAATATCACTCCTAAACTGCGACTATGACATCTTCCCTAAGATATTAACAGAGACTCTTAATGGAGTGACTGGGGGGCTCCTACATGAGGACCAGAAGGGTTTTCTAAGGGGGAGGGCACTGCACGAGTTGACTTATGACTTAATTTGTTCTGTAGATCTTGCCACTGTATATAAGGTACCCCTAGCAGCAATAACTCTAGATGCCACAAAAGCATTTGATCAAGTAAACTGGATTTACTTGCAATCTATGCTGAAGTTCTATAATTTAGGAGTAATCTTTTGTAGGATGTTGGCACTAATATCAAAACTACTGTGCCAAAGTTTTAGTAAATGGAAATCTCACTTCCCCATTTAGAAGAACTAGGGGGACGAGACGGGTGCCCATTATCTCCGCTACCGTTCAACTTATATATTGAACCGTTAGCAAGTAAAATTAGAAATGAAAAAGGTATATCTCCCTTTATGTGTAATGGCTGGAAAAAAAGGTTGCCTTCTATGTGGCGTCTGTTTATTGTAAGTTATACAACACATTAATAGTATGATTGAAATTAATACAAATAAATATTGACAAATTAATGAGAGCACACTTTAATTTAATTGATTTGAAATGGCAAGTAACCAGCAAAACACTGCTGCAGATCATATGCATGGTACAGAAAAACAATGGTCCTAAAACTTTTCTTTTCACGCAGTATTATTCTTTTGGTAATTATCATTCAATTAGGTTTTTTTTAGCAAGCGTAAAGTCAGCTCGCGGTTACATAAATCCAAAGATAGGTCAAGAATTAGATGTGCAACAACCATTTAAATTTCAAGACAGCATGTATTTATTAATCATAAATTAAGAGCGACAAACAGTAGGTATCTTACTGAGTTGTAACTTAAGGAACAGAAGAAGAAGGTTGCTCCAAGGGAGCGTGCGAAAGGGGTGTTCTAACTTGAAAAGAATAAGGATAAGGAAGGGGAAGAATTCCCAAAGAAGGTCACAAGGCAAAGTTTGGTACAAATCAAGTCGGACTGATAATGAATATCAATCTAAAGTGGCCTGGCCAATGATAATTGGTTATGCAGTTACTTTGTTCAGCATGATTCATAAAGCATAAAGAGATGTATCATTTTTTGCACGATAGATGAAGGGGCTTATGGTCCAGGCATGCTGGGGGTAGGCGTCGACGTTTCGACCCGGCTTTGGGCACAGAGGGAAAATTGGGCCTCAGCCTGCGGGTCTTCTTCAGGACAGGTATTAAGGGCAACCTTAAGGAATGAGAGGGGAAGGCAAATTACTAAATTGTCCAATGAATATTAAACCAATTTTTTAATGAGCGAACATGCTTGTCTACCAACCTGTTCACAGTGTTTATGCTCTTGGTGCGGTCACCTGGGTAAGGGCGAGAGAATAAAGGAAGTGCACATCAAGGGCTGTTCTAAAATTTGGGATGCAGTGAAAAGTAATAATTAAAACTTAAAAAAGGCGCACCCGCTGAGTAGCTGCAGTGCGATGCCACTATGGCTCCTCAAGAGTCCATATTGTGTGAAGAAGGAGTAATCCTCATCTGGAAGTGAACATGAGCATATCAGTGCTTATGTACAGGCGGCCAATAGCGAATGGCATAAGGCTTCATTGGACTTATTGCACTTACCCGTACTTAGAAGGTCAGTGTAGACCGAATGAATCGGTATATTTAGCGAATGTATCAGCAACTAGGATAAAAACAAGGGAGACAACACGGATTGAGGTGGTGATGTCTAAAAAACAAGGAAAATTGTGTCTACTACGTGTGCCCTCTCCTAGAGCCCGTTTTACCTTGAGCAAGCGTGTGATGTCCTCACTCCGACGCGTCACCATGAGAATGAGCCGGCCAAGCGGAAGGGCTTATGAGGGCTCCATGGCGCGAGGACGTTCAAGAGAACGTACCGACTGCGTGTATCTCACGTAAAGGATGTGACCCGTGTTGTCTCCCTTGTTTTTATCCTAGTTGCTGATACATTCGCTAAATATACCGATTCATTCGGTCTACACTGACCTTCTAATGAGAGGAGTTTAGGGGTGGTGAGGGTTTTTCGGTTTCACTGATGGGTGGAGAGTAGAGGTGTTGAGGGATTTTTAGGGTTCATGAATAAGTGAAATTTGTGGGTGGTGAGGGGTTTTAGGGTCAGAGATGTGTGGAGTATATGATCAGAAAGGTTTAGGGTTCAGGAATGTAGGGGTGGTAAATGTTTTTTTAAATGTCAGAGATAGTTGGTGTTTAGGGGTGGTGAGGGTTTTTAGGGTTCAGCTATGGGTGGATTTTGGGGGTAGTAAAAGGTTTTAAGGGTTCAGTGATGGGTGGAGTTTAGGCATAGAAAGTGGATTTTAGTGTTCAGGAATTGGTGTAGCTGAAGGGGAGCAGGAGGTTTTAGGGTTTAGACATGGGTGGAGTTTAGGAGTCAGGGATGGGTAGAGTTTAGATGTGGTGAGGGGTTTTTAGGGTTCAGGGATGGGTGAGTTTAGGGGTAGAAATGTTTTTAGGGTTCAGGGATGGGTGTAGTTTAGGGGTCAGGGATGGGTTGTAGTTTAAGCGTGTTGAGGGGTTTTCAGAGTACAGGGATGGATGGAGCTTCGGGTGAGAGATGAGTTTAGTTTACGCATGACAAAAGGGTATTTTAGGGGGCAAAGATGGATGGTGTTCAGGGTTGTGAGAGGGTCAGGGATGGATGGTGTTTAGAGGTGGTGAGGGGTCACCAAATTAAAAACATCCAAAGTGATTATTTGACAAGTAAAATATATCAATCTGAAAAATATTCCCTGAGGTAAACCACTGAAATCAATATCTCCAACAAAAATGTTTCTGAAAGTAAGACTTGCAACCATTGCATTCACACATTACAAAATTAACCATGCAAAAGTTAATTTAGAAAAAAAAGGCATTCTATGAATTTGTGTCTAAGAAATAGTAAATGCCATTCAACTGACAAATTTACATAAAATAGTTTAGATGAGATGGTTCCTCAGTATTCATATTCCATGAAATAGTTTTCTATGAAATCAGATACAACCATACTAAGCCACAGGAACTGACATGACTACAGTACTTGCAGCATGGCAGCGTAGTTTCTGACATAAAGGGTGCTGTGTATATCCTTAGAATATTATCTCTGGGATGCTATGGTGATTTACATACTGGGGCAATACAGACACTGTCACTGTATAAGTACCTGTAACCTAAAGTATAACTCTAATTTCTGAGACTTGGATATGTATAAAGTAACTGTCACTTTCCACTAACCTTGTGTTTAGGATACAACGGAAGTGATGTTCTTTTGCATCTCCCACCGTGCCTCAGGAGTGACCCCAGTGGTAGAAGCACTGGAAGGCAAATGGGATAAGGGAGAAAACAGGGATACAGGACTCCAGTCTCTGCCTTGTCACTTCTGCAATCAAGGCGGTGTGCAGTTTGTAATGGATCGATACAAGATAAACGCAGAAATGTTATGAAACATGTAACGGCAAGACTAAACGTTACTGTAATTGTGGACCTTAGCAATATCTCTGTATAACTAACTCTCTCAGCCTGTATAGGTAACATGGAGTTCCTGAAAGCTAAACACAAGGAAACATACATTTCTTGTAAAACACATGTTCACTCACACCTCTTCTTTTGTTAAGAACAACTATCTCAAGCTGTAGTACCATACACTTTTTGTGGAAGATGAGTATAATGTCTACTTGACTCCTGAAAAACTGCAAAATAAGGAACCCCTGTAACATCCTGAGGTTTCCTACTCTTAGCAATATGCACACAGCCTGGAAATCGAATACCTTGTACACAACATAACAATATATATGCATATACAGTGTACTGTTAAAAATCCTTCCTCTTTCTTCACAGGAACTCTTAGCAGAATACACAACTCAGGGTTATGAGTGCAATCACTCCCTTTCCCTGCTACCACAGAGTAGAATTATTCAAAGCACTTCTGCGCCACACTTGGAGGAGACTCAGCAGTAAGAAGCAGCTTCAGCCCCACTTTCTTGACAGTAATGACAGTAAATAACATGCACCATTCTAATCACCTTGAATATCAGGCATGGCACTCTATCATCTGCCTGACACAGTAAGCGCACTCACTCTATTATCTACCTGACACAGTAAGCGCACTCACTCTAACATCTACCTGACGCAAGAGCGCACTCAGTCTATCATATACCTGGCACAGTGAGCGCACTCACTCTGTCATCTAGCTGGCACAGTAAGCGCACTCACTCTAACATCTACCTGACGCAATGAGCGCACTCAGTCTATCATCTACATGACACAGTAAGCGCACTCACTCTATTATCTACCTGACACAGTAAGCGCACTCACTCTATTATCTACCTGACACAGTGAGCGTACTCACTCTAACATCTACCTGACACAGTAAGCGCACTCACTCTATTATCTACCTGACACAGTGAGCACACTCACTCTATCATCTACCTGACACAGTGAACGCACTCACTCTATCATCTACCTGGCACAGTGAGCGCATTCATTCTGTCACCTACCTGACACAGTGAGTGCACTCAGTCTATCATATACCTGGCACAGTGAACGCACTCACTCGGTCATCTAGCTGGCACAGTGAGCTCACTCACTCTGTCATCTACCTGACACGGTGAGTGCACTCACTCTAACATTTACCTGACGCAGTGAGCGCACTCACTCTATCATCTACCTGACGCAGTGAGCGCAATCCTGTCACGATGGGCAGCTCTGGTCTTACTGAGCATCCATGCCCATCCCTAAATGGATGCCATTTTAAGAAGCACTCAGCCATCCAGCGACACCCCAGGACGACTGTCTCCTTTTGCACTATATTGGCAATATAGAAAGATTTGAAGGACTGTTAACTGGAACAGGAAGAGTGATGGACACTATATCCTGCCACAGAATTTAATACTGGTGTTATTTCTCTCAGCATAAGATGTTGTATCAGCATTTATTCAGAGGCCACACTGTTAGACAGCCACTGAGGCACAGCATTTCTTGCGGGACAATATATGCCTGCTACGGATCAAGATCTTTTTGTAGATGGCACATAACATATTTCGGGATCACACTTGATTTTCAGCCCTCCTAAACAATTAATGCTTCGAGGTCTTCTATGAGGCTTTGAAGGATTGAAATATTATGCTAGTTTGTCTTCAGAATTAGGGAGTATTTTTATAAAATGCGCGGTTAAATGTACTCTCTGGCTACCTTTATTTTAGGTTTCCATGTGGAATCCTCCTTAGAGAGTAGCGGGGTTGCTTGATTCGTACACTCCCGTTATAGGCACCAAATAGTGGTTCTTTAACTGCTCTGAATTTTGACACTTTTGAACAGTGTTTTCGATATTCTGCAGACAGCGGACCTTAGACACGTGGAAAGTGGCATAACTTTATTTCAGATAAATACATAGGGGCTTATTTACAAGCCCCATGCGCTGCTAGTGCGTCACTTTTAATAAGGGAAAAAGTGACGTAGCGGCGGCGCAAGGGGCTTGTATATAAGTCCCATAATTTTTTTATATGTTTGGAGTGGTAGTTAAGCATAACAAGAGCCTTGGTCATCGATATCACCAACGTGTGCGTACACAGCCATGATGGGAAAAAATGCTTCTCGTTTTCAAAGATAACAAACAATGAATGACTCTTCCCCTTGTTCTGCCCCTCTCTTGTTTCCCTGAAGCTATTTAAGTGACAAACATGAACATGCCAGAGAGACACACGAGTAAGGTTTCGCAGGCGAGTGCACCCTACCAGCAGCCTTCCTTCCGACTGAGCCTGTGGAGCCACCGTCTTCACAGAAGGCGTGCGCGTGGACAAGGCTCTGGTGAGACCCTCTCACTGTAGCAAAGTGCCACTCACCCACCCCAGACACTCTCGCAGCTATTTTTCCTCCCTAAGTTCACCCTTTGTCACTGTTTTCCCGTCGTTCTCATCCTTTTTCTTTCCCCTTTTGTGTTTTTCTCTGTCTTGCACTGGGTGAAAGACTGATGAGGGAAAATAAGTGCCTGTCACTAAGTGCCACCTGGCACTGGGAGCTCTGGGGTCGGTGTTGCTGTAGATGGATGTCTGGATATGTGAAACCCTGGTGGGAGCTCTGGGACAGGTGTTGTTGTAGATGGATGTCTGGATATGTGGGAGCTCTGGGGTCGGTGTTGCTTAAGTTTAGAGGGATGTCTGGATATGTGAAACCATACTGGGAGCTCTGGGACAGGTGTTGCTGTAGATGGATGTCTGGATATGTGGGAGCACTGGGGTCGGTGTTGTTGTAGATGGATGTCTGGATATGTGGGAGCTCTGGTGTCGGTGTTGTTGTAGATGGATGTCTGGATATGTGCAACCCTAGTGGGAGCTCTGGGACAGGTGTTGTAGATGGATGTCTGGATATGTGAAACCCTGGTGGGAGCTCTGGGACAGGTGTTGTTGTAGATGGATGTCTGGATATGTGAAACCCTGGTGGGAGCTCTGGGACAGGTGTTGTAGATGGATGTCTGGATATGTGCAACCCTAGTGGGAGCTCTGGGACAGGTGTTGTAGATGGATGTCTGGATATGTGAAACCCTGGTGGGAGCTCTGGGACAGGTGTTGTTGTAGATGGATGTCTGGATATGTGAAACCCTGGTGGGAGCTCTGGGACAGGTGTTGTAGATGGATGTCTGGATATGTGAAACCCTAGTGGGAGCTCTGGGGTCGGTGTTGCTGTAGATGGATGTCTGGATATGTGAAACCCTGGTGGGAGCTCTGGGACAGGTGTTGTTGTAGATGGATGTCTGGATATGTGAAACCCTAGTGGGAGCTCTGGGTTCGGTGTTGCTGTAGATGGATGTCTGGATATGTGGGAGCTCTGGGGTCGGTGTTGTTGTAAATGGATGTCTGGATATGTGAAACCCTAGTGGGAGCTCTGGGGTGTGTGAAGAGCATTCAGGGATGAGATGGCTTTAATGTTACTTTGGTCACTGTCCGTATTTAGTGTAAATGGAGATGATGGAAGGAGCACTCTGTCACGGGGCCTGGTTGGATAAGTGCAGTCTTTGGATGTGATGTGTTAGCACAGCGGTGTTGGTCTGGCAAAGTTAATCTCAGTATCACTGCGGGTGAATTCATGCACTCACTGCTACTAAAGACAATGGGATTCCTGTAGGATCAACGGTGTGAAGGGTGTCAGCAAGGACATTGGAGGAGATTTGGGGCCGGATCTACTAAGATTTCACGCAACGCAGTGCAACAAGAGAAGCTCCTGCGCTAGGTTGTAAGAAGGGAGCGAGCAGAATAGCACAATATTTACAAAGATATCACGCAGTTCAGCTCTCTTCTTAGCCTGGAGCAGAGGCGCCTGCGTTAAGGTCCGGATAGTTTTTTTGTAGGAAGGCACGCCTTCCTGCTCTAAAACTATCCTTTGACGCTTATTCCTCTTTGTAGGAAGTGAGGAGGCGAAATAACGGTATTTATCCTCACTACGCAAGCCTCGGGTAGGCAAACCATTTTGGTGCAAATCATGTTTACAAGTCTTTGTAAATATGGGTTTGCTTTAAAATACATGTGTGGCTGTGTGGCAATGTCTATGCTCCACCCATGTAACACCAAGCTGAGGCAAGGTACCATAAGGCAGCACTGGCTTGCATGAATATTTTTTTTTTACAAAGTTAAGCAAAGCCATGCAAATCGGGCTTCGCAAATCCCAAAATAGATTTTGCATCGGGCGCCACCTAAAATCTTAGTAAATCTGGGCATCAATATATACGCTGTCACTCGGGGAATTGAAAAATTACAGTTCCATTGGAGACAAGAGGGTGCATGCCTGTGACATGGTGATGTCCTGCAGGATTTGACTGGTGATGTATGCCAATACCTGGTGCAAGCACCAGAATTAGCTTTCCCAGGAAATGCAAGCCATTGCACATTGTTCTCTGGAATGATCCACGGGCCACAAAGTGGATTTCCACCTATGCCTTCACATGGGCAGGGATGGCATGGGAGTGGGTAATTGGGGAAGTAAGACCCTTCTACTGTTCAGCTATCATGTCAAGGATCATAACTGAAAGGAAGCTGTATCTCCCCAAAACCTTTTCCTTAGACATAACAATTACAGTCCAGCTCAGTCTGTAAATCTGCTCCTACTGTATTTGTCCCTCACGATGAGGTGTAGTTGAACAAGCTAAAAAGCCAACGATGTGAAAAATTCACTCTGCATGCTCCTGTCCACATAGGTTAGCATCCTACTTAGGATGCTAACCTATGTGTGATTGGCAGGTAGCTTGATGTGGAACAGTTAGGGAGGTGTGCGTTGTCAATGATCCTCCTAGGTCCCCTGACCTGCACATTTATGTAAGTATATCTTGACATATGCTTTTCAGCTGCAATTTTGTACATTTTGGTACCTGTCCTTATGTGTGTGTATGTTTTGTGTATTCATGTGATCAGCTACATGTGTGTATTTGTGTGGCATGATATATGTGATATGTTTCCAATGACTATTATTCAACTGTGTTTTTACATTTTTTATTGACCCTCTTGTGTCTGGGTATTGTTATGGTTATGTGATTTGCTTCAAGAGTTAGTGAGAATAACTTTGAGTCCGGCTGACATGTAGCATTACCTGAATAGTGATGGGTGTGATATTAATTGCCTTGATACACAGTTTTGTAGGTTTGACGGTTGATTTTCATAGCCCTTCCTATACCGCTCCTTGTTTTGCTCCTTGCCACGCCCACTTTGGAACAGCCAGTCGCCTTATTTGAGTCCCTCCCCTTGTTCACACCTACATTTAGACCTAAATAGTCAAATTTCAAGTGCAGAATAATCCCCACGCATGTTGGCATATTGCAAACACCTATAGGTGCTATTGGTTTGCATATGTTTCCAAATGGGGCTTCATGGATTTCTATTTTGATGTTTGCTGCACACCTAGCATATTATTCCATGGAGACAAATGGCTTTGTGGATCTGGCTAATCCTTTTTACGAGGCATCTTTATGCATCTACATTTCCAAACACTACGTAAGTATGTTAATTTCTGCTAATCTGGATATCTATCCATAAATATAAGTTAACATATGGTTCAATGCCTCTTTGAGTTCTTTGCGATTCCCTTAAATTTGGAAACATTTGCGCACGCATTTTTCCTTTGTGAATCAGGCCCCAAGAGAGCAGATGGTCTATGTGCCTGCGAGTGCCATTTCCCACTCCCTCATTGGACCCTGGCATAGCAGTGGAGTGGCAGACATAATGGAAACAGGTTTCTGATATTGTAGGCTACTGACTCTATTTTGGTTTCATAGGTCATGCCCATCAAAAAAAGACAATTTGACCAGACAGCAACAAAGAGTTCTTGAAATTTACAAGAACATAAAGGACATGTTACATAAACACAAAAATAAAAATAAATGCACGCAGCCAACAGACCGGCAAAGTTGCCAGTAAAAACTGGGAGTGATAGCAGTTACTCACTGTGTTGTAGAATGCAATCAGCAATACACAGATCCTTGGAGCAAAGCATACATAACCGTCTGCAGAGGAAGGTGCAGAGTGACACGCTGAGATGTGAGGAAAGCGTTAACCATAGGCTGGCTGTCAGCGACGCACATGTACAAACACAGAATTGTGCAGCAATTTAGTGTGTGCAGTGACATGCACTGACGCTAGGAATTCTGCTCGGCTCTATACCAATAACGTTGTCTCTTACAGAATACTGCTCGGCTCTATACTAATAACGTTTTCTCTTACAGACACATCTGGAGATGCCGTCGTCAGTACTGTCTCTGTTGCTGATATCCTGCCGTGAGTAGTAAACATGCAGCTCTTGATAACAAAGAATGACTTCTGCTGAAATAATCCCAAATTCACCATCTGTTTCTTCACTTTTTTGATCCCATACAGAGGGCTTGATGCACTAAGGCTCTGGTTCGAAAAACAGTTAATGTTTTTGCACAATACTGGTTTGCACCTCTCACGGCCTGTTTTGGGTTGTGACGGATGTACTGATTTGTCAGTGAGCAAAATCATCTTTCTGTAGGATTCACAAAACTCCTGTCTCACCCATATTAATGACTCCGCATTCCCTTTCAGGCCCGGTTCTACCTGGTGTGCCAGGAGGGCCAGGCCCCTCCCCAAGAGAGCCCACTGGCCCACCCAAGACCCTTTCACAAGCGGAAACGTCTCATTTTCTATGTTTCAAAGCTGGACTTTCATGATAGCAAGTATTTTGTTTTGGGCACCTTTAAAAACGCATAGACAGGGGCAGGGGCGACTCCTCCGTTATGGCGGAGAAGCGTCACCTCCCCTGCTGAAAGCCAGCAGAGGCAAAGGACAAAAAATAAAATGATAATAAAACAATTTTATTATCATTTTATTTTTCATCCTGCAGGCTATGAGCTGAGGGAGGGGCGTGGCCACCCATAGTGAGCTGCAGCTGCAGCTCCAGGGAGGAGGGTGTCGTGTCCTGCCCCAGCACACCAACACGCAGGACACGGGTAGGGATTCTCAATATCTTTATTTGTGTGAGGTATGTACATGTGTCGTGGAGAGCTCGGCCTCGCACGTCCGCCCACGATCCCTCTTCTCTGCAGTGTGTCCCCACCCCCTTGACCGGATGTGGTGTCCGGTTCCCTCTGGTGTTCAGGGTCCATTGTCCACTGCAGGGTCCTAGTGCCCCGCCCTAGGTCACTACATCTCCCCTTTTGTTACGAATGAATTGAATGAATGAAATGAATTACATTTCTTCTATCAGTCTCTTTGGCCGTCGGCATGTTCTTCTGTGGCGGGCCTCCGTTTGTTGTTCTTCTGCTGCTCCCTCTCCATTTTCTCTTTCGTTGCTGCCGTGCTCCTGCTCTTCTTGTCCTGCTGTTTCAGTGCCTTGATCTTCTTCTTTCATTCCTTTCAGCTCTCTGAAGTGTGAGCTGTTTCTTGTTATCCTCTGATGATCTGACTCGGCCGTGACCATTGAGCCCTTCACTTTTGTTACTACTAACGGGTCTTTGGAGAACGTGCTGTCCGACTTTCTTTGCTGTCGTTGACGCACTATTACCATGTCTCCTTCCTTCAGGTCTGACGGGCTGGCATGTCGTCTTGCGTCTGCATATCGTTTCATTTTTTCTTTCTCCTCTCTGTCTTTTTCTGCGACACTGCTGCGATCTGACGCTGTCATTGCCTCTATTTGCGGCAGCCTTGTTCTGCTTGTCCTCCCAGCACGAGCTCCGCTGGGCATCTTCCTGTGGAGTTGTGCGGTGTGTTTCTGTAGTCCCGCAATACCTGGCATAGAGCTTGGCCTAATGATATCTGCGCCAGCCTCGCCCTTTGAACTGCTTTTTTGATGTTCCCCATGAATCTCTCCACCATTCCATTAGCTTGAGGCCACAGTGGAGTTATCTTCCTGTGATTTATCCCTAGATAAGTCATGAATCTCTGGAACTCTTCCCCTGAAAATGGGGGACCATTGTCCGTCTTTAGAGTTTCTGGTGAGCCCCATGCAGCGAAGATGTCATCTAAAATCAGTAGTGTTGCTGATGCTGATGTCGACGGGACGTGTCGCACTATTGGAAATCTTGAGTACTCATCAATGACCACCAGCAAGTAGTTTCCTGTGTCCAGTGGGCCAAAGAAATCAGCTGCCAGTGTTGTCCATACTGCTCTTGGAAGCTCTGACATTTGTAGTGGTGTCTGTCTGGCCGGTGCTCCGGTCACTTGGCATAGGTGGCACGTCGTTACTGTGTCTTCGACCATGCGATCCAGTCTAGGAAACCACACTTTCTCTCTTAATAGCTTCTTTGTTGATACGACGCCTCGGTGTGACTCGTGAGCTAAGTCTATCACTTGTCTTCTGAGTGATCTTGGTATCACAATTCTCGTCCCTCTCATTAGTATTCCGCTTTCTGTCTCCGACAGTTCTTCATTTATCTTTTGCAGAGCTAGCACTTCTTCTTTGCATATTCCTGCTTCCCAGGTGCAGTTGTTGTTGATGTGCCTCCATCTTTGTTTCCTCGTTATTTCCATTGCCAGTTGTAGCGTGCCATCTTCTCTGGTCTCCTGTCTAACTCCGCTAGTGTTATTGGTGCTGAACAAAGTTCAGGTATTCCTCTGCTATCGATGTCGTCTCGTGAGCCTGTGGTAACGGGTGTCTTGACATGTAGTCTGCAGGATTATGTTCTTTCCCTGGTTTATGCACAATTGTGAAGTCGTACATCAGTCTGATGCCCCAGCGTTCAATCCTGGGTGGCATTTTGGCCGATGGGCTGCCGTAGATTGTCACCAGCGCTTGGTGGTCTGTTATGATGGTGAACGGCTTCCCATAGATAAACATGTGGAAATGCTCGCACGCCCACACCACGGCCAGGCTCTCCTTTTCTGGTTGCGAGTATGCCTTTTCAATGTCTGTCAAGCTTTTGCTTGCGTATGCGACAATCTTCCTTTGTGACTCTCTTCCTGGCAGATGCTGTGCTAGTATTGCACCCAGTCCCACTGGGCTGGCATCCACAGTCAATTCAGTGCAGAGCAGAGGGTCGAAGTAGGCCAGATGTCCCGCCGTCACCACCGCTTCTCTGATGTCCTCAAATGCCTTGTTGCATTCCTGAGACCAGATGAATTTCTGACCCTGTTTGGTCAGTTCCCTCAGTGGTGTGCTTACTGTAGCGAAATCCTGTATGTATCTCGCACAGTAGCTGGCGAGTCCTAGGAATGATCGTACTTCCGCAACATCCGTCGGTGGCTTTGCATTTTGTAGGGTTTCAACTTTGCTGGGGTCTGGCCTCATCCCTTGTTTTGAGAAGATGTGTCCAAAAAACACTAGTTCCTTTCTTCCTAGCTCGCATTTGTCTCCATTTAACGTGAGGCCCGCTTTCTCCAGTTGTGTGCACACTTGACGTAACGCCGTGTCATGCTCCTTGTCTGTTTTTCCAAACACTAAAATGTCATCACTGTAGTTTAAGCTGTTCGGGACCGGCCTGATCACTTGTCGTATGGTCTCCTGAAATATTTCCGCGGCCGATGATATTCCGAAACTCAGTCGCTTATATCTGAACAGGCCCAGATGAGTGGAGAATGTCGTGATGTACCTGGACTGATGGTCCAACTCTAACTGGTGATACCCTTTGCATAAGTCGAGCTTTGAGAATCGGCTCGCTCCAGTGAGGCAACTGATCATGTCGTTCAGGTGCGGTCCCGGGTGGCGTTCCCTTGTGATTGCGGTGTTTGGGATCCTCATGTCCACGTATATGCGTATTTTGGAGGTGTTCTTCTTCGGCACCACCACGATCGGAGACACCCACGGTGTTGGGCCGTCTGCCGCTTCTATTATATCCTGTGCCAGTAAGCTATTGATCTCCTCTGCCACCTGCGGTTGTAGGTGAATTGGCACCCGTCTGTGATGTTGTGCTACTGGCTTGATTGCTTCATTTATGTGCAATGTTATTTGTTTCCTTTTAGCTTGCCAAGCCCTTTCAGTATGGCTGGGTATTCTTGCAGGATGTTCTCCGTTTCCGACATGTGATAGGTCATTGCCAGTAGTCCCATCAATTGTGCCGTCACATTGCTTAGTAGGCACGGCGCTGGGATGTCACCCTTGAGTACATGTATTTCTTCATGATACAATCTACCTTTGTACGTTAGTGTCTCTGTGAATTTTCCCATGTTTTCTACCGGGCTCTTGGAGCCCCAGGTGAATACATCCACGGTCGATGGCAGTAGCTGTGGCTTTACTCTCATCTTTTTGTATTCGGACATGCACATGATGTTACATGTTGCTCCGCTGTCAAGTACGAAACTTGTCTGGTGGTCTTTCCTTTGCTTTTGTTCTGCTAACAAGTCACTCTACCTCCTTTATTTCTTTTATTTTGTCCTTTATTTGCTTCCTTTCCACTTTGTTTTCTGTCCTGTTGCTTTCTTTTCCTCTTTATTCTCTTTATTCTGCTTTTTTTTTCATTGCCTGACTCCAAAATGGCCGTCGCTTGCTCTTTGCCTCTTATTGGCTCTTTTGCCTGACCTTGTGATGGCCGCCGCTCTCGCGAGACTTCCTTTCTTATGATGCCCAATGGCCGCCTGATTTCAAAATGGCCGCCGCTTCTATTCGGCCATTGATTGGCCCGTGTTGCCTGACCTTCCAATGGCCGCTCTCGCGAGAGTTCGCGTTTGACTACACGCGCGTCTCTCTTTCATTTTCCTTCGCGCTCCTTGTTGCGTGGGCGCTTTCCCGGCCGCGTCCTCTATTACGTGTCTCTCCTTGCAGCGATTGCTCTTACCGCTCGTTTGGCGGCCGGGGTGGGCTCCCGCGTCGTCGCTGCTCCCTGCTGCTGGCTGCTTGTTGCTTCACTCGGACCAGGGTGGGCGCCTGGCTCCGTTTCACTTCTCCCGTCTCCCGCTGCTGCGATGGTTGTTGCGCTGGCCAGCGGACCGGGGTGGACTCCTGGTGGCTTCTGGTTTCGTCGCGGTGTCCACTATCCCAACTCTCGTCGTCAGTTGTCGTGTCCTGCCCCAGCACACCAACACGCAGGACACAGGTAGGGATTCTCAATACCTTTATTTGTGTGAGGTATGTACATGTGTCGTGGAGAGCTCGGCCCTCGCACGTCCGCCCACGATCCCTCTTCTCTGCAGTGTGTCCCCACCCCCTTGACCGGATGTGGTGTCCGGTTCCCTCTTGGTGTTCAGGGTCCATTGTCCACTGCAGGGTACTAGTGCCCCGCCCTAGGTCACTACATCGGGGGGAGTGGTAAGTGCGTGTGACGGTTTGGCCATTCCTCTGGGACCAGCCAAACCGTCATGCGTACTTAGCCTTTCTGCTACCCAAGCTGTGTTGTAAAGCTGAGTGGAGAACCAATTCCTAGTCCATGTCTGAGCACCGAACCACGGCGCTCAGACCAATCCCAGCACTGTTCTCATGCTGGGAATAGTATTCCCAGCATTCCCAGCATGAGAGAAGTGCTGGGAATGGGAGCCTGCACAGTGTGCAGCAGTTCCTGGACGGAATGCGAGGATTGGGAGCAAGGCGGTGGCCGTCGGAGCAGGTAAATGCTGTTTTCTTTATCCATAATTCTGTTTTTTTTGTTTGTGTTCCCCCGCCCCCCCCCACACTTTGCAATACGAGTGGCTGCTACTGGACAAGGGAAAAGTCAGCAAGAATGCAAGGTGATGTTATCACATTCTTCTCCAAAGTACACATGAATAGCCGGATAGCCTCAGGCCAGTGTCCTTGTGAACCCCCACCCCCCCTCCTCCCCCGCTTTGTCAGCGGGAGCGGGGGTGGTGTTAGTGGGGGTCCTATTAGCCAAAAGACATTAGTTCACAAACAGCGTCAAACTCACCAGTTCTTTTTAAAGTCTAACATACAGGACCGGCTGTGCTCTCTCGTAACTGTTTTTCACAACGCACTGTTGCTCCTTGGGGGCTGTAGTCCACAGCCATATTGTATCTGTTAAACCGTTTTGTAACTCGGGCCCCAGAAAACATTATGTGATGTAAGTGCCATAAATGAGTAACATTTGATTACTGTGGGTGATGATGGGACACAGAGTTTGTCGGGTGAAAGTAGCTGAAGACTCGAGGTGGGGATGGGGAAGCAGGCAATAACTTTTTATACAACACTTTTTTTATGTTATGAAAGTTGTAAATGACAGTTGTTAATGTTGCACTCTTTCATCATACTTCATTTACCAATCTCAGAAGGATGTAAGACTGAGTTTGTGTTGGAGGGTTTCGAATTTGTGACCTGCAGATTACTAGAAATCTATATGAGTATTTACCTCACAGCTATTTTCCTGATGTCAGAAAAGAAAGTGGGCTGACAGAAGGGAGCAATCTGTCAGGACAGCCTAATAAATGTGACAATACAATGGAACAGACAGTGAGAGTGGATTATGACAGATATGGATAGTTTGAGTATGGTTCTTGGAAGATGGTGAGATTGGAGGATATTGGATTGAAAGACTGGAATAAGAACGTGGAAGTGTGATTGAAGTCAGCAGGAAATTAGTGATCCTGGATAGATGTGGAAGCACTGTTAATAGAATGTAGCTGGGGTGGATCACAATAGAATTAAATTATAGTTGAGAGGAGGAACAATTTTTCCCCCGAAGGTATCAGGTGTCAGAGCGCTTTATATGAGCGCCAGTTGCGTTACACAAGGACACAATCATTTTTTTTAGGCACAGGGAGATTAAGTGATTTGCCCAGAATCACAGGATGTTGATCGTCATTGCTGAGACTCAAACCCGGTTCCCCAGATCTGAGAACGACCGCCCTAGCCATTAGGCCACATCCTCCCCCAGTTGACTTTGCTTGATGGGAGAAGATACCATCAAATAGGAGACAGCTACGAATTCATGGCATAAGCACAATGGGCAGCCAGGGGATGGGCCACAGATGGAAATAGGTGCAAAGGGTGTGATATAGCTGATGGTTGACAGGGGGTGGACGGAGAGATGGAAGGTGAGGTGTACAGTTGATAGGAAAGGACTTGGGATGCATGATGGGGATTGTTGAGAATAGGGATAGGTGGGAGGAGTGGATGCGGGGCAAGTGAAGGCGGAGTTGGGTGACACGAAAGGGTACAAAGAGGGATAGGCTTACATGAGGGGATGAATATGTTTAAAAGGAAAGAGGTTTTGGTGCTAAGACAGGATCACAAAATGGTGATTAACCTAAACATATCCTGAAGATGTCACAGTTAAACCTGGTACGTTTTCTGTGGTAAGCTGAATTGAATTCCAAGCCAAGTCTGCCTTTTCTGCTTTAGTCTTCACCACCCCCAGGCTCCACCCATCCCTCAGTCCTAAAAATATCCCTCACTGCCCTTAAACAGCACCCATCCACAACCCTAAAAAACCCTTACCACCCCTACACCCTACCCTTCCCTGAACCCTAAATCGCTTTCTACGTCTAAACTCTACCCAGCCATGAATCCTTAAAACCCCTCACCAACCTAAACTCCACCGAATCCTGAATGCTAAAAGCTCACCACCCCTGAACTCTACCCATCACTGAACTTTAAAAACCTTCAGCATCCCTAGACTCCACCCATTCCTAAACCCTAAATTCCCTTTCTATGCCTGAACTCCACCCATTCCTGACCACAAAAAAGCCCTCCGGACCCCTAATGATTAGCCATCCTTGAACCCCAAAACAAGCCACTTCTCCTAAACTCCACACAAGTTTAATGTAATTTTTGATTTTTGTTTAAAATTATTGTTCTTTTAAAATGTTTCCTTTACTTTTCGATTTATTTGTTTTTCCTTAAAATTGGTTTTCCCAGATTTGGTTTCCTCTAATGTGGTTTCACATTGGAGGTTTTCGCTTTACCATAATTCACATATATCACTCAAGATCATCTTAGAGCAGTGGTTCCCAAACTTTTTCGAATCACAACCCACTTTTAGAACAACAAAGGTTCGCAACCCACATACCTTTAATGGACATGAGGTGGGGCGATATATAGCACACAAATCATGATGTGTACAAATCCAATTTCTGTTAATATTTTTCGTTTGTGCATCACCAAGTGAGTGTATTGATTTGTTTTGATCATATTAAAATCTTTGTTTCCAGTACATTTCTGAATTTTTAAAAAAGCTTCATTTTTGCTTTCTTAACTTATGGATGCATATTGTTCATTTGCAGTTATTTACATGTGTTGTGTAATACAAAAATAAATAAAAATCCTACATTGTCACTTAATTAACTTAAAAAAAGACTCCTCTCACTTTGCAGTGAGAGAAAGAAAAGTTAAGAATCACTGGCAAATGTGACCAGTTCAGCACGGAATTTAAAGGAATCTTTATTTATTCTGACTTTCATGACCTACCAAAAATCAGATTACGACTTAATAAAGTCCCATTGAAAAGTTATCTTGGGATCATCCTTGAGTAATGCAGTCTCATTCTGTAGTAATAACAAGATTATTCTGTAATAATACAGCCGCATCCTGAAATACTCACAGAATCATCCTGGAGTAATAACCGCCTAATCCTGAAATCATCACGGGATCATCCTGCTGTAGTCAATGATCATCACATGTTTTCCACTGAAGTAATCAGGAACCCATCCTGCTGTAATCCAACCTAATCCTGAAATCATCACCGGGTCATCCTGCAGTAGTACAAGATCATCACATGTTTTCCACTGATGTCATCAGGAACTAATCCTGGAGTAGTTTCAGTGATGACTCTGGAGTCATCTCATTTAAATATTACGCCCTATAGGCATACTTCAGGATGGCTTGGGATGACTTCCCAAGATAATTGCAGGAATAGCCTGGCTGAAGTCATCGGATGACTTCAGAATTACTCCAGGATGATCTTCCTTTTTGACTTGGCCTGGCTGAAGTCATCGGATGACTTCAGAATTACTCCAGTATGATCTTCCTTTTAGACTTGGGTGGGCTCCTTTCCTAAGGACACGGGATGCAGGGCACGTATTTCAGATTCCTATCGGCTGCAGGGGAGCCGTGAAAGCTTCAATGTAAGCTGCTCTCTGACGATTTCAGGAAAACAGACAAGTAATTTACTGCTGTTGCTTGGCACCTGGATGAAAGTTCACTCAATAGTTATTGTCTGGCCTCTGGAGCAGGAATTCTTAGCTGTAAACTTCATCTCAACTGTTAAAAGTGCCCCACTGGAATCTTGGTACGTTTTTGCATAAACCTAATGAATAACACCACAGTAAATCTGGTCAAAGGAAGTACGCAGTATTTAAGTAAGGCTGTGCAAGCATTATTTAGCCTGCTGTAAAAAGTAAAATACAGTACAATGCCACTACCTATGCAACTCATTTTGGTACACCTAAATGAGCAGGTAGTTGCTTCCTTTATTATATTGTTGCCAGTATGTTTTTCACTACATATTCCTCTCACTTTATCTCACTTTCCTACCCTTTCTCCCTGTGTTTCATGTTACCGTCTCCAGAGATCTCACCTCATTGGATCAGGGGCGTAGGGAACCCCCACTTTAGCACTGGGCCTGATAAGCTGGTGAACTGGGTTCACATAAAGATTAATTAATTGTTTAATGGCCTCTTATGTCTGCAGACAAAATGCCGATAAATAGTACTGCTATTAAATACCATGAGAGAGGGTTGTGAGCTTTCAGATGGCATGCTCAGGCATGGCAACACATAAAGAAAAAAAGTTAAATAGTAGAAAACGCAGAGAGAGGAACACATTGGAAAACAATGAGCATGACAGAGAAAGATATGAAGGAAATTGTGAGGATGAGAGAAAACAAATGGGTAGATACAAAGGGAAAAAAGAACGGAAGGTGAAAGGAAGGGTCACAGGAAGGAAGGGAACGTGAAGGGAAAGATGGAAGGAAGGTGAAAGGTAGAATGAAAGGGTAAATGAATGACTGGATGGAGTAAGAGGATTGACTGGCGAAAGTGTGCATGGATGGGAGTGTTGAAGCATGCACGGAGGAAGAAGAGTGAATGAATGGATGATTAAAAGATAGATGGATACATGAACATATTGACGAGTGGATGGGTTAAAAGATGGATGTGGCAATGGGTGGGTATATGTAAAGGTGAAATTATGGACAAATGGATGGATGAATAGATAGAAAGATAAATGGATGGATAGATGGAAGGTGAGTGAAAGGAACTCTTCTTAGGAAGCTTGCATTGGCTCACTATGTGCGCTTGGTCTGATTTGAAATACGTTTCAAGTGGGGGGTATTTTAATTTTCTGGCTACTCCTTGCCTGAGACATTCCCTCTATAACATCAGAGGAGACTGCATGCTCATATCACAAGGTAGTTGAGTTATAGGAAAGAAAGAATCTAACAAGATGAATGCATAACAGGAACAGTAAATGAAAAGGTGCATACATTTAGAACGCATGTCTTGTTAGTGGTTTCATTACTAACTTACAGTGGGATATGAAAAATACATATTTAGTGAACAAGCACAATATTTCATTCTAATGTCAGGTTGACTGAAGAACATTCTAATTGTGAAGTCAGGAATGAGAGAAAATGATTGTATCACAAGGGCTTTAAAGAATGCTCTTTTTTTTAATAAAAAAACTTTATGAGTTTTAAGGAATAATAGTGAAAGACACAAAGAGTCACTGACAAGCCTCTGTGGTCAATCGAATTTACAAACATCATAGGTGCTCTGCCGCACAACATACAACTGCCTAATTCAATTAATCTGATCCTGCAAGGTGATCTGCCCCACGCCCTTCCAATCCAATTCCACTCGAAATCATCAATCTGAAGAATATTTTTTCATGGCTGATCTCACATTACATAACAGTCTTTAGATGGTACATGGAAGATGACGTAGAAGAGTTAAATATGATGAGATTTTATACAGAGGAACATTGTTATATAGTCTCAGATTTTAGAGAACGTTTGGCAGCATCAGAGAGAATATCATATGGGGTAAACGATAGTAGGTGAATTCATAGCAAAACGAAAACATAGAAACCACATTGGAGGAAACCAAATCATGGAAAACCAATTTTAAGGAAAGACAATTGTAAGGAAATAAAAAAATGTCAAAAATTAAAGGAAACATTTTGCATTTTGAAGGAAAGCTGATTTTAAAGAAAATCCAAAATTGCATTAAACTTGGGTGGAGTCTAGGACTACTGTGGGGTTTTTGGGCTCAGGGATGGATTGTGTTTAGGGTGATGAAGGGGTTCTTAGAGGTCAGGAATAATTGGCGTTAGGGCATAGAATGGGGTTTTTAGGGTAGAGAGATGGGTGGAGTGCAGGGGTGGTGATGGAATTTTAGGGTTCACAAATGAGTGGTGTTTAGATGTGTGAGGTGCTTTTAGGTTTCATGGACTGTATGGATGTCAAGACATCTTAGGGTTCACGTATGGGTGGAGTTTAAGGCTAGTGAGGGTTTTTAAGGTTCAATTATGGGTAGCAACTGGGGTGGTGAAGAGTTTTTAGGGTTCAAGAGGGGGTGGAGTTTAGGGTGACGAGGGTTTTTAAGGATTCATGGATGGGTGGAGTTTTGATGTAGAAAGGGGTTTTTAGGGTTCAGGGATGAGTAGTTTAGCGTAATGAGTTCTTATGGCTCATGGATGGCTGATGTTTAAGGGCGATGAGGGGTTTTAGAGTTCAAGGAAGGCTGGAGTTTGGGTGTGCTGCGTGTTTTAAGGGGTATAGGTTGGGTGGGTTTAAGTGCAGAAAGCGGTTCCAAGGTTCAGGAATGGGTGGTGTTAGGGGCAGTGAGTGATTTTAGGGTTCAGGGATGGTGGATTTTTGGGGTACAAAGGGCTTTTGGGCTTCAGGATGAGTGTTGTTTATGTGTGGTGAGGGGTTTCAGGGGATGGAGTTGATGGTGTTTAGGGGTTGTGAGGGGTCAGCGATGGATGTTGTTTTTCAGGTTGTGATGGGTCAGAGAATTAAAAGCATCTTAAGTAATTGTCTGACAATGTAGACAATATAAATATGAAATAATGTCCCCTGAAGTAAGCAACTGAAATAAATATCTACAACAAAAATGTTTCTGAAATTAAGACCTGCAACCATTGTATTTACACATAATAAATAAGCATTGAAAAGCCAATTTCGACCAAAAAGACTTTCTCTAAATTGGTTTCTATGAAAACGTAACTGCCATTCATTCTGAAAATTACCATTCACAGTTTAGATGAAATGGTTTCTCGATAATTGTATTACATGAAACTGTTTTTCTATGAAATCACATACAACTGGGGGGAAACACCATGAGTAATTCAGTGGCGCTATAGGTAAGGTGAACAAAATCACAATTAAGCTTCCTGGTCCTTGGAAAAACTTTCAGGTGTGTGAGAATGGGAAGTTTCTGCTTGGCTCGAGGAAAAAAAACACCCAACCGGCTAGCAAGACAGGTAAAAGAGTTTTCACTGACTGAATGAGCTTTTCACAAAAATAAATTGTAACAACTAATGGCAAAAAAGAAAAACTAGCTGCAAATCTCTTTTGAGACAACAAGCAATCTGCCGCATCCTCACCCACCTAATTCATCCACTACTTAACCAATCTGATTTCACAACAGCCAGTTTTCTAAACAGACTGTGGAACAGCAGTTACGACTAAATATTCACTGCTGGCTTGACACATTGGATGCCACAGCGAGACACAAAGAGAGCAAAAAAATATACCCAAAAGGGCTAGCACAGACTACAGGAAGATGCTGCGCAGCTCGGGGAAGTGAACACTTGACTGGCTGGCAGGAAAAGTAAGAAGAGCTTGCATTTTGCCCACTCCCCGTGCTTCTTCTTGGCCCTCCCAGATCAAGAATCCAGGAACCGGGCTTGTTCCCCTTGCAAAACCCACAGAAAGGCTACAATGCAGGGATGGAGGGCTGCATGAGGCAGCAGACCTTCATCGCTACATGTGTTTTTGTAAAAAGCAGACACTACAATTCTGTTTCCTTAAAAGAACAGGGGCTGCAAGGTAGACAAAAATATTAGCACCACGAAAATGACACTGAGGGAGCATGCAGCACTCCCCTGGACTGCTGTGTGCTTCCCCCTAGACCTACAGTCAGAAAGTGAAAGCTGTCCCTCACTAGGACAGCTTAACCTTTGAAAATGTATATTATTCCCCTATAGATGCTGGCATTCATTCACTGGTTTGAGACCCCAAAAGAAGATTTAAACCACTGGTACATTTCATTGCAATTCACCAGAAGAGGGGGGCCCTCCTTTCACACCCACTCTTCCTAGCAGAGTGAAAAGCTTTTCAATATCTAACATAGTGAGTTGCAAAGACATCTGTGCTTCGGGTGTTGCAGTCGCAAAGCCCCAATTTTGAGTTTCATAGGCATGCAATGGCAAACTTGTTTGATTCATAAGGCCCTCAGTTGTCTATCCCACTGTAATTGAATTCATAAATAATGTGCCCAAGTCTAAAATCTGAACAGGATTCTTGTGAAACAACTTGTGCATAAGTTTCTATGGCTTTGATTCAATTAAGGTGTTTCTGAAGAATAATTCTGCATATTCACTTTAGGAACCTTCTTTATTCCATGCTTACTCCTCTGGAGTATATCCACAAGTAGGTAATTCAATCAGCACAATTAAAAAGAGACATAAAAGCTCATTTCAAGTAAGTTGGCTGGCCTTGTGCCCTGCAAGGACATCAGAGGACCAATCACCCCAATTAGAGGTTTCCACCTACATGGTGGGGATCTTTAAGCATAAAGTGGAGTTGCTAGTGCAGCATCTCCACAGTAGGCTGATGTCAATGCTGATTGTGAGCCTTGCTGGTTTGGCACTACTCAGAATGTGTTTGTTTATCTAATACCCCAAGGAAGAAGTTTTTGAAAATCAAACACTCAACTGCTCGACTTGCTATAACTTTCTCCCTATATGTCTGCGCCATTGATTGATTTCTCTGCCCAGAGACCATCGTGAGCCGTAGGGCGGTCCCTGGCATGTCCTGTGCTGGACAAAGCATCAGAAAACTACTCGTGGGGACAGAGAAATTGCTTAGAAGCAACTGCTGAGGGGCCCCATTTTGTCTGCAATGGGGATTCAAAGCCCACAATCCCAGGAAATTTACACTTCAGCACTCATGCCCATTTCCTGCTACCCGACTTCTGTCTGTGGGCATGCTTGGCAGCCAGCCGCACCATGCCGCTGGAGCTTGGAGTCTGCCAAAGCACATTGAGGCCGGTGATGGCACTCAGCTAAAAATGTAATGGCCTCAGTGATCACTGTGCAGAGCGAAGGAGGAGGCAGAGTGAAGTTAAGAGGAGTAACAAGGAGCAGTGGTGGCTCAGCCCATACCCTGGTGGCCTTGAAGGGTACCCGCTTATTGCCTTGAGAGGAGAGTTTATATTTTCAGAAGGATTTCTCATACCCTCAGTCAAGCTGCATGCTTTCTGTATTCCATCTTGAGCTTTGGCCACTTCGTACAGGGATTCAGTTTGGGTCTTGGCACATGCACCTAGAATGTGCCAATAATGGACCTGGATGCTCGCGCCCCTGGTTGGCCACTGCTGCTGCCTTTCACGCTGTGTATTGAGCCTTCCACTGGTTTTTGATTCTCTGAGCCAGGCTACAGAAGGTGAAGACTCCTTCATTGAGAGGCCAATAGGACATTGGTAAATCACCATCTGAAGATATGGCTTATTCAGAAAATGAGCGCTGTCGGAGCCTGTCTGCTATGGCCAGGGTTTGCATACTGAGCTCGATACTACAGAGAACATTTATCAGGGTGGAAGTAGTATTCTGACCTGAAGACTGTGTCTTCCCCCCTTTGCTTTATCCACTCTTTAGGGGCCCTGAAAACAAAGTGCATGTAAAGCAGAGGTGAGTATTGATAAATGGTGGAATTAAATTACTGAATCATTAAACCTTTAAGAAAATAGCAGCATTGTGGGTTGTGCATACGTGGGAGTTGTGAAAATGGAAAACCTCACCTATCTACATGCACCCTGAGGTCCAGTATAGGTCAAGTAAAAGTAAAAGAAGGAAGTACAGTGACTTGAAGTTAAGGGAACAGGTGTCCCACTGAATATTTTAGATAATGTAATTGAGAACATTTTACAGCCTTCAATAGAGAGAGAAATAGACGTTAGATCACCTCTCTCAATCTCTTTTAGAAAATGTATCACAACACATTTCGAGTCCTCCAAGGGGGTGAAAACACAACAGCGTTCACCTTTATCTGATGATCAGTTAATCATCCCAGAGTCCAGCATTCATTATAATACTACAATTCAAGGTTTAAGAAAATTAGGTGGTTCGGATGCGTTAGCCTCCAATGGCAGGGTGCCAGGTCCTAAATTATCCTCAGCCCCATGGCTTCAATACATAATTCAAGATGGGATCTTGGAGTCAACTCTTCCATCAGATGGAGATAATCCTTACATGATAGAGTAGCAATTAATTTCAGAGGATGTTAGAGTAAGGGATGGTCGTCTTTGGATAACTGTACTTTGCCATCTTTATTACCATCAAGTTTATCTATAAATCCAACATCGTCCTCGACTTTATCAGATGCATTATTGTTGATGCGAGGGACTTTACACAGCATGTTAGAGACATTGGTAGTAGTAAATAAAATCAACAAACCCATTCCAATCTTCCGCAGAACGTAACAGGTGAATTTATAAAAGTTAATACGTGTCTGCCCACATTAATAAAACCAGTAATTGAAACCTAATAACACCATGGGCAACTCATTAAGAAGGGACTGATAAGGATTACCTCTAAACCCCTTTTTATTGATGTACAAATTAACAATAATTAATGTGTAGGATTAATTCTACTGAATACCTATTGACACCAGGAATCAAAATCAAATTTGAATATTTTCCTGGATAAACTTTAAATCATATTAAACAATCAAAGATTGGGATACGCAGAAGGTATTCTGATTACAGCTGGAGATTTTATTCTGAAAATCAAACTGACGAAAGTGGATGAAGTATTAAAAGATCTTCTTGAAATGTGTAGCATCACCATTACAATGTTACCAGAAGTACCTCACTAGAATGAGGTGATCCATGTGTATGACTTGCTAGGGAGAAGTGGATTATAAAGACTAAATAGCTGATTTGATCATGATAGCCCAATGGCAGATACCTTTTTACTTTGGTTCCTATCACTGCCTGATTCCCTATATATTTGGTACAGATGATGTCTTTACATTTTTTTCATGATTTTATTGTAATGAGACATGAAGGTAGTGATCATTGTGTATTACAGGGCGTACTCGTTTTAAAGAATATAGCATTAACAGATAAGGTGTCAATATTAGAAATGGATTTCCCAAGAAAATCAGAGGCACAACTTGATCCAAGACCAATTCAGATACTTACAGAACTCCAACTGCCTTCTGAAACGTAGTAATTTCTGTTCTCACAAGAATAAACTAGTCTGGTTTGCTTCACTAACTGATAGTGTGCTTGCATTTTTGCAACTACCAGCAAACATAATCAGCAAGGTGAAGAATAATAATTTATGCAACATATCAATGGGATGATTTGATCAAGAATGTAGAGAGCATAAGAAATCCCTTCAGAAACTGCAGCACGTATACAGAATAGGCTCAAGGGATATCAATAAAGAACAAATACAAAGGTTGACAGGACAGTTTAGTAGACTTGTTAGAAACTAGAAGGATACATTTTATAATAATCAATAGAATGAAATCTTGGCAGAAATACAGATTGTGGAACAGAAAATATTGTGGGGATTGATTAACAATGTATTTGATGTAAATGCTGTTTCACCATGCCATATATATCAGAAAAAATGCAAAACATTAGCAATGATATAAAAGGTTTATTTTCACTGAACTGTATAAAAGAAACAGTAACAACTTTTGAATTGAGCAGAGCTGCTGGACCGCATAATATTCCGGAGATTTTAATAAAATTGAATATTGATTGGTGACCAGAAACCCTCCAGATTTTATTTCAGTAGATTGTAAAAACGAGAATTTTCCCCAAATCCTGAATGGGTTCCATTATAAAGCCGTCACTGAAAAAAGGTGATGAGAGAATCCTGGGTAATTATAGGCTTATTAGACTTCTTGATGTTTCTGAGAAGATCTTTTCCAAGATTTTGATGACCAACCTTGAGGACTGCATTTGAATAATAATCTTTGCCTTTAGAGCATGTAGGCTGCCGGCAGGCCACTCCACAACTCAGTAGAGCTTCGCTCTGTGGGAAATTGTAAAGAAGTCCATTGAGGTAAACAAGAGGTTGTGTAGTTGTTTTATGGACTTCCGCACTGCATTTGAGATAGTAGATAGAGGAAACATTTGGGACAAATTATGTACTTCGATTGTTCCGTGGGGTCAACTAACTCTAATTCAGGCTCAGCACACTCTAATTAGACCCGCGTGGAAATGGACTGTCTAGCCGTTATATCAATTATAAAAAACAAACATTGACAAAGTCAACAGGTCTCAATTTTGAACCTAGTGGCTTGGCCAATGGTTTTAGCCATCCTGTATAACATCCCCCTCACACTGTGCTGCATGGATTTTTAACAAGGAAAAAAAGCCATACATGGCCAGTATCATGATTTTGTAGGGGCTTGCACCAAGCATTCACACACGTACCAAATTATGCAAAAATGTTTTTCTGTTTTTCGATCTGAGGTGGATTGCTAAAAAACAAACAAAAAAAGTAGAGCAGGTTGGGGGAAGGAACAAAGAGGGGAGGAAGGGTTGCACGCGAAGAAACACAGAGGTTGTTGGAAAGGTACACAGAAGGGGAAGCTCACAGCGAGAGAGAGAGAGGCCTTTTCCAGCAGAATGCATCTGGTGACATGTGATGTACACCAAACCACTGTTTAAATATGCTAATGCATCACAGTACTGTTTTCTGCATAATTTATGTGGTTAACGTATTATATATTGCATTAAGTTGTTTGATTAATTTGTAAGGAAGGGGGCGTATCACAAACGTTTTAATAGGACATGAAAATTGAAGGTCTGTAAATGACCCTTGTTTGCAATTCACATGTGCCTTCAACACACATCTGCTATTAATTAGGTCACATTGCACAGACATAAGGCATCATTTAGCATTGGACAGACTGGCCAATAAACTGCTGGGATGCCAGCCCAATACATTTTGGGCTCCCTGCTGTGTCAGTTGAGAATTTCTGTCCTAGATGCTTCTGCTAGCATTTCAAGACCACCTTTGGCTTGTTGAGCCGCCCCAAAGCATGGGCCTGTTTCTGAAATGCAAAAAATGAATTTCTCTGAAGACTGTAAAATTGTTCTTTTATTTCCTGCATGGGACACCCATGCAATGTCTGAAGTTTGTACGCACTAAAAAGCAGATGATTAAATTCTGCTTTAACGGGGACAGTAGTTCTAAAGCCTGTGGCATTGTAGATTCTCCAGCATCTGGCCCACCAGCAAGATGTTTTTGGGAACAGATCCAGCTGAGCCTACTGAGGTTTTGCTGTTGGTGTTTAAGTAGTTCTACTCCCTAAATGGGGGGGGGGGGGCTGAGAGCATGGCAGGTGAGAAACCTGCCACCTTTTGCCATGTTTCCTGTTCTTATCATCCCTTCTAAATGTGGCACAAATGGCTGTCATGATATTTCAGGATGAATTTTCGTAAAGTTTGTCTTTGAATTAGTCTTCGTCAGACTCCAATAACCACCAAAAAGCATAGAGAACCATACCAAAACAATATATTTTAAAATTATGAACACACTAGGGAATTTATTGGTGGATATCAGATATGCTTCTTGATAATTGGCTGGGCAGAAGACCCTGAACCACATCGAGGCTTCAAAATCTTTTCAGGAAAATTAACACATTTGATATTGACCCCTCATCAGGAACACGGCTCCCAGATCTCCCAAAGTTTGTGGTAGCAAACATTGGTAAGATTTCAATAAGTCTGAATTCCCAACAGTAACAAACACATATTGATCCCTCTCAAAACATTTCTGAACGAAATCCGCCCACAATTGAGCTTTGGAATAGTGTCACTGGGTGCCAATAACAACCTTTTGCAGCATAAGGAAGCATAAACCCCAGGGAACCTAAAGGCTGGTGGCCAAAAGACCAGCTCTACATTGGCCTGTCTGGAAGACTTGCCCATCCTGCCAGCTGTGACATTTTTTAATGGAATAACACAGTTCTCATAAGCTCCTGTTACAAAGAAATGTCACAGGGGGTTAAACACCCATTATCTGCACCTTGGGGTCTTCTGAGTTTGATGGTACTGGTCAAGTGTACGTCTTAAATGTGTTTGTTGTAAGTTATGAAGTCACAGTGACTCTATATGGCTTTTACAATGCTGTTTATTGTCTAGTTTGCCAACAAGTCACTGTTACAGCCACAATGATGTCTTTCAGAAGAAACGAATAAATAAAAAGAGAAAAAAATAACAAGCCCCTCGGGATCTTCCTTCTGTGGTCCTTCTTGGACTCTTTGCCAGGCTGGTCTATAAGGTAGGTGGCTGAGGACATCTAGCTTTCATCTGGCTTTCTGCTTCAAAATATAAATAAGTAAGATATCAGTCAAGCAAATGCTTTATTCAGGTAGCTTTAGCCATAAAAAGACATAAAACAACAATAAAAGCAATTCACAATAAAATCAACATTTAAAAGAAAGTAATATTTACGAGTATAGGCTGACAGTATTCAAAAAGCTCATAGCTGTGGTAATGAGTGAGCATAGCCTCCCATGGACCTTCTAATCTTATAGGAACGAGAGATTAAACGGATTACAACCTGGCATATATACTCACTTTCCAAGCATTGAAGAAACTTCAAGCTCACTCTTGCAGATCTAAAATTAAGAGAGAGCAAGATAGGATGCAAAGATTGGGCTCTTGGGACTGAATACAATAACAAAAAAATATAAAATGGATGAACGATTGCTTGCTGGTATCATCAGATGGGCAGCAAGGCAAGGAAGAAAAACAGCTGCCTTGTAGAGGATAAGCTACCAAATATTGAGATGTAGACAATCTGAAATGTGTCAAAAAGAACCAATGTTCCTGATAAGGGACCCACAGCAAATATGACTCAATACAGTCAGAGGCTGTAATCTCTAAATGCAAACTGACTGTGTCCATGTGCATGGACTTATTGGCTCGTTTCAGGTCCCTGTTTGACTGAAAATGGGTACAAATAAGGGACCTTGAGTTAGCATCAATTTCCTCAGGTGACTGAAAGAAATGTGGAATGCCCAGTCCTGACAATGTTTTTTAAATGTAAGCTAACCAGGGAATTTTCTCCCCGTGATCCAAATTAATACAATTGTTTAAAACTGAGCGAGAACATTTTGTATATGGGAAACATCAAACATTTACCTAAAGTAACAATGGCACTAAATTGACCATATCCTCTATATAGGGTAATACACCTCTGAATGGGTTCTAATGTTTGCAGTACTACTAGGTACCACCAACAACCTAACAATAAATTTGTTCTCTGTGATCTCTAAGGGGTAACAGTCCGCATACCCCCAGACTTCAGCTCCATACATGTCCAAAGAGAGACATTTAGACTTATAAAGGGAGATAAGCTCGCAGACTGGCCTTTGATTTAGCCGCTTGGCAAATTTAAAAACAGCATCAGCTGCATTTTCCATCTTAAGTCTTTTCTGGGTGAAGAGTTTATCCCATTTATAATTCGAATCCAGTAAAATCCCGAGATAAGTAAAATTCGGAACTTTAATGATTGGGATCCCATCAATGACAAACCTATGGGAATAGGTACTTTTAGGGCCAAGGGTCATTGCAAAAGATTTCTTGTGGTTTACCCTTAATTTTAAACCCTCCATAAACTCATTAAAAAAGTCCAGCAATATCTGGAGCCCACTCGCAGTCTGGGTTAAGAGTACTACATCATCTGCGTAAAGTAGGGCGGGGACCGTTCGAGTCCCTACCCTCAGTAAGTCCTTGCATTTAGCTTGTAAAATTGGTCAAATGCATTAATATAAAAAAGAAAAGGGGCTAAAATGCAACCTTGTCTGACCCCATTACGAATCTTAAAACGGGGGTACATTACCCATTGGGGCCATAACGGGCCTGGGTATCCCAATAGAGATGCTTGAGAACGTGGAACAAGGAATTGTCCACCCCAGCTAATGTTATTAGGTCCCACAACCTACCCTTGTTCAAGAAATCGAAAAAGTTCCATGAAGGCAAGATACATAAAGCCATTCATGGCCTTAAAATACTTTCCAATGATCAGGAGTAGGTTGAGGGACTGCTCCATGGTACCCGCACCACGTCTTAAACCAAACAGGACATCAGAGGAAAAAAAACACTCTCTTCTGCCCAGTCTTCCAATTTATGGAGGACCACCCTTCCCAAAATCTTGACCGAGGAGTTCAAAAGAGAAACTGGACAATAACATGATAATAAAGAAGTCAGACATCAATCCTTTTAGTAGGTAGAGAGAGAGGCAACAAAGAAAGGGAGGGAAAATAAGGAAATTAATGGGCCCAAATAATGTGAGGCAAAGGAGATAATCACTGCACATGCAGAGCACTGGAGATTACAGCTACTCAAGATATCCTCTTACCAGTAAAGAATTCCTTCACCCTGTGAATTTCAAGTACTTCCTTTTCATTTACCTTCAGATAAGCTTTTGTGTTCCCTTAACCTATTCTTCAAGTTCTCAGCTCCTCTTTTACCCACCTATAAGGCTTTTCTTAGGCCATGCCCAAGGACACATTTTCTGGGGACACAGTGACCAGCTCTGTTCAACATCTGCTTAGCAACTGGATCTTCTGATGCTTTAGTCGAGAAAAGACTGGAGTGGTCTAGTGCAGTGGTTCTTAACCTGTTGTCTGGGGACCACTGGACCTACTCAGGAGGTCCGCGACTGCTTCGAAAATTAGATAATATTAACAGAGTAATAAAGTGTATATCAATGAAGTAGCAAAATTTAAAGTTGACAATTTTCAGATGTTCTGTAAATGTGAACGATTTTGAAATGGGAGGCATAAAATTAAGTTAATATCCTCTGATTTATTAGTGGGAGCGGTGCAAGTGCATCAAACTGAATATGGTATGAAGGACGAGCGGCCTAAATTAAATTTAGAAAAGCTCCCAACTCCCCATTAAAATTAAAATTCTGATTTTTTATATTTGTTTGTGAATTAAATATTTATTCATTTATGTATGTGTTTGATGAATGCATTTTTTGTGTATTGTTTTGGGTTTCAAATCATCAAAAATATTTATGCTGGGGTCCCCGACTTCCAGTAATGACTCAGTGGGGGTCCTCGGATTCCAATAATGATTCAGTGGGGGTCCCCGGGTTCCAGTAATGATTAAGTGGGGGTCATCAGAAGTCAAAAGGTTAAGAATCACTGCTCTAGTAATTTTGCAAAGATGGTTCTCGCTCTCTCTCTCCCATATGTTGTTGTCTTCGACATTTACTCCTCCACTATCCAGAGTGCCTCAAACTCCACCCAGCTTCTTCCTGTCCACCTCCACACTTTTAAATTGTTCTCCTCGTCCTGCATTATAAAGTCTTTTTTTATGTCTTTGGTCACCATAAAGTTTTTTTGCCGTACCTCTCTTTGATCCACAAAAAGATGTTAGAACAGAGGGTAATGGTTCCACTTTCTGTGATATCTTTGTGTAGATATTGTCTCCCCAAAAGCCTGTTGAGTCTAATTGTGTGTATCAGCCCTGAAGCACCTCTGGAGCTAAGGGCTTTGTGACAACTTTCATGTCCCCAATAGTCGCAAACCCATACGTAGCCATGGTCAAAATTTGCAGAACTAATTCTGTTTAACAATCCATGTTGAAAGCATACCGAAACCATACATTTTTTATTCCTGCACTCTCTCTGAAATTAATTGGTGTTTGGTGGACCTCACTGCTGAGGACTGGCTTGCAAATGACCACATTAAGCATAGTTTCGAACACGTCTACCGGATAGGTATACCATTTATGTTTGCAGCACATGGTAATGGCCTGTGCAGAAACTAATCAACCCCTCCTGATATTTTTGACCACTTTGTAGACCTCAGCCCACTATAATTTGGAAGGTAACCCAGGCATTATCAAGAGCTATACCAAAAGCAAAACGTTTCTCATTCAGCACACCCTAAGAAAATTTTCTATGAGTGGCTGACCAGAAGACCACCATGCATATTGGGGTTCCTGCATTTTTGTCTTTAATTTGCCTAAAGCACACATTATTGTGAAGACTCCCTCCTAAAGGAAAATGGTATCTGGGCAGATGGGTCTGTAATTAATTCTCCTGGGTGTCCTGAATGTTGGAATAGTAGACTTGCATAAGGATGCATTGGTATTCTGTATGGTGCTAATACTAATTTTAGTTTTTAATTTATATGCCACAGTCTTTCCGTCCTTTGGAGACCAATCACAGAACTTTCCCAGATTCCCTCTCTTATCTAGTGTGTGCTGTCTTCCAACCTCTCAACACTCTTGTGCCAGGATTCCTTCTCTCATACATGTTGGTCCATGGTTTCCTCTGTTATCCAGTGCCTCTGTGCTACTTTTGTTCTGCCAATACTTAAGTTCTGCAGGTGGTTGCTGGTGGTCTCCATTGACTCTTATATTACATCATCTGTACTCCTCCCTTCCTCTCGCTGGTGGCAGACCTGATCATTAACAAATCGTTGATGCACATTTTAATGAGATGAACGTGTTACATTGTTTAAATATCGATAGCCCAAACTTCAGTTGATGTACAGTGTAATCAAAACAGTAAATTTAGATATTCCTTAACCACTTTAGTGCAGAGGACAAGATATTCAGGTCCCCGAAACTACCTTTACAGTGTGGGTGGCAAGAATGTCTCACCCTTGCGCTAGAGGCAGAAAGCCCTTGTGGTGCTTTTACGTACAGTATTTAATCAGTATTTTTTGTAAAACAGAATGCCAACGTGACAGCAGGGCTCTTTTTTATTTATATAAGAAATGGGACGGAGGCAGGCTGTTCCAGGCGAGGCTTTATCTCCCACTCCTGAGGACCAACATGTTTTGGTTGACCATATGAAAGTATGTGCCTGTGTTTGGTGTTAATACTACGTAACTGAAAGAACTGTAGCAAAATCAATTGCATCTAAAATGCAGCTAAATTTAGATTTTTGTGTAGCTAAATTTGCTAATTTATGTTGATATATCCCGGGTGTCTGGCTACAAAAGTTTAGGCCCTACCCCTTTACCTAAAAATCAGTAAAGAAATGATTTACCAGGGGCCTTTATACCAAAAAAGGAGACGCTTAGGTATTTTTAGGCAAAACAAGGTATATCAACTAATTTTTTACTTGTGTCAAAGCATGGTGTGAATTAAGGTAGTAGATCAGGATAGAGTGATATCATAGGGTAATAGGTGCACTTAAGATTCCTATTTACCAGCAATTTTCAGGTACAGTCACAGATGTCATTGCCTGAGCCACTCCGGTATTATAAAGTGTTAATAAGAGCAGTGCTGTTAGACACTTAGGGGTCGATTCCGATCTCGGCCGGTAGGGCACCGAATCGGATTCGGCTTAACCGGATCCGATTCGGAGCCCTATTTCCCGACCGATTCGTACGTGCGTCCGGGCGAGCGAGTACGATGCGTGCGCTCGCGAAATCTCCGACCGACTTGTTCGCAGGACCCGACCGCTCCGACCGACTCGCACGGGGACGACTCGCACCGCGCAATGGAGACGTTCCCCGGCCGGGTAAGTACGATGCGCACCTCGACCGCTCCGACCGACTCGCGCAGTCTGGCTCCAAGGAGCTGTCGGAGCCGCACTTTGGGGCTCCGTGTCAGACCCCCCTGGAAGCGTAGGCGTGCGAGTCGCACACAGGGGGACCCATGGGTCCCCCTACACGTGCATGTACGGCGCGACCCGCATCGACGCCGAACACGCTGTAGGGGCGCCCTTGTTCGTGTCGTGCCCATTGAGTCAATGGGAGCCCGTGTACGCGTCGTACGACTGGCTCCCATTGACTTCAATGGGAGTCCGACCGAATCGAGTCCGATAGCATACGTGCGCATCGTACTCGTTCGGTCGGGCTGCTATGGTCCGATTCGGTCGGAAATCTCTCCGGGTCCGGCTCGGTCGGGGAGATTTCCGGCCCGAATCGGAATCGGCCCCTTAATGACAGGATTTGCCTTGGACCTTCTCAAAGCGAATAGCTGCATGTGACAGAAACTGCATAGTTCAAAAGTAATATGAACACAGTAGCTAAAATATGAAAAGTGATGCAGCTTTGTTGGCCATATGCAAGAGTGTTATACTGTGTCTTAGTCTTTCTTTCCCTTTAACTCTTGTGTCAGGTCTCGTGTGGAATGTGGAGATTATGACATGTGTTGAGTTCCACTTCAGGTGGACCTGGTGATAACTGTTGGTGTCTGGTTCCTCAGGCATGGGGTTCCTTAGCTCCAATAAACTACGAGTTTAACTGTTCCTGTATTGGTGTCTTCCTTGGATGAACTGAATTACAACAAAGAGATATTCTGCAACTCCACAAGATCAGAAAGAGGTTTCCATGTCAGAAAGAAGTGAAGTTATTGAAAAAGTTGTCTAGGTCTCAGTCGGAAGAGACATCCTCAGCGTAAGTCCACAAAGACCTTAATTGAAACTCAAGGTAGAAAATGAGAATAGTAAGAAAGAAATAAAGCTGGAGTTGCAACAATCCCATTGGGAGAGCGTGAATTCCCAGAGTGGATTTGAAATGGGCAACCACACTTTTATTGTATAGGGAAGGAACATGAAGGGTATAACCTGAGATACTGGAGGGAATTAAGGCTCCAGGGAGATATCAATCCTCTGATGAGCATTAGTCTCATTCCTCGCAGGTTTGTGGAGATAAAAGATCATAGTCCAGCAGAAGTGCCCATCCTTCCCCAGGACCTAACAAGGGAACAACCAAGACAATCTTTTCAGAAGAAAAGGGTAGCTGCAACAAGACAGCAGGATGCTTCATAGAGAGAGGGCTCTGCTGAGGATTGGAAAGTGGCTCAATAGATGTACTAGGCGGCTTTGTGTTAATAACAATAGTACACATGGCGGCAAGCCTTTCTTAACATTGGAGGAGACCAATGACTATATGCAACTTAAAACACCAGATGGGCAAATGAGTGAACCGGACTTAATTTACAGAGTTCGGATTCAAATTTAAAGTGATGATAACAGGATACTCTCAATGGTTTTCTGGACTCAATTGAGTGTCTCCTATGATCTAAAACTTGCCAAAGAATATTGGCTCTCAGAGACTTCATAGCTTAGCAACGAGCTTCATTTTCCAAACAGCATCTCAACATATGGAAGCTCATCTCAAGAAAGTAAAGTGCAACAAATTATGAGTGGAATTGTATTGGCAGTGTGCAGGTGATTTCAAAAGAAAAAAAATCAAAATAGCATATTGGGAGCAATAAAATATTGGTGATAGGCACATCTTGGAGCCTATCACATGTGCAGCATTTGGTTTAAGCTGAGCTATTTAAAAAAAAACATAAGTAAAAATGGTGATAGGCACATTGTGCTGGGTGCACAAGGAAAACACGTACCATTGTCAACATCTGCCTATCAGTTATTGTGTCAGTGATTGGCACACCTACAACAAGTAACTGACAATCAATAGTTGGATTGGTGATTGGCATTGATTGACTCGACCCTTTCTGCAGGGTCATCCCAAACCTTTTGCCTTCACCCTCCTGTTATCTGAAACTGTCTATGTTGGCTTTTAGGACTCTGCACACTTTACCACCGCTAAACAGTGCTAAAGCCCTGGTGTTGTCTCTTTTCAACATGGTAAAATTGGCTTACACCCAATTGGCATATTTAATTTACTTGTAAGACCCTAGTAAACTGGTACCACATGTACCTAAGGCCTGTCAATTAAATGTTACTATTGGGCCTGTAGCTCCTACTGTGCCACCCACTTAAGTAGCCCTTTAAACATGTCTCAGACCTGCCATTGCAGCCTGTTTGTGCAGTTTAAAACTGCCATTGTGACCTGGCAAGATAAGCCTCTTGCCAGGCCAAAACCTCCCTTTTTAATACAAAGAAATCACTCCTTGGGTAGGCCCTACAAAGCCCAGAAGGCAGGGTGCAGTGTATTTAAAAAGGTTGGGCATGCACTTTTAGGTTTTACATGTCCAAGTAGTGAAAAACTCTTACATTCATTTCTCACCTCCTGTGAGGCTGCCCTCTCCCATAGGGTAACATTGGGTTCCCTTATTTCATTTAATAAGTGGTAACTTTCAATTGGGAGAAGATAGGAATGTTGAGTTTGATGTCTGAAGAATTTTATTTTAAAACCCTCTTTAATGGTAAAGTCTGATTTTAAGTCACAATTCTGACACTGACACTTTTAGAAAGTTGTCATTTTTTTGTCCTTACCATTTGGTGCCTGCAGGCTGTATTCTGGGTCACATACCTAGGTGTAGCTGGCAGTTGATCTTTGTGTATTGCTCCCAGACAGTGAGAAAAAGGGGAAATAGGTGTTGGCAGGATGGGCCATTTCTGACTTGATGCTGGGGAAGAGCTGTCACCTACCACACTGGCACATCACAAAGCCTCTGCATGAGCACACTCACAAAGGGGGTTCACACTGGTCTTTTGTGACACCAGACAAGCTGGGCAAGGGCAGGGAGGCAAGAAAGTTCGAGCACCTCTAGAGTTGGAAAGCTCCAGAACCATCTCCTACTTCAAAGTGGGTACCAGATATACATATTGGACCCTCAGACCCAACTTTTCAGTACACTCCTGCACAAATAAAGGACTGCTGGGCTGCTATACTACCTGAAAGACTGCTACTCTGCTGCCCTGTTACTCTGCTGCTGTGCTGCCTGCTGCCCTGCATGCTGAGAAGGAAGACTGGACCTGCACCCATCATCCCAGGCTGAAGTGACTCAAATGTTCAGCTGTCTGACCTCCTGTTCTGAGCCACAGGGACATAACAAGCTCCAGAGGACTCCCTGCATCTACCCAGCTGATCGGCTACCTGGACCTCCAATTTGACCTGCCTGAGCCCTGATGGCCTCTGCTGGAGTGAGTTTCCAAAGTTTTGGGCTCTTCGTGATCCCTACTGGGCCAAGATCTTGCCACTCGTGCCACCAGCCAACGCAAAGCTCTGGTGTACCCGACTCTTCGCGCCATAGCGAACACCAGCAACACACAGCAAAACAAGATCTGCACTTCCTGCTAGAGCATCTACAGTCGCCAGTGACCGAAAAAGTAAATCTCCAACAATGACTGTCTGCGAGACCTGGCAGAATCTCTGCGCTACAGTGACAACCATCCGCAACGCCCGGCCTGCTCTTCGCGCTACAATGACGACCATCAACAACACTCTCCCTGATTTTCGCAGGCCCTTCCACCATGAACTGGCCTTTTCGCGCCAGACTCTAGAAGGTAACATTTATCACCGGGACAAACCTGGTCTCTGCATCCGTCACAGACTGAACTAGTGACTTTCGGCTGGTCTTGCACAACCAGATAGCCATGAGTAACACTTTGTGCATTTAGGCACTTTATGTATCTGAAATTTTCAAAATTGCATATCTCCAGTTCTACAGATTGGATTTATGTCACTTTGGTCTCAAATAATTTATAAAAAGTTTTCTAAATTGGTGTGGGCTTTTTCTTTCTGTTTTCACTTTATCACTGTTTGAAGGGCTGCATAAATACAATAGAAATTGCCTCTAAGTTAAGTCTGACTGCTTGTGTGCCAAGCTACCAGAGGATTAAGCACAGGTTAATTTGGGTTTTGCTTGTGTTTCACTCTAACAAGAATTGTGGCTGCTGCTTGAGTAGTATTTCACCTCCCTCAACCAGTAACCCAGTTTCCTACAGGCACATCTTTGGAAAAACAGTCATTGGCACTTTTACAGTGTATAAAAGCCAATGAATGGTTGAATCGGTGATTGGCACACTAAGGGGTCGATTCCGATTCGGGCCGGAAAAAGCACCGACCGACTCGGAGCCGGAATTTATTCCGACCGACACGTACCTGTGGCGCCCGACACGGCAAGTACGATGCAAAGCGTGCAAAATCCGACCGACACGTACCGAACCCAAGCCGAACGACCGAGCCGCACGGAAAACAGCAATCCGGCCGGAAACACACGCGAATCGAACCGACCGACACGCACCCGGAACAAATCCGACCGAAAAGTGCACGCGAACTCCAAACCGCAAAGTACGATGCAAGGCGCGAAAACCACGACCGAGTCGGACGGAGGACAAGCCGTACGACCAACACGCATACAAAACCGAGCCGAAGTAACACAAAATACCGCGACCGACGCGTACGCAGCATAGAAAACTGCACAAACACAGCGTGAACGAAACGGAGAACACCGTACGAGACAAATGCAGGGTCCAACTCGGTCACAAGAACGTTTCCAACATGCACAGACAGTACAAAGGTAAATTAACACAAAGAAAGGCCAAACAAGCAATTACAAAGCCAATAAATACTGGGGGGGGTGGGGACAGAGAACAAAGACACACCCACAACTCCACCCATATAAACGACACAAATCCCAACCATGATCCTTTGCAAATGCCATTCCACTGCCAGCACCCAACAGACAGCAACCACACACCCACAGCTCATCCCTCACACAAGCCACACACCATCAGCACACCAACAAATACCTACCTCACATACACCCAGCAAAACACACACTCACACACCCTCACCTGCACACCAACACACACATCACTCACCATCACCACCCATCACCATGCCCCCAAGAAGAATCACAAGTTCCTAGATTGTGAATTGGAAGTCCTGGTAGACGAGATCCTCAGGGTAGAGCCACAGCTGTTTGGCACACTGGTCCAACAGACCCCCATCTCCCAGAAAACCAAGATGTGGGAGAGGATCATCAACAGGGTGAATGCACAATCACCATGTCTGCGCACAAAGACCGACATCCAGAACAGGTGGTATGACGTGCGCAGGAGGGTCCGGGAGCTGCTCAAGAAAGACTACCTCCTGAGCCAATACACCGGCAGTGGCCCTCCTGCCAAGCCAGTATACCTCAGGCCCTGGGAGGAGAAGGTGCGGGCCATCCTTCCGCCAGTGAGCGTATATGGACTAGAGAACATCCCAGAGCCTGGTGAGAACACAACAAATGTACACAATATTCTGCCACAATACACACACACATCACTGTCAAGGGGAGAGTCAAACCATGCACTCATAGCAATTACACAGCAACCAGAACAGAATCATCCCAAAATGTGTATGTCAGTCAGAGAAACACAACACATGCCATCTCAAAGTTACATTCAACCGTGCCATCACATGTACAAACACAGCTACAACTACAGCTAGGCAGTGGCACAAATAGAACTAACAAACACATCCAGACATGTAGCCACCACAACAACACCAACACACAGTGAAGACCACTGAAAGGAAGGAATTCTGTGTATGCTGGCCAAGTCAGTGTAGCCAATAGCATCATGGGAGTCGTAGTCACACATATTGCCCCCCCAACTGTCCTATCAACACCACCATGAACCATGCGCACATCACAGGGAGTGGAGAAGGACTCACAAGATGGCTGACACTGGCTACTGCTGTGGGGAGCACAAGGCCCTGCTGGCAACTGTGCACCAACAAACAGCAGGACACCACTGACTGACATCCTGAGAGACAACTTCCACTCCCTGCAATGAAAGCACGTTCCATGGTGGGATATCTGGCTGGCTGGGTGGGAAGGAGGACTCGCACCACTGACCATAGTCACAAGCACCTCCCCTCACACACACCCTCAACACATTCTCCACATAACCCACCTGGGAGAATGCAATGCCACACATCCTAACTCAAGATCCCACAAAGAACCTCCACCCTGGGTTATGTCGTGTAAAGCACAGGGACACTCATGGGACTTTCAGCCAAACAACTGCCAGGACAACACTCCCAGCCATCCTGTCAGCACAGGCAGCCCACCCCACAGGGAAGCAGAGTCAAAAGGAAGGAAGCATGGGCATGCTGGGAAGGGGGTGGAGGCAATAGCATGATGGGAGTCGTAGTCACAGCTCTACATCCCCCACCACATGGCCCAGCAAGCTCAAACTCACGCATGCACATCCCACAGAGAGTGGAAAGGCCCATCAAAGATGTCTGACACTGTTGCTGTGTCATGGGGAGCACAAGGGCATGCTGGGAACTGCACACCAACCAACAGCAGGACACCACTGTCAGCCATCTTGCCATTGCTCTCACACCCACACACACTGAACTCCCCACAAAACCAAGTAAGTATGGGAATGCTGGGAAGTGGGGTGGAGGCAATAGCATGATGGGAGTGGTAGTCACAGATATTGGTCACCCCCACAACTGTCCCATCAACACCACCCTGAACCATGCGCACATCACAGGGAGTGGAAAACAACTGACAAGATGGCTGACACTGTGCACTGCTGTGGGGAGCACAAGGCCCTGCTGGCAACAACCAACAGCAGGACACCACTGCCAGCCATCTTGCCATTGCTCTCACACTCACACACACTGAACTCCCCACAAAAGCAAGTAAGTATGGGAATGCTGGGAAGTGGGGTGGAGGCAATAGCATGATGGGAGTCACAGTCACAGACATAGCTCACCCCCACAACTGTCCCATCAACACCACCCTGAACCATGCTCACATCACAGGGAGTGGAGAAGGACTCACAAGATGGCTGACACTGGCTACTGCTGTGGGGAGCACAAGGCCCTGCTGGCAACTGTGCACCAACAAACAGCAGGACACCACTGACTGACATCCTGAGAGACAACTTCCACTCCCTGCAATGCAAGCACGTTCCCTGGTGGGATATCTGGCTGGCTGGGTGGGAAGGAGGACTTGCAGCACTGACCATAGTCACAAGAACCTCCCCTCACACCCCCCCTCAACACAATCTCCACAGAACCCACCTGGTAGAATGCAATGCCTCCCATCCTAACTCAAGATCCCACAAAGAACCACCACCCTGGGTTATGTTGTGTGAAGCACAGGGACACTCTTGGGACTTTTAGCCAAACAACTGCCAGGACAACACTCCCAGCCATCCTGTCAGCACAGCCAGCCCACCCCACAGGGAAGCAGAGTCAAAAGGAAGGAAGCATGGGCATGCTGGGAAGGGGGGTGGAGGCAATAGCATGATGGGAGTAATAGGCACAGACATAGCTCACCCCCACAACTGTCCCATCAACACCACCCTGAACCATGCTCACATCACAGGGAGTGGAGAAGGACTCACAAGATGGCTGACACTGGCTACTGCTGTGGGGAGCACAAGGCCCTGCTGGCAACTGTGCACCAACAAACAGCAGGACACCACTGACTGACATCCTGAGAGACAACTTCCACTCCCTGCAATGCAAGCACAGTCCATGGTGGGATAACTGACTGGCTGGGTGGGAAGGAGGGCCGGCTGTCAACCAAATACAACCAATGCAGACCATGTTCACACCCCAACAAATACATAGAAATGCCCAAATAATGCAGGACAATGTGCCACACCAATATCAACCCCTCACTGTGACGACTTAGGACAATGCAATGTACAGGCCCGCACCCAGAGGCACAGTCACAACTGTCAGGTGTGTCAACCATTGAAGCCTGCAGAAACATAACATACATTGTGTGTGTCTCCCAAAAACAGGTGATGATGGGGACACAGCAGCAGACGCTGAGGAGTCCCAGTCCCAGGCTCAAGAGGATGCGGAGCTCACTGGTGTCGTACAGCCTCTGCCCTCCTCGGACGAAGAAGACCAACCTGGCACATCCGGTGCAAGTCTACATGCAGCACCAGCAGGACCACCAGCTGCAGCACCAGCAGGACCACCAGCTGCACCCCCTGCACCCACCCCTCCAACGACTGTCACCACAAATACCATCCCTGCCGACATGGACAGAACAAGGAGCAACACCAGCACAGGGACCCTGGACCAACCTGGGGCCATGGACACCACCACCACCACCAACCCCCAAGGTGGACCAGGGTCATCTGTACGTGCCACTGCACATGTCAGCAGGGGTGGTGGGAGGGGTGGGAGACAAAGGTCGCTGCTTGCAGAGGTTGCTGGTGTGCATGATGACCCACAACTGGTACGCATAGCTGATGCGTACCAGTCCAGCACCGGAGATCTCAGCCAGGTAGTGGGGCTCCTCAGAGACATGAAACAGCAGCAGGCTGCCCATCATGCCCGCTTGGACTCTCACATGTCCCACGTGGAGTCACACATGTCCCGCGTGGACTCACACATGTCCCGCGTGGACTCACACATGTCCCGCGTGGAGTCCAAGTGGGATGCACTGCATGAGATGACGGCGGTGCACAGGGACATTTTACAATGCCTCCGCCAGATGAACAGCAACCAGTCCACACCTCCCTGTGTGCCAACAACATCTGGTGCTGAACAAACTGCAACTGCCACAGGGAGGGAGGATGACTCTGGCGGAGAGTCCCCTGCACCGCAGCAGCCTGTACTTGAGGGGCCCACCCAAAGAAGAGGGGTCGTCCGAGGAGGGGCAAGTGAGAGGCCGATGGCCAAGCGCAACTCCCAGGAAGCCTGAACCTGTTCTGGATGTTCACCTTTGTGCACAGACTGTTCACCCTGTTGACGGGAACACTACTCCCACACATTGCATGGGGAGTACAAGTTGGACCAATGTCTCAGACAACTGTGGCCCTGATACTGGGGATTTTGTCTACCAGGACTTTCAATTCACCTAGGAACTTCTGATTGCAAGATTTATGTACAGCACTACCCATCCTATGCACTATTCACACAAATGTATCACAATAAACACACTAATACACCATACTTGCCTCTGTTGTGATTCCAACGTGGGTGCTGTTATGGGGATGATGAACTGCAAAATTACACTGTGTATGCGAACTGCAACAGCAAGTACAACACAGGCATGTGAGTAAAGGCAACGTGACACATATGAGGGAGACACACCACCAGGGCTACACAACACATACACACCTAGGCCATCTGACTCATTGCCTACACTGATGTTGCCAGGGAAGACGGTGCAATGCACAGACACCACACCCATTCCCAGTTGTAGTCAAGTAGCCCACAGGTGCAGTAAGCAAATGGCAGTCAAATGTGTGACCACAGACAACGCACATCACAAAGTGAAGCACAGGTTTATTACACAGTTGCAACTTGTCGTAACCACTACAGATGCAAGGTAATCCCACCTGGCAGCGGGCACACAGTCAACAACTGTAGACGGAAGGAAGTCCATGGGTGTGGCGCACATCACCTGTAGGGACACAACAGCTACCACCCTGGAAGTGCAATCACGTCGTCGGTGGACACAGTTGACCAAACGAATCTGAAAGTACCCTGTGAAGGACAGAAATGACACACAGTCAAAAGCAATGGAGAACAGGACAGAACAGCAAAACTCATGCACAATACATGTTACAAGATACCCACCCAGAACCAAGTTAGCATGTCAACACTGTTGGGGAGTACAGCCCACCTGTAAGCACACATCGCAACACACATCCAGTCAAGTAGCCCATGGACACACTCCAACAGCACCAGAGCACCACCTACACATATCATGCCAACTCACATCATTGACATGACACCTCAGGATACTCACATTCAGCTAAAGAAGTTGGTGATGAGCTGTGTGCGGACATCACCCTCATCATCATCATCATCATACTGGGATCGTGGTCCAGGCCAGGATCCTCCACAGGTGGCGGATGTTGGTCATTGTCATCCTGGATGAGAGGCAACTCCTTCCGCACTGCCAGGTTGTGGAGCATGCAGCAGACGATGATAATCTTGCACACTTTCGCAGGGGCATATGGGAGGGACCCTCCGGTCTTGTCCAGGCAGCGGAAGCGGCTCTTCAGGAGACCAAATGTCCGCTCAATCACTCTCCTGGTCCGACCATGTGCCTCATTGTAGCGCATCTGGGCTGGTGTCACAGGGTTCCTGAGGGGTGTCAGCAACCACGGCATGTTGGGGTATCCCGAGTCACCTACGGACAGACAAGTGCACATTAGCTGACTTGGAAAAGTGGGCGGAATACTACAGATCAGATCACACACAATGGCACAAAGTCAGTACACACCGACAAGCCAGGCACGCTGGTTCTGCATCTGTGCCATCATCCTGGGGATGCGACTACTCCTCATCACAAAGGCATTGTGTGCTGAACCAGGGAAATGGGCACACACGTGTGTGATGGTCATATCTGCAAGACACACCACCAGTGCATTGACCGAGTGGTAGTGCTTGCGGTTCCTGTAGGCCTGCTCCTGGGCCTGTGGTGGTACCAAAGCCACATGTGTCCCATCAATGGAGCCAATGACATGCGGCATCCTCCCCAGGGCATAGAAGTCACTCTTCATGTCAGTGAGTCGTCGCAGTCTAGGGAAATAGATGTACCGGTTCAGGAATAGCAACATTGCCGCCAAAACATCGCGGAGCACACGGCTCAACATGGTCTGTGACATCCCACCAGCAGTCGCCACAGTATGTTGGAAGGTACCGGTGGCAAAGAAGTGTAGGGCTGCCATCACCTTCACGGTCAGCGCTGTAGGATACGGCCGGCCAGGCTGCAAATGTGGGGCCAACTGCACTGCCAAATCCTCAATCAGCTGCCTGGTGAAGCGGTACCGTCGGATGCTGTCCCGTTCCACCATCGTTGCCAGGTCTGGGAATGGTCGATGGACAGCAGGAGCCCTGCAGTGCAGAGGAGAAGTAAGCAAGATTGTCAGTCAGCCCACATATGCGGCATTGAACACACTCAATATCCCAACATACATCATTATGAGGCACAACTACATGAAGTGTGCAGTTCCGTAAGGACATGAATGGTACATACATGGCCAACATCTGTCATCACGGTCCAACAAGTGGCATCAATAAGTCCCAGGTTGGCCCATTGGATATCATGAGGCCGTGTCACAGTTCCCATCTCCTGCTGCTGTGTCACAATCACCCCCCACAGTGACATGTGAGGGCAGATGTGCCCCAGGCATCACAGCTCAACGACAGGTACATTCCCAGGGACCCTGTATTGCCACATGGACACTGGCATTACATGGAGTATCATGTATACACCACAGCAAAACAACCATGACCCCCACAGATGTGGTTCCACTTGCCTCTGCAGGACAGACATGGACGTCTGTGACACACACACGCACAACATCAAAGTCCATGCACACACAACGTGGATGTGGAGACTGTCTCCCATTGTGCACATGAAATCAGAGACATTGTAAACACTACATGCACACAGACTGTGGAGGACCATCACTATTGTGCCACTGGGACACCCTGGCTCAAACATACCGTCCCACATGGGCCTCACGGGGTATGTGACATGACATACACATACACCACCGTGAAATGTGACCATGGCACATGCACAGATATGAACAGTTGCACATCACAGTGGTCATGTACACGTAACATCCAGGATCCTGTCCCCATGAACACGTGCACAGCCTGGGGGTGGCTGCCCCCAGGTGACACCCACAGGACAACATGTACACCAACATACACACAATAGGAAATGCAGCCTTACATGCCTTATCATACAGTTTGGACAGGCTGTCGTGTTGTAGGTGTGCCCCTCACTCCCTGGGAGCTATCTGTGGCTGGCATATGTCCATCTGAGACAGGCATGGTGACATATGCCAGTCACTTGTACAGGGATGCGTTGAACAGCAATGGACCGATCGGTGCCCCGGCCGGCCCATTGCATTCAATGTGTGCGGGTACGCGTTGTACCCCTGTACGCAGCTGTACCGCGAATGGACCGATCGGTGCCCCGGCCGGCCCATTGCATTCAATGTGTGCGGGTACGCGTTGTACCCCTGTACGCGTATGCACCGCAATGGACCGATCGGTGCCCCGGCCGGCCCATTGCATTCAATGTGTGCGGGTACGCGTTGTACCCCTGTACGCGTTGATCAGCAATGGACCGATCGGTGCCCCGGCCGCCCATTGCATTCAATGTGCGCGGTACGCGTTGTACCCCTGTACGCGTTGATCAGCAATGGACCGATCGGTGCCCCGGCCGGCCCATTGCATTCAATGTGTGCGGGTACGCGTTGTACCCCTGTACGCGTTGATCAGCAATGGACCGATCGGTGCCCCGGCCGGCCCATTGCATTCAATGTGCGCGGTACGCCGTTGTACCCTGTACGCGCTTGTACCGCAATGGACCGATCGGTGCCCCCGGCCGGCCCATTGCATTCAATGTGTGCGGGTACGCGTTGTACCCCTGTACGCGTTGTACCGCAATGGACCGATCGGTGCGCACCCATTGATAATGGCCTTGCCTGGCAACGGACGCGTTTCGAAATTCGAACGAGTCGGTTGCTGGAAATTCAGTTGGTCACCCACAACAATGTTGCAAAATCATGTATGTCATGAAGTTGAAGATTTGAAGGATGCCGTGGGCGTGTATTGGTGCTGCTATTCCATGGATTGGCCAGATTCAGAAGATGCAAACGACTTGGACCTATCACTTTGGACACAAGGGACAGTATCTGCCTCTCCAGCACATATATATTGCTGGCTGTTCCCCTGAGAGCTCACTTGCCTGCACTACATGCTCCAGGACGACATCTGCCACTGCACTGCTGCTGTCTCTGCCCCTCTGGACCCTGCAATGGCACGTACTGTGGAGAGAGCCCCAGCCTTCAGCCTTGAGGAGAACCAGGCCCTGCTGGACAGCCTACTTCCACAGTACAGCAAGCTGTATGGGACACCAGGGGAGCAGGTGAGTGTTCTGTGCACTGCCTTTCTGAATGTGCATTTTGTCTGACTAGCAAGGCTGAAAGTCTGCACGCCACTGGCTAGCAGGCTCACTGAGTAGTTGTCACCCCCATAGTGTGTATTGACATGCACTGGACAAGTATGGTGCAGTGACAGTGCATTTGAACAAGGTTTTACTTCCCATGCAATGATACCATGTAGTGACGTCTGGCAAACTGTCCATGGGCAGCGTTGCACTGCCTGTGTACATCATGTGCCCCTGTGAATGAGACATGTTTATACAACTGTGTCATGCACGGATATGTTGCATGTGTAGTAATGGCCTTTTCACTTTGTCATCCTGACAGGTTAATGCCCATCGGAAGCAGGAGATCTGGAAGGACATCGTCCGGGCTGTCTGGTCCGTGGGGGTCTACAAGCGCCGGATCCGCAACTGCCAGAAGAGGTGGCAGGACCTTCGGGGCTGGACCCGGAGGATTGCACGGGTCCAGCTGAAGCTGTCGCCTCCTCGCAGGAGGGGCGGAACACGGACCCTGACCCCCCACATGCTCCAGATCCTGGCGGTGGTGTTTCCAGACCTGGATGGGCAGCTGAAGGCCAGACAGCAGCAAGGAGGGGGTGAGTCAAAGACTGCACTGTGAACTCTGTATTACATGCTTTGTGCCCTCCTCTGGCCTGGTTCAACTGCCACAGTACAGCAGTCATGTTGTCCAGGAGCCATGTCCCTCTATTGTGCACTGCCCACTCCTCATCTGATACCCAGGTGTGGCCCTTACATTCAGGGAATTGTGTCACTTGGGACTGTGTCCTTGCAGTTTGCTTCACTAAAGGTGGGGGACAGCATCTGTTTACCTAACTCTGTTGTGGGCATCATGGGTGGGTCCATTGTTCACACAACGCCTGTGTTCGGACATGTAATCTGCGTGTTGCTTTGATATGCGGTCCACTTGCTGAGCTGAGCCACCACATGTGCCTGGGGTATGTGGCACACACCCATGCAGCGGGTGGGAACAATGTTTGGGCCCCAGGAGTATGCAGATTACGTGTGTCACACATACATAGCCAGCTATCCACTGTCCAGGGCTCATCCCTCATTCATGTGGGGCAGGACAGTCATGCCTACTCCAGGCCATGCAATGCACTTTGTACTCCCACTCCCGTGTATCAGCTGACACATTGTGCGCAGTGATTTGACCCTCAGGTGTCTGCCTCTGTGTCAGTGTGCTGTGGATTTGTTGCCAGGACTGCTGGGGTGTTTCTTGGTAGGGGCTCAGCATGCCACTGGAGATGTGACCATAGGAGACGATACTTGTGTGTCACATAGGTGTTTGATCAGCTGCCCGTGCAGACTGGGGTATGCAAATGTGAAGTTCAGGCAGCTGTTCCCCATTCACAGCAGATTGTGAGGGGCTCAGGTTCAGAGGGTAGTGTCACAGGTCTCCCATATGTCCAATCGGTATGACCTGGACAGATGAGGGTTAAGATGATGTGTTGTGTGGGGGATGTACATGTGCACTTGTGCAGCTCCAGGACTTGCATTCCCCATGACCTACTATTGTGACACAGTGCAGAGTGTTGTTGTCTGGCTGCCAAGTCATACATCACTGAGACAGTGATGTATGACTTAGCAGTCATGCCTCCGCCATGGCATGTGTCTACTTATTGGTGATCCTGCAGGGGAGTGACATGTGCTACATGCACACCATTGTGGTGATGGCTATCAGGACATGGGTGCATCATGGTGTCTGTCGCTGGTATGCATCACATGCATATCCTATTTGACTCTGGGCGTCCCTTTCATCCGGAAACCTGTACTGACTCAGTGGCAAGAGTTGTGATGTGTGCATGTCCACATGCTACACCGTGTCCTCTGCACTGTCCAACTACTGTGTAGTTGGTGCATGTGTCCACACTGGGGTGTTGCTATCCAACAGACACCAGACAGATGGGTGCAAGGCCATGTGGGATGTGAGTGCCATGGTTGGCATCAGACTGACAATTGGCTTCTCCTGTTCAGTTAGGGCACTTTTAGCAATGTACAACTAATGATGCCAGGGCTTGCTCTGTAATGTGCTGTGCTCACAGTGGTGTGTGCGTTTGGTGCAGGTGACTGATGTCTGTCTGTTTCGCCATTGTTTGCAGATACATCCACGCCCACGGAAGGGGACAGCTCCATGGACCAGGAGGAGCCGGAGAGCCAGACTGGGTCAGCAGCCGAGGAGTGGTCGGAGGGACCCAGTGGCACGGAGGGCGAGGGGAGCCACACCGAGGAGTCCTCAGCACCATCCACCTCAGCTGAGGACCAGAGCAACTCGGAGGATGACTCCCTTATGGAGGCGGGTGTCAGCAGCCACCACACCCCAGCTAGTGTTGCTGTCCCCGCCACCACCAGCACCACCACCGCCCTCCCATCGGCTCCCATTCCCCAGGTCCGTGGAGGCTCCCATGTTCGGGAGCGTGTCTCCTTTGGGCCAGGCACCGCACCCCTGCCCCTGTGTCCCCTGCTGCCCTGAGTGAGGAGTCTGTGTACCTCCTTCGCCAGCTCCATGTAGGGCAGACAGCCATGCTGAGTGTCCTCCATGCGCACACCGCTCTGTTGACTCAGCTGGTGTCGTTCATGGAGGGCATCTCATCGGGCATGTCTGACCTACAGAGGGGCAATAGGTCCATGGACTCCTCCCTGACGGCAGCAGTGTTTTTTCTGGACTTTGTTTTCATTACACACATATGCTGAATAAAGCAACTTTCTGTTCTCTAGTGCTTATGCTTCTGATGTACATGTTGTTGATGATGCTAACCATGCCCTTGCTGCAGTGATGGTGATATTTGGTCTCATGATAATGAAGTGTTACTGTGCAGGAACCCATGTGGTCCAGGGGGAATGTGTCCTATCCTGTGGTGTATCCATGTCATCCATAGCAGCATCTGAGGATGTCATGTGTTCAGTATTTGGCAATGGGATTTCCTACTTAGATTAGCTATTTCACATCTGTGGCTTCCACCCCTGCACATCTGTTGTGCCTGCCATTGTTCAATTCGTCTACTTCCTGACCGTGTGGCCATCTCCACTGGACATGCAGGTTTGGGCATCAATGGGGAAGGACTCATCTGTGTTGTCAGTGCAACATTGCTATACAAGTGTGTTGGATCTGTGCTGATGATTTTGTGGGCACTTCCATGACCAGGCTGATGTGACAGGAGCCTTCATTTGGTGCTAATTGTTGATTGTGTGACCAAGTGCTCAGCTGACATGATGGGGCCCTACTGAGGCAACATATGGCACAGCTTTCCTCACACAGGAGTGGAGTCCCCTCATGGCAGTGTGTACTCCTGTGACATTGCCTGCGCCCAAGGTGTGTGTTGTATGTGCATGTCTGTGTGTTCACTTCCGTTTAGCTGTGCATGCTGTGATCCCTAGTGTTGTACCTGTTTGTGATACTTGCTGAGTTGACCTATGTTCCCCCAAAGTCTTCTCCCTGGGTTCTCTGTGATGTGGGTGCATGGCACATTACTGGTCATCAGGGTGTCACCCATAGGTGTGTTTGCTGTCAGGGCTGAGTTTGTGTGCAGACGCAGATGGGTTACAGTCAGGTTTCCCCTTGGCACTTGTTGTTTGCCCCTGTCATGTGATTTCCAGTTTGTGTTATCTTTCAGTGATTGTGACACGTTGTGTGTGTGACTGCTGGCACTCCTCAGGGTCCGGGCCGCAATGTTGGTTGTTGTCTATGTGTGTTCTTTGTGGGTGACCTTGGCTTCTTCATTGGTGTGTGACTGTGGCTGGGATCCCATTGGTTGGTGTGGTATTGCCGTCATGTCCATGTACAGCGTAGTGTGCAGTGTGTCAGACATTCAGGAGTCTTCTTGAGTGGCCATGTGTGATGTGTTTCTGCACCTTGGTTCCCACCCACCACCCTGGAATAGTCATGGGTGCATGTGCAATGTCACCAGTGCATGTGTGCTTCACTGCTGCACATTGTTGGAGGTCGAGGGGTGTGGTGTTGAGTGTGTGCAGATGAGAGTTGTTGCCCGGCTAGGCCCCTGCCTCCATGTTGGCCTTGGCTTACTGGCCATGCTGATTGATTTGTGCTTGTGTAGGTGTGATGGTAGTTTGTTGCTCAGGACACATGACTGTGGTTCACAGTGTGAACGACATTTAGCTTTGTCATCACAGTGGGATTGTAATGCAGCCCAGGGTCACCACATTGTGGGGGCCCTGGGGGTAGTGCTGTGGTGTGTCTGTGTCTTGCTGTGTCAGTTGCTGTTCCTACGTGCCTGTGTGACATGTGTGATTTGTGCTCCCTCTCATCTGACAATGCCTGCTTGCCCACATTGGGGATTTGGATCCATGAGTTACCTTTGTGTGGCACTGTATGCACATCTGTATGATTGGTATTCAGGTCTCCTCATGTGTTGTGTGGTTGCCTGGGGACACTGGCACACCCCCTCACCTGTTGTGTGTGATGTGCAGTGTGGGTCTGCCTGTTTGTGTTTGTGCATCTGCACCACTGCATTGGCATATCTTGGGTGTGCCATTGGCTGTATGTAGTTTGGTGGGTTTCCCCTGCTGTCCCTGGGACTCCTAGGTCATCGGTCAGCACAATGATCATGGTTTGTGTGTCCCATTGCTGCCATGGTATGGTATCTGTTCACCTCACATCTACAGTCTCCACAGGGTATCTGCATTTGTGTGCCCATTGGTGCAAATATGTGGGTCTGCATTCTGATGGTCACTTCTGTCATTGTGTCATTGATGAATGTTGACAGTGTCAGCCCCCATGGGTGTTGTTTGTCTGCCCATGGCCAAAGGTATGACTTATTTGCACTGCAGTATTTGGCTCCCCCAATTTATGTTGCAATGGGACACATGCACTACTTTGCCACTGATGTGTTTTTTGTTCTGTGACCAGGAATCATCCATGCAGTTTGGCAGTTGCAGCTCTTTCTTTGTCAACACTTACCTTTTGGTCACTGTGATGATGGGGGTTTGGACCCCATTGCCACACTGTTCAAAATGTGCTTCAGCTATGGACCCCACACTTACCTTTTGGTCACTGTGGTGATGGGGCGTTAGACCCCATTGCCACAATGTTCAATATGTGCTTCGGCTATGGACCCCACACTTACATTTTGGTCACTGTGGTGATGGGGCGTTAGACCCTATTGCTACAATGTTCAATATGTGCTTCGGCTATGGACCCCACACTTACATTTTGGTCACTGTGGTGATGGGGCGTTAGACCCCATTGCCACAATGTTCAGAATGTGCTTCAGCTATGGACCCCACACTTACCTTTTGGTCACTGTGATGATGGGGTTTGGACCCCATTGCCACAATGGTCATGGCCTGCTTGCATTGTGGGGCCACACACATATATGTGTGGCACATGTGCTAGGGGGTCACATTGTATGTTCAAAGTCATGTTCAGTGTTGTAGGCATTTGACACAGTCTACACACGCTTGTCATGGTGTTGGGGGATGTCTTTTTCTTGCATTCCCTAGGTTGTGGTGTGCTGGTTGTGTCATGCATTGTCCATTCTATGAGTGGGGGTGGTAGTGGTGGTAGGCATCCAGCCCCCTGGCTAAGGATGGTAGTAGTGGTAGGCATCCAGCCCCCTGGGTGAGGGTGGTAGTAGTGGTAGGCATCCAGCCCCCCTGGGTGAGGGTGGTAGTAGTGGTAGGCATCCAGCCCCCTGGGTGAGGGTGCTAGTAGTGGTAGGCATCCAGCCCCCTGGGTAAGGGTGGTAGTAGTGGTAGGCATCCAGCCCCCATGGCTAAGGGTGGTAGTGGTGGTGGGCATCTGGCACCCCCTGGCTAAGGGTGGTAGTAGTGGTAGGCATCCAGCCCCCTGGGTGAGGGTGGTAGTAGTGGTAGGCATCTGGCACCCCCTGGCTAAGGGTGGTAGTAGTGGTAGGCATCCAGCCCCCTGGGTAAGGGTGGTAGTGGTGGTGGGCATCTGGCACCCCCTGGGTGAGGGTGGTAGTAGTGGTAGGCATCCAGCCCCCTGGGTGAGGGTGGTAGTAGTGGTAGGCATCTGGCACCCCTGGCTAAGGGAGGTAGTAGTGGTAGGCATCCAGCCCCCTGGGTGCGGGTGGTAGTAGTGGTAGGCATCCAGCCCCCTGGGTGAGGGTGGTAGTAGTGGTAGGCATCTGGCACCCCCTGGCTAAGGGTGGTGGTAGTGGTAGGCATCCAGCCCCCTCGGTAAGGGTGGTAGTGGTGGTGGGCATCTGGCACCCCTGGGTGAGGGTGGTAGTAGTTGTAGGCATCCAGCCCCCTGGGTGAGGGTGGTAGTAGTGGTAGGCATCCAGCCCCCCTGGGTGAGGGTGGTAGTAGTGGTAGGCATCCAGCCCCCCTGGGTGAGGGTGGTAGTAGTGGTAGGCATCTGGCACCCCCTGGCTAAGGGTGGTAGTAGTGGTAGGCATCCAGCCCCCATGGCTAAGGGTGGTAGTGGTGGTGGGCATCTGGCATCACCCTGGCTAAGGGTGGTAGTAGTGGTAGGCATCTGGCACCCCCCTGGCTAAAGGTGGTAGTAGTGGTAGGCATCCAGCCCCCCTGGGTAAGGGTGGTAGTTGTGGTGGTCATCTGGCACCCCCTGGGTGAGGGTGGTAGTAGTGGTAGGCATCTGGCACCCCCCTGGCTAAGGGTGGTAGTAGTGGTAGGCATCTGGCACCCCCCTGGCTAAGGGTGGTAGTAGTGGTAGGCATCTGGCACCCCTGGCTAAGGGTGGTAGTAGTGGTAGGCATCCAGCCCCCTGGGTGAGGGTGGTAGTAGTGGTAGGCATCCAGCCCCCTGGGTGAGGGTGGTAGTAGTGGTAGGCATCTGGCACCCCCTGGCTAAGGGTGGTAGTAGTGGTAGGCATCCAGCCCCCCCTGGGTAAGGGTGGTAGTAGTGGTAGGCATCCAGCCCCCATGGCTAAGGGTGGTAGTGGTGGTAGGCATCCGGCCCGCCCTGGGTAGGGGTGGTGGTGCGCATTCAGGCCCCTGTGTGCATATGTGGCATTGGTGATGGACATCCCGCCCCTATGGTGCTGCTGTTGCTGGTGTAAGTATATTCTGCATCCCTCTGTGTGTGTGTGATGTGTCGTGTACGTGTTGTATGTGTTTTGTGGTTGGTGTCTGACTTACCTTCTGCGCCATACGCGTCCGTGCCTGTTCCGGTAGTAAATGTAGAATATTGGTATGATCGGGACGAAGGGATTCATGGTTGGTTCGTGTCGTTCGTCCTTCTCGTTGCTTCGCGTCGTCCTCATCGCTGGCGTGTTCGTCTCGTAGCCGTGGATTGTGTTGTGGCGCGAATCGGAGCTTATGTGCGCCTCTCCCGGATGCTTTGACGTGCCGTGTGTAGCGACGGGTTCGGCACGTACGGGAAGCGCATCGTACTTGTTCGGCCGGACGGAGCTGCATTTTCCCTTCCGTGCGACTCGATTCTGCGTTTCCGGATTCGCCTCGGTCGGAGAACAGGACCTGGATTGGGTGAGTACGGCTCGGCCGGATTCTGTGCTGTTGTGCGCATCGTACTTACTCGTTCGGTGTGCTGTACGGATCGGTCGGGAAACAGGCATTCGCATGGCTTTTTCCCGACCGAATGGTATTGGGTGCGCCTCCGACCGAGATCGGAATCGGCCCCTAAGTGTAGCACACCTGCACCTGCAGGAATAAAGCTTAAATATAGTCTCAATTGGTGATATACCTAACAATTGAACTTGTCATTGGTGTGTAACATGTAAGGAGGAACACTCAGTTTTGGTTTTGTACTTTTATTAGGAAGGCCTATGCAGAATAGAGCACTATCTCAGATTTTTTCTGCCAATGCCAGGAGAACCTCCACTGAGGTGGGGAAAGTGGAAAAAAGTTTTCATTAACTATTCAAGAGTTTGTGGTACAAACATAAGCGCAGAGAGAAAATATTTGTTTGCCATTTGCTATTTGTTATTGCACTGTTTAGGGGCTGAAGGTCAAGATTAGAGTGTTAGAAAATGTTGCAGAGCTTAGTCAGGACGAGATGCGTAATTTCAATTAATATAAAATTTGCATATGTGAATTTGGATTTACATTAGCTTCCTAGGGTGAGTACCATAATGGAGAGATACCATTTTGGTTTAAGGCACAAGCCGTTGAGAAGACTGTGGTGGATTATATAAGAAGTTTACGCAAATATGTTTTGTTAGACCTGGCACCATTGGCGTGGGTCTCCCTTCCATTTTTTCAGCTGTTGCCTCCTGTGTTTTTGCTCGTCTAGATGCTTTGGGCACTTTGCCACTGCTGTTTAGTGCCAAAGTGCAAGTGCTCCCTTTGTAAAGTACTGTTATGAATTAGTGATTCCATGATTGGCTCATTTGATTTACTTGTCAGACCCTAGTACAGTGCACTACGTGTGCCCAGGGCCTGTAAATCAAATGCTGCTGGTGGGCTTGCAGCACTGATTGTGCCACCCACAGAAGCAGCTTGTAAAATGTGACTCAGGCCTGCCATTGCAGAGCCTGTGTGCAGTCTGGGACTGCCATGTCGACTTGGCAAGTGCACACACTTGCCAGTCCCTAAACCTTCCCTTTTCTACATGTTAGTCACCCCTAAGGTAGGCCCAAGGTACCCCTGTGGGCAGGGTGCATTGTATGTGAAAAGTAGGACATGCCCTGATGTGTGTGGCATGTCCTGATAATGAAATACTGCCAATTTCGTTTTTCACTATTTCAAGGCTGTCTGTTCCCATAGGCCAGAATGGGGAATTTGTTTATAACATCTTATAAACATAACTGACCCTGGGAACAAGATAGGAAAATAAAGTTTAGTATGCCTGAACTCAGAATGTTAAAGTGCATCTTTTAGTGAGGGTGAATTTTACATTCTGTGTTTGAAAATACCCCTTTTAGAAAGTAGGTATTTTCTTGCCTAACCATCCAGTGTGCCTCTGCCAGGTTTGTGGATTGCATGTCTGGCTTTTGGATGACAGGGGCTGGAGCAGGGCAGTGGCTCCAGAAGTCTGATGAGTCAGGGCTGGGCTGAATAGGCTTGGACTGCATTTGAAGTGGTGGGAGGAGTAGGATCTTCACCTGAATACGGCTGTGCCTGCCTTCCACAATGACGGCTCCACCCCCCTGTGGTGTGTCAGAAGCCAGGGCTCACACTGACAAAGGAGGTTGTTGTGCACTTGCAAAGTGCCACACAGAACTGGTTTTGGCTGGGTACAGACACTCTCTGCCTTCAGAGAACAAAGGATTTTGGTGTATAAAAAGAGGGGCCCAGACTTTTAGATCACTTCTGGGAAATCAAGAGGAAACCTTTGCCAAGGAGAAGAGCCGGATAAGCTGAGGAGGAATACTGCCCCTGTGCTGTTTGCTGTCTGGGGTTGGCCTGCAGTGGCTGCTTGCTGCCAAGGAAAGGAGAAAAAGGACTTTGCTGTTTGCTTTGTCACCTGTTTGAAGAAAAGATCTCCAAGGGCTTGAAACTGAGCTTGCCTCCTGTTCTGAAGTCTCAGGGACACAAAGACTTCACCACCAGCTCCCCTGAATTCCCTTGCTGGGAATTCCAACCTGCAAAGAGGTGCCTGCTGCTGTTTAGGACCTCTGGAGACTGTTTGTCACTGGGAGCTGGGAAATCGACGCAACACCGAAGAAGCGTGTCACATCCGCATTGGTTTCCCGAGGCATCGCCGAAGAAACCGTCGCAATGCCTGCCGCGGCTCGAAAAATTGCTGCCGCCGCACCGATCCCAACGCAAGCCTGCTGTGCGGCTGCACGAAGACACGCATCGTACCGGATCGACGCATCGCATCGAGGCGCCAAGACTGTCGCATCATTTAGGGTCCGCAGTAAGAAACAGACGCATCAACTCCCCACGCAGTAAGGAACTGACGCATCACCTCCCCTGTGCCGCAGTAAGGAACAGACGCATCACCCCCCCTGAGTGTAAGGAACAGACGCATCACCTTCCCTGCGGCCATTTTGTTTGCTTTGCGTGACGCATCTAAGGTACTTTTGAGAAAAGTGTCGCATTTACAACTTGCATTGAACTGAACTATCTCTACCATCTAAAAGTCATATTTTTATTACTGTATTGTGGATTTTTGTCGTTTAGTCGTGTTCTGAGTTTAAATAAAGATTACTTATTTTTCTAAACTGGTGTGGTGTCCATGTGTAGTGTTTTCTCTGTTTTACTGTATGTGTTCACAAATTCTTTACACACTGCCTCTGAGATAAGCCTGTCTGCTCGTGCCAAGCTACCAAGGGGGTGAGCAGGGGTTATTTTAGGAGTTTATCCCCCTTACCCTGACTAGAAGCAAGGGTCCCTATTTGGGCAAAGGTACCTACCTCTGCCAACTAGAGACTCCCATTTCTAACATTGGTGGTCAGCGGTGAGGATCCTGGACTTGCATTTGTGATTTACATACAGTGATTGGTGTACACTACTAGTGAGTGCAGACCATTACGCGACCACATACATTTTGGTAGAGCTTTTCCTTGGAATTTTTTGCATCTTGAGAACTGGCAATTTTCACCATGAGTAAACAAGGATCCATTGCATCTGTGGATATTGAATTTGAAGAAGAGAGGGTTGATACCTACACTGTGCCACAACTTAAAACCTTCTGCAAAAAATGTAAAATCTCCATAAGACGCCTCACCAGGAAGGAGGAGTTTTAAAAGGCGCTGAGGGCCTGGTTTGGAAGCAAGGAATGCCAGTGGGCAGACCGAGGATCCTATGGTGGAGGGGGAGAATTTAGAAGGGCAGCAGGATGGGTTAGTGGGCCCAACCGGAGGGGGAGTGCCTCCCAGGGAAGGCAACAGTGTGTCTTCACGGGGGCTGTCTCCAGAAGAGTTAGAGGACAGGGAAAAAAGCAGAGTGCATGAAATGGAGCTTGCTAAGCTCAAACTGGGGAGCCAGGGTGACTTAGAGAATAAGAGGTTGGAGTTGGAGAGCAAGAAATTGGCCATGGAGGAAAATAAGATGCTTTTAGAGCATGAGAGAGTGTTGAGGAAGCTAGAGCTGAAAGCAAAGAGCCTAGAGATCACTCCCTCTGGTGGCAGCACACCATCAGTGCCTATAGAAGGAAAAGTGTATATTCCCAAGGATGTTATTAAGGATTTCATGAAGCATGAGGACATTGGGCAGTGGTTTAAGGCCTATGAGGTAGCAATGAAGTCCCACCGGGTCCCTAAGAGAGATCGGGGAGCGGGGTTGTGGGGCCACTTAATGGGTGAAGGAAGGGAAACCTTGCTAGCATTGCCCTCTGAGGATCAGATGTCCTATGCCCCCATGAAGGAAGCCTTAGTAGCCAGGTATGGGTTGACCCCAGAGCTTTATAGGCAGAAATTTAGAAATTGCAAGAAGCTGGTGTCTAGCACCTGGGTGGAATATGTATCTTTTTTTTGCAGAGCATTGGATGGTTGGGTGAAGGGTAGCAAGGCAAATGATTTTCAGGCGCTCTATGATATGGTTGCATGGGAGCACTTGTCCAGAAGTTGTTTTCCAGAGCTATGCCAGCACCTGATTGATAGTAAGCTGACTGATCCCAGGAAGCTTGCTGTGGAGGCGGACCGCTGGGTCAGTACCAGGGTCCACAAGGGTCTGGTGGGAGACTCCGCCAAAGGTGGGCAGGGTCCCCAGCAGAAGAGTGGGGGGGACAAGGGTAAACAAAAGGAGTTCCAAAAAGGGCCCCAAAGTAATCCCCAAGGGAACCAAGGTAAGGGTTCCCAGCCTCCCGCTGACAAAAGACCATGGGTCCCGCCAGGTAAGCCTGTGCAGAAGGGTCCCAAGACCTGTTTTAGCTGTGGACAGGTGGGTCACTTCCAAGGAAGTCCCAAGTGTCCCAACACAGTGACCACTGCACCCACTGGTGCACCGCCCCGGGAAATGGCTAGTGTAGCCTTGGTGGAGGAGATGGGTGCCCAAGGTGGGTGGGGTCACGCAGAGATGTCCCTGGTCTCTTTAGGAGACAGTGAGATGGCCCCTAGGGTTCATCTGCCTGATAACACTAAAAGGTACAGGCAGTGGGTGACCATCAATGGCCATAGTGTGGAGGCTCTGAGAGACACCAGAGCCAGTGTAACAGCTGTCAGTTGTCGGCTGGTGTCTGAAGAGCAGGTGGTCCCGACACATTCTACCCTGTAGTTGCCGCTGACAACTCAGAGTGCCTCTGCAAAGTGGCACAGGTTCCCTTTGAATGGGGGGGCATCTCAGGTACCTTGAGAGTAGCTGTGAGGCCAGCCATGCCTGTTGACTGTCTGCTAGGCAATGATTTGGAGAGCTCCCCTTGGGCGAAGGTGGAGCGGAGGTCTCATTTGGAGATGTTGGGACTGCCTGAGTGGGCATGTGTGACCACTCGGTCAATGGCAGCCGGTAAGGGCATTCAAGAGGACCTGGAGCCTGAAAGAGTGGCCCAGGGGCCTGCCAGGAAGAGAAGAGGCAGGGGGCGTGGGAAACCATCCCCTGAAGTTACCACGGTCCAGGAGGAGGCAAACCTTGAGGGGGATGCCCTGGAGCCTACAGGGGAACAAGTGGCTGAACTGGGGGACCTGCCTGAGCTGACCCATTGGCAGCAGGAAGGAGGCCCCTCCAGGGAAGAGTTCTGTGAGGAGCAGAAGAAGTGCCCTTCTCTTGTTAGTTTGCGGCAACAGGCTGCAAACCAGGCAGCAGGTGATCAGTCCGGATCACATTGGATATACTGGGAGAATGGTCTCCTGTATAGCGAGACTAAGGTTGCTGAGCCTGGGTCAGCCCGTGTGCTGGTGGTACCCCAGCACTTCAGAGCCTTCCTACTGGGTCAGGCTCATGATGTGCCTTTGGCAGGACATTTGGGGCAAGACAAGACCTTTGAAAGGCTTGTCACCCACTTTTACTGGCCCCAAATGCAAAAGAGTTCTGATACTCATTGTAGGACTTGCCAGACTTGCCAGGCAAATGGTAAGAGTGGGAGGAAGTGCAAGGCTCCTCTCCAACCTTTCCCTGTGGTCAGCACCCCCTTTGAGAGGGTGGGCATTGACATTGTGGGGCCTCTGGATCCCAAGACAGCCATGGGCAACAGGTTCATCCTGGTCTTGGTGGACCATGCCACCCGGTACCCGGAAGCCATCCCTCTCCGGACTGTGACGGCCCTCGTGGTGGGTCTTGCATAGATGGGGATTTTCTCCCGTGTGGGGTTCCCCAGAGAGGTGGTGTCCGACCGTGGTACCAACTTCATATCGAAGTATATGAAGTCCCTGTGGCAGGAGTGCGGTGTAACCTATAAGTTCACCACTCCTTACCACCCCCAAGGTAATGGGCTGGTTGAGAGATTCAACCGGACCCTGAAGGGCATGATTATGGGTCTTGGTGAACCCATGAGGCGTAAGTGGGACGTCCTCTTGCCACGCCTTCTGTTTGCTTACAGAGAGGTGCCCCAGAAGTCCTTAGGATTCAGTCCCTTTGAACTGCTGTACGGCCATCCTGTGAGAGGACCTCTGAGTCTGGTGAAAGAAGGCTGGAAGAAAGCTCCCAGTAAACCTCCCCAGGATGTATATAGCTACATGCTGGCCTTCAGAAACCAGACTAAGCGCTTCAGACAACTTGCTCAGGCGAATCTGGAAGCCAGCCAGGAGGAGATGAAACGTTGGTATGATCAGAATGCCACTCTGATCGAGTTTCAGCCTGGACAAAAAGTTTGGGTCATGGCCCCAGTGGAGTCTTGTGCGCTCCAGGATAAGTGGACCGGACCATTTGAGGTGGTGGAGCGCAAGAGCAACGTCACCTACTTGGTGGACTTGCAGTCTCCCAGGAACCCCTTGCGGGTCCTGCATGTGAACCGCCTGAAGCCCCAGTTGGAGAGGTCCGAAGTGGGCATGCTCCTAGCAGCAGATGCTGGGATGGAAGAGGAGACTGAGCCTCTTCCTGACCTCCTGTCTGCAAAGGAGCAAGATGGGTCAGTGGATGGTATGAACCTCTCTAACTCCCTGACCCCTGAGCAGCAGAGTGACTGTCGCCAACTGTTGGGACAGTTCCAGGACCTGTTCTCCCTGACCCCCGGTGTCACTCAGTGGTGCGTCCATGATGTGGACACTGGGGACAGTCCTCCAGTAAAACATAAGATTTACAGAGTGACTGACAGGGTCAGAGCTTGCATCAAGGAGGAGGTCTCCAAGATGTTAGCGCTAGGGGTGATTGAGCCCTCAGACAGCCCTTAGGCCAGCCCAGTGGTCTTGGTCCAAAGGCTGCCGCACCCGGTGCCACACCAGAACTCCGGTTCTGTGTGGACTACCGCAGGCTCAATTCAGTCACCAGGACTGACGCGCACCCCATCCCCAGAGCTGATGAGCTCATTGATCGGTTGGGGCCTGCCAGGTACCTCAGTATGTTTGACTTAACGTCTGGGTACTGGCAGATCGCCTTGACTGATGGGGCAAGAGAGAGGTCAGCATTCTCCACACCAGATGGGCACTACCAATTCCGGGTGATGCCCTTTGGGATGAAGAATGCCCCTGCCACCTTTCAGAGGTTGGTCAACCAGGTGTTGGCTGGATTGGAAGATTTCAGTGCCGCCTACCTGGATGACATCGCAGTGTTCAGTGCCACTTGCGAGGAACATCTGCACCACCTCTGGGAAGTGTTGAAGGCACTGCGGAGGGCAGGCCACACGATCAAAGCGAGTAAGTGCCAGATCGGGCAGGATTCTGTGGTGTACTTGGGACACCAGGTAGGGAGCGGCCAGGTGGCGCCCCTACAGCCAAAGATTGATACCATTCTGGCTTGGGAACCCCCCCAAGACTCAGACAGAGGTGAGAGCCTTTCTAGGACTCACCGGGTATTACAGGAGATTTGTCACCATTGTTGCCCCCTTGACAGAGCTGACTTCCAGGAAGCAGCCCAGGAAAGTGAACTGGACTGACGCCTGCCAGAAGGCTTATGATGCCCTGAAATCTGCCATGTGCACAGCGCCCGTGCTTAAGGCACCCAACTTCTCAAGAGAATTCATTGTGCAGACAGATGCTTCAGAGCATGGTGTGGGGGCTGTGCTCTCACAGATAAATGAGGAGGGCCTAGACCAACATATAGCCTTCATTAGTAGGAGGTTACTTCCACGGCAACAGAGGTGGAGTGCAATTGAGCGTGAGGCATTTGCTGTGGTCTGGGCGCTGAAGAAGCTGGGACCATACTTGTTTGGGACTCACTTCCGGGTTCAGACAGACCACAAGCCCCTCAGATGGTTGATGCAGATGAGGGGTGAGAATCCAAAGCTGTTGAGGTAGTCCATTTCCCTTCAGGTGATGGACTTTACGGTGGAACACCGCCCTGGTACAGAACACGCCAATGCTGATGGTCTGTCCAGATTTTTCCGCCTTAGTGAAGAGAACTCACAAGAGGGTGAGTAGTTCTCCCCACATTTCAGCTGGAGGGGACACGGGGACACGTGTTAGACCTAGCACCATTGGCGTGGGTCTCCCTTCCATTTTTTCTGCTGTTGCCTCCTGTGTTTTTGCTGGTCTTGATGCTTTGGGCACTTTGCCACTGCTGTTTAGGGCCAAAGTGCAAGTGCTCCCTTTCTAAAGTACTGTTATGAACTAGTGATTCCATGATTGGCTCATTTGATTTACTTGTCAGACCCTAGTACAGTGCACTACGTCTGCCCAGGGCCTGTAAATCAAATGCTGCTGGTGGGCTTGCAGCACTGATTGTGCCACCCACAGAAGCAGCTTGTAAAATGTGACTCAGGCCTGCCAATGCAGAGCCTGTGTTTGTAAAAATAGGGGTACCCCTGAATAAATTTCCTAAATCAGGGTCGAAGTACTGCATGTGAATAAACCATTTAGGAAATGAGTAAAACAGTGGACCTATGATGAACAGAACCAATATGTGACCAGAATATGTAAGGTATCAAAAATATATTTTTATTATTTTAGAAAACAGTGTTTTTTTTTAAATATTTGAATATTTTTATCTTTTTTATATAATGAAAAAAGACAAAGAAAATATCAACAACAAATTTGATAGACATGCAATTTCTCTCTTGGCCTATGTACTAAATACAAAAATTAGTATATGATTGTTGCTAACAATATTCAGGCATGCTTACTCATTCATACATGGCCTAGTGATACATAATGTTTTGTTGAAGAATGTCACACATGATATTGTGATTTAGACATAAACTTGTATAATGAAATAAATTCAAAACAGAAATTCAGTACATATATTATTTTGAACAGACAAACTGTTTTGTCATGGCTAACGTAATTCGTATCTATGCGCGTTTCGGCGTTACGCCTTCATCAGGTAGCCATGTTGGTCTAATAAAATCTAAAGAGAAAACACACAAATATAAGAACCTGTTCTGAACACATATTGGGGGTCCTACTAGAATTTTCTGCTTTAATATAAGTCAGAAACATTGACTAAAAAGGAGATTCTTTAAAAGTGTCACAGGAGAAAACTCAGTATTTTAGAAATATTTAAAAAGAAAAAGGGGGGAAAAAGGGGATATAAAGCCAATTCCAGATTAGACTAATAGAGCATTCCTTAAGCGACCAACCACCGTGAAATCGTAAAGAAATGATGATAGAGAAAAAATGCGGCTTAGAAAAAAAGCCATGTATATACAAGAATATACCTTGTTCGTGAGGTAGAGCTAAGAACGTTGAAAATTATATAGTGACATTTAGGCACCAATATTACTCAGGCAAACTCAAACAGGTGCTCTTTGTTTATGTGGTCAAAATATTTACCTTGTCAAATGTAATATATCATCTGACAATGGGAAATAAATTGAAGCGGGTTTTAGCGCTAAGGGGGTCATTACGATGGCAAAGTCCACCCGCCACCGTAACGGAATGCGGGACTGTCCGCAAGGGGTGCGGCGGTCCCGCACCTGATATTAGGATGCCACTGCCAACCCCTATTCCCAGCATTGTGGCGGGCGGTGCTCACAGCACCGCCCGCCACAGTGCTGGGAATAGACGTCGTGCATTGGCATGCACAAGGTGACAGGCACCGCGCGGTGCCTGCCACTTTGTCCATGCCAATGTGTGCACCCCCCACCACCCCAACTTTCTAGGGGCCCGCTACGGGCCCCCAAAGGCAAAGACCACATGCCTTTCCATGGCGGCAACGCCGCCATGGAAAGGCTGATCTCCGCAGTCATCGTAATATGGATGGCGGTGTCTTGCAGACACCGCCACCATGTTTTCCGCCGGTCGACCGGCGGAAAAGCGGCGGACGGAAAGGACCCTCCAGCCATAATAATATGGCGGGGGGTCTTTGTAGTGTGGATTGCGGGCCCCTTAGTTTGGGGAGAGCACCTAGGAGAAAAATGAAGAAACCACAGGATATTGGAATTTATACACATAGGTGATCAATTTAAAAAGGTAGAGGTCCTAGTGAGATGGATACTTCAAGAAAGCGGGTAGAAAACTTACCCAATAATCGCAAGGTCATTAGAATGTCGTCACAGCTAAAAGTGTGTATGGATGTTGTAATTTTTAGGAAATTGTTGTGACTCCGTTGATACAGCGCAAGCGTTAAGTGGAAAAGGCAAAAATGTCCACTCTGTAGTAAAAATAATGGGAGAAGATGTTTAATATGCCCATAAATATACTACAATGCCTTTTACCTGCAGTGCGTCTATATTCGTATTATGCTGAGAATATAGGCTTTAAATTTCTCATATTCTTACCTCTATTATATCTTTTATATAGAGTTCCTATAGTCAGACTAATGTTTCTGCCAAGTGCCAGGTATGATGTTGATATGCGTGTTTTAGGCTGTTGTTGGAGGGCAACCGGTGAATTCCTGCATAAAAAGACACAATGGGGAACTAATAAAATATGCATGTTTAGCTAGTTTACAACGCAAAAGCGTGAAACGCGTACAACTAGCACGTTATATCTTAGCTTTGCTGTACCTTAAAGCGGTGTTAGTGTGCCGGCAATAGATGACCCAGAGAGTCCGGACGCCGCCAATCTGCCAATACGGCTCTCAGGATCCACAAAAAGGTCTTCCGCAAATCTACGCGCTGTGCCGCGTGGAACACACCAAACGCTGAACCGCGATATCGCGGAATTTAAACTAAGTACGGGCGCGCTCGAGCAACCCGACTGTTTCCGGGTATGACGATGCTCACGCCAGATAGGTTGTGTGTAATAAAGAGGCGGATCCAGAATTTCCTGGAATTTAACTGAAATTGGATGATTCCATGACCGCCACGTTGGACTGGTAATGGTAGTTATTGCTATATCCGCGGAATCGCAGAATTTAGATTAAATCGGGGCGCGCAAAAGTGACCCGACTATTTGCGGGTGAGATGACCATCATGTAAGATCGGTAGTATATGTTAAAAGAACGGGTCCGACAGTTTCCTGGATTTTAAATGAAATTTAACTGAAATGGGACAATACCATGACCGCCATATTGGACTGTTGATGGTGATTATTGGACATAAACCTGAGCCAAAGCCCAAGATATCTGCATGTGTATGTGTGTGCCCCCATTTAATGATGGAATAACTCCGTAATGAATTAAAAACAAACTATTCTTCAAACAGTTATTTAAAAAATGAATGTAAAACTCAATCTAGGCGGGCCAAACCACCCTGGAAAAGTCCAAGTCAAACTCCATGTATATCAGAAAGAATGTCCAGGTGTATTAGGCGGGTCCAACCTGACTAAAAGTGAGCAGGAGTTTAGAACAATCCTGGGCCCGCCATATTTAACTAATGACAGAAATTGGTGGACATATGCTTGAGCTAGGAACAGCCGCATAATTACGCATGTGTCCTCAACTAGGGGAGAACCACATTATTCAGCAATAAGTTCTTCAACTGTTGTTATACCTAATGAACTGATCCCAAGGGATTTCATTGTTCATCCCATGTTTGTATGTATCAAGAGTATAAATCCAATACACCTCTCTCCGTTTACGTATCTCGGTACTTTGACTTCCAGAATTGATACGTATTTTTTCCAGAATTAGCCATTTTATTTCTTGAGTGGTGTGTTGGGCTTCCATATAGTGTCTAACCAATGGGGCGGCAATCTTTGTTCGGATGGCTGACCTATGTTCTGTTAAGCGTGTAGCCATGGAACATGAGGTTTCCCCGACATATCCAAGATTGCAAGGACATAAAATGAGATATGTAATATTGGTGGTCTTGCAGTTGGTTAATGATTTCAATTCAATGTTGATTCCATTTACAGTATACATGGTAGTTTCAATGGCAAACTGGCATGCAACACAGGACATGCATTTAATGTTCCCAGTAGGGAATTTGTTGCCTAGTAAAGATGTCTGTGTGTGGTTTGCTTGAAGATTTTTCATACGTGAGTGCACTATCAGATCTTTCAGATTTCTATTTTTTCTGTGTGCAAAAAGGGGTTTGGGTATAGAATTTTCGCGTTCTCTGGTTGCATTTAAAATATGGCAATTAGAATTAACAATGTGGCGAATGTTTTCGTTCATCGTTGAATGGCGTGTCACGAATACCAGTCTGGGACTAGGTGTTGTAGTACGTTGTGTCAATAGATGTTGTCTGTCGTAAAAACGTGCTCGTTTGTACGAATCCCGCACTAGACGTCTAGGATAACCTCGAGCCACAAACTTGGCTTTCATATCAATAGCTCTGGTATCAAAGTCCTCTAGATTGGTGCAGTTCCTGCGGAGACACAGGAACTATCCAAAAGGAATACTGGTCTTTTGGGACTGAGGATGGTAACTGCGGAAATGCAACAGAGTGTTGCGGGCCGTCGGTTTTGTATATAGATCCACTTCTAGGTGGTCTACGTTGTTCTCTGATGATGATGCCTAGAAACTCCACTTTGCTGTTACTGGAGTTTGCTGTGAAAATGATATTACTATCACACAGATTTATCCAGGACACAAATTCTGAGATTTTTCTTGATTACCTGTCCAGATGAAGAATACATCGTCTATATATCTAGACCAATTCTTGACAGATTCACTAAAAGGAGCGATCTCATTATCAATGTATCTAGATTCAAAAAGGGCCATGTAAATGTTGGCCACTATGGGGGCACAAGATGCCCCCATACTTACTCCCTTGGTTTGTTTATAGAGAGCCCCATTAAACTCAAAGGTATTTTCTTGGAGAACCAATGTTAAGCATTCCACAATAAATGTTCTGCGACAATCGATATTAAAAGTGTCCATGAACCATTTAACGGCATCAATAGCACCCTGTTGCGGTATATTGCTGTAGAGAGCTTCAATGTCCATGGTAACCATGGTTTGCGTTGAGGCATTGAAGTGAAGGTGTTCCACTTTATTTATGATGTCCCGGGTATCCTGAACATAGGATGGTATCTTAGGGACATGGGGTCTCAGTAGGATGTCTACATACTTTGAAAGAGGCTCCGTAACTGAACCGATGGTTGTAACAATGGGTCTATAAGGAGGATCCATGCTGTGTTTGTGAATTTTAGGGACACCATAGATCGCAGCCATCTTTGGTTTGTCAATATTGAGATACTCCCATTCTTTGTCACATATATGGTTATGTCTGAGTGCTTGCGTAGTTATATTAAGCACTAACTTTTGAACTCTTTTCGTGGGGTCACTTCGAATAGGAATATAATGCTGTCTGTTGTTAAGCATTTCCTCCATCTTATGAATGTATAGCTCAGTGTCTATTAAGACTATACCTCCACCCTTATCGCAACTTTTAATGGTTAGATTCTTGTTAAGGACAAGCTCCTTAAGTGCTGTATTTTCTTCTCGAGTGATATTGAAATCTGGGGCCGGGATATATTTCATGGCTGTAGTTAATTTTTTTAAAACTACATGCTCAAAGATAGCTATCTCTGGAGCTACTTGTTCCAGGGTTGGTAGAAATGTGGACATTGGTGTGAGTCCAGATCTATTTTCATTGATTGGCACCATATTATCTTGTCCTTCAAAGAAAGAATGTAGCCTAATTTTACGGAAGAAAATCATCAGGTCTTGGAGAATCTCAAATTTATTTGTAATGGTATGAGGGACAAAAGACAATCCTTTAGTAAGGAGAGATTCAGAGGAGAAGTCTAATGTTTGGCTACTCAGGTTAAAGATGGGAATGTCATTCAGTCTCGCCAATACTGGCCGTGTCTCGTCACCAAGTATTGGTTCTCGTTCTGATATTGATTCTGTACCTGCTGATAATGACTTTGAGGTGGAGGGTATTGCTGGTTCTGAGGTGGTGGATATTGCTGATTCTGAGTTTGTGATTGATTTCCTCTGAATCTGGGCTGATATCTCGTACGCCAACGAGTTTGTTTGTGCCCTCGCCTGGCTAAAAAAGGAGGGCGATCTCCCCTTGAACCTCCAGACATGTTCCTTCCTGGGCCTTGTTCTTGAAAATAATTGTAGTCTTCTCCTTCTGAGTCTGACGTGTCTGAAAAGGTGGTTGTTTTTCTGGGAGGCCTATTGTATGTAGACTGATGCTGGTCCTCACCACTGGGTTCCTGTTGATAGAAATTGTCAGCTAAATAAGGATAGACTTTCTCTTGACTTGCAAACCTGATGTCTTTTTTAAGTTTGTCTGTCTTTCGTTTCAATAAATAGTCATTGTAAGAGGTCATATCTTTTTCTACCTCTTCAAGTTTTTTGGTAGCTTCTTCTAGAGCCTGGCTATTTTTAATCTTTGCTTCAAGTGTTTGTACTTCCTCTAGAAGTGTCTGGACTATTTCCTTAGCCGTCTCTATGATGAGGATCATTAAATCACGGGAGCATCTGTTTGCTATGAGGGACCAACGTTCTAAAAATGTGCGGATTTGCACAAAAAGGCTAGGTATGTTCTTGACTCTAAGCCCTTGTGGGATTACACCTGCTTTAAGGTATTCAAGCATGAACTGGCCATGCAGTTCTATTCTTTTACCTTTTTCTTCAGTGCTGTTAATTTAAGTATATCGTCATTACCTGACATGATGGTATTAGTAGAGGTCCCACCTCTAGCTGATTCTCCTACTAGAGAGGCAAAGTCCTCATCTGAAAAGCCAAAGGTTTGTAGTTTATCCATGGCAAAAAGAGGAAAAGATAATCTCAATTATTCAAAGCCTAGGATCGCTGCAGAGAACCTAACTGTAATGGAAGGGCTTTTATATTTTGAACTATACTCATGTAATATCTGGAGTAGTTCAATAACAAGTGCTCTACCAAAGAATGAACAAGGTGTGAAAGAAATAGAACAAGACTGAAAGAATGAAAATAGATACCTGTGACAAAGGAAGAATAAATAAAACTGATAGCTAAAACAGCAACCCCGCACAGACAGGCTGTGGAGAATATATTTGTAAAAACAGGGGTACCCCTGAATAAATTTCCTAAATCAGGGTCGAAGTACTGCATGTGAATAAACCATTTAGGAAATGAGTAAAACAGTGGACATATGATGAACAGAAACAATATGTGACCAGCATATGTAAGGTATCAAAAATATATTTTTTTATTTTTTTAGAAAACAGTGTTTTTTTTTAAATATTTGAATATTTTTATCTTTTTTATATAATGAAAAAGACTGAAAGAAAATATCAACAACAAATTTGATAGACATGCAATTTCTCTCTTGGCTTATGTATTAAATACAAAAATTAGTATATGATTGTTGCTAACAATATTCAGGCATGCTTACTCATTCATACATGGCCTAGTGATACATAATGTTTTGTTGAAGCATGTCTCACATGATATTGTGATTTAGACATAAACTTGTATAATGAAATAAATTCAAAACAGAAATTCAGAACATATATTATTTTGAACAGACAAACTGTTTTGTCATGGCTAACGTAATTCGTATCTACGCGCGTTTCGGCGTTACGCCTTCATCAGGTAGCGATGTTGGTCTAATAAAATCTAAAGAGAAAACACACAAATATAAGAAACTGTTCTGAACACATATTGGGGGTCCTACTAGAATTTTCTGCTTTAATATAAGTCAGAAACAATGACTAAAAAGGGAGATTCTTTAAAAGTGTCACAGGAGAAAACTCAGTATTTTAGAAATATTTAAAAAGAAAAAAGGGGAGAAAAAAGGGGATATAAAGCCAATTCCAGATTAGACTAATAGAACATTCCTTAAGCGACCAACCACCGTGAAATCGTAAAGAAATGATGATAGAGAAAAAATGCGGCTTAGAAAAAAAGCCATGTATATACAAGAATATACCTTGTTCGTGAGGTAGAGCTAAGAACGTTGAAAATTATATAGTGACATTTAGGCACCAATATTACTCAGGCAAACTCAAATAGGTGCTCTATGTTTATGTGGTCAAAATATTTACCTTGTCAAATGTAATATATCATCTGACAATGGGAAATAAGTTGAAGCGGGTTTCAGCGCTTAGTTTGGGGAGAGCACCTAGGAGAAAAATGAAGAAACCACAGGATATTGGAACTTATACACATAGGTGATCTATTTAAAAAGGTAGAGGTCCTAGTGACGTGGATACTTCAAGAAAGCGGGTAGAAAACTTACCCAATAATCGCAAGGTCATTAGAATGTCGTCACAGCTTAAAGTGTGTATGGATGTTGTAATTTTTAGGAAATTGTTGTGACTCCGTTGATACAGCGCAAGCGTTGAGTGGAAAAGGGAATAATGTCCACTCTGTAGTAAAAATAATGGGAGAAGATGTTTAATATGCCCATAAATATACTACAATGCCTTTTACTGGCAGTGCGTCTATATTCATATTATGGTGAGAATATAGGCTTTAAATTTCTCATATTCTTACCTCTACTATGTCTTTTATATAGAGTCCCTATAGTTAGACTAATGTTTCTGCCAAGTGCCAGGTATGATGTTGATATGCATGTTTTAGGGTGTTGTTGGAGGGCAACCGGTGAATTCCTGCATAAAAAGACACAATGGGGAACTAATAAAATATGCATGTTTAACTAGTTTACAACGCAAAAGCGTGTAACGCGTACAACTAGCACGTTATATCTTAGCTTTGCTGTACCTTAAAGTGGTGTTAGTGTGCCGGCAATAGATGACCCAGAGATTCCACCACAGAAGACGACGCAAACACGAAAAGCGGCCGGGACGCACCTCCGTGTCAAAGTCCGGACACCGCCAATCTGCCAGTACGGCTCTCAGGATCCACAAAAAGGTCTCCCGCAAATCTACGCGCTGTGCCGCGTGGAACACACCAAACGCTGAACCGCGATATTGCGGAATTTAAACTAAGTACGGGCGCGCTCGAGCAACCCGACTGTTTCCGGGTATGACGATGGTCACGCCAGATAGGTTGTGTGTAATAAAGAGGCGGGTCCAGAATTTCCTGGAATTTAACTGAAATTGGATGATTCCATGACCGCCATGTTGGACTGGTAATGGTAGTTATTGCTATATCCGCGGAATTTAGATTAAGTCCGGGTGCGCAAAAGTGACCCGACTATTTGCGGGTGAGATGACCATCATGTAAGATAGGTAGTATATGTTAAAAGAACGGGTCCGACAGTTTCCTGGATTTTAAATGAAATTTAACTGAAATGGGACAATACCATGACCGCCATTATGGACTGTTGATGGTGATTATTGGACATAAACCTGAGCCAAAGCCCAAGATATCCGCATGTGTATGTGTGTGCCCCTATTTATGATGGAATAACTCCGTAATGAATTAAAAACAAACTATTCTTCAAACAGTTATTTAAAAAATGAATGAAAAACTCAATCTAGGCGCGCCAAACCACCCTGGAAAATTCCAAGTCAAATGCCATGTATATCAGAAAGAATGTCCAGGTGTATTAGGTGGGTCCAACCTGACTAAAAGTGAGCAGGAGTTTAGAACAATCCTGGGCCCGCCATATTTAACTAATGACAGAAATTGGTGGACATATGCTTGAGCTAGGAACAGCCGCATAATTACGCATGTGTCCTCAACTAGGGGAGAACCACATTATTCAGCAATAAGTTCTTCAACTGTTGTTATACCTAATGACCTGATCCCAAGGGATTTCATTGTTCATCCCATGTTTGTATGTATCAAGAGTATAAATCCAATACACCTCTCTCCGTTTACGTATCTCGGTACTTTGACTTCCAGAATTGATACGTATTTTTTCCAGAATTAGCCATTTTATTTCTTGAGTGGTGTGTTGGGCTTCCATATAGTGTCTAACCAATGGGGCGGCAATTTTCTTTGTTCGGATGGCTGACCTATGTTCTGTTAAGCGTGTAGCCATGGAATGTGAGGTTTCCCCGACATATCCAAGATTGCAAGGACATAAAATGAGATATATAATATTGGTGGTCTTGCAGTTGGTTAATGATTTCAATTCAATGTTGATTCCATTTACAGTATACATGGTAGTTTCAATGGCAAACTGGCATGCAACACAGGACATGCATTTAAAGTTCCCAGTAGGGAATTTGTTGCCTAGTAAAGATGTCTGTGTGAGGTTTGCTTGAAGATTTTTCATACGTGAGTGCACTATCAGATCTTTAAGATTTTTATTTTTTCTGTGTGCAAAAAGGGGTTTGGGTATAGAATTTTCACGTTCTCTGGTTGCATTTAAAATATGCCAATTAGAATTAACAATGTGGCGAATTTTTTCGTTCATCGTTGAATGGCGTGTCACGAATACCAGTCTGGGACTAGCTGTTGAAGTATGTTGTGTCAATAGATGTTGTCTGTCGTAAAAACGTGCTCGTTTGTACGAATCCCGCACTAGACGTCTAGGATAACCTCGAGCCACAAACTTGGCTTTCATATCAATAGCTCTGGTATCAAAGTCCTCTAGATTGGTGCAGTTCCTGCGGAGACGCAGGAACTGTCCAAACGGAATTCTGGTCTTTTGGGACTGAGGATGGTAACTGTGAAAATGCAACAGAGTGTTGCGGGCCATCGGTTTTGTACATAGATCCACTTCTAGGTGGTGTACGTTGTTCTGAATGACAATGTCTAGAAACTCCACTTTGCTGTTACTGGAGTTTGCTGTGAAAATGATATTACTATCACACAGATTTATCAAGGACACAAATTCTGAGATTTTTTCTTGATTACCTGTCCAGATGAAGAATACATGGTCTATATATCTAGACCACTTCTTGACAGATTTACTAAAAGGAGCGATCTCATTATCAATGTATCTAGATTCAAAAAGGTCCATGTAAATGTTGGCCACTGTGGGGGCACAAGATGCCCCCATACTTACTCCCTTGGTTTGTTTATAGAGAGCCCCATTAAACTCAAAGGTATTTTCTTGGAGAACCAATGTTAAGCATACCACAATAAATGTTCTGGGACAATCAATATTAAAAGTGTCCATGAACCATTTAACGGCATCAATAGCACCCTGTTGCGGTATATTGCTGTAGAGAGCTTCAATGTCCATGGTAACCATGGCTTGCGTTGAGGCATTGAAGTGAAGGTGTTCCACTTTATTTATGATGTCCCGGGTATCCTGAACATAGGATGGTATCTTAGGGACATGGGGTCTCAGTAGGATGTCTACATACTTTGAAAGAGGCTCCGTAACTGAACCGATGGTTGTAACAATGGGTCTATAAGGAGGATCCGTGCTGTGTTTGTGAATTTTAGGGACACCATAGATCGCAGCCATCTTTGGTTTGTCAATATTGAGATACTCCCATTCTTTGTCACATATATGGTTATGTCTGAGCGCTTGCGTAGTTATATTAAGCACTAACTTTTGAACTCTTTTCGTGGGGTCACTTCGAATAGGAATATAATGCTGTCTGTTGTTAAGCATTTCCTCCATCTTATGAATGTATAGCTCAGTGTCTATTAAGACTATACCTCCACCCTTATCGCAACTTTTAATGGTTAGATTCTTGTTAAGGACAAGCTCCTTAAGTGCTGTATTTTCTTCTCGAGTGATATTGAAATCTGGGGCCGGGATATATTTCATGGCTGTAGTTAATTTTTTTTAAACTACATGCTCAAAGATAGCTATCTCCGGAGCTACTTGTTCCAGGGTTGGTAGAAATGTGGACATTGGTGTGAGTCCAGATCTATTTTCATTGATTGGCACCATGTTATCTTGTCCTTCAAAGAAAGAATGTAGCCTAATTTTACGGAAGAAAATCATCAGGTCTTGGAGAATCTCAAATTTATTTGTAATGGTATGAGGGACAAAAGACAATCCTTTAGTAAGGAGAGATTCAGCGGAGAAGTCTAATGTTTGGCTACTCAGGTTAAAGATGGGAATGTCATTCAGTCTCGCCAATACTGGCCGTGTCTCGTCACCAAGTATTGGTTCTCGTTCTGATGCTGATATTGATTCTGTACCTGCTGATAATGACTTTGAGGTGGAGGGTATTGCTGGTTCTGAGGTGGTGGATATTGCTGATTCTGAGTTTGTGATTGATTTCCTCTGAATCTGGGCTGATATCTCGTACGCCAACGAGTTCGTTGGTTCCCTCGCCTGGCTAAAAAAGGAGGGCGATCTCCCCTTGAACCTCCAGACATGTTCCTTCCTGGGCCTTGTTCTTGAAAATAATTGTAGTCTTCTCCTTCTGAGTCTGACGTGTCTGAAAAGGTGATTGTTTTTCTGGGAGGCCTATTGTATGTAGACTGATGTTGGTCCTCACCACTGGGTTCCTGTTGATAGAAATTGTCAGCTAAATAAGGATAGACTTTCTCTTGACTTGCAAACCTGATGTCTTTTTTAAGTTTGTCTGTCTTTCTTTTCAATAAATAGTCTTTGTAAGAGGTCATATCTTTTTCTACCTCTTCAAGTTTTTTGGTAGCTTCTTCTAGAGCCTGGCTAATTTTAATCTTTGCTTCAAGTGTTTGTACTTCCTCTAGAAGTGTCTGGACTATTTCCTTAGCCGTCTCAATGTTGAGGATCATTAAATCACGGGAGAATCTGTTTGCTATGAGGGACCAACGTTCTAAAAATGTGCGGATTTGCACAAAAAGGCCAGGTATGTTCTTGACTCTAAGCCCTTGTGGGATTACACCTGCTTTAAGGTATTCAAGCATGAACTGGCCATGCAGTTCTATTCTTTTTACCTTTTTCTTCAGTGCTGTTAATTTAAGTATATCGTCATTACCTGACATGATGGTATTAGTAGAGGTCCCACCTCTAGCTGATTCTCCTACTAGAGAGGCAAAGTCCTCATCTGAAAAGCCAAAGGTTTGTAGTTTATCCATGGCAAAAAGAGGAAAAGATAATCTCAATTAGTTTCAAAGCCTAGGATCGCTGCAGAGAACCTAACTGTAATGGAAGGGCTTTTATATTTTGAACTATACTCATGTAATGTCTGGAGTAGTTCAATAACAAGTGCTCTACCAAAGAATGAACAAGGTGTGAAAGAAATAGAACAAGACTGAAAGAATGAAAATAGATACCTGTGACAAAGGAAGAATAAATAAAACTGATAGCTAAAACAGCAACCCCGCACAGACAGGCTGTGGAGAATATATTTGTAAAAACAGGGGTACCCCTGAATAAATTTCCTAAATCAGGGTCGAAGTACTGCATGTGAATAAACCATTTAGGAAATGAGTAAAAACAGTGGACCTATGATGAACAGAAACAATATGTGTCCAGAATATGTAAGGTATCAAAAATATATTTTTATTATTTTAGAAAACAGTGTTTTTTTAAAATATTTGAATATTTTTATCTTTTTTATATAATGAAAAAAGACTGAAAGAAAATATCAACAACAAATTTGATAGACATGCAATTTCTCTCTTGGCCTATGTATTAAATACAAAAATGAGTATATGATTGTTGCTAACAATATTCAGGCATGCTTACTCATTCATACATGGGCTAGTGATACATAATGTTTTGTTGAAGCATCTCGCACATGATATTGTGATTTAGACGTAAACTTGTATAATGAAATAAATTCAAATAAGAAATTCAGTACATATATTATTTTGAACTGACATACTTTTTTGTCATGGCTAACGTAATTCGTATCTACGGGCGTTTCGGCGTTACGCCTTCATCAGGTAGCCATGTTGGTCTAATAAAATCTAAAGAGAAAACACACAAATATAAGAAACTGTTCTGAACACATATTGGGGTCCTACTAGAATTCTCTGCTTTAATATAAGTCAGAAACATTGATTAAAAAGGGAGATTCTTTAAAAGTGTCACAGGAGAAAACTCAGTATTTTAAAAATATTTAAAAAGAAAAAAGGAGGGGAAAAAAAGGGGATATAAAGGCAATTCCAGATTAGACTAATAGAGCATTCCTTAAGCGACCAACCACCGTGAAATCGTAAAGAAATGATGATAGAGAAAAAATGGCACTTAGAAAAAAAGCCATGTATATAAAAGAATATACCTTGTTCGTGAGGTAGAGCTAAGAACGTTGAAAATTATATAGTGACATTTAGGCACCAATATTACTCAGGCAAACTCAAAGAGGTTCTCTATGTTTATGTGGTCAAAATATTTACCTTGTCAAATGTAATATATCATCTGACAATGGGAAATAAGTTGAAGCGGGTTTCAGCGCTTAGTTTGGGGAGAGCACCTAGGAGAAAAATGAAGAAACCACAGGATATTGGAACTTATACACATAGGTGATCTATTTAAAAAGGTAGAGGTCCTAGTGACGTGGATACGTCAAGAAAGCGGGTAGAAAACGTACCCAATAATCGCAAGGTCATTAGAATGTCGTCACAGCTAAAAGCGTGTATGGATGTTGTAATTTTTAGGAAATTGTTGTGACTCCGTTGATACAGCGCAAGCGTTGAGTGGAAAAGGGAATAATGTCCACTCTGTAGTAAAAATAATGGGAGAAGATGTTTAATATGCCCATAAATATACTACAATGCCTTTTACTGGCAGTGCGTCTATATTCGCATTATGCTGAGAATAAAGGCTTTAAATTTCTCATATTCTTACCTCTATTATATCTTTTATATAGAGTCCCTATAGTTAGACTAATGTTTCTGCCAAGTGCCAGGTATGATGTTGATATGCATGTTTTAGGGTGTTGTTGGAGGGCAACCGGTGAATTCCTGCATAAAAAGACACAATGGGGAACTAATAAAATATGCATGTTTAACTAGTTTACAACGCAAAAGCGTGTAACGCGTACAACTAGCACGTTATATCTTAGCTTTGCTGTACCTTAAAGCGGTGTTAGTGTGCCGGCAATAGATGACCCAGAGATTCCACCACAGATGACGGCGGAAACACGAAAAGCGTCTGGGACGCACCTCCGTGTCAAAGTCCGGACACCGCCAATCTGCCAGTACGGCTCTCAGGATCCACAAAAAGGTCTCCCGCAAATCTACGCGCTGTGCCGCGTGGAACACACCAAACGCTGAACCGCGATATTGCGGAATTTAAACTAAGTACGGGCGCGCTCGAGCAACCCGACTGTTTCCGGGTATGACGATGGTCACGCCAGATAGGTTGTGTGTAATAAAGAGGCGGGTCCAGAATTTCCTGGAATTTAACTGAAATTGGATGATTCCAAGACCGCCATGTTGGACTGGTAATGGTAGTTATTGCTATATCCGTGGAATTTAGATTAAGTCCGGGCGCGCAAAAGTGACCCGACTATTTGCGGGTGAGATGACCATCATGTAAGATCGGTAGTATATGTTAAAAGAACGGGTTCGACAGTTTCCTGGATTTTAAATGAAATTTAACTGAAATGGGACAATACCATGACCTCCATATTGGACTGTTGATGGTGATTATTGGACATAAACCTGAGCCAAAGCCCAAGATATCCGCATGTGTATGTGTGTGCCCCCATTTATGATGGAATAACTCCATAATGAATTAAAAGCAAACTATTCTTCAAACAGTTATTTAAAAAATGAATGAAAAACTCAATCTAGGCGCGCCAAACCACCCTGGAAAATTCCAAGTCAAACGCCATGTATATCAGAAAGAATGTCCAGGTGTATTAGGCGGGTCCAACCTGACTAAAAGTGAGCAGGAGTTTAGAACAATCCTGGGCCCGCCATATTTAACTAATGACAGAAATTGGTGGACATATGCTTGAGCTAGGAACAGCCGCATAATTACGCATGTGTCCTCAACTAGGGGAGAACCACATTATTCAGCAATAAGTTCTTCAACTGTTGTTATACCTAATGACCTGATCCCAAGGGATTTCATTGTTCATCACATGTTTGTATGTATCAAGAGTATAAATCCAATACACCTCTCTCCGTTTACGTATCTCGGTACTTTGACTTCCAGAATTGATACGTATTTTTTCCAGAATTAGCCATTTTATTTCTTGAGTGGTGTGTTGGGCTTCCATATAGTGTCTAACCAATAGGGCGGCAATTTTCTTTGTTCGGATGGCTGACCTATGTTCTGTTAAGCGTGTAGCCATGGAACGTGAGGTTTCCCCGACATATCCAAGATTGCAAGGACATAAAATGAGATATATAATATTGGTGGTCTTGCAGTTGGTTAATGATTTCAATTCAATGTTGATTCCATTTACAGTATACATGGTAGTTTCAATGGCAAACTGGCATGCAACACAGGACATGCATTTAAAGTTCCCAGTAGGGAATTTGTTGCCTAGTAAAGATGTCTGTGTGAGGTTTGCTTGAAGATTTTTCATACGTGAGTGCACTGTCAGATCTTTAAGATTTTTATTTTTTCTGTGTGCAAAAAGGGTTTTGGGTATAGAATTTTCGCGTTCTCTGGTTGCATTTAAAATATGCCAAGTAGAATTAACAATGTGGCGAATTTCTTCGTTCATCGTTGAATGGCGTGTCACGAATACCAGTCTGGGACTAGGTGTTGTAGTACGTTGTGTCAATAGATGTTGTCTGTCGTAAAAACGTGCTTGTTTGTACGAATCCCACATTAGACGTCTAGGATAACCTCGAGCCACAAACTTGGCTTTCATATCAATAGCTCTGGTATCAAAGTCCTCTAGATTGGTGCAGTTCCTGCGGAGACGCAGGAACTGTCCAAAAGGAATACTGGTCTTTTGGGACTGAGGATGGTAACTGTGAAAATGCAACAGAGTGTTGCGGGCCGTCGGTTTTGTATATAGATCCACTTCTAGGTGGTCTACGTTGTTCTGAAAGACGATGTCTAGAAACTCCACTTTGCTGTTACTGGAGTTTGCTGTGAAAATGATATTACTATCACACAGATTCATCCAGGACACAAATTCTGAGATTTCTTCTTGATTACCTGTCCAGATGAAGAATACATCGTCTATATATCTAGACCAATTCTTGACAGATTCACTAAAAGGAGCGATCTCATTATCAATGTATCTAGATTCAAAAAGGGCCATGTAAATGTTGGCCACTGTGGGGGCACAAGATACGTACTCCCTTGGTTTGTCCCTAAACCTTCCCTTTTCTACATGTTAGTCACCTCTAAGGTAGGCCCAAGGTACCCCTGTGGGCAGGGTGCATTGTATGTGAAAGGTTAGACATGCCCTGATGTGTGTGGCATGTCCTGATAGTGAAATACTGCCAATTTCGTTTTTCACTATTGCAAGGCTGTCTGTTCCCCTAGGCCAGAATGGGGAGTTTGTTTATAACATCTTATAAACATAACTGACCCTGGGAACAAGATAGGAAAATAAAGTTTAGTATGCCTGAACTCAGAATGTTAAAGTGCATCTTTTAGTGAGGGTGATTTTTACATTCTGTGTTTGAAAATACCACTTTTAGAAAGTAGGTATTTTCCTGCCTAACCATCCAGTGTGCCTCTGCTAGGTTTGTGGATTGCATGTCTGGCTTTTGGATGACAGGGGCTGGAGCAGGGCAGTGGCTCCAGAAGTCTGATGAGTCAGGGTTGGGCTGAATAGGCTTGGCCTGCATTTGGAGTGGTGGGAGGAGTAGCATCTTCACCTGAATAGGGCTGTGCCTGCCTTCCACAATGACGCCTCCGCCCCCCTGTGGTGTGTCTGAAACCAGGGCTCACACTGACAAAGGAGGTTGTTGTGCACTTGCAAAGTGCTCCACAGAACTGGTTTTGGCTGGGTACAGACACTCTGCCTTCAGAGAACAAAGGATTTTGGTGTATAAAAAGAGGGGCCCAGACCCCAGACTTTTAGATCACTTCTGGGAAATCAAGAGGAAACCTTTGCCAAGGAGAAGAGCCGGATAAGCTGAGGAGGAATACTGCCTCTGTGCTGTTTGTTGTCTGGGGTTGGCCTGCAGTGGCTGCTTGCTGCCAAGGAAAGGAGAAAAAGGACTTCGCTGTTTGCTTTGTCACCTGCTTGAAGAAGAAATCTCCAAGGGCTTGAAACTGAGCTTGCCTCCTGTTCTGAAGTCTCAGGGACACAAATACTTCACTATCAGCTCCCCTGAATTCCCTTGCTGGGAATTCCAACCTGCAAAGAGGTGCCTGCTGCTGTTTAGGACCTCTGGAGACTGTTTGTCGCTGGGAGCTGGGAAATAGACGCAACACCGAAGAAGCGTGTCGCATCTGCACTGGTTTCCCGAGGCATCGCCGAAGAAACCGCCGCAGCGCCTGCCGCGGCTCGAGAAATCGCCGCCGCCGCACCGATCCCGACGCAAGCCTGCTGTGCGGCTGCACGAAGACACGCATCGTACCGGATCGACGCATCGCATTGAGGCGCCAAGACTGTCGCATTGTTTGGGGTCCGCAGTAAGAAACAGACGCATCAACTCCCCACGCAGTAAGGAACTGACGCATCACCTCCCCTGCGCCGCAGTAAGGAACAGATGCATCACCTCCCCTGAGTGTAAGGAACAGACGCATCACCTTCCCTGCAGCCATTTTGTTTGCTTTGCGTGACGCATCTAAGGTACTTTTGAGAAAAGTGTCGCATTTACAACTTGCATTGAACTGAACTATCTCTACCATCTGAAAGTCATATTTTTATTACTGTATTGTGGATTTTTGTCGTTTGGTCTTGTTTTGAGTTTAGATAAAGATTACTTATTTTTCTAAACTGGTGTGGTGTCCATTTGTAGTGTTTTCACTGTGTTACTGTATGTGTTCACAAATGCTTTACACACTGCCTCTGAGATAAGCCTATCTGCTCGTGCCAAGCTACCAAGGGGGTGAGCAGGGGATATTTTAGGAGTGTATCCCCCTTACCCTGACTAGAAGCAAGGGTCCCTATTTGGGCAAAGGTACCTACCTCTGCCAACTAGAGACTCCCATTTCTAACACGTTTCTATATGTAAATTAGGTAATGCCATTGAAGGAAGGATTTGTGGTCAATTTGTATTGCAATGTAACAGTGGGAAGATTAGAGAACAACTTCGGGTGAAAGATGGACCACACTTGGAAGACGTTATTGCAGTGGCTAAAAGAGTGTATCATATGATTAAATGTGTAAATTAGTTGAAAAAAGAGAAAACACACGTTTGTGGAGGAAAGAGGTATTAATGTTGTAGTAGATAAATGAAAAAAGAAAATGTTGCCAAGAGGTAAAGTGGAGTTTAAAGGTGAATGTTATGGATGTGGAAATGATGGTCATAGGGCAGATGCATAGGAGTGTCCAGCTGTTTTTGCTCAATGTCATGTTGTGGCAAAAAAGGCATTCTGAGAATGCAGCAGAAGCAAAGTGAAAAAAAGAAAAGAGAAAACAGGATGTTAAAGAGGTGGACTGTGAAATGATCTATAAAATTTATCAGGATGTCGTGGAGGTAGAACAAAACAAAAAAGACTGACAGGAAGCATTCATGTTAGTCAGTAGTAATTGAGGGTGTGCAGTTAGCTCTGAAATTGGATTTAAACTCACATTTGTCAGTAATTTCAAAGGATACTTCTGAAGAAAAATTCAAGTACGGTAACTAAAGATGGATATTAAACCTGGTGGATATGCTGTTGTTCCTATAAAAATGTTGCGCTATTTTCTGGCATGTATGGAGTGGCATGATAGGTATACCATTCGTAAACTATATGTATATGTCAATGGAGATAATTTGATTAGTTGGTCTCTTCAAAAAACGTTGGGGCTCACTCTGAATCCAGACTCTATCTGGAGCGTGGTGTAACTTTGGAAGAAGTGTTCAAAAGGGAAATTTATACAGAAAGCATTTTGTCTGATAATGATTCACAGTTTTGCTTGGGTGTCATAGAGAAATACTTTAAAGTGTGTCACATAAAACATAAAAAGAGTTCTGTGTATCATCCCGAAACCAATGGTTCTGTAGAAATGAACTGAACCTCGAAGGAGTGTATTCAGTTGGCGAGTGCCAATCATCTCAATTGGAATTTCTCAGTGGCTGCAACACCTGACTTTTTTTTATATGGATTTTTGCATAGATATCTCCTTCATTTGCATTGGATGAAATGATGCACACTGCTGTGATGCATTAAATGTATATCTTATCAAATAAAATCAATAAAAAAAGTTTTAAAAAACAAAAATCATCTCAACTGGAGAGAAATATTACCACATTCTGTATGTCTCCACATTCCACAACTGGAAATTCATCTTTTGAATTGGTCAAAGGGAGACACCAAGTGTATATGTGTCCAGGTTGGATGAAATGGAACAAAGGAATAAAAGAGAGAAATGTGGATGAATTGGTGGAGAATGAACAGGGTTCACAATTAAAAAGGAAACACTACTTTGATGTGATGAAGAGAGTGGTGGATATAAAGATCAAGTTAGGTGAATGGGTGAAGGTAAAAGCACTTATTGGGTGTCAAGATTGTTCAAAGTTTTCTCGGGCAATGTAGGTAATTAATGTTTTCAAAAAATCACTGACAACTAGTGATGTTCGCATTTGGGACAAAAACGTGTAGTGAAAGTTTGCTCTCCAGTGTGATACATGAACAAAACTATAAACATGAGGAAAAGAGGTATATTGTGGCTGGAGACTCAGGTGGGCAAATGAAAGTGTGGTTGGGTCCAGTTATAAGAGAAGAGAAAGAATGTGGGAGAGGATGTAACCTTACGGCTAGAGAGTTCGACCTCGAAGCTGGGGAACCGGGTTCGAGTCTCGGCAACGATGCTCAACATTCTGGGCAAATCACTTCATCTTCCTGTGCCTAACTAAAATGAACGTGTCCATCTGTAACACAACTTGTGCTCATGTACAGCGACCTGATATCCTCGGGTCTAGTTCACGCTATATAAAACTCTAAAAAAAATATATATATATATTTAGACGTCCAGTGTATTTAGATGATTTTGTGATGCAATAAACTTTTCTCCAGAAAAATATGTATGCCATTAAAAGAATAATGTTCTATGTTGTCTTGAAAATTATATGAAATTAATTGTAACTATTTGTACAACATTCTCTTCCATAGTTATGTTGTTAATGTTTTAGTTTGCATTAAAAACGGTCATTTATTTTTGTTTTTATAAATGGGGGCGAAGTGTGATGTATTGAAATGCTTTTCTCTTTAAGAATGCTTCCACAGCAAGCCTTTAAATGTTCCGTTTTTGAATGTTGGGTGGAGGAATCAAAGTGGCAGTTGGAGATTGAAACTGGATGGATGAGGAGCTAAATACGAAGTACCTATGAAACACTATTCTTCTGGATTTAGTTGGAATGTACTGACTTCACAGAAGTGTTATCTTTATCAGTTCCCCAGAAACTTAAGGACAGGCATGCCATAAAATGGGCGTTAAAGATAGCTTCTCCATTATACAAAAATCAAGCAGGTTGGGATAAACACCACATACATTTCTGTAGAGAGATGAACCGAAGTTTAAAAAGCAGCGACGGCTCCCCCACGAAGGTGGAGGAGCGTCGCCCCCAGTGTAAAAAGGAAAACTAAAACGACAATAACTAATAATCATTATTGTTTTAGTTTTTCTTCCTGCTCGGGCACCGTAAATGGGGTACAGTAGCAGGGAATCGTCATCCCATGCCCATCATCAATGAATACCTGATTTACCTAGTTTTAAAATCACATCATTCAAGGATATTAGCTGGACTATCACAATTTGTACTAACGTTGTAAAACCAATCCTGTAAAAAAATGCACTCAGTACTGGATTAATGACAACTGACATGAAAGGCATACAAAACCGTAATAGATATAGCAAAGTGTTTTTCACACAAAGTATAGCCCCCGAGTCATATTATTTGACTTTCATCACTATTAGGGGAACCTAATTTTGTTTTAAAAATTGCCTTAAGGATATATGAAGAGCCATGGGGTATTTTCAACACAAATAATTGAAATATTACAGAGTGAGTTGAGCGTAGTCTCATATGTTGATGACATATATATTATAGGTGATGATTTGCAGGAATATATAGAACAATAGGACAGAAGAGTTACAATATGTACAGAGCAGGTTACAAATATAATTTCAGAAAATCCAAAATATGCTTTTTGATTGTAATCAGCCTACGATACGAGTTATTAATTAACAGCAAAGAATGCATACTTTGGTTCTTGGTAAAATGTGGAACACTTGAGGCCCCAGATCTCTTAAAGTATTGCAAACAAGGTTGAGACACCTCTATCAGTTTATCAGTCCTAAATTTGCGAGGAAAAATTTGAAAGATGAACATACACAAATTGTTAGAACGCAACAGAGAGACATGCTTGCATCCATACATTTACAATTCCAAGACAATACACTCAATCTTGCAATAAGGAAAATTCCTAATCAGTCAGGGTACACTTATTGTTTGTACAATGAGACAATACTAATTGCTTATAAATACGATGTATACATTAATATCTAAGATTGGATTGACATGGCAGAGGAGATTCTCACTATTGTGTAGACAGCAATCATTGAAAAATGACTCACTGCCGAGGAAAGAAACAGTGCTCAGTAACATCTATACCTAAATGGGAAGCTGCATCTAAAGCAAGGATTCCAGCTGCCCATGAGTTACATGAGCACTGGTTGCAATGAGCTGCAAATAAGGCCATTTCAGAAATAGAGTTTAAATATGATCACCGTTTAGAAACATAGGAATTCATTCAATGTTGACAGGTAATGCCTGAGTCCCCATCAGTGCAACAGTTACATGAATATCGTGATATTTTCTATACTGATGGATCAGCGCAGCCCGCTACAAACACAAAATAGGGGTACTTTACAGCTTGTGCAGCTGTGCAAGGAAGATTTGAGGACTCAGAATTTCAAAAGAAAACAATATACATGTGAAGCCCTTAGATGCCTCAACTGTAAGCATAATTGAATGCATTCCTCCTAGCCTTTCAAAAAGCCAATATTTTGGTTCCTATATTGATTTTTATCTGACTCATTGTTCTGTGTACAATAATGCAATATTGACTTAAAACATTGGGATCCAAAGGTTACAAACACAGAGTGATTATCAGTGTTTTAGACTATCTGCAATCATTCCTCCAATCACCTTTTGTGTGGCTGATGCCAGCGGTTCAAAAGCAATTAGAAATTGAACTTGTAACAATGGACAGTCCTGTCTCATACCTCTATGGATGGGAAAGGTGTCCAAAAGAAATCCGCCATTATCAATTTGGGTGACAGGGACAGTGTATAACCATTTCACCTTGTTAATAAAATCTGTTCCAATACCTGCAGTATCCATAGTTCGAAAAAGGAATCCCCACTTGACACAGTCAAATGTGTTTTTGTCATCTAGCAAGATTAGCACTTGTGGACCAGGTAATCCCTAACCAGGGAGGTCAATGTAAGTCAGAAATCTCAAGTGGCCCCTAGAGAAACACCACAGAACATATGCTGCTTGGGTTGAAACTGAGGATGGCCAATATTTTCACCAGAATCTAAATATCTAAATATCAATAAATGGGCCTGCAGCTGGTGCATTGCAGGGGCTTTGTCTCAGGCTTGAGGAGTAGAGCTGGTATTGCCTTCTTCAATTCCTTGCAAAGCTGACCAGTTTCCTCCACCTCTTTATAAATCTCATGTAGTATCAATACCAGTAGTGAGTTGTTCAGCCTGAAAAATTCCCCCTTGAATGCCACTATCTCCGGGGGATTTATTGTAGGACGGGTCCGATATGACTTCATTTTATCTTCTGTACTATCCCCATCCAGACATTTCCTGCCCTTTTCAAATAACCTGGTCAAGTATAGATGCATCAATAATTCCTTCTATGCTGCTCCTGTATCTAATTGTTAAGAACCAGAGAGATAGCCAAAGTAGGAGGCAAATACCTTACTTATCCCAAGCGACTGAGCAACCAAAGTGGATGGTTAGAATCTTTAATAGCTGGGATAGCAATCCCGACCTCCCTGTGTTTAAGTTGCATCCCCAAAAGCCGGCCAGCACTTTTCATAAAGTAGCTGTTTCAGATGGACAAGGCATACATCGTTCTTGTTGTGAACGGAGCATTGAGGTCATATGTTTTCTTCTCATAGTAAGTCTGGGGTGGAGTTTGTTGTGTATCTATTTCAAAGGTCCTTAATTTCCCTTCATAGCACAATTTGGTCATTGTTTGATTTACGTTAGGCCAAGGCTGTGTCCCTCAACAGGTCACCCCTTATAGAAGCCTTGCCAGATTCCTGCAGCATCTGAGCAGAGAACATCAATCCTTTACAATGATCGGACTGTGGCCTGCCACACTGGAAAACTGCAGCTTAAAACTGGCGGTCCACTTGCAAATTAAACTGAAATCCAACTGAAATCCTGAGCATCCACCTCATTTAAAAATCTGCCAACTGTACACAACTTCCCCTGTGCACACAGTGCCCACTCGAGCTTCAAGGCGGCTTTCCAATTGAGGTACAACTGTAGGAATGGTTGCAGCCTCTCCACCCTAACCATAGTAGGGGCCAATTGGTACAGCCTGTGCTGCATATCCCCTCCCTCTGCTCAGCTTCCACTGCTCCCCTAGGATGGCCAATGTGTAACATTGTGCAATGGGGTGCCTGCCCTCGCACTTCGAGTACTCGTGTTTGACTTTGCACAGCTGTCTTGAGCAAAAACCTTTATTAAAGTTGCAGCATACCCCTCCATTTGTTATGACTTTTGTGGATGTTCCCCGCCCCCTGCTAAGCGGGGCAGTCCTGAAAGGGCCGATATGTTACTGGCAGGCCACGCGCCGTGTGAGTAGTGGCGGACGGCTGAGGGGAAGATCCACTGCAGCCAGAGTCCACATCCCCTCAGGGCTTTTCTGATTTCAAACTCACCCTTGCTCTGAATTCATCATAACGCAGCCATGCATAACCCCTGAAATGCATCTGCACCTTCCGAATGATATCCATCTATTTGAAAAGAGCTATTGCCCTGTCTGCGTGCTTCTCGCAATAAATGCTGTCATAAATCAGAAAAGCTGAAGTCCAATTTTTCACGATAATCGACACACTGGGTCTACTCGCCAGCTCCCATTCCTCCTCCTTAGAATCCTCCTTCACCTGAATACTCCTGTGTAATAGCTTTAAGACATCCACATATTTATGTTTCCTGATCCTGTTCTTGGTTTTATCCGAAATGTGGGACTCCAGCCTTGCCAATACCATGCATCCGGGATTAGACTAACGCATTTCAGTGTGGTGGTTCGCATCTCCGCACTAAATTGCATACGTGGTGCATTTATTGCTCTTTCTGACACCACAGGATCTGGGTAGAACCCTGACACTCTCCACCTTCTGTGTGTTGGTGTATTCAGACCTGCTTCAACCTCTTCCTCAACCTCAGAGATCATATGTCAGATCACGTTCGTTTCGACAGACAGCCCAGTGCCCGATCCAAGCTGATCAGTTACCGGCAAGGAGCGCTTCGTCAAATCTTTGTAACAATCCATTCGGTCTTAGCTTCCCAAGTGACTGGCGGAGAGTTGTGTCCCTTGCACTGTGAGTGATCGTAGCCGGCAAAGGCCAAAGAAAACGACAGCCTCTGCCCCCTCTTGTTAAGAGCCAGAATGTGCTCTGCACGTTTGTAGAGTGGAGCACGGAGGACGGGCAGGCGGGATACCCACTTGCGACCTCCCAGGATGGTGCAATGTGATGAGGTGAGAGACCAGCAAGATGGTATGTTCAAAAGCAGCACAAAACTAGGTCCAGTGGGTGGTAGGGCTGCTCTTCTTGACATCCCTGCCCTACAGTGCTATGACAAGAGACTAGACTGGAGTGGAAAACATAGTCCAGACTATTTCACTAGGACCATGGGCTGCATAGCCTGGCTAGACTAGCACTAGAAGGTGGACTTCCTAATAACAGATTTAGTTGAGGTAAGAGAAGCAACCACAGTGCAGCCTGAAAACATTTCTGCAGCTAATAGAAGATTTAATTCTGAACCAAATACACATATATTCAGGATTTGAGTTTTGGAGGCAGGAGGAGAGTGTTAGATATAAGGTGTGTGCTCTTGTTATGTTTCTTCAAATTTGTCTCAATGCACATTTTATGTGGCTAGCTCAGATGGTTACTGCTTTTGTCATAGAGATCCTTTAGTTACTTGCAGTTCATAAGTTACAATCCTAATATAACACAGTTACATAGGAACTGTCATCAAGGAGCTGCATTCAAACTGTAGAGTATAGGTTAGAACGTTATTTCCACCCCTTCCCCCAGGTCTGTCATTATCCTAATGTTGCTGAAATGGGTTTGTTTGGGTACAAATACATTTATTTTAGTAAAGCCAACTGCTGTGGTATGTTTGAAATCCCGAGTTTGTGCTTCTCCAGAACAAACACTCTTAAATATATATTCTGCCAACTAGAATGGATGACGTGATTCCTACAACTTGTAATCCTCACTGCCTTATGTAACATTTCCTATAGTCTAATTTACACACGTATGACACTTATCTGTATAATATGTGTGTGATGTAAAGTGCTCTGACACCCTACACTGGTATGAGTAGTGCTGTAAAACAAATGAAACACATGTGAGAGAGGTTAGTGCCCTTCCATTACAGGTGCTTTGAAGCAGTTTCAAGATCTTCTTTGACTTTGTTGTTGCTCATATGGGTATAACTTCTGATATTTGTCTGTTTCCATGGACTTCCTTGCTTCATTTTGCTTACGAGAAAGTGTCACATATATATGGTCATTGAATGTCACGCATAAGTACAAAGAAACTATGAAAATGTCACACATAATCTGAAACCTTGGCAGCTATGGCATTCTAAAGGCATCGCCAAATCACATTTATAGTATCTTCTTCCTATGCTGTGCCCCGTCTTTGTACTCTCCACCCACTTGTCTCCCTCTGACCCTTCAGCTGTCTGTGCCTCGCTCTTGAGCTTTGTCCCAGACCTCACCGCCCTGGCATCCAAGTCCCTCTCCTCCACTGTAGCCACTACTCCGTCCTCCACCGATCTGCAGCGCTTCCTGCTCGCCGCCATGCTCCCTTTGCCCCAAAATGACCACCATCCCCTCATACCTTGTGGTAGCCTGTCACCGTCCTCTCTGGCCTCCTTGACCTCAGCACAGCTCGTAGTGCACTGTTTTCCTCTGGTGTCTCTATTGTCCGCATGAGACCTTTGAAAAACACCATGATTGCTCTTCATGTCCTTGCCACCATTACCCCGTCTCCGTTCTGACAGTATCAGCCTCTGTGCGCCCTCATCATCTCTCATCTCTCCTTCCTACCATTCATCACATTCTGCCCTAACACCCCAGGGCCACTTTATACCCCGTTGGCTGCGCCACACTTTCACCACTCTCACCAGTGGCATTGCCACCCTCTCGACCTCCATGCTGCACCAATCAACAGGGCCTTCTTCTCCAAGGGCCCCACAAGCTGCAACAGCTCCCACTGTCCCTACCTCTGCCACTGTCCTGTGCTGGGACCCACAGCCATTGCCGCTGTGGGCCCTCCAAACTACTTCCCACACTCAGCCTGGGCCCCCCAGCTCCACCCCCTTCAACCACCCTACCGTGCCCTTTTTGTCCAGGTGACCCAGCTACTTCTTGGCCTCCTCTTTGTGCATAGCCTGTCCCACTGTTCCTCAGTGTTGCGCAGCATCTGCCTCTGCAACCGTATTTTGGCCTTGATGTCTACATGTTGCCATTTGGATGGCTTCACCAGGTCCAGCCTCAATGGCTTCACCTTGTCCCCATCCAGGCCTCTGCCAGGGCGCCGGGCCCTGCTTTCAAACCACTCTGCCCCGCCTCTAACAGGGAAGCATCCCTTTTTCAGGTTCTGGGCCCCCAGTCTGCCCCGCACAGCCCCCGCAGCTGCCGCCTGGTTCCTCCCATCCTCGGGCCTTCCTGTGCTAGCTGCTATATTCCTCCCCGCGGTTTCTGTCCATACCACAATAAACTGCCCTATTAATGGTGACACCAGTCAGAAGCAGATTAAACTGACATTTGAGCTCTCAGGAGCACCAGAGATGGGGCAGGTGACCCAGACACAGACAGTAAGTCTCTAGGTGTTGGGGGCGAAAGTAAACTGTTGCTTCTTGAGCTTAAAGCTAGCTTGGCAACGACTGATAGAAAGCTAGACATCATGTCTGCTTGCTTCGATGGCCTTACATAGCGTTTGGGCAGACATAATGTGAGGTTAGATGGCATGAAGCCTCACATTTCTGAATTGGAAGATGATGGTGCCTGAAGATCTTGGAGTGCAGCCTGGAGCAATAACGTTAGGATTCTCAATCTGGAAGATTCAACCCCAACAGAGATATTTGTGGAACAAATGCTGTTGGAGATGTTTGGCTGTGACAATTTCGCTGCTTTTTTTTATGATTCAGCGGGCTCATTGTTTATTGGCTCCGAGACCCATATCCGGGGTGCCTCCGGCCCGATCATTTCCCAGTTGCTCAATTATTATGACACGAACCGGAATCTGAACTGGGGTGGCAAAGTGAGCTAAAGAACGATGATGGATTCAACCCAGATCTGTGACTGGGGGTAAGTGTCTGAAAAGTTTCAGCGCTCCGTCCATCATCTCCTTGTGTTTGCTTTGTTCGCCCTAAGTTGGCAGGGTATGCCCAGATGTGGGTCCCTTGCTCACTTTGCCACTGGATTCAAGCTAGCTTGGCTGATGAGGGCTGTTAGCCCGAAACCGGTCCCAGGATGCTTGTTTCCGGTCCAGGGAAGACATGGCTTGGGAGTTCGGTCTGGACTGTTCCCATGAGGCACAGGGTCAAGACTGATTTGCATATAGCTGTGTCTGAACTGGGGTGGCAAAGTGAGCTAAAGAACGATGATGGATTCAACCCAGATCTGTGACTGGGGGTGAGTGTCTGAAAAGTTTCAGCGCTCCGTCCATCATCTCCTTGTGTTTGCTTTGTTCACCCTAAGTTGGCAGGGTATGCCCAGACGTGGGTCCCTTGCTCACTTTGCCACTGGATTCAAGCTAGCCTGGCTGATGAGGGCTGTTAGCCCGAAACCGGTCCCAGGATGCTTGTTTCCGGTCCAGGGAAGACATGGCTTGGCAGTTCGGTCTGGACTGTTCCCATGAGGCACAGGGTCAAGACTGATTTGCATATAGCTGTGTCTGAACTGGGGTGGCAAAGTGAGCTAAAGAACGATGATGGATTCAACCCAGATCTGTGACTGGGGGTGAGTGTCTGAAAAGTTTCAGTGCTCCGTCCATCATCTCCTTGTGTTTGCTACGACCCGGACTCTGGCCAGGTAACAGGGCATCTTGCGCTATAATTGATCAGACTTGCCCATCTTCCCTGACTTTGACATCATTTGCCAGGAGGAAGCACACAGAAACGGCTGTGCAACAAAGGGGTGACATATGTGATGCAATATACCAGGCATAGCTCCTCATCGACACTGGAGGAAAATTGAAATTCTTAACTGATCATAGGGCTGTACTGTCCTTTGCGAAACAATGTATGGGCCAATCGAATTGATGTCCTCGGAAGGCTCTCCGCCAGGGACAACTGCTGCAGCTCAAGATCAAGATGGGTTTAATGATATTGAATAACAGTCACATGATGTGCAAAACTTGATCTCCTGGATATGACTTCAATACTGTGCAGTAGATATCCTTTAGTGTGGCTATAAATGTGGGATCTGCTGTGATACTCAGGAGGTGGTATTCATAAAATCTCCACACACAAACTAATATTCCTGAGGTAGGGGCATGATAGGCTGCGCCCACCTGTAAAACACTACTCCTTGTTTAGTATAGTTCTGTTTCGGAGGGTAACCTCGCTGATAGTTTGGATGATCAGTGTGGGTGGGGCATTGATACTCTACTGGCTCAGTGTGGGAGGGAATGGTGGGTTCAGAATATTTCTCCATGGTTTTTGTTTGTTGATATTGTTATCACTTTTGCTCGACATCTCTTAATAACATACAAATATGATATTAATACAATTGACACAGGGACGCTCTATATGCAGGTTACCCAAGGCAAAACCTATAATTTTCTCTGACCACACATATCCCGTTTCATAAATCCTATGACTTGGAATATCCGGGGTCTGAACAATCTTAAAAAATGTACATTGGTTCTGGCATATTTAGACTGACACGATGTATCCATAGCTTTGTTACAAGAGACCCACTTGTGCGATATTGACTTCCCTAGAATGGCTGGGGATATGGGGGAAACACTGTTATTTGGCAACCTACAGCTCCTGTTTGATTTGCAAAACCATTGATTTTAAGCATAAAATGTGTTTAGGGACCCAGAGGGCAGATCTGTAATATTTCTGGGTGCGTTAATAGGCCAACCAATGATCATTATCAATGTTTATGGCTCTAACTCTGACTGCATAAGTATATTTTACAACATTGCTGACATACGCTGACAAAACACAGATCAACAGATCATTTCGAGAGAGAGTTTCATTTTGTGATTGATGATATAGGGCAGTGCTTAATTTGAGCCGGGGCTTTCCGGTGCTAAGCACCGGCACTTAATTGTTTTCCGGTGCTCGGCACCGGCACCTAATTGTCAACACCAAATTAGAACAGTCCACCACATGGTGGTGCTGCTAATCTAATTTAGAAATGAGCAGAACAACTGTAGTTTAGGAATACAATATACATTAAAATTGCTAATATCTGCCTCCCCAGCCATTCCTTTAGCTTTGGGGACCTGGAATAATCTGAACTGTCGCATTTACATGCAAGAGAGATGGTTGGTAGTTGTTTTCTCAGCGATGACAGGGGCGATGGGTGGTGCAAGCTGCAGTGGCCTCCTGGTCAGAGCACTGGCACTTAATATTTTACAAATTAAGCACTGTATAGGGGCATACTCAATCTCCCTCTAGAGTTCTCTTGGATGACCTGAGGTATGGGATGGAGCTTTCTGGGGATCCACGACACTTGGGGGAGATTTACAAAAAAGTCGAGCAACGAAGCACAGCTCCCCGCGAGGCTGCGCTGCGTTGCGCGACAGGGAAGGAGCAGGGGAGAGCCATATCTTCAAAGATGTGGCTCTCTCCTCCCCTTTCCCTTGCGCCGGCGCTGATTTCAGCAGTTGTGCACCATGCACACACCTTAGCGCTGTAGCGCTAGGGTGTGTGCATGAGTGTAGCATAGGTTTTGTACAGGAAAGGTACCCTTCCTGTACAAAATACTATGCTAGACACGAGGGAAAGCTTTTCCCACTTTGTATGCGTGATGTAGAGACAGTGAGGTGCATCTGCTGGAGTAAGGCTATATCAATTTCATATTGCTGTAGATGTGCTAAAATGTGTCTAATTTTGTGTGGGTTGTTTAGTCTCCTTACATTCCAAGTCAATAAATGGATACAAACCCCGTCCCTCACCACCCCAACATTCAGTGTCCTATTTGCCTGCACCATTCTCGTATTGCGACTTGCATGCCAAGGAGTGCATAGCTGGAATTATTCAAATGCTTGAGTTATGTTCACCTACAACGTGTCAGTGCGAAACATCCTGGTGGTAACTGAGCCTCATAAATTCCTCCTTCCACCCACCCTAGACACCCCAACATGCCAGAGAAAATGTCCCCAACATTTAGCTCAATCCCGGTCTCTATAAGGGCACTAGGTGGTAATACAACAGGAACAAGATTCCTGAGACTCACTTTGTGGTGAACCTGTAGGAGAAGGCCTGTCAACACCTCCCTTACAAATGAGGGGACGTCAACCGGGGAAAAGTGTCTTCGTGTGAGCGTGGCGGTGTTTGCCGAATGTAGGCAATATGATGTGTCTTGTTGTCCCCCAGGACGGAGACAAACAGGGTGAGGGGTGGATCATATCAAGTGGTCCCTGGCCCAAGACCACCCACCACTAAAAGGCCTGGGCATGGGAACCCACCCACCCAAGAGTGATGAATTTTAATCGATGAGAACTGGTGGCAAGTCTGGAGCATAGGTTCATATTCATATCATTGCGCACTAGGGAATATTTAAACAGCCCAACACTCAAGTTAAACAACAGCAAGCATTCTAAAACTGACCAGAACGGAAATCAATTACAGTGGCCAGGGACTTGGGTACCTCAAACTTCGTTTTTACACACAAAGTAGGAATATCTGTATGTCAGTCAATGTCACTGAGCACTTCATCTGGGGTCCACGAGCAATGAGAAGAGCCCGCTCTAACTGATGAGAGTAACTGGTTAACATATAAACTGGCACTCTGTAGTTTCAAGAAGGTATTTGGCATGTTTTTTGGGTGATTTTCAACCTCACCAGGTACAACATTGCGTACTGTATGCCAGCGTGCTTTTGCTTTAAGGGAAGATATTTTCGGCTTGCCTCCTGAACCACCAAAGTGAAGTCCAGGTACACAATAAAGGTGTTTCCTTTGTATGATTGCGTTTGTTTTTTGCTGGCCATTTGGAGTACTGTGTTGTGGTCCTTATAGTTCAACAGCCGTACTATTATAAGGCATGGAGTGGAGGCCGATGGAGGGTGAGATCCCAGCACATGGTGGGCATGCTTGACTGTGAACATAGAGGGGAGGCAGTCTGACCTGAACACAAAATGCTGCTGCCAGATTACTGTTCTCCCTCCCTAAGTTCTGTTCTGCCTCTGGGCTCCTTCAGAAGCTTCACTGGCTGCCTATTGAGAAGACTATTCAATTTAAAGTTCTAAGTAGTGCACACAAGATTTTGAATTCTTCAGGTGCGCCTATTCTTTCTGTACTTATCCAACCCTATCTTCCCACTCTGCATTCTGCTCAGCCGAGTTAAGCCTGGCGGTGACTCCTCGGTTCAAAAGGGAAAGATTAGGAGGCCGCTTCTTCCGAGTTCTGGCCCTGGCCCTTTGGTACATTTTGCCCCCTGAACGAAGGAACACACAGAGCCATCAGTGTTTCAGGAAAAAAACTAAAAACCTGGCTCTTTTTCATCTAAGCTGTTCTGCGCCCTCCTTGCTTCTTTTTGGTGTACAATGTCTCATCTTCTGTGGGAAGAGCTGGGAAGCCCCGTTGTTGGGGCAGCCATGCGCTCTATAAGTTATATTAACATAACATAACATGTGCGTGTATGCACATTGGATATGTAGTATGTGTGTAGTAAAACTCTATGTGTGGTGAAAGTCCATGTGAACAGACCAGTGGTATGCATTTTGCATTACGTGATAGAGAGTAGATACAGCCTCCCTAGACACTGGAAGTGTATTGACTGCACCCCTGTGGCTGGAGGATGGAAGCACAGACATTGAATTGGGGGAGGATGGATAAAAGGCTACCAACAGAAATTTTGTGAGATCTTTGTTAGCAAAGGGCTGCTGATTGGTTCTTACTGAGTGATGACAAAGAGTAGATGTTAGGAATGAGGGTAAGTCAGAGTTTTCTCTTGTTAAAAGTGACAAAGGGCCTGATTTAGAGTACGGCAGACAAGTTACTATATCACAAACGTGGGTATCCCATCCGTGGTATTACAAGTGCCATTGGATATAATGCACCTGTAATATGGTGGACAGGATATCTGTCATATTTGCAATGGAGTATCCCACCTGCCAAACTCTAAATCAGGCCCAAAGTTTCTTAGTAGGGCTACCCTTCTGTCTGTACAAGGAGAGGGGGGGGTCCAAGGGAAGTTTATAGACCAGCGAGGACTGGTTCCCCAAACATTAGTACAAGAGGAGAATCCCAGATGGTGAAGCATGCCACCTCGGTGGGTGATGGGATTTCGTCCTAATTAAAGGACTTCTTTATTAGCAACTCGTTATCTTTGTTTTTGTCCCCTTTTTATGCTGTTTCAGCATTTCAGACCCGAGGACTCTCTGTGTTTTGTACCCTTCTGTCTGTGCCTGATGACCGCTCAGGAAGGCTGAAGACAGTCCGCTGCTGAGATCTCACACTTCATTGTGTCCTTGTTTTGGATACTCCTTGTTGGACCTTGTCCTCTCAGCAGGGTCACCCCCAAACTGTTTGCCTTTTACCCTCCACTTTCTGCTGAATTTGTTTTTGTTGGTCCTAGGACTCTGTGCACTTTACCACTGCTAACCAGTGCTAAAGTGCTTGTCCTCACTCCCCTAAACATGGTTTGATTGGCATACACCTAATTGGCATATTTAGTTTACTTATACGTCCCTTGTAGACTGGTATACCATATTCCCAGGGCCTGTACATTAAATATTACTAGTGGGCCTGCAGCACTTCATCATCAATAAACATTTATTTAGGTCTAGTGACCATAAAAGTGGTAAATACATTATAAAAAATAAAACATAGAGCAGACAGGTATAGTATATAAACATTGTGTTAAACAGTAAGCAGTGCAATAAGCCTGGTAGGGGACCTCAGGGAAAACAGTTACCTCTATCAGTATAATCCTCCATAATAACCTAGCACTAGGCTGTAACGTGGTCTGCCATGTTGAATGCCCCAGCATCCCTAAGAGAAGGATTATCCCACTCATAATGTCCTTAGACATTAAGTACCCGACCTGCTATTAAATAAATAAAAAAGATTACATAAAAAGAGGCAAGATTAAAATCAATTGGTAAAAACAATTTAGGCTAGTGGTACTGGATTTGTAAGAAGTATGCCTCATACATACATTGCAGCAATAATGGTTACAGATTCCTTGATGTTAGATTTTTTGTTCGTATTGACCAAGCCCCCAAACGAAGCGTGAGACCGCAAATACTATTGACTCTTTCCTGTCACTTTTCAATAATCGCAATGCCTCCCAATAGTGTCCTACACCCTACAACATGCACAGTGCAATTATCCATTTTTTGCGTAGAATGGAATGTCATGGGCAAAAAAAGCAGAAAATGGGTCCCTGTTTCCTTTGACAACAGGCAAAAGGGGCCGCTCTCTAGATTACACTCCGTTTTGCACCATCTCGAGGTAAAGGATCTCAAGGGTAGGGTGCCAGATCTGAACTGGAAATACAGACGTTTCGCCCCGACAGGATAAATCTTGTCCAAATAGTTTTCAAAACTGGGCGAACAGTTGTGTAGCAGGAATTGCCCTGTTAGGGGCCCCTCCCTGTGCTCAACCCAGGTTCTAGTCAAGGGACGATCCCAAAAGATTTTATATAAGAGCAGCTTATCACCTTTAGTGACTTTGACAGGAGTAATCTATACATTTCCCAGATAAAGCAGTTCAAACTGCTTTTTGACACTCTTCAACCATGGGGTATGGATGAGTTTGTCACAGTTAATCAGGTCCCTCAGTGCCTCTCTATAAATAGTTAATTCCGGGGTAGACCAAACCCTCACCCAATATATCAGTGGTTTGAGAAGAGATACCAAATGGATGGGGTTAAGGGCTAGATCAAATTGCCACTGAACCAATGGGGCGCTTTGTGGCAAATTAAGAAGACCTTTAATAAATTTGTTTTCCTCAATGGACAATATGGATGCATTGATGTAGCCCCAAATCTCTGCCCCGTAAAGGGTGGGCGTCACTGTGGTGGCTCGATAGATTTTTAGGGCCGGTGACACGGCCCCTCCTGCTGTGGACTTGTGTTTCCTTCTGATTAAGAGTGCACGCTGGTTTAATCCGATATTAATCTTTGCATCCCCCATTTTAGAGAATCTGACATCCTTATGCCCAGATAAACAAAGTGAGCAGCCTTTTCTATCAGGGAACCATCAATTCTCATTTTTCCTCTAAAGGACCTGTGAGGATTCATCCCCATAAATTTCGATTTGTCATGGTTTATTTCTAAGCCTCTGTTTCTACAAAAAGCTGCAAACTAATCCAGTTCCTTCTGGAGTCCCATCAGGATTCTGGAAATAAGTACCGTGTCATCAGCAAACATTAGGATCGGGACAGGGATACCAGCAAGTTTTGGGGCATCATGTTCAATTCCAGAGACCCGGTCACTGCCCCATTATTAACATACTAAATAAGGTTGAGGCAAGTACACAGGCCTGTTTGACGCCTCTTCTGATGGGGATCTTTTCTGTGAGGTCACCAAAGTTGTTTAACCTTACTTGAGCAAAGGTGTCGGTATGCAATACTCTAAGAATCCAGAGGAGATCCTCTGGAACCCTGTAGTTTCTCAGCCTATCCCTAGGGACCAGATCGAAAGCTGACCAAAGGTCAATGAAGGCAACATATAAGTGTTCTTTCTTTAGGATGACAAACTTCCAACACAAAACATTAAAACGAAAGACCTGGTCAATGGTGCTTATTTTGTTCCTGAAACCTGCCTGGGCGTCTTCCAGGATATTGTTGTCAGCAAGACAGGTTTGCAGCCTAGTTAGTACCTGTCTGCAGAGTATTTTTGGCTGTTGTCCAGTAAGCTAATAGGCCTGTAGTTTGATGGTTTGTCCCAATCCCTTTTTTATAGATTGGGTTAATAGTAGCACCCTGCCAGGATGGTGGAATGTTACTGCCTTTCATAATGGCGTTACTCAAGTGGTTGAGGTAAGGGACCCAGACCTCCGGTTTGGATAGAAACAAATCTCCTGGAATACCATCCAGTACTGGCTCCTTTCCTTTCTTAGTTTCTTTAAGGGCATTCTTTGTTTCGCTTAGGGTAAAACAGGGGGAAGTCCCTGGGTGGCCGGGCCACACTTGTTATGTAGGTGGAGGGTTGAGGGGGCATTAATACATCCGCTGTCTCCTTGGGCCCATCAAACTGCCCTCCTAGAGCCTTCTCCTTGTAAAGTGACATAAAGTGGGTAACCCCTTTATCGGGCTGGATAACAACCTCCAGGGGATCATCAATAGTACGTGTGCCTTCAGCCACTAACTTCCAGAAGGAATGGGGTTTTTGCTGTCAAGTGCCTCGGTAGTCAGCCCATTGACCTCACTCCCATCTCTTTTTTGCTGCGAGCTGTGTCAACTTATATTTTTTACTGGCCATAGATATCTCAGGTTCGCTGCCTTTTTAAAATATTTCTATCAGGGCATTTTTTTCTTGTTTACAATCTTTGCAAAACCAGCTAGGTCGTTTCTTAAGATACTTCCCCTTGTTCTAGCCTTAAGAAAGAGGGGCTTTATTTGATCCAAGTATTGGCAGTGCGCAGTGACAAAGTCAAACTGACAATGAGCAGTAGCAGGTGCATCATAGGCCGAAAAAGTGTAAATAAGGGCTTCATAGATTTGCCTCTGGAACACCACATTAGATGAAACTTGAGGCCATTTTATATTACGTCTGTTATTAACTGTCTTGATTGAGCTGGAAAACGTTATGGGCGCTAGGGTATCATTTATAAATATGGCTGAGTCGAGCCTGGCACATAACGCCTGGTGATCACTGTCCGGCCTCGGTATGATGACCATGTCCACCAGCACTGACCAGGGTGCCTGATCAATGAAAATGTAATCAATATGGCTAGTTGAAACACCTCTTTTAAATGTTGGATGTGGAGGGAAGTCAGAACGGGTGTTGCCATTGGTAATTCTGAGGTCAAATTCAACTGCCAGTTCTTCTAATTGAGTGGCGACAACCGTTTGTTTCAATGCTACTTGCACCCAGACACCCTCTAGAGATGCTAAGTCCTCAGGCTCTGCAAGTCTTGTCATATTCATCCCATCCAGAGTGAGTCTGGTATTGCAATCCCCTGCAATTATTTTTAAAATACCTCGGTTGGATTGGGTCGGCATATCTCTGAGCTGGTCTACTATTGGGGAGACCGAGTTGGTCGGGACTGAGCTAATGTCTATATTTATAATAAGAAGTTGTCTCTCTCCCTGTAATGTATTCACTGTTATTTTCAGGCCCTAGAGATCCTTACTGTTACATAAAACCAGTTTAGTTCTTGGAAAGAGATCCAACCTGAGCCAGATTAGCAAACCCCCTGACACTCTACCAGACAAAGATGGAACCGCATTAACGGAGTAGGTGTAGAACCCACTCCTGTATACTGGGTCCAATGCCCAGGCCTCCTGTAGGAGAACAATATGATGCTTATCTATGAATGCTCCCCACTCAGGGTCAGAGAGTTTAGCTCAAATACCAGCAATATTCCAAGATAAAAAACAAAGAGATGCGTCCCTGATCTCGTTGTCCCCTCCAATAAGCCCTACTGAAGGAAGGCTCCCGGGGGCTTTGTCAAGGGCGTCTTTAAGATGGCACAGAGACCTCATTCTCTTTCTGCTAGAGCTCCACACCCTATTGAGCTTGTTCACATGGGTAAATTTAGTTAGATTACTTGGCTTTAACATTCTCTGAGCAAGACCCCTTGGCATGGTTGACATCAGTCAATATGTGGAAGATTAGATGACTCCGCTGTAGGAGCCAAAGGCTGGGGGCACTCAGAGCTTTAATGTGGTGCGGGAAATGGGGATGCTTGTTGGCTATGGGGGATATTATATTTAAGATATATTAATAAGTTGCTTTGCGGCCTAAACCTTAACTCTAATGATATTAACTCGTCTGCTAGAGTGCTAGACTTAAGTTTGAGACCTATGCTGTCACATGTGCTCTGCCCCGAGCTGGTACATGTGGCCGGCAGTATGTATTCCTAATTATTGATCTACAGCTCCTCAAGTGTCTCAACCAGTGGGTCACTTTGTTGATTCTTAAGTCAGAAGATTCATAAGCATCTTTCAAGAGCTTGGGCACATTTAGCAAATAAATATCAAAAGGCTTAGAGGTGATAGGGAAAGTATCAATCAGAGTTCTTTGAGTGGAAGAACTATGTGGAACATCGTGTATATGGCCTGGAAATATAGGTTTATTGAATGGGCCACTACTATTTGACCTATAAATTTCACCATTTGAATCCCTAGTCACCCTATGATTGCCCGTTAGGTTTTGTGGTCCCAAATGTAGGGTCTTAGGTTGAGTACTTGACATGTCTCTGCGGTACGTTGTGCTGGGGGCAAACTGTTGTTTGGTAGATGACTGGGCTGGCTCTTTTTTCGTTACAATAGTGGGGTTGGTAAATTAGTGACTATGCATGATAATTTATCCATTTTCTCAATGAAGACCTTAGATAACTTTTCCAACATCACTCTTAAGTTATCAATTTCTCCCCTTAGTAAGTGGATTTGACTTGGGGACACTGCTTCAATCTTATAATTCACTAGAGAGGGATGAGGGCATAGCTGGCCAGGACCTGTTGCTGTTTCCAGATCTACCAGAGCGGCGAATCTGTTTGAACAGACAACGTTCACCTCGGGGCTCAACGCACTTTGGATTTGACTCGAAGAGGATGGCCGAGATGGTGGCAAAATGTTGGTAACTGCTGGGAGCTCTGAATGAGAAGTTGAGATGCCATGGGTTTTTTCCTTACCTCCCTGGTCTGCAGACAGTTGACCTTTTCCAAATTATAAGGCAATACTCTTTTGGGGTCACCCCTTTCCTCTTTTCCCTGTGTTAATACTTGGGTCCTTAGTGGCCAACAGGCCTTCGACCTCTTCTATCAGGTCATCTATTTTACTCAGAGTGCAATTTTCAGCAGAGTGCCTAGATGCTTTACGTATACCTTTGACCCCTGCTGGTTTATCTGATGCCTTCCGCTTACCCATGTCACACCCCGTCTGGTTACCGCAATGGGAGGAACTCATTTGAAGAGGGAGAATCCGTCAAAGGTGTTTCACAACAAAGCAATTTCTAGTTTCTAACCACAATGAGAATATACTTAGGGTCTAGATCACAAATATTTACTACAGATAAAGCAGGGGAGCCCAATCAATAAGCTCCCAGGACTAGCCACTGTGTCCCAGATAATAATGTCAGTTATGTTCACTCAGTCAAACCTTCAGGAACAGGTATCCACATGGCAAGAGGGTCCAGCCAGTGATGTGTGTTCAGCTCCGACATATAAACAGAGGAGCGAGCTACCGGGTAATGCAAAATGTAAGGGCAGCAGGAAGAGAAAATAAAACAATATTAGAACTGATCAGGAGCCTAGGGGGTGGCCCAGCCCTGCATCTTCCTGACGCTGATGGGCACGGGACGGACCCGCCCTTGGCCCGGGCTTTGCCCTAGCGTGGCCCGCACGCGCCCCACGCCGCAGGAGACTGGAACACGCTTTATAGCGCCGACACAGGTGTGCTGCTGCTACTTTACAGGGAGTGCCTCCTGGGGCCCTGTGAATTCTGGGATATGGAGTCCTGAGCAAGACCGCTCCAAGTAGGTGAAACCCACGCTGCAGGAGACTGGAACGTGCTTTATAGCGCCAACACAGGTGTGATGCTACTATGTTGCAGGGACTGCCTCCTGGGTCCCTGTGAATTCTAGGATCTGGAGTCCTGTGCAAGACCGCTCCAAGTTGGTGAAACCTGCGCCGCGGGAGATTGGAATGCGCTTTATAGCGCCGACACAGGTGTGATTCTGCTATGTTGCAGGGACTGCCTCCTCGGGCCCTGTGAATTCTGGGATATGGAGTCCTGAGCAAGACCGCTCCAAGTTGGTGAAAAAACCGTGTCGCGGGAGACTGGAATGCACCTTATAGCGCCAACACAGGTGTACTGCTGCTACATTGCAGGGGCCGCCTCCTGGGGCCCTGTGAATTCTGGGATATGGAGTCCTCCAAGTTGGTTCAGCACTTATTTTAACACCCACTTAAGTAGCACCTTAAAACATGTCCCAGGCCTGCCGTTGCAGCCTGAATGCAGTTTTAAACTGCCCTGTCGACTAGCCATTTAATCCCCTTGCCAAGCCTTAAACTCCCCTTTTATTACATATAAATCACCCATAAGGTAGGTCTTATTTTGCCCATAGGGCAGGGTGATGCCCGGCATTGTGTGGGTTAGGTCCTCCGACATCTCACGGAGAAGACGCAACACTGCATCTTTCAGTGTCGACACATGCCGGAACACGTTGACACAAGCCACGACCCCAGTGGGGTTGACCTCCTAGATCTACAGGTAAAACACTTAGGGTGCTGTGTGTGGTCTATCATTTTCATTACACTGGACCACCATTTATAGTGTAGATAGAACTTGTTTTCGGTCCTGATGAATTGCCGTCTAGTTGACAATTAGGCAAGAAACATGTTAACCTTAGAGCGCGGTACCCTGTAACATTACAGCAGGGGTGCGCCACACTTAGTTTTAATCGGGATAGGGGCCACTCTCATTAAAATAGTTTTGATTGGACCTCTACTTCCTGTTTTAGCCTCACTTTTCTACACATCTACACTCACTAGGCCCCTCACACGCACTGCACCTAACGGCAAGGAATAAAAGATCTCCGCCAAAGAGCCCCTTATAGGGTGCCCGTCAGGTATTGCAGCGCCGACCTGACGAGGAGCAGACCCATATGATGAAGCATGACACCTAGCTGGCTGGGTGTGTGAGGGTCCTAATTCCAAAAGGAGGAATCCCCCTCCTTCATTTAGCTATTAAGTGAGCTTAGTTTCACTTAGGCAACCTGTTCTGTCCTATTCTGTCAGCAACTGCATACCCTTCTGTATTGATTAATTGTTGGGCATGTATGCTGAACCTGGTTAAAAAGCCCTAAGTTCCCCTTTTTGTAGACACACACAAAGTAAAAGGTTGGACATATACTTTTTAGTTTTACATGTCCTGGTAGTGAAAAACTCCCACATTGGTTTTTCACTGCAGTGAGGCCTACCCCTCCCATATGATAACACTGTTGATTCCTTATTACATTTAATATGCTGTAATTCCTAATTGCGAGAAGGTAGATATATCATGTTTGGTACCTATGAAATTGTAATGATAAACCCTCTTTAATGGTAAAGTCATATTTTTCATTACAATTTAGAAAATGGCACTTTTAGAAAGTTTGCCTTTTCCTGCTCTTAGCACTTTGTGCCTACAGCCTGTCTTGGGTCACATGACTGGGCCTAGCTGACAGTTAGACTTTGTGAATTGCTCCCAGACAGTCACATTCTGCCTGAATGGGCCATCTGGTGGCAGTATGGGGGCAGAGCTGAGCACAGCCCAATTTTCACCTGAATAGCCTGTGTTCTGCCTTCACACAAAGGGCTTAATGACCCTGTATTGTCTGTGCACCTTCAAGAAGAGGGGCACCAGGGTATAAAAATAGGACCTTTAGACCCACTCTTCAGTTCACTACTGGACTTGAATGAATTAAATCTTTATTGTCTGAATAATAAAAATCATTACAATCAAGGAATATATCAAATGCATTGGTTCTTAAAAATAGATGTAAAAGGTAATTATAAAAGGCAGAGCTAATTAAAAGGATCCTCAAATTCAATACAATTATATTACAAATATTGAGGTGTGTTAGGGATAACATGCCGTACTGGATCGTTGATATCACATAAACACATCATTAAAATAACATTTCATTCTACTGATCACATATAGTATTCTTAGGATTCCATTTCATTATTAAACAGAGCTTCTCTATAAATACATAAAAAACTTTCGTGCAGACAGTTCATTGCTTCACTTCTCTGTAGCTAATAGAATTTTTTGGACTTGAGCTTTAAAGTGCTGTGGCGCTTTTTCTCCAGACTGAACTACATCTGTTAGAGCCATATTTCACGAGACATATAATTTTCGGACTTGAACTATAAAGTGCCTCTGTGCTTTTTCCAAACTGAACTACATTTGTTGGAGTCATATTTCATGAAACATAAAATTCAAAACAGTTTTGCTGCAAGGATTGAAAAGATTTGGAAATCTAAAGAATGCCTCCGTGCTTTCTTATCCAAAACTGAACTCTATTTCTAAAAGTCACATTTCTTAAGTCTTTGGGTATGGAGTCATTATGCTGCAAGAATTGTGGTGCTTTCTGAGCCAACAGTTAATAGGCCCTTCAGTACATGTTTCTCCAAGCTAAATTGCGTTTGTTAATATCCCATTTCATAGGTCGGCTAACACTGTAAACTAACCCTGTTAGGATAATTTGATTGAATAGGTGCTTCCATGGAAAATAGATTAACAATATTTAATAAAGTGCGGCTAGATCAGTAAAGTGCCTCTGTGCTTTCATCTCAATAAAATTATTTTAAAATTGCCTGTGATGCAGCGCGTACAATAAAAACTATTCTCCTCCTAGGTCACTTATAGGTCATCCAGGGGCAAACTATATTTTCTCACATCCACATGACGATGGGGCCCATAAACATCGCCTAACACACACGCACACACCTGGATTTCCTTTACACCTTTACGAAATTCTGTACTCCTAGGAGAAGCATGAGAACTAAATGGAAAACACCATTTATGTACCGCTGGAAGAGCCGGGATATCTTATTACCTTAATTTATCACTTTCTTTTAGTTATCTTCTTTAAGATATTCCTGCTCATTGTTTTGTCGATGAATCATTCATGTAAGAAATTAGTTCATAGTGATTAAGACCAGCTAAATCACAATAACCAATTACTGGTGTCACAATCATTTAGGAAAATAACCACTGAGTCATTTGATTTAAAGAATCTTAAATTTTATATAATTTTAAAAGCATGAGAAAGAATTTAAACTTTTTATTCAATTATTCATTCATTATTAATTCAAATATTTATTAAGCATAATGAATTTATTGCAGAAAGGAAATTTTTCGTCATGAAGCAAAATCCTAATTACCTGCCTACCTTCCTAATTTAGCCTAATGATTTCTAACCTAAGTTTAAGAATTAGAAATGACCTGATTCTCATACTCAACTGGAAAATTAAGACAGCAACAGAAACTTCAGCTCGTCAGCATCAGCTACCTGCAACCCGTCTCATCTAACAGTCTTTCAGCATCTCCCGCTCAGTTATGGATCGATCAGGACCACCCAGCACTGGAAGCCACCAACACCAACACGACTCTCCAACTCCGCTCCTGACTGTGACTGCGACTCTCCCCTCCCACTAAGAGTAGGCCCTCTTATACCCTAATTCTAACTTTGCTAACTAATTGTTGCAACATTAATAACACGCTTTTCTTTCATTGGTCCATGCATGTCATCTTATTCATTCTTTTAATCAAGTTCTCTTGGATCCAATGGTCCTTGGATCATTTCCTTTCTCACAGTTCAAGACATGTTTCCATCCGCTTCGATCAGTACATTTGTAACTTCTTTCGATACATTCGAGAACTCTGCAGGCATTGTCCTTTCTCTTAAACTGGTTTCCCACGGGTCTCTGCTGATCACCACGGCACACTATCAGTTCAATTAGGTCACATCAGCCTTGACCATTTCTCGCATCCTAGCCTCTCAGCAACATCACGAGGTTAGCTTTTCTCCGACTTCTCTCCCGTGTCACATGTTTCCCTTGCGCTTGCGCACATCACCAACTGGCAGCCATTTTATATCGCCACTCGGTTATACTTTAAAAGCACTATTTTGAAATAAACAAAACATAATTAAAATAGAGAAAAATAGCCTTTTCGTTTCCCTCCCGTCATCTACGTACTCCCAATTAGTTATTACCTAGCAGAAAGCAACATTTAAGCTGTTTCTTACTTACCATCACTATTGTTTTTGCAACGACACGTTTATTTCTATGAAGCACAAAATCATGCATTTATTTTAAATTAGTATGCATTTATTTTTATGTTATAATTAGACACATGGACATCCATTAATAGATTATTCAGCACATACATTTGCGTATTACCCTTCCCACACGTACAGTGTTGATTAATACATTTAAACGAACATTTTATTAATTATTTATAAAATTTGTTAGGGGTCAAAATTTTTATTTTCTCTGCTCCATCAACTCCCCTTTGGTGATTTTTAAATCACCACATAAAACCCAAGTTATACTTCTTTTCAGGCAGTATATGTCTTTCATCCTTTGCTTTTTGTTAGTTACACATCTGTTTCTTCTTCATCTTGTCTTCTTGTCTCCTTATACATGTTTTCTTTCATTTTCTCTAACTCAATTTCACCCATTTCTCTCTCTCTCTCTTTCATTATTCTGTTATTTCTTTTTATCTTATTTTGTCTTACTTTTCTTTTTATACACGTTATTACTATTTTCAACACCATGGCTAACAGTATTACTACAGTTGCTATTATTATAACTTTCCCTATCATTAGTCTACTCATTCTGGTCAACCAATTTGCTACTGAAGAAAACCCTCTACCAAGTTTTCCCAAGACACTTTCAACCTCCAGTGGAACTAGTTCTTTGTGCAAATTTGTAATATTCGTAATATACTTCTGTATATTTTCACTTTTATCAGGAATGTAAGTGCAACAATGTTGGACTTTCAACATTCCACAGACTCCACCCTCTTTTGCCAAAAGAATATCAAGGGCAAGCCGATTTTGCATCACCATAGCTCTCATGGCAACCATTTCGGTATTTACCATTAAAAACCCTCCCGCAGTATCTGTAGACAACCGATCTACTACTGTGGATAATTTCAATTTTAAATGCATTCAAAGATATTCCCACTGCTGGTATTAATGCTCCAAAAATATCACCTACAATTTCTGAAAAACTTTCCCTCTTTCTACGTGTAAAGCTATTAATCATCTTGTATGTTCCTTTTTCTTCTCTGTCCATATGAAAGATTTTTGGAAAGACCAGGCCTACATAGCAAGTTCCATACCAATGGTCCGGTAACCTGTAATAAGCTCTATTCCCACAAATATAATAGATACCTGGAAATATTGGATCTTTTCCACCTTTGAATCCCCAACCTCCCAGAATTTGATAATTGTCATGGCAGATACTGGAACCTACAAAGTAATTGTCATAGACTGTCTTATTTCTTCTAATACACAACTTTCCTGTTTGCGGCCAATCTAATGTCATTGCTGCATTTATCTTTTTCCCTTCATGATTTCCTTCCTCAAACGTCCATAGATGTGTTCCTCCCTCTTTCATTGCTTCTTTTTGAAATTTCTTTCTTCTTTCTTCAACCATTTCTAAAAATACCTTTTCTTCTTTCTTTAACTCACAGGTAAGGTTGTTACTAACTATTTCTTCTAACGTTAATTTTCTATGTTCTAAAAGAATTCTCCTAAAACCTTTGCTGGTTTTACTTTGTTAAGTTCTGGTACTACTGGAATGTTTGCAAAAATCTTATCTATGTCAGTATAATAAGATTCTAATCTACCTGTTTTATAAAATAAACTTGCTATTACACTACATGTTATTCCATAAGTTAGAGGTAGGTGATGATAAGTCACACCTTCTGACACTGATGCAGGCAACTGCATACAAACATAACAATCTCTCACATCCATTGTCTCTACATATTCGTACAACAATTTTGTAAAAACATTTTTAGAAAAGTCTGTTACTGACTTATCCTTATGTAATTCTGCACTACTTCTTAAAATAACTGGTTCTTTAATATTAGTTTCTTTTTCTGGTTTAGTATCATTCTTCGCTTCTATTACAGCTAAACTAATAGGAATTGTGATTGCTAAAACTATCCATATGGTCATTAGTAACCCTGTACAAAAACAGCACATTTTACACCATCTTTTTATAAACTCACATTTATCTCTTCTATCCCTAGTATTTTCCATTTTTCTTTTATTTATTTGTTAAGTTTCAGAAATTTGTGTCACTACACCTCAGAAATGACTTAGATGCCACTCTGCTTTCAAAAGTCTTTGCTTGGTACTTTCTTTTAATTCTTTCCAGAATTCTTTCGTTGTCACATCCGGTGATTTGTCACATCCAGTAAAATTGTCATGTCCGGCAGAAGCACCATAAGTCTTCACTTCAGGTTTGTTGCATCTCACCTTTTCCCATTCGACTTCTTAGTCTCTGGTTCTCGTGAGTGTTTTCTTCTTCTTTGTAATCTGTCAGTGCGATATACAGCCACTCAGGTGACTTATATTTTGCATTCACTTTCTTCGTTCTTTTGGACTTTTGCAATCGTTTTCCACTTGGTTTTTCTTGTCCCTTTTGACTTGTTATTTCATTCACTTGTTCAGCACTTTCGTCTCCAGCTCTTATTATTCTATATCTCAATTTTCTTATATAGCTGTTGGGCCAATTATCTCCTTTTCTTGGCCTTTTGGCTTCACCTTCCTTTTCTTCTCTTTCTGATTTCCAATTTCTTTTTCTTGATTCAGTTTTTGCTTTCTCCTCTTCTCCACTCTCTTCAGTTTCTGTTTCAACTGTTTCACTATTGTCTCTTATTTTGAAGCTTATGATCTCGTCATCTCCTACTGGTGGATCTGTCTTCTCCTTCTTGTGTTCCCTTATTACTGTCCCTCCTCGGTGTTCTTCCGATTTGGTGTTTTCCTCCCTTTCTACTTCTAAATTTCCCTGTTCATCTGTTTCTCTATCTGTCCCTATTGCTCCTCGGGGTTCTTCTCGATTCTCTAACTTCTTGTGTACTTCTTTCCCTACTTCATCTATTAATATTATTTCTGAAGGATTTCCACCATAACTTGTACTTGGTTGTTCATCTAGATCATTTTCTTGCTCATTTTCTTCTTGAATTGGTTTATAACCCCAAGTTCTCCTTCGGAATTCTTCACAGTTTGCAACTGAATCATCAGATCCTGAACTTGTGTCAGATGTTTCCAGATGTCGACTTACAGGTCGATCTTCAGGTTCTGGAACTTCTGAATTTCTTTCTTCTTCTTCTTCGTCTCTAGAGGTGTTTGCAGTTGGGGTTTCCAGATGTCGACTTTCAGGTCGATCTTCAAGTTCTGGCACCCTTTCTCTTATCCTTGTTGTCCCAGCCGTTAAACTTTTAGTCCACACTTCCAGACGTCGACTCACATGTCGATCAGTAGGTTCTTGAACTCTGATTGTGTGGCTGGCATGGACCCAGTTCTTCACTCCTGCACACTTGACTGCAGTCGTTGTCACTAGGATTACCTGTCGTGGTTCGTCCCAGCGAGGAACTAGACAGTTTCTTCTCCTGTGGATTTTTATACGGACCCAGTCTCCTGGATTCAAGTCGTGGGCTGGTTTTCTTTCAAGAGTGGTCGCATCCGGTCCAACCTGATGAAACACAGAACGCACCACATCAGCCAGTCCCTTGCAATAATCCAGTACTAGATCATCAGTTATAGTCAATAACTTGTTGACAGGTACTTGTGCTTGTCTCATTGCTCGTCCCATGATCATCTCATGAGGACTAAGTCCAGTTTTCTTTTCAGGGATGCTTCTGATGGTCATCAGAACAAGAGGCAGTGCATCTGGCCATTTGAGTCCTGTAGCTTGACACATTTTTCCTAATCTGTTCTTAATTGTTCCATTAATTTGCTCCACTACCCCAGAAGCCTCTGGTCTGTAAGCACAATGTAGTTTTTGTTTTATACTCAATGCTTCGCAAATCAATTGGATCAACTCATTTTGAAAATGTGTTCCTCTATCTGTCTCAACCGTGACTGGAAAACCATACCTTGGAATGAACTCTCGCAGCATAAGTTTTGCCACTGTTGTTCCATCATTCCTTCTAGTGGGGTATGCCTCCACCCAACGAGAAAACAAACAGACGACCACTAGAACATATTTTAGTCTGTTACTAGGGGGCATTTCTATAAAGTCTAACTGCATTCTAGTGAACGGACCTCCTTCTCGTCCTATTGTTCCTAGACTTACTACTGTTTTTCTTCCTGGGTTAAACTGCTGACAAATAAGACATCTTTGACAAAGACTTTCAGCAATGGCTCTGAATTTTGGGTTATACCAGGTTTGTCTAAAAAGTCTGATCATTGCATCTCTCCCAATATGAGCTTGTCCATGGTACATCCGTGCCATGTCTGCAATCATGCTATCAGGCATAACTGGTCTTTCGTCTCTGTATACCCACACACCATTATTTTTCTGTCTTCTACATCCTGCTTTTATCCAATAATCTTTTTCCTCATCACTTGCAATTTCTTGTAACTGTCTTACTTCATCCCATGTCTCGACAGTATTAGTAAAAAGCAAAGGAGAAGAGATATGCTCCCTTTCTCTATTTTTGTTCATGGACACCATGTTCTCTGCACAATATTTGGCAATCTCATCGGCATAATTATTGCCGACAGCTATGTAATCTTCGTTTTCTTATGCGCCTTGCACTTCACTACAGCGATTTGTTTAGGCAACTGTATCGCCTCAAGCAGCTTTTTAACAAAATCTCCATTTCTGATAGGTGTTCCTGCAGACGTCAAGAAACCTCTTTGTGACCAAATCTGACCAAAATCGTGTACGATGCCGAAACCATATTGGCTATCGGTCACAATCGTGACTCGTACATTTCTTCCTAATTTACATGCTTGAATCAAAGCAATTAGTTCCGCAACTTGTGCAGACCTTATTCCTTTCAGACAAGACGCTTCCATCACAGTTGCCACTGTGCATACTGCGTAAGCTGCGCTTAAAACTCCTTCTTTTGTTCTCAAACATGAGCCATCTACAAACATGACATAATCAGATTCCTTTAACGGTTCATCTTTTATGTCAGCTCTTGGTTTCGTGCAATATTCCAGCACGTTCAGACAATCATGATCTACTTCGTCTTGTTCAATTATACTCTCCTCATCTGGCAATGATGTTGAAGGATTCACATTCATGCATCTATCTATGGTCACATTTTCAGCACTCAAGGTGACTTTTTCGTACTTAGTCAGCCGACTATGTGTCATGTACTGTGTTTTTGTTCTTGTCAAAAGAATTTCTACTGAATGGGGAACATATACTCTCAGTGGATACCCCATCACTATACCTTCACTCTGTTCCAGACTTACACAAGTAGCAGCAACTGCTTTCAGACATCCGGGCAATGCTTTTGCTATAGGATCTAAAACAGCTGAAAAATAAGCAATTGGTCTTTTCATTGTTCCATGTTTTTGTACCAGTACTGAAAACGCACATCCATCTCTTTCACTGCAGTACAACTCAAAATCCTTCTCATAATCAGGCATGCCTAATGCAGGTGCCTCACACAATTTCTTTTTCAATTCTTTGAAAGATTTCATTTCTTCCTTGTTTAACTCAAAAGGGTCTTTTACATCTTTCTTGGTCAACTTTTGTAATGGTTTTGCAATCAAAGAGAAACCACTTATCCATTGTCGGCAATATCCAACCATTCCCAGAAACATTCTTACCTCTCTTTGCGTCATTGGTGCTCTCATTCCTTGAATCATTCTTACTCTTTCTGTCGCTATCTTTCGCACTCCTTTCTCAATTTTATGCCCTAAATACTGGACTTCTTTCTGACAAAACTGCAATTTTGAAGGAGACACTTTATGTCCTCTTTTCTCTAGATGGTTCAGTAAAGCAATTGTATCATTTACACATGCTTCTTTTGTTTTCGATGCCACCAACAGGTCATCGATATACTGCACCATCACTGACTTTTCTGGCATTTTCAAATCTTCCAGAGATTTCTTTAAAATCTGATTAAAGATTGAGGGGCTTTCTGTATACCCCTGAGGAATTCGGCACCATGCCAAAATACGCTCTCCGAACCGGAACGCAAATAATGGCTGGCTATCTGGATGCAAAGGAATAGAGAAAAATGCGTGACACAAATCTATCACAGTGTACCACTCAGCTTCATGTGGAATTTGATATAGAATTACTGCAGGGTTTGGCACTATTGGACAACAGGGCACAACTATTTTGTTGATCTTTCTCAAATCCTGTACTATTCTATATGTTCCATTTGGCTTTTTCAGTCCCATAATAGGTGAATTACATGGACTGCTCATTATTTCTTTTAGAATTCCCTGTTCAATCATTTTATTTATTACAGGAGTTATTCCTTCAATTATTTCTGGAGTTAATTTGTACTGAGGCGTATTCGGGTAAGTTGTTCCTTCTTTTACTGTTACTTTTACGGGATCAACTTCTTTCATTAATCCAATATCTTCTCCTGTAAAATCCCACACACTTTCTTTCACTGCAATTTTTGTTCTTCTGGAAGTTTTTCTGCATCAAATGCAGGAAACAAACCATTCATTTCAGGTTCCTGATTCATCAAAGTTACTTTATACAAGACATCTTCATCTGAGGTCTGAAATCCAATTCCATCTGGCGTACAATAAATTGTGCAGTTCATCTTGCACAAGAGGTCACGACCTAAAAGATTTACAGGACTACAATCGCACACTACAAATTTATGCATTTTGCTAAAGGAACCAATTTTTACTTCCACCAATTCAGTAAGTGGTGTTTTAATCTGCTGATTGGCTACTCCTACTATTTGGATGTATTCACCTGAGAGAGGAAGGTTTGGAATTTCCACTGATCTAACAGTAGAACGGGTAGCTCCAGTATCGACAAGGAATGTTACATTTGCACCATTCACTTCTCCATCCACAAAGGGACCAGACTGATCTACCTCTAGAGTTGCGCCAAGTACGCACTCTTTCCCCTCTCCTGGGCACCGTCAGAATCTTTCATCCGGGTCATCCTCACTCTGACGCAACCAATACTGAGAAATGTTAGCTGCTCGCGGCAACTGTGTTACCTGCTCTCCTCCGTAGAATCCTGTTTCTGTACTGTATCTTTGCTGGTTAACAGTGTTGGGAAGTGGTGGTTGCGGCACCTGACTTTGTTGAACAACTACCTCATTCTGCACCTGTGGAGTTAATGATTGATTTTCCGGATTAGGTTTAGGTGGGAACTTACACTCGTTTCTCCAATGCCCTAATTTTCCGCAATTATGACATGGCAATTTCGTCTTTGCCTCTTCTAGACTCACTTGACCTTTCCCTTTACCTATGTTAGGTCGCATTTTATTCTGTCCTGTTTCATTCCCATTATTATTGTCCAATTGAGCTTCTTGTTTTTCTGCCACCTTCACCTGTGCCCACATTGCCTTCTCTTTCAATTTACGCTGTCTACTCTCAATATCATCACTGCAGTACTTAGCATACCTCAGCACATCATCGACTGTACCATTCTGCCAATTAATCATATGCTGTTTAATCATTTCACTAATCTCTGGTTTCAATCCAAACACAAATCTGTACACAAAATGACTCATATCTTTTTCACTTAATTCCTCATGTCCACTATACTGCTTGAAAACCAACAACAACCTTTCATAATAGGCGTGTACAGACTCCTTACTTTCTTGTGTAGTTCTATCAATTTTTACCCAATCTGTCTCTTTAGGAGGAATCTTATTTTTCAAAAAGGTAATCACCTTATCATACTTCTTCATTACATCAGGACCTGGAGCTCCTGTCTTAGGATCTCTTGGATATTCTGTAGTTGGCCAGTCAACTGTAATCTTACATTCTGACCACAAATCAGTTGGTACCACTATGTCAAATAATCCATCTAAATCTATCCACAACACTTTTGAAACCTTTACAAATCTCTCTACTTGTCGGTACCACTCAACTGGTTTCTCTCTTAGCTTTGGAAAGTCATTGGTAAATGACAGTATGTCCTGCCTAGTCCAGGGAACATGCACATAACTACCACCTGGAGTTTCTCTCATAGGGTATTCTTTAGCAACAGGTTCCTTTTCAGCTATCATAAAAGCCAATGAACCTTTGTCTGTAGTTTTCTCATTCTTCTTCGTCCATCTAACCTTCCATCTGTCCACATAACCCATTTTCTCAACAACACAATTAACTCTTTTATCTGTGTCAGCCTTCCTGCTGTGTTCAAATTTTCAATATCCTTTTCCCAAAAGTCTACTCTATATGGTTTCTGCAACGTTTTCACTTTCACAAAGTCTATTCCAATTTCACTGGCTACTTCTTCTAGTTTGTCATGTAAATTCTTTGCTCTCCATGTAATACTTTTGCACAGAAACATTATTTCAGCATCCTGGTAATTTTTTATCTTTTCTGTACCAATCGTTCCTAGAATTAATTCTTCCATGTCAATTTTTAACCTAATTACATCTAATGGTTTTCTTCTGGTTCTTTTATTTTAAATGCCTTCATCCACTCATTTAACTCATCAGGAGTCGGACCTATGGGTGTATTATTTAGTTCTACCCAATTACCACTCTTTTCAGGGGTTTCTGTTGCAGATTCTGTTACCATATGCATTTTCCTACCATTGCACTCATTCACCGTCAAATTTGTAGGTGGACTTGGTCTGTAAGTACTAGCCAAATTACTTGTACTTGCACTTTGTTCCATTCTTTCTTTTTCTCTCTGAAATTGTGAACTCATGGGAATCACCAAAGATCGTTCATCAATTTTCTGATTCTCAAAAACTGGTATTACTGGACCTATTGTTACAGGCACAGTAACTGCTTCCATATTTTTCGTTAATTCTCTAATCTTCTCAGTTAGTTCTTTGGTTGTCCTTGCTAATTTGCTTGCATTGTCGCTTTCTATTCCTTCATTTTGTGAAGTTCTCATTTGTTCTTGTGACCTATTTATTTCAATTTTTTTCTCCGGACTTTTATTTCGCATTGTCTCTATTAGCGGCGCATTTGGTGTCACCACTGTAGAACTCTGCTGATACGGAGGTGGATTTCTATTTAGAATATCTTCCAGCAATTCATCATCCGTTTCGCTCTCATGCATATATTTCTCCCTCTCCATATGTTTCTTAGTCCCTTCCTCAACTGTGAAAGCTGGAAACAAACCTCCTGTCATGTTAGCACATCTCCATCGTTTTATTCTATCTTCATGATTTATTCCCCACATCCTTCCAGGCATAAACTCATGATCCCTTAAACCTCTGAATCTCTCTCGCTCATACATCTCATCCTCCCATTCCGTCAACGCTTCAAACTGTGTCGGTCTAGGTCTAGGTTCTATATTTGTCATCTTTTCTCGCAAATTTCGCAAAACCGCTACACTAAATGAACCATTCTCAGGGAAAGCTAAAGCACCATCATTCTTCGTATACTTTGCCCAGTTTTCCAACCATATGCATGTATGATATCCATATTTCAGCATCATATGTGAAGCTGCTGATTTCGGTGGAGGAATTACTTGTCCCTCTCTAGTCACGACCTTTTTGTCTTTCTTAAAGAAATTCTTTATTTTTGTCGTCCATGACGTCCTCTCCCTTTCATACTCCTAATACGGCACGTTTTCTATTTGTTTTTCTCTCTACGCTAGCGCTGTTCTGTGTACGGAACTTCAACCAATTACAGCGCGACTCACACTAACGTACCAATCAGAACAATTCCCTTCGTCCGCGAACCAACCAATCCTAGCGCGGCACTTTTCTACGCCACTCCTGCTCTGTGTTCACGTGACTGGCGCACTATCCAATCCTAGCGCGGCACTGTTCTACGTCACTTCTGCTCTTTTACCCCTCCTTTACAAAATTTATCGGCAATTTTTCTTTTCGCTGTTTTCTCCGTTAGTTACAACAATTAAAACAATTCCATAGTCTGATTCGCTAAACAAAAGTGACAGCTTTGTCCTTTTACACAAGAATCCTGTATTTCCAGTAGGCAGCGCAGAATTATTTACTCTCGCCGATAAAGTAGCACTTCCCTCTACCTTACCCTTCTTTCAAGCAAACAATTTACTCGTTTCTCTGGGGATAAGACACATGTGGAGACTAGGCTCCTGAGAATTAAGGCCAAAGTTTCACAAGAAAACGTGATTTGCTATTTCAGTTACACACTTTTCGTACAGAAAATCCCTAACATAACACAACCTGTGTTATTACCAAAATGAATTCAGACCATGTACCAAATTCCATGTGACTTCTCTTGCCACACGTGTTCCACTTCCTACATCCCAGAAGCGTGAAAACTCACATATAACATAACACGACTCAACATATAGTGTTAGTCATCAAAAATAATCAATAATCAATAAACAATAATCACTAAACTAATCTATAGAAAACCATAACTCTGCTACCAAGAAATCTGATGCAGCGCGTACAATAAAAACTATTCTCCTCCTAGGTCACTTATAGGTCATCCAGGGGCAAACTATATTTTCTCACATCCACATGACGATGGGGCCCATAAACATCGCCTAACACACACGCACACACCTGGATTTCCTTTACACCTTTACTGAAATTCTGTACTCCTAGGAGAAGCATGAGAACTAAATGGAAAACACCATTTATGTACCGCTGGAAGAGCCGGGATATCTTATTACCTTAATTTATCACTTTCTTTTAGTTATCTTCTTTAAGATATTCCTGCTCATTGTTTTGTCGATGAATCATTCATGTAAGAAATTAGTTCATAGTGATTAAGACCAGCTAAATCACAATAACCAATTACTGGTGTCACAATCATTTAGGAAAATAACCACTGAGTCATTTGATTTAAAGAATCTTAAATTTTATATAATTTTAAAAGCATGAGAAAGAATTTAAACTTTTTATTCAATTATTCATTCATTATTAATTCAAATATTTATTAAGCATAATGAATTTATTGCAGAAAGGAAATTTTCGTCATGAAGCAAAATCCTAATTACCTGCCTACCTTCCTAATTTAGCCTAATGATTTCTAACCTAAGTTTAAGAATTAGAAATGACCTGATTCTCATACTCAACTGGAAAATTAAGACAGCAACAGAAACTTCAGCTCGTCAGCATCAGCTACCTGCAACCCGTCTCATCTAACAGTCTTTCAGCATCTCCCGCTCAGTTATGGATCGATCAGGACCACCCAGCACTGGAAGCCACCAACACCAACACGACTCTCCAACTCCGCTCCTGACTGTGACTGCGACTCTCCCTCCCACTAAGAGTAGGCCCTCTTATACCCTAATTCTAACTTTGCTAACTAATTGTTGCAACATTAATAACACGCTTTTCTTTCATTGGTCCATGTATGTCATCTTATTCATTCTTTTAATCAAGTTCTCTTGGATCCAATGGTCCTTGGATCATTTCCTTTCTCACAGTTCAAGACAGGTTTCCATCCGCTTCGATCAGTACATTTGTAACTTCTTTCGATACATTCGAGAACTCTGCAGGCATTGTCCTTTCTCTTAAACTGGTTTCCCACGGGTCTCTGCTGATCACCACAGCACACTATCAGTTCAATTAGGTCACATCAGCCTTGACCATTTCTCGCATCCTAGCCTCTCAGCAACATCACGAGGTTAGCTTTTCTCCGACTTCTCTCCCGTGTCACATGTTTCCCTTGCGCACATCACCAACTGGCAGCCATTTTATATCGCCACTCGGTTATACTTTAAAAGCACTATTTTGAAATAAACAAAACATAATTAAAATAGAGAAAAATAGCCTTTCCGTTTCCCTCCCGTCATCTACGTACCCCAATTAGTTATTACCTAGCAGAAAGCAACATTTAAGCTGTTTCTTACTTACCATCACTATTGTTTTTGCAACGACACGTTTATTTCTATGAAGCACAAAATCATGCATTTATTTTAAATTAGTACGCATTTATTTTTATGTTATAATTAGACACATGGACATCCATTAATAGATTATTCAGCACATACATTTGCGTATTACCCTTCCCACACGTACAGTGTTGATTAATACATTTAAACGAACATTTTATTAATTATTTATAAAATTTGTTAGGGGTCAAATTTTTTATTTTCTCTGCTCCATCACCTGTCATGAGTCAAATAAGTCAAAAGGCAATGATCATTATGGGTCTACTGGCAAATGATAGTTCAGTAAAGTGTTTCCGTGCCTGCGAGCACTTACTACCTTCAGCACTAATTTGTTAGAAATTTTTGATAAACAATATTACCCTACCTAGATCTCAAAACTTCATTAACAGATAAATGTATGGCTCTGTGGAAGGACTCTCAGAGACCTGCCTGCTGCTGTGACCTGCTGTGCACTCTGCCAGACTGCTGCTGTACCTGGAAAGACCGTCCTGCTGCCTGAAGACTGCCTTGAAACCTCACAGGCCAGTCCTGCATCTACATCTGCACCCAAGGCTACCAGAAGTGATTCCAAGGTTTAGTTTCTAGCCTCCTGTCCAGAACCACAAGGACATAACAGGCTCCCACCATCTTGAACCTGCACCTGGACCCAGTCTGAGTGAGTCCTGAAACACCAAGAGGTGTCCCATCAGTCTTGGACCTTTGGTTGTGGTGCCAAAGGTACCCAGAAGGACATTTTCCAAAACTAAGGACGTATACAAAATTTGGCCAAAAAGTGCTCTGAGAACTAGAAAGAGACCAGGACCAAACTGCTCACCTATCCGACCAAGGTGCATCGCTGGTCGGATTCACTTTGAGGCATCTCCTGCTTTGTTCTTCTCCGCAGCAGCAAATCTGTTTCAGCGGTCCTTTGCCAAAGGGGTATATGACCTTGTGGGACTGTCTTCGGCTACATCCTTCTGCTTCGTCCCGCTGGAGTTTTTCAGCAACTAAGTCTGAATGTAAAAATCTTCACCGTGGCTCAGACCAAATGCCATTCAACGATAACGCTCCCTCATTGGACACTCCTTGCAGCCTTGCCCCACTGAACTTTACCTTCACAGATATTTTTCTGCCCAAAGGTAAGCACTGGTCAGGCCCAATCCACTTCTTGTATCTGAATCCCTTTCCATCGTGGTTAGTCTTAGCTTTCAACTTTGACCCGGTCTCGCGCGACTAGATGTCTGCGGTTGGCACTTTGATCTTTTAGGTGCTATTTTGAAGATTAAATTAAAAAAATTCAGAACTTCAGTTCTACTGTTTGGATTTTTGTCATTATAGTGTAAATTAATTGTTTAAAATTACTCTATTTTTCTAAATTGGTTTGGGATTTTTCTTGTGTTGTGTTTTCACTTTATTACTGTTTGTGTGCTGCATAAACACTTTGCACATTGCCTCTAAATTAAGCCTGACTACTTTTTGTGCCAAGCTACCCAGGGTTAAGCGCAGGTAAATTTTGTGACTTTTTGTGGTTCATCATACAAGGGATTGTGGCTGTTGCTTGCCCAGGGCTCACCCCAATCAACCAACAATCCAATTTCTCACTGTCCTGTTTGGAGTCAGCACTATTGATATTGCTGTGACAGCCATCACCTAGCACAAATGCTGTGTCTGAGCTACAGCCAGAAAATGAAACTTGAAAGAGAATCACCCTAAATCAGTTCTGAAACCTCAACAGTGGATACACATCCCCTCTCTAGAAAATGAGTATAAAAGTGGAACTGTGAAATTATTGATTCATAGGACACAAGAATGGAGGGAAAAAAATGTCTGTTTAGTCAGTGTCTTATATCATATGTCTTTCTCTGATTTACTGGAAATATTAATTCATATTCCAATGACATTCAGTTCAATTAATTATAGTCCCATTCCTTTGCTCGGGTCTCCTCGACGGAATACTTACCTTGACGGCCCGGCAGAGTAGGGGTTGGAGGAAGACTGACTTTACACTGTTCACCTTATTGAGGGTAAAACCTGGTGGCAAGGAACAGGAAAAAAAACACAATGACCCCAACGCTCTGGGAGAAAACTCCCAGTGTGTAGGCCCATTCGTTTTTTGTTTAAAAAAAAAGAAAAAGAAACTCCTGCTTTGGGAGTTTGTTTTTGAAAAAAATGTTTTTTTAAAGTGTGTCGGCCGGCTGGCCATTATATTGTGCGTCAAACTTTTTCTACATAGACAGGAACCACCGTGACAGCAGCTCCTATCAAGGTATAGAGTTGTCCACAGTGCAGGTGGACAAATCTAAATTTGGGGGGCAGTGGTCCCTTAGGATGGCAGAGATATTGTTCTCTGCCGTCCTTATGCACTTAAATCGATCCCCAAACTCAAATTCAGGCCCATGGTTTTTCTTTCTTCCATCATGAGATTGGAATTAAACCTCTCAATTATTCTGTGTTAGTGACTTCATGAGGGTCTGCTACAATTGTTTCTATTTTGATAAGATCACCTTAAATAACAGACGGCCCAATGTCACTGGGATACAGCATTTCTGAGTCTGGCCTTTACTTTAAAAAAATCATTGTTTTCAGGTGTTTTAGTCTGATTTATTGAACTGAACCAGAATTATTAATAATTTCCGTCCAATCACCAGCATCATGACTTTAGTGAAATTACTCGAGAAATGCATCCACACACAGCTCTGCAACCATATCAAGAAATTTCACCTCCTTGACCTTTACCAGTCAGGTTTCAGAGCAGGTCACAGTACTGAAACCGCACTAACTCACATCATTGATGACGCCTTGAGATCCCTTGATCAAAATGTCCCTTGTCTTCTGATCCTTCTCGACTTGTCCTCAGCATTTGACACTATTAAACATGAAAACTTGATTGCTATTCTTCATCATAGGATGGGGTTATCGGCCCTGTCTTAAATTGCTTTGCTTCTTTCTTGCATAACCATACCCAAAGAATCAAAGTTAACCAATCACTTGCTGCCAGTACCCTGGTCACTATTGGAGTACCTCAAGGTTCTGCACTGTCGCCCACGCTCTTCAACCTTTTCATGGAACCTCTTTCCAATATTCTGAACGGCTCTAACATTCAATACCATATGTATGCTGATGACACGCAACTGTATTTGAAGATCTCTCTCCTGATGACGTAAAAACTCTAAATGATGCACAAAACTCAACATTGGCTAACACATAATCATCTGTTAAATACCCTCAAAACAGAATTCCTTCTGATTTCCCCCCGCAGCCACTTGGGTCCTACCCAAGACTGGATCAAACAACTCTCTGCACTCAACTGCACCCCTCTTGTTGTTGACTCTGCTAGATCTTTAGGCATCACCCTGGACAAATACCTAAATATGCAAGCTCACATTAGTGCCACTATTAGGGGTGCCAATCATCAGCTCAACACCCTAAGGAAAATCAAGCCATTCTTACCTCCTGAGGACATCCAGTCAGCAGTCCAATCCCTAGATATTTCACGCTTGGAATATGGTTTGGTAACCCTAGCTGGCCTTCCAAAAGCTAGATTGGCTCCGCTTAGAGCCACTCTTAACACTTCGGCCAGACTCATCACTGGCTCCAGAAAACATGACCATATCACTCCGGACTTAACTTAGCTTAACTGGTTATCCATTGAAGCAAGGATTCCTTTCAAGATAGCTTGCCTAATGCCAAAGCTATTCATTACAACACCCCCGTCTACCTAGCAACAAAAACTTGAGCTATCGGGCTCGGGTTGGAACTTAAGACGCTCTAATACTCTACTTTTGAAACCACCCAAATTCAATAAGAAAAGAACATACAACCGTGCTTTTGGAACGCTCTTCCTCCCGAGATCAGATCCAACCCATCGACTATCTCATTCAAAAAACATGTCAAGTGGCTACTACTGAATAATCATCTACAGCAATAGTCCTTATGCCATCTTTAATCCACTTCCACCGCCAGCTTGACAGTCTTTTTACCTGTCGCTCAAAATTTGTTATGTTTCTCGTCACAGGTTCTTTTTGATGTACTGCCTCCTGTAACTTTTTTTAGGTGCTTCTTGTGTTCTATTTTGTACTGTACCCATGTTTTAATCCTCTTACCATGTACCCTCCTCTGTACAGCGCTCTGATACCCTTTTTGGGTCATGTTCACGCTTTATAAAACTTTTCAAATAAATAAATAAACTTAAGAATGCACTAATTTGCTGAAGAAAAATAGGTGTTCTGATAACATGGATAGTTTTGGTAATCCTATATATGGCACTGCTACCTTCACATGGCTTTGTGAGTAACATCAAGTACATATCTGTCGAAGAGTAAGCAGCTACAACTAGTCTTGCAAAGCTTCTAATCATCTTTATCATTAGCCACCTCTGCAGATAAACCTAAAGAAGCAGGAGCATGTGTGGAGCACAAGACAGCTCCATAAAGGGCTTCCCAAATCGCTGTGTTTTGCCCCATGGTGCAATTGAGTGGCATTCTGTGCCATGTAGGTTAAAATAACTTGGAGAATTCAAACATTTGCGATCTTTAGACCTTAAGTAAGGGTGTGCGTAACTTGCGTACTTTGCGGAAGCGTAATTATGCATACTTGCAGCAAAATTAGGCAAAAGTACGCGAGGAACACAGCATTTAATGCAAATTTCTTAGCCCAAATGCACCCTTCCATCAAAATTCGACCCAAGGATGCAATTTGCACTAAATGCTAAATGCAACAGGGCAGGAACACCAGCAGCCAGCAGCTGCTCGCGCTCACTAAGTTTCTAGTTCCTGTGCTCCTGCAGTAGGATTTTTGCCCCAAATTACTCTTAATTACCAAGTGGACTTAATCCCATAATTTTGGTCATTTTGCATCGCAAGAGTAATGCAGATTTACCCAAATTACTCTGATTACGCCAGCATAATGAAAATTGTGCCCAGGCCTACCTATAAGTTAGTGCTTACATCTATGCAAGCATTAGCACTAAAGGCCCCCTGTCGCAAAATCACAGGGTTTGTAACCATGAAAATGCATAACAATATGTGCAAAACCCCTTTTATGAGTTGGAAAAAACCTTTCGGCTTGTAAAAGGACTTTTGTGATTGCTTCTGGATTGCAAAATGGAAGGATCATTAAAAGGGCTTCCCCACTCCCCTTTCCAAGTCAGAAAATAATTAATTGATAGTTTACGACTACAATTGCTGTCACAAGCAATTTATGTGCTAACAACCTGGATTTGGGGTGATAACTAATTTGCAAAGGGGAAGGGGTCTCCTTAGGAGGCCTTTTCGGTTGGAAATCAAGTACGCAACCTCAGGGAAATTAAGTTTTCCAAAACTGATTTTTTTGTTGTTTTTAAAGCAGAACTGGTTCCTGTAAGGAACATGGATAGTTTTAAAGAAAAAAAAAGTTTTCCATTTTGGAATGCAGCCATAGGGATGGTGGTGTGCTGTCTCTTGCAAGCCACTATCGCTTTGATTACAGCCAATCACAGAGGGTCACTTATTGACATCTGTCTAATCAATATTAATTAGGCAGGTCATCCTGGAACCCCCCTGCTATTAACTAATTTGTTAACTGAGCTAATAGTCATAGGCCGGTTGGCAAAATTCTATTCAGTTTACAAAAAATATGCATGCAATTTGAGACCACATTTTGTAAATGAAATAATAATATATCAGGATCATAACTTTCATAAGGAGATGGATGTCAATTATATTCACTCCTTGTTTGCAGTTCTACCTGGTGGTAACTGCCTGTTGAAATCTGCATAAGGCATAATAACACAATATTTAAATTGTTTAGATACCAGCCAGTAAATAGCGAAGGTCCTCTGCCGTTTGCATGATGACTGGCCAAGTTGTGCATACTGTCTTCTATTTAGCAAGCCACCAGGTGACTAATGAAGTTTCTTTTATATTTGCAAGGCCACCGCGGCCAAACAATATATCATTTCTGCTATTTGACCAGCAGCCGGGTAAATATCAAAATTGTTTTGCTATTTGTTATAGGTTAAATAATATATAATATCTGCTATTTAACCAGAAGTCAGGAAAACAATTGTTTATTTGCTAGTTGCATGGCTGCTGGCCAAATTATAAATAATGTCTGCTGTCTTGCCAGCAGCCGGGTAATGAGTGCAATTTCTTTGCTGTTAGCTTGACTGCTGGTCAGATAGTAAATAACCTCTACTAATTAGCCAGTAGCCAGGTGCACAGTGAAATTTACTTGTTACTTGAATGACTCATGGCCAAACGGTGCAGAATATCTACTATTTAGCCAGCAGCTAGGTAAACAGTGCCCTTTTTCTGCTATTAGCATGACCACCAGTCAACCAGTGCAGAATCTACATTGATTAGGCAGCAGCAGGGTAAATAGCAAAGTTTCTCTACTATTTTCAAGACCGCTGGCCTAATAGTGAATAATTTCTACTATCTAGCCAGTGACTAAGAGCATAGCAGAGAAGGTTCACTATTTACCCTTTGGCCAGCTACATAGCTGCTACTTAATGTTCGGTGTACATAATCAATGTTATTTCCAAGCTTAATTGAGTAATCTGGGAAGAATGAAGGCCTAAATCAGTTTTTAGCCATTAATTCGCCTCCAATGCTAGTTATGTCCTGTGTCAACCACCCACCCTCACCACAAAAAGTCCAAGTGTGAGGGAGAGGTGCAGGTACAGTCTGGAACAAACATGAAACTGAAGGGGATCAGAGGTGTCTTGTGCTTATGAGAAAAGAAGCATTTGCAGAGACTGCCAGGGACAGCCTGAGATGGTTAGGTATTCAACAATAAAGTGGTGCCTATGGGGGAAGTGTAGCCCTTGTCTTCCACAGCAATAGTGTTATACAAGGGATAGAAGAAAACCTCTTGAGTGAGTAAGTTTCCATTATGCGTTTAGTGCATTTATTTATACATATCTCATTTAAGAATATATTAATCAATTCAAACAGTATAGTATAATAATTGTACAAGGTGCTCCTAATAGGTGATGGCGCAGTTAAAGTGATATATGGTGAATAAAAAGTGCATTCGTGCGACATACAAAAATATACATACATGTCGCTGATAGAGACAATAGAATGTTTGAAGTCAACACCCGTAAAATGAGTGTTGATATCCACTATCAAATTCTTAAAAACACAGTCCACATATGTTATTTGTCAACGTTTCGACCCCTGAGTATAGGTATTTAGAGCAGGGTCAACATCAGGATGCAAAATATATATTGGAGACACCGAAGGATTGGGGCAGAAATTTCCACAATCAAGCAAATGTCAGACAATATATCCTGGAGCAACTTCAAAGTGGATATTGGCATGCCAAGGATGGTGGCAAAAAGAGTCCCATAAATGTAAAAGTGTCACACACTACATCATAGGACCACTTCAAAAATGGGTTTTCGCACATAGGGGGATCTCATCTCAGGGGGATAATTCAGTCTACCATGATTTCACCGAAAATTGGGATGCATATTAAAAAGCGCACCAAATTACTTCAAGAGAGCCCATGTGGAGTGGTATCGGGACCAAAATTCATACCAGTGTATTAAACGGATGCGTGTGTCATCCGAAATAAAGCAAGAAGCCTTCCCTCAAGTTGAGCTTCCTAGTCTGTTAATGCAAATGCTAATGGAACACGCTGCCCAGCCTTAAAGCAGTGATAGATAGATAAATGTCTTTATTCGGTTAAATGCTTAACCATAAAAGATATAAAACATATTGATCATACAAACATGATACATAAACTCATAAAATCTTGATTCATTGTATTAGGTGCATAAAAACATAATAAACCATCCCCACATACCGTTTTACAATAAATAAGAGATACAAAGTTTCTTCCCTCTAACCATGTAAAAACAGAGACGTGCTTCTTAGAGAAGCCATTTCATGATGGCCAGGTCCCTCATACCTTTACCATCCAACTTAAAAAAAGCCCTGCGCAAACACGTGCGTTCATCTCCCAACATAGCCAGAAACAACATGGCCGGCCTCACTTGGCAAAATTTAGCCGCCTTCAGGATCGGAGTCAAATACCTTTTCCTTGGTAGGGAATAATGCCTACAAAGCAAGCCAACATGCAGCAAAGTCTGCTCTGAAAAGCCAACACACCCACAAGGCCCTAGACGACCATATGTCAGTCATCCTTTGGAAAAACTAACCAAGGGCAGAAACACATTCATCCTAAATCTGGATAAGAGGTGTCAATGATAAACATTATTCACCCATGTTAAATATGGTTCCATGTAGCTAACTGTGTCAGGAAATAAGCTCACACTGAGGGTTTACGACGTTCAGTTTCCTCACAATTGACAGCGGCATTAAAAAATGAGATTTGACCCATTGATAATCATTTTTGGTAACACCTTCTGGATGAGTAAAGAGACTGGGGCAACCCACGGTATAGAATGCAGACTTTATATAATTCAACCAGGGGATTATTTTATGATTATCAAGGGAAAGACAATCCTGGATAATCAACCTATTTACGATGGGCTCATTCTTAAGCCAGATATAAATCCAGCTCAATAAGGGTCTAAGTTTAAGCAGGTCTGAAATATAACCAATGGCCAGCTCCTAATGTATCGCAAATGTGTAGATACCCGGGGGAACCCCCAGGAGCCTCCTAAGGAAATTGTTTTCTTCCCGCTGAATTGGATCACAATCCCGATAACCTCAGAGGTCACTGCCGTAACTGGCCGTGGAGACACACCTGGCCTTATAAACCTTAATCAATGCTTTCACAGGTTTCTTTCCCACCCACAAACTAAAATCCATCACTTCTCCGCTCAACCTCACTAAAGCTGACTTCTCTGAGTACATGGAGGGTGCCCAGGAGGATTTATTGTCAAATAAAACACCTAAATAATTAAAAGATCCCAACCGGGCCATTTTGGCCTTCTGACAAAAGTGACTTCTCGATGGTTTTGCTGGCTTGGCCCCCAACCTCATCGTAAATGATTTAGTGGAATTAACCAACAAATCCAAGTCCCCCATAAATGAAGCATACAAATCCAAGAGACATTGGAGACCTAGGGCCATCCTTTGCAAAAGGGCGGCATCATCCGCATATAAGAGGACTGGGATTACCTTTGAGCCACCCCAGGGGATATTCGTGCGCCTCCATTAAAACCAACTCCAGGCCGTTTATATAGATGGTAAACAAGAATGGAGCCAAGATACATCCCTGGGGGAAACCACTGGAAATAGGGAGATTCTTCGTACAGGCACCCTCAATAGTAAATCTGATGCAGCCCGACATGTCCCTATGAAGATCTGCCAAAAAGGAGACTAGTGCTGGCTCCCCCCCAAAGATAATACCAGGGGTCACAGTTTCGATCGGTTCACCTGATCGATTGCTGTTGAGAGATCCATAAATTCCAAGAACACTGATCCTACTTCTTGGCCACGGTGTATTTCTGGATCAACAGGTGGAGATTCAGACATTGGCCCATAGTACTAAACCCAGGTCTGAACCCATACTGACAATGTGAGATAATATTATTGTCCTCCACCCAAACTGCCAATCTTTTTAGAACAACTTGCCCCAACAGTTTCACTGTGGTGTCTATAAGCGAGATAGAGCGATAACATTTAGGGTTGCCTCGTTCCCCTTTCTTGAACACTGGAACAATGATGGATTGCGCCTAAGACGACAAGGGACCATTAGCAACTGCAGAATTTAAAACATTTGTCAATAAGGGAGCCCAAATAATGATGTCACATTTAAAGAAATATGCTGGGACCCCGTCTGACCTTGGAGCCTTATGCCTCGACAGTCAACTAATAGCTCCAATAATTTCACGGATAAAAATGATAACCTCCTCAGGGAAATCATTAAATAATGGCTGCCCTTGGCTATCATCTAGAAGATAGAATGATGAAAAATTAGCAAACAATTGTGCTTCTGTTATCACCGGGGTGACACCAGGTAAGGAGTCCGCTGCCAAAAAAAAGTGGGTTCCATTAGTATTTACATTAACTGAATAGGAAGCGCATCTTGATGGAAGGCTTCTGGCTTTATGTTGGATGATAAACGCATCAGTTTAATACACTGGTTTGAATTTCGGTTCTGATACCACCCCACGCAGGCTCTCTTGAAGTAATTTGGTGCGCTTTTTTAATATGGTAGACTGACTTATCCAGGTTTACCTGTGAGATCTCCCTGTGTGCGAAAACCCATTTTTTAAGTTGTCCTTTGAAGTAATGTGTGACACTGTTACATTTATGGGACTCTTTTTGCCACAATTCTTGGCATGCAACTAGCCACTTTTAAGCTGCTCCAGGATATATTGTGCGACATTTGCTTGATTGTGGGAATTTCTTCCCCAATCCTTATCCTTTGGTGTCTCCGATATATATTTTGCGTCCTGATGTTGACCCTGCTCTAAATACCTATGTTCAGGGGTCGAAACGTTGACAAATAACATATGTGTACTGTGATTTTAAGAATTTGATGGTGGATATCAACACTAATTTTACGGGTGTTGACTTCAAACATTCTATTCTCTATCAGCCAGATGTATATATATTTTTGTACATAGCACAAATGCACTTTTTATTCACCATATATCACTTTCACTGCGCCGTCACCTGTTGGGAGCACCTTGTACAAGTATTGTACTATATTCTTTGAATTGATTAATATATTCTTAAATGAGATATGTATCAATAAATGCACTAAACACATAACTGAAACTTACTCATTTGAAAGGTTTTCTCCTATCCCTAGTATAACACTATTGCTGTGGAAGTCAAGGGCTACACTTCTCCCATAGGGACCACTTTATTGTTGAATAATTGTCCAGTCCAGGTCCCTGGGTTACTGAGTTGCCTCTTTAATTATAATGAGATGGTTAGGAGCCAGAAGGAGTCCAAAACTACAGAAGCATTAAGTGAACAAACAGTGAAGGAATCATAGGGCAGAGACTGCATAGGAGTGTAGGTGAAACAGAAACCAAAGACTGTCATAGAGCGATTGCATCATCGCAAAGATGTACAGGGATGACCAGATTCTGGTAGGAGCAGAGGAAGACAGAAGCCTGCAGGGTAAGAGCAGAGACTCAAATAGGAATACAGAGCCTAAAGCTGCCAGTTATGTGCATCATGTCCCAGCATGTTAAGCGCAGTCCCCTAACACTTCCACAACATCCATTCTCCCTCCACTTACTACTAACGTAGTCATCGAGTGCACCTAATCTGCAGTGAAACTTCAGTCGTTATCTGGCAACAGGCTTATTCGTTCAGGATGTCTGCTATTTAGTTGGTAATAGTATAAATAGTAAAGTTTATTTACCATATGGCACTTAATCTCTGCTATTTTGTTGTTATCAGCGTAAATAATTAAGCTTCTTTGCTATTTCCATGGCTCCGGACAAATAGTACATGATCTCTGCAATTTAGTCGGCGGCCAGGAAAACAGTGAATTTTCTTTGCTGCTTGCACTGCCGCCAGCCAAATAGTACATAACCTCTGCTATTTATGTGGAGGATAGGTAAAAAGTGAAGTTTGTTAGCTTTTTGCATGGTTGTTGGTGAAATAGTTCATTATCTCTACTGTTTTAGTTTATAGATGGACAAATAGTGAAGCCTCTTTCGTTTACGCATTCACTGGCTAAATAGTGCATGACCACTGCTATGTATCCAGCAGCCCAAATAGTTAATGATCTCTGCTATCTAGTTAGCAGCCAGGTAAATTGAGAAGCTTCTTTGCTGTTTGAGCAGCTTCTAGCCAAATAGTACATGATCTCTGCTATCTTGTCCCCTGCGGAGTAAATAGTGAAGTTCCTTTCCTGTTTGCACGAACACTAGCCATATAGTATATAATCTCTGCTGCTTAGTCAGTGGCTGTTTAAATAATGAAATTTGCTACCTATTAACACGGCCGCCGGGCAAATAGTGCATAATCTCTGCTATTTAACCAGCAGATGTGTAAATAACAGCGGAAATTCACTATTTACTCGGCAGCATGGTAAACCACGGATACCTTCTAAATAAGCTCTCCCTATACAGACCCCAGCACAGCCAGACATCTCCATCTTCAGCAGTGCACTTCTGGCAGAGACATGACACTCTTCATCTCTTTCTCTTTGCAGTTTGCCACGTGGCCTATGGGAATCTTCTAAACTTCGGTCAAATGATAGTGCAGCTTACTAAAATGGCCTCTTTTCCGTATTACTCATCATATGGATGCCACTGTGGCAAGGGTGGAACTGGAATGCCGGTGGATGACACAGACTGGTGAGTGAAGCTAAATGGGAGAGCAGATGTTTACAGTGATGCTATGAACTTATCACTCTGATAAGGAGATATTTTTGTGTATTTCTTTAACTTCTGTAGGTGTTGTTGGACTCACGACTGCTGTTATGACAAGTTAATATTGGAAGGATGCAACCCCAAGAGTGACGTCTACATACACGTACCTCACGGTGATACTGTAATGTGTGGTGAGTATGGGCATTTATTTGTGTTACTTTAACAGAAGGTTCCAGGACTGTATTACAAGGATACTTAAAGTAAAGAAATCAGCAGACTTGCTAGAAAGGCAGAAGAGTAGCTTTATTGAAACAGCCTTGAGTATGTATGGATGGGTTGGTTGGTTCAAGTGAAGATCTACCTTTAGAGAAGGTGAGGGGATGGGAAGAGACAGAGAAGGCGCGTTCTTGGTTATTATGTGACAAAATGTATTCAATAAAATAACATCCACTAAAAACTCACATTCTTTGCTTTGTAAAACAGCTGTGAAAGTGCCAATAAGAAGAATGCCAATCAGAGAAGTTTTGTTTATGTTTTAAAAGCCAAAACATAAATAAAAGGCATTGCCAATAGCTCAAACTCGCATAAATGCGAGACCTATTGCATTACAAATGGTAAGCATCACGGACAACGGGAGGGAGGGAGGGCGGAGGGGGACAAGGCACGGACTACGGGAGGGAGGGAGAGCGGGGGAGGCACGGACAACGGGGGGGGGGTAAAGAAGGCACCAAATGTTGTAGAGGCACTGTCATATGAGCTTTCTGGGTCTCACAGCCATACCCCTGCATAAGCCCCCTTACCTGAGCCTCTGTGTCTCCGCGCAGCCCATGGCGGCATCCCCTGGGTGGGCGCTCCCACAGAGGAGCACCAGGAATAACAGCGCACAGCCTTGGGATGGTCACATGTCCCGGCTCATGGCAGCGGAGAGAGGGCTAAGCCCTCGGGGCAGTGCGAGAGCAGCACATCCTCCCACTTTATCTGTGTGCAGCTGCCCAGCATGCTCTGCACCAGCCGCTCCGCTCCAGTGTGGGCCAGGTGACAAGGAACGCAAGCGCAAGGCCCTGCCCGAGGGTTGGGATGGACCGAGTTAGCCACAGGCGAAACGACTACCTACAGCATGATTCACGGTGGCTGCTATCTTGTACTGCTTAAAAAACATGTATTAAATTCACGAGCATTACTAAACCCAGTCAATTATTTTTCCTAAAACAATAATATTAATATTGACGAGCATGCTAATATTTTGTCAACAAAGATACAGATGCACCTTTATCAATTAATTTCAGAGCGGATGCGATATATAAAACAAACCATTTTTATAATACTGCAATATTGATTATTGGTGAAATTAATATTTATTAATAATTAAATATTCGTTTTTGCCTAAGCTTTAACTAATGCAGTTTAAGTTCGGCTGAAGGAAACCCTGTCACCTTCTCCGCTAAGAGGGGGGGCACAGACAACGGGAGGGAGGGGGGTAAAGATGGCAGGACAACGGGGGAGGGTGGGGGGTAAAAAAGGCACAGACAACGGGAGGGAGGGCGGGGTGGTAAAGAAGGCACCAACACACGTCGTGCCTGCAGTAAGAGAGACGGGATAAAGAAAATAGCGCTCACAGTCTAAATAACACGTACTGTGTAACTACCGAAGTAAAGGGGCCAGTCGCCATGGGAGGTGACAAATGAAGAGGAGGCGGCACTAAGGAGGGACTAACAAGCCTATTTATGAATCAGCATTTAGGACGGGAATGACACAAGCCAATGGCAAATATGGGCGGAGAGTGGGCGGGGCTTCTATTCGCTACTACACCACACAAAGTCTCGCAGAGCAGCGCATGTGGGCTGGCTCTAGGCTCGACCTAAAAACGATGTTATTAATAGCCATTCGTTTAAACGTAGATATAGCAAAAGACATAGGGGCACGCTCGCAAATGTTTTTTTGGCGGTAAACTTAATTTCATGACAGAAAATACCTATTTTACACCTGTCAGGAATTAACATTGGTATTCCTGGTGATGTAAAATGTATTTTACTACTGTGGATTTCTCTGTGAAAAGTGTGGAAACTCCCAGAATACTCAATTCCACTCAAAGGGGAAGTGGGCACCCCAAAGCATGATTTCTCACTTTGAGAATTCAATCTCTGGCTTCAGTGTTCCCAGAAATGATCCTTCAAGCTATTCCACTGGATTCAAGCAAGCCTGGCTGATGACGGCTGGAATGCCAGAAACCGGTCCTAGGATGCTTGTTTCCGGTCCAGGGAAGACATGGCTTGGCAGTTCGGGCTGGACTGTTCCCATGAGGCACAGGGTCAGACTGATTTGCATATGGCCATGTCTGAACTGGGGTGGTGGAGTGAGCTAAAGAATGATGATGGATTAAACCCAGATCAGTTGACTGGGGGTGAGTGTTTGATTGGCTCAAACGTTCCGTCCATCATCCCCTTTTGTATCGCTTTGGTCGCCCTAAGTTGGCGGGGGTATGCCCAGACGTGGGTCCCTTGCTCACTTTGCCACTGGATTCAAGCAAGCCTGGCTGATGACGGCTGAAATGCCAGAAACCGGCCCTAGGATGCTTGTTTCCGGTCCAGGGAAGACATGGCTTGGCAGTTCGGGCTGGACTGTTCCCATGAGGCACAGGGTCAGACTGATTTGCATATGGCCATGTCTGAACTGGGGTGGTGGAGTGAGCTAAAGAATGATGATGGATTAAACCCAGATCAGTTGACTGGGGGTGAGTGTTTGATTGGCTCAAACGTTCCGTCCATCATCCCCTTTTGTATCGCTTTGGTCTCCCTAAGTTGGCGGGGGTATGCCCAGACGTGGGTCCCTTGCTCACTTTGCCACTGGATTCAAGCAAGCCTGGCTGATGATGGCTGAAATGCCAGAAACCGGTCCTAGGATGCTTGTTTCCGGTCCAGGGAAGACATGGCTTGGCAGTTCGGGCTGGACTGTTCCCATGAGGCACAGGGTCAGACTGATTTGCATATGGCCATGTCTGAACTGGGGTGGTGGAGTGAGCTAAAGAATGATGATGGATTAAACCCAGATCAGTTGACTGGGGGTGAGTGTTTGATTGGCTCAAACGTTCCGTCCATCATCCCCTTTTGTATCGCTTTGGTCGCCCTAAGTTGGCGGGGTATGCCCAGACGTGGGTCCCTTGCTCACTTTGCCACTGGATTCAAGCAAGCCTGGCTGATGACGGCTGAAATGCCAGAAACCGGTCCTAGGATGCTTGTTTCCGGTCCAGGGAAGACATGGCTTGGCAGTTCGGGCTGGACTGTTCCCATGAGGCACAGGGTCAGACTGATTTGCATATGGCCATGTCTGAACTGGGGTGGTGGAGTGAGCTAAAGAATGATGATGGATTAAACCCAGATCAGTTGACTGGGGGTGAGTGTTTGATTGGCTCAAACGTTCCGTCCATCATCCCCTTTTGTATCGCTTTTTAAGATGCTGGCACTCCCCCGATTCTTACATATACTTCAAAATTGTCCGAACAAGGTCCCGGAATCATACTTTAGGAACATTAAGGGTGAGGTCAGGACTCTGTTGTGGGATGGAAAGGCGCTTCGCATTGCTTAACATAAATTAACCAGAGGGTGGTATGACGGGGGTATTGCACTCCCAGATATACGCCTATATTACTGGGCTTCACAGCTGGTGGTGGTAAACCAATGGATATATCGCTCCCCGTCAGACCGAGCCTATCTTCTAGACAAATATCAGATGGGAAGGGAGGGTTACCTAGGGGCTCTTTATTCTAAAGTCAGGAGAGGTCGCTACTTTGGCCCCACAACCCATACTGTTGACATCTGGCATCAGGCCAATAGGAGACTCGGTTGGCTGGATGCCCTGACTCAGGCCATTGTGGTCAGCTCAAAAACTGGGAACACTATGTAATCAACCTGGGTTTGATAGATGGGACACCATAGGTATCTACCATAGGCCACTTATGGAGAAGAGGGAAAATAACACAATTCACAGAACTGAGAAAAGAGTATGATCTGGCTCAGGGGAGGTCTTCTGATATCTACAGATCCGCCACGCCTTTAAAGCTGCACTCCCGGTCAACGGGGATATACCGGAGTCATCCCCCCTAGAGGACAGGCTACTTTCTGAACCCCTGATGAAAAATGCTATATCATTAACATACCAGAAGTTGTGTGATAACCTACCCAATCCACTCCAGACCCTCCGAGAAAAGTGGCAAGACTATGTCGGACCAATCGAGGACGACGTTTGGCAAACTGCACTAATGTCTCCAAGGGAGGCAGCCATCTCTCTCAAACTTCGCCTTATCCAACTAAAAACACTGCACAGAACCTATCTCACTGGGGTTAACCGTAGAAAGATAGGGCGCAGAGAAGATGCAATGTGTCTCCGCCAGTGTCGCGAAGAGGCTACCTTTTATCATATTATATGGGAATGCTCCCGCATACGGGCCTTATGGGAAAGGGCCACACAACACATGCATAGGGCCATAGGCAAAGAAATTAAAGTGACACCACAACTGGGGCTCCTCAACATATGGGAGGCAACAGACCTTACGGGGATGGAACAGCAATGGGTCACTTTGGGCTACACACTGGTGAAATGCACAATAGCGATGCACTGGGGAACGGCTGAGGTGCCGTCCTCTGGGGGTTGGGCAAAGGAACTAGATAAATGCATGATTGCGGAAATAGAAGTATTCGAATCCAGAGGGTGTCCCAAGAAGTGGGATAAAAAATGGGGCAAATGGAACGCATACCGGGGTGAGCTGTGTACCTCGCCTACTAGTGAGTTGGAGCTGAAAGAGCGACGATGGAACGGACAAATATAGGTGGCCGAACAGGAGTGAAATATTTGCTGAACCTGTACTGTATTTTACTCTCTGTGATATGATGTACTAAATGCTGATGTATATGTGACTGATATGTTCTTTAAAATGATAAAAACATCTTATAAAAAATAAATAGTGAAAGGGCAAAGGCTACACTGGCCACACTTATGAAACCCCTCTAGTTTGGGCGGTAACCACGAAGGTAAATGTGATAGTGGAAGCAATGGTAGAAAGCTATGACATAATAAGTCTGGTAGATTTGTGTTTCTCTTATACACAATGTGGAGTTTGTTAGAAATATACCCCAGATGCTAGGATCCATTGTTAAAATATTCCAATGTCGCCGCAGAATGTTATAGACTACTGCTTTGACAAATATATGGTGTTATTATGGAAATGTCGGGTGATTCCTTCTTCTTGTTACATTTAAACAATAAAGGCGCACAATCAACCCTAGTGATTATAAAAAAAAAAAAAAAAAAAGAGATATAGCCAGACACTGACCCTGATAGGCAAATAGCATTCCTGTTGTTCCAGAATGATTTTGGACTGCTGTGCCCTTGTTGAGGAATTTATAGATAGAGACCGGGTCTGTCCACAAAAATATAAGGCAATTTGGGTAAATGATTAAACCATTTTCAAGAACATGCATGATTGGACTGCCATTGAATGATCTAATACATTTTTGCTGTAACGTACTTTAACCCCTTCAATGCTCATGAAGGAATGGTTCCGTCATGAGCATCGGTGCCCCTGTGCTCATGACGGAACCATTCCGTCATGAGGACAGGGGCACGAAATCCCTCTGCTGCAGACAGCAGAGGGATTTCCTTTCTCCCAAAGCCTCAGGAGCTGGGGAAGAGCTTCCCCAGCTCCCGAGGCCCCTCCCTGGTTTCTGTGAAATGACGATCAGCGCGCACGTCGTGCTGTCGTCATTTCACAGAAACCGAAACTAAAATGAGCCTTTAGGCTCATTTCAGTTTCACTTTCTACGTGCTCAGGGGCTATCTCAGCCCCTGAGCACGTAGAAAGATGGGAGAGGTATCATTGGAAAGGGAGAATCTCCCTTTCCAATGGTACCCCTCCCCAGTGGATCCCTGCTTGGGGATCGCCCCAGGAGGGCGATCCCCAAGCAGGGATCCACCCACTAGACACTAGCCTTTGCTCCCCCATAAGAATTTGGGCAGATTTAGTCTTTCTACCCCCCCTGGAGGGCAGATGGGGCAGTAGCCCCCAATCTGCCCCCCGGGGGGGCAGAAAGCCCACTAGATACCAGGGATTTTTGTTTATATTTGAATTAGGGGTGGGGGCTGCCCAATATGGGCATGCCAATGCCCCCACCCCTCCCGCCGCAAAGGTACAGTCTTTCTGCCCCCCCTGGGGGGCAGAAAGCCCACTATATACCAGGGATTTTTTTTAAAATTATAATTAGTGGTGAGGGCTGCCCAATATGGGCATGCCCATGCCCCCACCCCCTGCAAAAATGACAGCCTTTCTGCCCCCCGGAGGGGCAAAAGCCCACTAGATGCCAGGGATTTTTTGGGGCAAATCTGAATTAGGGTAGGGGCTGCCCAAAATGGGCATGCCCATGCCCCCACCCCTCCCCCACAAAAATTACAGCCTTTTTGCCCCCCCTGGGGGGCAGATGGGGGCATTAGCCCCCAATCTGCCCCCGGGGGCAAAAAGCCCAGTAGACGCCAGGGATTTTTTTGGGCAAATTTTAATTAGGGTGGGGGCTGCCCAAAACGGGCATGCCCATGCCCCCACCCCCTCCCCCACAAAAATTACAGCCTTCCTGCCCCCCTGGGGGGCAGATGGGGCATAGCCCCCAATCTGCCCCCCCGGGGGCAAAAAGCCCACTAGACACCAGGGATTTTTTTGGGCAAATTTTAATTAGGGTGGGGGCATTGGCATGCCCGTTTTGGGCAGCCCCCACCCTAATTAAAATTTGCCCCAAAAAAATCCCTGGCATCTAGTAGGCTTTCTGCCCCCCCAGGGGCACAGAAAGCCCACTAGATAGCAGGGATTTTAAAAAAAATTATAATTAGGGGTGGGGGCTGCCCAATATGGGCATGCCAAAGCCCCCACCCCTCCCGCCGCAAAGGTACAGTCTTTCTGCCCCCCCTGGGGGGCAGATGGGGGCAGAAGCCCCCAATATGCCCCCCGGGGGGGCAGAAAGCCCACTAGATACCAGGGATTCTTTTAAAAATTATAATTAATGGTGGGGGCTGCCCAAAACGGGCATGCCCATGCCCCCACCCCCTCCCCCACAAAAATTACAGCCTTCCTGCCCCCCCGGGGGGGCAAAAAGCCCACGAGACGCCAGGGATTTTTTTGGGCAAATTTTAATTAGGGTGGGGGCTGCCCAAAACGGGCATGCCAATGCCCCCACCCCCTCCCCCACAAAAATTACAGCCTTCCTGCCCCCCCTGGGGGGAAGATGGGGGCAGTAGCCCCCAATCTGCCCCTCCCGGGGGGGCAAAAAGCCCACTGGATGCCAATGATTACGCTGCCTTTTTTATGCGTGGGGGCTGCCCAGAATGGGCATACCAATGCCCCCACCCCCCAAAAAAATAGCCACAGTGTTTCTGCCCCCCTTGGGGGCATATCGGGGCAACCCCACCCCCCGATATCCCCCCCAGGGCGGCAGAAAGCTGACTAGGTACGGATTTGTTTTTAGCAATATGCCTACTCGCGTGGGTGGGTCAAGTTCCCGTGACAGGCAAGGGCCCAAAACCTATTGAGGCGACACCAAAATGACCTATCACAAAACAACCTGGTTTTGCAAGGGGAGTCACCTGGGTTTTTGGCCCCGGGCTCGGCGACCATCTTGGGAAACTTCCAAACCCACACATTTCTGAAAAGTAGACACCCGGGGGAGTCCAGCGAGGTATGGCTTGCGTGGGTCCCCCAACATTTTCCTACCCAGAATCCCCTGCAAACCTCATATTTACCTGACAAAAATCACTTTTTTCTCAAATTTCTATGTGGGAAAGTTCTGGAATCTGCGTGGATCCACAAATTTCCTCCCACCCAGCGTTCCCCTAGGTCTCCCGATAAAAATGGTACCTCACTTGTGTGGGTAGGCAAAGTGGCTGAAACAGGAAATGGCCCAAATCGAAATGGGGAGACTTCAAAATTACCTATAGCAAAACTACCTGGTTTTGGGGGGGGGCACCTGGTTTTTTGGCCCGATGCTTGCCGCCATCTAGGGAAACCTACCAAACCCACATGTTTCTGAAAACTAGACACCCTGGGGAGTCCAATGAGGTATGGCTTGCGTGGATCCCCCAATGTTTCCCTACCCAGAATCCCCTGCAAACCTCAACTTTAGCTGAAAAAAACATATTTTCCACATATTTTTGCGTGGAATCACCGTGCTGGCACAAATGTCCTACCACCCAGCGTTCCCCTTGTTCTCCCGAGTAAAATGATACCTCACTTGTGTGGGTGTCCAAAGCAGAACTGGCTAAAAACTTATTTTTTTAAAAATGTAGCGCTTAGAATTCTCGGTGCTATACTCTAAATCCCTATGTTTTGGGCTCTTCCTAGTCACAGGACTTTGGCCCACCCACACAAGTGAGGTATCATTTTCCTTGGGAGAACAAGGGGAATGCTGTGGGGTAGGACATTTGTGCCGGCACGGTGATCCCACGCAAAAATGTATGGAAAAAGTGATTTTTTCAGCTAAATTTGAGGTTTGCAGGGGATTCTGGGTAGGAAAACATTTTGGGGGACCCACGCAAGCCATACATCGCTGGACTCCCCCGGGTGTCTAGTTTTCAGAAATGTTTGGGTTTGGTAGTTTCCCAAGATGGCCGCCGAGCCCGGGGACAAAAACCCAGGTGACCCCCCTTGCAAAACCAGGTTGTTTTGTGATAGGTCATTTTGATGTCGCCTCAATAGGTTTAGGGCCCTTGCCTGTCGCGGGTACTTGACCCACCCACACAAGTGAGGTATCATTTTTATCGGGAGACCTGGGGCAACACTGGGTGGGAGGAAATTTGTGGATCCACGTAGATTCCAGAACTTTCCACACAGAAATGTGAGAAAAAGTGATTTTTTCAGCTAAATTTGAGGTTTGCAGGGATTCTGGGTAGGAAAACGTTAGGGGACCCACGCAAGCCATACCTCGCTGGACTTCCCAGGTGTCTAGTTTTCAGAAATGTGTGGGTTTGGTAGGTTTCCCTAGATGGCCGCCGAGCCCGAGGCCAAAAACTCATGGGACTCCCTTGCAAAACAAGGTTGTTTTGTGATAGGTTATTTTGATGTCAGCCTCAATAGGTTTTGGGCCCTTGCCTGTCGCATGGTACTTGACCCACCCACGCGAGTGAGGTATAATTTTTATTGGGAGACCTGGGGGAACACTGGGTGAGAGGAAATTTGTGGATCCACGTAGATTCTAGAACTTTCCCACACAGAAATTAGAGAAAAAAGTGATTTTTTCAGCTAAATTTGAGGTTTGCAGGGGATTCTGGGTAGGAAAACGTTAGGGGACCCACGCAAGCCATACCTCGCTGGACTCCCCCGGGTGTCTAGTTTTCAGAAATGTGTGGGTTTGGTTGGTTTCCCTAGATGGCCGCCGAGCCCGGGGCCAAAAACTCATGGGACCCCCCTTGCAAAACCAGGTTGTTTTTTGATAGGTAATTTTGATGTCGCCTCAATAGGTTTTGGGCCCTTGCCTATCGTGAGTACTTGACCCACCCAAGCGAGTGAGGTATAATTTTTATCGGGAGACCTTGGGGAACGTTGGGTGGGAGGAAATTTGTGGATCCACGTAGATTCCAGAACTTTCCCACACAGACATTTCTGAAAAAAGTGATTTTTTCAGCTAAATTTGAGGTTTGCAGGGGATTGTGGGTAGGAAAACGTTAGGGGACCAACGCAAGCCATACCTCGCTGGACTCCCCCGGGTGTCTAGTTTCCAGAAATGTGTGGGTTTGGTAGGTTTCCCTAGATGGTCGCCGAGCCCAGGGCCAAAACCTCATGGGACCCCCCTTGCAAAACCAGGTTGGTTTGTGATAGATAATTTTGATGTCGCCTCAATAGGTTTTGGGCCCTTGCCTGTCACGGGTCCTTGACCCACCCACACAAGTGAGGTACCATTTTTCTCTGAAGACTTTGGGGAACGCGGGGTGAGTGGAAATTTGTGGATCCACGCAGATTCCAGAACTTTTCACCACAGAAATGTGAGGAAAATGTGGTTTTTTTGACAATGTTTTAGGTTTGCAAGGGATTCTGGGTAACAGAACCTGGTGAAAGGCAGTCAAGTCACCCCAGCCTGGATTCCCCTGGGTGTCTAGTTTTCAAAAATATATAGGTTTGCTAGGTTTACCTAGGTGCCGGCAGAGCTAGGGTTCAAAAACTACAGCTAGGCACTTTGCCAAAAAAGGGTCATTTTTCACTGTGAAATTGTGGTGTATCCACGTTGCGTTTTGTGCCGTTTCCTGTCGCGGGCCCTAGGCCTACCCACACAAGTGAGGTACCGTTTTTCTCGGAAGACTGTGGGGAACGCGGGGTGGGTGGAAATTTGTGGATCCACACAGATTCTAGAACTTTCCACCACAGAAATGAGAGGAAAATGTGGTTTTTTTGACAATGTTTTAGGTTTGCAAGGGATTCTGGGTAACAGAACCTGGTGAGAGGCAGTCAAGTCACCCCATCCTGGATTCCCCTGGGTATCTAGTTTTCAAAAATATATAGGTTTGCTAGGTTTCCCTAGGTGCCGGCAGAGCTAGGATTCAAAAACTACAGCTAGGCACTTTGCCAAAAAAGGGTCATTTTTCACTGTAAAATTGTGGTGTGTCCACGTTGCGTATTGTGCCGTTTCCTGTCGCGGGCACTAGGCCTACTCACACAAGTGAGGTACCGTTTTTCTCAGAAGACTTTGGGGAACGCGGGGTGGGTGGAAATTTGTGGATCCACGCAGATTCTAGAACTTTCCACCACAGAAATGAGAGGAAAATGTGTTTTTTTTTACAATTGTTTTGGTTTGCAAGGGATTCTGGGTAACAGAACCTGGTGAGAGGCAGTCAAGTCACCCCATCCTGGATTCCCCTGGGTGTCTAGTTTTCAAAAATATATAGGTTTGCTAGGTTTCCCTAGGTGCCGGCAGAGCTAGGATTCAAAAACTACAGCTAGGCACTTTGCCAAAAAAGGGTAATTTTTCACTGTAAAATTGTGGTGTGTCCACGTTGCGTATTGTGCCGTTTCCTGTCGCGGGCACTAGGCCTACCCACACAAGTGAGGTACCGTTTTTCTCAGAAGACTTTGGGGAACGCGGGGTGGGTGGAAATTTGTGGATCCACGCAGATTCTAGAACTTTCCACCACAGAAATGAGAGGAAAATGTGTTTTTTTTGACAATGTTTTAGGTTTGCAAGGGATTCTGGGTAACAGAACCTGGTGAGAGGCAGTCAAGTCACCCCATCCTGGATTCCCCTGGGTGTCTAGTTTTCAAAAATGTATAGGTTTGCTAGGTTTCCCTAGGTGCCGGCAGAGCTAGAGTTCAAACACTACTGCTAGGCACTTTGCCAAAAAAGGGTCATTTTTCACTGTGAAATTGTGGTGTGTCCACGTTGCGTTTTGCGCCGTTTCCTGTCCGGGCAGTAGGCCTACCCACACAAGTGAGGTACCGTTTTTCTCGAAAGACTTTGGGGAACGCGGGGTGGGTGGAAATTTGTGGATCCACGCAGTTTCCAGAACTTTCCACCACAGAAATGTGGGGAAAGTGTGTTTCTTTTGACAATTTTTTAGGTTTGCAAGGGATTCTGGGTAACAGAACCTGGTGAGAGGCAGTCAAGTCACCCCATCCTGTATTCCCCTGGGTGTCTAGTTTAAAAAAATGAATAGGTTTGCTAGGTTTCCCTAGGTGCCGGCAGAGCTAGGGTTCAAAAACTACAGCTAGGCACTTTGCCAAAAAAGGGTCATTTTTCACTGTGAAATTGTGGTGTGTCCATGTTGCGTTTTGCGCCATTTCCTGTCGCGGGCACTAGGCCTACCCACACAAGTGAGGTACAGTTTTTCTCAGAAGACTTTGGGGAACACGTGGTGGGAGGAAATTTGTGGATCCACGCAGATTCCAGAACTTTCCACCACAGAAATGTGAGGAAAATGTGTTTTTTTTGACAATGTTTTAGGTTTGCAAGGGATTCTGGGTAACAGAACCTGGTGAGAGGCAGTCAAGTCACCCCATCCTGGATTACCCTGGGTGTCTAGTTTTCAAAAATGTATAGGTTTGCTAGGTTTCCCTAGGTGCCGGCAGAGCTAGGGTTCAAAAACTACAGCTAGGCACTTTGCAAAAAAAGGGTAATTTTTCATTGTGAAAATGTGGTGTGTTCACGTTGCGTTTTGAGCCGTTTCCTGTCGTGGGCACTATGCCTACCCACACAAGTGAGGTACCATTTTTATCGGGAGACTTAGGGTAATTCAGATTTGTAAAGCAACTGTTATTACCTATTGACTTTCGATGCATTTCTGCCTTCCAAATGAAAGACAATGGGTAAAAAGAAGTCATTTTGAAAAATGACCGATAATTCTCATGCTAGTATGAGTATTCCCAATTTCGGAAATGTGCAAATATCTACTGTTTCTAAACTCTATATTTTGTTCCCATTTCAGAAATACATAGGTGTCTTTCATACCGATTTTTCCATGTATACATTTTCCCAGAATAATTGCTATATACCCGGTACATAATAAAAAACCATTTCAAGTTGCTGCTCAGTTTTTGGCTCTGGGTTCGTCGGGTTCTTGGTGAACCTACAAGTCCTATATATCCCCACAACCAGTAAGGTCCAGCAGATGTAACGGTATATTGCTTTCAAAGAGCTGTCATAATGGTGGGCTAGTTGGACTCCAGGGACCCTCAGTATTCAAGGGGATTTAATCCCCCAACTTAAAACGCGCCACGGGGCGCGTTTGCACAGTGGTGAAGGGAGGGGGTGGAGCTTCAGGTGACATGTGTGCAAACAGGCCCCGTGGCGCGTTTTAAGATGGGGAATTAAATCCTCTTCAATCCTGAGGGTCCCTGAGGGCCAACTAGCCCACCAGGTACGTCCAGAAAGCGCCACAGAGCTGCGTTGCAGAGAGGTGTAAAAGGGGCGTGGCCTCTGAACACCTCTCTGCAACGCAGCTCCTGGCGCATACTGGAGGTACAGGGTGGGCTAGTTGGACCCCAGGGTCCCTCATGATTCAAGGGGACTTAATCCCCCAACTTAAAATGCGCCACGGGCGCGTTTGCACAGTGGTGAAGGGAGGGGCGGGGCTTGAGGTGACATGTGTGCAAACAGGCCCCGTGGCGTGTTTTAAGTTGGGGATTAAGTCCCCTTCAACCCTGAGGGTCTCTGGAGTCCAACTAGCCCACCAGGTACCTTCAGTAAGCACAACAGAGTTGCGTTGCAGAGAGGTGAAGAAAGGTGCGTGGCCTTGGAACGCCTCTCTGCAACTCAGCTCTGTGGTCCTAACTGTAGGTACCTGGGGGGCTAGTTGGGCCCCAGGGACACTCAGGATTCAAGGGGACTTAATCCCGCAACTTAAAACGTGCCTCGGGGCGCGTTTGCACACATGTCACCTCAGGCCCCCCCTCCCTTCACCACTGTGCAACCGCGCCCTGTAGCGCGTTTTAAGAGGTAGTTTTAATCTCCCTGCCCTATTATGTACTAATGACTTACAGAGGAGGTCATGCTAATCACAGGGGTACCCCAACGCATAGTGTTCCCTAGTGTATGTAGGTGTTTTCACTGTATTCTAAGTGTGTTTTAGCATAGCACTAGCTCTGGTTACTCAGAGTCAGTTACCACCAGTACCCGTCTGAAAAAGTTGTGGGCACAGGATGATTTTGCAACAAGGCCTCTTTCTGCTTCTCTGTTGGTTCTTTCTGCACATCTTTTGCTTCTTCCTGCACTTTTATTCGTCTTTGTGGACTTCTGTTGCTTCTTTCTGCATTTCTTTTGCTTCTTTCTGTGCGTTTTTTCTTCTTTCTTCACATGTCCTACCTCTGTAGGCATAGTTAGAAACTAGCATTTAAAAAACCTTTGAAATTCACTTAAAAACCATAGGTTTCAGGCACGTTATAGTTAGAAATTAGCATTTAAAAATCCTTTGAAATTCACTGAAAAAACCATAGGTTTCAGGCACGTCAGTTAGAAATTAGCATTTAAAAAACCTTTGAAATTCACTGAAAAAACCATAGGTTTCACACACGTTATAGTTAGAAATTAGCATTTAAAAAACCTTTGAAATTCACTGAAAAAACCATAGGTTTTAGGGACCGTTATAGTTAGTTGGACATTTCACTCGTACAAAACCCGTGAAATTCCCCCGTTATAGTTAGTTCAGCTAACTATAACTCGCGCCCCCGCAATGCACTGCTGATGACATCACATATTACATCACTCATGACATGGTCAGTGACATCACTGATGACATCACTGATGACATCTCAAATGACATCACTGATGACATCACTGATGACATCATCCATGTGATCATTTGATGCATCTTCTCACACCCTAATATAACTTTTGATACACCCACTGTAAATTACAGACTGCCATTGTCAAAACCATAGACACTCCAACACCAATAACTACATACACACTCACTGATTCTTAGGTCTACACACACATCCACTCACTCACCTCTACAGTCACTCATACTTACGGTCACTCAGTACAGGACTTTCATATGCACTTATACACCTACATAGACACTCACACACCGCAACTCATCCATAGAGGTACTCACACACCTATTCAGTCATGCAAATAATTAATCACACTGCTATTTACTCACCTATACAGTTATACACACACCAGCTCACTTACTCATACAAATACTAGCACATTCTTACGCTCTTATACAATCACTGATACAAGTACACACTCATCCATACAGCCACTCTCACAATCACACACTCTCACTTATAGCCATTTATATACTCCAACACTCATTTATACTGCCTTTCACATATGTAGTTACTCACACATGTACCACTGAGATATAAATTCACTCACTAACACACCCATACACACACTCACCCACCCATACAGTCCATCACAGATGCACTCTTGAAACCATGCACCCAGTGAATCACCCACTCACACATCTATACACAGAGTCACACACACCCCACCCACACAAACACTCAGGCACCCATACAAATACTCAGACAACCAATCAATAACCCATGTAGACACTCATGTAGCTATTCGCAAACCCATGCAGTCGCTTACACACCAACAGACAGATGGATACAGACATTCACACAGTTTAGTCACTAACCCATGCATTCAGTAAGATACGTATAATCACTCACTTATAGAGTCAGTCACGCACCTACTAAATCATCCATTCAGACACTTATACACCCACCCATTCTTCAATACGGCTTTCCCTATATATATTAAACATATTTAAACTTTACAGAAACACACAGTCACTGGATGATGTCATCAGTGATGTCATTTGAGATGTCATCAGTGATGTCATCAGTGATGTCACTGACCATGTCATGAGTGATGTAATATGTGACGTCATCAGCAGTGCATTGCGGGGCGCGAGTTATAGTTAGCTGAACTAACTATAATGGGGGAATTTCACGGGTTTTGTACGAGTGAAATGTCCAACTAACTATAACTGTCCCTAAAACCTATGATTTTTTCAGTGAATTTCAAAGGTTTTTTAAATGCTAATTTCTAACTATAATGTGTGTGAAACCTATGGTTTTTTCAGTGAATATATATATATATATATATAAAATATATATATATATATTACCTACTGGCGGTCGCCAGTAGGTAGTTATAGTTAGGACCTATTTTCCATAGGAAAAGTGTTTTTTGCTTTGCCAATTTCTTTGGCGCCGTTTGACGAATCTTCGCGAAATTTTCAAAACTAATGGCACACTCCGGTCAGCTCCTGTCTTGAAAGTTTCGGGGTGATTCATCAAGCGGGGGCCGAGACAAAAGGGGGGTCCCAAAACGCGTTTTCCCCATGTTAATTTCCATACGAAAAATTGGAACAGGCTACAGCCCGAACTGCTGAACGGAATTACACCAGATTTAGCAAAACGGTAGGTCTTGGTCCAGAAAGCGACTTTTTTTTTTAAATGGTGTAAATCCGTTCAGTAGTTGCTGAGAAATTCAAGAAATAAAAATATCGATATCTGAGCACCGAGGAGAGTTCGCGAACCCTCCGGGGCACGAGCTTCACTCTGATTGGCTGCCAACACTCCAAACCAGGAAGTGTTGGCAGCCATCTTGTGACTCGGTAACCGAGTCACAAGAAAAAGGGGGAAAAAAAGTGAAAAATGAAGAAAAGGGGGCAGGGTAGAAACACCCTGACCCCCTAGGCCTGCTCAGGGGGTCCCACAAGGACCCCCGGGGCCAAAAAAAGCATTTTTTTTAAAAACAAAAACAGCCAAATTCACGCTGGATGCGCGAATCCGGCTGAAAAAAATAAAAAAGACGAAGCGTGGGTTCCCGCGCTTCGTTTCTTAAAGCCCCCGGGTGGGCCAGGTCCCGGGGGCAATGCCAAATTAATTTGCGGGGACCCGTAGGGGCCCCCGCAGCCCGGGGGACCACCACCTCCCCGGGGCTTTCTTAATTATATGCGGGGGCACGCGGCTCTGCAGCCCCGGGGGCCACCACCTCCCCAGGGCTTTGTTTTTATAAATGTGTGGGGGGTGCTCCTGCCCCCCCACACTGCCCCGGGGACCACCACCTCCCCGGAGCACTGTTTAATTATATGCAGGGGGCCTTACGGGCCCCCCAAGCCCCGGGGACCGCCACCTCCCCAGGCTTACTTAAAGTAATGAAAGTGTGGGGGGGCTCCTGACCCCCCCACACTGCCCCAGGGTCCACCACCTCCCTTGGGCACTAATTATTTTAATGCGGGGGTCCGTTGCAGGCCCCTGGCCCCGGGACCACCACCTCCCTGGGGCTTTGAAAATGAAGGGATGGGGGCCGCGCGGCCCCCCTCCAGGAGCCCTGATGGCCCTGGGGACCGCAACCCCCTCGGGCCAGCTCTAGCAATGTCCCGGGGTGCCCACCCCTGGGACATTGCTGTTTGCTATGACAGGGCGGGAGCACGGCTCCCGCCCTGTCATAGCAAACTCTGCTTTGCTTCATTGAAGCGAGAGCAGGAAAACCTGCTCTCGCTTCATGGAAGCAAAGCAGGATAGCTTTTGAGCAATCAGCAGCTCCCCTTGCTCAAAAGCAATGCCGGCTCCCGCAGGAAGCGGGGAGCTTGCGGGACCGTGGGGGCATTGGGGCTCCCCCCACGGTCCCCAATGCAAAGGGCCAGAAGTGGCCTGGGAGGGGGGCCTCGCCACCCTCCAATTTAATTAAAACAAAAAACGGCAGGCCAGCCCTGGGGGATGGGGTCCTTGGGGCCAATAGTGGCCTAGGGAAGGGGGGCCACGCAGCCCCCTTCCCATTAAATATTTTTTTTTAAAAAGGCCATGCCCCGGGGGATGGGATCCCCGGGGCCAAAAGTGGCCCAGGGAAGGGGGGCCGCACAGCCCCCTTCCCTATAAATAAATAAAAAAAAAGGAGGCCATGCCCCGGGGGATGGGGTCCCCGGGGCCGAAATTGGCCTCGGGAGGGGGGCCGCGCGGCCCCCTTCCCATTTTTTTTTAATAAAAAAGGGGTCAGGCCCTGGGGGATGGGGTCCCCAGGGCCACAAAAATGCTAAAAGAAGGGGGGCCACACAGCCCCCTTCTAAAAAAAAATGCAACAAAAAAAAGCCGGCATCTCGCTGGAGGCCCGCCCCCTCCCTGCACCACTGTGCAAACGCGCCCCCTAGTGCGTTGTAAGTTGGGGAATTAATTCCCCTTGAATACTGAGGGTCCCTGGGGGCCAACTAGCCCACCAGGTACCTTCAGTAAGCACCACACAGCTGGATTGCTGAGAGGTGGTCTGAGACCACGCCCCTTTTAACACCACTCTGCAAACGCACCTCTTGGCGCACTGCTGGTGGGGCAATGAGGTCCTCATGTATCCTGAGGACCTCAGGACACAAGTGGACTTCATCCCCCGAGCAGCAGTGCGCCACAAGTCACGTTTGCAGAGTCATGTAAAAAGGGGGCGTGGCCTTTGAGCGCACTCAGCAATCTAGCTGTATGGGGCTTACTGGAGGTAACAGGTGGGCTAGTTGGCCCCCAGGGACCCTCAGTATTTAAGGGGACTTAATCCCCCAACTTAGAACGCGCCAGGAGGGGCGTTTGCAGAGTGGTGGAGAAAGGGGATATGGCCTGTGTCCAGCTTTCAGCAATCCCACTATCTGGGACATACTGGAGGTATCAGGTAGGCTAATTGGCCCCTAAAGGACCCCCAGCAGCGAAGGGGACTTCAATCCCCATCCAAAAGCGCGCCAGGAAGTGCATTTGCAGAGTGGTGGGGAAAGGGGGCGTGGCCTGCTATGACAACTTAGCAATCCTGCTATGTGGGACTTACTCGAGGTAATAGGAGGAGTAGTTGGCCCCCAAGTATGTCCTTGGGGGCCAACTACCCCTCTTGTTACCTCCAGTAAGTCCCACACAGTGGGATTGTTAAGACGTCTTCGGAGGCCATGCCCCCCTTTCTCCACCACTCTGCAAACGCGCCTCCTGGCAGAGTACGGGATGGGGAAGAAGTCCAATTTACTCCTGAGGGACTTTGGGGGCCAAGAAGCCCTCCTGGTACCTCCTATAAGTCCTATGCAGCGGAATTCCTGAGCGCTGGTCGGAGGCCCAGCACCCTTTCTCCACCACTCTGCAAACGCGACTACTAGTTAAAGAAGTGTTTGCAATGTTATAGGTTTCGCATTTGCGAGAGTTAGAGCTATTGGCAATGTAAATGTAAAAGTTTTTTAATGTTTTTGGGAGTGGAGTGGATGTACGTTGTGTGTAGTGGAATTATGTGGTAAGTTGTGTTGTGAAATTATGTGGATAGAAAGTATGTGGTATTTCTTTTATAGGAATTATGTAGAGTGGGATTATGTGTTATGGAGAGCAATTTTGTGGTATGGTAGTCTGTGTTGTGGAGTGGTAATGTCAGGTTTAGTCTTCCTCGTTTCCATAGAAGCTCAACTATGAACTCAATGAGACAAAAAAATAGAAGGAATCACTGAGGAGCACTTATGGACCTAGTCAGAGGTATGAGTAGGGCCACTGGAATTATGCAACTGTTTGGCTGCACCGACTTTCGCACAATTATACATTTTCTGCATTAGCCACATAATCCATCATCTGCTCCCTAATCTGCAGATTTGAACAAAAAAAGCCTTGTTTCTAGCTTCAACGGCTCAAACATTACCAAAAATGCAGCGATAAGTGTTACAGCGTGGTGGAAGGCCCTTTGCAAACCTAAAATGGTCACCTGTAACTTATTGCTAAATGTGGGTGTTAAATTAGTACTAATGGTGTGCAAGCCACTCTTGCTTCCTTCTGCGCCTCTCTCTGTGCCTCTCTTGCCACTTTCTGCATTTCTGTTGCTTCTTTCTGCACATTTCTTTCTTTTTCTGCACTTTTTGCCTCTTTCTGCAAATCTCTTCTACTTTCTGCATCTCTCTTGCCTCTTTCTACATGTCTGTTGCCTCTTTCTGCACCTCATTTGCTTCTTTCTGTACCTTCTTGCCTCTTTCTGCACCCTTCTTCCCACTTTCTGCACCTCTCTTGCCTTTTTCTGTACCCCTCTTATGTCTTTCTGCACCTTTTTTGCCTCTTTCTGCACTTCTGTTCCTTCTTTCTGCACTTCTTTTGTTTCTTTCTGCACGTGTCTTGCTTCTTTCTGTACCCCTCTTGCCTCTCTCTCCACCCCTCTTCCTGCACTTCTGTTGCTTCTTTCTGCACTTATCTTGCTTCTTTCTGCACCTCACTTGCCTCTTTCTGCACCTCTATTGCCTCTTTCTGCAGTTCTCTTGCCTCCTTCTGCACTTCACTTGCCTCTTTCTGTAACTCTCTTGCCTCTTTCTGCACCTCACTCGCTTCTTTCTGCACCCCTTTTGCTTGTTTCTGCACCCCTCTTCCCTATTTGTGCAACTCTCTTGCCTCTTTCTACACCTCTCTTCCCTCTTTCTGCACCACTCTTGCCTCTTTCTGTACCTCTGTTCCTTCTTTCTTCACCTGTCTTGTCTCTTTCTGCACCCTTCGTGCCTCTTTCAGCACCTCTGTTGCTTCTTTCTGCAGTTCTCTTCCTCTCTGCACCCCTCCTGCCTCTCTCTGTTCCTCTCTTGCCTCTTTGTGCACCTCTCCTACCCCTTTCTGCACCCCTCTTGCCTCTTTTTCCACCTCTGTTGGTTCTTTCTGCACCTCTTTTTCTTCATTCTGCACTTCACTTGCCTCTTTCTGTACCCCTCTTGCCACTTTCCGCACCTCTGTTGGTTCTTTCTGCGCTGCTCTGGCTTCTTCCTGCACCTTTGTTCCAAATTTCTGCATCCCTCTTGCCTTTTCCTGCACCCCTCTTCCCTCTTTCTACACCTCTCTTCCCTCAGTCTGCCCACCTGTTCCCTCTTTCTGCACCCCTTTTGCCTGTTTCTGCAACTCTCTTGCATCTTTCTGCAATTATCTTGCCTCCTTCTGCTCTTGCTTCTTTCTGCACCTCTCTTGTAAATTTCTGCACCCCTCTTGCCTCTTTCTGCACCCCTTTTACCAGTTTTGCACCTCTCTTGCCTCTAACTTCACCTCTGTTCCCTCTTTCTGTACCTCTTTTGCCGGTTTCCGCAACTCTCTTGCCTCTTTCTGCAATTCTCTTGTCTCCTTCTGCACCTCTGTTGCTTCTTTCTGTACTTCTCTTGCCTCTTTCTGCACCCCTGTTGCTTCATTCTGCACTTCCCATGCTTCTTTCTATACCTGTCTTGCTTTTTTCTGCACCCCTGTTGCCTCTTTCTGCATTCGTCTTCCCTCTTTCTGTACCTTTCTTGCCTGTTTCTGCATCTCACTTGCCTCATTCTGCACTTCTCTTGCTTCTTTCTACACCTCTGTTGCTTCTTTCAGCAATTCTCTTGACTCTTTCTGCACCTCTCTTGCCTGTTTCTGCACCTCTCTTGCCTCTTTCTGCACCTCACTTGCTTCTTTCTGCACCTCACTTGCTTCTTTCTGCACCCCTGTTGCCTCTTTCTGCACCCCTCTTCCCTCTTCGTGCAACTCTCTTGCCTCTTTCTGTACCTCTCTTGCCTCTTTCTGCACTTCTCTTGCTCTTTCTGCACCTTTCATGCCTCTTTCAGCACCTCTGTTACTTCTTTCTGCACTTCTCTTCCTTCTTTCTGCACCCCTCCTGCCTCTTTCCGTACCTCTCTTGCCTCTTTGTGCACCCCTCCTACCTTTTTCTGCACACCTCTTGCCTCTTTTTGCACCTCTGTTGGTTCTTTCTGCACTGCTCTTGCTTCTTTCTGCACCTTCCTTGCCTCTTTCTGCACTTCTGTTGCTTCTTTCTACACGTCTGTTGCTTCTTTCAGAAATTCTCTTGCCTCTTTCTGCACTTCTCTTCCTTCTTTCTGTACCCTTCCTGCCTCTTTCTGTACCTCTCTTGCCTCTTTGTGCACCTCTCCTACCCCTTGCTGCAACCCTCTTGCGACTTTTTGCACCTCTGTTGGTTTTTCCTGCACTGCTCTTGCTTCTTTCTGCATCTCACTTGCCTCTTTCTGCACTTCTCTTGCTTCTTTCTAAACCTCTGTTGCTTCTTTCAGCAATTCTCTTGACTCTTTCTGCACTTCTCTTGCTTGTTTCCGCACCTCTCTTGCGTCTTTCTGCACCTCTGTTGCCTCTTTCTGCACTTCACTTGCTTCTTTCTGCACCTTTCTTCCTTTTTCTACACTTCTCTTGCCTCTTTCTGAACATCTCTTCCGCTTTCTGAACCTCCCTTCTTTCTGCACCTCTCTTGCCTCTTTCTGCACCTCACTTGCTTCTTTCTGCACCCCTTTTGACTGTTTCTGCACCCCTCTTCCCTCTTTGTGCAACTCTCTTGCCTCTTTCTACACCTCTCTTCCCTCTTTCTGCACCACTCTTGCCTCTTTCTGTACCTCTGTTGCTTCTTTCTGCACTTCTTTTGCCTCTTTCTGCACCCTCTGTGCCTCTTTCAGCACCTCTGTTGCTTCTTTCTGCACCTCTCTTCCTTTTTTCTGCACCCCTCGTGCCTCTTTCAGCACCTCTGTTGCTTCTTTCTGCACTCCTCTTCCTTCTTTCTGCACCTCTCGTGCCTCCTTCTGCACCTCTGTTGCCTCTTTCAGCACCTCTGTTGGTTATTTCTGCTCTGCTCTTGCTTTTTTCTGCACCCCTCTTGCCTCTTTCTGCACCCCTCTTTTCTTTTTCTGCACCTCTCTTGCCTCTTTCTGCACCCCTGTTCCCTCTTTCTGCACCTTTCCTGCCTGTTTCTGCACCTCTCTTGTGTTTTTCTGCACCTCTGTTGCCTCTTTCTGTACTTCACTTGCTTCTTCCTGCACCTCTCTTGCCTCATTCGGCACCTCTGTTGCTTCTTTCTGCACCCCTCCTGCCTCTTTCTGCACCGCCATTCCCTATTTGTGCAACTCTCTTGCCTCTTTCTATACCTCTCTTCCCTCTTTCTTCACCACTCTTGCCTCTTTCTGTACCTCTGTTGCTTCTTTCTGTACTTCTCTAGGCTCTTTCTGTACTACTCTTGCCTCTTCTGCATACCTCTTGCCTCTTTGAGCACCTCTTTTGCTTCTTTCTGCACTTCTCTCTCCTCTTTCTGCACCCCTCTTGCTTCTTTCTGTACCTCTGTTGCTTCTTTCTGCACTTCTATTGCCTCTTTCCGCACCTCTCTTGCTTCTTTCTGTACCTCACTTGCCTCTTTCAACACTTCTGTTGCTTTTTTCTGCAGATCTCTTGCCTCTTTCTGGACCTCACTTGCGTCTTTCAGCACGTCTGTTGCTTTTTTTGGCAGATCTCCTGCCTCTTTCTGCACCCCTCTTTTCTCTTTCTGCACCTCTCTTGCCTTTTTCTGTACCCCTGTCCCGTTTCTGCACCTTTCCTGCCTGTTTCTGCACATCTCTTGCCTCTTTCTGTAACTCTGTTGCCTCTTTCTGCACTTCTCTTGCTCTTTCTGCACCCTTCGCGCCTCTTTCAGCAACTCTGTTGGTTCTTTCTGCACTGCTCTTGCTTTTTTCTGCATCTCACTTGCCTCTTTCTGCACTTCTCTTGCTTCTTTCTACACCTCTGTTGCTTCTTTCAGCAATTCTCTTGCCTCTTTCTGCACTTCTCTTCCTTCTTTCTGCACCCCTCCGGCCTCTTTCTGTACCTCTCTTGCCTCTTTGTGCACCCTTCCTACCTTTTTCTGCACCCCTCTTGCCTCTATTTGCACCTCTGTTGGTTCTTTCTGCACTGCTCTTGCTTCTTCCTGCACCTCACTTGTCTCCTTCTGCACTTCACTTGCTTCTTTCTACACATCTGTTGCTTCTTTCAGCAATTCTCTTGCCTCTTTCTGCACTTCTCTTCCTTCTTTCTGCACCCCTCCGGCCTCTTTCTGTACCTCTCTTGCCTCTTTGGTTTGTTATGTTATGTTACTGGGCACTTGTAAAGCGCACGGCTACTTCACAGAGTGTCCCGGCGCTGGAAGGACCCTGAGATAGAACAGAGCACAAACCAACAGGAAGAATTCTATTAATGTTGGAAAAGCCAGGTTTTTAAATTTCTCCTAAAACTAAGGAGATCCTGTGCCTGTCTTAAGGAGAGCGGCAAGCTGTTCCATAGCTGTGAGGCCACCACCTGGAAGGAGCGGCCCCCCATGCGAGAGCGAGAGAATTTTGGAACAGTCGACAGCCGCTGGGTGGAGGATCTCAAGGTTCTGAGTGGGGCATAGTGTTGAATTCTGTTCCTGATGTAAGGGTCCCCTATGTTGTCAAAGGCCTTGAAGGCCAATACTAGGGCTTTAAAATGTATCCTCTTACGCACCGGGAGCCAGTGCAGGGACATCAGGTGTGGGCTCATATGTGTCCTCAGGCCTACCTTAAGTATAGCTCTTGCCGCAGCATTTTGTACCACCTGCAGGCGGCCTAATAGATAGTCTGGGAGGCCTAAGTACAGAACATTGCCATAATCCAGCCTAGATGTAATCAGGGCCTGGACTACTATTTTCCTGTGTGGAACTGATAGACGAGGAAGGAAATTCCTCAACATTTTAAGTAGCCCGAAGCACGTCCCAGCCACAGTTTGGACCTGCGTCTTCATGGACATGTCTGCGTCCAGTTTCACCCCAAGATTTTTCACGGTGGTTACTGAGCTTACTGGGGGAGACATGTTCTGAGGCCACCACTGGCGCCATTCCTCGCCAAGGTTATAACCGAAAAAAATAATTTCAGATTTTTCAGAGTTACACATCAACTGGTTCTGTCTGAACCAGGCGAACACCTTCGACAGGCAAGCATTTATCTCGCTTCCTCTCAGCACACTGTCCTTCTCGCACGTAAACAGCAGCTGCGTGTCGTCGGCGTAGGATATTACTTTGGTGCCGCTTCCTCTGCCAAAAGTGCCAGGGGTGCCATATACATGTTAAACAAAGACGGGCTCAGAATAGATCCCTGTGGAACTCCTACTTTCATAGATGGAAAGGGGGGGCCCATACTGTTTGCTGGCGGCCTTCCAAAAAGGAAGTAAACTACCTAAGTACCGTGCCCCCAATGCCACAGTTTTGGAGTCTGTGCAGGAGTAGATCATGGGGCACGGTATCGAAAGCCGCGGAGAGGTCTAATAGTATCAGTACAGCTTTACCTCCTCTATCGAGTGTAGTTTTTATTGTTTCCGAAATTTCCAATAAAGCTATCTCCGTACTAAAATTGGCTCTAAACCCTGGTTGACTTGGGTGTAATACATGATTGGCCTCTACAAAATCAGTGATGACAGTATTTACATATTTCTCCAAAGCCTTGGAGAGAAAAGGTAGCAGCAATATAGGCCTGTAATTACTAACTACAGAAGGATCTGCTGAAGGTTTCTTTAGAAGTGGAAGAATTTTTCCATCTTTCCAGCTGACAGGCATTAATCCCTCGGACAGAGAGAGGTTCAGAACCAAATTAACCGCAGGGTTGATCACCTCAGCTATGGACGCCAATACTTTCGCAGGGCAAGGGTCCGAAGGGGAGCCGGATTTCAATGCTTTCATTATTTTAAGTGATTTGGCCAGCGAGATGGGAGGAAACTGCAGGAGGGCCCCTCCTGAAATAGGAACGTCAGGGGGGACAGACCTGTGTTACCATATGTTGCTTGAGGTAACACCCTGAATGAATCCTGAATGGCTTTAATTTTATTATAAAAATATGGTGGTCCATTCATTAGTGGGGGTGAATCGGCTGTCCATGGCATTAGGGGAGGAGAAATCTTTTACAATTTTAAAAAGTTCCTTGCTGCTGTTCCCAGCCTGCTCAATTTTTGTAGACAGGACCCCTCCTACCTTTTTCTGCACCCCTCTTGTCTCTTTTTGCACCTCTGTTGGTTCTTTCTGCACTGCTCTTGCTTCTTTCTGCACCTCACTTGTCTCTTTCTGCACTTCTCTTGCTTCTTTCTACACCTCTGTTGCTTCTTTCAGCAATTCTCTTGCCTCTTTCTGCACTTTTCTTCCTTCTTTTTGCACCCCTCTTGTCTCTTTTAGCACCTCTGTTGGTTCATTCTGCACTGCTCTTGCCTCTTTCTGCACCTCACTTGCCTCTTTCTTCACTTCTATTGCTTATTTCTACACCTCTGTTGCTTCTTTCAGCAATTCTCTTGCCTCTTTCTGCACTTCTCTTGCTTATTTCTGTACCTCTTTTGCACATGTCTGTATCCCTCTTGCCTCTTTCTGCACCCTCTTCCCTATTTCTCCACCTCTTTCGGCACTCTCTTGCTTGTTTCTGCACTGCTCTTGCTTGTTTCTGTACCTCTGTTGCAAATTTCTGTATCCCTCTTGCCTCTTTCTGCACCCCTGTTCCCTCTTTCTGTACCTTTCTTGCCTGTTTCTCTACCTCTCTTGCCTCTTTCGGCACCTCTGTTGCTTTTTTCTGCACTTCTCTTGCCTCTTTCTGCACCTCTGACTTAGAGGTAGTTTTAATCCCCCTGCCCTATTATGTTCTAGGGCCTTACAGGGGAGGTCATGCCAATCACAGGGGTACCCCAACCCATAGTGTACCCTAGTGTATGTAGGTGTTTTCACTGTATTCTAAGTGTCTTTCAGGATAGCACTGGCTCTGGGCCTGGTTAGTCAGAGTCAGTTACCACCAGTACCAGTCAGCAACAATTTGGGGGCAAAGGATGACTTTGCAACAAGGCCTCTTTCTGCACCTCTGTTGGTTCTTTCTGCATATCTCTTGCTTCTTTCCGCACTTTTCTTCCTCTTTCTACACATGTCTTACCTCTGTAGGCATAGTTAGAAATTAGCATTTAAAAAACCTTTGAAATTCACTGAAAAAACCATAGGTTTCAGGGACGTTATAGTTAGAAATTAGCATTTAAAAAACCTTTGAAATTCACTGAAAAAACCATAGGTTTCAGGGACGTTATAGTTTGAAATTAGCATTTAGAAAACCTTAGAAATTCACTGAAAAAACCATAGGTTTCAGGGACGTTATAGTTAGAAATTAGCATTTAAAAAACCTTAGAAATTCACTGACAAAACCATAAACTTCAGGGACGTTATAGTTAGAAATTAGCATTTAAAAAACCATAGAAATTCACTGAAAAAACCACAGGTTTCAGGGACGTTATAGTTAGTTGGACATTTCACTCGTACAAAACCAGAGAAATTCGGCCGTTATAGTTAGTTGAGCTAACTATAACTCGCGCCCCGCAATGTACTGCTGATGATGCAACATATTACATCATTCACGACATGGTCAGTGACATCACTGATGACATCTCAAATGACATCACTGATGACATCAAAAGGCTTTCAACCTTTTGAAGCAGACGCATTGACGAACTGATGGTTCTCCGGTTATCAAGCCACAATAAGATAGAAATACACCACACTATCTGTGTATCAACGGGATATAAAGCATTTTTACAGGAATTTGGAATTGAATAAGACGTTTTTCTTTTTGTGGAGCCCTGAAGAAGTCCCATGTGGGACAAAACGTGTCAGCTACTGGAGTTTTATCTTTGTTAAAACACAATAAAGAACTTTTCTTGGAAAAAGCTACCTCGTGGAATCCGAAATTCTTCTATGTGCACATCAAGACTGCCCTCTGTTTTGTATTAAGTTTGAGAATACTATTGTGTGCGGAATACCCCTAATGTTTTATGTTTATTTGAATTTTTCCAAAAATGGAGTAGAGAGGGATGTACTCCTTGGTTTCCTGCACTAGCACTTACTGCCCATATAGTAGTTTGACAAGTGCGGATTGTTTCTGCCTCAACCCTCTGGTCGCTAGTATATATAGGTTTCAAATGGACTTGGGAGAAGTCTTTTTTAGCACAGAGAGAAAGGAGAAACGTTTTTCAAACCTGAGTTTTATTTTATTGAGGTCTCAGCCCTCTGCAAGACTGTGGCTCAGAAGTTAGAGAGACCCTCATGGGAACAGTCCAGCCCGAACTGGCAGGCCAGGTTCTCCCTGGACCGGAAACAAGCATCCTTGGACCGGTTTCGGGGTTTCAACCCTCATCAGCCAGGCTAGCTTGGATCCAGTGGCAAAGTGAGCAAGGAACTCACATCTGGGCATACCCTGGCTACTTAGGGCGAACATAGCAAACACAATAAGATGATGGATGGAGTGCTGAAACTTTTCAGACACCCCCAGTCACAGATCTGGGTTTTACAAAAATGGTAGAACAAGTGTTATTATCATTTTTCCGGGCCCAGGGAGGCTTCATCTGCGTAGCTGGGTCCAGCAGCGCGACCTGGCCCAAGTGCCCAGCCAGGCCCCAGGGTGGGACTTCCCACCCTGGGCTTTGTCCTCTGGCCTGCCGCACCGCCAAGGGCCCGGGATGAGGTTTCATCAGGACCAGGGAGGCCTCCCCCGCTTTGCCTGCGTGATAAGGTGCCTGCAGGCCCCAGGTTGGAGCTCTTTCAGGGCCCTCCTCACAGCCCCGTGCCTGAGGCCCAGCTGGGGCTCCGAGCACCCGAGCCACAGTGTCCCCTGAGCCTGGCCATTTGGTCTCATGCCATGCTTTCCACTGGGGCGACCAGATGGTCAGCTGCCTTGGAAGTCCAGATGAGGGCTCATTTGCTTCCTTGAGCCCAGCCAGACTCCAAGAGGTCGGGTGCTTGCGCGCCTTCAGTCTCCTCTGTCACTCGGTGCACATGGATTACAAGAAAGGGGGGTAGCCTTCCTCCGGATCACAATGGACAGGGTACCTTGGACCCCCTTGTGGTCTGGCGGTTCTCAGGCAATGATCAGATGGCCCAGGATTGCGCCTGCGGTGGGTCTTGGTTGGGTGGGTCCCCCTATTCTGATCGCCGTCCTCGGCCCTGCCGTGTGTCAGAGTGCCCGGTACTGGGTCCCACGGGTCCGCAAAGGGCTCCCCTGTGCTGACAGATCCAGGACCTCTGAGCGGATCCCACTAGGCCCCAGGGCGGGCACCCCTACCCTGGGCTCCATCCTACGGCCTGCCCCACCACCAAGTGCCTGGGACAAGGGTCCATCGGACCCAGGGAGACTTCCCTGCTTGACTGGGTTCAGAAGCTCTGACCGGGCCCCAGCAGTCCCTGGGGGGTGGGAACCCTCCCATCCTGGGCCCTCTCTGCATGTCTGCCGCATGACAAAGCACCTGGGATGGGGTCCCCCAGGCCTGGTGGAGGCTTCCCCAGCGTGGTCAGACCCAGAAGCTCCACAGTGAGCACTTGCGCGTTGAAACCATGTGTGAACTGCTATGTGCTTGGTGGTTACTGTTTCTTATTCTCAGATATAAGTTCATACATCACTATTGATGTTTTATTATCACAGTAGCTTGTGTCAACAAAAAAGATGAGGAAAAACATGTAGCAAGGAGCAAGGGTTGTTTTCCGTATGGCACTGGTAAGAGCGAGCATGTTTTGGAAGAAACAGTTAATGCACGTGCTGCTGTTGAAAAAATGCTTGTGCCGGTAAGTGTGACAGCAATTACCGGCTTTCATGAAGAATGTAACCACGACACACCTAGTAAAAAATGTTAAAGAGAGTGACCCTTCAGACAAAGGGAACTGGGTTCAAACCAAGTAAAAATAAGCTGTTCCCCTCTGGAGTTTATAGAGTATTTCTAAAGCTACACATTCATACTGACATCAGTGCTCAAGAAGTAAATAGTAAAAAGAAAAGAAAAAGTATTCATAGAGTATTTAAAAATAAATTACCTTGACAGTAACATAGAATTATCTCTTATTTTATTGAAAAAACTATTACAAATTTCATCCGTTGTCTTGTGAGTTAAAAACAAAGTCAATTAAAACCAATACAGTTAAACAAACATGCTTCTTCTATGGTGAGACACAACTAGATCTTATACACTTATTTAGTGTCTACAATTTCAGGTGACAGATCATATATCCATTTTCTACATACGCCAATTCATTTGGCCCTTCTAGTCACTCAAAAACATGAGATCTGTATCAAACAAATACAATTTTACAAAAACAATTTTAAAACCAATACTCAAAAAAATATGTCGATGCAGCGTTTCGGTGGGAAATGTTGGTTTACACCACCTTCTTCAGGACAATTTTAAAACAGTATTGTTGAATCTGTAAAGATAATTAAAGCACAAAAAAACAGTGTATTTGTAAACATTTATCAACCTTTTATCTTAAAGACATTCTGACATACTATCAAGGTATATATTAAAAATCAATTAGTTTAATGTAGTTAGAAAGGGGGAAGAGTAAAAAGATATAGAGTAAAGAGGGTAAAGGTAGAGACAATGCCTCCCATTCCATTCTTATCCTCCTCATACTACTTTTTATTTTATTTATTCACATATAGTCCCTCTTTAACATCCACTCCTACCATTCATTCATCATCACACATCGATAAATATAAAGAAAGGTTCATACCTAATTTATGGTTTTCTTTTAATTTTTCTTATAATTGAAGAAAAGAATAATTTCTTGGTGCTTGAATAGCAGCGAATACTGTCAAACGGCAGTTTAAACAAAGTTAGGGACAAACAAATTTAAATTTAAAAGAAACGCTTTTTCTTTCTAATAAACTATTATTTACCAAATACACCCACCTATTTAGCGGTGTATATTTCTTTAGAGGTTCATTAATTCCTCCATATGTAGTTCCTTCAGCATCTCAATCAATTATTTTCATTTTCATCCCCACAGTCTGGATATCCTAATGAGATATAAGGGGCTTATTATTTATATTCTCCCTTTCTATTTGTATTTCCATTTTATGTGCCCACAGAAAGGGTATTAAAGCTCACCTTTTTTGACTCTCACGACCCCTAGTGCATTTGATAAGGTCCGTAGATAGTGGATACAGGTTTTTAACTTCCTGCCCTCTCACTTAGAACAGACTTCCTTGCTGATTGGAAAGAAGATAAATCTATTTCAGCAATATCTAGTTTGCCCGTGTTACACGAAATTGCGGTCTAAATGAGCCAAATTCCCTTTGTAATATAGCGTACGGGCCAATTGCCACTAAACACAGGATCATATTTATCATAATTTTAATTTTAATCCATCTCTACTAAATTCAATATCCTGACCCATCAATCACAATATATTATAACAAAGCATTTAAATGTTTAAATGCTTTTAGTGGGGTTCTCATTAAATAAACACCGCCCGTCAGCATTGTGCTCTCTCAGGTCTACACAGTAAGTTTGAAACCGTCAGTAAACGATTTAAAACCATTTAAAAACTTTTTCTATAAACAAAACTGCCCCAAATTTTTAACTATGCTTAATAGGACACTCGTTCTTTTACGCGAAAAACCAAACACCCCGTTCTCTATAGAGGCTCACCTTATGGTTGTCTAGTTGTTCGCGGGACCTTCGATGTGTTGTCCGCTAATCACGGGATGTTTAAGATACACACTGAATTTATATCCAAGATTTTAACTTCCCGCGTGTGTGACGCCTAATATTGACATCACTTCCGGTAACATATTATTGTTCACGTGGTGGCCATCTTATGTAGACGTATAAGAGAGATTCTTAGCATGGTGGCCATCTTGTGTAAACTAAAAACCTTACTTGCTAATCGGCGGCCATCTTATAAGTACCTTTCATTTCATTTCAACGCACCTTCACTGCAAGTGTTCAACATGTTTTATATTATGACCTATCAGGATTATCCCATCAGATTTAACAAAGATAAGTTTTTAATTCTGAATTATATTATATTTTCTTAAAAATACTACTAACCTGGTGACCTTACTTGCTCATCGGCGGCCATCTGTTAAACACTTTTCATTTCATATCAATGAACCTTCACTACAAATCCTAAATATATTTTGTTTTATCGTGACTTCTCAGGATAATCCAACCAGATTTATCATTAATTGGATTTTTAATTCTTAATTATATTTCCTAAGGTAATGACACACCTAACACGTGTTGTTCCAGGGAAATCAGAACGCTGCTATATAACAAGGTCAGATCATGCAGGAGCCGCTTGGCCTCTGCTATTCTCGGATACCTCTTAGCTGATTTCCAGCGGTGATAATGCTGCTCCTTGGTTTGACTCCAGCCGGCATTCGTCCTCGTCAGTCCCTAAGGCACCGGCCACGCCTCCCTGTTTCCCAGGTGATGGCCATCAACCTTCCAGCTCTTCCGGGCCCAGAATCCTTGCGTCCTTTTTTGTGTCCCTGAAAGAAAGAAAGGACAATTAAGCTCAGTTATTTTCTCGGTGTTCGCGTTTTGCGAACTCAAGAACTTTGATCACTACAAGGTACTGTAGTTATTTATTTAATTACAGGCTGGAATTTAAAGGAGTACAAGACGTCACAAAGATTTGTTTGTGCTGAGTTTTATTTTTGAAAGACCTAGTGTAACCCAGAAGGACAAAACTCAGCCTGATGAACAAAAACTTGCAAGAAGATGTATAAATCACTGTACATTTGTCTATGTAAGCAGGCTCATGTAACTACTGTTTAGAAGTATTTGTTGATACAAGTATTGTTGATGATTTCTTTGTTCATTAAGAAAGAACTCATTTCTTTATATTCTAAGCAGCACATTATACTGAGTGTGAATAACGGGAAGAGTAATCCTGAGTCAGAATTCCTAAGGTGATCCTGAGAGGCAACACATATCACATAGAAAGGCATGTATTATTGTCATTGAAGAAACTGGGCACGTAGAATGCGTAGAATGTGAAGAATGTTTTGTAGGACTGTATAAGTGACTAGTACCACATTACAATTGATTCAGTCAGGAATCCGTGTTACACTCTCTTTACCCTCCTGAAAACACGCCAACCCAGAAAGAGAACACATCAACCTGAGAGTCAAGTGCACAATGAACCAGGGCAGTGTGGCTTTTCTTTTTCTCTCTCCCAACCCATTCCCCTTTGAGTCTTCTCAGGCACAATGCAACTTTTCGTCATTGCTGCCGGGGAAGGCTCTAGGGGATGTTGGGCCCAGTTATCTCCCCAGAGGAACAGCCTGGATTTCAGGTGAGTGGCTTCTTGACACCTGGGGCCCTGCTGGGCCCCAGAGCAGACACCCCTGCCCTGGGCTCTGTTCTCTAGCCTCCCGCACTGCCAAGTGCTGGAGACGGGGGTCCATCGGGCCCAGACAGTCCTGCACTGCTTAGCTGGGTTCAAATGCTCTAACTTTGGCCCCTGAGGGCCCTGGGATGGGGCCCCCCACCTGGTCTCCGTCCTCAGGCCCGCCACATGGCAAAGTGCCCAGGACAGGGTCCCGTGGGCCCGGGGAGGACTCCCCTGCTCGCCAGACCCTGGGGCCCTCCTGGGCCCCGGGGCAGGCGCTCCTGCCCTGGGCTCCCTCCTCTGGCCTGCTGCACTGCCAAGGGTCCATCACTCCCGGGGAGGCCTCCCCGCTTTGCCTGCATGTTAAGGTGCCTGCGGGCCCCGGTTGGAGCTCCACCAGGGCCCCCCTTGCAGCACCGTGCCTGAGGCCCAGATGGGGCTCTGAGCACCCAGGCCGCAGAGTCTCCGTCCCCTCCAGGAACAAGCAGAAGCCCTTTCGTTAAGCCACAGCGTGACCAGATGGCCGTCCTTCAAGCCCGGCCATCTGGTCGTGTTGAGCCCCTCAGCCATTTGGCCACGTGCAATGCTTTCTAATGGTGCATCCAGCTGGCCGGGCTGCCCTGGAGCCCAGCCAGGGCTCCGGCAGGCTGGATGCGTTTGCACCTTCGGTCCCCTCTGTCAATTGGTGCACACGGATTACAAGAAAGGGGGGTATTTTCCCTCCGGCTTACTAGGGACAGGGTACCCTGGACCCATGGTCTGGCCGAGGTTGGCAGGAGGGACACTTAGGGGGGAATGTGGGCATATGGAGGCTGCCTACACCATGTGCCGACCAGCACTGGGCCTCCTCCTCCCGTCCCTGCAACATCTGGTGAAGGAATGGATGCATGATCCCTTACAGGGTGACCAGATGGCCGGACCGGGTTCCCCCTACTCCTGCACAAGTCACTGGGAGGCAAGCTGTGCCGAAGAGGAGCCTCCCGGGCACAAGCTTCAGAGTGCATGGCCAGTCTTGTCATCATCAGATTGCCTAGTGACTAGGTCCTGGGTCTGGTTGTCCCGGAAGATCCGGTTGCTGGGCCATTTTGGGCCATCTGGTTGCCATTCTGCACGACCAGATGGACCAATGCCAACTTTTGTCCCTCCCCCAGGTTTCTGTAAGCTAGTCGAGTAAATTGCCTTCCCAGGCAGGCCCGTGGGGAGAGGATTTGCATTGGGCTTAACCCTCCTTGGCTCCCCGGGCTCCAGGAAGGTGGAAGGCACCCACCCAAGGCAGCACACTGAGCCCACGGTATACCAGTGACAGTCAGTACCCAGAGCAGGGTGGCTGCAGGCCCAGGGAGGACTCTCTTACTCCCATACTGGGGTTGGGGTAAAGAGTGCCTGGGCCCGGTCTCAAATGGCAGTATCTGTCGATGTCCAGTGCCACCCAGGAGGTACCATCAGCATGCTCGGCGCAAGGCTTAGCATTCTCCTGAGAATGAGCGGGGCTTGGCAAAGGGGAAGGGGCAGGCCCAGGAAGCCTTCCCACCCCCTTCTCCGGCAGGGAGGGAGGCTGTGGTCACGCCCTCGGTCAGAGCTCCAGCGGGGCCCAGGCTCCATGTCTTGGCCCTCCGTGCCGCCAAGTGCGTGACAGGGGGAAATAGGCTCCACGGTCACGGACAGGGGGGCCTGTTTGGGAAAGGTCCAGACCAGACTGTAGTTGATCAAACATAGTTGGGCCTATTTGGCAACTGTGGGCTGCTTGGTTGGAAAAACCTGGCTGTGACCCTGGTCAGGGCTTCTGAGCCACAGACCAGACAGGACGGCAGTCCATGGGTCCAGGGAGCTGGCAGACCTGGGTCCGCGAGCCCCCCAGGGCCCTGGGCTCTCTTCCCCAGCCCGCGGTGTCGTGAAGGGGATGCTGGCCCTGTGTGGCTGGGTCCAGAGGATCTGAACAGGGCCCGGAACCCCTGCTGGGCCATGGGGTGTGCTCCCGGGTCCGGGATTAAATCCTCTAGCCTGCCATGTCGCAAAGGGTACGGGACGGGGGTCCCGTGGGCATGGGGAGGCTTCCCCTGCTTGGCTTGGTTCAGAAGCACAGAATGGGGCCAGGGCTCTGGCGGGTCCTGCAGGCCGTCGCGTGTCCAAGCCCCCCGAATGGGGTCCCGCGAGCCTGGGTAGGCCTCCCCTCCGTGGCTGGTTTCAGAAGTTCCAGCCAGGCCATGGGGTGCACCCTCCCTGGGCTCCGTCCTCCATAGGCCTCAAAAAATCATAACAATGTTTCTAGACCTGCCGGATGAGTAGCTTGAATAAACTCCATATCTTGTGCCCATTTCAGAAATACATAGGTTTCCTAGATACCTATTTTTCACTTTTTATATTTTACCAAATGAATTGCTGTATACCGAGTGTGCAATGGTGCAGCTCAGTTATTGGCTCTGGTTTCCTTGGGTTCTTGGAGAACCTACAAGCCCTATATAATGCAACTGGTGCTATGTAAAGCGCTCTGATACCCGATTTGGGTCAAGTTCGTGCTATATAAAACTCTGTAAAACAAAAAATATATCCCCACAACCAGAAGGGTCCAGCGGACATAACGGTATATTGCTTTAAAAAATATGCCATAGTTAGAAGAAGTTGCAGATGAAAAAATTGACATAAATTGCTGTTTTTTTTAACTCAATTTCAATATTTTGTTATTTCATCTGTTATGTTTCATGGGAAAACCTTGAAGGATGTACTCATGTGACCCCTTGCTGAATTCAGAATTTTGTCTACTTTTCAGAAATGTATAGCTTTCTGGGATGCACCATGGGTTTCACACCCAATTCTATCACTAACTGGAAGGAGGTTGAAAACACAAAATTTAGGAAAAATGGACTATGTCCCGTTAAAATGCCAAAACTGTGTTGAAAAATGTGTTTTTCTGATTCAGGTCTGCCTGTTCCTGAAAGCTGGGAAGATGGTGATTTTAGCACTGCAAACCCTTTGTTGATGCCATTTGCAGGAGAAAAACCAGACGCTTTCTTCTACAGCACTTGTTTCCCAAAACCCCCAAATTTAGCAGTATTTTTTCTAAATTCTCAGTCCCCTCCAGGGGAATCCGCAAAACCTGGGTACCTTTAGAATCCCCAGCATATTGAAACAAAGGTTGCAAATTTGGCATGGATACTTTATGTGGACAAAAAGTTAAGGGGGCCTAATCGCAAACTACCCCAAATAGCCAAATAAGGCTTAGCACAGGGTGGGGAATAGGCTTGGCAGCGAAAGGATTGAACTTGCACGTCCAGCGCTCTATTTAGAGTTGTGTTTACGCCTGGAGAGCCTCGGTGGCTCTCCCATCTGCTAGAGGTCCGCTCAGTAACAATTACATCATCCTGCTCTGTTGAGGAGCAGCGACTATCGCTATCCCTCATTTTCCCTTCCTGTGGCCGTCATTCAAATAGAAGTCAGGGCTTCCAAGCCAGAGACCGGACAGGACGGGTAGTGCTTCCATATGCAGATAGAAGATCCCTTTACTTTGTGCCATTTGTTTTTATTTAGACAAAACATACTTCTGGTATGGGAGTTTGTTTTATCAATACAAAAAGTTGCTGAGCAGGTGCTTTAAACATGGCACCTGCTCTACAGACCTTCAGTCCTGTGAAGGGAACCAACAGCACAGCAGCTTACTTCACAGGATAGAGATCCCTGCCAGAGAGGCACCGATTTCTAAACAGGGAGACCCGCTTGCAAACCTGCAGTCCTTTGATAGGACTTCCATAGTTGTGAGTGCTTTCACAGCACTGACAACCCCGCCCCCCCAGTGAGGCAAGCATTTCTAAACAAAGAAGACTGTCCTCCTCCATGATGGTGAGGAGCGTGACCATCAGCCCTATGGTGAATTCATTGTGTAAGCGTCCCCTGAAGTCTTTAATCATATATTTCAATACAGTGGCAGTCATACTTTCTAAAACATATAATTATATCAGATTACTTATGTTTCATACAAAGTGATTACAAATGTAACATTTTAAATAAGGGCTAGGGTTTTTTCTTGGGAAAGACTAAAATAACCACAATGCGAGTAGTAACATTACTTTAATCTGTATTCAATATTTTGAAATAGAAATGGCTTTTAGATACTGTGAGACTGCACACGAGAGAAGTAAAGTAGCGGAGAGCTTTTAAAAAGCCACTGGTGCACACTGGCCACTGATGCACAGCTTCTTGAACCTTTCTACCAACTACAGGCACAAAGTAGACCTTCTGATAGATAGCAGTCAAGGATGCACAACGCTGAGGGTACGTTGCTACTCCAGTGCAAAAATAAACCCCATCACCAAACACCGTCTGTCCGTGCCATCCTGCTCTCAAAAATGATGAAGGTAAACAGGCCAGTGTGGGAAACGGAAATTGGATGAGAGAGAACATCGGGCACTGGCTCCAAGCCTCTATCTTGACTTCTTACTAGATAGTTCTAGTTTCCCAAAAGGGAGGTCAGTCACTCCTAATTTAACAGAAAATAATTCATTAATCTCACTTTGGATTAAATCACCACCTTAATTTAGTAATAACTGTTCACTTTGATTTGTACATATTCCAAGATCTCAGGAAAGGTAGGATTGTCCTATCTTTTATGTGCAGAGTCACTGCCACAAGTGCAGAGCCTCTGCAGTCGTAAAGATACTGCTCGTAAAAATCATTTGTGAATAGCAAAAAAACATAAACTTACACTTAGTGCAACTTTACCTTTTTGAATCAGGCTCAGAGTCCAATTCATACATCAGTCCTCAAAAGACTTTTCATCAACGCCTACTGCTCAAAGGTTCATCCCCATCTAGCATACAGTTTTGCCCAAAAAATCCATGAGTCACCCAAAAGGTGACTCGTGGCTCTTTTGGGCTTTTGCTGCTCTGCTTGACATCTTATAAATCTACACCTGTCTTTTTAAAAAGACACATTAGCCACTTTACTGCGATGTCAATCAATGTTCTTGAATATTTAAAAAAACAAAATAAATAATTGGTTTCATACTATTCCAAAATTCAGTGGAGAGTATCAACTCATAAAAAAGAAAAACATTAATTAAAGAACAAAAGAAGAGACACTAAAATATTTTGCACAATGTATTTTAAAATGAAACTCAACCATTATAAAGCAGAATTCCCCTGAAAAATAAAACATGAAAAGTAGATTTCGGATTTTGAAATTAAAATGCCACACACAAAACTGTATGTACACTATCACACTTTAACACTATGAAACAGTTCAATCAGACATAAAATACCACCTAGCAAATGAATATAGATGTTAACATTAGAAAATGAGAATAGAGGAGTTTCTAACTTTTTTTAAAACAGTAAAAGGTTAATAAGATGGAGGTCTGAAGTTCCACTGTGACTTTCAGATGCAGGTTCACTTGAATAGCACTGAACTTTCACCTCTGTTATATTAAGGTCTTAATCAACATTTGTCAAAAGCAAAATGTGAACATCATCAAATCAACAGCTACAAGCTAAGCATAGAACATATTGTAATTTTGAAAATGTAAACGTTTTTAAAATAAGAGAACATTGTTTCTTTTTGATAGCCTATTCATAATTTTGGAGCCCAGCACACCTTATAATTTTGGGTCTGAGTAATTTTGCACCTGCTACTAAGTTCACATTTATCCTACAGCTTAAAAATAAATTTAGCATTATTAATGGGTGGTAAACCATCACTAATTCTGGGATATTATTTGACTTGCACCATGGTCCACATCCCAATCGCCTTGATGCCCTAATTATAGCTATGCATGTGCTTTGAAACGTATTCTTTACTTTTGAACTTTTCCTTTGTCTTCTTTCAGGCCATTTTAGAGCACTCACATATCTGGTATTTCCATAAACGTAAAGCTTTCATAAAATGAATATCAGACTTTGCAGCACATTTGTTTACAATGCAAGCCTTTAAAACACATGTAGAACAACACATTGATCTTTTTGCAAAGTTGCACCTTAATGCATTTGTCGTTGTAAAGGCGGATAACCTTTTATATACAGTGGAGGTTGCAACTGTGTAGTTATAGTTAGCTCAGAGTTTCTATGGGAAGACTGTTATTGTTTTGCTAATAACTTTGGCTTTGTTTGAAGAATCTTCATGAAACTTTCCAAGAAAAAGATGATCCACCTCAGCTCCTCATTGGAAGGATTTGGGGTGATCGATCAAGTGAGGGCAGAGAAAGAGGAGGTCCCTAAACATTGTTTTCCCATGCTAATTACAATAGGAAATTTTGGGAAGTGATACAGAAAAAGCGGTGGAACGTAATTATAACAAATTTGGGCATAAAGTTAGAACTTTACTCAGGAAGTGTGTTTTCCATTATTAGGTGTAAATCGGTACAACCGTTTTTGGGAAATTTGTGTTTAAAGAAATACTTTTGGTGGTCATGAAGGTGTTAAACAAATAGGAATAGCTGAACAATTTGTCCCACTGGAGTCAATACATTTAAAAAATAGAGTTATCTGAATGACTGAGGCAGCTTCTTCCTGATGTGCAATTCTGTCCCCTGGGAACGAGCGACCTGATTGGCTGTCCACCCTACTACATTACAGGACATGGGGACTCAATCCGCATATCCTGAAATTCATGTAAAGGAAACATAAAAGGGAGCAGAGTAGGGGTACCCTGACCCCCTCACACTTCTGGGGAAGATCCAGAAGGACGCCCTCATGGGTCAAAATTGAAAAAAGAATTGTGTAGTGGGTACCGCTGTACTATTTTAGGACCCAGCACAGTCTTCAGTGAGTTATTGTGGGCCCCAGTCCTGGAGCCTTTGGGCCCGCTCCCCTAAATTAACATTTCCACCACTGCCTCGGGCCATGGTCCACCCCAAGGGGTATTTTTTGCAGTTGCGTGGGAGCCTGTGCTTTTAAAAAAAATGTTGATGCAGATTTACGGATCCTCCCCAAATTTGTGTCCAAATAAAAAAAAAAAAATGTTTTAGGCCCAAGGTAGGACCCCACCAGGCCTAGGGGGTTAGGGTATGCCTACCCTGCCCCCTTATGTCTTTTTAAAATCTTTTTTCTAGAACTTGGAACTAAGTCCCAAGTCTTAAGATGGTTGCTGACACATCCTTGTTGATGTGGTGGAAGCCAATCAGATCTCAGCATGAGCTCTGTGAGGTCCGCGGATCCTCCACGGTGTGGAATATACAACATTTTTGAACATTAATTGCTCAAAAACTACGGTATGGATTTTACCAAATTTCAAAAAGCATGCTTTCTCCACCAATGTAACTTTCTGCCAAATTTGGTGTAAATCTGTTCAGTGATTTTTGCGGTATCGCTGTTCAATTCTTCTATGAAAAAATGAATGGGGAAAACATATTTTGGGACCTCCCTTTTTCTCAGCCCCTGATGGATGAATCACCCTGAAACTTACCCAGAAGGAGCTGAGTTGGAATAGACTATTTTCCAGAACGTTTTGTGAAGATTTGTCAAATGGAGCCACAGTTATTAGGAAAACAAAAGTTGTTTTTCCTATGGAAACACAGACCTAACTATAACTACCCAATAGAGACCGCCACTGGCTAATATGTGTATATCTATATCTATATCAATATCTATACATATATCTATACATATATATATGTATATCACTTCCCTTCCTACTTGAAAACCTCCAAGGACAGACGAAGACACATGCAAGTGGAATTTCTTTTTTCTAAAATCTATTTATTACAGACCAGACATATATAACTTACTTGAGGTCACCAGTATGTAGTTGTAGTTATGACCTAGTATCCATAGGAAACGCGCTTTTTGACTTGCCTATATCTTTGGCCCTTTTGATGAATCTTCACAAAGGTTTCACAAAAAAGTGTCAAGTTTGGTCTTGTTGTTCATGGAAAGTTTCGGGGTAATCCGTCAAGCCGATGCCGAGAAAAAGGAGGGGTCAAAAAAGTGTGTTTCCCATGTTAATTCACATAGGGATTTTGAACAAGACTACAGCCAGAACCGCTGCACGGAATTTCACCACATTTGGCAGAAAGGTTGCTTTGGTCCAGAAAGTGCCCTTTTTGTTTTTTGGTATAAAACCGTTCAGTAGTTTTTGAGATGGTAAAGGAAAAACACATTTGTATATCTAGGTGCCCAAATAATTCTCAACTCTTTCATCACAAATCGCGAATGTGTGCACTAGCAGGAATGCCATGATTGGTTGGCTGCAAACTGAGCAGAAAGTTGGGGCCGCCATTTTATGTAATGGGACAAGGTCCCTGGGGCGGAAACTAAAGATAAAAAGAGGTATAAGGGGTCAGGATAGAGGTACTCTATGCACTCACTCACAGACCCACTCAGACACTCATGCACCTACTTTCAGACCCACTCTGATACACACCCACTCAGACACTCACGCATCCACTCACAGACCCACTCAGATACTCATGCACCCACTCATAGACCCACTAAGACACTCATGCATCCACTCACAGACCCCCTCTGACACACATGTACCTACTCACATACCCACTCAGACACTCATGCACTCACTCACAGACCCACTTAGAAACTTTCTCACCCACACACAGACCCACTCAGACACTCATGCACCCACTCACAGACCTACTCAGACACTCAGACACTCACTCACAGACCCACTCAGACACTCATGCACCCATTCACAAACTAAGGCCGGCTTCAGATCAAATATGTCAACCGTAGACCAGATATTCAGATTACAATTACTTTTCTGGAAAACGGTGACAATAGAGGGTGGCAGCCTCTACTTAATATTCGTTGATCTGAAGTCGGCCTTCGACCTGGTTCCCCGGGAGAAACTCGGGGTGGTGCTAAGCGACCTTGGGATTCCTGCCTACTTACTCCATATTTTAGAGAAGCTCCACACCAAAAATGTTGCGCAAGTACAATGTGGGAAATATGGAGAACTCACCTCCCGTTTTCCCGTACTTAAAGGGGTACGGCAGGGGTGTGTCTTAGCCCCTACTTTATTCTGCCTTTTTATAAACGGGCTTATTGATCATCTTAGAAATACCAAGGACATTGACGCCCCTAAATTAGCATCTGGGAAGGTTCCTGCGCTGATGTTCGCTGATGATACCCTGCTACTTTCAAAAACACCATCGGGTATCCAGCGGACGTTGGACGGGTTTGCGAACTTTTGCAAGTTGCGTGGGCTGGAGATCAATTTGACGAAAACTAAATTTATGGTCTTCAACCCCCCCAAAACATCACGCCCCAATCCCTCTTTACACGGTATCCCACTGGAAAGAGTGAATTTATTTGATTACTTGGGTGTGACTATATCAGAGCACTTTGAGTGGGGGCCACAGGTAGCTAAGGCTAGACTTAGGCTAACCCAGACTCTGGGTGGCTTAATGAAATTACATAGAACCTCAGCTGCTAAGCCAGCAGCCCCTGTGGTTGAAATCTATAAAGCACAAGCTAGGGGGCATCACTATACGGGGTGGAGTTGTGGGGTCACTGCTCCACCACCAATCTGATGAGGGTGGAGAATAACTTTATGAGACAGCTCTTAGGTTTACCTTGCAGTACCCCCTTATTCCCCTCCGAATGGATTTGGGCATTAGGCCCCTTGATGAAGAGGCTGCTTTGAGACCTCTTACATTCTGGCGGTGATTATGGGCGACCCCAGAGCTGGCCGTCCTTAGGGATGAGCTAAGAGAGTTATTGCCTACTTGCCCGATCAAGAAAACTCCCTGGCTTTGACATATAAGGGATCTTGCCATCAAGCTAGACATACCGGGTCTCTGGAGGACTCCGGAGATCTCTTGCCCTACGATCTCTAGGTTGGAATTAGTCAAACATTACAGATTAGCTAAATTAACGGCTATCCAAGAAAGTTCCTCATGTGGCCGCCTAACTGTAGAGTTTTTACTAATTAAAGATGTATACAGCAAGGAACGTTTCCTGGATCTTATTCAACCCCCACTGGCCAGGAAACTGTATATGCAATTCAGATTAGGGACTCTCCTGCTACGTGCATACACCAGCAAATGGGGAAAAGAGATAACGGGTGAATGTCCCGCATGCAAGTACAAGGTAGAATCTGATGTGCATGTCCTGCTTCTTTGTCCCGCCTATCGGACGGCACGCAAGCTCTGGTTAATACAACTCTGCAAGAACTTGGGTTTCGCGCACTGCGCAGTGGCCTTCAGAGTTTTGAAGTACGATACCCACCCTCCAATTGTCTTTGCTGTATCCCGCTTTTTAAACTGCATGTGGCATACCCGGCGGGTCTTTTTAAAGTAATTCTTGGAGAAAGCAGGTATTCCACTGTGGTTGGTGGTTTAGCACTCCTTTTCTTATTATCATAATTTGGGTATATACTAGCTCATAATTATGTGTAGATGATTGTTTTTAGCATGTTTTAATGGATTGTATGAACTTATATATACAATTTTTATAGTTTTTAAGAGGTTTTTTAAACTGGTGTCTTTCAGTTAATTTTTAGGTGTGTAGATCAATTTACATTTTAACCATGAATGTATTTTTGTGTTTGTGTTTTGTGACTTTTATGGTCCATGTGGCCGAAATAAAGTTATATTGATTGACAAACTAAGTCAGAGACTCATGCACTCACTCACAGACACATTCAGAAACACAAGCACCTACTCACATACCCACTGAGACACTCACACACCAAATCACAGACACACTCAGAGACTCATGCTCCCACTCAAAGACCCACTCAGGCAGTCACTCACCCACTCATCGACCCACTCAGAGACTCGTGTATCAACTCAGACAATCATGCACATACTCACAGACTCACTCACACTTATGCACCCACTCATAGACACTCAATTGAATGCCTACTTTTGTTTTGTGTATTTGAGACATATTCGTTAATTTGAAAAATATAACTTAAAAAAACACTTACACACCCAGTCACCAACCCATACAGCCACTCACAGACCCATACAGTCACTCACATACCCACTCACAGACTCATGCAGTCACTCACACACACAAAACCACTCACACACCCACTAACATACCCATACAGCCACTCACACACCCACTCACAGACTTATACAGTCGCTCACACACACATACTCTCAAATGTTACAGGTTCAGTTAGGAAATAAAATTATAAAAATCTTCAAAATTTGCAAAAAATAAACCCAAAGGTTACCTTAGAAATTCAATGAAAATTCAAAGGTTACAAGGACGTTATAGTTAGGCTCAGATTTCACTTATGCAAAACCATAGAAATTGATCAGTTATAGTTACCTGGACTAACTATAAATTACGCCCCTGCAATGCACTGCATATGACCTCACATATTACATCACTCATGACATGGTCAGTGACATCACTGATGACTTCACTGGTGACATCATCCACAGAAGCATTCATTCACCCACTAACACTCCCATACAATCTCTCAAACACTCACACAACCACTTACGTGCCCATTCACAGGCACATAGAACTAATGATACACATCCACTCACTCACTCATGCAGCCACTCACACAATCAGTCACTCAACCATACAGCCACTCACACAGTTACTCACTCACCCATACAGCTTCTAACAGACCTACTGACTCATGCATACAAACTTTCACACATCCATTCACACATCCACAGAACCACTTATACCCATTCACACAGCCATACAAGCACTCACATGCCCAATCACTCACCTATACAACCACTCATACCAGCATTGACTGTGCAAAACAGTTACTCACACACCCACTCAAACTATACAGCCACTCAAATAGCCACTCATTCACCCATACTCCCACTTATACACCCAGTCATTCACCCATGCAGCCACTCACACAGGCACTAATTCACCGATGTATCCACTCGAACAACCACTCACTCACCCATACAGCCACTCACACACCCACTTACTCAACCATACAGCCACTCAACCACCCATACAGTCACTCACACGGCCACTCACCCACCCATTCAGCAACTCACACATACACTCATTCACCAATACAGTCCCTCGCACAGGCAGTCACTCACCTATACAGCTACTCACTCACCCACTTATTCAGCTGTACAGCCACTCACACATCCACTCACTCACCCATACAACCACTCAGACAACCACTCACACACAGATTCAGACAGTCTCACAGCCTCTCAGATGACATATGTTAGAAATAGTATCACTCAGTAGTACACAAAGAATAGTAATTTAAGTTATGCAATAGCTTAGTATATATCTTAAAGACTCAGAAACATTTACAAAACACACTCACTGGATGATGTCATCAGTAATCTAATTTGAGATGTCATCAGTTGTTATATTTCCAAATTTGGCCCATGTAGTGAAGCAGCTTATTTCTTACATTGTCCTCACGAATAACATTTTCAGCTGTGACCTTTTGCACATATTTGCGTGCACGACAATGTTGGATTAGTTTCCCTGAAACTAAACTTGTTTACACATCTAGCTTCGCACATTATCACAACGCCGAGAACATAATGTAAAAGGTCTCGTTTTGCACTCTGTACAAATGTCATCACTATTTTCATCCACGGGGCGACAGGACTATCTAAATATCCATAGCATCACTAATCTATAAGCACATCGCAAGGCTGCTTTCTTTTTAAAAATTTTTATCGAGCAGAGGAGATAAATACATTGAGTAATTGCTTGAGGTAAAGCAAAAATATTATATGGATGATATATATAAAACAGATAATACCAATTTGATATTGATCATTAGCCGTCATATGTATAAAAAATTAGCATTATTAATTTTAAACAATTCATAGTGCAACAAATATTCCTGATGCTCTAAACAAGTTCTTAGATGCCTGACACATCCCACATTCGTTTGATTAGAAGAGTGCGCTAGTACATTTGCAATAAAAAATAAAGTGCAGTATATACAATTCAGCCTGATTTAGAGCAACTGTTGCTCTATTCAATCTTTGCAAAAGCCATGACTCATCATCCATAACATGTGCAATAAGCAATTAAAGTGCAACAGTGCTACTCAGAAATATTATAAATTACTAAACCCATTTTAGGTACAATACGCTATCCTAAATCAAAAAAGTGCTTAAGTGCAAAAAAAGTGCAATAAATATTAAGGCACAACAATAATACTCAAACATATTTTACTTTCACAAATGCATTCTCAATAGAGTACGTTATTCTCAATCGAAAGTGTCATAGTGCATAAAAAATACATACTTGCGTAAAAAGTGCACCTCGGACTGCAGAGCAAAGAAAGATAAAACCTAATTCGGGACATTTTCTAACAAACAATACCCCAAATTTCCATAAACTATTTCCGAGTGCATGTTCATTGATGGTCTGCACTAGGAGCTGGATGGTAAGGTACAGAGCTTTAAAGTAACCTTACACCTTATTTCAAATATCGCCAAATAGCATTAAACCTTTTAAGACCTCCCACTCGCTTTGTGTATGCCTCCTCAAACTTCATATTACGAGAAATTTTATTAATCCACCCCTGGACTGTCGGGATCTTAACAATCTTCCAATTCTGCAGGAAGAATGAGCGTGCAGTCATCAAAGCTATGGATATGAAGTATTGCTGACCTTTGACTAGTTGTGGGCTCCTTTTTGAGACACCAAATAGTACAAGGGTGGCATCTGGAACTACTGTTACCTCTATAGCCTGACCGATTGCCTTAAACAGCTCCTGACAAAAATTAAAGAGATACGGGCATGTATAAAATGTGTAGAGCCAACCTCCTTCGCCTTGTTGTTGTCAGTGAAAACAATTATTAGATACCGCTGGCTACATTTTATGAAGAGTTTCCGGGGTATAGTATGCCATTCTTCTGGACAGGAATGACATTCTTTTAAAATCTGCCGCCTGAAGAGATTTATTTCCTATCTCTGCAATAAATTGCCAATCTCTCACAGATAGATGACATTGTGTTTTTTCTTCCACCCTGGAGAGAAAACTAATGAAATCAAACTGCAAGGAGAGATCCTTCAGCAATCTATACCAATTCCTAGCAATCTGCTCCTAATCAGAGCACTACTAATTGAATTGGGCTCATAAGTTTTGCTTTTTATTGTAACCCGCAGAAAGTGCTTGATCTGGCTGAAGCTTAAAAAATGTTGCATACATTGTGGATCACTCCTAGCTATTAGTTCTACCCAGGAGATGGATTTGCCTCATATAATAAAGTTGCCATGGGTCTTAAAGCCTATGGAGGTCCAGAATCTCACCTCACCATCTGCTAAACAGAGCCCGAGGTACCTGCCCTCCTGTAGCAACAAAAACAAACCTTCAAAAGGTGTCTTAAAAAGTTTGCTTAGGGCACCCATCCACCCAAAAGTATCCTGTGGAAACTTAGATCTATTTTTTTTTGGTAGTTTAGCTGTTTTAATAAAAGCTGGTAGGCTGATCTCTGATTCCTGAGTCATCTTATTGATAAAAAAGTATCTAATGCTCTGCACCCATTTAAATACGTAGAGAGAATGTCCATCAAAACGGCGTGATAATAGCTTTGCATGTTGGGCAACGCCAGTCCTCTTTGTGATTTCTGGGGTTATAGAATCCCCATCTTCACCCTAGATGATTTTTTATTCCAAATAAAACTTCTGAGTACCGTGTCTAGTTCCAGAAAAAAACCAGTTTGAGATTTTTATTGGAATATTGGAGAAACAAAATATCAGCGGTGGAGATCATGGAGATACGCCCTATTATTGTCAAGGGGAGCAGTTACCACCTATCAAGCATTCCCTTTATCTTTCGTAAAAAAAATTCATAGTTCTGAACACACTCGAGAATTTATTTGTCACTGATATCCCCAAATATCTTATTGGGGACTGCGTTCTTGTTTGAGGCTGCAATGAGATCGGAAGGTCGGCAGCTGTCACATTAAAAAGCAATAGTTCTGTTTTGCTGTGGTTTATCTTACATCCTCCTATTTTGGTAAAATCTGTAATCGTCTGCATAACTCGACTGATGTTGACCTGATCAGGTTGAAGATATAAGATAATATCATCTGCAAATAATTTAAGTCTAGCCATCCCTTCTATGGGTGCTCTTATAATGCCTTTGCGAAGTTGTTCTTCAAGGGGTTCAATAAAAAATGTAAATAGGATGGGGGAATTTGGCATCGTTGCTGCGTACCCCTTTTGATCGTTAGTGAAACTGCCATCTTAGAATTGACCATCACCTTAGCCTGTGCCCCATTGTATAAATTTGAAAGCATTCCGGTAAACTGGGAAGGAAAACCACATTTTTGAAGACCATAAAACAAAGCATACCAGTTCACCAAATCAAATGCCTTTTTTGGCATTGATCATCATAACTAGGGCTTTTGTACCATTCACAGAGAAGTAATCTGTTTCCTGGATTAAAAACTGGGTATTAGCCAACATTAACCGACCCGCCACAAAGCCTCTATGGTCTTCATGGATTAACCGTATAATGCTGCTGGCATTATACGGGTCGCCCAAATTTTCATCAATAATTTTTAATCTTATTAAGTCGACTGATCAGTCTATATAAATGGACAGATTTTGGGTTCTTATCCTTCTTTAAAAATGAAACTATTGTTGATTCTTGGAAGGTTAAAGGATCTCCCCCTTCTTTAATATAGTTAAAAAGATCCACTAAAAATTCCACAAGTTCCCAGGAGAAAGTCTTAAAACATTCTGTGGGTAACCCATCATTTCCACATTCTTTGGCATTTGGCATTCTCTTAAGCGCCTCCTGAATTTCTGTAGATGTTATAGACTTCAGTAATGACTGAGAAAAAGAGTTCGAAAGACTTGGAAGTTGAATGGTATCGTAGTATTGTTCAATGCTAGTCATTGACACAGTATATAGTGTCTGACAGATGTCACAATAGTGTTGTAAAAACACTTAAGCAACCTCATCCTTGTCTATTACCAGTTGCCCCATAGTAGGGTTCTCTAAACAAAACTTTGTAGCCTTTTCACTTTTAGTTCTAGTGGACCAGGCCAAAAACTTGCCAATATGTTGGTTTTCTTCATATATTTTTTGTTGATAGGTGTTGGATTTATTAATCTACTCCAGAACGAAATAATCTCTAAGGTTTTGTTTTGCTGTTGCTAATAAGACTGCCACTGGCTCTATTCCAGAATTTCACTCCCTTATATCAGTCACACTGTCTAGTGCTGCCTGCAAACTCGCTACCCGCTGGGAGCGTTCCTTATTCTGGTTTGCTTTAAAGGCAATTATCCTTCCCCTTAATGGTGCCTTAAAAGCCTCCCAGATGGTGAACAAGGAGGCCGTTGCACTGTTGATGGCAAAAAACTCTGAACTGCCTCATTTCTGTGACCCATTGAAGATTTGAAAGCAAAGATCTATCTAGCTGCCATCTGGGTCTGTCCCTTTTATTTAAACCTAGATCCACTACTACAGAGACCAATGAATGGCCTGAAAAAGCGTTGGCCCAAATATCCGATTGCCCTCTGCTCAGTTATTTCGAAGCTAAAAAAAAAATCTATCCGTGAGGCAGTTTTAAGTCTCTGTGAGAAACATGTGTATTGTTTGACAATTGGATGGTCTTCTCTCCAAGGATCTAGCAACTGATAGCTGGGCCTCAAAGCTTCTATTATTCTTACTTTTTATCTTCGGTTTTAACTGTTTTTATTCCTATTTGATGAATCTTTGACCAAATCTTGAATAAAATTAAAAGTCCCTCCAAAAATCAAAGGACCTACTGCGCCCAGAGCCATTTCATAAAGCTGGATAAGAGAGTTGATATCCTCATTTATGGGGCCATAATAATTAATTAAATTTAGACTCCATCCATTGATTGCTTCTGTAACTCAAATCCATCTGCCTTGTGTATCCCTGGTCACCTCCCTGACCTCCCAATCAATATAATTCCCTAGTAATATTGTGACACCCCTTACCGCAGCCTGTGCTGATGCAAAGAATGAATGGGAGTACCTGCTAGGGACTGACAGCTTTGGGGTATTGCTCTTTAGATGGGTCGCTTGTAAAAAGATGACCTTTGGTGAAAAAGAAGAAAGCCACCCCAGCAAACTGCTGTATTTATTTTTGTTAGTTAGGCCATTAACATTGCTCAAAAGAATCTGAATCTTGTGTTTCACAGGAAATGACATCATGAAGTATTTTTTTAAATCCCTCTTTGCATCTGACACCAACCATTTGCGATCATCCTATCAAACTTTAATACTAGTTTCTGTACTTCATAACTCTGCTCTTTTTTCTTTTTGCAAAAGTGCTCCCCTCCCCAATAGCCCACCCTCGAAAACCCTAGTGTCCCATAGAAAAAACCCCAACGGGAAGCGGAAAGCCCGCCAAACACCCTTCCCTATTTTTGTGCCTTTTTGGTGCATTGGTGTGGAACTTGAGGTCTCAGCCCCGATGTTGGCCGCCGTGAGACCCCAAGCCCTTTCCTATCTGGATCCCCTCTATAGACTAGCTGATGTATCCTAATCCACTGTATCACTACTTAACCTGGCCACCCGGTATTCGACTGCTGCAAAATCTCTTTTGCCCGCTCGATTGAATGAAAAATGTGAAAATGCCCTTTTGCAAGGACTTACAGTTTTGATTGTTGCACTATGGCCGCCTGTATTCCCTGACTCTTAAAGTGATCCAGCATTGAGTTAAACTCCCGGCGCCGTCTTGCAGCCATAACTGACATGTCCGAAAAAATATTAAAACGAAATTTATCAGATGTCTGAAAGCCTCTTGACTTATTGTCCGCTGTAATGATTGATTCCTTGATTCGGAAGTCCCCAAAGTTTAAGAGAAATGCATGTGGATAATTTGCGTTAGTCTGTTGATGGAATGGGACTCGATGAGCCCTTATGATCGAATGCCAGTCTTTACTGGGCCCCTCCCCCGGGAAGACATATTTCTGAATAAGGTCCAAGATCAATTTAATGGGAACTTGACCCACTGACTGCCCTTCCGGGATACCCACAAAACGTAAATTTGACCACCTGGATCGATTATCAAACTCGTCAAGCTTGATCCAGGTGTCTTCCAGCTCCTGGCTATACTTTGTTTGGCATAACTCGTAATTTTTCTGAGCATCTTCGAGTTTGGCGATACCCTGCTCTGCAAGAGTTAGCCTTTGATTTAATTGTAAGATGTTATCATTGATAGTGCTGAGCTGACATTTTACTTCCTTGTGGGCCTTTTCTTGGGCTTTTTTTAGCTCCCTGATTTCTCCCAGAATGACTTGTATCATATCTCCCCTCATGTCTGGTCCTGGTTCAGTTCGAATGACAGTTTGTGATTCAAGGTTACGATCACTTAGGGCAACTTGGGATGTTGTCAAGCCATTAGACATGTTCGCCACTGCTGGTTTAGAAACAGGATTAATAATCTTCCAAGGAAGCTGAAATTTCTAGTTTTGATTGCCCCTCATATCTCAGATCTGATGTCTTCTCTGATGGACACTGAGTATCTTCCCCTGTTGTCTTTGCTCCTTTGGGCCCAAACAGTGGGTATGGTTTTTTTTGCCCAGGATCATTACCTTTTAGTGCTCCTCGTATGGCATCTTGTAGTTTGTCTAGCATGCGATCTTGTTGTAATTCTGGTTCTATGAAGGGAAGCTCGCCCTGATCTGCTGGATTCTTGTCTTCTTCTCTGGGAGCGTCGATTTATTTTGTTTGGGAGTTTCAATTGCCTTTCCAGATAAACAGCTTCTCTCGGAATCTGGTGAGCCATCTTGGGTCCCACTTAGATTTATACTCAAGCTGCTTCCGTCAATATCTTCCTCTTGAATTCCCAGGCCACTCTGCCCAGCCTGTTTTTTTTGTGCTCTAGCCATTTTGGGGGCTCTGTAGACCTTTTGCAAGGCTGCTTTCTATTATAAAAGATGAGCATCCAGATAGATTAGCAGAGGAGGCACTTCCGCTGACACCGAGGTCCTTGCATGCTGAGAAATCACCATGCAGCGGTATGACATCTCGTGAGGGTGTCCGGTACATGACCAAGACAGGGTCCTTCACTCTATCCCATCAGGTAATGGGGTTGGATCATCCTTTGGGGGGATTCTTGGCTCTACACCTACACGCACTTTAGGTACATGGAGTATGGTTCGCATAGTAGGAGTACGCTTGATTACTGCCTTGTTTTATATGATTGCATATATACATTGTTTTAGCACCATGGTAGAACTATATCTACTATTTATGCGTTTGGTGCTTGTTATCACGTTTATCTGCTTCTGTCTACTAATCATTGTAGCACACGTATTTTATGCAAGAACAATGTTGGTTCAATAAATATTATTGAAAATGTCCCACTGTGTATTTCTCGGAGAATAAGTGAGCATGAGTGACTTAGCGAAATGTTCTGTACTGTGTCCACGATCCCTGAGGGGTCAGGGTTGTCATGTTCAGTGGTTGCCAGAAAACCATTCGCTCCCTGATAGGTTAGGTGGGCTTATGGTGGCACTGTGAGCTAGCTGGTCTATAGGCCAACATATCCAGCGGGGGAGTCCGGAATCAGTCTCGGCACCAAGTCCCTAGTTTATGTTGTCCAAACAATGCACAGATCCTACTGATTAGTAGGAACTACATGACACAGTGATATCACTGGCCATGTCATGAGTGATATATAATATGTGAGGTCATAAGCAGTGCATTGCGGGGCGTAAGTTATAGTTAGCTCAGGTAACTGTAACTGCTGAATTTCTATGTTTTTTTTATGAGTGAAATCTGAGCCTAACTATAGCGTCCCTATAACCTTTGTACAGGCCTCCTGGCATACCACGGGTTCGGGGATGAAGTCCCTTTGTCTGCTGAGGGTCCTTGGGTTCCAAGAACCCACACAGTGAAATTGCTGAGAGCTCGTTGGAGGCCTGCCCCCTTTCTCCACCTCTCTGCAAATGTGCCCCCTGGCGCACTAGGCGTTGGGGGATGAAGTCCCCTTGGATGCTGACAGTCATTGGGGGCGAAGAACCGCTCCTGTTACCACCAGTAAGTCTCACCCAGCGGTATTGCTGAGAGCTCATCGGAGGCCCCACCCCCTTTCTCCACCACTCTGCAAACATGCCTCCTGGCATACTACTCATTGGGGGATGAAGTCCTCTTGGATACTGAGGACCGTTGGGGGCCATGAACCCCTCCTGTTACCACCAGTAAGTCCCACAAAGCTGGATTGCTGAGAGCTTGTTGGAGGCCCTCCTCCTTTCTCAACCACTCTGCAAACATGCCTCCTGGTGCACTATTCATTGGGGATGAAGTCCCCTTGGATGCTGAGGGTTGTTGGGGGCAAAGAACCCCTCCTGTTACCACCAGTAAGTTCCACCTAGCGGGATTGCTGTGAGAGCTTGTTGGAGGCCCGCCTCCTTTCTCTACCACTCTACAAATGCCACACCTGGTGCACTACTCATTGGGGGATGATGTTCCCTTGGATGCTGAGGGTCAAGAACCCCTCCTGTTACCACCAGTAAGTCCCACATAGCTGGATCACTGAGAGCTCGTCAGAGTCCCTCTCCCCTTTCTCCATCCACTGTACAGACCCCTACAGTCACTCACAAACCCACTCACACACCCACACAGCTACTCACACATTCACTCACAGACCATACAGTCACTCACACACCCACTCACAAACCAATACAGCCACTCTTAAACCCACTCACAGACCCACACAGCTTCTCACAAACCCAATCACAGACTCACATAACCACTCACACACCCGTACAGACACATAAAGACACTCAAATTCCCACTCACCGACCTATACAGACACTCACATACCCACTCTGAAAGATTACAGGGTACAGTTCTGAAATAAAAATTTAAAAACACCTTTGAAATTCACAAAAAAACCAAAGATTACAGGGACGTTATAATTAAGAAAGAACATTAAAAAGCCATAGAAATTCATTGTAAAAAACAAAGGTTACAGGGATGTTCTAGTTAGGAAATTGAATTAAAAAAACCTTATAAATTTACTGAAAAAAATAAAGGTTACAGGGACGTTATAGTTAGGCTGATATTTCACACACACACAAAACCATTGTCATTCAGCAGTTATAGTTACCCGAGCTAACTATAACTTATGCCATCGCAATGCACTGTTTATGACCTCACATTTTACATAACTCACGGCATGGTCAGTGGCATCACTGATGACATCATCCACAGACCCACTCACTCACACACCCACACAACCACTCACACTACTCACACACCCATACAACCACTCATTGACCCACACAAACACTCACACACCCATTCAAAAATCCATACAACCACTCACACACCCATACAACCACTCACATACCCACTTACAGTCCCATACAACCACTGACACACCCACTCACACATCCACACAACCACTCACACACCTACTCACACACCCACACCCACAAAGCCACTTACACACCCATACAACCACTCACACACCTGCACCACCACTCGCATACCCACTCACACACACATACAACTACCCACATACCCACACAGCTACCCAGACACACATTCACACACCCAAACAACCTCTCACACACCCATTCAACTACTCACACAACCCATACAACCACTGACATACCCACTCACACATCCACACAACCACTCACACACCTACTCACACACCTACAAAGCCACTTACACACCCATACAACCACTCACACACCTGCACCACCACTCGCATACCCACTCACACACACATACAACTACCCACATACCCACACAGCTACCCAGACACACATTCACACACCCAAACAACCTCTCACACACCCATTCAACTACTCACACAACCCATACAACCACTCACACACCCAGAACACCACTCACAACCCCATTCACAGACCCATACAGCCATTTACATACTACCCACTGACAGCCCTATTCAGCCACTCACACATCCACCAACAGATCCATACAGCCACCCACACACATACAGCCACTCAGACACCCACTCACACACTGATACAGACAGTCACACAGACACTCAGATGACATTTGTTACAAATAGTATTACTCGTTAGAAGTTCACAAAGAATGGGAATTTAACTTATGCAGTCGCTTAATATCTATCTTTAAGTCTCTGAAATGTACACAAAACACACTCACTGGATGATGTCAACTGGTGAATTTTTTTTTTTTAGTTCAAATTGTGAATGTTGTCACTGACAAATTCACCTAACTATAACGTTACTTTAACCTTTGGTGTGTCAGTGAATATATATATTTATATATTTCAGTGAATATATATATATATGTATGTATATATATTTCAGTGAATATTATCTACTGGCGGTCGCCAGTAGATAGTTATAGTTAGGACCTTTATCCATAGGAAATCTGCAACATTCTATTCCCAATAAGTTTGGCGTCGTTTGACGAATCATCGCGAAATTTTCAAAACTAGTGGGGCGCTCCGGTCCGCTCCTGTCTTGAAGGTTTCGGGGTGATTCATCAAGCGGGGGCCGAGAAAAAAGGGGGGTCCTAAAACGTGTTTTCTCCATGTTAATTCCCATAGGAAATTTTAGCCACGGCTACAGCCCGAACTGCTGAACGGAATTACACCAAATTTTGCAAAAAGGTAGCGCTTGGTTCAGAAAGCGACCTTTTTTTAAATGGTGTAAATCCGTTCAGTAGTTGCGGAGAAATTCAAAAAATAAGAGTGAAAAATCAATTTTCCATAGGAAACTTTATGCAAGGCTACAGCAAAACTGCTGAACGGAATTACACCAAATGTGGCAAAAAGGTAGTGCTTGGTTCAGAAAGCACCCTTTTTCAATATGGTGTAAATCCGTTCAGTAGTTGCTGAGAAAATCCAAAATGAAAGTTTCGATATCTATGGCCGCGGTGGATCCGCGCACCCTCCCGACCGCGAGCTGCATGCTAATTGGCTGTCAACACTCCAAACCAGGAAGTGTTGGCAGCCATCTTGTTCCTCGGTACAACCGAGGGACAAGAAAAGACAAAAACAAGGGCGCAAAACGCAAAAAGGGGGCAGGGTAGAAACACCCTGACCCCCTAGGCCTGCTCAGGGTCCAAATTTCTTTTTTTTTTAAATCGGCAAAAAACGCGCTGGGTGCGCGGATCCTGCCGATAAAAAAAAAAATGAAGCGCGGCCTCCGCGCTTCCTGGTTAATTGGCCCCCGGGTGGGCCAAGTCCCGGGGGCATGCGGAGGTTTATTGAATAATGACATGGGGGCCTCTAAGCCCCCCCAAGCCCCAGGGACCGCCACCCCCGGGGCTTTATAAAAAAATGGTGGGGCGGGGGCACACGGCCCCCGCAGCCCCGGGGACCGCCACCCCCGGGGCTTTTTATTTTTACATTACCTGTGTGGGGGGCTCGAGCCCCCCACACGCCCCGGGACCGCCACCTCCCGGGGCACTAAATACATATGGGGGTCCGTCTAGGACCCCCGAGCCCCGGGACCACCACCTCCCCCGGGGCTGTGCAAAGGTTGGAAGGGGGGCCGCGCGGCCCTCCTCCTGGAGCCCTCCATGGGCCGGCTTCTGCGGTGTCCCAGGGTGCCGGGACACTGTAGTTTGCTATGGCAGGACAGGAGCCTCGCGGCTCCCGTCCTGTCATTACAAACTGCTTTGGATATTGGAAGCGAGAGCAGGGAAACCTACTCTCGCTTCCATTATCCAAAGCGCATTGCTTTTCCACACGGGGAGCTGCATGTTAGCAGCTCCCCATGTGGAAAAGCAATGCCGGCTCCCGCAGGAGGCGGGGAGCCGGCAGGGTCCGTGGGGGAGTTGGGGTCCCCCCACGGACCCCAAAGGATAGGGCCAGCCCCGGGGGATGGGGTCCCCAGGGCAAGCAGTGGCCCGGGAGGGGGGCCACGTGGCCCTCTCCCCCAAATTATGAAAAAAACATTTAAAAAAGGCTGGCCCCGGGGGATGGGGTCCCCGGGGCCTAAGAAGGCCTGAGGAGGGGGGCAACGCAGCCCCCCTCCATGAAAAAGAAAAAAAATATATGTGGAATGACCCGGGGGACGGTCCCCTTCCCATTCCATTTTTTAAAAAAATAAATAAAAGGGGGTCAGGCCCTGGGGGATGGGGTCCCCAGGGCCCAAAATAATTAAAAAGAAGGTGGGCCACACAGCCACCTTTAAAAAAAAAAAAAAAAGACCGGGATCGCGCCGGAGGCCACGCCCCCTTGAATACTGGGGGTCCCTGGGGGCCAACTAGCCCACCTGGAACCTCCAGTATGCGCCAGGGGGCTGCGTTGCAGAGAGGTGTACAGAGGCCACGCCCCTTTTTACACCTCTCTGCAACACAGCTCTGTGGCACTTTTTGGAGGTACATGGTGGGCTAGTTGGACTCCAGGGACCCTCAGGATTCAAGGGACTTAATCCCCCAACTTAAAACGCGTCACGGGGCGCGTTTGCACAGTGGTGAAGGAAGGGGCGGGGCTTGAGGTGACATGTGTGCAAACAGGCCCCGTGGCGCGTTTTAAGATGGGGAATTAAATCCCTTCAATCCTGAGGGTCCCTGGGGGCCAACTAGCCCACCAGGTACGTCCAGAAAGCGCCACGGAGCTGCGTTGCAGAGTGTTGTAAAGGGGCGTGGCCTCTGAACACCTCTCTGCAACGCAGCTCTCTGGCGCATACTGGAGGTATCTGGTGGGCTAGTTGGCCCCTAGGGACCCTCGGGATTGAGGAGGAATTAATTCTCCAACTTACAACGCGCCACAGGGTGTGTTTGCAGACATGTCACATCAGGCCCCACCCCCTTCCTTCACCATTGTGCAAATATTCCTCTAAAATCAGCCGAACTACGAATTCCGATTTACTCACCTGTTATCAGGAGAGACCACAGTGCTGCATCTTTGAGCCCAGTACTAATCCTGAAAAGTAATTTTAACCGTACTTACCAGTAACTTGAATTTCCTTCCATAGGCTAACATTGACTGGTTTCACTTGGAAATTCTTCTAAGTGTTGAGTTTTGGAACTTTATAATATTCCTCTAAAATCAGCCGAACTACGAATTCCGATTTACTCACCTGTTATCAGGAGAGAACCCAGTGCTGCATCTTTTAGCCCAGCACTGACCCTGAAAAGTAATTCTAACCATACTTACCAGTAACTTGTATTTCCTTCCATAGGAATCCATTGTCTGGTTTTCAGCAGAAAAGTTTCAAAGTGTCGATTTTCACAAACTAAAAATATTCCTTCAAAATCGCCTGTATGACTTAAACGCATTCTTTCAACTGTTTACAGGAGATGCACCAGTGCTGGATCCAGGATCAACCACTGAGTAAGAAAAAGTAACGATAACACTACTTACCTGCTAAGTGAATTTCCTCCCATAGGATAACATTGGTGAATCTATGTGAAAAAGTTTCTAAGTGTCAACTTTTAAAATACAATAATATCCCTTAAAAATCACTACTGTAACCAAAACGCTTTTACTCAACTGTTTACAGGAGATGTCCCAGGACTGAATCGAGGATCCAGTCCTGTGGTTAGAAAAGTAATCCATAAAGTTAGTAATTGCATTTAACTAGAAATTCACATTGAGCACAATGTTGCATTGTGTTTGAAATTGTGTTGCCCATTGCAACAACTGTAACTACTGTACTTAAAAGTCTATTGCCTATTTGCAAAGTATTTAAACTAAAGTAATTCATTCTGAGAAAGTATATTTTGTAATGTAATGTATAATGTAATTACAATGTAATTTAAAAAATAAAATATCTAAAAATAAATAGTTTTAAAAAATGTAGTAAATCAGTATCAAAAAAATAAATATAACAATTAATACATTTAAAAATTGTCATTTACAAAACCTTTGAAATTCACTGAAAAAAACATAGGTTTTAGGGGCGTTATAGTTAGAAATTAGCATTTAAAAAACCTTTGAAATTCACTGAAAAAACCATAGGTTTCAGGCACGTTATAGTTAGAAATTAGCATTTAAAAAACCTTTGAAATTCACTGAAAAAACCATAGGTTTCAGACACGTTATAGTTAGAAATGAGCATTTAAAAAACCTTTGAAATTCACTGAAAAAACCATAGGTTTTAGGGACAGTTATAGTTAGTTGGACATTTCACTCGTACAAAACCCGTGAAATTCCCCCGTTATAGTTAGTTCAGCTAACTATAACTCGCGCCCGCAATGCACTGCTGATGACGTCACATATTACATCACTCATGACATGGTCAGTGACATCACTGATGACATCACTGATGACATCTCAAATGACATCACTGATGACATCACTGATGGCATCATCCACGTGATAATCTGATGCACCTCCTCACACCCTAATATAACCTTTGATACACCCACTCTAAATTACAGACTGCCATTCGCAAAACCATAGACACTCCAACACCAATAACTATATACCCACTCACTGATTCTTAGGTCTACACACACATCCACTCACTCACCCGTACAGTCACTCATACTTACGGTCACTCAGTACAGGACTATCATATGCACTCATACTCCTATATAGACACTCAAACACCGCCACTCATCCATAGAGGTACTCACACACCTAGTCAGTCATGCAAATAATTAAACACACTGCCATTTACTCACCTATACAGTTATACACACACCAGCTCACTTACTTATACAAATACTAGCACATTCTTACGCTCTTATACAATCACTGATACAAGCACACACTCATCCATACAGTCACTCTCACAATCACACACTCTCGCTTATAGCTATTTATATACTCCAACACACATATATACTTCCTTTCACATATGTAGTTACTCACACATGTACCACTGGGACATACATTCACTCACTAACACACTGTTACACACACTTACCCACCCATACAGGCTATCACAGATGCACTCTTGAAACCATCCACCCAGTGAATCACCCACTCACACATCTATGCACAGAGTCGCACACACCCCACCCACACAAACACTCAGGCACCCATACAGATACTCAGACAACCAATCAATAACTCATATAGACACTCATGAAGCTATTCACAAACCCATGCAGCCACTTACACAGCAACAGACAGACGGATTCAGACATTCACCCAGTTTAGTCACTAACCCATGCATTCAGTAAGATACGTTTAATCACTCACTTATAGAGTTAGTCACGCACCTACTAAATCATCCATACAGACACTTATACACCCACTCATTCTTCAATACGCCTTTCCCTATATATATAAAAAATATTTAAACTTTACAGAAACACACAGTCACTGCATGATGTCAGTGATATCATTTGAGATGTCATCAGTGATGTCATCAGTGATGTCACTGACCATGTCATGAGTGATGTAATATGTGACGTCATCAGCAGTGCATTGCGGGGCGCAAGTTATAGTTAGCTGAACTAACTATAACGGGGAATTTCACGGGTTTTGTACGAGTGAAATGTCCAACTAACTATAACTGTCCCTAAAACCTATGGTTTTTCAGTGAATTTCAAAGGTTTTTAAATGCTAATTTCTAACTATAACGTGTCTGAAACCTATGGTTTTTTCAGTGAATATATATAAGTGTGTGTATGTGTGTGTATATTATCTACTGGCAGTCGCCAGTAGATAGTTATAGTTAGGACCTATTTTCCATAGGAAATCAGCGACATTCTATTTGAAATAACTCTTGCGTCGGTTGACGAATCTTCGCGAAATTTCCAAACTTTATGGCCCGCTCCGGTCCGCTCCTACCCTGAAAGTCTCAGGGTGATTCGTCAAGCGGGGGCCGAGAAAAAGGGGGTCCCAAAACGTGTTTTCCCCATTCATTTTCCCATAGGAAACTTTAGACACGGCTACAGCCTCGAACTGCTGAACGGAATTACACCAAATTTGGCAAAGAGGTAGTTCTTGGTTCAGAAAGAACCCTTTTTGTAAAATGGTGTAAATCCGTTCAGTAGTTGCGGAGAAATTAAAAGTGAAAACACATATATATCTGGGCGGAGCCTAACCACACATGTCATCGTGAGATCTGATTGGCTGTCAGCACTTCATCCTGGAATTGCTGGCAGCCATCTTGGGACCAATATAAATGATAGTACCCCATTGAAATGCATTGTAGTGAATCGAAGATTTTGAGGGTTACCAAAAGGAGAACTATAAAGGGTGATAACAGACTTTAGTTACATTAGAATTCATTTGTTGATGGTATCATACTAATTTCAGGAACTGTGGTGTGTTCCAAGGTGATTTTACCCTGTGAAAAACCTTCTGCTGGGATATCATGAATCATGTTTGAGAGAAAACTATTTTCACATGCTTGTCCCATACAGTTTTGGAAGGTGCTCCAGAAGCTAAAATGAGAGCATATTTTCTGTAAATTCACATTATCTTTCTCAGTCATGTGAGAATGAAGTCTGACAATCTCAGTAAAACATGTACATCCAACAAGGGCAGAGACTGTCAGTTGATTCCTTTGTGTTCTACTGCAGCTTCCCAGAGTGTTCTAAAGAACAACTAGAGTGCTAACAGCCTTACTTATGACAAAAGTATGGCACACCTGAAGCCATCTTGATTGGAATAAACTGGTAACACTTAAAACATTTAATTTAAAAAGGAACAAAATGATGGGGTTCATCTTGTCATAGAAATTATGGTTAGTGCTCTGGAAAGAAAAATTAGGACATGTTTCAAGTGTGATCTCAAATATCTTCCTGTTATATTTCAACAGGAGCAGCCTGTCAGTTGATGCCTTTGTGTTCTACTGCAGCTTCCCAGAGTGTTCTAAAGAACAACTAGAGCGCTAACAGTCTTACTTATGACAAAAGTATGGCACACCTGAAGCCATCTTGATTGGAATAAACTGGTAACACTTAAAACATTTAATTTAAAAGGAACAAAATGATGGGGTTCATTTTGTCATAAAAATTATGGTTAGTGCTGTAGAAAGAAAAATTAGGACATGTTTCAAGTGTGATCTCAAATATCTTCCTGTTATATTTCAACAGGAGCAGCCTGTCAGTTGATGCCTTTGTGTTCTACTGCAGCTTCCCAGAGTGTTCTAAAGAACAACTAGAGCGCTAACAGTCTTACTTATGACAAAAGTATGGCACACCTGAAGCCATCTTGATTGGAATAAAATGGTAACACTTAAAACATTTAATTTAAAAAGGAACAAAATGAGGGGGTTCATTTTGCCATAGAAATTATGGTTAGTGCTGCAAAAAGAAAATTTAGTGCATGTTTTAAGTGAGATCTCAAATCCTCTTCTATTTCATTAGAAAATTCTGACATGCAGACTGAAACAATCACTTTCAATACCAGCAGTAGACTTCCAGTTAACTCCTTGGTGAGCAGTAGCTTTACTACAGTGATCTAATGAACAACTAGAGTAATAACATTCTGAATTTATGGCAAATGTGTGACACATCTGAATGCCTTCTTGATGGAATCAAAGTAAAAAACTGAAAGCATTTCCTACTGAGGAGACTGCAGTAAATGAGGAAATTAGGAAACTTCATAACAAAGAAGTCTTCCAAGATGGCCACCAGTGAAAAAAGAGCCCAAATGTAGCACAAATATTACCCAGATGTAGCCCACATATAGCCCACTGACAAAAGTGTGCAAACCACTTTTTATTTTTAGTTTTTTTGCAGTTTTATGTAGTGCAGACTGGTCAGGTATTGGAGCGTTGCATCTTAAAACATGACCCCCCTACACTACAAAAACACCACTGCACTACCCTAAACCCTAAACCACTAACCCAGCACGACCCCCTACACTACACAAGCACCACTGCACTATCCTAAACCCTAAAACACTACCCCCAGCACGACCCCCTACACTACACAAGCACCACTGCACTAACCTAAATCCTAAAACACTACCCCCAGCACGACCCCCTACACTACACAAGCACCACTGCACTACCCTAAACCCTAAAACACTACCCCCAGCACGACCCCCTACACTACACAAGCACCACTGCACTACCCTAAACCCTAAAACACTACCCCCAGCACGACCCCCTACACTACCCAAACACCACTGCACTACCCTAAAACATGACCCCCTACACTACACAAACACCACTGCACTACCCTAAACCCTAAAACACTACCCCCAGCATGACCCCCTACACTACACAAGCACCACTGCACTACCCTAAACCCTAAAACACTACCCCCAGCACGACCCCCTACACTACACAAACACCACTGCACTACCTTAAACCCTAAAACACTACCCCCAGCACGACCCCCTACACTACCCAAACCCCACTGCACTAACCTAAATCCTAAAACACTACCCCCAGCACGACCCCCTACACTACCCAAACACCACTGCACTACCCTAAAACATGACCCCCTTCACTACACAAACACCACTGCACTACCCTAAACCCTAAAACACTACCCCCAGCACGACGCCCTACACTACACAAGCACCACTGCACTACCCTAAACCTTAAAACACTACCCCCAGCACGACCCCCTACACTGCCTGAACACCACTGCACTGCCCTAAACCCTGAAACACCAGCCCCTGCATGACCCCCTACACTGCCCGAACACCACTGCACTGCCCTAAACCCTGAAACACATACCCTAGCACGACCCCCTACACTGCCCGAACACCACTGCACTGCCCTAAACTCTGAAACACCACCCCCTTCACGACCCCCTACACTGCCCGAACACCACTGCACTGCCCTAAAGCCTGAAACACCACCCCCAGCATGACCCCTACACTGCCCGAGCACCACTGCACTGCCCTAAACCCTGAAACACTACCCCCAGCAAGACCTCCTACACTGCCCGAACACCACTGCACTGCCCTAAACCCTGAAACATCACCCCCAGCAAGACCCCCTACACTGCCTGAACACGACTGCCCTAAACCCTGAAACACTACCCCCAGCACGACCCCCTACACTGCCCGAACACCACTGCACTGCCCTAAACCCTGAAACACCACCCCCAGCACGACCCCCTACACTGCCCGAACACCACTGCACTGCCCTAAACCCTGAAACACCCCCCCCTGCACGACCCTCTACACTGCCCGAACACTACTGCACTGCCCTAAACCCTGAAACACCATCCCCAGCATGACCCCCTACACTGCACGAACACCACTGCACTGCCCTAAACCCTGAAACACTACCCCCAGCAAGACCCCCTACACTGCCCGAACACCACTGCACTGCCCTAAACCCTGAAACATCACCCCCAGCAAGACCCCCTACACTGCCCGAACACCACTGCCCTAAACCCTGAAACACCACCCCCAGCAAGACCCCCTACACTGTCTGAACACCACTGCACTGCCCTAAACCCTGAAACACCAGCCCCAGCACGACCCCTACACTGCCCGAACACCACTGCACTGCCTTAAACCCTGAAACACCACCCCCTGCACGACCCCCTACACTGCCCGAACACCACTGCACTGCCCTAAACCCTGAAACACCACCCCCAGCACGACCCCCTACACTGCCCGAACACCACTGCACTGCCCTAAACCCTGAAACACCACCCCCTGCATGATCCCCTACACTGCCCGAACACTACTGCACTGCCCTAAACCCTGAAACACCACCCCCAGCACGACCCCCTACACTGTACGAACACCACTGCACTGCCCTAAACCCCGAAACACTACCCCCAGCAAGACCCCCTACACTGCCCGAACGCCACTGCCCTAAACCCTGAAACACCACCCCCAGCAAGACCCCCTACACTGCCCGTACACCACTGCACTGCCCTAAACCCTGAAACACCACCCCCAGCATGACCCCCTACACTGCGCAAACACCACTGCACTGCCCTAAACCCTGAAACACCACCCCCAGCACGACCCCTACACTGCCCAAACACCACTGCACTGCCCTAAACCATGAAACACCAGCCCCAGCACGACCCCCTACACTGCCCGAACACCACTGCACTGCCCTAAACCCTGAAACACCACCCCCAGCACGACCCCCTACACTGCCTAAACACCACTGCACTGCCCTAAACCCTGAAACACCAGCCCCAGCACAACCCCGTACACTGTCCGAACACCACTGCCCTGCCCTAAGCCCTGAAACACCAGCCCCAGCACGACCCCCTACACTGCCCAAAAACCACTGCACTGCCCTAAACCCTGAAACACCAGCCCCAGCACGACCCCCTACACTGCCCGAACACCACTGCACTACCCTAAACCCTCAAACACCAGCCCCAGCACGACCCCCTACACTGCCCGAACACCACTGCACTGCCCTAAACCCTGAAACACCAGCCCCAGCAAGACCCCCTACACTGCCCGAACACCACTGCACTGCCCTAAACCCTGAAACACCACCCCCAGCAAGACCCCCTACACTGCCCGAACACCACTGCACTAAAGCCTGAAACACCACCCCCAGCAAGACCACCTACACTGGCCGAACACCACTGCACTGCCCTAAACCCTGAAACACCACCCCCTGCATGACCCCCTACACTGCCCAAACACCACTGCACTGCCCTAAACCCTGAAACACCACCCCCTGCACGACCCCTACACTGCCCAAACACCACTGCACTGCCCTAAACCCTGAAACACCACCCCTCAGCACGACACACTACACTGCCCGAACACCACTGCACTGCCCTAAACCCTGAAACACCACCCCCAGCACGACCCCTACACTGCCCGAACACCACTGCACTGCCCTAAACCCTGAAACACCACCCCCTGCACGACCTCCTACACTGCCGGAACACCACTGCTCTAAACCCTGAAATACCACCCCCAGCGCGACCCCCTACACTGCCCGAACACCACTGCACTGCCCTAAACCCTGAAACATCAACCCCAGCAAGACCCCCTACACTGCCTGAACACCACTGCCCTAAACCCTGAAACACCACCCCCTACACTGCACGAACACCACTGCACTGCCCTAAACCCTGAAACACCACCTCCAGCAAAACCCCTACACTGCCTGAACACCATTGCTCTGCCCTAAATCCTGAAACACTAGCCCCAGAACGACCCCCTACACTGCCCAAACACCACTGCACTGCCCTAAACCCTGAAACACCACCCCCAGCACGACCCCCTACACTGCCCGAACACCACTGCACTGCCCTAAACCCTGAAACACCAGCCCCAGCAAGACCCCCTACACTGCCCGAACACTACTGCACTGCCCTAGACTCTGAAACACCATCCCCAGCAAGACCCCCTACACTGCCCGAACACTACTGCACTGCCCTAAACCCTCAAACACTCCCCCAGCACGACCCCCTACACTACCCGAACACCACTGCACTGCCCTAAACCCTAAAACACTCCCCCAGCACGACCCCCTACACTACCCGAACACCACTGCACTGCCCTAAACCCTAAAACACTCCCCCCAGCATGACCCCCTACACTACCCAAACACCACTGCACTGCCCTAAACCCTAAAACACTACCCCCGCATGACCCCCTACACTACCCAAACACCAATGCACTACCCTAATCCCTAAAACACTACCCCCGCATGACCCCCTACACTACCCTAAACCCTAAAACACTACCTCCGCACGACTCCCTACACTACCCAAAGACCACTGCACTACCCTAAACCCTAAAACACGACCTCCTACACTACACAAACACCACTGCACTACCCTAAACCCTAAAACACTACCCCCTACACTACACAAACACCACTGCACTACCCTAAACCCTAAAAAACTACCCCAGCACGAACCACTACACTACCCAAACACCACTTCACTTCACTACCCTAAACCCTAAAAAACTACCCCCAGCAGTATCCCTACACTACCCAAACACCACTGCACTACCCTAAACCCTAAAACACTACCCCCAACAGTACCCCTACACTACCCAAACACCACTGCACTACCCTAAATCACTACCCCCAGCACGACCCCCTACACTACCCAAACACCACTGCACTACCCTAAACCCTAAAACACTACCCCCAGCACGACCCCCTACACTACCCAAACACCACTGCACTACCCTAAACCCTAAAACACTCCCCCAGCACGACTCCCTACACTACCCAAACACCACTGCACTACCCTAAACCCTAAATCTACCCCCAGCATGACCCCCTACACTACACAAACACCACTGCACTACCCTAAACCCTAAAACACTACCCCCAGCACGACCCTCTTCACTACCTAAACACAACTGCACAATTTGTTACAGGCGTTGCAACGCAGGCCTGTGGTGCTTACTGGAAGTACCTAGTGGGCTAGTTGGGCCCCAGGGACCCTCAGGATTCAAGGTGACCTAATCCCGCAACTTAAAACGCGCCACGGGGTGCGTTGCACACATGTCACCTCAGGCCCTCCCTCCCTTCACCACTGTGCAAACGCGCCCTGTAGCGCGTTTTAAGAGGTAGTTTTAATCCCCCTGCCCTATTATGTACTAGGGACTTGCAGAGGAGGTCATGCTAATCACAGGGGTACCCCAACGCATAGTGTTCCCTAGTGTATCTAGGTGTTTTCACTGTATTCTAAATGTCTTTTAGCATAGCACTGGCTCTGGTTAGTCAGAGTCAGTTACCACCAGTACCCGTCTGAAAAAGTTGTGGGCACAGGATGATTTTGCAACAAGGCCTCTTTCTGCTCCTCTGTTGGTTCTTTCTGCACATCTTTTGCTTCTTTCTGTGCGTTTTTTCTTCTTTTTTCACATGTCCTACCTCTGTAGGCATAGTTAGAAACTAGCATTTAAAAAAACGTTTGAAATTCACTTAAAAAATCATAGGTTTTAGGCACGTTATAGTTAGAAATTAGCATTTAAAAAACCTTTGAAATTCACTGAAAAAACCATAGGTTTCAGACACGTTATAGTTAGAAATTAGCATTTAAAAAACCTTTGAAATTCACTGAAAAAACCATAGGTTTTAGGGACAGTTAGTTAGTTGGACATTTCACTCGTACAAAACCATAGAAATTCCCCCGTTATAGTTAGTTCAGCTAACTATAACTCGCGCCCCCGCAATGCACTGCTGATGACGTCACATATTACATCAATCATGACATGGTCAGTGACATCACTGATGGCATTTCAAATGACATCACTGATGACATCATCCATGTGATAATTTCATGCATCTTCTCACACCCTAATATAACTTTTGATACACCCACTCTAAATTACAGACTGCCATTCTCAAAACCATAGACACTCCAACACCAAAAACTACATATCCACTCACTGATTCTTAGGTCTACACACACATCCACTCACTCACCCGTACAGTCACTCATACTTAGACACTCAGTACAGGACTATCATATGCACTCATAGACCTATATAAACACTCACACACCGCCACTCATCCATAGAGGTACTCACACACCTAGTCAGTCATGCAAAAACTTAATCACACACCCATTTACTCACCTATACAGTTATACACACACCAGCTCACTTACTCATACAAATACTAGCACATTCTTACGCTCTTATACAATCACTGATACAAGTACACACTCATCCATACAGCCACTCTCACAATCACACACTCTCACTTATAGCCATTTATATACTCCAACACACATATATACTGCCTTTCACATATGTAGTTACTCACACATGTACCACTGAGATATACATTCAATCACTAACACACCCATACACACACTCACCCACCCATACAGTCCATCACAGATGCACTCTTGAAACCATGCACCCAGTGAATCACCAACTCACACATCTATGCACAGAGTCACACACACCCCACCCACACAAACACTCAGGCACCCATACAGATACTCAGACAATCAATCAATAACCCATGTAGACACTCATGTAGCTATTCAGAAAGCCATGCAGCCGCTTACAAACCAACAGACAGACAGATACAGACATTCACACAGTTTAGTCACTAACCCATGCATTCAGTAAGATACATTTAATCACTCACTTGTAGAGTCAGTCACTCACGTACTAAATCATCCATTCAGACACTTATACACCCACTCATTCTTCAATACGCCTTTCCCTATATATATTAAACATATTTAAACTTTACAGAAACACACAGTCACTGGATGATGTCATCAGTGATGTCATTTGAGATGTCATCAGTGATGTCACTGACCATGTCATGAGTGATGTAATATGTGACGTCATCAGCAGTGCATTGCAGGGGCGCGAGTTATAGTTAGCTGAACTAACTATAACGGGGGAATTTCTATGGTTTTGTACGAGTGAAATGTCCAACTAACTAACTGTCCCTAAAACCTATGGTTTTTTCAGTGAATTTCAAAGGTTTTTTAAATGCTAATTTCTAACTATAACGTGTCTGAAACCTATGGTTTTTTCAGTGAATATATATATATATGTATATATATTGTAAAACAATCCCCACACTGAACCTTCATAGAAGTGGGCACGGACTCCAAGATGATCAAGTGCAAAGTTTATTGCTGTTGTTCACATATACACATAAATATATATAATATATATATATATATATATATATATTATCTACTGGCGGTCGCCAGTAGATAGTTATAGTTAGGACCTATTTTCCATAGGAAATCCGCGACATTCTATTTGAAATAACTCTTGCGTCGGTTGACGAATCTTCGCGAAATTTTCAAACTTTATGGCCCGCTCTGGTCCGCTCCTACCCTGAAAGTCTCAGGGTGATTCGTCAAGCGGGGGCCAAGAAAAAGGGGGTCCCAAAACGTGTTTCCCCATTCATTTTCCCATAGGAAACTTTAGACACGGCTACAGCCTCGAACTGCTGAACGGAATTACACCAAATTTGGCAAAGAGGTAGTTCTTGGTTCAGAAAGAACCCTTTTGTTAAATGGTGTAAATCCGTTCAGTAGTTGCGGAGAAATTAAAAAATAAGAGTCAAAAAATCAATTTCCCATAGGAAACTTTAGACACGGCTATAGCCTGAACTGCTGAACGGAATTACACCAAATTTGGCAAAGAGGTGGTTCTTGTTTCAGAAAGAACCCTTTTTGTTAAATGGTGTAAATCCGTTCAGTAGTTGCTGAGAAAATCAAAAGTAAAAGTATATATATATCTATGGCCGCGTCGGATTCACGCACCCTCCCGATCACGAGCTGTCTGCTAATTGGCTGTCAACACTCCAAACCAGGAAGTGTTGGCAGCCATCTTGTTCCTCGGTAGAACTGAGGAACAAGAAAGCAGTAAAAAAAGTGTGCAAAATGCACAAAGGGGGCAGGGTAGAAACACCCTGACCCCCTAGGTCTGCTCAGGGGGTCCCACAAGGACTCCCTGGGCAAACAAAAGCATTTTTTTTTTTTTAAATCGGCAGGATGCGTTCAGGGTGCGCGGATCCTGCCGATAAAAATCGAAGCGCGGTCTTCCGCGCTTCGATGTTAATTGCCCCCGGGTGGGCCAAGTCCCGGGGGCATGCTGGGGGTGTTTATTTTATGTATGGGGGGCCTCTAAGGGCCCCCAAGCGCGGGGACCACCACCCCCGGGGCTTTATCATAAATGGTGCGGGAGGGCTCTGAGCCCTCCCGCAGCCCCGGGGACCGCCACCTCCCCGTGGCTTTTTTTTTTTGTTTTATAACCTGTGTGGGGGGCTCCAGCCCCCCCACACACCTCGGGGACCACCACCTCCCCGGGGCACTAAGAAAATTGAAAATGTGGGTCCGTTTTGGACCCCCAAGCCCCGGGGACCACCACCTCCCGGGGCTTTCAAAATGTAGGGAGGGGGACGCGCGGCCCCCCTCCTGGAGCCCTTGATGGCCCTGGGGACCGCCACCCCCAGGGCCGGCTCCTGCAGTGTCCCGGGCTGCCTACCCCGGGACACTGCTGTTTGCTATGACAGGACGGGAGCCTCGCGGCTCCCGCCCTGTCATAGCTAAACTTAGTTTGCATTTTGAAAGAGAGCAGGAAACCTGCTCTCTCTTTCAAAATGCAAACCAATTGCTTTCCACATGGGGAGCAGCATCTTAGCTGCTCCCCATGTGGAAAAGCAATGCCGGCTCCCATAGGACGTGGGGAGCCGGTGGGACTGTGGGGGATTGGGGACCCCCACAGTCCCCAACCAGAGGCCAGGCCCCGGGGGATGGGGTCCCCGGGGCCATAAGTGGCCCGGGAGGGGGGCCACGCAGCCCCCCTCCCCAAATAAAAAAATAAAAATAAAATAAAAAAAATAAGGGCAAGGCCGGCCCCGGGGGATGGGGTCCCCGGGGCCTTAAATGGCCTGAGGAGGGGGGCCACGCAGCCCCCCTCCATATTTTTTATTTAAAAAACAGGGCATGCCCCGGGGGATGAGGTCCCCGGGGCCAATAGAGGCCCAGGGAAGGGGGGCCATGCAGCCCCCCTCCCATAAAAAAATAAAAAAAATAAAAAAAACGGCATTGTGCCGGAGGACCCACCCCCTCCCTGCAGTACTCTGCAAACGCGCCCCCTGGCGCGTTTTAAGAAGGGAAGTAATTCCCCTTGAATACTGGGGGTCCCTGGGGGCCAACTAGCCCACCAGGAACCTCCAGTATGCGCCAGGGGCTGCCTTGCAGAGAGGTGTACAGAGGCCACGCCCCTTTTACACCTCTCTGCAACGCAGCTCTGTGGCGCTTAATGGAGGTAGCTGGTGGGCTAGTTGCACCCCAGGGACCCTCAGGATTCAAGGGGAGTTAATCCCCCGACTTAAAACGCGCCACGGGGCGCGTTTGCACAGTGGTGAAGGGAGGGTGCGGGGCCTGAGGTGACATGTGTGGCGCGTTTTAAGATGGGGAATTAAATCCCCTTCAATCCTGAGGGTCCCTGGGGGCCAACTAGCCCAACAGGTACATCCAGAAAGCGCCACAGAGCTGCGTTGCAGAGAGGTGTAAAAAGGGTGTGGCCTCTCTACACGTCTCTGCAACGCAACCCCTGGCGCATACTGGAGGTTCCTGGTGGGCTAGTTGGCCCCTAGGGACCCTCATGATTCAAGGGGACTTAATCCCCCAACTTAAAACGCGCCACGGGGCGCGTTTGCACAGATGTCACCTCGGGCCCCGCCCCCTCCCTTCACCATTGTGCAAATATTCCTCTAAAATCTGCCGAACTACGAATTCTGATTTACTCACCTGTTATCAGGAGAGACCTCAGTGCTGCATCTTTCAGCCCAGTACTAATCCTGAAAAGTAATTTTAACCGTACTTACCAGTAACTTGAATTTCCTTCCATAGGATATCATTGCCTGCTTTTTGCTGAAAAAGTTTCTAAGTGTGGAGTTTTGGAACTTTAAAATATTCCTCTAAAATCAGCCGAAATACGAATTCCGATTTACTCACCTGTTATCAGGAGAGACCTCAGTGCTGCATCTTTCAGCCCAGTACTGATCCTGAAAAGTAATTTTAACCGTACTTACCAGTAACTTGAATTTCCTTCCATAGGATATCATTGCCTGCTTTTTGCTGAAAAAGTTTCTAAGTGTTGATTTTTGAAACATACAAATATTCCTCTAAAATCAGCCGAAATACGAATTCCGATTTACTCACCTGTTATCAGGAGAGACCTCAGTGCTGTATCTTTCAGCCCAGTACTGGTCCTGAAAAGTAATTTTAACCGTACTTACCAGTAACTTGAATTTCCTTCCATAGGCTAACATTGACTGGTTTCACTTGGAAATTCTTCTAAGTGTGGAGTTTTGGAACTTTAAAATATTCCTCTAAAATCAGCCGAAATACGAATTCCGATTTACTCACCTGTTGTCAGGAGAGACCTCAGTGCTGCATCTTTCAGCCCAGTACTGATCCTCAAAAGTAATTTTAACCGTACTTACCAGTAACTTGAATTTCCTTCCATAGGATATCATTGCCTGCTTTTTGCTGAAAAAGTTTCTAAGTGTGGAGTTTTGGAACTTTAAAATATTCCTCTAAAATCAGCCGAAATACGAATTCCGATTTACTCACCTGTTATCAGGAGAGACCTCAGTGCTGCATCTTTTAGCCCAGCACTGACCCTGAAAAGTAATTTTAACCGTACTTACCAGTAACTTATATTTTCTTCCATAGGAATCCATTGTCTGGTTTTCAGCAGAAAAGTTTCGAAGTGTTGATTTTCACAAACTACAAATATTCCTTAAAAATCGCCTGTATGACTTAAACGCATTCTTTCAACTGTTTACAGGAGATGCACCAGTGCTGGATCCAGGATCCAACACTGAGTAAGAAAAAGTAACGATAACAGTTTTTACCTGCTAAGTGAATTTCCTTCCATAGGATAACATTGGTGATTCTATGAGAAAAAGTTTCAAAGTGTCAACTTTTAAAATACAATAATATTCCTTAAAAATCACTACTGTAACCAAAACGCTTTTACTCAACTGTTTACAGGAGATGTCCCAGGACTGAATCTAGGATCCAGTCCTGTGGTTAGAAAAGTAATCCATAAAGTAACTAATTGCATTTAACTAGAAATTCACATTCAGCTGAATGTTGCATTGTGTTTGAAAATGTGTTGCCCATTGCAACAACTGTAACTACTGTACTTAAAAGTCTATTGCCTATGTGCAAAGTATTTAAACTAAAGTAATTCATTCTGAGAAAGTATTTTTTGTAATGTATAATGTAATTACAATGTAATTTAAAAATAAAATATGTAAAAAAAATGTTTCTAAAAATGTAGTAAATCAGTATGAAAAAAATAACTATAACAATTAATACATTTAAAAATTGTCATTTACAAAACCTTTGAAATTCACTGAAAAAACCGTAGGTTTCAGACATGTTATAGTTAGGAATTAGCATTTAAAAAACCTTTGAAATTCACTGAAAAAACCATAGGTTTCAGACACGTTATAGTTAGAAATTAGCATTTAAAAAACCTTTGAAATTCACTGAAAAAACCATAGGTTTCAGGCACGTTATAGTTAGAAATTTGCATTTAAAAAACCTTAGAAATTCACTGAAAAAACCATAAGGTTTTAGGGACAGTTATAGTTAGTTGGACATTGCACTCGTACAAAACCCGTGAAATTCCCCCGTTATAGTTAGTTCAGGTAACTATAACTCGCGCCCCACAATGCACTGCTGATGACGTCACATATTACATCACTCATGACATGGTCAGTGACATCACTGATGACATCACTGATGACATCTCAAATGACATCACTGATGACATCACTGATGACATCATCCATGTGAGAATTTAATTCATCTTCTCACACCCTAATATAAGTTTTGAAACACCCACTCTAAATTACAGACTGCCATTCTCAAAACCATACACACTCCAATACCAATAAGTACATACCCACTCACTGATTCTTAGGTCTACACACACACATCTACTCACTCACCCGTACAGTCACTCATACTTACAGTCACTCAGTACAGGACTATCATATGCACTCATACACCTATATAAACACTCACACAACGCAACTCATCCATAGAGGTACTCACACACCTAGTCAGTCATGCAAATAATTAATCACACTCCAATTTACTCCCCTATACAGTTATACACACCAGCTCACTTACTCATAAAAATACTAGCACATTCTTACGCTCCTATGCAATCACTGATGCAAGCACACACTCATCCATATAGCCACTCTCACAATCACACACTCTCACTTATATCCATTTATATACTCCAACACACATATATACTGCCTTTCACATATGTAGTTACTCACACATGTACCACTGAGATATACATTCAATCACTAACACACCCATACACACACTCACCCACCCATACAGTCCATCACAGACGCACTCTTGAAACCATGCACCCAGTGAATCACCCACTCACACATCTATGCACAGAGTCACACTCACCCCACCCACACAAACACTGAGGCACCCATACAGATACTCAGAGAACCAATCCATAACCCATATCGACACTGATTTAGCTAGTCAGAAACCCATGCAGCTGCTTACACAACAACAGACAGACGGATACAGACATTCACACAGTTTAGTCACTCACCCATGCATCCAGTAAGATACGTTTAATCACTCACTTATAGACTCAGTCACGCACCTACTAAATCATCCATTCAGACACTTATACACCCACTCATTCTTCAATACGCCTTTCCCTATATATATTAAACATATTTAAACTTTACACAAACACACAGTCACTGGATGATGTCATCAGTGATGTCATTTGAGATGTCATCAGTGATGTCATCAGTGATGTCACTGACCATGTCATGAGTGATGTAATATGTGACGTCATCAGCAGTGCATTGCGGGGCGCGAGTTATAGTTACCTGAACTAACTATAACGGGGAATTTCTCGGGTTTTGTACGAGTGCAATGTCCAACTAACTATAACTGTCCCTAAAACCTTATGGTTTTTTCAGTGAATTTCTAAGGTTTTTTAAATGCAAATTTCTAACTATAACGTGCCTGAAACCTATGGTTTTTTCAGTGAATATATATATATATATATATATAGCTGGAACGTGAAAACAGCAATGTGAATAACAGAGATGAGGATAACGGTCTCAACACATTTGGTACAGTTCCAACTAAGTTTAAGCCAAAATCGACATTCCAACCCATAACTCTCAGAGACTCACTAGATATATTCAACGAACTGGTCACTACAGAGATAAAGAGACTACAAATTCAAACCTCTAGAAGAGTACAAAGACAAGATTACCAGCAAAGGGCATACAATCGACTAATGGAGAAATTACAAAAGAACGATCAAATTGTAATTAGGAACTCTGACAAGGGTGGAAACATTGTTCTATGGTCGAGGGATGAATATATAAAAGAGGCTACAAAAAATTGGAAGATGCAAATTGTTACAAAAGGACTAACATCCAAACAGTAAGAGCATCTTGGATTGAATACTACTCTAAGCTTAGTGCCTGGAGAAGCATGGGACTCATCAGCATGGATGAATACAGATTTTTAAAGAATGAACACCCAGTAATGCCAATAATGTACTTTATTCCCAAACTACACACAAATGCCACCACCCCACCGGGGAGACCTATAATTTCAGCAATAGGGGGCTTTTTGGAAAATACTACAAAGTACATGGATTTCTTTTTACAGGACATTGTTAAAAATCTACCATCCTTTGTGCAAGATACTTAGACAACTGACGGATATAATATGGGAGCCTGACTGCTTATTAATGTGTTTGGATGTTACCTCTTTGTATACAAGCATACATCACAAAGACAGTATTAGAGCTACACAATACTATTTAGACAATAGACCTTTACATCTGGTCCAACACAACAAAATGCTAATTACAATGATTACGTACTGCTTGAATAACAACTATTTTTTATTCCAAAATCAGGTCCTGCAGCAGATAAGGGGAGTAGCTATGCGAGCTTGTTTCTCCCCTAGCTACTCCTGCCTACATATGGGCTGGTGGGAAGAGGTAATCCTGGGAAAAGAGTTTAAAACTGTCAGGGATACTCACATAAAAATCTGGCTACGCTATATCGACGACTTGTTCGTGATATGGCGTGGGACAGCAGAGTCAGCTCATGATTTTGTTCAAAAGTTGAACAAAAATAATATCAACTTGCATTTCACAGCTACCATCAGTGACCAATCTGTATGTTTCCTGGATGTGGAAATATACATCAAAAATAACAAAATTGAAACCAAACTCTTTCGTAAACCCACAGCAGGCAATAGTCTGCTGCATGCCACTAGCCACCATCCTCAGCATCTCATCCACAGTATACCATTTGGGGAGATGCTGAGGATACGTCGTACATGCAGCAGCGACCAGGATCTGAAAGTAGCACAACAATTTAGTAAGACCAGATTCTTACAAAGAGGGTACAAAGCTGAGACTATTGATCATGCTATTTCTAAAGCTAATGCCAGAGATAGAATGGATTTACTTAATAATAAGGCATTGACAATCTCTAATAGTCAGGATAATCCTAATGAAACTAGATTAATCCTCACATACAGCAAGCAGCAAAATACCCTACGTAGAATCAACAACAAAAATTGGTCTGTTGTACGTAGTGACCCTATTATTGGAAATGCTTTACCCGTGAAACCGAGCATTACTTTCAGAAAATCCAAATCCATGAGAGACTCTATAGTTAAGAGCAGTCCAGAGGTAAGAATCTCCAAAAATTGGCTGACGGTCAGGAAAGGATTCTTTAAATGTAACAGTTGTTGGGCCTGCAAGTATGGGGTAAATACAACATCTTACATTTCCCCATTTACTAAGGACCCCATTAAAATAACTAAGTTTCTGACATGCAAAACGGAGTATGTGGTCTACGTATTGACTTGCCCTTGTGGGCTGCAGTATGTGGGAAGTACCAAATTGCAAGCCCACAAATGTATACTGCAGCACATGAGGGCAATTACCAACAGTGATCATACGTACCCGTTTGCACGGCACTTTAAGGAAAGGCATGCAAACAACCTCCAGGATTTTAGATATTTTCTAATTGACTCCATACCATTATACAGACGGGGAGGTGATCGGGAAACCAAACTCCGACGCCTCGAAACAAAATATATCCTCGATCTAGATACAAAGAATCCCAATGGTCACAATTCAAGCGAGGACTTTCATACCTGGTTATAACCAATCTGGGATCAGATTTGACTAGGTGTTTTACCAACTTAACAATAATGTAGATAATGACATCTATAGCTTTCTCATATTTAAGGAAAAAAAAATTCTTTCTCCTTGTATTATTCTATTCAGCACTCTGCGTCTTGCATTATGTTTTTAGTACATCATTTTAATCCACATACATATTTTTATCTAGCTATTATGGTATATTTACAGAGGATTTTTTATGAGGTCTTTTTGTATTTTATCCATGGTTTTTAGATCATATATGTACTAGCACTTGTTTGGCACTTTGCACTTTATTTCTAGACACTTTTTTACAAGATCTGCAGCATTATCAGTTATGGAGAGATGTTTTACATTCTATTCTATATATTAACAGCAATGATACATTGATTGACCCCCTTATCAGGATATCCCAATTATGAAGGAAGGAATGGATTTATCCATTTATAGTCATATAGGTACTCTGCTAATTTACCAATGACTTTATACACGACAGCAGTGGGCAGCTTTGAAAAAATTATGATGATTTTTTCTTATTGAACACTTGACTGTGCTGCAATGTTTTTTACTACTATATATATATATATACTGTTTTTAAATGTATTTTACATTTATTAGTATTTATATTAACATTTTTACAATTATGTGTATTTTTACTATTTATTGCTGTTGGTTTGCACAAACATAGACTACAAGGATTATTAGATTAAGTATGTTGTCTATGTCTATTGATTTGCTGCATCACAAGTGCCTGGTACCGTGATTTTAAAAACCTCACTTTGGCTCTAGAGGCGCGTCATGTGATCAAGGCCGAGTTTGGCCGAAACGCGTCATGGCAGTAATGGTGGCGCACTGAAAATAAACACCTGAATGCACCAAATCTGGGTTCGTCGTCCGTCTTTTTTCCAAGCAAGGAGAAGTGTAAAGAAGAGTGTGGTGATATATATATATATATATATATATATATATAATTTTTTTTTCTTTACAAGCATTTGCCCATAGAGCGAAGCAGCACTCGCTGTGAGTTACCGGGCCCACACAAGGCTGATAATCATGGAAACTCGGCATTCAACCAAACGCGTTTCAAACGTAATCACTTCTTGACACAGGCTGCTGACTGCATATCTCAACAAAACAGCTGAAAACCATCAGCTAATTACTGAAATATTTTCATTGGCCTGAACTGGACCATTCAGGTAAGTTCATCATGACATAATGCATCCTGGAACTAGTGGTTTATCGCCAAATATTCTTACCCCAAGAGGTGTTGAGTTACAGTTACTTAGCACATTTCCTTCATTCTCCAGTTGTGCTGTTAAGTCTTGCCAATAAAATACATCAAAGGCCCATCGTCGCTCCTAAGCTGTCTCTTGTCAGAGGCTAAAGGACCCACTTGGCAATCCCCGTAGTGGTGATGTCTCCATGGTAGGGCCATTGTATCAATTTCTTCACAAGCACTTACCCATAGAACGTAGCAGCACTCATGGCGAGTTACCGAGCACAGACAAGGCTGATAATCATGGAAGCTCAGCATTCAGCCTAACGTGTTTCAAACTTAATCAGTTCTTAATCACAGGCTGCCAACTGCATATCTCAACAAAATAGCTGAAAACCACCAGTTAATTACTGAAATCTTTTTATTGACACGAACCGGACCATTCAGGTAAGATCATCATGACACAATGGATCCTGGAACTAGTGGTTTCTAGCCAAATATACAGTCATAAGCAGTGCATGGCGGGTGCGCGAGTTATAGTTATCGCAGCCAACTGTAACTGGTGAATTTCTTTGGTTTTGTACGAGTGAAATGTCAGCTTAACTTTAACGTCCCTGTAACCTTTTTTTCCAGTGAATTTCTAAGGTTTTTAAATTCTATTTCCTATTTATAAAGTACCTGTAACTTTTGTTTTTTTCAGTGAATTTGTAATGTTTTTTAAATGCTAATTCCTAACTATAACGTCCCTGTAACCTTTCCTTTTTTCAGTGGATTTCTAAAGTATTTTAATTCAATTTCATAACTATAACGCCCCTGTATCTTTTTTCTATAATTAGATATTGAACATTACATCTGCAAGGTGCACCACTTATTGTTGTATTTGTCATCTATGTATTTAAAAAGTACATTAATCATTATTTCAAGATATTTTTAATTTTCACAATGACGTCACGATTGCCGAGGACACACAGCGAATACCGCATGTTTTTCACAAAGTGTAAAACACATATATAGACATATTTTACATAAAGTTTAAGTCTAGCTGTTTAGTAAGATATTAATTTAACTTTATCCTTTGTATTCATTTGTCAAAAAAACTGCATCAAAAATGCATTTTCCTTCACAGCAACACCGGAGGTCGCGATGACATCAGTAGTTATGAATACAAATGCCAAAGTGTAAAACAGATATATAGACATATTTTACACAAAGTTTGAGTCTAGCTGTTTAGTAACATATTGGTTTAACTTTATTTTAACAACGCATTTAACAAAAACAAAAGTTTCAAAAAATATCTTTCGACATTGAAACCCATGAATACAACATAACTACCAAACAAAAAATGTTCATTGCTTTGCACAGTTTCCTTTCTGAAAGGAAGTACACACTCATTTCTCCCTTCTTGAACTTTCCAGGTACTGGTTAGTTTCTTGTAGGAGCTGCCCCAAACTGATTTTGAAAATTGTGCTGGATGTAAACTTTTTTGGGCTATTTCTAACTCCAACCCCTGCTCCCGGTGACAAAGTTCCAGCTGAAGTACAGAGAAGATGCAGTGAAATGTCACCAGAACTAACTATCTTGAACATTATTTAAGAGGAGTTTATTGAGAGCAGCTCACTAGCATTTGTTGGAGTGTTTTGTTTGCATATTTTGGCAACTCAGCCAGAAGCGGGAGATCACGTGGAACAGCAGGTGGACCAGGAAGTCCAAGAGGTGGATTTTGGTGACTTTGGAGATGATGGGCCTCCCCAGAAGAAATCAAGCATTGCCTGGGATTTCTTCAGGATTCCGTCTGAAGAATCAAAAACAGTCGCCAAAAGACATTGTCAAGGGGTACAAATAAAAAATATTCTTGCGGGACTACGTCCATACTTTACCATCTAAAAACATACCATTGCAATCGTCTAAAAGCAGCAAGAAGGCAACGCAAGGCTGAAGGACCCCCAATTTCAATAGCAGCCACAACAACACCCGGGCAAAGAGTCTCTTCGGAGGTCCAATTTCAACTTCAAGATTTGGCTCCAGAGTTTTCCCGGATGGCATCATACTGCATGGATTGTGGAGTTGAAGTGAGTGCTGGAGAGCAGTCCATAACAGCCCTTGCAATGCTGCAAAGAATCATAAATGTTGATTTTTTAAATTTTTGGCCCTTCTTAGTTTTTCTACATTAGCAGGCATTTTATTATCTTCTAATTTATTGTAACAGTACTTACATATAACTTGCCGTATGGACAAGTCAAAGCGTTCCTCTACAAATAAATACACAGCTAACTTTTGCCAGTTATCATTATTTTCTTTTTCACTTTTTAAATACAAGTCAACAGTCCGTGTTTGAATCTTGTAGTGAGTGCGTCGACAACATATACAAACATACGCAGATTTTTCAGAACACACTGTGTTAAATTTTGTAATCTCTTCTTCAAAATTATCAATTGAAATATATGTGTCCTGTTCTGCAACTCCTCCTCTTAACAACTCTTCATTTTCCCTAGAATCCTGCTCAGGATCAAAGAAACGAAACTGCACATCATCACAAACCTTTTCTACGTCTGCCACAGTACCATGCAAAAGTGCTCTATTCATTTCTCCTAAACATAAAACAGGAGTTTTCACATAGTACAGACTCCTAACTAAAGTGTGCATTGTTGAGGGATGTACAGCTAACATCCTGAAATGATGAAAGGTGCTTTGGCACGCTTTCTTTGATAAACAAGCTAGTGAGTGTCCCTGCAAATTTGTATACTTTCTAATCTTGCAAGGATCCAATCCTTGTAAAGTACTCATTTTGTGTTTTAAACTTCGCCTTGGAAAGATATGTAGAAATTTCCTTAATATATCAATGGATTACTGTCAAATACAACAAGCCCAACTACAGTTCCATTTGCATACAGGCGCCTGACTCCGCCTTCCATGTACCTCTTCTCCAATAACTTGTTCTACATTTCTGGGTACCATCACCTCTTTCGCTACAGGTGTGCCATTCTTCATTTCATAAAAATGTCCTCTTTAATCAATAGCATGAACTAATCTATTATCCTGGAGATAGCTTTCTTCATTAAAGAAAGACTCTGTACTAGAAGTATGTATCCATTCCCCACTAAAAACTGTACATAAGTTACTTCTATTCACTAATCTTTTTTCTGGGTTTGTCTCCTCATGCACAACACCATTTTGTCAAGAGTCTTCATTCTATTTATAATCAAAATGAAAAGCTTCCTCCTCAAAGCAAAGGCCTTATCAACTACTCTCTCAACTCGTTCTTTCTGTTTCAGTACCTCTCTCCTTCTTCTATACTTTTTCATAGTTCCTCAGTAGATTTATAACTACTCTGCTCCGAAACATCCTGGCTCTGATTTCCTTAAACTGCTTCTGTCTCCTGGTTAAGGTGTGTCAATCTTTGTTAAATTCTTTCCTGTTCTTGTTATATAGATTTTGTCCACTGTTCTTCTTTCTCATAGTTTGAATTTTATTTTCATTATTTTGTAATCTTTGGAAATGTCCACATATATTTTTAAGAAATGATTTTGTCCTCTTACCAGTAGCTCTTTTTTCTTTCACCACTTTTTCTTAATTTTGCCCCTTTTGTGTCTCAGTTCGGCATAGATACGGTAGTTGCTTCTGTTCCTTTTTCCTCCGAGCTTTTGTGGGCATTCTATCTGTAGTTATGCAAATACTGTTCTGTAAAAAAAATAAGTATATTTGAATTTTTATTCTAGGCAATGTACCAACTACTTTACTACTGGCTTACACATAATACAAAAACAGTTTTTATGTTATGTTGCAGTTTTAAATCTACAGATGAACCTAGCTACATAACTACAAGCACTTACTTCAATGTACCAAACCCAAACACAAAACTTAATTTATTAGTTACCTTTTAATAGTATAGCACCCTCTCTTACAACACAGCCGCAGCATATGTCAGTTCTCACATATACACGCTAAAAGACCACTTTATCCCTTTTGTAGTAAATTTTAAAATAAACATCAACCAAGGTGTAAAAGTACATACAGTGTCTCAATACTCTAAATCCGAAAACATAACATAAGAGCTATTTCTGTGCCTCTCTACCACTGTGTCACTGGTAGATTTAGTGTTTCAGTACTTTTCTACTTAAATGTGTCAGTTTTAATTTTGAGAAACACTGCATATAAAAATCTGCACATTAATCTCTATCACAGCATATAGCTCACCAATTCTTCCGAGTATATGCAAACAGTGTGTGACATGTTACATATATAATTCACCAGATGGTTCCAGAAGAGTTTATATTCCTCACTAAAACTTGTAAATACATATTTTGTGGTTGAGTACAACAATACTCCCTGGATGAATGGATGAGTGCATAGATAATGCCTAGGTTATTCCCTCAGAATATAGGTAGTGCCTGGATGATTCCCTGAAAATGTAGATACTACATCCGTGGTTCCCTATCTGCATAGTTAGTGTATGTGTATTCACATGACTATATTGCTACTATCTTTGGTATTTGGATGAGTGCATGAGTACTGCCTGAAAGATTAGATAAGTGCATAACTAATGCCTCAATGATTCAATACATGCATTGATAGTGGTTGGATGATTAAATGAGTGCTACTCTAGTCCCTGGGTGATAACAGGACTACATACGTAGCATATACGTCATTTATTCAGTGCATGCATAGTGCGTCCATCATTGTTTAAGTACATACATAGCATCTGGCAGATTGCATGAGTGCATGAGTAGTGTTTCAGTGATTGAATGAGTACATGACTGATGCCCATGTGTTTTTGGTTAATTGAACAGGCAGTACATGGGTGATTGCAAAATTACATGCGTATTGCCTGGTTAATTGAATGACTGCATCAGTAGTGCCTGGCTGATTACATGAGTGCATGACTAATGTCTGAGTAATTGTATAAGTCCATTGTTAAAGCTTGAGTAAATGGATAAAAGCAAGTGTGCTGCTGTGGGGATTGTATTAGTCCTAAAATAAGAGAGAGGGGTCCTACTCAACCAAAGGGACAGGACACCAAAAATAGACACTTCTGTCAAAAGCAAAAATCCCTTTGGACTCTTTTTAAAGCATACAGAAATACCTTACTGACAACCACTCGCGGCCCAATCACCAGCACCAAATAGAGACCAAAAACATAATACAAATTCTAACATATATTTTTATTATTAGGATCCTTATAAATTCAACATGTATAAAAAAGATTAAAAAGCATATGTTTCATCAATACACATATATTAAAAACATTTCATACACAAACAAATGGGAGAATTTCATTAAGCTGTAAAATCATCAACAACGCGATGAATTTAGTAAGCACTCCAAGTACATAGAGAATAATACTAAAAGCCCTGGTTCGATGTTAAATAGCGTTCCTTTTCTCCTACTCAGACCAGGTGTTGCTTGGGTGCTTTCTTAACCAAAGCGACGCGTTTCGGTGATATCATTTGGTTCACCACCTTCTTCAGGCTTAAAACTACTACTCAGTGTCTCCCAAAACATTCATCTAAAAAACATTAATGTAAAAATAATGTATTTAAAAATTCATTTATAATGTTCAATACTATTTCTATTACAATTCATATTTCATTTCATCATTATATAAACATTAAACAATCCAAACATTTTTTAAAACATGATACAGATAATTTATATTACATTTCTGGTTCCATTAATGGTGCCGTCCACAGTAATTCACACTTACTATAAAACAAACCAATTCATACCACCTTTCTCATCACACACGCTATTGATTATCATAACAACAAGGGTGTTACCCACCAGATAATTGGTATATAGAAGGGAGATATATCTCCTCCCCAATAGCGGCTTCCTTCGCGGTATGGCCGCAATAATAATACTCAGAGTAGGGGCATGCACGTCGTCCCTAAAAGATACAATAAATAGTGGCAAAAAACAGGGTTCATTAATGTCCAATCACTGCCCTCATGGTTCTCCTATTGCTTTATAAAAATGCCAAAGATTCAGACACTACCTTATTAGCCTCTTTCTCTCGATGATTCTAGAGGGACAGGCAAGAAAATTGCGACAACCAGGGAACACAACCTCACTGATTGCGCTGCAAGTGAAAAAAACGTGCAATCAATCATTTCATATTGTCCTATGTTTGCGTGCTTATTTGGAAACAATGAAAAACAGTAAACGCATTCTACCTTGGTTATAAATCCGTGTTGTCTTGACCACTGGAGCTATGGTCCTCAAACGATAAAAATCCTAGTACATGTGGGCTTTGCATAAGACAGCGCCTTGTCAATTCGTGCTTTCAAAATTCCAGGTTGACCTGCCTGTATAATGAAAAGGCCACATAAATCATAATGACTGGACATTAATGAACCCTGTTTTTCGCCACTATTTATTGTATCTTTTATCGACGACGTGCATGCCCCTACTCTGACTATTATTATTGCGGCCATACCGCGAAGGAAGCCGCTATTGGGGAGGAGATATATCTCCCTTCTATATACCAATTATCTGGTGGGTAACACCCTTGTTGTTATGATAATCAATAGCGTGTGTGATGAGAAAGGTGGTATGAATTGGTTTGTTTTATAGTAAGTGTGAATTACTGTGGACGGCACCATTAATGGAACCAGGAATGTAATATAAATTATCTGTATCATGTTTTAAAAAATGTTTGGATTGTTTAATGTTTATATAATGATGAAATGAAATATGAATTGTAATAGAAATAGTATTGAACATTATAAACGAATTTTTAAATACTTTATTTTTACATTAATGTTTTTTAGATGAATGTTTTGGGAGACACTGAATAGTAATTTTAAGCCTGAAGAAGGTGGTGAACCAAATGATACCACCGAAACGCGTCGCTTTGGTTAAGAAAGCACCCAAGCAACACCTGGTCTGAGTAGGAGAAAAGGAACGCTATTTAACATCGAACCAGGGCTTTTAGTATTATTCTCTATGTACTTGGAGTGCTTACTAAATTCATCGGGTTGTTGATGATTTTACAGCTTGATGAAATTCTCCCATTTGTTTGTGTATGAAATGTTTTTAATATATGTGTATTGATGAAACATATGCTTTTTAATCTTTTTTTATACATGTTGAATTTATAAGGATCCTAATAATAAAAATATATGTTAGAATTTGTATTATGTTTTTGGTCTCTATTTGGTGCTGGTGATTGGGCCGCGAGTGGTTGTCAGTAAGGTATTTCTGTATGCTTTAAAAAGAGTCCAAAGGGATTTTTGCTTTTGACCAAGGGATTGTATTAGTGCAAGAGTATTGCCTCAGTAATTGGATGAGAGCATAGATACTGGATGCGTGATAGGTTCCCTGCAATGGTACTTCCTGCGTAATTGGATGAATACATGACTAGTACCTGAGTGTTTGGATGAGTGCATGGGTTGTACATGGGTGTTTGAATAACTGCATAGGTTGCTTTGGTGACTGTATATGTGAATAGTTAGTGCCTGGGTGATTGGATGAATGCATGGGTGTTGCCTGCATATTTCAATGAGTGCATACTTAGTGCCTTCGTGATTGGAAGAGTGCATGTGTAGGGCCTGGGTGATGGAATGAGTGTGTACATAGTGCGTGAGTGATCGATAACTGCCTGGGTAGTGGCTGAGTGATTGGATGAGTGCCTGAGGAATGCTTGGGTGACTCTAAACTATCTCCATTGCTGTTACATACATAACAGTTGTGACTATATCTGTAACTCATTATTTAACTCCTTCTGTCAGTATCAAACTATCTGTTTTAGTGTATCTATCCTTTTCTAATGACCTATGTGTCAGAAAAGTCTAGATATTACACTTCATATATAATTGGATTCATGCCTCTCTACAAGCATACATTGCTCTGTTACTCAGCATGCACATGCATCAGTAAGTTTCTAAAACTGAAAATAACAAATCTCACTTTTTCAAAGCACAAAACCTTTTCTTAATGGCATACCTACATCATTTTTCAAGTTTTTCTTGTGTGGTTAAAACATATATTCAGCATTTCTCAAAGAAAAGTTACACGTCAAATGAAGTTAGCACAAGAACTCTCAACAGACATTCTGCACTATAAACTCTCCTCAATTTTAAACAGAGCATGTTTAAAGAAATACACCACTCTCACCAAACCAAGAAATTTTCATTAACCTTAAAGAACATAGATCACCATGTAAACATATATGTGATTCCATAACAGATATACACCTTCAAGCCATCTTTCCAAAAATATATAGTTCTCTACATCTTTAAATAAACTCAAGAGTTCCATCATACATGTCACTATCGGCAACCACAAAAAGAAATCACACCATCTAAGCATATGCAAACCACTCATATAAGTAAAAAAACACATTGACAAACACTTCCTAATACATACCTAACAAATATTACTACTACATATACAGGTGCAAACATTTTCTTATGTTTTATTTGTGACTACACTACTCCTGTTTAAAAATGTGAGCAAAAGTACTCCCAGAAGAAAATAACACAGATGTATCTATTCTGCACATGATGCTTAGACATTTAAAACATTCTTAGGGGGAGATTTACAAAAAAGTTGCGCAAGGCAACGCAGCCCCCGCGAGGCTGCGCTGCACTGCGCGACGGAGGGAGCAGGAGAGCGACATATTTTTTGAGATATGGCTCTCTCCTCCCCTTTCCCTTGCGCCGGTGCTGAATTCAGCAGCCGTGCGCCATGCACATACCTTAGCGCTGTAGCGCTAGGGTGTGTGCATGAGTGTAGCATAGGTTTTGTACAGGAAGGGTACCCTTCCTGTACAAAATACTATGCTAGACACGAGGGAAATCTTTTCCCACTTTGTATGCGTGCTGCACAGTGCAGCACGCATGCAAAGTCAGAAAAGGAAGGAGAAATGATAGCATTGCTCCTTCCTTGCGCCTAGTTGAAAAGGGCACAGTTTTCTCACGCTACACTCAATCTACTGTTTTTAGTAAATTGGGTTTAGCCTGAGAAAGCTTGGGTGATTGCATGGGAATGCCCATGCACCACCCTTGGCACGTCCCCACGCCGCAAAGTAATGCGAAGCAGCGCAATGCGCTGCTTCGCATTACTTTTACGTTATTTCCAGCGCTAAACAAGTTCAGCGCTGGAAAGTTAATTAGGAAAAAAAGATTTTGCGCGTTTTGCGTCACTTTTGTGACGCAAACATGGCACAAAATCTTAGTAAATCTCCCCCTTAGTTTTAAATTCATTCCTCATTACAACTTTGAAAAATACTATACTGTTATTTTTCTATAAGCTACATATTGGAATAAAGGGGCACTAATTAATTTTTCTCTTACTTCCCAAAACATTTCGTACTAACATCTTAAACACATACCCTCTGATAGATACAGTTCATCTTATATATTTTTTTCATATCACTGTGATACTCTTTTTTATCAAACTCCCATATACATCTTTATTTCTAATGTAATTCTTTTATATAAATAAAAAGTTCATACCAGTGAATTGAGTTTGTAGATTATATTGTTGTTTTAGCTCTTTTTTAAATAGTTTTGACACAGTTAGGATTTTTAAACATTAAGCACAAGAATGGTACACCACTCTCATACAAAGCAACCATAAAGTGACAACCTCTTCAACTTTCCACTCTATGATCATGAGAAAGGCAGCAAACGAAATCATATCTTCCATTTTAGACTATTCTATCTGCACTTGTGAATAGTTAGCATCTGTTAACCCTTTCCCTCTCTTTCAATACAAGGTTCCTGTCTTTGCGTGTTCGCAATGTTTTCGCGATGTTCGCGGAGTAATCGCGAAACAAAACGGGAGTCCAAACCTATATTTAGCTTCAGTTTTTTTAATTTAGCTACTGGACAACAGTTTATTACATAGTCCGCAATTGTAAATTAAAGTTTATCACTAGTTAAATTGTGTCATAACTCCTCAACTTTTGAAAACAAATTCTGTCTCTAACACCCTTGCCCCAAATATACTCTTAGCTCAGTGTACCTAGCAAACCAGTGGAACCAGTAGGTCACACGCTCACAGCACATTCTAGAAGGAACATGCTACTTCCAAACGAGATACAGCAGGTGTGGTTTACTGCACAGATTCAGAAGCACATCCGTGTCTGTATTACATTCCTTTTTTTAAACAACAGCCAATAATAGTACTTCTTACTAAAGCATCCAATGTACTACCTGATTTTATTCACTTACTTACTGACAGCATCCAATGAAATACAATTATAAAAAAAAATTAAAAAACACCTCCATTTTTACTGCTTTTCATTTGGAAAACTACCTCATTCATCTCCAGCCTGCTCCTGACTGCTATTGCTCCTTCACTTCAAAATGCTTAGAGTGTAGAATGTTGGCCATAGCTATGTCTATTGGGCTAAAGAGGCTGCAAAAAAGAGAGGTATTGACAGGGACTTGGGTTTGACAAATGTGCAGATTACTTGGTTTGGCCAGAGAGGGTTAAAGTTTCATCAGGTGCTGGCTTTGGTAAAACTATTGAGGATTGCCAAGCTCCTCACCTCATGATTGTGCACTGTGGTGGCAATGAACTAGCACATTGACTGGGGTAGGGCTGTAAATCATAATGAAGAATAGCTTTGCAGAACTGATGTTGCTTTTCCCTCACACTGTCTTGGTGTACTCTAATGTATAACATCAAGGCGAGGAGAGAAATATCCACTCCAGTCCGGTGCACAGCCTTTGAAGTCATTCACCATATGTATTTGTCCCAAAAATTCAAATGTAACCAAAGTGATCGTTCCAGAATATTCCAAATGAATTTCATACGTAGTTTTTATTTCACGTTGACAATCCCACGTGCGGTGCAGTAGCATTTAAATTGCTTCTTGTGCTGCAGATATGCCCATCCGGGCCTTTTTCTGAGCACGTAATAAAAACACAGTACATCCTCAGTCACAGAATTTCATGTACCCAATGCATTTCGGGCCGACTTTGGCCCTTCTTCAGGGGTTAACTGTGAGTAAACAGAACAATATGTTAAAATACCATCTTACAAAAGAACTGTTTATGCATATGCCATATTATGTTTGGTTAACCCAATTCAGCGTTCTCCCTCTAATATAATACACTCCAACACCAAAACTGTCTGTGCCAGTCTCTCTAGTAATTCGTACCTAACCTCATTTCACTATCTCATCCACAGGTACCCACCCTGATGTAAACCCTCAATTTACCTTATTCCCCTGTCCTTATAATACACATTGCTAGATCAGAACAAGCCTAGAACCTCCCCTTGTACCTTCGTGATTTCAAGCGATGTGGTCTGTTTCCCTGCAAGATCTTCACTGCTGGAAGCGGCGTTTCAAAAGCGTTACTCCTGCTTCCCACTAATTAAATTTAAACATCGTGACTCCACCCCTCTTCAACACCCAATCACATTAAACATGATCGTACTCTGTAGTTCTTAAAAACATCATTACCCATAATGCACTACTTTGACCCTCCATGAATGTGGACCCACCTCATTCCTAACGGAGTACGATCATGTTTAATGTGATTGGGTGTTGAAGAGGGGTGGAGTCACGATGTTTAAATTTAATTAGTATTATATTAGAGGGAGAACGCTGAATTGGGTTAACCAAACATTATATGGCATATGCATAAACAGTTCTTTTGCAAGATGGTATTTTAACATATTGTTCTGTTTACTCACAGTTAACCCCTGAAAAAGGCCCAAAGTCGGCCCGAAATGCATTGGGTACATGAAATTCTGTGACTGAGGATGTACTGTGTTTTTATTACGTGCTCAGAAAAAGGCCCGGATGGGCATATCTGCAGCACAAGAAGCAATTTAAATGCTACTGCACCGCACGTGTGATTGTCAACGTGAAATAACAACTACGTATGAAATTCATTTGGAATATTCTGGAACGATCATTTTGGTTAAATTTGAATTTTTGGGACAAATACATATGGTGAATGACTTCAAAGGCTGTGCACCGGACTGGAGTGGATATTTCTCTCCTCGCCTTGATGTTGTACACAAACGGGGGATGCCAGGGTGGATCCTGCCATCCTGGTTGCACGCCAAATTAGACAAGCAACGAACTAAGTTTGAATATGAAAAAGAGAAGGTTGAAAATACTGGTGTGCACTGTAACTTTGTTTTCGCGCATGCAAGTTCCCGCCCTATCTACATGTTGCACCCGTCGCCAAATGGATTGAATGGACACAAATTCACACGTGGGATGCTACATCCTTTCAAAAAGTGACACAAACTGTGTTTTTACCGTCTTGAATTATGAACTTGTTGAGATCTATATGTGTACAGTGGTATGCAATAATGGACGATCGTAATGATTACATTTCAGTATCAGCGTTTTTAACATCTTTAGGGAGGGCGGGGCACAGGGACACCACTGTCTGAAGGGAGGTTGCATTGAAGCTCTTGTTACCGTAAATAGTTTCCGTTAGGAATGAGGTGGGTCCACATTCATGGAGGGTCAAAGTAGTGCATTATGGGTAATGATGTTTTTAAGAACTACAGAGTACGATCATGTTTAATGTGATTGGGTGTTGAAGAGGGGTGGAGTCACGATGTTTAAATTTAATTAGTGGGAAGCAGGAGTAACGCTTTTGAAACGCCGCTTTCAGCAGTGAAGATCTTGCAGGGAAACAGACCACATTGCTTGAAATCACGAAGGTACAAGGGGAGGTTCTAGGCTTGTTCTGATCTAGCAATGTGTATTATAAGGACAGGGGAATAAGGTAAATTGAGGGTTTACATCAGGGTGGGTACCTGTGGATGAGATAGTGAAATGAGGTTAGGTACGAATTACTAGAGAGACTGGCACAGACAGTTTTGTTGTTGGAGTGTATTATATTAGAGGGAGAATGCTGAATTGGGTTAACCAAACATAATATGGCATATGCATAAACAGTTCTTTTGTAAGATGGTATTTTAACATATTGTTCTGTTTACTCACAGTTAACCCCTGAAGAAGGGCCAAAGTCGGCCCGAAATGCATTGGGTACATGAAATTCTGTGACTGAGGATGTACTGTGTATTTATTACGTGCTCAGAAAAAGGCCCGGATGGGCATATCTGCAGCACAAGAAGCAATTTAAATGCTACTGCACCGCACGTGTGATTGTCAACGTGAAATAAAAACTACGTATGAAATTCATTTGGAATATTCTGGAACGATCATTTTGGTTAAATTTGAATTTTTGGGACAAATACATATGGTGGATGACTTCAAAGGCTGTGCACCGGACTGGAGTGGATATTTCTCTCCTCGCCTTGATGTTGTACACAAACGTGGGATGTCAGGGTGGATCCTGCCGTCCTGGTTGCACGCCAAATTAGACAAGCAACGAACTAAGTTTGAATATGAAAAAGAGAAGGTTGAAAATACTGGTGTGCACTGTAACTTTGTTTTCGCGCGTACTCTAATGTATGCCAAAGACAGAAATGGAAGATGTCACATCAATTCTGTCCACAGATTGACTAAGCCATAAAAATGTTAATAAAACTGTTTCTGCATTTCTCATAGACCAACGCATGGGATGTATCTATAACAACAATCTGCATTTTGACATGCATGGAATTTATAGAAATGATATAGGGTGCACTTTACAGACGTAGGCAACAGGGTGTTTCTAAGTAACCAGAAACTCTGCATCCGGTCTTATGTGTAGCTGTCATATACACACAATCAACACAAAGGATCTTGTCAGAGTCACCCTGGTGCCCGAAATATTGTTAATTTTCTTTATAAAGATTATTTTTTTTCGTTTTTAGGAATCTTCGCGACAACGTCGCGATCGTCGCAAATACATCGCGAAATCGCAAAACAAAAGCAGGCATTCAACGGCCACCAGCACATTCAAAAATATTAACTAAAAAAATCTCTTCTAAACATTGCGCTACACATATAACTATATACATGCTTCTTTAAAAAAAAATTTAAACTCATGTTTTTGTACTAAGTTTCTTTAAAATCCATCTTTAAGACCTATTTTCTGTATTCGCGGTTATTCGGGAAGTCGCGACGGCGCCATTAACCGCGATGATCGCGCCTTTATTATAAAGTGAAAAACACATATATACACACATATATCAGTATTTTACACACTAGGGGTTTATTACTGTACACTTCAAACTCATGTTTTTCTAGTGTCTATTTTCTGTTTTTGTTGTGAGGTCGGAGATCGCGATGATGTCAGTAACTGCGATCCCCACGGATATGGCGTGAAAGCGGAAAGCAAAAGCAGGAATTTAATAGCCACCACCACATTCAAAAGTTATTATATAATTAATTCTAACCATCACACTAGATAAATCACTATCTAAGTAACTTTATAAAAACATTTATCAGATTCTCATTTAATACAATGTGTATTAATGATTCACTGATATATTTTTTTATATTCCCACCAATATTCGCAGTGTTGCCACAATAGTGACGCCCCCCCCAATTTTGGACACATAACTTCTTTCACTAACACTTACATTCCTGAACCATGGGGTTATGGTACCTCAACCCTGACCCCTTATGTTTGCTTTCACAGAAATGTTTAGCCCTGGGAACCGTACTCGATAGATAAAATGGCAGCTGCAACTTTCTGTTCAGGTTGCGTCCTGCCAATCACAGTATTCCTGTTAGCGTGTGCTGTCACGATTAATCGCGAAATCGTTGTGAAATATCCATGACCAGAGATATCACTATAATTTTCAACTTAAATTTCTCAAAAACTACTGAACGGATTTGCACCAAATAACAAAAAGCACAATCTGTGTAACAACATCTACCTTTCTGCCAAATTTGGAGTAATTCCGTCCAGTGGTTCGGGCTCTAGGTTCGACAACGCGTTCCTATGGGAATTAACGTTGCAAACGCAGCCTTCTATTGCGCCCCTATTTCTCGGTCCCCACTGCACGGATCACCCCCAATTTCCATGACACAGAGAACCTACTTTGACACTGTTTTTGGAAAATTTCATGAAGATTGGAAAATGACGCCAAAGTTAAAGGCAAGTCAAAAAATGTTTTTCCTATGGAAACTAGGAATATATATATTCACAGAAAAAGTCAAAGGTTACAGGGACGTTATAGTTAGGTTGAGATTTCACACACACAGTACCATATATGTGTAAAAAAACAAAAAATATATATATATATTCACTGAAAAAACCATAGGTTTTAGGGACAGTTATAGTTAGTTGGACATTTCACTCGTACAAAACCATAGAAATTCCCCCGTTATAGTTAGTTCAGCTAACTATAACTCGCGCCCCAGCAATGCACTGCTGATGATGTCACATATTACATCACTCATGACATGGTCAGTGACATCACTGATGACATCACTGATGACATCATCCAGTGACTGTGTGTTTCTGTAAAGTTTAAATATGTTTAATATATATAGGCAAAGGCGTATTGAAGAATGAGTGGGTGTATAAGTGTCTGAATGGATGATCTACTAGGTGCGTGACTAACTCAATAAGTGAGTGATTAAACGTATCTTACTGAATGCATGGGTTAGTGACTAAACTGGGTGAATGTCTGTATCCGTCTGTCTGATGGTGTGTAAGTGGATGCATGGATTTGCGAATAGCTACATGAGTGTGTATATGGGTTATTGATTGGTTCTCTGAGTATCTGTATGGGTGCCTGAGTGTTTGTGTGGGTGGGGTGTGTGTGACTCTGTACATAGATGTGTGAGTGGGTGATTCACTGGGTGCATGATTTCAAGAGTGCATCTGTGATGGACTGCTTGGGTGGGTGAGTGTGTGTATGGGTGTGTTAGTGAGTGAATGTATATCTCAGTGGTAGATGTGCGAGTAACTACATATGTAAAAGGCAGTATATATGTGTGTTGGAGTATATAAATGGCTATAAGTGAGAGTGTGTGATTGTGAGAGTGGCTGTATGGATGCATGTGTGCTTCTATCAGTTATTGTATAAGAGCGTAAGAATGTGCTAGTATTTGTATGAGTAAGTGAGCTGGTGTGTGTATAACTTTATAGGTGAGTAAATGGGTGTGTGATTAATTTTTGCATGACTGACTAGGTGTGTGAGTACCTCTATGGATGAGTGGCGGTGTGTGAGTGTTTATATAGGTGTATGAGTGCATATGATAGTCCTGTACTGAGTGACTGTAAGTATGAGTGACTGTACGGGTGAGTGAGTAGATGTGTGTGTGTAGACCTAAGATTCAGTGAGTGGGTATGTAGTTATTGGTATTGGAGTGTGTATGGTTTTGAGAATGGCAGTCTAATTTAGAGTGGGTGTATCAAAAGTTATATTAGGGTGTGAGAAGATGCATGAAATTATCACATGGATGATGTCATCAGTGATGTCATTTGAGATGTCATCAGTGATGTCATCAGTGATGTCACTGACCATGTCATGAGTGATGTAATATGTGACGTCATCAGCAGTGCATTGCGGGGCGCGAGTTATAGTTAGCTGAACTAACTATAACGGGGGAATTTCTATGGTTTTGTACGAGTGAAATGTCCAACTAACTATAACTGTCCCTAAAACCTATGGTTTTTTCAGTGAATTTCAAAGGTTTTTAAATGCTAATTTCTAACTATAACGTGTCTGAAACCTATGGTTTTTCCAGTGAATTTCAAAGGTTTTTTAAATGCTAATTTCTAACTATAACGTGCCTGAAACCTATGATTTTTAAGTGAATTTCAAAGGTTTTTTAAATGCTAGTTTCTAACTATGCCTACAGAGGTAGGACATGTGAAGAAAGAAGAAAAAACGCACAGAAAGAAGCAAAAGAAATGCAGAAAGAAGCAACAGAAGTCCACAAAGACGAAGAAAAGTGCAGGAAGAAGCAAAAGATGTGCAGAAAGAACCAACAGAGGAGCAGAAAGAGGCCTTGTTGCAAAATCATCCTGTGCCCACAACTTTTTCAGACGGGTACTGGTGGTAACTGACTCTGACTAACCAGAGCCACAGAGCTGAGTTGCAGAGAGGCGTTCCGAGGCCACGCACCTTTTTTCACCTCTCTGCAACGCAACTCTGTTGTGCTTACTGAAGGTACCTGGTCGGCTAGTTGGCCCCAGGGTCCCTCAGGATTCAAGGGGAATTAATTCCCCAACTTAAAACGCACCACAGGGTGTGTTTGCGCACATGTCACCTGAGGCCCCGCCCCCTCCCTTCACCACTGTGCAAACGCGCCCCATGGTGCGTTTTAAGTTGGGGGATTAGGTCACCTTGAATCCTGAGGGTCCCTGGGGCCCAACTAGCCCACCAGATACTTCCAGTAAGCACCACAGGCCTGCGTTGCAACGCCTGTAACAAATTGTGCAGTTGTGTTTAGGTAGTGAAGGGGGTCGTGCTGGGGGTAGTGTTTTAGGGTTTAGGGTAGTGCAGTGGTGTTTGTGTAGTGTAGGGGGTCATGTAGGGGGTAGATTTAGGGTTTAGGGTAGTGCAGTGGTGTTTGTGTAGTGTAGGGGGTACTGCTGGGGGTAGTGTTTTAGGGTTTAGGGTAGTGCAGTGGTGTTTGGGTAGTGTAGGGGGTACTGCTGGGGGTAGTGTTTTAGGATTTAGGGTAGTGCAGTGGTGTTTGGGTAGTGTAGGGGTTCGTGCTGGGGGTAGTTTTTTAGGGTTTAGGGTAGTGCAGTGGTGTTTGTGTAGTGTAGGGGGTAGTATTTTAGGGTTTAGGGTAGTGCAGTGGTGTTTGTGTAGTGTAGGGGGTCGTGCTGGGGGTAGTGTTTTAGGGTTTAGGGTAGTGCAGTGGTGTTTGTGTAGTGTAGGAGGTCGTGTTTTAGGGTTTAGGGTAGTGCAGTGGTCTTTGGGTAGTGTAGGCGGTCGTGCTGGGGGGAGTGTTTGAGGGTTTAGGGCAGTGCAGTGGTCTTTGGGTAGTGTAGGGGGTCGTGCGGGGGGTAGTGTTTTAGGGTTTAGGGTAGTGCATTGGTGTTTGGGTAGTGTAGGGGGTCATGCGGGTGTAGTGTTTTAGGGTTTAGGGCAGTGCAGTGGTGTTCAGGCAGTGTAGGAGGTCGTGCTGGGGGTGGTGTTTTAGGGTTTAGGGCAGTGCAGTGGTGTTCGGGCAGTGAAGGGGGTCGTGCTGGGGGTGGTGTTTTAGGGTTTAGGGCAGTGCAGTGGTGTTTGGGCAGTGTAGGGGGTCGTGCTGGGGGTGGTGTTTCAGGGTTTAGGACAGTGCAGTGGTGTTCAGGCAGTGTAGGGGGTCGTGCAGGGGGTGGTGTTTCAGGGTTTTGGGCAGTGCAGTGGTGTTCGGGCAGTGTAGGGGGTCGTGCAGGGGGTGGTGTTTCAGGGTTTAGGGCAGTGGTGTTCGGGCAGTGTAGGGGGTCCTGCTGGGGGTGGTGTTTCATTGTTTGGGGCAGTGCAGTGGTGTTCGGGCAGTAAAGGGGGTCGTGCTGGGGGTGGTGTTTCAGGGTTTTGGGCAGTGCAGTGGTGTTCGGGCAGTGTAGGGGGTCGTGCGGGGTGGTGTTTCAGGGTTTAGGGCAGTGCAGTGGTGTTCGGGCAGTGTAGGGGGTCATGCAGGGTTGTGGTGTTTCAGGGTTTAGGGCAGTGCAGTGGTGTTCGGGCAGTGAGGGGGTCGTGCTGGGGGTGGTGTTTCAGGGTTTAGGGCAGTGCAGTGGTGTTCGGGCAGTGTAGGGGTGGTGCAGGGGGTGGTGTTTCAGGGTTTAGGGCAGTGCAGTGGTGTTCGGGCAGTGTAGGGGGTCGTGCAGGGGGTGGTGTTTCAGGGTTTAGGGCAGTGCAGTGGTGTTCAGGCAGTGTAGGGGGTCGTGCTGGGGCTGGTGTTTCAGGGTTTAGGGCAGTGCAGTGGTGTTCGGGTAGTGTAGGGGGTCATGCTGGGGCTGGTGTTTCAGAGTCTAGGGCAGTGCAGTGGTGTTCGGGCAGTGTAGGGGGTCTTGCTGGGGCTGGTGTTTCAGGGTTTAGGGCAGTGCAGTGGTGTTCGGGCAGTGTAGGGGGTTGTGCTGGGGGTGGTGTTTCAGGGTTTAGGGCAGTGCAGTGGTGTTCGGGCAGTGTAGGGGGTCGTGCTGGGGTTAGTGTTTCAGGGTTTAGGGCAGAGCAATGGTGTTCAGGCAGTGTAGGGGGTCGTGCTGGAAGTGGTGTTTCAGGGTTTAGGGCAGTGCAGTGGTGTTCGGGCAGTGTAGGGGGTCTTGCTGGGGGTGGTGTTTCAGGGTTTAGGGCAGTGGTGTTCAGGCAGTGTAGGGGGTCTTGCTGGGGGTGATGTTTCAGGATTTAGGGCAGTGCAGTGGTGTTCGGGCAGTGTAGGGGGTCATGCAGGGGGTGGTGTTTCAGGGTTTAGGGCAGTGCAGTGGTGTTTGGGCAGTGTAGGGGGTCATACAGGGGGTGGTGTTTCAGATTTAAGGGCAGTGCAGTGGTGTTCGGCCAGTGTAGGTGGTCTTGCTGGGGGTGGTGTTTCAGGGTTTGGTGCAGTGGTGTTCGGGCAGTGTAGGGGGTCTTGCTGGGGGTGGTGTTTCAGGGTTTAGGGCAGTGCAGTGGTGTTCGGGCAGTGTAGGGGGTCTTGCTGGGGCTGATGTTTCAGGGTTTAGGGCAGTGCAGTGGTGTTCGGGCAGTGTAGGGGGTCTTGCTGGGGCTGGTGTTTCAGGGTTTAGGGTAGTGCAGTGGTGTTCGGGCAGTGTAGGGGGTCGTGCTGTGGCTGGTGTTTGAGGGTTTAGGGCAGTGCAGTGGTGTTCGGGCAGTGTAGGGGGTCGTGCTGGGGCTGGTTTTTCAGGGTTTAGGGCAGTGCAGTGGTTTTGGGCAGTGTAGGCGGTCGTGCTGGGGCTGGTGTTTCAGGGTTTAGGGCAGTGCAGTGGTGTTCGGGCAATGTACGGGGTTGTGCTGGGGCTGGTGTTTCAGGGTTTAGGGCAGTGCAGTGGTGTTTGGGCAGTGTAGGTGGTCGTGCTGGGGCTGGTGTTTCAGGGTTTAGGGCAGTGAAGTGGTGTTCGGGCAGTGTAAGGGGTCTTGCTGGGGGTGGTGTTTCAGGGTTTAGGGCAGTGGTGTTCAGGCAGTGTAGGGGGTCTTGCTGGGGGTGATGTTTCAGGGTTTAGGGCAGTGCAGTGGTGTTCGGGCAGTGTAGGGGGTCGTGCAGGGGGGTGGTGTTTCAGGGTTTAGGGCAGTGCAGTGATGTTCGGGCAGTGTAGGGGTTCATGCTGGGGGTGGTGTTTCAGGGTTTAGGGCAGTGCAGTGGTGTTCGGGCAGTGTAGGGTGTCGTGCTGTGGGGTGGTGTTTCAGGGTTTAGGGCAGTGCAGTGGTGTTCGGGCAGTGTAGGGGGTCGTGCAGGGGGTGGTGTTTCAGGGTTTAGGGCAGTGCAGTGGTGTTTGGGCAGTGTAGGGGGTCGTGCAGGGGGTGGTGTTTCAGGGTTTAGGGCAGTGCAGTGGTGTTCGGCCAGTGTAGGTGGTCTTGCTGGGGGTGGTGTTTCAGGGTTTAGTGCAGTGGTGTTCGGGCAGTGTAGGGGGTCTTGCTGGGGGTGGTGTTTCAGGGTTTAGGGCAGTGCAGTGGTGTTCGGGCAGTGTAGGGGTCTTGCTGGGGCTGGTGTTTCAGGGTTTAGGGCAGTGCAGTGGTGTTCGGGCAGTGTAGGGGGTCTTGCTGGGGCTGGTGTTTCAGGGTTTAGGGTAGTGCAGTGGTGTTCGGGCAGTGTAGGGGGTCGTGCTGGGGTTGGTGTTTGAGGGTTTAGGGCAGTGCAGTGGTGTTCGGGCAGTGTATGGGGTCGTGCTGGGGCTGGTGTTTCAGGGTTTAGGGCAGTGCAGTGGTTTTTGGGCAGTGTAGGCGGTCGTGCTGGGGCTGGTGTTTCAGGGTTTAGGGCAGTGCAGTGGTGTTCGGGCAATGTACGGGGTTGTGCTGGGGCTGGTGTTTCAGGGTTTTGGGCAGAGCAGTGGTGTTCGGGCAGTGTAGGGGGTCGTGCTGAGGGTGGTGTTTCAGGGTTTAGGGCAGTGCAGTGGTGTTCGGGCAGTGTAGGGGGTCTTGCTGGGGGTGGTGTTTCAGGGTTTAGGGCAGTGGTGTTCGGGCAGTGTAGGGGGTCTTGCTGGGGGTGATGTTTCAGGGTTTAGGGCAGTGCAGTGGTGTTCGGGCAGTGTAGGGGTCTTGCTGGGGGTAGCGTTTCAGGGTTTAGGGCAGTGCAGTGGTGTTCGGGCAGTGTAGGGGGTCGTGCAGGGGGTGGTGTTTCAGGGTTTAGGGCAGTGCAGTGGTGTTCGGGCAGTGTAGGGGGTCGTGCTGGGGCTGGTGTTTCACTGTTTAGGGCAGTGCAGTGGTGTTCGGTCAGTCTAGGGGGTCGTGCTGGGGCTGGTGTTTCACGGTTTAGGGCAGTGCAGTGGTGTTCGGGCAGTGTAGGGGGTCGTGCTGGGGCTGGTGTTTCAGTGTTTAGGGCAGTGCAGTGGTGTTCGGGCAGTATAGGTGGTCGTGCTGGGGCTGGTGTTTCAGGGTTTAGGGCAGTGCAGTGGTGTTCGGGCAGTGTAGGGGGTCGTGCTGGGGCTGCTGTTTCAGGGTTTAGGGCAGTGCAGTGGTGCTCGGGCAGTGTAGGGGGTCGTGCTGGGGGTGGTGTTTCAGGGTTTAGGGCAGTGCAGTGGTGTTCGGGCAGTGTAGGGGGTCGTGCTGGGGCTGGTGTTTCAGGGTTTAGGGCAGTGCAGTGGTGTTCGGGCAGTGTAGGGGGTCGTGCTGGGGGTGGTGTTTCAGGGTTTAGGGCAGTGCAGTGGTGTTCGGGCAGTGTAGGGGGTCGTGCTGGGGGTGATGTTTCAGGGTTTAGGGCAGTGCAGTGGTGCTCGGGCAGTGTAGGGGGTCGTGCTGGGGGTGGTGTTTCAGGGTTTAGGGCAGTGGTGTTCGGGCAGTGTAGGGGGTCGTGCAGGGGCTGGTGTTTCAGGGTTTAGGGAGGAGCAGTGGTGTTCGGGCAGTGTAGGGGGTTGTGCTGGGGGTAGTGTTTTAGGGTTTAGGGTAGTGCAGTGGTGCTTGTGTAGTGTAGGGGTCGTGCTGGGGGTAGTGTTTTAGGGTTTAGGGTAGTGCAGTGGTGTTTGTGTAGTGTAGGAGGTCATGTTTTAGGGTAGTGCAGTGGTGTTTGGGTAGTGTAGGGGGTCGTGTTTTAGTATTTTGCTTAGTGCAGTTGTGTTTGGGTAGTGTAGGGGGTCGTGCTGGGGGTAGTGTTTTAGGGTAGTGCAGTGGTGTTTGTGTAGTGCAGGGGGTCATGCTGGGGGTAGTGTTTTAGGGTTTAGGGTAGTGCAGTGGTGTTTGTGTAGTGTAGGGGGTCGTGCTGGGGGTAGTGTTTTAGGGTTTAGGGTAGTGCAGTGGTGTTTGTGTAGTGTAGGGGGTCATGTTTTAGGGTAGTGCAGTGGTGTTTGGGTAGTGTAGGGGGTCGTGCTGGGGGTAGTGTTTTAGGATTTAGGTTAGTGCAGTGGTGTTTGGGTAGTGTAGGGGTTGTGCTGGGGGTAGTGTTTTAGGGTTTAGGGTAGTGCAGTGGTGTTTGTGTAGTGTAGGGGGTCATGCTGGGGGTCGTGTTTTAGGGTTTAGGATAGTGCAGTGGTGCTTGTGTAGTGTAGGGGGTCGTGCTGGGGGTAGTGTTTTAGGGTTTAGGGTTGTGCAGTGGTGTTTTTGTAGTGTAGGGGGTCATGTTTTAAGATGCAACGCTCCAATCCCTGACCAGTCTGCACTACATAAAACTGCAAAAAAAGTAAAAATAAAAAGTGTTTTGCACACTTTTGTCATTGGGCTATATGTGGGCTACATCTGGGTAATATTTGTGCTACATTTGGGCTCTTTTTTCTCTGGTGGCCATCTTGGAAGACTTCTTTGTTATGAAGTTTCCTAATTTCCTCATTTACTGCAGTCTCCTCAGTAGGAAATGCTTTCAGTTTTTTACTTTGATTCCATCAAGAAGGCATTCAGATGTGTCTCACATTTGCCATAAATTCAGAATGTTAGCACTCTAGTTGCTCATTAGATCACTGTAGTAAAGCTACTGCTTACCAGGGAGTTAACTGGAAGTCTGCTGCTGGTATTGAAAGTGATTGTTTCAGTCTGCATGTCAGAATTTTCTAATGAAATAGAAGAGGTTTTGAGATCTCACTTAAAACATAATTTTTCTTTCTGCAGCACTAACCATAATTTCTCCCTCATTTTGTTCCTTTTTAAATTAAATGTTTTAAGTGTTACCGGTTTATTCCAATCAAGATGGCTTCAGGTGTGCCATACTTTTGTCATAAGTAAGGCTGTTAGCGCTCTAGTTGTTCTTTAGAACACTCTGGGAAGCTGCAGTAGAACACAAAGGCATCAACTGGCAGGCTGCTCCTGTTGAAATATAACAGGAAGATATTTGAGATCACACTTGAAACATGTCCTAATTTTTCTTTCTACAGCACTAACCATAATTTCTATGACAAAATGAACCCCATCATTTTGTTCCTTTTTAAATTAAATGTTTTAAGTGTTACCAGTTTATTCCAATCAAGATGGCTTCAGGTGTGCCATACTTTTGTCATAAGTAAGGCTGTTAGCACTCTAGTTGTTCTTTAGAACACTCTGGGAAGCTGCAGTAGAACACAAAGGAATCAACTGACAGTCTCTGCCCTTGTTGGATGTACATGTTTTACTGAGAATGTCAGACTTCATTCTCACATGACTGAGAAAGATAATGTGAATTTACAGAAAATATGCTCTCATTTTAGCTTCTGGAGCACCTTCCAAAACTCTATGGGACAAGCATGTGAAAATAGTTTTCTCTCAAACATGATTCATGATATCCCAGCAGAAGGTTTATCACAGGGTAAAATCACCTTAGAACACACCACAATTCCTGAAATTAGTATGGTACCATCAACAACTGAATTCTAATGTAACTAAAGTCTGTTATCACCCTTTATAGTTCTCCTTTTGATAACCCTCAAAATCTTTGATTCACTACAATGCATTTCAATGGGGTACTATCATGTATATTGGTCCCAAGATGGCTGCCAGCAATTCCAGGATGAAGTGCTGACAGTCAATCAGATCTCACAATGACATGTGTGGTTAGGCTCCGCCCAGATATATATGTGATTTTACTTTTGATTTTCTCAGGAACTACTGAACGGATTTACACCATTTAACCAAAAGGCACGACTCTGAACCAAGGGCTACCTTTTTGCCAAAGTTGGTGTAATTCCGTTCAGCAGTTCAGGCTGTAGCTGCGATGAAAGGTTCCTATGGAAAATTGCATGGGGAAAACACGTTTTGGGACCCCCCTTTTTTCTCGGCCCCCACTTGACAAATCACCCAGAGACTTTCAGGATAGGAGCGGACCGGAGCGCCCCACGAGTTTTGAAAATTTCGCGAAGATTCGTCAACCGGCGCAAAAGTTATTTCAAATAGAATGTTGCAGATTTCCTATGGAAAATAGGTCCTAACTATAACTATCTACTGGCGACCGCCAGTAGATAATATGTACACATACATATACATGCACATATATAAATATTCATTTAAAAACCAAATAAACACTGAAATTCACAATGTATATTTTACTGAGCTAACATAACTTGCAGCCACTACCATACACCGCTTATGATCTCACAAATTACATCACTTATGACATGTTAAAAGACATCATTGATGACATCACCGATGACATCTGAATTGACATTTAATATATACCTGCATCGCATTTGGCGATGCAGCGCTCTAACGAAATTCGTTTTATTTATTTAAATGTTCACTTACCTGTATTCGGCCTTAATCCGTAGTTTACTACCCCCACCCTGCCCCTCCCCCGCCCCACGTCACCGCCCGACCGGCACTCCTACCACGGGCCGCGCCTGCTGTCACTATTAGGTGGCTCTTTCAATTTCAAGTGGGTCTTGGTGACAAGATGTTCAGCAATTCGGCTTGCAGTCTTCCCAGTTACTATTGGAACAGTCACTCTGCAAAACCTGCAAATTAACATCTTTTGCCCACGCACTGAATATGGCTCATTACATCGCAATGTATTACATCGCGTGCTTTCACAACGCGGTCATTACAACGACCGCGTTGTTAGTACGCGATGCATTTACATAGCAAGTCATTACAATTACTAGGGGGCGCGCTGGACTTAGGAATAGTACTAATTACTATTCCTACTCCAGTTTGCGCAACAGTAGGGAAGGTGTTGGAATTCATTTCTGATACCTCAGCGCCCCCTAGTGCAAGTCGCTGTAATGACTTGCGATGTAAATGCATCGCGTACTAATAACGCAGTCGTTGTAACGACCCCGTTGTAATAGTAGCGCGATGTAATGACAGCGTTGTAAACGCTGTTTCCCCACGCACTTCTTCAACCATTAAATCTTTGTTTTCCAGCGCATAATCTTCTGCCGTCTTTATTCTGTGGGGCATGTTGTTCTGCACAAACTAGATCAATAAAAAAACACTTAGAAACAGGTTGTATACTATTGAGAAAATAATGAGAAAGACAAAATGTTCATGGCCTTCATGATTTTACCAACTTGTTTTAGGTCATGCCAGCTTTGGTAATGGCGGGCGCTTCCTAACCTACTTTGCATTTCTTTTAAAGTTTTAAGTACGCTCCATTCCCACTGCACGGATACAGAAGTCTGCTTGGACCTAACTACTCTGCCTATTATCATGAACATCACTGCTCTGCATATTAACATGCACAGCGCTGCTCTGCATATTACATGCACCTCCCTGGTTTATGCTCTAATAATTAGTATATGTGTGCCAGTGCCAAGAACAGGAACATGTGGTTTCGATATATAGTAATAAAGATGTGCCATGTCATCCCCGTATAAGAACTACTAGTAACATTAATACTAGGCACCTCACACCACCGTTTTTGAAAAGTCGCATCCTGCCAACGCAAAAGAAATGATTTCTAAAATCTGTGCTTACTCCAAATGTGAGGTAATCTGGCCAGTGTGGGAGCGGACATGGCTGGCCCAGGAAGCAGTGTCATGAGCCCCTAAGCAGGGTGCGCTGGAGGAATGGGGCTACGAGTTATTACCTCATTGTAATCAAAGGTGCCCTGAGATAGGACCAGAGTAAGGACAAGGCACATGTGCTTCAGAAATAAAAGTTAGATGCCGCACCTGGAGCCTAACATGTTTTCTACACTTAAAAGAAACACATTCATTGACGCATATTCTTATGCTCTCAGAGATGTGCGATCTTATTGTACCTTTTTAAAACACAGATCTGTGATTGAGGAAGACTTTAAATGTAGGTATTTATGGTAGGAAACCGCAGCGAGAACCTACTATTCAGGGGGCATCAAGGGAGGACACATTTCCTTTAAAATTTGTTTTAGCTCAAGAAGTCCACTACAAAAACTATTTCACTGGAAAGTATATTCTGTGCACAATTTAGCTTGCGGGATTAGCGAGCCGTTAATCCCACCACATGGCAGCCATCCCACCCCCATTGAATCTGTTACTGTTCTCCTACATTTATTGTTTTAAGGTGCTTCCTTTCTCTCCATGTTCCAGAAACAAAAGCATATATTTTTCCTTAAACTCTGCCCTTGGCTTACTTAGTAAACAAAAGTTGTTAATATCTTTTCTGTCAGGCAGCACGCCTGAGGTGGCTGGGGTTCCAATGCCTACTGACCTTTCAATAACGCCATCTTGTCGGGACATCTTTCAAATGTCTAACAAGCATTTGCAATGCAATAGCGAGAGTGTAGGCTATTAGTATTGTATATGACAATGCCTTTTGTTTATGTTTTAAAACCCAAAACATAAATAAAAGGCATTGCTATTTAAAATGCCAATAGCTCAAACTCGCGTAAATGCGAGACCTATTGCATTCAAATGCTTGTTAAAAAAGCAAGCAATTTTTATATTCTATTGCTAGTCCTCAGGGTTGTTGGACAGAATGTTTATGTAACAACACTGCACATCATGAAGTTTTATGATCCGCAATTCATTATATTACCTCATGTAAAATGAAACTTTTCTATAACACAATGTCCTCGTATCTCATGCCCACAAGCTGATAATGATCACATATTGGCTAATTGTTTGGATGTTTTTAGGGCCTTAGTCAACCAGCCCACAGAACCTTCCCTGCTGTCCCACTCCCCTGCTGTACTGACAAACTGAAGCGAGAGAGTGGGGATGGGGAAGTACAGCAGCGTCCGTTGGGCCATCTTCTCCTCAGTCACCCCTCCCCTCCACCTGAGCCAGGCCGGGGTCCAGGTGTTGCTCCGGCTCTTGAGCAATTCATACCTTGGCCCCCATGTATCGGACCGGCCCAGCAGCAGTGTTTTCCAACCCCCCCTCCCCATCAGGCCACCACATGCAGGCCATAGTGGGTAGGGGGAGGAAGAAGTATGCATGGGCCTCGCAGTATTGTCACCTCGGCCCCAGTGTCTTATGCTTCGGTGGAGGGGGTGTGCCTTTGTTTAGGCCTCGCTGTGATGTGACAGAATCCCAGTGTAGGCTCAGCATCCTGTGATTCTGGGCAACTCACTTAAACAGCCAAGGCCTAAAATAAAACTAAATTTTATCTTGTATGTAATCGGCACACATGTAAATCACTCCAGTGCGTTTGGGCCGAGATCACACTATATAAAACTACACAAAATATCCAGCTAGATTGTGCAAAGGCCTGGACATGATAAACTAAAGAGGACTCCTATAAACCTCCATACTCATGTTAACTTCGCTTTTCTGCCTTTTTCTAGTTAGGTAGTATCAGTCACGGCTCATGGCTTATTATGGCAGGTTTAGTACACATGTTGATGTTAGTCAGGGCATTACAAAGCTGACCAATCTGGTAAAAAACGACGATCTATAAAGGCATGATCTGGGAATGCGGGCCATTTTTTCTGGAGTGCCTGGGCCTAACTGTGATCCCAATCCAACCTTGCCCCCATCTCGGCATTCGCCATTGCAGCCAGCTAAGATGTTGCTGCCGGCTGAGCCACCTTTGCATATCGAAAAAAACAAGAAAACTGCATACCCAAAAAGTACATAAATGCTCTATTGCCTTTCAGGGTATATGACGGCAGATAATTCCCTCGCTATGCAGGGCGCTCTGCAGATTTGGGAGCAGAGGGGATGCGCAGAGTAAGGGTGGGAGTGAGGGGGTTGAAAACTGTAATAAAAGGGCTCCCTTGCAGAACTTACCTGCTGAGTCTTGGAGCACCGGCAGTCGCAGTCTCATTGTCGTCTGCAGTGTGATGAGGTGTGAGGGGCCAGACATAGTCTGCACAGCAATTTCAATATGGCCTCACTCCACCCACCAACCTTGCCAACCAATGTGTCTCCCCTAATTTAATGGGGGTGACTCGAGCCGTATTGTTTCCCGCTGTTTGCTTCAGAGTGCTGTTTCCAGTACAGTTCTGTTTTGAACTGCTTTGGCTCCCTCAAGTGGTCACGCTGTGCAATAAATGTGAAAAATCAGAGACACTCGGTTTAAACTGGGTCAGCTGATTTTCCGTCGGCAGGGTATTGTCGGGTACAATTGGGTTTAACCGATTTCTGGACTGCCTAATAATATTAAACACCCTAGAAATTCACTGAAAAACCAAAGGTTAAAGTAGCGTTATAGTTACTTGATAATTTCAGTGACAACATAATGTTTTAAATGCACAAAAGCACTGAAATTCAACGGTTATAGTTATTTCAAGTAACTATACCATGTGCCCTAAGGTAACTATAACTCACACTCTCACCATTCACTGCTTATTGCCCCTCATATTACATCACTCATGACATGTTCTATGATATCATTGATAATATCGTTGCAACATTTACAATGAAATTATTGATGAGAAAACGGTGCATGGCGGGGGTCAAGTTATACCCTTTACCTCTACCTGTCTTGAAACCCTAAAAACCCCTTACCTCTCTTTACCTCTACCCGCCCCTGAACCCTGAAAACGCCCAGCTCCCTATACCTCCACCTGCCCTAAACCCTAAAAAAACCTTACCTCTCTTTTCCTCTGTCCACCCGTGAACCCTAAAAAAACACATTTCTCTCAGTACCTGTACCCACCCCTGAATCTTAAAAGCACCTTACCTCCGTCAAACTTCACCCGCCCCATAACCCTGAAAAATCCTCACCTCCCTTTAGCTCTATCCACCTGTGAAACCTAAAAATCCCTTAACTTCCTTTACCTTTACCTCTACTTGCCCCATAAACCTAAAAATCCCTCGCCGCCCTTTACCTCTGCTGACCCCTGAACCTTAAAAAACCCTTATTTAATTTAATCTCTTTCCCACCCCTGAACCCTAAAAACTTGTATCTCCCTTTACCTCTAACCAACCTTGAACCCTAAAAAAAGCTTACCTCACTTTACGTGCGGCATCTCTGAATCCAGAAATTCCCCTTACCACTGCTCGCTCTACCTGTTCCTAAAACTCTGAAAAATCCTTACCTCCTTTCCTTTTACAAAGCCCTGAACCCTAAAAATCCATTACCTCCCTTTGCCTCTAACCGTCCTAAAACCTAAAAAAAACCTTACCTCCCTTAACTCTGCTCGCACTGAACCCTAAAAATCTGTAACTTACTTTTCCTCTGCCTACCCCTTGATCCTAAAAACCCCATTACACCCCTTACTTCTACGCAACCCTGAACTCTAAAAACCGTTACCGCCTTTTACCCAACCCATCCCTGAACCCTAAAAAGCCCTTACCCCTTTTACATCTATCCCCCCATACTCCTTAATATCCTATCCCTTAACCCTTAAACCCTCCCTTTTTGAAAGTGGCAATAAAATCATGTCATTAAAAAAAAAAATGACCTGCGGTGTAAAGGCCTGTGTTGTAAAACGCTTAAACAGTACCATTGTACTTATCTGTGTTGTAACGACTTCTGTTGTAGCATCAGTCATGGTAAATACCACATTGCAAACATTACAAACTTCAAAAAATGGTATAAATACTGCATATAAATGGATTATGTGTGCTGCCTTAATTTGACAGGTGCGGATGGATGCGGTTTGGTACAGTTACGGCTGTTACTGTTTGTTGCTGCTTGGCCGCCTTTATTGCGCTGCCGTGTTGCAGTAGGACATGGCCACTGGGTATTGGCCATTGGACTTGTTTAGCTCCGTTTCGCTTCTTCCTCACCCCTGTCCTCCTCCATTAGGCCTGTTTTTCTGGCCACCGCTACTGTAAACTTCTCTTTCGAGGAGCCGGGAAAGTTGGGTGTGCAGCAGGGCGGGCTTGCCAGTAGACGTGGTTCAGTAATGATAACTCAATGCTATGTGAAGCTGATGAAGACCAACATTTATGTCGCTTTTGTTGATTTTAGCAGCGATTTTGACAAAGTTGGCCGACCCTTACTTTGGCAAAAATACATTGAGGGCAGTCCAGCTTTGCTATTGATTCCACTGATATCATTATCTTCTGCTAATTGGTCAAAAGTCTTGCTAGATTGTGGGTCTGAATATACCTCCAATATTGCAGCTCCAAATGGTCTTAAACAAGGCTGCATTTTATCGCCCCTGTTTTTCTCGCTTTACTTGGCCGATTTTCCAGAGCTTATAACCGCACTGAATGCGCACTCTCCTAAACTAGGGTTGAAACCAATTTCAGTATTAATGTATCCCCATGATTTAATTTTGATGTCTCTAACTCCTGTTGGCCTCCAAAGACAATGAGATGCTTTCACGGTTTACTCTTCTCCCCACAACCTAAATGTAAATAAAGGAAAAACTAGAATTATGGTTATGGGGGACTAAGGATTGAGGTCTCGAAGGAAATGGTTTTATGAGGGACCACATTAGAAACAGTGCGAGTGTATAACTATCTCGGGACACTTATTTCAAACAATCTTTTATGGTCTAACAACGTCAAGGGGCAAATTTCAAAAGCCACTGCAATTGGGTTTAGTTTAAAAAAGTTTTGATTTCGGTGGGAGGTAGGGATATTTCATTATTATTAAAAGTGTATGTCTCAAAAATCCCTTCCATAATACTGTGTGCGGCAGAGGCTCATTCCATAGCTACCCTGAATAGTTACTCCAACATCAAATCTAAACTTTGGAAATTTTACTTAGGTTTGGGGCAGTTATCCATAACAGAAATTATTCTTTTGGAGCTGGCATTAACTAGTATAACTAGTATTAGCCATAGGGCCATGGGTGAAATTCTTCTCTACTCATATATGCTTTTCAGTAGTCGTGAAGACGTTATTAAAAAACTCATTTGGGGCATATTTGTGCACAACAAGGGCGTTTACCTTCGCTAAATTATTTTGGTGCTTGGCTGCTAAATAATACATTTCAAAAGATAACATTTTGAGGTCTACCTCGATTAAAATCCTTTCCTCAAAATTGAAAAAAATGATCATATTTAAAAGCTATCAAGTTGATTTAGCACATTGTCAAAAAATTCCAAGATTACAATTGAATTGTTTCATTGTTACTAATGGCGCAATGCAATTTTCTTAAGAGTAAATTTGGACCCCCATGTGAGGTCTATTTACATAAGATTTAAGTAGGCTTCCTCCTATGGAGCAAAAATCCATGGGCTAAGGAAAAGGGAATCTAGGAGCCGCCGAGTTGTCAATTCTGTAACACCATAATGCAAGATTTAGCGCATGTGCTGTTTTAGTTTCCAGGTCTAGAAATCTTGAGATCCAAATATTTTGTACCAAATTGGAAAATATTTTGTTTTGTGACGTATGATGAGGCAGTATTTTTAGTGTTTAATTCACCTTCCCTTCATGTTAATATATGTTATCGACTAAAAATGCTTTTTATGTCATTTTAAACATTTTAGGTAGGTTTAAACTTGTCTAGGGAAAACACTTTGCACTTTTTGGAGAAAGCTTTGTTGGTGGTACTAAGGGCATTTATGTCTGTATAATTCTTTTAACTATGTTATCAGATGAATTATCCGTAAATTAAATTTTTAAATGATTTTCTTTTTATCAAATGATAATTCGAGTTGGAGTTGAGTGGAGGATGTTTATGTCTATGTTTTTAATAAGTTCGTCTAATTTGTAATTTTAAGATTAGGTATTTGTTTGCGAAATCAGTTTCTCTGTGGGTTCACTGAGTATATAAATAAATAAATGAAATTGGTTCTAAATTGGTTCTATGTATAAACGGACAAATACAATATTTACAAAAGTAGAAAATTATTATGATTGTTCTTTTTCCTATTGGATATTACTAACACCTTTATTGTTGTTTTTTCATTGTGCGACAGACTCACCCACCATCACATGCAAACTCACTCATGCTTTATTGTACACCAACAGACTCTCCATCATATGGCTGCACATTCACCATAATGCAGTACCACAGCTACCATATTAAAGGCACACCCACCATCAAATACTTATGCAACTATGGTCACCCACCATCATAAAGACACACAAATAGCATTGCATGACCACATCCTGACCTTTAAGTGGCCACATGGTCTATTAGACAACCACACACACACACCCTCATACAACCATACGTCCAACATAATATTCTAATTTACACACACCCACGGCCACAAATACACAGTCAGATGCACACACACGTACCATTGTAGGACAAACACTGCGCACCTTACACCCACACAGTCACCATCATACCTCAAAACAATAATTTGTTTCTTTCTAATAGCCCATTTACAATAATAGAGCAGATAACACATTGCCCTTCTGGGTCCTACTGATGTTACATGCCTTGCAATAAGTATAGGTTTGTGACTACTTTAAAGTATATTTATACGTTTTGAAAGGAGCTAAACTATTCCTAATTTTCATACACTATTTCCACTTACAATTCAGGTCCCTGTCTTAAGGCACCTGCAAAATAAGTATAGCCATGCCTGTGCTTTAAAACTTATTGAATCATTTTCAACATGTTATGTATTTCCTATAGTGTCATTGTAGACCATTCTACGCATGCAATATTAGTATTGGCATGTGATGTCTGTGTAACATAGTACATACAATTGTAACAGAGGTAATATTTCCATACTTGGTGAAAATCACTGAAATTAGGCATTTTCATATTGTATTGCACATTGTATTGGTGCTCTTTAATAGATGCCATCAGATGCCAATAGACTCACAATCAGACACCTGCATCGCACTATGATTCGACAGTTCACGTATCATACACCAGTACACCTACCATTAAATGACCATACACACACTAACATACATCAAAACACACACTATCAAACAACCAGTCCAACCCACACAGACACACAGACACACAGACACACACACACACACACACACACACTCACACACTGTCATATGGCCACAGGCCCACCATCATATGCCCCCACACACACGATTATATGCAGACTCATGCATCAGATTGCTACATATCCACTGGAAACATGCACATACCCACCATCATACATCAAAACACATCAGATAACCGCCCAGCCATTAGTGTACATCCACTCAACATCATATTCCTATAAAGCAACTATCACATGCCAACACAACCTTCATCAGGTACCCACACAGATGTCATCATACACCCTGATTCCCACAGTCATACATCCACATATTCAATATAGTTCACCACACACTCTCATCATTAGCCATTCAATATCTCAACATAATCAGATGTGTTCACAGACTAAAAGTATTTGTTGGTCATACTCTGTAAAACACAATGCCATCAAAATGAAGATGAATAATGTAACAAAGAAATGATAAGTATCTGCAGTTGAAACCAAAAAACGCATACCGACCTGCAAAAGTACTATAGAAAAACATTTAAATATTATTATCATCCCAAAAGGTAAATAATTAAAATATTTATTACAGGACCAGTTTTCAACCTAAAACTAACATGACACAAATTCAGCTCAGATTAAATTTGAAAGTCCTCATTGTGAAACTTGACACAAAAAAAAAATCAAAATGCCATTCTAAAGATACAAACTCACACTGGTGCAAAAATAACTACTTGAATCTAAACTCAATCCAATAATTAAATCCTTACATGAAAAAGCTTTCACTGCAACTATTTTATTTAACAATGAAGAGCCAAAAGAATCAAATATTAAATATGGATCTCCAAGACAAGAATTTGAAGAATCAATAAACCTTTATCCTTGCAACACACATTTTATGGAATTGCCTACAATGTATAAAATATTTCATATCACTTGTTTCCAGATTACAAGGACAGATTAACAGCAAAACATTACATCCAAGAAATATTTTTACTATTTTAGATTGAGAATCTAACTATAGCCACACTTACAAATTATACTTTGAGGAAGAGATTTACCATTGAAGCAGAATATGTCTTTAAGCAGTATATGAAAACAGTACAGCTTGTTAATTATTTGGAAGGCAATATGGTTAGTATTAACAGAATTCTTTTTAAAACCCTGAATTTTGTTGTACAAAAATGAATCCAACATTTAGAAAATATTGATATCTGTCCGAAACGTCCTATAACTGAATTAAAAGAAAACTATCTTGCTTCTATAAGTAACGGCGTATGTAAATGTACTACATCACTTAACAATGATAACAGGTAATCATGATGGAAAACACACAGTAATGAGTCAAATGTACTAAGCCAGAAAACCAATACAATCCCTTCAGCGATTAAAAGAAAACTTCATGTATAGTCACAAAAACAGATATCCAAGAATACAAAAAAACACTTTTTGTCAGAGGTAAAATGAGCATCAGAAAAATACTAACATTAGACAAATAATAATTGGACTTACTTATCAAGGGGTCAATAATAGAGAAAATGAAAAAAGATGTTTAATATCAAATTTTCCTAAGGACGTTAGTAGTTAGTAGATCATGTCATAGAACATTTTATTGATCCCAAGTAAATATGGGAAGCTTTATTCGGAAATAGCTCACGAAAATGAGGACAAATTGTATCTTTTGGCTGTTTACATTGCAGCAGGATGAAAATATAGTTAAAAGAACTAAGAGACTCAAAATGTAAAAGCAATACCATACCATCATGAAGTGTTTTAAATGAAAGAGAACTTTCATTTAAATATCATTTAAAGACCACTTGAAAGTATTGTTTTTCACAGCGTTATATCTACTGCTTGAGGTATAAATAAAGACATCTTCAAAAAAACAAGTATTTTTGAGGACAAGGTTCTAATAATAATTAATGGTGTTTGAATCAATAACAAATAAAATCAGAAACACCTTGTTGTAAAGAAAGAATGGAAAGTTTTTGACATCTTAATAAAAAATTTAAATCTTTCAGAAAATGAGATTGTTAATCTGTTTTCTGAACAGCAAACTCACACTAGGGGGCCGATTATGATGTTGGTCTGAAAGCCTCTGACTGCAGGAAAGCCTGTCAGAAAGTGACTTTGGGGGCCCCTAGCAGGGCCCCCCATTCTCCCACGGCCTCCGGTTGGGGGCTGAGTTGCCTGCCAGGCAGTGCAGGGATAAACAGAGTCTCCCATTTCTCCATGGGAGCTTGTGCTATGGTCGGTTTGTGGCCGCAGCACAAGCTCCCATAGAGAAATGGGAATATGCGACCGCACCACGTGCGGTCGCATTGTAATGGCGGTGTCAGGACCGCCGACCAGAGGTCGGTCAGTCCCGAGACCACGGCGATGTTGACATTGTAATCAGGTCCTAAAATGTTTGTCAACTGCAAGGCCAGTCTAAAGAAATAGTGAAAGGGGCAGGGACAATATGTAAAAACACTACACCACACATCCAAAACAAATTAAAGAGAAAATGGGCAAAACATTTATATATAAAGGAAAAGCAATTGAAATGTATCAAATGAAATGCACTAAAGGACAACATACAAGTCTTTAGGGACAAAACATTAGAAGCATGATATTTTGCCGCTGAGCGACGTAGTATACTACAAGACTTGTCTTTACAAATAGCAACTTCAAAATAATTTGCATATTAAATTTACTCTTAAAGCCTAATATTTAGAGAATTTATATGTTCCATTATATTTATATGAGTCTGAAGCCTCACCATTCTGTTATGCCATTGCCCATACTTTAAAATGTGGGTTGCTCCTCAACAATGTGATTGTGAAACTATTTTTGGTGAAATTGGAGAAAACTAACTTGCTTGAATGAAAGATTATAAGGGCCAGATGTACGACCGTTTTTTGCGGTCGCAGACGGGTTTCAGACCCCTTTGAGACCGCAAAAAATGAGTTGGCCATGTACTATTCCTATTTTGCGAGTCGCAAATTATTTGCGACTCGCAAAATAGGAATAGCGAGTCGCTATTAGGAAGGGGCGTTCCGAGGGCGTCTCTTCCTAATAGCGAGTCCTCCAGCTATGAATGACTCTTTTGCGACCGCAATTGCGGTTGCAAAACAGTCGCAGTTTACCACCCTTGTCAGAAGGGTGGTAAAGCACTCGCAAACAGGAAGGGGTCCCCAGGGGACTCCTTCCCCTTTGTGAATGCAGGGGAAAATATTTTTTAAGGGTAGGCAGTGGTCCCAGGGACAACTACCTGCCCTTAAAAAATTAAACGAAAACGTTTCATTTTTTCTTTTTTAAATGCATCCCATTTTCCTTTAAGGAAAACGGGCTGCATTTAAAAAAAAAAAACTGCTTTATTGAAAAGCAGTCACAGACATGGTGGCCTGCTGACCCCAGCAGGCCACCATCCCTGTGAGGCTGGCCATTCCTAATGGGGTCGCAAATTGCTAGTGGCTCATGAATATTGATGAGCCTCGCATTTTGCGACCCCATTGGGAATCGCTAACAGTGTCTCTGACACTGTTGTACATTGGATTTAGCACCTCGCAATTTGCGACTCGCAATTTGTCGCAAATTGCGATGCGCTAAATCCAATGGTCGTACATCCGGCCCTAAATGTCTTAGCAAACATTTGAGGAACAAAAGAATACTGGTACCACAATCTTTCAGAAATAGGTGCATGGTACGCGATTTAAGACCACCAACTTGTTTTTTAACATTAAGCTGTGTAGGCAATGTATTACATGAGTTAAAACGTTTCTAGGTAACGCCAGTGCCAACCTTACAAACATTGACCATATGATACTTGATGAAATATGTCTGATTGACACAATCAATGTGTCACACGTTTTTCCTCTAAAATTTCAACCACTGTAAAACTGTATATACAGTAAAAACTTACCACTGCTTGAAGAAGTTACACATTTCAATTGACACGAAGAATATCAAGCAAGAAAAGCACCCGATATTCTCTGGATTTTATGAATGAAAGATTACTAACTCTGTAATACCATGTGTAGTTGCATTTCCTCCTAGACTTGCATCATTTATTATAAAAGGATTCACTTTACATAAATGTTTACTGTTGTCAGTGGACATGACAACAGGCTAAAATGACAAAGATTACAGGTGAAGCCTGTCAATAAGTCAGTCATATTTTAATTAACATGAAATTTGAAATTAGTGATGAGGTAAACATGAATTCAAATTTAATGTTAGCTATGACTCATTTAATAATGCAAGAATAACTACAAAAGTAGTGTGATACGCTCTTTGAAGGAAAACGTATCATTGTTTTTGGGTACCTTTTATTTAATGCGAAGGTGGAGACCTTGACATCCTCCACGTTACCTCCGCAGTTTCATTGGAATTTTGGAATTTATGGTGTACATATTTATTGATAATGAGGAATGTCACAGCATTAATCATTCTCACATTTCTCCTGACCACAGCTGTCTTGGAGGTCTGTATGTTCTCTATCTCTCTATGAGACTGGAAAGTTTTGACACGTCACCTAAATGGAGTCAATGGTGACTTCACATAGGGTCTGACTGGAATATTCGGGTCTGGAGTCTCCAAGCACACAGACTGACCTACTAAACTCAGGAGTCCGGGATAATGTGTCTTGCAAGACTACTGATATATTTCCTTACCCAGAATTTCTGACAAACATCAAACTTTGGCTAAAATCAGATGCTCCTCACTTCTCTGTGGGAAACTTCTGGAATCTGCAGGGGACCACTCAATTCTTACCACCCAGCATTTCCACACTTCTCCCAATAAAATCAATGCACCCTGTGTGTGGCTGGGCCTATGACCTAAAAAGGAACAGATGAAAACTACGATCATATAAAGTCAATGTACTATCAATGTGGGCTTTACATGGTCATTGGTGTGGTTCTTGTCACAGGTAATAAGTCATTTAATTTAATGTTAAATAAATGATATATAATATTGTATTAACCTTTTTAAATTTAAAAATAAATGTACATTTATTTTTTTATAATTTCATTTATTTAAATTAATTCTACACATAAGTTGTAGCATTTTTTAATTCATAATCATAATAACTATATGTAAACATTTTACTTTAGGTTGGAGTTTGTTTTAAATAAACATTAAATATTATTTTAGTTTATTATATTTAAGTTAATTCAATATTTAACTCAAAAAAATAATAGGTTTCACAATACATTAAATTAAATTAATATTTAACATATAAATATTTTTACTAATTTTCTTTTAAAGTTTAATAAACTTATTTGAAATTTATCTATACTTTATTATAGGGAGACTGTTCTCTCCCCCTTGGCAGAGACCTCCTCCTACAAGTGAAAAGTTACTTGTAGTAACTTTACACGTGGGGGTGTTACCACTTCGTAATTTGCTGGTTACTGAATATGGTTCACCCTGTTGCTATTTTGAATCCAAGCTGACTTTTTTCTTGGTGACTGTTGACGATTTTTCCTGGGTTCCTCAAATGGGCAAACTCAAAAGATTATGATAACTTGATTTGTTTTTCTGCTTTCATCGTTACTTTTTTTTGTTTTTTCTCTAAAGTACCTTTTCAAAGACAGCATCAGACGTCATGGATCATTACATCCAATTATGCATTCCAACAGCTCCTGCTATTTTGCTAGGCTGCTGGAGTGCTCCTACTTTGTCAATAATTGTTCCGCAGAAACAGTGGGCATCAGAACCGTGCCTACTGTTTTGTTGAGTTTTGAGCTGAGGCTTTGTAACTTTATTATCAGTTTATTTTAATTGGCTAGATATAGCTAATACTATTTCAACCTGGCTTGCCATTTTTAGACATTGAGAGGTGAGTGCATCCACGGTTGTGGCCAACAGAGCTGGTGTGGAGTTTAATATTGTTTTCTGGGCATTTTTTTCTTCGTGAGAGACGTTTGTTCCTCCTTTGAGACATGTTTTGTGAGCATTCAAGATTCGTGTCCATGCGATTAAATGTATTGTAGCTTTTAATGCTAGAGCACTTTTCCTCAAAATCACTCTCCCACTCACCCTGTGACTTCCATTGATATGTGGATACCCAGCGAATGCATACAACAGAGTGGGGGACTGAACTGCACTTTCATACTTTTCTGGATCAATGTCAGTTGTAGCTATTTTTCCCCTCTAGCTTCTCCAGCTTCTTTGAACTCTCTGATAGATCTTTCATAATAGACTGCTGGGTGGTACTCATATTTTTTTGGGTCTGGTCTGTGGATATATTAGGCCAAATAGGGGTCGTATTGTTCGGCTCTTGGATAGTCAAGGATGTTTACACCCGTGGTGAAGGTGACATTGCCACTTGTGTTTCTGAGTGAATTTCTGCTCGGTCATCGGTGGCTTTAGCTGTTGGTACAACTGTGTTTCCAACCCCCTGTTCTCCGAGTTGAGTCCGTAATGTCATGCTCTCCTTGAAGATCTGCTTTCCCTGCTTTGTTCGAAATGAGTTATTTGAACAGGAGGCAGTTTGAAAAAACTCGTTTACATGAGTTGTTTACTCTGCCATGTCTATCTAGTTGGCTTCTATTTTGTTTTAAACATCTTGGTCCTAGAAGTGTTTGCCTCATAACGTGCTTCTTAAAGAGATGTTTGATCCTTATGAAGACAGTGAATGAAAAGGGCCTTTTATACTTTCACTTATTACTTTTTACTCTTCACTTTTCTTTGTAACTTCTTATTTTTCACTTCTCTCTTTCTGCCAATGATGTACCGCTTGTAAGTAAGTGAGAAAAGAGATACAGCAAGAGGGGGGATGATACAGCTGACAACATTCTTTATTGCAACTAGTTGTCTCACTTAGGTGGTCAGCTTATGTTTAATAGACTCATCTAGTTATCTTTGGTCCACAGCGTTCCACCGAGTAGTGGGAAGGGACTGCTTGTTTTTATGGTTAGTCTTAACCTACTGGCCTCTGAGAGGATAATTAAGATCCCAAGATAGGAAGTTCGAAGTTTACTAATCCAAATTTTCAGGTTCTGGGTTCCACCATCAACCACTGTGAACTTCTTTGAGCCCTCAAGGCAAAAATATGCTGTATTTTTGTTGGGTTGCCCTAGCCCTCGGTTGGGGCTGGAAAGTAATTAACAAAAGTAAAGTGCAGATGAAAACTCCAAGCTGACAACCAACCCACCATGATGGAGGATCGTGCCATTGGCTAGCAATCTCCGCAGGGGCCAGCAGACATCTAAGGGCCTGATCTAGAGTGTGGAGTACAGTTTGTGTCACGTCAGGGTGACGGAGTAAAATACTTCAGAGTAAAATACTCCTTCCCCTTGACACAGTCAGGGCCGGACTGGGAACAGCAACCAGCCCTGGCAGGTAGCTTCTCCACCGGCCCTGGGAACAGGAGGGGAGGGGGGTGTTAGCCACTAAGCACTGCTCCCGCTTTTCTTACAGAGGGCCGATTTTGCAGCACTGCTGCAAAACCGGCACCCTGTAAGAAAAGAGGCCCCCTGCAGCCACAAAACCGGCCCCCACCCCTCCGGCCCACCAGGGAAATGCCCGGTGCCCGCTACGGCCAGTCCGGCCCTGGACACAGTGCCCGTCCTCCACATTTAGTGATGTCCGCTGGCCCAGCGATGGTATGGGGGGGGGTCATTCAAAAGTTTTTACTGTCCTTACTCCCAGGTTCTACTTAGCAGTGACAGACAGTAAAAACTGCCCATTCAACCACTCAATCATAAACGTGCATGTGGTGAAATTGTCAAAACTCAGACTGTCTGTACTCTGTCAGCAGTTGGAGCCTTATCTCAGCGATGGCGCGAGAGTAGGCTCTGTCTTCAAGACACTGAAATTCTGACCGCCTGTAAATCTGGCGGCCAGACCCAGAGCATGGTGAAGAGGATACTCTGGCGCAGTTGAGGAGGACTACCCATGCCACCAAATTCTAAATCAGATCCTAAATGCTGAGGATGGGTACTCTGCCAAGGTGATGGAGTATTTTACTCTGTTGCTGTCCTGTTATGTTATGTTAAAATATTTATAAAGCGCATGGCTGCCCCAGCAACGGGGCGTCCCAGCGCTGACTGTCTAGTAGAGTGGGAAGAAGAGGCAGCTTAGTGATTGGAGCTACTCTGCATTCTGAATCAGGCCTTCAGGCAGTAAAGTTCAGGCTGAGTCAGTCAGGGATTTCACAACGAACCCAGCAGTGCACCCAGGTAAAAAGATGGTGTGTCAAAATGAGAATGGGAGAGGTCAACTTGAAGAGATGAGGGGTTTCCTGAAGGTTGAGGTTTGGTAGGGACTAGTGGTTAGGATCCCGTAGGCGGAAGAACGATATTATGAAATGGAATCAACATTTCTGAAGCCCTTCAAGCAGATCAGTTTTGCTGTAAAAAAGGAGTAGTGAAACACTGCCGATACCTCGATCGGTGAGTTGAGCACATGCCATGGAAACAGTGTTGTCTGCAGGTAGCAGGCTCTAATCATATTGAGATAGTTCAGGAGGTTGAGGCCCAGATTTTCAGAACTGTCATACAACGCCTGCAGCACCAACTTCTGTTGCGTGATAGGGAGAGAGAAGGAAAGCACCATATCTACAGAGACATAGCACTATCCTGCTCTCTCCCTAGCTCTGGTGTACAATTAAGCTACCCTTTAAGTAAAAAATGCTATGCCTAGACCAACTGTAAAACATTTCCTTTGTTGGTTGTGTGCTGAACAGTGCAGCACACATGTAAAGTGGGGAACGTTTAGGAGAAATAAAAGCATTTCTCGTTTTTAACGCATGTTTTCAAGTGGAGTTATTTTTTTAGTGCAAAACCCTGTCTCCTGTTGTTAGTAGACAGAGTTTTGTGTCAAAAACTATGGGTGATTGCAAGGGAACTCACACGTATCACTCATCTCTCCCCTGATGCAGAGTAACGCAAAGCAGCACTTTGCTCTGCGTTGCATTACTTTCAGGCAACTTTCCGGCGCAAAATAAATTTTGTACTGGAAATTGAATTTAAAAAAACATTTTGCACAGGTATGCGTCACTTTTGTGATGCAAACACAGTGCAAAATCTTTGTAAATATGCCCTTGGGGGACTGCTACAATGATCAGTGTGTGCGCAGAGAGCGAAAATGATGTAACGAAATACTTGAATGAACATGAATCACTGGAATCAATCTGTCGGATGCATTGCATTCCATACAATATGTTTTAGCTTGGCTGTGAAATTACAGAGGAGGACCAAACCTGTGTATATCAGTCATAGTACTGCTTCAATAGCAACAGTCCAGCCCAAACTGCTAGGCCACCTCCCACCTCAATGGGAAGACAAGCAAACACAGTCAGTCAGTGTGCCACGGTCCCTAGTGTGAGAAGGAAAATGGGCGCAGTGGCCACTATTTCAAGTGTGAAATACAGCAATAATCAGGATTCAGGGGTCAGCTCAGACCTTTAAGCCCCAGTGCAACTGCACCTGTTGCTACACGGGAAGCTACGCCCCTGTGCAAACACAGACCAGTTTCAGCCATACTTAGCCTCATCAATTATATGCAGTTACAGCCAAGAGAGCACATCTGGCTGTAGCCACACTACATTCTGCAGCAAGTCAAGGCTGTTATGATATACTAATAATGCCCATAGAGCTCAGCTTACACTGACAAAGGTGTTCTTACATCGCTAAGACACTAATGGCCTGATTACGAGTTGATCGTAATATTCCGACCCAGGTGTTAACTCATATTAATGCATGGGTCGGAATTAAGAGTTTCTAGGTATTTAATGCATCCAATATTTATTGGAATGCATTAAATAACTCAACCTTCATTAAATCTCGTCAGCCAAGCAGGGTAAAACATTTGGTAATTACCGTGTTGTGTGGATTGTTGTGCGTTAAACACAAAACTTTGCATGTTATACCCCATAAACTCGTAATAGGTGTTGTTTATGGCACCCGATAAATAATGTACCCAGTGGTATCGTTATTTATCAAGGGCGATAAATAACGCTTCAACTCATAACCAGGCCCAAAGAAGGAAGGCTATAGTTTCAGTCTGTTAAGGTTGGTGTAGTTGAAGCAGCCTTAAAGGCATATTAATGATATAATAACAGCTGCTAAATATGCTTGACAAAATAGATGTTTTTTAGAATGTGTTGTGAATAAAACAGAGTTGTTTGTTGCTCTCATTTTTGGGGGACGTGGGCTCCAGTGTAGCAGCACAGACCAAAAGGTTATGCCTACCCAATTTAGTCTGATTAAGCTTGGAGATACATATAGTATGTTTTTTTTTTTGCTGACCTGAAATGTCTGCCTTGCTGTACTTTTTAAAAAGTGGTTGGGCAGAGCCTGGCTGCCGACAAAGATGGCCGTCTGATTCAGGAGCTCTGTTGCGCTGGAAGGCTCCATTAAGTACTGGTGGCAACACGGAGTAACCCGGCTTGTCACAAGGAGCCTGATGTGCGTAATTTCTTGTTAGGCCACATGAAGTGGTGTGTCAGCACCATGGACAGCCGCTTTCAGCCTCTGAAATTCTGCTGCAGGGCTGGGGCAGTCTGTGGGAAATGGTGCTTTTGCCGTTTATTGCCGACCTCTCCTGACAGTTGAAAACAACATTGAAACTGCAGCACAATGGCCTCTTTCCCAGCTCCAGCATGGAGTCACCCGGCAAGGAGCCTAATCTGCGTCGAAAGGCACAAGCAATAGCATTGTAAAGGGAAAGTTAAAGCATTTGTTTCCAGCCTGTCTTTGATTACCCACTCGGTATTGGCTGTCCTTGTGAGATAACTGAGTATTATAACAAAGCTGCAAATTACTTCATATTAATGAAAAACCATCTGCAGCCATGGTAAACATTCTCATCTCAGAACAATCACGGGCTGCACCTTGACAAAAAGAAGCATTTGCAATGCAATAGGTCTTCTATTACTGAAAGTTTGAGCTATTGGCGTTGCTAATAATAATGCAATGCCAATAGCTCAAATTTGTAGTAATGCGACCCCTATTGCATTGCAAATGCTTGTTTTTCTATTTATTTACTTTTGAAGCAATCACAGCACCTGCGCTTTAGATTAAGATGTTTAAAGCTAAAGTGTGGGAGGCAAATTTCACTGATTTTAGCTAATGTCCCAGTTTTTAAGGAGTGTTAAGTGAACAAAGTGGGAAGCATGCTTTTATGTCTTCAAATGCACAATTTGTGTCAAGCCTTTTTCAGGAATCATTTTAAGTTAATACACGATTCTCTGCGTAAAAATTGCATTTAATTTATACTCCTTGTAACCCCTTGTCTGTGTTTTCTATGTCAGCAAGCTCTGTCCTAAGTCATTCTGTGGCCCTTGTTCAGTTCAAATGTTGTGGTCCTACTTCTATATTTATTAAATATCCCAGTTTTTGTTTTTTAAATATGGTCACCCAATATATGAACAGAACTAAAGAAGCTGGAGCCATTTTCATCACACACTTGCACAAATACTATGCATATGGAAATTCAGATCCAGTGGTCGAGCCATCTCCTTTATTACTCCTTAAGTGTGGAATGACCTGCCGCTATATATAAGAGCCTCCTCCTCACTTCTTCAATTCCGCAAGAAGCTGAAGACATGGCTTTTCAAGTAGTCCCACTAGGTCTTAGTTCTGGGTAGACTCACACATGTTCAGCACTAGAATACCCTACCGTGTGATAGTGCGCTCTACAAATCTGCATAACATAAGATTTCCAAATAGTGTACAACATCTGGAATTAATCATTAATTCTTATTAAAAGCCCAAATGATTGAAGGTGAATTAAGAATTCCCCATGAAATCAGACCACTAAAGCCTCGAATGATGTTCTAAACTAGGCTCTATTGCCTTCCTGAAAAAATGGACACAATCTACAAGCCATGTTGTACATATATGTTTTAGCTCCACAAGCCGTGCTTATACAGGAAATTTCAGTCTCCACCCATCCTACTGTTGTGTGCAAGCCACAAGAAACCAGAATGTCCAATTCCTAAGAATTTTTACTAGTGATGTATTAAATACGACTTCATGCAAATCAGAGCGAAACATAATTCATTGTATTGTAATAAATTATTCATACACAGATTAATCAAAATATCTATATTACTTCTGAATATGAACATCCATTAGGTTGGGCTTGTCCTATGTATTATCGTACAAGATGAATTTCTTTATAATAGGATGAGTGTGGAAGTATGACTGAGCACACAGGTTTGTTAAATTATAACTCAGATGGAAGTACAATTTGTTTTAAACAAAGTTTAAAAATGTATTTTTGAGATAATGTATCTATTCATTTATACTCATCATATCTCTGTATCTTTAGCTTTTTGATAACAATAAATTGTTTTCATATTAACCTTGATCTGGGTTTCAATATGTATGTTTGCTTGCCCATATCTCTAGTAGTTGCCTAAGTGTCTATATATACAATTGTTGTCCATGCCCTGACTTAGGAACGTATCCGCTGACAGGGGAACCCCTTTTTTGTACAATTGCTTCCTGAAAAAATGGACATTCAAATTTTATAAAGCGTCTTCTCCGCCAACATTTCTAACATGAAAGGGTGTGTTGTTAGAGAAAATAAATGTTAAAGTGGTCATTTAGGTTCATGCTGAAAATTTTAATTAGGGACAAATGCAAACTCCTAACAAGAGGTGTCGTTTTAAGACGTTCTGGGATGAATGGCCTGCATCTACTCATCTCCACTAAGAGAGCTTGCAATAGTCCCTGAAGATACCCAGCTGGGCTTTCACCGAGGGCTAAATGTGTAGAATGTGCCATGCATCATATTCTGGAAGTTTCGACATTTTCAACATTCACAGAACGGTGACAGTTCTCCCTTGGGTAAAATCCGCTAAGAACTATGCATTATGCAGGGGCCATTAGCGCAATCTGTGATAGTTTCCTTCCAGGGCATTTACATTCTTTAAAAAGCTGGTAAAGTTGAGCACAACTTACTGTACTTTTCCTTCAAGAAAATAAAGTCACCAGCTGCTGTTGCCTTTTTAACATAAAAAGGCAGAGCCAAATGAAAAACAAATGTTAGCCCAGGCATGTTACAGAAGCATGCTCAAACACAGCTCTTTCGTTAGGGAAAAAAACACACCTGCCAGAAATACGGTGATATAAAAAAAAAAACACATTTAGACAGAACTCCAATTAACAAAAAAAGAGTTTGTAGGCAGATCTCCAAGTGACAAAATGGATACTGGTTTAAAGATAAAACAGTTTCACTGTGATCTCGCCCCTCTGGGTGTACTGTGTGCTGCCTGGCATAGGGTCCAGATGTGCTGTCTTTGCACCACAGTGTAAGAATGCCTCCGCCCGGAAGTGCCACTTAATGCTCCATTTCTAAAAATCAAATTCTGATCCTAATTTGGACACAAATGTGGATGAGGATTCATGGGTGGAGCATTTTAGTAAAATTTTTAATGAATTGCGAGAGGGTTCCGGAGTGACAGACGAAGAGCCTGTCCCCCCATCCAATATCGCCCTTACTTTTAATAATATGGAGATAGGTGTAGCCTTGGCACAATGCTCTAGTAATAAGGCACCGGGTATAGATGGTACCCCAATAGATTTTTTCACAGATCGCCCTGATCTTTGGGGACCCCTGCTTACTAACACATTCAATGCCATAGCTAAAGAGGGACCTCCTGGCATTAAGCAGTTTTAATTCCAATTTACAAAAAAGGGGATAAACTAGACCCCAGAAACTATAGGCCAATTTCCCTCCGTGATAGCACGGCTAAACTCATGGGAAGAGTGCTATTAAATAGATTGGAGGCATGGGCACTGGCAAATAACATTCTGATTCCGGCACAATATGGCTTCAGAAAAGGTAGAGGCACCCAAGATCAGATTCTGAACCTGAGTCTGCTTATAGCGAAGTACACTCACGCTAAGCAAGGCAATTTATATCTGGCCTTCATGAATCTTAGCGCAGCTTTTGACTGTGTATCCCATTCCCATCAATGGAGGATCATGAGGGAAATGGGGGTAGACCAGGAAATATTTACCTTTATAAGACAACTTTATTCGATGGGCGAAGCGTGTGTAAGGTATGGCAGACAGGGTGAGTGCACCAGATGGTGTCCAGTTACTAGAGGCGTTCGCCAAGGGTGCGTTCTCACACTTTTTTTGTTTTCACTCTATACCAATGGGGTGGAGTCTTGACTGCTTGAATCAGCCATAGATGTACCTAGAATAAACAAGATGTGCATTCCAATTTTATTGTATGCAGACGATGCAGTCTTAATTGCGCGTACGGGAGGTCGCTCCAAATATTGTTAAATAACTATGTAGAATTTATGAAAAGTCTTGATCTTCATACAAACGAATCGAAGTCATTTGTTTTAATTGCAGGAAAAAAACTGAAAAATCCCCCTCCCCCTTTTTATCTCTAATCATAAAGTGGTGCAGACAGAGTTATTTTTCTATCTAGGGGTGACTTTTGACTATCGAGCATCATGGATGAATATGGTGGCGAATTGTGGGATCATGCTTGAAAAGAGTATAAATGCCAATCGCTCCTCCTCAAAAAAATTGGGAACAAGAAAACCAGATATTTTAAGGAAGGTCTACGGGGCAAAATCTAGTGCAGTAGCTGCATACGGCGCTGGAGTGTGGGGTCATGTTAATGTAAAGGGGATACAAACAATAGAGGATAGGTTCTGGAAATCAATGATGAGCCTTCCCATTAGCTGCCCCAATTCTAAATTACATCAAGAGCTAAACATACCCTATATAACTGATCAGATTAATTTAGCTCCTATTCTTCTTTGGCACTCAGTATGGTGCAGAGATACTGTGTCCCTTACTCAACAAATAATAATGGATTGTTTAGCCCTAGAACATAAAGAGAATATTCAATGGTTAAAGTACGTGAAAAATACTCTACTTACTCTAGATCTTGGGAGCCTATTTGAATTACCTGGAAACTGTGTATCTGTCTCGAAAAAAGTTTAAAATCCCGTTTTTTAGCCTTTGCCAATGATGCGAGAATGAATGCACACCATAATAAACCAACTATAAGGAAATATATGGAAGGCCCACTGCAGGATGAGGAGATATCCTCCTACCTGGAGTGTGTAACAATCCCTCGGCACAGATTCATTCAGTTAAGATTTCGCCTTAATTCTATACCGTGTATGTTGGGCCACCCTGCTGGTATTTATTCTAATAATGATCTTCCTTGTTGGCATGTGATGATTTCTCGTGTCAAACTGATTTGCACATTTTCTTCTTTTGTAAATGTTATTCTAATCATCGGAAAAGGTTCTTAACTCCCCTTTTACGTAAGTTTAATTTTAGACAATGTCGCCCGGCCTTATACTTTTTACGTATGTTGCCTGACCCACTAACCTGTTTTAGCGTCGCTTCCTTTTTATGTGCGTCTCTGAGAACTAGGAAAATGATCATTTGCTGATATGAATTGTTTGTTTTTAGTTTTTTATCTGTGATGTATATTTGAACTTTTATGATTAATTTTGTATTAATCGAATAAAGTAATTTTGAATTGAATTGCCACTTATGTTACATTACACAGTAACACGTTAAAGGGCACAGGGATGAACCACGGTCTGATAGATCTGGGAACACAGTTTGTGTGAAAACAAATAATGTAACTAACGAGCACACACATTGTACAACCAGGGGCAGTTTGCTCCATTAAATGGTGATTTAAATAAACAATAAAAACACAACTGTCGTTAATACAAGCTGATTTCAGTTCAGCACTAGGCAAAAACCAAGCATGGGCGGAGAGGACTTTGCAACACTAGTGGGTTCGCGATATGTACGGCACTTTTCACATTCTGCAAATACTCTGCTCTCAAAAAAAAGTCTGCATCTGCAAATTATCATAATTCTTCCGTTTACATCCAGTATTAGGAAAATAAGGAGAAAATAACATTTCAGAAAAGGTGGAATTGAAGAATGAGTCCTGTGGCCAGCATATGAATTAATAAAAAGTGCTTTTGGTTTCTATATCTACTGTTTGAACATTAAGTAGCAAAGAGCATGTCTGCTGCGTGTATCTCCAGGGTGAGCAGTGCTTCTTGAATGGCCTGTCACAACCCCCAACTGATCCCCACTGCCATACAAGGTTCTGTCAGGCCCTGAGAGCGGCACCGTCTGAACCTCAGTCCCGCCCTTCGGATACACGTGCTTCATTTCTGTGGCTAAACTGATTGTATTAGGTTAGTAGATGTTCAATAACCTCTGTTGAAATGAAAGACATAATTTTTCGGTGTTTACATTGCACCTGCTAAACATCTCCAAAACGAAGGCTTGTTGGCCAAATAAACATCGGGCGGGTGGGCTGCAAATTCCCCAAGAAACATAACTCAGATGAACTGTCATTCTTTCACCGAGTAGCGTATCTGATTGGGTCAAGAGTGGCTGAGGGAAAACTGCAGAAATCACCCTGTTAATTATGACCTTACTGCCTCGGCTTATATACAACAAAGTTACGTCCAAGCACACGGGGGAGGGGCAGAGATGGTGGTGAGTAGCTGGCGTGTAAACTTTTATTTGCAGCACGGAGTGATACACGTGACGCTTGTGAATGGCTAAATGATGATGTGGTTTCCACTTTGCCCAGGGATGCAAAAAAAAAGATGCCGCAATGCGGACTGCCTGTGCGCGCACCATTGCACCACCACATCTACCAAGAAAGCCGACACAGCTAGAGTGTTCAATGGGCAAGGCTACTAGTTTCTGGAAGTACTTGTAGATTGAGAGTAGAATAATATTGAATGAAATAAAAGGTAAAGTGCGGCGCCAGATTCACAGGCGCTGCACTTAGAGTGTTCCAAGTTGAGCAGCGCCATGCACAACAAAAGAAAGGCGCGGCCACCATATTTCAAGATAAACCTTTGCATGCCACGCTGCAACATTTAGGAAAAAAGAGTTCTGTGAAACAACCGACAAAGATGGGAAGCGGAAGGAAACTGAACTTGGGTGATGCTCCTCTGCCAAAAATGGGAAGTGACATTTTGCTGCGTGCACCAGTTCAGAAGCAGCAACAAAGAGGGACACCGCAGTACACCAATGGGAAGGCAGCAGGCAGGAGCAAAGTCCTTCATCAACTACAGCAGGTCTTGCAGACAGCACATGCGTGCTGCTAGGCTCGACCTAACAACAGCTGTTTCCCTCTCTTCAAAACAGAGTAGTACAGTGGCTTATCAGCGCCATGGAAAGCTCTCAGCCTCTGTAACTGATTTAGCCTCTACAGGGCTAGGGATGCCTGTGGACTATGGTGTTTTTGCTGCTTAGTGCTGAACCCGCCTGACAGCTGAAAGTGGCATCGGCATTGGTGTGTGGTGCAGTACAATTTTTCTGGGATACTCTGTCATTCTGTGGGCCGAAGACACAGAGGGGGTGATAATTTAACATGAGAATGAGATCCTGCAGTCAGGTATGTGTATGTGATGCTTGCTCGGGGGACATTTCAGGAACTGATGACACATGGGATACTACATGAGACGATGGCCCCAGCCTGTCCTTATCAGCATTGAAGAGTGGATGTCCTAGGGAGCCAGAGGTGCATGAAGCTAGCCACACCCAAACCTCACACCAATAGAAATACACAACAGTGCTGGAATACATCTGCTAAGAGAAAGCGCTTGTTTTTCACACATTTTACAATTTTCATATCCAGGAGGGCTGTTGTACTAAAAACAAGGTATATCTGATGTTAAAGATAGTACCAACTTTATTGCTTCACCTCTGTACTAGAGTACAGCGCAAAGTTTACTAAAAGGCACCACAGCTGCTACAAAATGTAAGCAGATTACAGCGAAACACAATGAATGTGCAATTATAATATAGTGTTGCCTCAACTTAAAATCAACGCCAGTTATGCCTGGATACCTGCACAGAGTGGCGTGATGGCACTGAGCACCCCCTCCTCACTTCCCATGCTGTTGAGGTGAACCTCACTTTGAGACAACCTGAGAAGAGGTTGAAAAGGCCTGCAGTCTGCAGGGCCTAAGCCTACCACCTCGACCTTTTTGGACTTTCTCTCTACGGGGGCATACTTGGGCTCCCTGGCCACCTGTGCCTGCGATCAGCCAATGTCCATTCCAGGTTTCTAGAAGGCCTGACAGTACCAGCAGCAGCTGACCTACCTTAATACCTGAGGGGACGCCTTCGAATTGATCCCCACAGCCGGATGCAGCCTGCCTCTCGCTCATGACGTTGGATATCTCCCCAGAGGGGGACACCAGTTCCGTGCTCTTAGGCAACTACTGGCTGATAGTATATAATCCGCTCCTTTCTGGAGGGCCTGAGGTACTGCAGATAAATCCTGGTACCCTGCCCCGCCACAGGTCTGAGTCCTTTCTGGAATGGTTGGACAGCGCCAAAGAGATCTGCACTAAATTGATAACCCTGATGTCCCGCGGCAGAAAGGAGGAGAAGCTGACTGTCCTCGCCTGAGGTCGCAGACTGCACCAGGATTGCTCTCCCTCTGGATACCGACAGTTGCCAAGGATCAACTACACGACGGCCCAGGATGGCATCTAGGCTAATCAACAAGGCAGATGCTCATCACAGAGGTGGTCTCTCAAATTAAACCTTCACCCTCTCCGCAAGGACCTTCGGAGACCACAATGAACTTAATCCTCAAAGAAGTAACTTCAGTGGGTCATAGACTGGAGGCAATTACGGACCTCACCACCAAAACAAAGTTGATTTGAACTGAGATTTCTGGCTTCCAAGACAAGGTGGAGGCGCCAGACCACCGCTTGTCCTCTCTCAAATCCAGGATGAAGCTCCTGCCAGACACAGACCTGGAACTTCGTGCCTTGTGTGATAAAATTGTGGAGCTTGAGGATCAAAGCCGTAGGGATAATGTATGCTTCTTTGGGGTCCCTGAGAGGGCAGAAGGCACAGATGTCAGAGGCTTTCTTTGCGATTTCCTGCCAACCCTCCTCGAGATCACCTTCTCACCTTCACTTGAGATGCAAAGAGCGCATAGAATAAGACCATGGCGGACCTTGGCCTCATCTTGTCCGAGACCTATTATTGCCTGCTTCCTCCAGCATGAGCAGGTGCATCAGATCCTAACAGCGGAAAGGGCTCATGGGCCTATGACTTTGAAGGTCAGAAGATACAGACTGCAGCAGACTTTTCCAATGAGACGAGCGATCGGAGAAAGGCTTTCCTCTCCCTTCGGCCACTCCTCCACAAATCGGACATCAAATTTGGCCTCTTCGAGCCTTCACGCATGAGGATCACCATGGATGGCAAATCCAAGAACTTCTTTGACCCAGTGGAACTGCAGGCCTTTTTAGATGGACTACGTGAAAGGTACATGGACACCTCCCAGTGTCCTCCTGATCTCTCTGCTGTGGAGGAGGACCCACTTGTCCCAAGCAGCCCTGAAACACATACTCAAGGGCCCCAGCACCAGGACAAATATCATTGCATGCAGCGTGATAAGGAGAAGATATTAAAAGCAGTGGCGGAACACACACAGGACTGGGGGCGCGACAAATCCCACTCACCAATTAAACCTGGCCTGCCTGCAGTCTGATGTCTGATGTATCGGACACAAATATTGATCTCTCAGAATTCCCCTGGCCTGTAGACTGAGTAATGTAAACTGCATGTTTGTTATTGATGGGGTCACCTTATCTCCTTGGCTGACTTTGACACATTTGTTTATTGTAGTTCATTATCACATGTTTGATACTCGAATTCACCCGTTGGTGGTGTGGCAAAATAAATATCCACTTCCCCTCCCCTTCAGAAGAATACCCTGCTATGTTACGCTCCACTTAATCACACTATTTGCAGATTATGGCATAAATAACTCTTCACACATGCCCTCTCCCCCCCTTACGCCACCCCAAGCGTACACTCTTCGGGGTAATGCTTCATGTGGCTGCATTCCCCTCCCGAACCCCTGGTGTATCATCTTGTCTAGTGCTAAGACACAGTGTGTCCTGTCTTCACATCAATTGCTCTTCCATTGGAGTAGGTCTGCTTGTAGCCTTTTGCCTTTCTCTTTTACGCTACTGATCACCCACCCTCTGATCTTCGCCATTGCAATATTTTGAACCCTTTGCAGGGCCTGCTTTCCAGCACCCTCATTTCCTCTCGACCACTGTGCGCTGGGGCCTTCTAGATGTGGCGGCCCCTCAGGTGTGGACCCACCAACTAAAGTTGACAGGACACGCAGTGCAGTGCATGGCTTATTTTTAGTTCCCATAGTTTATCTGTGCATTGCTCTTTTCTTTTTCCCTAATACTTGTTTCTTATTCTCTTCTCCCCTTTCCCTCTCTTCTGTTTTCTCTATCTCCCCCCTATTTTTTTCCCTCCTGTCTCATCTCATCTGCCCATTCAACATCCCGTAGACTGTCAGCGGGACCTGACTAACCTCCTTGCCTGCCTGTTTAAGACCGTCGGACTCCCCCCTTGGTTCTCGCGATCTTCATGACTGCACACATGCCCTTACATATTGTATCCTGGAACGTCAATGGACTTACACGTTACATCAAACATAAAAAAGTGCTCTCCTATCTCAGTACCAAATGTGCCAACAATGCTGTCCTCCAGGAGACACATCTCACAGAGGCAGAAGCTGAAAAGCTCCGGCGTGATTGGTTGGGCAAAGAGATACACAGTTGCTGTCCTCTGCGAGCGGCAAATGGCCTACCAGTTCCTTGGAAATATGGCATAGCCATTTTGATTCGGAAGAAATTGCCCTATGTTTTGCTTAAGACATGGGATGATCCGGAGGATGCCTATGTGTTGCCAAACTAAAGATCATGGGAAGGTACTATGCATAGGTTCAGCATATGCACCCAGGGGGCCGAAGTGCACCTTCCTTTTCCAACTCACCCGTGCATTGACAGAAATAGATACCACAAACATCCTGATAGGCAGGGACTGGAACCTGACCTAGGATGTGGTCCTATTGACGTATGCAATAATACGGACAGAGCCCTCTTAGGAGATCTTAGGGCTGATCATGGGCTTAGCGACATATGGTGTCTCTTACATCCAACGGGCTGGGATTACACATACTTGTCCCCGGTTCATGGTACGCAATCACTTTTGGATTTTTTCCTGATGGCTCATCCCTTGCTTTTCCTACTTTCCGAGACTTCAATACTAGAGAAAGTACTCTCATACCATTCCCCTGCTGCCCTGCAGGTTGATCTGGGCCTTTTGTGGCCAATTCTCAAGCCCTGGTATCTCAACTTGTCCCACTACAACCATCTGGTGGGCAAGAACCAACTTAAAACCCATGTGCATTCTTACCGAGAAGACAATGAAGGTTCGGTTGACTCTGCCCTTACATTGTGGGCTGTGACGAAGGCGACCATCAGGGGGTAGCTGATGAGAAATGCAACCATGTCCAACAGGCAGAGGGAGGAGCATTAGAAGACACTGGAAGTGGATATAGCTCACCTCATGTGCGCTAACAGGGGCCACCCATCGTCTATTATCAGGCGCAGCCTTAAGAAGAAGCGCATGGACCTCAATACCCTCTTTACCTTCAACGTGGGTATGTGCTACAGAGGTTGAAATACCGGCACTTTTAACAGGGAGAGAAGGTGGGAGGGCTACTTGCAGCGCAGCTCAACCAGAGGGAGGGGGCAATGGTCATTACAGCGATCATCACTGACTCGGGAGCGCTGGTCACCAAGCTGCAGGAAATTGCAGATGCGTTTGCATCCTACTAAAGAGTCCTCTACTCACCGGAATTTGTCCAGGGACCAGCGCAGATAACCGCCTTCTGGGATGGTATTCACTTACCTTGCCTCTCAGAGGATGGCAGGCAGCTGCTCCAGGGAGCGATCACTAAGTATGAGATTGAGCAGGCCATCTTGGATCTACCCTATCACCAAGCCCTGGGTGAGGATGCTTCCCGGCAGAGTTCCACAAGTGGACCAAATTGAAGGTGGTGGATCTTCTCTATGAGGCCTTCGCTGAGGCTGATCGCACAGGCTCCTTGGGTTTACTGTCCAACAAGGCACTGATTTCGGTCCTTCCCAAACCAGGAAAGGACCCTCTTCTTTGTGGCAGTTATCGCCCCATATCCCTGCTCAATGGGGATGTCAAGATGCTGGCCAGTATTCTAGCTGGCCGCCTCAAGCGAGTCCTTCCCTCTCTTATTCACCATTCGCAAGTGGGGTTTGACCCAGGTTGCTCCTCTCGCAACCATCTTCGCATGTTAGCTCATACGGTTTGGCTAGAAGCTGACCTTCTGGATGAGGCCTTAGCATTGTCATTGCACACTGAGAAGGCCTTTGACAGGATAGAATGGGACAACCTGTTTGCCGCACTCCAGAAATTTGGCCTCAGTGACAACTTCATCTCCAGAGTGAGATGGCTCTATAACTCCCCCTCAGCGCAGGTCAAATGCGTGGGCTTTCTTTTGGATCCCTTCCCAATCCACAGGGGTATCCTTCAGTGTTGCCCACCCCCCGCTATTTGTCCTTGAGATCGAGCCTTTAGCGGTGGCCCTGCACCAATCGTATCGGATCATAGGTATATCTATGCCTTGGTACCCCTCGACACTGTATCTATACGTAGACGACATCCTACTCACCATATCGGCCTTACTCTCCTCCATACCGGCAGTGCTAGAAATCATTAATGCTTCTGCGGCTATATCCGGCTACAAGGTGAACTGGGAAAAGAGGGAGGGACTGCCACAGTCGCTCATCACCACATGTGCTACTATCGCCAGTCATCCATTCCAGTGGAAGAATTCCAGCCTTAGGTATCCGGGCATCCTAGTTAACAGAGGCCTGGAGTGTATGATGGAGGAAAATCTGGACCCACTTATGGAGCAAATGCGATTGGACTTCGCAAAGTGGTCCCACCTGAATCTCTCTCTCTGGAGAACTCAGGCAGTAAAAATGGGTACTCTCCCGCGAATCACGTACGTGTTGGGCATGCTTTTCCAATTAATACCCCTCTCGACCCTCCATCAGATAGACAAGACCTTTATGGCCTTCATCAAGACCTTGCCTGTCAATTCGGAAGCTTATCGCCCATAGATCAGCAGGGGGACTGTGGATCATTACTGTCTAACCTTACATTTGGCAAAAATGGCGTAAAGGCACCCCTGGGTCCAAGGCCCCCATTATGGATCGCAATTGAACTCAGACTCCAGGAGGCCCCGTTAGGACTACAGGCCCTCTATCTTCCTGGCCCCAGTGCCACCGGGTCCCCCAACCCCAAGCAGAAAGTCATGTACGCCACCTGGATAAGGGCTCACAAGCTCTTTTCAGTGGATGCGCATCTCCATGACATATCTCCCCTCTGGAACAATACTGGTATCCACATGGGGGGCCATGATCGATTTGGGCCCCTGGCTCAGAGCTGGGATTCCAACTCTTGCACACCTGATTTTTGGCGGCGAGCTCAAGTCCTTTGAAATGCCACGGGATGAATTTGGCTTGTTGGCTACTCAACAATAGTGCTACATACAACTGCGCCATTGCCTGATGAGCAAACTGGATCCCCAGCCTGGATCATCCCCTGTTCCCCTGTGCTCTCTTACTTGAACACTTGGGGTCAGTTTAAAGGCGTGATGTCTGGATTCGCCAATCTACTGATTCATCACCTTTACTACCAGCCACAATTGGCAAGCCTCAGAATGACCTGGCAGGTTCGTCTGTAGGTGGAATATAATGAGGAGGATTGAGCAGATCCCTTGGAGGCCCTAGAACAGGGAGTCCCGGAGGCATGGTTGAAGTTCAGTCTTTTTAAGATCCTTCAGGTCTGGCACTGGACACTGGCACGGCTTCAGGTCGCAGGGTTTCTCCCTCACTCTGCCTGCTGGCGAAGGAATGACACGCCCTGTGATATAGTTCATACCTTATTGGATTGTCCTGTCATTCACCCTTGAACCTTTCAGGACAGCAGTGGTGTCTACCTTCCGGGAATCTATGGCTTTGCCCTCACCACTTCTGGACCCCTTAATTCTCCTCCTTTACATATCGGACCTTTCCGAGTTGACCCGCCATCCCCGTCTCCTGCTCCTCACTGCCCATACAGCTGCCAAGATCTGCATTCTGCGACATTGGCGTTCTCCACAACTGCTGTCACAGAGGAATGGCTCGCGGAGATGTACAAGACCGCGTCCTGTGAAAAGGTCATTTACAATTTAATGGACAAAGCAGATATTTTCCTTCTCACGTGGTCCCCCTTTTGCAGGATGCCCCTGCATAATTCACCTTGACTCTTGATTCTACCTTGTCACCGTAATCGTCCCCCCTCCCCCCCAGCATTACGATACTTGGGCTTCGCCTGAATGGCCCATCTCCCCGCCCTCTCTTTCCTTCTATGCTGTTTTGTCCTGCAACCCTTTCTTCCTTCTTTTCTTTTTCTTTCCTTTGTTTTCTTCTTTTTTTTTCTTTTCTTCTCTTCTCTTTTCTTTTCTCCATCTATAGCTTATCTTCCTATCCCTCTCCATCTTTTTCTCCCTTTCTTTTATTTTTAGTAATGTTTGGTATTAGTGCATGTATTTCAAACAGCATCTGTATATTAATATGGGTTTATGCTGGACCTGCATGTCACTGTATTTGCTGTTATTTTTGGGACATAATTCACCCCAATAAAATAATTGCTACACAGAAACACAAAGTGGCACAGTTCACACAATCGAGTTGTGAAAGGACAACAGCAAGAATGGTTTGTTCTTGTAGTGGTAGTTAATAAACTTTTTTTTTCAGCTGATGAAGGTGGTCAGAACAGTGCTTACTGCTGACGATATCTAAGCATTTATGGAGAGATTTTGGTACATCCACAGCCTAACATTTTTACCTTGGAGGTAGGGCTGTGACAGGGGCATAACCGAAAGCCATTTCTCTTCAAGACAGAAGGTGAGATGGCTTCTACCAATATGATCTTTATTTTGTTTGGTTTTCTTTCATGAAATTGAGATGGGATATTACTGGGCCCCATCTGTATTAGCAGAGTCCTTTTAGCTCATGTCTTCTGAGGCCTCCATACCATTGACCATCAAATTGTGGACCAAGTATCCATTTTAGCACTTGACTCAATAGATTGTGAGACAGAGCAGCCCAAGGCTGATCAAGTGAAGTGCTGTGGACGAGTAAATCAGACGTCCGCGACACACAAATATATCAGTCAAGATATTAATGTCTAGTTACTGTCTGGTAAATAGGACAGTTGTGCACACATAACTAAATACTACACACAAAATTACAATCTGATGCAATGAGGCCTGTCAAGAATCATCAGGGTGCAAATCACCTATACCAAAGATTCATCACAGAGCAATAAAGAGCATAAAATGTATCTCCTTCCAAACCAAAATGTGTTCACTTGCAGGTCTTATAATATAAAGCAAGCAGTACCTCCATATACTACATAATAAAAAGGCAAAGATTGCTCCATTAATAAAGCAGATGTAATGGTTTTGTCATAAGCATGATCATAATGTCTCAAACAAGAGAGACCATACATATTCTAGGGAGATCTAAAATATATATTTGACATGTTAACATGAGATGTTTCCCTAGAGACACAACTTCGAATTTGGCAGCGTTGACATTTGTCCTAACAAATCCTTTGGGCTAACGGAATGTATTGAGGGTGAGGTCATGGGCTCCAAACCCCAAGCCTCTGTTTATGTCACCAAGACACTGCAAAGCCAAGACATTGCACTGCTGCTATTTGATGCTGCAACACAAGTAGGATTTCTTTTTAGGTCGAGCATTCAAGACCTCTTGTATATACTTTAATATTCTTTTTAGGTCGAGCATCCAAGACCTCTTGTATATACTTTAGTACATACTTCTCTTAGGCTTAAAGCCATTCCCCCTGCTTTTCATTTGTTTGTTTCAGTGTCATTTAAAAATCCATGCTTACTAGTGGCCAGTCCTGCCTCTTTGTCCCTCCTTTTGCTCTTTCATTCCTCCCACAGAGCAGGGCCTGATTACCGTATGTTTACGTTTTGGTTCTATATCAGTTCTCTGGGGGACTATTTTCTTTTTTTGTTTCCTGCTCATGTTACACTGTGGGTGCTTGTTCAGCTTCAGGCTTGTAGCTGCATGCATTTTATTGCAGCATTTGTCCCTCCCACCTCCTCCCATGTCCCTGACATTCTTCAGCATTCATCCCGGTGTTGTTCTTCTAGCCCTGCGGCTCCTCGAACATTTGCTCCCCCATTAAACCCTAACAAAAGACAGCTCCCAGGCTCGGCTTGTTTTGTTTTCTTTCAGGCCAGCCCAGGCTGTTTTTGGAAGCTAGCGCTCTGTGTTTTCACTTTTGTGTAAACAGGGCTGTAAATCTTATCTCGTAGCTCAGTGAAACTAGCAGAGGAGCCCAGCTGCCTCCGTCTGTTTCCAGCAGAGCATGCTTCCAAGAAGGCAGATGGTCTAGAGAGCACCTCTCTTTGCCCCTTCCTGCCTTCTCTGTTGAGGAATCTTGCAGGCACGCCGTGTTGGAGTGCTGGCATTTAAAAACACACAAAATAATTGGAAGGCTGGGGATTTTTTTCAACAAAATGGATGAATGCATGTTTTACAGTTGTCTCCTTTGTATGCTTGATACCCCTGCTCCGTGTCGCTCTCAAGCACTGTGTGCTTCAGTGCACCCCACGCTCCACATTACTGTTTCCCTTGTGTTCTGCTGGTCCAGCCTCCACGCCTGTACTTTGCATCCTGGATAATGTCACAGACAAGGGAGCCCACCAAGGCACCTACAGCCCTAGCCCTGAGTGTGCCTTCGCTTCCAGACACAGGCGGCAATGTAGACAAGGGAGCCCACCAAGGCACCTACAGCCCTAGCCTTGAATTTGCCTTCGCTTCCAGACACAGGCGGCAATTTAGACAAGGGAGCCCACCAAGGCACCTACAGCCCTAGCCCTGAGTTTGCCTTCGCTTCCAGACACAGGCGGCAATGTATCTTTACATCGCCCCCCCGCTTTATATCCTAACCAGCACTCCAACCCCACGCCTCTTGCCTCGACTGCCCGTGGCCCCATGCCCAGAACAGGTCGACTTTTATGCTGCCAGCGTCTGTTTTCTTAAGGTATGTATAAATTATGATTCCGTACAGTCACTCAGGACTAACCATTTCCTTTTCTCAAAAAATGCTCCTGTTATTGTGTGTTTGTTTTCATTTATTTGCTATGCACATAATAAAGACGTGTTGTACTGGAACTGCTCTCAAACTTTGTTTAGGGACATACAGTGGTTAGAGGGCAGTTTAATTTACAAGCATCAGCCAAGTGTCAGGGAAGGAGCACAGTGTGACCTTAATAGAACACATATAAGTACTAACTCATGGAGACTACGGACATATAGGGATTAGAATGCTATTTTTTCGAATCAGTTGGGTCTGCATTTACATCTTGCTATTGGCCCTCTGCTCCACGGCACAAGCGGGCTAATAGTGCTTAAAGAGCCTTAAAGCCAAGAAATTCGTGAGCCTTGGAACATGTGGCCTGAAAACCTGCGAGGGGGGGGGGGGAGTCCGGGTCTGCTGCAGATGTCATGGCTGGATCAGCATTAAGAGGGTACATCCTTTTATTGGTGGTGCACAGTCAGCTCACTGGACAGTGCAGTTCATGGGTGAGAAACAAGGCCATTGCTGGTTTTCTGTGAAGAGTTTCTGCATATAAAATATTGCCAGGAAACAATGTTCAGTTTTTAATGAAGGCCCATCAGGTTAAAACAGATTAGCATTTTCTTTAGTAGTCCAGCTTTACACAAGTTAATGCCAATCACTTCTCGAACCCCTATTAAAAAGTATTGTAACGGGTGCAAGCTTTAATATTATTATTATTATTATTTCCAGCACTCTTCCCACATCCTTCAATATGCTATACAATAGTTATGTTTTAATAAAGGTATAATAGTATTCAACATAACAAATCTGGCAGGAATTGGAAGCTGTACTACAAAACTATATATTTTATTCCACAGCTTTAAATGGGAGTGATTTAAAAAAAAAAATTTAATACACCTAAGTGTTGGATTTTATATTGTACCACCAGATCTTTGGATATGAATGAACGTCATTTTAATTGGTTTTATTTATACATTGTGATAAGTTTTGTTTACAGTAAAGCTGAAAGCACTTTACAATAAATCTAAATCTGAACTTTGAGAGGCAGGGGGTATGTATAGTTGCTTCTCTCAGGCAGTGAACAGTTGAGCAACATTGTTCTGCAGTGGTAAATGGACTAGGCTTCAGTGGGGCTATACTGTGACAACTTCCAGCATTTCAAAGCCCCTTGACCTGCAGTACATTGTTCTGTGCATTTAATGATCCCAGTACTCCAGTACAGTTTCATTTGTCTCTTGAAGGGCTGCTGGTAACCATTGCGCATGTAACTACTGTTCACTTGCTAGGTTTCATTTTGTTTTCCTGTCCTTTACATGATCACTCACTCCCTCCCTTCCTGAACATGTGATTGAGTGAGGACCACCTCAGCACTAGCGCAGCACCACCTCAGCACAAGCACAGCACAGCATCAGCTCCGCATCAGTGCACTGCCTCCGCATCAATGCACTACCACCAGCACAGCACCACCTCAGCACCAGTGCAGCACCACCTTCTCATCAGTGCACCACCACCAGCCAGCTCCACCTCGGCACCAGTGCAGCCCCACCTCGGTAGCAAACTCAGCATTAATGCAGCACCACTTCAGCATCAGGGCAGCATCACCTGAGCAATAGCGCAGCACCACCACCTCAGCATGACTCAGAATCACTCAGCACCAGCACACCATCACTCAGCGCCACCACAGCATCAATCAGCACCAGAGCAGCATCTCCTCAGCATCACTCAACACCACCACAGCACCACCTCAGCATCAGCACAGCACCACTCTGCATCAGTGCACCACCACCAGTGCAACACCAATTCAGCACGAGCACACCCCCACCACAGCATCAGCACAGCACCACCTTAGCACCACCTCAGCAGCAAATCGGCACCAACGCAGCATCACTTCAGCATTAGTGCAGCACCACCTGAGCACCAGTGCACCATCACCTCAGCACAAGCGCAGCACCACCTCAGTATCACTCAGCACCACCTGAGCGCCACCTCCACAAAAGCACACCACCACCTCAACACCACCTTAGCACCAGCACAGCATCAGTGCAGCACCACTTCAGCATCAGCCTAGCACCACCTGAGCAGCAACCACCTCAGCATCAGCATCATCTCAGCATCAGCAGAGCACCATCTCAGCATCAGCACAGCACCACCTCCTTATCAGTACAGCACTGTATCCTCATCAGTGCAGAACCAACTGAGCATCAGCGCAGCACCACCTCAGCACCAGTGCAGCACCACCTCAACATCAGCACAGCACCATCTTAGCATCAGCACAGCACCATCTCAGCATCAGCACAGCACCACCTTTGCATCAGTGCACCACCACCAGCGCAGCCCCACCTCAGCACCAGCGCAACCCCAACTCAGCAGCAATTCAGCACCAACACAGCACCACTTCAGTATCAGTGCAGCACCACCTCAGATTTCAACGCAGCATCACCTCTGCACAGCACCAACTCAGCGTCACTCAGCAACACCTGAGCACAAGTTCAGCACTACCTGAGCACCAGTGTAGAACTACTACCTCAGCATGACTCAGCACCACCTCAGCATAACTCAGCACCACCTCAGCATCACTCAGCACCACCTCAGCATCACTTCAGAATCACCTGAACCCCACCACAGCACCCCTTCTGTATCAGCACAGCATCATCTCAGCATCAGCACAACACCACCTCCTCATCAGTGAACCAACACCAGTGCAGCACCACCTCAACATCAGCGCAGCACCATCTCAGCATCAGCACAGCACCACCTCTACATCAGTGCACCAGCACAGCCTCAACTTAGCACCTGCACAATCCCACCTTTGCACCAGTGCATCCCCAACTCAGCAGGAATTCAGCATGATGCAGCACCACCTGAGCACCAGCTCAGCAACACCTGAGCACCAGCTCAGCAACACCTGAGCACCAGTGCAGCACCACCATCTCAGCATGACTCAGCACCACAGCATCACTAAGCACCACCTCTGTGTAGGAGAGTAGGATCTGCTTCACATGGGTACCCCCACTTTTTGCTGATGCTTCACTGTTTTTCGACATTAGTCTGGCTGGGGCCCTGCTAATCAGAACCCCAGCCTAGCTGCTTCCTCTCTAAAATGGTTTCCATGTGCCTTAGGCACATCACTGATTGGGATCTGGAGTGCCCTTATAAGTCCCTAGTATATGGTATACTATGTACCAAGGGCATAGGTACCTCAGAGGCCTGCCAGGGGCTGCAGCATGTATTATGCCACCCCTGGAAGGCCATCCAAACTGACACCACAGGTCTGCTACTGCAGCCTGGGTAAGGTGGTGCATGCACCCCTTACTGTGATATAGGTTACCTATATCACTAAATACATACACACATATAAACCTATAAGTCACTCCTAAGGCAGGCCTTATCAATCCTAAAGGCAGAGTGCATGGTTCCTATGTGAGAGGGTGCCCCTGCATGAGCAGGGCCCCTCTGCAGCGTTCGGAGACCCTTCTCTGATGCTGTTTGTAGTGCAGCCTGACCATATACTCTTAAGCGCATTATAACCTCGCGTTAAATGCTAACTTTGGAATGGCTGCACCTAAACATGTCGTGTTTGGTGTCAAACATCTTGGAATACTACCCCCCGCCAATTCTGGCGGCAGGGGTAGCATTCCACCCTTCTAGAGGGAAAGACATGTTAACTCTGGCTAGCCCGGTAACTTCTTTCCAAAGCCCTGGCATCACAAAATGGATGCTGCTGCCACAGACACGAGTCTGGCCTCCTGCTGCTGGACGAAACTCCGGCAGGGGAGGCCTGGACAATAGGTTTCCTGTCCCAGGGAGGTGTGACCACCTCCCCAGACAGGATAATGTGTATTGGGGCTGGGCGGGAGCACTTTCGGGTGCTTTGAAGTCCTGCACTGGGGGCACATTTGGTGTCCCTGTGCATACCCCAGTTCAAACCGGATCAGGGGCTTGCAGCCCCTGCTTTGGCGCAAACTGGACAAAGGGAAAGGGGTGTAGCCACCCCTCTGCCCTGACCCACCCATAGGTGGGGCCACAGAGTAGTCCAACCCCTATCCTTAGTATAAGTATAGGAACCCAGTCCTTAGGACTTTAGATTATCCCTGGACGAAACTCTGAAACTGAATCCTGGACCTTCGACGCTCTACTCACGATTAGAGGACAGAAGAATCTCCCTTGGGGTCAAGGAGTGACTCCCCTGCTTGGCAGGCACCAAAGAAGCATCTGTCCGGTTTGCATTTCTGAAGCTCCCGTCGGACGCCGAAGTCATCGCATCACCAGAGGTGGATTCTCAGACTTTCCCGAGGCTACCCTGTGTCCCCAGCAAAGCTGAGGCCCATGGCTATCGTGGGTGACTTGAGACCGTGACCCCTGGACACCGAGCACATTTGCAAGTGCATCCTTTTCTGGGTCTCCCAAGAAGTCGTGCTTTGGGCTCCGAGTAGCCCTAGCCTCCAGCACCAACTGCACTGAAGATCACTGGCCCCCACTCCACGAGTGTCCTGTGAGCCAGATCCACGTGCGGCGTCACGAGGCTCCTTTGCGGTCGCTAGCCCGTTGGCTAGTAGCCCTTAACGAAGGCCAATCTTTTTCTAACTTGGCATCCTGGTTGCTCTAGGCCTGCCCTCACTTACCTTCGCTGGGTGAGTTCCCCAGACCTTGCTGGTCTGCACCATCGACGATCTTCTTCTGCATCGAGACTTGCCGTTGCCAAGGCTTGTTGGGTCCAATCCGGTCGCCGACACCTCAGCACTTGACAGACATCGTGTACCAGCCCGAATCCTGCTCCTGGTTGCCGACAACACCTCCTGGACCTCGTGGCTGAAGACTCAAGACGACTGTCAACGCACCTGAAGCACTCGACATCGGTGGGCATCCGTCCATCGCCTCCCTGGTCACTGGCTAGTGACCCAGACTCTGTCCCCTCTGCTTTCAGGTTCTTCAGAACTCCGATCCATTCTTGGATCCACCCGGACACTTTTCACTTGGTCGCCAGCAGCACTTTGCAGCAGATCGCCATTCAAATCGACGACGAAACCCGACCCCGAAAGGCACCTATGCACCCGGCTTCCCTGGGTGAGGTAACACGAGTACTCCGGTGCTCCCGTGGGTAGAGACTCTTCAAAGTCCTAGATCTCAAAGGGTTTGGTCCAAGTCCTCTTTTAAGTGTCCCTTTTCTCTAATTTCACGATCACGACTTTCTCCATAGAAGTCAACGGCGTATCGCGGTTGTGTATTTACACTGCATGCGTCTCCCGTGGGTCCCCTGTGTCACTACCTTGGGTGGTTCCTTGTGGTCCAAGCACTTCTAGAGGCTCTAGGCCTAGTGTCTAGTTCAGTCGTGGTTCTTATACCACTTTATTGGTATATGGTTTGGTACGCCCCTAGGGCCCAAACGTGTATTTGTGCTATTACTGTGTTTAAATAACTTCTAACTTATGTACTTCGAACTCTAGCCTCATAAAGAGACTAGAGGGGTGTGTTTAGCAATAAATACATATATTTTGAATATATACCTGGTGTGGTGCTCTTTCATTTGGTCACTCAAGAGATTATAGACTGGTAAAACAAGCTGCTTTACATTCCTTCAAGACTTAGCCTGAAGGCTGCTCTCCATAGCTACCACTAGGATAGCTTTCAATAAGGTTGTCTTTAACCTATCTCCAATAAGGGGTTGTTTGGACTGGTGCAAGGTGCCCACTATAATTAGTGGACAGCATATACCAGGCCAACTTCTCACATTGGTGTGCAGCGTGTGGGATTCCAGCTTGCTATTGTTTTACCAGATAATCTCAATTGAATTGATCAACTGAAAACCACTAAAGGTACCTAAGGTACATATAATTTAAGCTTAGAATACAGTAAGTTCTACTGAACTTAGAGTTGTGTGTTAAGGGATAGCACAACCATTTCTACAACTCAAGAGAGTTTAGTAGGCCACACGAGAGTAGGTAGTGCATGCACCACACCACACTAGTAATGTCTTTAAGGGTAGGATCTAAAGAATCCTTGCAGGAAGCCATTGAGCTTCCACCCTCCAAGTATGATACACTCCCATTCTTGGAATTGAGAGCTTTATGCAACTTGAGAAAAATAAGGACAGGCCAAAGCCCCACCACCCAACACCTCAAGGAGTTGTTGGTGGCTTATGACCTTAGTAAGCCCTTGGGGACTGAAGGGGTAGGAGCTGAGGGTGGGGCAGAAGATGAGGATGGGACCAGGGGTACCAGTACCCCCAGCCCCCCTCTGAAACTGGCCAGGAGGGCGACAATGGCCCTGACCTGGATAATCCAACCCCTCCTGAGGAAGATGAAGAGGATGATCAGAATGAGGCCCTCTTTGTCCCCCAGGAAGGATTGTGAGTGTGCCCAGAAGGTCTAGGTCTTCTTCTCAGGAGTCTAACCACTCTGGCACCTCAATAGGGAGCTCTGTCTCCTCTCATAGGAGGGAATCCTCTCATGAGAGAAGAAAGAGGCTGGTTCAATATGAGGAAGCTCAGCTTGAACTCAAAAAGAAGCAACTAGCCATAGACAGGGAGTCCCTAGATCTCTTTAGAGAGAGAAGAAAGTTGGGACTAGAGTCCCATGGTGGCAGCCATGTCCCTAGAGATAGGGAAAGGTCCTATGACCATAGGAACCTGAGCAAGATTGTCCCTCCCTATCAGAATGGGGATGACATCCACAAGTGGATAACTGCTCTAGAGAGGGCCTGTAAGGTACAGAAGGTCCCTCAGGAGCAGTGGGCAGCAATCTTGTGGCTCTCCTTTGCTGACAAAGGTAGAGATAAGCTCCTCACTGTTAGAGAGGAGGATGCTGATAATTACAAGGTCTTGAAGAGTGCTCTTATTGATGGGTTTGGCCTAACCACTGAACAGTACAGGTTGAAGTTCAGAGATACCCAAAAAGCACAGACTCAAGACTGGGTAGACTATGTGGATTGTTCTGCCAAGGCTCTGGAAGGCTGGTTGATGGGCAGTAAGGTGTGTGACTTCTCAGGATTGTACAATCTGATAATGAGGGAGCAGATTCTTAATAACTGTCAAAATCAGCTGTTGCATCAATACCTGGTAGACTCTGATCTGACCTCTCCCCAAGAATTGGGAAAGAAGGCAGACAAATGGGTCAGAACCAGGGTGAAGCAGAAGGTACAGAACCAAGGTGGGGAAACCAAGAAGCAAGATGCTAAGAACTCTGAAAAGGGTGGGGAGAAGGGTAAAGATCAAAAGTCTTCATCAGGCCCCCAAAAATCTTCTTCTGGTGGGGATTCACAGTCTACCAAAGGGAAAGGCCAAAGAAAACCATGGTGCAAGGTCTGTAAGCAAAAGACCCACTGGACCAGTGATTGCACCAAGTCCAAAGACTCCAGTCCAGCACCCACCAATGCCCCTAAGGCACCTGTTCCCCCTAGTACAGTTGGTGGGAGTGCTCCAGCCAAGGGTTTAGTAGGGTTCACCCTGGGTACTGAGTTGGGCTCTGACCTAGTCAGAGAACTGACTCAGGCTGTGTTAGTCTGTGATGGAGGCATGGATGTGACCTCCACTGTGAGTCCCAGTAATCTGGGCAAGTACAGACAACAGCCTTTAATCAATGGACGTGAGGCTTTGGCATTTAGGGACACAGGGGCAAGTGTCACAATGGTGACACAAGACCTTGTGAATCCTGGGCAAGTTATACTTGGTGAGATGTACCAAGTGACCAATGCTAGCAATGTCAGAACAGACCATACTCTGGCAGTTGTTAACTTCTCCTGGGGAGGGGTAACTGGCCTTAAGAAGGTTGTGGTGAGTGCAAACCTACCAGTCGAATGCTTGCTTGGCAATGACTTAGAGACTTCTGCTTGGGCAGAAGTGGAGCTCAGGACCCATGCAGAAATGCTGGGGATCCCTGCAGATGTGTTTGCTGTGACCAGGTCACAAGCCAAAATGTCTAGCACTGAACAGGCCTTGGATTCTGGAAGAATGGACCAAGTGCCTTCCAAGAGGAGGAGTAGTAGGGTTAAGGCAGTGCCTTCCCCTTGGCTCAGGAGGAAGATCAGTCCCTTGAGGGGATGATCTCAGCCCTGAAGAAGGAACTGTCCCAGAGGAACTTGAACCTGACCAGGTTGAGTTCTTGGGGACAGGGGGACCTTCTAGGGCAGATCTGAGCCAGGAGCAGCAGAGCTGCCCCTCCCTTGAACCCCTCAGACAGCAAGCTGCTGCTGAGGCTGCTGGGAAAGCTAGTGGTCCCCATACAGTGTATTGGGATGATGGACTCCTGTACTCAGAGAGTAGAGACCCCAAGCCTGGTGCTACCAGGAGGTTGGTTATACCTCTGAAGTTCAGGGGCTTCCTATTGACCCTAACCCATGATATTCCCTTAGCAGGTCACCTGGGCCAGAACAAGACTTGGGACAGACGTGTCCCTCACTTTCACTGGCCCCACATGTCTGAAGACAGCAAGGAGTTTTGTCGCTCCTGTGTAACCTGCCAAGCCAGTGGCAAGGCAGGTGGCACTACAAAGGCCCCCCTGATACCACTACCTGTGGTGGGGGTGCCCTTTGAAAGGGTAGGGATTGACATTGTTGGTCCCATGGATCCCCAAACAGCCTCTGGGCACAGGTTTATCCTGGTGGTAGTGGATCATGCCACCAGGTACCCAGAAGCTATTCCCCTCAGGACCACTACAGCACCTGTGGTGGCAAGGGCCCTCCTGGGAATTTTCTCAAGAGTGGGCTTTCCTAAGGAGGTAGTATCAGACAGGGGTGCTAACTTCATGTCCGGGTACTTAAAAGCAATGTGGAAGGAGTGTGGAGTGACTTATAAGTTCACCACACCCTATCACCCACAATGCAACGGTTTAGTTGAGAGATTCAACAAAACCTTGAAGGGCATGATTAAAGGGCTCCCAGAAAAGCTTAGGCGTAGATGGGACATACTCTTGCCCTGCCTTTTATTCGCATATAGGGAGGTGCCTCAGAAGGGGTTGGTTACAGCCCTTTTGAACTTCTGTTTGGCCACCCTGTGAGGGGTCCACTGTGCTTGGTGAAGGAAGGATGGGAGTTACCTCTCAAGCCCCCAAAGCAAGATATAGTGGACTATGTACTTGGTCTCCGCTCCAGGATGGCTGAGTACATGAAAAAGGCAACCAAAAACCTTGAGGCTAGCCAGGAACTTCAGAAGGCCTGGCATGACCAAAAGGCTGTTCTGACTGTTTACCAGCCAGGACAGAAGGTGTGGGTGTTGGAGCCAGTGGCCCCAGCAGCTCTCCAAGACAAATGGAGTGGACCCCACACTATTGTTGAGCAGAAGGGTGAGGTCACTTACTTAGTAGACCTAGGAACACCCAGGAGTCCCCACAGGGTTCTCCATGTCAACAGGTTAAAACCATATGTGGACAGGGCAGACATGGGCTTGCTCATGGCTACTGATGAAGGGCAGGAGGAAGAGAGTGACCCACTCCCTGACCTGCTCTCACAGAACCCTGACGATGGGTCAGTTGATGGTGTAGCCTTGGCAGGCAGCCTCACTACCCAGCAACAAACTGATTGCAGGCAAGTTCTCAATCAGTTTAGACATATGTTTTCACTGACACCCAGTCAGACCACCTGGTGCACTCATGAAGTGGACACTGGGGACAGTCTGCCTATTAAAAACAAGATTTATAGGCAACCTGACCATGTCAGGGACTGTATCAGGACTCAAGTCCAGAAAATGTTGGAATTGGGAGTTATTGAACCCTCAGATAGCCCTTGGGCTAGTCCAGTGGTCCTTGTACCAAAACCTCACACCAGTGGTGGAAAAAGAGAGATGAGGTTTTGTGTGGACTACAAGGGTCTCAATGCAGTCACTAGGACTGATGCCCATCCAATACCCAGGGCAGATGAGCTCATAGATACTTTGGCCTCTGCCAAATATCTCAGCACATTTGACCTAACAGCTGGCTACTGGCAGATCAGACTAGCTGATACTGCAAAGCCCAAAACAGCATTCTCAACCCCTAGTGGGCATTATCAATTTGTGGTAATGCCCTTTGGTCTGAAGAATGCACCTGCCACTTTCCAGAGGTTGGTGAATACAGTTCTCACAGGTCTGGAAGCCTATAGTGCAGCATATCTAGATGATATTGCTGTCTTTAGCTCCACCTGGGAGGATCACCTGGTCCACCTCAGGAATGTTTTACAGGCCCTGCAAAAGGCAGGCCTGACTATCAAGGCCACTAAGTGCCAGATAGGGCAGAGTCAGGTTGTGTACCTGGGCCACCTTGTGGGTGGAGGCCAGGTTCAACCTTTGCAGAGCAAGATCCAGACCATCATGGACTGGACTGCTCCCACTACACAGACTCAGGTGAGAGCCTTCTTAGGCCTGACTGGGTACTATAGGAGATTTGTCAAGGGGTATGGATCAATAGTGACCCCCTGAATGACTTAACTTCTAAGAAAATGCCCAAAAGGTTCAGTGGACAGTTAGCTGTCAAAAGGCATTTGATGACCTGAAGCAGGCCATGTGCACTGCTCCCATTCTACAGAGTCCTGATTACTCCAAGAAGTTCATTGTTCAAACTGATGCATCTGAATTGGGGGTAGGGGCTGTACTGTCACAATTGAATGAAGAAGGTCAGGATCAGCCAGTAGCTTTTATTAGCAGAAGGCTGACCCCTAGAGAGAAACGTTGGTCAGCCATAGAGAGGGAGGCCTTTGCTGTGTGTCTGGGCTCTGAAGAAGTTGAGGCCATACTTGTTTGGTACACACTTCCTGGTTCAGACAGACCATAAGCCCCTCTTATGGCTAAAACAAATGAAGGGTGAAAACCCCAAACTGCTTAGGTGGTCCATTTCCCTACAGGGGATGGACTTTACAGTGGAACATAGACCTGGGAGTAACCATGCCAATGCAGATGGACTCTCTAGGTACTTCCACTTAGAACATGAAGACTTAACTGGGCAAGGTTAGTTTAATGTCCCTACGTTTGGGGGGGTTGTGTAGGAGAGTAGGATCTGCTTCACATGGGTACCCCCACTTTTTGCTGATGCTTCACTGTTTTTCGACATTAGTCTGGCTGGGGCCCTGCTAATCAGAACCCCAGCCTAGCTGCTTCCTCTCTAAAATGGTTTCCATGTGCCTTAGGCACATCACTGATTGGGATCTGGAGTGCCCTTATAAGTCCCTAGTATATGGTATACTATGTACCAAGGGCATAGGTACCTCAGAGGCCTGCCAGGGGCTGCAGCATGTATTATGCCACCCCTGGAAGGCCATCCAAACTGACACCACAGGTCTGCTACTGCAGCCTGGGTAAGGTGGTGCATGCACCCCTTACTGTGATATAGGTTACCTATATCACTAAATACATACACACATATAAACCTATAAGTCACTCCTAAGGCAGGCCTTATCAATCCTAAAGGCAGAGTGCATGGTTCCTATGTGAGAGGGTGCCCCTGCATGAGCAGGGCCCCTCTGCAGCGTTCGGAGACCCTTCTCTGATGCTGTTTGTAGTGCAGCCTGACCATATACTCTTAAGCGCATTATAACCTCGCGTTAAATGCTAACTTTGGAATGGCTGCACCTAAACATGTCGTGTTTGGTGTCAAACATCTTGGAATACTACCCCCCGCCAATTCTGGCGGCGGGGGTAGCATTCCACCCTTCTAGAGGGAAAGACATGTTAACTCTGGCTAGCCCGGTAACTTCTTTCCAAAGCCCTGGCATCACAAAATGGATGCTGCTGCCACAGACACGAGTCTGGCCTCCTGCTGCTGGACGAAACTCCGGCAGGGGAGGCCTGGACAATAGGTTTCCTGTCCCAGGGAGGTGTGACCACCTCCCCAGACAGGATAATGTGTATTGGGGCTGGGCGGGAGCACTTTCGGGTGCTTTGAAGTCCTGCACTGGGGGCACATTTGGTGTCCCTGTGCATACCCCAGTTCAAACCGGATCAGGGGCTTGCAGCCCCTGCTTTGGCGCGAACTGGACAAAGGGAAAGGGGTGTAGCCACCCCTCTGCCCTGACCCACCCATAGGTGGGGCCACAGAGTAGTCCAACCCCTATCCTTAGTATAAGTATAGGAACCCAGTCCTTAGGACTTTAGATTATCCCTGGACGAAACTCTGAAACTGAATCCTGGACCTTCGACGCTCTACTCACGATTAGAGGACAGAAGAATCTCCCTTGGGGTCAAGGAGTGACTCCCCTGTTTGGCAGGCACCAAAGAAGCATCTGTCCGGTTCGCATTTCTGAAGCTCCCGTCGGACGCCGAAGTCATCGCATCACCAGAGGTGGATTCTCAGACTTCCCCGAGGCTACCCTGAGTCCCCAGCAAAGCTGAGGCCCGTGGCTATCGTGGGTGACTTTGAGACCGTGACCCCTGGACACCGAGCACATTTGCAAGTGCATCCTCTTCTGGGTCTCCCAAGAAGTCGTGCTTTGGGCTCCGAGTAGCCCTAGCCTCCAGCACCAACTGCACCGAAGATCACTGGCCCCCACTCCACGAGTGTCCTGTGAGCCAGATCCACGTGTGGCGTCACGAGGCTCCTTTGCGGTCGCTAGCCCGTTGGCTAGTAGCCCTTAACGAAGGCCAATCTTTTTCTAACTTGGCATCCTGGTTGCTCCAGGCCTGCCCTCACTTACCCTCACTGGGTGAGTTCCCCAGCCCTTGCTGGTCTGCACCATCGACGATCTTCCTCTGCATCAAGACTTGCCGTTGCCAAGGCTTGTTGGGTCCAATCCGGTCGCCGACACCTCAGCACTCGACAAACATTATGTACCAGCCCGAATCCTGCTCCTGGTCACCGACAACGCCTCCTGGACCTCGTGGCTGAAGAGTCAAGACGACCGTCAATGCACCTGAAGCACTCGACATCGGTGGGCATCTGTCCATCGCCTTCCTGGTCACTGGCTAGTGACCCAGACTCTGTCCCCTCTGCTTTCAGGTTCTTCAGAACTCCGATCCACTCTTGGATCCACCCGGACACTTTTCACTTGGTCGCCAGCAGCACTTTGCAGCAGATCGCCATTCAAATCGACGACGAAACCCGACCCCGAAAGGCACCTATGCACCCGGCTTCCCTGGGTGAGGTAACACGAGTACTCCGGTGCTCCCGTGGGTAGAGACTCTTCAAAGTCCTAGATCTCAAAGGGTTTGGTCCAAGTCCTCTTTTAAGTGTCCCTTTTCTCTAATTTCCCGATCACGACTTTCTCCATAGAAGTCAACGGCGTATCGCGGTTGTGTATTTACACTGCACGCGTCTCCCGTGGGTCCCCTGTGTCACTACCTTGGGTGGTTCCTTGTGGTCCAAGCACTTCTAGAGTCTCTAGGCCTAGTGTCTAGTTCAGTCGTGGTTCTTATACCACTTTATTGGTATATGGTTTGGTACGCCCCTAGGGCCCAAACGTGTATTTGTGCTATTACTGTGTTTAAATAACTTCTAACTTATGTACTTCGAACTCTAGCCTCATAAAGAGACTAGAGGGGTGTGTTTAGCAATAAATACATATATTTTGAATATATACCTGGTGTGGTGCTCTTTCATTTGGTCACTCAAGAGATTATAGACTGGTAAAACAAGCTGCTTTACATTCCTTCAAGACTTAGCCTGAAGGCTGCTCTCCATAGCTACCACTAGGATAGCTTTCAATAAGGTTGTCTTTAACCTATCTCCAATAAGGGGTTGTTTGGACTGGTGCAAGGTGCCCACTATAATTAGTGGACAGCATATACCAGGCCAACTTCTCACTCTCAGTATCACTGAGCACCACCTCATTATCACTGAGCACCACCTCAATATCACTCAGCATCACCTGAGCATCACCTCCACACCAGCATAGCACCACCTCAGCATCACTCAGCACCACCTGAGTATTATTCAGCATCACCTCTGCACCAGCACACCACCACCTCAGCACCACCTCAGCATCACTCACCACCATCTCAGTCTGCCCTCCGTCCGCTGCTCGTGTTGTAATTCAGGTACTATTTTCCAACCTCCCGTTGTTTATGTCCCCCTAACAAAAAAAACCTATATCAAACAAGCATTAGAACAGGCAGGAAGAAGTTGCCACTATTGCAAGGAAAAAAAAACGAGAAGACATTTTTTATGTTAATTCTTTTTTCAATAGGGTTGTTAAGTTGCACATAATGTCTTCTTGGTTATATATATGGTAACAAAAATGCTTATAACACTTTTTATTATAACTTTTCAACACGCTGCACAGCAGCCACAATGCTCTACAACATAGCTTAAAGACATTGGCAAAGCCATTAGCTCTGGCTAAACACTTATAAGGTCCCAAAGGCGAGACATATTGGCTATGCCAATGCTTGTTTGATTTGTTAACAAAGAAGTGCAGTGCCACAGTGGGCTTTCAGTTGTACTCATGCTTGTCTGTGCTTTTCAGTGTTATACCTCACACTTTTTCCACCTGCCTGCCTCATCAGGGAACTGCGTGGGAGACTCCTACAGTTGCACAGTCCTGTCGACTCCATCTCCAGCCTGACACTCCTTTGCCTGGGCTGGGCGGTGGAGCTGACTGTTCTACGTCTCCCACTTCCCTGATCTCTTTTTTCTTTGGTTATGGAGAACTGAGAGGATCTCTCTATACCCTACTGCCACCATAGTGGCAGTACAAGTGGTTCTTTATTTACGTATTAAGCATACAGACAACCCAGATGAGAAAGGCAAATAAAATATAGCTTCAAGGTTGTACAGGAGGTATAACCCTTATATGAAATAGGGGGTGCCATTATTAAGGGCAACATCAATACAAAAGTTCATTGTGTTCGCACCGTCTATATACGAGCACCCCCCCCTTAGTGGATCTGGAGTCTATATGTGCCCTTTGTCAAGAGCCCCTTGCTGTTAGTTTCTGAAAAGTGTCAACTGAGGTGCAAACTATGCAACTGTGTTTACGTGGAGATGACCTGTCATCTTCTGTGGTGTGGGTGAAAAGCCTTCGCTATTCCCCATATCTCACAAAAAAGTGGAGGGGAGGAGTGGGTTATGGTAGCAAGAAAAAATAATGATACTGCTGCCTTAGGCCTGTGTTTGGAAGAGGAAATTGGGCGGGGGAGATGGGGTGACGAGGATTAGGAGTGCACTGTGTGTATGCGTAGTGTGGGTGGGAAGGTAGGTTTTAACATGATAACCACAGGGGATAAGAGGATGAACCATGCCTCATGGGGGCTTGTTGTCCGTCTTAGCTGCTAGCTTTTTCTAAGTATGTATCCTATATGTCAGGTTGCAGTGGGTCCCTCTGGTGTGTAGGTAGTGACCACCAGATCATGACTTCCTCTGTCGCCCACTTGAACAGGTCATGTAGCCAGAGTTGCATGTGTGGGCATCTGGGTCGTTCCAGCCCAAGGCAATATGGTGTTTCGCTAACACAAATGCCAGGTTGATAAGTTTAATGGCATACTAGTTCCTTCATGTACGTGTTGAGATCCCTAGCATGCACTGCAAAGGGTCAACAGATAGTGTCCATCCAGTAATGTCCGATACTGTCGATGTCAGCACTTCCCAGAATTGCGCACTAATGGGACAGGACCATGCCATGTGGCAGAAATCTGCCTCTAGACACGGGCATCGGGGGCATTTAGGGGCTATAGTTGGGAACATTCCATGGGTACACACGGGCATAAGGTAGGTCTGATGCAGGTAACTGAATTGACTATACTTCAATTAGGGCTTTCTAGATACCTTGTGTACCGGCTTAAGCGCTGTGGCTCATTGTTGATCTGTGAGTTCTTAGCCCGTTGCTGTTGCCCATTTGTCCCTGAGAGTGGAGAAGTTCATAATATGAGTATTTAGTAGTACTTTATACAGCACTGTGATCACCTGCCTGGCCCTCTCTTGGGTGAGCCGGGTCTGCAGGGGCTCGAAGGGTTTGGGTTCTAGTCACTCTGGCCCCAATAGAAGACCTATTGAGGTCGCTAGCACATTATAGTAGAGGATTTGGCCATCATCTATGCTGTACTGTTCCTGAAGTTTCTGGAAATTCAGCAGAATTTTATGTATGTAGAGGTAAGGCCAGCTATTGCCCATGATCTAATATTATGGTGCTCGATCAGCTTGCGGAGGGCAGGTGGTTCCCACAGTGGTAAGCTCGGTGAGTATGGCATCGAACGATGCTTGAATTGGACATACATGTGTTAGCAACACTTGGCAATCTTGGTCAAATGGCCGGGGTGTAGAGTGACTTGCTGGGGAGCCAACAACTCATTTATTATTGTGCATCCCCCTAAATCGCTCTATACGATCGCCCACTTGGAGTTGGATTGTCTGAGAGCTAGTGCATCATCCACTGCTATTGAGCCGAGGTGTAGTAGAGCTCGTAGTTTGGTACATCCAAACCCCCACGTACCAGGGAGGTATATAATTTACTGAGCACCACCTTCTTTTGTCTGAACCCCCAAGTCATGTCTGAGAGAATAGAATCCAAGTCTCAGAAGAAGCGCTTGGGGAGGCTGGATGGAAGGGCCAATAATTGATACAATAATGTAGGCAGTACAAACATTTTTGCTATCGCCACCCTACCCATCGGTGATAATGGCAAGGAGTCCCCAAACACCAATGAGCTGCATATGCCGCCATACCCGCCCCTAGGTTCCCTTGTATAAGGTATAAGGTTGTTGTCAGAGTAGTAAATATTTATGTCCAGGTATTGGAAGGTGTCAGGGTGCCATTCCATTGCCAAGAGAGGCAATGCCTGGGTTCTGGCTAAGTGAGTCTGCACATGGAGAACAGACTGGATTTTGCCCAGCTCAGCTGAAGTGCCAAGGCCTTTCCGAAGTTGTCTTGCGTCTCCATCACTCACTGAAGGTCTCCTCCCGCATCTCTGAGGTACACCAGAGCATCATTGCCGTACAGTGAGATAGCTTCAGAATGGTTAATACTCGGGATCCCCTGTTGCGGTCCTTGTTAGTGGAAGAGGCCCGCAAGTGGCTCCAAAGCCAGAGCAAAAAGATCGGTGACAGTGGACATTCCTGCCTGGTGTCTCTCTGTATCTCAAATGCAGCAGAGATTTCTCTACCTGAATGGACCAGAGCCATTGGAAGGGTGTAGAACAATGCTATCCAGTGCACTATCTGTTGCCCTAGACACATTCTCCTCAGCACTTCCATCAGGTAGGGTCAACCCGGAGTGTAAAAAGCCTTTTCAATGTCAAAAAAGAGAGCTGTGCATGGAGGCGTTGCCTGCGGGTTTTCTTCCATCGGCCACAAGACGCACCTTAAATTTAAGAATGTGTTTCTTCCTTGAATTAAATCATTTTGTTCTTGATGAATCAGTGTGGAGAGGCAGGTTAGCAGTCTATTTGCAATGACCTTCCCCGGGACCTTGTAGACCAAATCTATTAGGGACAGTGGTCTCTATGAGCACACCTCCAATGGGTCTTTGCCAGGCTTGAGAATGTGGGTAGGACTACGATCATCGCTTCCCATAAGGACCCTGGTAGAGCACACTCGCCCCTGGCCCATTGGTACATCTTGAGCAGTTTTGGAGAGAGGGTTGCACCATTAGTGGAGTAGAATTCTACTGGCAATTCATCCATCCCAGGGGATTTTGTTGGGTGCTATCTGATCAAACACAAGATGAATTTCCTCTATGGACAGTGCGTCATCTAAGATGTGGCGCTGTAGAGAAATAAGGTGTGGATGGGCAGTCCATTTAAGTACTCCTACAATGTGGGACCCCCTTGACCCAGGTCTTCTCTGTAGAGTGAGGTGTAGTAATCAAAAAATACCTGATTAATGTCAGCCTGCATGTTTAGCACATGTTCCTCTGGGGATCTGATAGCGTTCATGTGGGTCTTAGGGACCTCTGACCTCAGAAGCCACGCCAGTGCACGCCCGGCCCAATCCTCTCCTGCATGTTGCCTAGCCACGTATTCCAACTTCCTGAGTCTCGTTGCTGCTGTCCTGTGTTCCCTTCTGAGAAGGGCCATTTCGTCTTAATTCCCTGCTTCTGTCTCCACCCATACCTCTGCCGCCCATACGGCTTGTTCGAGTTCCAGGATCTGTGTCAGAAGGACATTCTTTACTCCATATGTAGTTTTGGTGCACAGGCTCCATGTAACAGCTTTAAAAGTGCCCCACTTGATCCACGCACTGGTGCGGTCCTCTCATTTTCCACGAAGTAATTGATGATGTGTGCGCCTATGGTATCACAAAACCCCTGTCTTGTAGTGCTGGTGCGTGTAGTTTCCAGGTGGGTACTGGTGCCCGCCGTCTGTCCCAGAGCATCGTAATTATAAGGGAGTTGTGATAAGAAAGTTTTTGGCTCAGGTACTCAGTCGCTACTATATAGAACGCCATGTGGGTGCAATATAAAAGTAAGTCTTTTCTAGTGTGTAGTTGGTGGACTGGGAAAAAAATGAGTACTTCCTCGTGTCGGGGTACATACAGCGCCAAATGTCAAGAATTTGTCTGTGTGTGGGCCATTCCCTTAGGGAGTGTGCTGTTCTGATTGCTAATGTTTCCTGCAAGGGGGGGACGTGTCTATGTTAGTGCTGTGCACAGTATTAAATCTTCACCCTATATACTCGGTGTTGCCAGGTCATGTATCAGTGTAGGAAAAAGGCTTGCTAGGAACCTTTCCTGGTACTGTTAGGCACATAAAGTGCTAGGAGGGCATCCAGCATACCCTTCACCACTACATATCTGTCCTCGGATTCTACTACCATGTGGGCCTTCTGGAGCCACCCAGATAACGACCCCCAGCATACGCTGAGTAGGAGGTGCCAATAATTTGGCCTCTCTATCTCTGCAATTTACAGAGTTCCATGGTCATGTGGATTTCTTGCAGGTAAACGATGTCAGCCTGTCTATGCCTCAAGTAGGAACATATCAGATAACCAGTCTAGGAGTAGCCATTCCCCAGGCATTCCAGGTGATAACATTGTATGTAGGCAAGTATGTGAGTGGGTGTGTTTTCATGATGCGCCTCCAACCCAACCCGCACTTCCCTCGTGGTCTGATCCTCTGTGATCCCCATGTAGTTCCGCCGCCCCCATATGGTATGTACAAAATTATGTTGCAGTGCCACAGAAAATAATCTAAACACAATTTCCTCAACTCCTTCTCGCAGGTCAGAACTACAACAGGTCCGCATCCAGATACAAGTCATTACCTTAAAATAAGTAGTTTGTGGTGATGGAGCAGAGTAAATAAAATAATTTAACCCCTAACAAATTTTATAAATAATTAATAAATATGTTCGTTTAAATGTATTAATCAACAATGTACGTGAGGGAAGGGTAACACGCAAGTATATGTGCTGAATAATCTATTTACAAATGTCTGTGTGTCTAATTATAACATAAAATAATTGCGTACTAAATAAATAATAAATGCATGATTTGTGCTTCATAGAATATAAACGTGACGTTGCAAAAACAATAGTGATGGTAAGTAAGGAACAGCTTAAATGTTGCTTTCTGCTAGGTAATAACTAATTGGGGATACGTAGATGACGGGAGGGAAACGAAAAGGCTATGTTTCTCTATTTTAATTATGTTTTGTTTATTTCTAAATAGTGCTTCTAAGTCTAATCGAGTGGCGATATAAAATGGCTGCCGTTTATTAGAGTACGCATGCGCTGAGAAAACACATGACAAGGGAGAAAAAGTTGGAGAAAGACTGACCACGTGATGGTGCTGAAAGGCTAGGATGCAAGAATGGTCAAGGCTGATGTGACCTATTTGAACTGATAGTGTGCCGTGGTGATCAGCAGAGAATCGTGGGAAACAGTTTTAAGAGAAAGGACAATGCCTGCAGAGTTCTCGAATGTATCGAAAGAAGTTACAAATGTACTGATCGAAGCGGATGGAAACATGTCTTGAACTGTGAGAAAGGAAATGAACATATGCATTCCAGAAGAACAAGCTGGATCCGGGAGAACTTGATTAAAACTGAATAAATGAACTGAGTGGACCAATGAAAGAAAAGCGCGTTATTAATGTTGCAACAATTTAGTTAGCAAAGTTAGAATTAGGGTATAAGAAGGCCTACTCTTAGTGGGAGGGGTTGGAGTTGGTGTTGGAGTTGGTGGCTTCCAGTGCTTGGTGCTCCAGATCGATCCATTTTACTGAGCGGGAGATGCTGAAAGACTGTTAGATGAGACGGGTTGCGGTAGCTGATGCTGACGAGCTGAAGTTTCTGTTGCTGTCTTATTTTTTCCAGTTGAGTATGAGAATCAGGTTATTTTTCAATTTTAAACTTAGGTTAGAAATCATTAGGCTAAATTAGGAAGATAGGCAGGTAATTAGGATTTTTCTTCATGACAAAATTTCCTTTCTGCAATAAAATTGATTTTGCTTAATAAATATTTGAATTAATAATGTATGAATAATTGAATAAAAAGTCTAAATTCTTTTCCATGCCTTTAAAATTATATAAAATTTGAGATTCTTAAATCAAACGACTCAGTGATTATTTACTAAATGATTGTGAAATTAGTAATTGGTTATTGTGATTTAGCTGGTCTTGATCACTATCAACTGATTTTTTACTAGATGATCCATCGACAAAACAATGAGCAGGAATATCTTAAGAAATAACTAAGAAAGCGATAGGTTAAGGTAATAAGGTATCCCGGCTCCTTCCAGCGGTACATCATGGTGATTTTCATTTAGTTTTTCTTTCTCCTAGGAGTATAGATTCGTAAAGGTGTAGAGGAAATCCAGGTGTGTGTGGTGTGTTTGTTAGGCGATGTTATGGGCCCCATCGTCATGTGGATGTGAGAAAATATAAGTCGCGCCTGGATGACCGATAAGTGACCTAGGAGGAAATAGTTTTCATTGTATCCGCTGCATCAGATTTCTTGGTAGCAGAGTTATGGTTTCTATAGATTAGTTTGGTGATTATTGATTATTGATTATTGATTATTTTGATGACTAATACTATATGTTGAGTCGCGTTATGTTATATGTGAGTTTTCACGCTTCTGGGATGTAGGAAGTGGAACACGTGTGGCAAGAGAAGTCACATGGAATTTGGTACATGGTCTGAATTCAATTTTTGCTAATAACACAGGTTGTGTTATGTTAGGGATTTCTGTACGAAAGGTGTGTAACTGAGATAGCAAATCACGTCTTCTTGTGAAACTCTGGCCTTAATTCTCAGGAGCATAGTCTCCACATGTGTCTTATCCCCAGAGAAACGGGTTTACTGTTTGCTTGAAAGAAGGGTAAGGTAGAGGGAAGTGCTACTTTATCGGCGAAAGTTAATAATTCTGTGGTAAGGTAGAGGTAAGCGCTGCCTACTGGAAATACAGGATTCTTGTGTAAAAGGACAAAGCTGTCACTTTTGTTTAGCGAATCAGACTATGGAATTGTTTTAAATGTTGTAACTAACGAAGAAACATTGAAAAGAAAAGTTGCCGATAATTTTTGTAAAGGAGGGGTAAAAGAGCAAGAGTGACATAGACAGTGCCGCGCTAGGATTGGATAGTGCGCTAGTCACGTGAACGCAAAGACAGGAGTGACGTAGAAAAGTGCCGCGCTAGGATTGGTTGGTCCGCGGAAGAAGGGAATCGTTCTGATTGGTGTGTTGGTGTGAGTCGCGCTGTGATTGGTTGAAGTTCCGTACACGGAACAGTGCTGGTTTTGAAGAGAAAAACCAATCGAAAACATGCCGTATTATGAGTATGAAAGGGAGAGAACGTCATGGACGACAAAAATTAAGAATTTCTTTAAGAGAGACAAAAAGGTTGTGACTAGAGAGGGACAAGTAATTCCTCCGCCGAAATCAGCAGCTTCACATATGATGCTGAAATATGGATATCATACATGCATATGGTTAGAAAATTGGGCAAAGTATACGAAGAATGATGGAGCATTAGCTTTCCCTGAGAATGGTTCATTTAGTGTAGCGGTTTTGCGAAATTTGAGAGAAAAGATGACAAATTTAGAACCTAGACCTAGACCGACACAATTTGAAGCGTTGACGGAATGGGAAGATGAGATGTATGAGCGAGAGAGATTCAGAGGTTTAAGGGATCATGAGTTTATGCCTGGAAGAATGTGGGGAATAAATCATGAGGATAGAATAAAACGATGGAGATGTGCTAACATGACAGGAGGTTTGTTTCCGGCTTTTACAGTTGAGGAAGAGACTAAGAGAAAACGTACTGAGAAAAAGAAACATATGGAGAGGGAAAAATATATGCATGAGAGTGAAACGGATGATGAATTGCTGGAAGATATTCTAAATAGAAATCCCCCTCCGTATCAGCAGAGTTCTACAGTGGTGACACCTAATGCGCCGCAAATAGAGACTGTGCGAAATAAAAGTCCTGTAAAAAGAATTGAAATAAATAGGTCACAAGATCAAATAAGAACTTCACAAAATGAAGGAGTAGAAAGTGACAATGCAACTGAATTAGCAAGAACAACAAAAGAGCTGACTGAGAAAATTAGGGAATTAACGAAAAACATGGAAGCTGTGACTGTACCCGTAACAATAGGTCCAGTAATACCAGTTTTTGAGAATCAGAAAATTGATGAACGGTCTTTAGTGATTCCTATGAATTCACAATTTCAGAGAGAAAAAGAAAGGATGGAACCAAGTGCAAGTACAAGTAATTTGGCTAGTACATACAGACCAAGTCCACCTACAAATTTGACAGTGAATGAGTGTAATGGTAGGAAAATGCATATGGTAACAGAATCTGCAACAGTGACCCCTGAAAAGAGTGGTAATTGGATAGAACTAAATAATACGCCTATAGGTCCGACTCCTGATGAGTTAAATGAGTGGATGAAGGCATTTAAAATAAAAGAACCAGAAGAAAAACCATTAGATGTAATTAGGTTAAAGATTGACATGGAAGAATTAATTTTAGGGACGATTGGTACAGAAAAGCTGAAAAATTACCAGGATGATGAAATTATGTTTCTGTGCAAAAGTATTACATGGAGAGCTAAAAATTTACATGACAAACTGGAAGAGATAGCAAGTGAAATTGGAGTAGATTTTGCGAAAGTGAAAACATTGCAGAAACCGTACAGAGTAGACTTTTGTGAGAAAGATATTGAAAATTTGAACACAGCAGGAAGGCTGACACAGATAAAAGAGTTAATTGTTTTACTGAGAAAATGGGGTGATGTGGACAGATGGAAAGTTAGATGGACAAAAAAGTATGAGAAAACTGCAGACAAAGCTTCTTTGGCTTTTATGATAACTGAAAAAGAACCTGTTGCAAGAGAATACCCTATGAGAGAAACTCCAGGTGGTAGTTATGTGCATGTTCCCTGGACTAGACAGGATATACTGTCATTTACAAATGAATTCCCGAAGCTGAGAGAGAAACCAGTTGAATGGTACCGACAAGTGGAGAGGTTTGTGAAGGTTTCAAAAGTGTTGTGGATAGATTTAGATGGATTGTTTGACATAGTGGTGCCAACTGATTTGTGGTCTGAATGTAAAATTACAGTTGACTGGCCAACTACAGAATATCCAAGAGATCCTAAGACAGGAGCTCCAGGTCCTGAGGTGATGAGGAAATATGATAAGGTGATTACCTTTTTGAAAAATAAGATTCCTCCTAAAGAAACAGATTGGGTAAAAATCGATAGAACTACACAGGAAAGTAAGGAGTCCGTACATGCCTATTATGAGAGGTTGTTGTTGGTTTTCAAGCAGTATAGTGGATATGAGGAGTTGAGTGAAAAGGATATGAGTCATTTTGTATATAGATTTGTGTTTGGACTGAAACCAGAGATTAGTGAAATGATTAAACAACATATGATTAACTGGCAAAATGGCACTGTAGATGAGGTACTGAGGTATGCTAAGTATTGTAGTGATGATATTGAGAGTAGACAGCGTAAATTGAAAGAGAAGGCAATGTGGGCACAGGTGAAAGTGGCAGAGAAACAAGAAGCTCAATTGGATAATAATAGTGGGAATGAAACAGGACAGAATAAATCCCGACCTAACATAGGTAAAGGGAAAGGTCAAATGAGTCTAGAGGAGGCAAAGAAAAAATGGCCATGTCATAATTGCGGAAAATTAGGGCATTGGAGAAACGAGTGTAAGTTCCCACCTAAACCTAATCCGGAAAATCAATCATTAACTCCACAGGTGCAGAATGAGGTAGTTGTTCAACAAGGTCAGGTGCCACAACAACCACCACTTCCCAACAATGTTAACCAGCAAAGATACAGTACAGAAACAGGATTCTACGGAGGAGAGCAGGTAACACAGTTGCCGCGAGCAGCTAACATTTCTCAGTATTGGTTGCGTCAGAGTGAGGATGAGTCGGATGAAAGTTTCTGACGGTGCCTAGGAGAGGGAAAAGAGTGCGTACTTGGTGCAACTCTAGAGGTAGATCAGTCTGGTCCCTTTGTGGATGGAGAAGTGAATGGTGCAAATGTAACATTCCTTGTCGATACTGGAGCTACCCGTTCTACTGTTAGATCAGTGGAAATTCCAAACCTTCCTCTCTCAGGTGAATATATCCAAGTAGTTGGAGTAGCGAATCAGCAGATTAAAACACCACTTACTGAATTAGTGGAAGTAAAAATTGGTTCTTTTAGCAAAATGCATAGATTCGTAGTGTGCGATTGTAGTCCCGTAAATCTTTTAGGTCGTGACCTTTTGTGCAAAATGAATTGCACAATTTATTGTACGCCAGATGGAATTGGATTTCAGACCCCAGATGAAGATGTATTGTATAAAGTAACATTGATGAATCAGGAACCTGAAATGAATGGTTTGTTTCCTGCATTTGATGCAGAAAAACTTCCAAAAGAACTGAAAAATGCAGTGAAAGAGAATGTGTGGGATTTTACAGGAGAAGATATTGGGTTGATGAAAGAAGTAGATCCCGTAAAAGTAACAGTAAAAGAAGGAACAACTTACCCAAATACGCCACAGTATAAATTGACTCCAGAAATAATTGAAGGAATAACTCCTGTAATAAATAAAATGATCGAACAGGGAATTCTAAAAGAAATAATGAGCAGTCCATGTAATTCACCTATAATGGGACTGAAAAAGCCAAACGGAACATATAGAATAGTACAGGATTTGAGAAAGGTCAATAAAATAGTTGTGCCTTGTTGTCCAATAGTGCCAAACCCTGCAGTAATTCTATACCAAATTCCACATGAAGCTGAGTGGTACACCGTGATAGATTTGTGTCACGCATTTTTCTCTATTCCTTTACATCCAGATAGCCAGCCATTATTTACGTTCCGGTTCGGAGAGCGTATTTTGGCATGGTGCCGAATTACTCAGGGGTATACAGAAAGCCCCTCAATCTTTAATCAGATTTTAAAGAAGTCCCTGGAAGATTTGAAAATGCCAGAAAAGTCAGTGATGGTGCAGTATATCGATGACCTATTGTTGGCATCGAAAACCAAAGAAGCATGTGTGAGCGATACAATTGCTTTACTGAACCATCTAGAGAAAAGAGGACATAAAGTGTCCCCTTCGAAATTGCAGTTTTGTCAAAAAGAAGTCCAATATTTAGGGCATAAAATTGAGAAAGGAGTGCGAAAGATAACGACTGAGAGAATAAAAATGATTCAAGGAATGAGAGCACCAATGACGCAAAGAGAGGTAAGAATGTTTTTGGGAATGGTTGGATATTGCCGACAATGGATAAGTGGTTTTTCCTTGATTGCTAAGCCATTACAAAAACTGACCAAGAAGGATGTAAAAGACCCTTTTGAATTGAATGACGAAGAAATGAAATCTTTCAAAGAGTTGAAAAAGAAATTGTGTGAGGCCCCTGCTTTAGGAATGCCTGACTATGAAAAGGATTTTGAATTGTACTGCAGTGAAAGAGATGGATGTGCATTTTCAGTACTGGTACAAAAACATGGAACAATGAAGAGACCAATTGCTTATTTTTCAGCTGTTTTAGATCCTATAGCAAAAGCGTTGCCTGGATGTCTGAAAGCTGTTGCTGCTACTTGTGTAAGTCTGGAACAAAGTGAAGGTATAGTGATGGGGTATCCACTGAGAGTATATGTTCCCCATTCAGTAGAGATTCTTTTGACAAGAACAAAAACACAGTACATGACACATAGTCGGCTGACTAAGTACGAAAAAGTAATCTTGAGTGCAGAAAATGTGACCATAGATAGATGTATGAATGTGAATCCTTCGACATCATTGCCAGATGAAGAGAGTATAATTGAACAAGATGAAGTAGATCATGATTGTCTGAATGTGCTGGAATATTGCACAAAACCAAGAGCTGACATAAAGGATGAGCCTTTAAAAGAATCAGATTATGTCATGTTTGTGGATGGCTCATGTTTGAGAACGAAAGAAGGAGTTTTAAGCGCAGCTTACGCAGTATGCACAGTGGCAACTGTGATGGAAGCGTCTTGTCTGAAAGGAATAAGGTCTGCCCAAGTTGCAGAACTGATTGCTTTGATTCAAGCATGTAAGTTGGGAAGAAATGTACGAGTTACGATTGTGACCGATAGCCAGTACGGTTTCGGTATAGTGCATGATTTCGGTCAGATTTGGTCACAAAGAGGTTTCTTGACGTCTGCAGGAACACCTATCAGAAATGGAGATTTTGTAAAGAAACTGCTTGAGGCGATACAGCTGCCTAGGCAGATAGCTGTAGTGAAATGCAAAGCACATAAGAAAAATGAAGATTACATGAGCTGTCGGAAATAATTACGCCGACGAGATAGCCAAATATTGTGCAGAGAACATGGTATCCCTGAATAAGAATCGCGAAAGGGAGCATATCTCTTCTCCTTTGCTTTTTACTAACACTGTCGAGACATGGGATGAGGTGAGACAGTTACAGGAAGTTGCAAATGATGAGGAAAAAGATTACTGGATAAAAGCAGGATGTAGAAGACAAGAAAACAATGGTGTGTGGGTTTACAGAGATGAAAGACCAGTTATGCCTGATAGCATGATTGCAGACATGGCACGGATGTACCATGGACAAGCTCATATTGGGAGAGATGCAATGATCAGACTTTTTAGACAAACATGGTATAACCCAAAATTCAGAGCCATAGCTGAAAGTCTTTGTCAAAGATGTCTTATTTGTCAGCAGTTTAATCCAGGAAGAAAGACAATAGTGAGTCTAGGAACAATAGGACGAGAAGGAGGTCCGTTCACTAGAATGCAATTAGACTTCATTGAAATGCCCCCTTGTAACAGACTAAAATATGTTCTAGTGGTCGTCTGTTTGTTTTCTCGTTGGGTGGAGGCATACCCGACTAGAAGGAATGATGGAATAACGGTAGCAAAACTTATGCTGCGAGAGTTCATTCCAAGGTATGGTTTTCCAGTCACGGTTGAGACAGATAGAGGAACACATTTTCAAAATGAGTTGATTCAATTAATTTGTGAAGCATTAAGTATTAAACAAAAACTGCATTGTGCATACAGACCAGAGGCTTCTGGGGTAGTAGAGCAAATAAATGGAACAATTAAGAACAGGTTAGGAAAAATGTGTCAAGCTACAGGACTCAAATGGCCCGATGCACTGCCCCATGTCCTGATGACCATCAGAAGTATTCCTGAAAAGAAAACTGGACTTAGTCCTCATGAAGTGATCATGGGACGAGCAATGAGACAAGCACAAGTACCTTTCAACAAGTTACTGACTATAACTGATGATCTAGTACTGGATTATTGCAAAGGACTGGCTGATGTGGTGCGTTCTGTGTTTCATCAGGTTGGACCGGATGCGACCACTCTTGAAAGAAAACCAGCCCACGACTTGAATCCAGGAGACTGGGTCAGCATAAAAATCCACAGGAGAAGAAACTGTCTAGTTCCTCGCTGGGACGAGCCACGACAGGTAATCCTAGTGACAACGACTGCAGTCAAGTGTGCAGGAGTGAAAAACTGGGTCCATGCCAGCCACACAATCAGAGTTCCAGAACCTGCAGATCGACATGTGAGTCGACGTCTGGAAGTGTGGGATGAGAGTTCAGCGACTGAGACAGAAAGAATAAGAGAAAGGGTGCCAGAACTTGAAGATCGACCTGAAAGTCGACATCTGGAAACCCCAACTGCAAGCACCTCTATAGAGGAAGAGGAAGAAGAAGAAGAAGAAGGAAAAATTACAGAAATTCCAGAACTTGAAGATCGACCTGTAAGTCGACATCTGGAAATATCTGACACGAGTTCAGGATCTGATGATTCAGTTGAAAACTGTGAAGAATTTCGAAGGAGAACTTGGGGATTTAAACCAATTAGAGAAGAGAATGAACAAGAAAATGATCCAAATGAGCAACCAAGTACAAGTTATGGTGGAAATCCTTCAAAAGTAATATTAATAGACAAAGAAGGGAAAGAGACAATTAAAAAGCTAGAAAATCGAGAAGAACCCCGAGGAGCAATAGGGACAGATAGTGAAACAAAGGAACAGGGAAAATTAGAAGCAGAGAGTGAGATAAATACCAATTCGGAAGAACATCGAGGAGGGACAGTAATAAGGGAACACAAGAAGGAGAAAATAGATCCACCAGTAAAAGAAAATGAGATCATAAGTTTCAAAATAAGAGACAATTGTGAGAAAATTGAAACAGAATCTGAAGAAAGCGGAGAAGAAGAGAAAACAAGAACTGAATCAAGAAAAAGAAACTGGAAATCAGAAAGAGGAGAAAAAGAAGGTGAAGCCAAAAGGCCAAGAAAAGGAGACAATTGGCCCAGCAACTATATAAGAAAATTGAGATACAGAATAATCAGAACAGGAGAAAAAAGTGCTGAACAGGTGAATGAAATAACAAGTCAAAAGGAACAAGAAAAGCCAAGTGGAAAACGATTGCAAAAGTCTAAAAGAACAAAGAAAGTGAATTCGAAATACAAGTCACCTGAGTGGTTGTACATCGCTCTAACTGATTACAAAGAAGAAAGAAACACTCACGAGAACCCGAGACTGAGAAACCGAATGGGTAAAGGTGAGGTGCAACAAACCTGAAGTGAAGATTTAAAGTGCTTCTGCCGGATGTGACAATTTTACTGGATATGACAAATCACCGGATGTGACAACGAAAGAATTCTGAAAAGAATTAAAAGAAAGTACCAAGCAAAGACTTTTTTGAATGCAGAGTGGCATCTAAGTCATTTCTGAGGTGTAGTGACACAATTTTCTGAGATTTAACAAAAGATAAAAACAAAAATGGAGAATACTAGAGATAGAAGAGATAAATGTGAGTTTGTAAAAAGATGGTGTAAAATGTGCTGCTTTTGTACAGGATTATTAATGACAGTATGGATAGTTTTAGCAATCACAATTCCTATTAGTATAGCTGTAGTAGAAGCAAAGAATGATACTAAACTAGAAAAAGAAACTAATATTAAAGAACCAGTTATTTTAAGAAGTAGTGCAGAATTACATAAGGATAAGTCAGTAACAGACTTTTCTAAAAATGTTTTTACAAAATTGTTGTACGAATATGTAGAGACAATGGATGTGAGAGATTGTTATGTTTGTATGCAGTTGCCTGCATCAGTGTCAGAAGGTGTGACTTATCATCACCTACCTCTAACTTATGGAATAACATGTAGTGTTATAGCAAGTTTATTTTATAAAACAGGTAGATTAGAGTTTTATTACACTGATATAGATAAGATTTTTGCAAATGTTCCTGTAGTTCCAGAACTTAACAAAGTAAAACAAGCAAAGGTTTTAGGAGAATTCTTTTTAGAGCATAGAATTTTAACATTAGAAGAAATAGCAAAAAACAACCTTACCTGTGGGTTAAAGAAAGAAGAAAAGGTATTTTTAGAAATGGTTGAAGAAAGGAGAATGAAATTTCAAAGAGAAGCAATAAAAGAGAAAAGAACACATCTATGGACGTTTGAGGAAGAAAATCATGAAGGGAAAAAGATAAATGCAGCAATGACGTTAGATTGGCCGCAAACAGGAAAGTTGTGTATTAGGAGAAATAAGACAGTCTATGACAATTATTTTGTAGGTTCCAGTATCTGCCATGACAATTATCAAATTTAGGGAGGTTGGGGATTCAAAGGCGGAAAAGATCCAATATTTCCAGGTATCTATTATATTTGTGGGAATAGAGCTTATTACAGGTTGCCGGACCATTGGTATGGAACTTGTTATGTAGGCCTGGTCTTTCCAAAAATCTTTCATATGGACAGAGAAGAAAAAGGAACATACAAGATGATTAATAGCTTTACACGTAGAAAGAGGGAGAGTTTTTCAGAAATTGTAGGTGATATTTTTGGAGCATTAATACCAGCAGTGGGAATATCTTTGAATGCATTTAAAATTCGGAAGTTATCCACAGTAGTAGATCGTTTGTCTACAGATACTGCGGGAGGGTTCTTGATGGTAAATACCGAAATGGTTGCCATGAGAGCTATGGTGATGCAAAATCGGCTTGCCCTTGATATTCTTTTGGCAAAAGAGGGTGGAGTTTGTGGAATGCTGAAAGTCCAACATTGTTGCACTTACATTCCTGATAAAAGTGAAAATATACAAAAGTATATTACAAATATTACAAATTTGCACAAAGAACTAGTTCCACTGGAGGTTGAAAGTGTCCTTGGAAAACTTGGTAGAGGGTTTTCTTCAGTAGCAAATTGGTTAACAAGAATGAGTAGACTAATGATAGGGAAAGTTATAATAATAGCAACTGTAGCAATATTGTTAGCCATGGTGTTGAAAATTGTAATAACGTGTATAAAAAGAAAAATAAGACAAAATAAGATAAAAAGAAATAACAGAATAATGAAAGAGAGAGAGAGAGAAATGGGTGAAATTGAGTTAGAGAAAATGAAAGAAAGTATGTATAAAGAGACAAGAAGACAAGATGAAATGGAAACAGATGTATAACTAACAAAAAGCAAAAGGATGAAAGACATATGCTGCCTGAAAAAGAAGTATAACTTGGTTTTATGTGGTGATTTAAAAATCACCAAAGGGGGAGTTGATGGAGCAGAGTAAATAAAAATTTTTAACCCCTAACAAATTTTATAAATAATTAATAAATATGTTCGTTTAAATGTATTAATCAACAATGTACGTGAGGGAAGGGTAACACGCAAGTATATGTGCTGAATAATCTATTTACAAATGTCTGTGTGTCTAATTATAACATAAAATAATTGCGTACTAAATAAATAATAAATGCATGATTTGTGCTTCATAGAATATAAACGTGACGTTGCAAAAACAATAGTGATGGTAAGTAAGGAACAGCTTAAATGTTGCTTTCTGCTAGGTAATAACTAATTGGGGTACGTAGATGACGGGAGGGAAACGAAAAGGCTATGTTTCTCTATTTTAATTATGTTTTGTTTATTTCTAAATAGTGCTTCTAAGTCTAATCGAGTGGCGATATAAAATGGCTGCCGTTTATTAGAGTACGCATGCGCTGAGAAAACACATGACAAGGGAGAAAAAGTTGGAGAAAGACTGACCACGTGATGGTGCTGAAAGGCTAGGATGCAAGAATGGTCAAGGCTGATGTGACCTATTTGAACTGATAGTGTGCCGTGGTGATCAGCAGAGAATCGTGGGAAACAGTTTTAAGAGAAAGGACAATGCCTGCAGAGTTCTCGAATGTATCGAAAGAAGTTACAAATGTACTGATCGAAGCGGATGGAAACATGTCTTGAACTGTGAGAAAGGAAATGAACATATGCATTCCAGAAGAACAAGCTGGATCCGGGAGAACTTGATTAAAACTGAATAAATGAACTGAGTGGACCAATGAAAGAAAAGCGCGTTATTAATGTTGCAACAATTTAGTTAGCAAAGTTAGAATTAGGGTATAAGAAGGCCTACTCTTAGTGGGAGGGTTAGTTGGAGTTGGTGTTGGAGTTGGTGGCTTCCAGTGCTTGGTGCTCCAGATCGATCCATTTTACTGAGCGGGAGATGCTGAAAGACTGTTAGATGAGACGGGTTGCGGTAGCTGATGCTGACGAGCTGAAGTTTCTGTTGCTGTCTTATTTTTTCCAGTTGAGTATGAGAATCAGGTTATTTTTCAATTTTAAACTTAGGTTAGAAATCATTAGGCTAAATTAGGAAGATAGGCAGGTAATTAGGATTTTTCTTCATGACAAAATTTCCTTTCTGCAATAAAATTGATTTTGCTTAATAAATATTTGAATTAATAATGTATGAATAATTGAATAAAAAGTCTAAATTCTTTTCCATGCCTTTAAAATTATATAAAGTTTGAGATTCTTAAATCAAACGACTCAGTGATTATTTACTAAATGATTGTGAAATTAGTAATTAGTTATTGTGATTTAGCTGGTCTTGATCACTATCAACTGATTTTTTACTAGATGATCCATCGACAAAACAATGAGCAGGAATATCTTAAGAAATAACTAAGAAAGCGATAGGTTAAGGTAATAAGGTATCCCGGCTCCTTCCAGCGGTACATCATGGTGATTTTCATTTAGTTTTTCTTTCTCCTAGGAGTATAGATTCGTAAAGGTGTAGAGGAATTCCAGGTGTGTGTGTGTGTGTGTTTGTTAGGCGATGTTATGGGCCCCATCGTCATGTGGATGTGAGAAAATATAAGTCGCGCCTGGATGACCGATAAGTGACCTAGGAGGAAATAGTTTTCATTGTATCCGCTGCATCAGTGGGTATGCACAAAATGATGTTGCAGTGCCACAGAAAATAATCTAAACACAATTTTCTCAACTCCCTCTCAGGGGTCAGAACTACAACAGGTCCGCAACCAGATATAAGCCATGACCTTAAAACAAGTAGTTTGTTCCGTCTGGACTTGGAGGGCTCTGTTCGGTGGACAGTGGCAAGTTACAGTGCATGAAGTCTGAGCCCATATACTATTGTAATATATGCCCTCTCTCCAGTTTGGGGAAGAGGATAGTCTACAAAAATCATAATACTGTATTAGAGGCCATGTCACTTGATCTGCCGTCATTGGAGTGAGATCAGGACCTGTTGGCAGTTCCACTGGGATGTTGTCAAGGGCAAAGGCAAGCTCTTGTTCTGAAGAGTCGACCTCTGGATTGGTCGATATTGTGGACAGGCTATGTCGCAACTCCAGTTCTGCACCAGCCTTGGCATGTTCATGCGCTGCCTGTTCGCTCATAGATTTGCCACTGAGTGTCCTGCACTACGTCTTTTTGAGCACTGGTGTCTCCCGCCTCAATCCGGTTGTGTATCTTGGGTTGTCAGAGTCACACCCTTCGACTGCAGCCACTCCCAGGTTTTCTCAAGTGATCTACACCAGAAGAGTGTGGTGGTAGTGTCCACAACCTGCAATCTGGCTTGGAACATAAGGGAATATTTCCGTCCTAATTGTTGCAGCTTCTCACCTGAGGCTTCTCTGAGTCTTTGGATTTCCGCAGTGTAGCTGTTCAGTGATCCATTTTCAATTCGCCAAGGGCCCTTGGTTCTCGCAACTTGTAGGTTTTGGTCACGATCTTATTAGTTAAAAAGGCACGCCTCAAAAAACCTAGGGGGGGAGCTGGGGGTAGGGCTATGCATGGGATTTTGAGGGTCCTTTCTACTGAGAAGAATGCAGTTCTCTTACCACTAAACACCATGTGCAGAAGCCAACCCTCTAGGAACAGTTCCATTTTGGGGGCGACCGGCCCTCCGCATCCCTCACTCTGTCACGCAGTTGAGAAACTTCTGCTTGTAAGGCTTTAGTGTGGCACTGCAACTCCGCTAAAGTGGGGCGCAATCCAGCTAGCGTTCGCCTCCACAAGAGGCTCACAGGAGCCACATGTGGATTACCAAGGCATCAAATTTAGGTTCCAGAGTGGTTTTCACGTCTTTGATGGCTCGTAGTAGTTCATTGCGGTGCTACCCCTGCGCCTACATGGCAGACAGGGAGGCATCCTGCGCTGACCCCATTTGAGAAGGAGGGTAGGTGAGAGTCGCCTCCCCTATCCATGCTCCTCTTGGAGGGTGGTTGTTTTACTATCTACGTGATGCTGGTGCGTAAGTAGAGTGAGGGATGTCGGTACCAGATCAGCAGGGGAGCCACGGCAACTCCGAAAGTCCCTGGTTGATTATATTATGCCAGGATTACTGCGCAGTGGGCCATGGGCCCCAACAGTCGTGCTTATTGCAACCTAGTGAGTGGGACGCCATCTATGTGGTATTGTAAGACGTGGGGCTGGGTGAGAGTCTTCAGATGGGCTCCCCTTCAGTTATCCCCTCATAGCCTGAACTGTGGAGTGTTCTGCCAGTGTGTATGGACTTGCTGCAGTCACAATACAGGTTGGTCTTCCTCCATGAGTAGAGTGAAGTTTGTTCTCAGGGTCCCTCTGGGAATACACTGGGAGTACCAGGCCTGTTTCCCTGGTGCGCTTGATCCAGAAGTCTTGTCTGTTATGACCAAAGTCCATCTAGGCGACAGAAGATGCGTATGCTTGGTCAAGGGATCTCCACACCAGCAGCACTGCCTCGTAGCCTCCCCGGGTGGTCACAAGTTCACCAGTGGGGAGGCACAAGCAGTCTCCTTTTTGACTTCTGCTGTCAGTCCCCCAGGGTAAACATCGTGTGGCAGAGCACTGTGGGAGAACTATATGCACCCGCCATCCATATGAGACCTTTGCGATTCTCCGCTCGTATAAAAGTATAACGAGTAGGGCAACTCAGTACGTCATCAGGCATCCATGTCACTGAGACGCAGGTGGGAGACTGCTCTCATGTTGTGCCTCATGTGTAGATCCGGGCAATAGAGGGTGGTGCGCGAGGCCGCGGCTTTGAGTTCACACAGACTGCAGTCCCCGATCCTCCAGTGCTTAACGGGGAGCACACATGGTGGGTGTTGCAGTGGGTCAGGCCAGGCCAACAGGGCCGGACTGGGAACAGAAACCGGCCCTGGCAAACTGCTCAGCTGCCCCCCCCCCCTGGGGTGAGGGGGAGTGCAGCCAAGCAGTTTGTGAGGGCCGGTTTCAGCCGATTTTGTTACAGGGGGCTGATATTGCCGACCCCCGGTAACAAAAACGGCCCCCCAGAGGCCCAAAACCGGCCCCCACCCTAGCGGCCTACCGGGGAAATGCCCGGTGCCCGCATGGCCAGTCCGGCCCTGCAGGCCAAAGGAGCCCATGGTGTGGCGCATGAGACTGCAGCTTCAGGCCTGGGCGGGGAATGGCTCCTGAGCAGTCAGGGATGCCCCCAGTCAGTACCTCAAAAGGTGGAGCAGTTCCGCGAGAGTGTGTGGTGATTGTCGTCTGTGCAGAGTGAGAGCCGTCAAAATGGTGCCGGGCGGGCTTGTGTGCACGGAGCCACTTCACTCTGCGTCCAGCTTGGTCATGCACCCAGGAACCATGTTTTTACTAACTGCATTATTTGTTCCAGCAGTAGAGCTGGTTCTAAAACTCTCAAAGGAAGAATTAACCCCTGAGTCAATATAGAGTTTTCTGTGTCGGCTCTAAGAAGCTTCCTGCTAGGTTCAAGCTCCATTTTATTTAGCTTTTGACTGAAGAAACCAAACTAGTGGGACAAATATGTTGTTAAGCAGAACTGTTATCTTCAGAAGACTCAAAGGTATGAAGTTCATTAATTATCTTCCAGGCTTCCCTCAAAGGGCTTGCAGCAAGAGATGAGCAACTATAACAGAAGGTTCTTTTTAGGTTTTACCTGCACAGCGCTTGTCCTGTGCTTGAGAAATCTATTGTTTTTAATATAAACTTAAAAGGGGCTCTCTTTCCTGGCTTCTCATTGGTTCCTGTGTGTGCTACTTACCTTTCCTCCATTTCTATTGGCTGTAGCATTTATAGCTGCATTTACCAATGCTTATTCCTCGTCTGCTTTTCTTATCAGTTTCCAGCCACTGAAATACTGTTAACATCCCCTTTGGTGGATATATATTTTCATAAAGTTTTGCCTTTTACTCTTGCAGCATATTTATATAACAATTTATCACCCAGAGAGATTAAGTGATTTGTATAAAATCACTGGATGTTTCGAGAGTGGAACCGAGATCCCCAGCCCTCGAGTTAGCATCTCTGGCCGCTCCACTCCTCTCCTGTGTTATCTGTCAGGGAGCTCTTTCCTCCTTCCGGACGATGATTGATGAAAACAGCTCTTTAATCATTACATAAGCGAAACGGATGCATTACCAATGCTTGTGTCATTAATATGTGAGCTTGTGATTACTGCTGTATTTTCAGAAGAGGAGTTTACATTGAAGGTCAAAGTTCCCTCAACATTTACTTTCTAGCTTTTGTTTTAGATTGCCCACTTTGTCAGTGTACTATTTTTTTCAAATGTCGATGATAGATTTTAGAGTGGGGCTCTGGGCTATGCTGATCTAATCGTAGTACAAACCGCTTTTATATTCAACCTGGGGCTAATAGGAATGGATGTTGAGAAGTTTGAAGTGTTTCGGAAGGCGTTCAAAGTTCAATGCATCTCATTTATGTTTCTTTATTCATCGACTGGGGCATTTTTACTGTGATAGAGGGGTATAAGCAAAAAGCAAAGCAACAGTCAGACCAGAAAATGTTTTCTGAGAAGAAATACCAAATGACCTATCATTCGAGGTGAAGACAAGTACGAAGTATGTCCCTCTAAATGCATATATGAGATATCGTCACAAACCTGCAGAGCCTTGTGATCATAGGCATTGTCCATCCATAAATTAAATCCCCCATAATGCTGTTCACAATAGTGTAATAATGAGGAATTCAAATCCAAATGGGGCTCAGTATCGTTTTTTTACGGTTTCAGGTAGACCACCATAAAGATTTCAGCTTAAAGTGGAGATATATCGATTGGACTAACCCGATTTTGGATTGTCCCAGAGAGGGAGTATTAAGTGATTCTATTGCAACATATTCGTTAGCAATTATATCCAGTCCTCCTCCTTTTCGTCATTTTTCAAAAAGCCTTTATACAGGATGTCAAAGTTACACTCTAAAATTAAACTGTGAAGATCAAAATAGTGTTCAGATGCAGCAGGTGTATTTAGGAGACCACAAATGAGGGAAGCGTCTCCTCAGTGCAGGAAAAAGAAAAAAAGTATTAAAAAAAAGTGGTGGACGGAGATACCTCAATTAAGTTGATCATCTGGGAATTTCTATGGGCACATTCGATCCCATTTTTTTTGCAGAGGGAGATCAAAAACATGCAATTCGGCCTTGCTCCCTATACAGAAGGTATCGTCCAGCCAAAACTGCTGCACCATGATCTACGTGTAACCCACAGCTCACTGGGTCCAAAACCAATAGCGTAGCTTGTTCGGCTACTGCATCTACTGCATGAGAGTAAATGCGCTCCTCAAGGGTATTTAAAGTTTATATTACTTATCTGATACATTATCAACAGGCTACAAGGAGTAGCGGTGCATCTTATACACAGCACTTTTATTGTAGCAGGAGCATCACATTGGTCTATGAGGAAACTGGAATTAAACCCTAGGTTGTCGGGTTCCACGGGAAAAGAAGACTGATACATTTTAATATGGTGCAAATAAAAACTGTTTGCCAAATTGGAATGTAGAACACAGGGAACTTTTGGGCATTGGCATGCTGCATGTTGCACTACTCCTTTCTCCAACAGTGAGAAATGATGCCTTCCAACCTGAAGCAGAATTGATTTATGAGAGGTGAAAAGAACCAGCGTATATTCACATTTGGAAAATCTGGGTCTGAAAGGCGAGCTTATCTTGCTAAAGAGAGACAGATGCTAAGTATATGGAAGTATATGATGGATACTAGATACACTACCAATAAAAACTAAGGCTATCATCAAGGATACCGGGCTCCAGTTCTGTTGATTCCTGTTAAAAATCATTGCTTTCAATTGTGGTAGTCCAATTCATTCAGTTCAAATTATGTCAGACTACAAATCCCAGTATGTATTGGGTTGTTGAAAGAAGAACCAGGACTTGAAAATGGTGTCTCTGATGACATGGGATTATCTGATAAGCTTAATAAAAAAACAAATGTTATATACCTTTTTTCTGCTCTCCCACTCAACATATCTCTCCACCAACCCCCTCAATTCAGACAAGCTTCAGTACATTGTATTTTTCCTCTTCTCTCCTTTGCCACGCCAGAAAATATATTTTTGTATTGTATGTCTGTCAGTCTCCAACTAAGGGCCGGAATACGATGTCAGAGGGACCTGAGTCCGTCCGACATCGTTTGGGAACTGGGACTTACCAACCTCCTTTCGGCAGTCCCAACCCGGCAATTAGGATGCGACCGAACACTGGGGCCCATTACGATGGCGGGCGGAAGCACAACCGCCGTGCTGGCGGATGCAAAAACCACCAGTTACCGCCGGCACGCAGCAGTCCACACGCCCGCCCAATTATGATGCGAAAAGCAGGCCAAACACCGCCGGCAAGCCAGCAACACCGTCCGCCATCAAAGTGCGCCCGCACACGTAGCGGCGCAGCACAACTGACACACACCGTCCGACGAAACACGTCCCGCCCGGCGCATAAATTACGATGCCGCAAACAAACGGCTCCCACGGCAAAGAGACACCGCACGTGAAAGAGAGGCGGAAACACGGACGCAGAGCACGGACAACGAAGAAGCGGCACCCCGGGCATGAATCCAGCACTGCAGGCCCTTCCCATGCTTCTGCTGATGCACCACCAAGGACGCAACGTACCGCGGAGACGCAGGTAGGCACACACACAACAAGTGCACGCAAACAGCGCACACAGTGCAAGGGCGGAAAAAGCGGACAACCCCCCACCAGCGCGTGCACACTACACATCCACCATTGCATCCACATATGACACACAGGCCAAATCCTAACATCGCGGAACACATGTGTACACACCACCTGGGACTAGGAACCAACCACCCCGTCACGGCCCCAAAGCGCCGATGGCGCCGCCACACATGCGCACAATGCAGAGGCCAACCGCAGCGCCATGCATGCGTCGCACACAGACACAGGGACACAACCAAGCAGCACACACATCAGCCCCACCCCGAACGCACATGACACGTGACAGGCCGGCCACAGACATGTCCCCAACGCCCAATTCACGGACAACACCCAACGCCACACAAACGACGCACACATGTCAGTGAAGACACGCAACTGCAGGACACACCCCAGTGTAACAAACATGGCGTAGCACACAGCGGCGGCAACACCAACTAGGAGAAGCAGGGCCCCTTCGGGAAGAGGAACGCCAGTACCACACTGAAAAACCCATACCACCCTGCACATATGAACAAGACACATGAAACGGAACACCAAAGAGCCCGGGGACCGACAACAGGTGGCCCAAGAATTACATCCACACACAAGGCCCAACGCAGAGCGGAAAGGCAGCCTGCCGCCCACACAAGGGAGAGCAGACAGCACTGAATGACCTTCCATTCCAACACCGAAACCACAGCCCTACGACAGAAGCCGGTGAATACAGCCATTGTCCAAGAATAGACCAACACAGGCATGCCGAGGAGACCGACCACAGGGCAGATAGCGCATATCACAGAAGCACACAACGGACGGGGAAGAAAGAAGAAAACACTCCCCCATGTCGGCCACATGCAAGTTAATTGGAAGGAGTCACACAGCACTGACCTTGAACTGTCTGAGAAGCATGTGGGAAGAGGGCCCGTGTCCTCCAAACAAGCCAACAGAACACAAGTCCTGTCTCCCCACGACTACACAGAGCTCACAGCAACCCCGGAGCGTGCACATTGCAGACTGCACACACAGCCGGAGCACGCCACCTCTACGAACCGCTGCGAAATGGCAACCGCAACACACCTACCCAACTACGCCGAACAGCTCAAGCTGTACCAAACCAACACGATACATACATTGGGATGCGATCTCCTGTCCCTGCTGAACGTAAGTTACCGACTGACTTACCGCATCACATTGTTCAGCTGCGTCATGCCCGTCTTCTACTGTCGGAGGTGTCCCTACCAGCATCCCGTCGAGATATGCCTCTCCAACCCGGCATGTCTGAAGGCGGACCTGCTACCACTACTCCTCCCTCTGGACGCACACGACAGGGCCTGCTCTGCCTATGGGGGCATGGCGTATGTGGCCAACATCGCACGCGCACTGAAATGGAACCACTGTGCCTCCACACGACGGATCATCGAGAACAGCTACATCGAATGTCACCCAGCATGCCCCATCATGGTCCTCCAAGGGACAACCTACGAACAACACCTTGACAGCCACCATCCGCTTCATTGGCTGGCAAACATGTACACCACCAATGACATGGAAGCCCTGCTGGACGGCATCGCATACCTGACAACCTGTAAATACGTCGGACCACAACGCAGGTTCCCCGAGTGACCTATGAAGTCCAACCCCGCACCCATGCTCAGCTTCCGCACGGACTGGCCAGTCACCACCACAACAGCCATACCAAACGACCGGCAACTGTAACCACACCATCAACGACATCGCCATGACATCGGATATGACCGGGACATGCACACTGTTCCCCATCACATCCAGGAACACCGCATGCATCGTGGGAGGCAGTGGCATGGGCTCTGTGCATCGCACCCACATGGACGGAACTGCACGAACAACCAGGACACGACATGGATCCAGCGCACATGGACACACACACCGCTCAGTGGACATGAATAGGTCGCCTGGAGTCTGTGGGTGCTGCACCCCTCCCACCCCCGCCCCGGGAATCCCATACCAGGACCTTTGCATGGACGACAAGTGCATACAACAACAACACGACCCCAGTGACTGTGACATGTCCAGTAACCACCACAGTGCAACAACAAGTGGCACGCCGCTGCATGCACGCAAGCACATGCCCTGATGTCATCTCACATGCACGCGTGTATGAGGAACAACCGCAGCAAACCTGTCACATGGAACTGAGATGGACTGTGCCCATGATGCCGAGCGGTCTGGTAGGCTACATGTATACCGTCTGTGTCAAAGTCCGCAGCTCCGCAGCTATACGTAAATGTACATTAGCACAGCCTTGGCCAAGCAGATGTAACTCTGAAGCCCACATCCCACATGCAACAGCCAATCACATGTAACCCCACACCCTATCCCATTTGTTATCATGCTCAGTATATCCTCAACATGTATTCCGCTGCCAGTAGTGTCCACTATACTGCATCACAGAGGACAGAAGACTCAATATAATGTTTGAAACCAAAACTGTCTCCGCTGACTCATTTCACAAGTACGAATGAGAGAGGATGAGAGTATGTGAAGTACACGGCAGTCGTGACATGACCATGTAGTCCACTGGTATTGGACGTCAACGCAAATGAGTAGCACTACTGTGGAAGACACACATGTGTCGTGTGAAGTCGTATGGACGCAGTGCTCAGGTGGGTGGGTGCGACGGGTAGATGCGCACATGCCAAGTTGGAGCACGCCGTGTTGGGAGGGGTCATGAACAGTACACCACCGCTTCCCTGGGCATTGTGAGAGGACACCTGTCGGGGGGAGTGAACACGTGTGTGCACAGCAGCCGGGCACACGTACAAAGCGGTACCAGGCGCACCTCAGCCCACCCTCTGTGGACAAGCTGGATCCTGTTGTGCGCCCGCCATGCCCCTTGACAAGGCACACACAGCCCCAGTCGACCAGGTGCAACCCCAACATAGTCAATCCGCACAGGCGATACAGGGCACGGGATGGCAGTGGAGCATGGTGTGTGAGAGGTCTCCTCGCGCTCCTCCTGGTCATATCACGCAGGCAATAGAACCTCAACGTCTAGCATGGCACAAGTCAAATGGAAGTGTAGGGGGACGCACCACAGCACGAGCAGCACTGACGTCACGGGAGGTGGCTCGCACCATCCCATCCATTGCCCATCATACCAACCACGCCACATGCCATTGCGACTAAGTGCAAGCGCGTGCGCCACCACCCCCGAGCCCTCCCCAGAGAGGCCAAAGAGTGAATGTGTGGGCCATCAGCCACAGACGGACACGGCCTGGCCGCAAGGGCAGCCACAGCCACTGGGTGTCGCAGGTGGCGGATCCGGAAGGCGAAGACTGTGATGCATAGTCCATGCAGGCCGGGTCTCCATTTGGGGCACCACGCAGGTGGACGGCGTCCCGCCACACATCATACCCTGAGACAGCCCACTCGTGCAACTGGACCCACACATACACTCCTTGCCCTCTCTGGTGCGAGCTTGGGGCTGCCTGTGCAAGCGCTAGCCTCGCAGGTGAGCATGCATATTGGGGGGCGAGGGGAGGACATGAGGGCTGGGGCGAAGATGACTGTATCACTGTCAGTTAGTACAAGGGATGACCCAGATGTGGAAAGGAAGAGACGTGTCCCGTGTGTACTGCAACTAGTCGCCAATCCAACTACCCCCATGTCCGGAATGTAAGCCCGCACCTAGGCCCGCCCATCCGCCACATCGAACATACCACCAGCACGACAACCTTCCCATTCGAAACACTGACTGGGGGTGGCGACCAGTGAACAATCATGTGTAGCCTACCCACGCGTACATGTGGGCCCTCCATGATCCATGTCACCTGCGGCAAAGACATGACATGCGCAATGAGGGAAGTGAGGAGAGCTGTCCGCCCCACGCGCAGAAGGTGCATCAGCTCCACAGACCCAGCAGCGAGTCCAGCAGGGGTCACATGTGCAGGGGCAGCTGTGCCTGGTGTGAAGGCACATGCATATAGACAGCACATCGACCAATGTGTAGTCTGCTCACATCCACAGTCCATCATCATGCGGACATAGGAATTGAACACAGGGCAACACATCTTAGTTGGTGCACCCACCGTGACCAACAATGCGCAATCATCGACGTACCCGCCCTGTGCATGGCCCCCACCCAACGGAGGCACATCCAGTGCCACCATCCCACACACACAAGCCTTCCACGGAACATGCTGTGTCCAATGGTCAGTACAGAGTCAGCGCCCATCTGGTGGATCCTGAACAGGAGACACATGCACACACATGCCAGCTCCCACTATGTACGTCTGCCACCTGGCACGTGCAATGTAACCTCTCACCTGTGACGTGTGACTGCAAGCACACAGCCGTCTTGGCATGGGGCTGTCAATGTGGACACCAGTCAATGTTTCGGGAGCTGTGATCCGTACAGTGCTGTACATAGGGTGCAGTGCTGACACCTACTACTGTCTCATATCCCCTCGTGCCACAGGTCCCACTTGTATTGGCCGCTCAGCCCGTGCCCACATCGTCGTCGTCGTGTGCCATACTCATCCAGCCTCGGAAGCAGTTCCATGCTCAGCAGACACTCATGTTGCCGTGGCGTTGCCGCTTGACGAATATGCAGTCAGTCCCCATCAGCACGCCCCGCAAGTCATTGGGGCCTAGATCCCCATGTGCATGCACATGGCAGTGGTATGTCTCACTTGCCATTGCCATTGTTGGGAGACCTGTGTAAGTGTATTGTGGCCGTGCCGTCCCAGCTTGACAGCTGGGCTGTGGCTCATGTGCTTGCTCAGTCATGTCAGTGATGTGTATGCGAAATTGCTATGTGCCGTGTTGCTTTGACATGTGTCCTCTGCCATTTAACCCAGGCGGAGACCGAACATTGACCGCCCATACCAATTGCTGGCGGACATGGACGATACAGAGGTAATCAGGAAGTTTCGGCTGGACAGGCCAACTCTGCATCGACTGTGTGCCATGTTAGAGCCCCATCTCCGTCCCCGCAGGGTGTATCCGACTGCTGTCACCCCCACGGCTAAGGTGATGGCCGCCATGCATTTCTTCGCCACTGGGTCATTCCAGCACACAGTGGGCAGTGGAGGAGGGATGTCCCAGCCCATGTTCAGCAAGGTGCTGAGGGATGTACTGGCAGCCATGATGCTGTACCGGAACAGGTACATCAGATTCCCCAGGGCTCGTGAATTGGCGGCAGTGAAGGGTGCATTCTATGCCCTTGGCAGAATCCCACACGTCGTGGGAGCCATTGACTGCACTCATGTTGGCCTTGTTCCACCACAGGCCACTGAGCACCTGTACCGCAACAGGAAGCACACGCACTCCCTGAATGTGCAAGTGGTGTGCCTTGCGGACATGGTGATCACCCACGTGTGTGCCAAGTTTCCAGGCTCGGCACATGACGCACACATAATGCGCAACAGCATCTTGCCACGACTGATGGCCAATCTGCAACAGGATCGTGCCTGTATTGTCGGTGAGTATGTGGAGTGGTGTAGCATGCTGGTTGTGCGATGCTGTCCCCTGTCCAGTTGGAATAGCTACGGTTCTCTGTGTCCCTCACACCCAGGTGACTCTGCGTATCCGAATGGGGCATGGCTGCTCAGTCCATTGAGGAATCCTCGCACCCCAGCATACGATCGATACAATGAGGCACATGGGAGGACCAGACGTGTGGTCGAGCGTACCTTTGGCCTCCTCAAGTCCAGGTTCAGGTGCCTGGACCGCACCGGGGTGCACTGGCGTACTCCCCACAGAAGGTGTGCCAGATAGTGGTGGCGTGCTGCATGCTGCACAATCTGGCCATTCGGAAGCAGATCCCCCTCATTGTGGATGACGGAGATCAACCAGGGCCCCAGCCCGCAGACCAGGACAGCTCGAGTGAGGTGGACAGCGGAGAGGAGGAAGCTGGGAATGTGCGCCAGCAGCTCATCGCCCGCTACTTCACTTGACGGTGAGTGTCCATGTACGACGGATGATGTGTCTGTATCTGTGCAGGTGTGTGTGTGCTGTGTCAGGGTGGCCGTATGTTCACTGCGTGCAGTGTGTCAACGCTCCATGGCCAGGGTAGTATGCCACTGTTGGTGACTGTGGCATTGTGCCCTATTGCTCCGTGCGATGTGTGTACATTGCTTGTAGTTGTTGACATGTACTGTGTGATGGGTGTGTGACACACTCATTGAATGTGCTCCTGTTCTGTCTCCCACCCCTAGGTCCCTACAGGCCCTCCGGATTCCATTGCCATGCCACGCATCAGGTGCCCTTCCGCCCAAGGTGGCCGTTGTATTCCGTACAAATAAAACACAGGGCACAAACAGCAGTTAGTGAAAAAGGTGCATTTATTACAAACTGTGACATGTGATTGTGTGTAAGGTGATGACAAAAGTGGTGCGTGCAGTGACAATGAGCTGTCGGTCATGGCTGCGTGATGATCAGGGTGTACCCACTGGTTCTATGTCCATAGTCCAACACACACATGCCATCCAGCTGGCTGTGTGGAGTGGGATCGTAGAGCAAGTCAATGCAGTGGCTGGTCAAGGAAGGCTGGCGGAAGGCTGGCTGGCTGCCTCACTTGCGACTGGAGCGTGCGAAGTCCTCCCGGGAGATCTGTTTCCTCTTCGGACGGCCCCTTCCACGTTTGGGAGGGGGGTGTGTGGTGGCGACCTGCTGGTGGTGGGTGAGGTGTGCTCACTGGCTGTGGACGCAGGGGAAGTGGACACTGCTGGCCGACCCTGCGCCCTAGCAGGTGGTGGCGGAGGTGGTGTTGCTGGCCTTGCCTGTGACCCCACCGCCACCACCAGCTGGCCCATGAGGTCCACGAGTTGGTCCATACGGGACACGAATTGGCCCATATGGGCGTCCATGGACCTCAGCACCCCCAGCACCTCCCGCGTGTCAGTAGCAGACCTGGCCCATTGTCCTTGGGCCTCTTCATAGGCCCCAAGGACTCTGGCCATTTGAGGCAGGGCATGGCTCCCAGGGGAGGCTGGCGTTTCCCTGACCCTGCTCCTCCTACCAGTCCTGCTGCCACCGGCCTGCCCACTAGCCACATTGCACACCACGGTCCTCGCTGTGGCTCCCAGGGTGGATCCAGTCGGCCGGGCCACCACCTGCGCTGGGGCTGGTGCCAGCGAAGACGTGGTGGTGGTGGAGGCGGTGGTGGTCGGTGCGGCGATGGTGGCGGTTGCGGCAGTGGTAGTGGCCGCAATGACCGTGGGTGTGGCCGCAACGACAGTGGCAGCAGGGGACTGGGACTGTTCAGCATCCCTGGATGATGGGTTGGTGGGTAGGAGGGGTCCTGGGGAGCGGCTGGGCCCTGCCACGCCAGATGGGCCAGCTTGGTGGTCCGTGTCCGAAGAGGCGGACAGATCCTCCAGATCCGTGTGTCCTCGTTGGGGGCTTGTAGGCTGGCTGTGCTGGCTGCTGTCTCCATCCCCAGCGTCCAGCAGTTCGTCACCTGTGGAGAGAATGAGATTTGTTATTGTGTTGCACCTGGCGAAGTATGTATTTGTCGTCTGACATTGGCAGTTCGTGCAATCTCGTACATGGGTTTCCCGGAGGCGAGTGTGTGGCTGTGGCATCTGTAGTTGTGTGTGCTAGGCAATGGGACTGTGTGCTGTGCACATGTGGCATGGGACGGATTGGCCATGCCGATGGGTGTGTTGCTGTGCCCCTACTCATTGTGACTCTGGTGTATGCGGGCTCCTGGCCCATCCTGGGTCTGGTTTGTACTTTGCTTTTGGAGTTCATATGGAACGCTTAGGAACGCATATGGCAACATGGGGGCCATGCCCCAGATTCGCATTTGGGAGGGGATATGCTTTTGGGGTTCAAATGGAACGCTTAGGAACGCATATGGCAACATGGGGGCCATGCCCCAGATTCGCATTTGGGAGGGGATATGCTTTTGGGGTTCAAATGGAACGCTTAGGAACGCATATGGCAACATGGGGGCCATGCCCCAGATTCGCATTTGGGAGGGGATATGCTTTTGGGGTTCAAATGGAACGCTTAGGAACGCATATGGCAACATGGGGGCCATGCCCCAGATTCGCATTTGGGAGGGGATATGCTTTTGGGGTTCAAATGGAACGCTTAAGAACGCATATGGCAACATGGGGGCCATGCCCCAGATTCGCATTTGGGAGGGGATATGCTTTTGGGGTTCAAATGGAACGCTTAGGAACGCATATGGCAACATGGGGGCCATGCCCCAGATTCGCATTTGGGAGGGGATATGCTTTTGGGGTACATGCTGTGAGCCATGGGTGCCGAACGTGACATGTGTTGTGGCAGCATGACAGTGCATGGTCTGAGGTGTGTGCATGCCTGACATGCCCTGCATATTTGCTGTCTGTTGTGGTTACTGGACATGGCATTGGACGCATCGTTATGAGTGAGTGATAGTTGTGTGCCAGCCAACGTATTGCAGTTGTCCCATCTCCTTGGTGTGCGTGCTGCTCTGTGCCATGTGCATCACTGCAGTGCTCGGGGGGGGTGTGGCCCATGTTGTGTGTTGTTGCTCACAGTGTGTCGTGCGCTTAATTGACTTCTGGCACATGGTTGGTCATGGGCATGTGTCTTAGCGTGACTGCTGTATGTGTGGCAGCTGTGCGGATGACATGCCTTTCATGAGACTGGGGCTGACGGATGGGATGGATGGTATGTTGTATGTGCATGGTGTGTCTGTGAGTTTGATGGGTTCAGTGGTGTTCGTGTGCATTTCTGTTGTTCCGCTCTGTTGCGTCTAGTGTTGTTTGTCTTACATAGGCGTAGTTGTGGGGTGTGTGGTTGACAGGCAGTAGGGGCTACATGGACAGGACTTCAATGGTGTTTCGGTTGTGTGTGATGAGTTGCACAGTGGCTGCCGTGTGGGACTATATTCAGTGTGGCTTGTGCATGCAGACGTGGGTCCTTGGGTGTTGCTATGTCTGTGATGGGTCATGTGGGGTGTGAGTCTGTTGTTCATGTCCGTGTGCACATTGTTCACTTGTTCGTGACGGTGGGCGGTGCTGCGTGTTCGTCTGCTACGTGACATGTCCCATGTGTTGGTCGTGTTACGGTCCTCATGCCTCCAGTAATCCAGCCCTGTCCAGTTTCCCACCTGCAAGTTGTTCGTGCGTGCACTGTACTGGATGCCACATGGCTCTAAGCGGGGGGTGCTCCATGTTGCAGGTCTGTGGGGGTGGGAGGGTGTTGTGGGTCGTGGGGGTGGCTGGATACCCACTGACACCGATTGCTGTGGACCGTGATGTCTGCCTTTCGGCTGTCGTTGTGCACTGCGGTGGCTGACACGTGGCTGTGGGGTGTGGGGGATGCTCCTCCTTGCTGTGCTGTGGGACTGGGGCCTGGTGTGTGTTGTACTTGGGCTGTCCACCCTCCCACCCACTGCACTTTGTGTTCCTGCCACTTACCTGTTACTTGTCGGTTAGTGCAGCTGTGGCGGACACATGGGTGTGGTGGGTGCTCGTTGTGGCGCTTCTGGCATTTTTGGGGACCTGTTGGTGGTTACGTGGCTGGCTTAGTGTACACATGTCCCCACGCATCTTACAGTTGTTCGGTTTGGGCTGTGTGTGGTAGTGTCTGTTGCATGTGTGTGTGATGTGTTGTGTATTGTGTGCTGGACATGGGGGTGTTTGTCCCTGGGAGCTGTGGCATGGTAGTTGCGCATGTGAGTACATAGCGGTGTGCTGGTATACATTAGTTTGTACTTACCAGCCTCCACTCCCCTGCTAATCCGGCGAGGATCTCCGGATGGATTACGACTCGCACCTTCTCCTCCCACGCTTTGAAGGTCTTAAAGAGTGCGGGATTCCCTCCGCCAGTGACGGCAGCCAGCTCTCTGTTTTTGCCCTCCTTCTTCTTGACCAGGCTCTTTACGTCATTCCAACGTTTGTTTATCTCGACTCTGTTCCTGGGCAGGGTCCCGACTGCATTGACCTGGTCTACGACCCGGTTCCACATTCTGTTTCTGGTGGCTAGTGGTGTGTGCTGGACCATGTTCCCATAGATTTGTGGGTACACCTTGATGATCTCGTCGACCATGACCGTCAGCTCCATGGGCGTGAACTTGGGCATCCTTTGTGGTGCCATGGTGTTTGTGGTGCTGGTGCGGTGTGTGTTGTGTAATGTGCAGGGGGTTTGTGGTGCCGGTGTTTGGTGGTGGTGGTGGTGGTGGTGGTGGTTGTGATGTGTGCGTTTCTGTGGTGTGCTGCTGTCCTTGCTGTGTCACTGTGTCCTCTCCTCTCCTCTCTGGTTTGCAATGTAGCAAGGGGTTGTGGTCTGTGGGAGTGCTGCTTTTGTACTCACCTATGTGGGTGTGTCCTCATGGTCTGTTGTTTTCAGGTGTGTTGTGTCTGGGGTTCTGGCCTTTGTATTTTTTGTTTGTCCGGGGGGTGTTTTCGGGATGTGTACTGTGCTTGTGTATTTGTGTGTGCCTTGCTGTGTGGACTTATTGGCCATGTTGTGTGCTATTGGTTTTGTGTGCGGATGGTTTCTGTGCAGGTACGTTGGCGCCATGGCTTCTGCCGTGTCGATTCTCATCGGCGTTGTTTGCGCTGGCGGGCGGTATATTTGTTGTTTTTCTGCGCTCATGGCGGTGCGATCGTAATTTCACGTGCGGTGTGTCGGCCGTGTGGGCGGGCGGTTTTGTGTTGTCGTGCGTGTTTCCGTCCGTGGCGGGCGGTTTGACTCCGACTCGGACGATGGCGGGCGGTATTTTGTGTGATTTTCCGCCGATGGCGGTTTTCGGTTTGTGTACTCATAATGGCGTGGTCGGTGTTCAGGCGGTGTGTGCGGGCGGATTTTTGCCGCTTCCATGCCTGGCGGATTTTTTTACGCCGGGTATCGTAATGGGCCCCACTGTTCGGTTGCACTCCTATTCTTTACAATGGGAGCATGTATTCCGACCAGAATGCATGCTCTCATTGTAAAGAGCGGAGGTGCAGTTCATCCCTGCACCCTGTGGCTGGCACCTCAAGGTGCCTGCCACTGGGTGCAGGGATCAACATGGGGGCACCATAGGTGCCCTCTAAGCTGTCATCCGGAGGCCTTGCATCCATGGGGGCCCTGCTGGGGGCCCCCAAAATCGACTTCCCACAGCCTTTCTGTGTCGGAAAGGCCGGCACAGAAAGGCTGTGGGAATCTGCCATCGTAATACCTTGGGCGGAAAGAGCCGCTCTTGGGATTACAGGCCCCTTTCCGAATGGCAGATGGGCTCTCCGAGCCCGTCGTAAGCCATTCGGAAATCCTGTTTGGGTTAATTTCTGACTAACTCCATCCAAATGGGTAGGTCGGAAATTAATCCAAACAGGAGATTACGATGCTTTATGAACAACTCCGACCGAGGGTCAGAGCCGTTTCCTACGGCATCGTAATCGGGCCCTAAGTAGTTGATAACAAAAAGCACAAACCACTCTCTATAGAGAAAGGGCTAGAATGATAATTTTGAAATTAGATTGTTTTCTGAACATCGGACGGGTAAACGAGCATTAGTGTTTCATTGCCTGTTAATTGCTCCCCTTGATTTCCCTGTCCATTGATGTTTGGGAAGGGCATAGCAAAACCTGACCCTCACACTGGAGTACAAGGATTGGACTCACAGGACCTTACTTTTTATCTAAGAATACATTTTTTCCATGAAGACACTAACCTGCTTTTTGACTGCACACCTCACAAGAATGATCGCCATTTCAATTTATTATAATTTAAAAGCGTTCACAATTACAACATATTCCAGACTCATTTTCTTATGCCAATTACTATTTATTAGCTATGCAAAAGATGAGGAATTATAACAGTAGAAAGATAATGGTTAGAAAATAAACAAATTCAATTCTCCTAAATGCAACACATTAAATTGTGGCATTAATTCGACCTCTTTATGTAAATATGGGCTCTGACCCACTGATCAGGTATTCATGGTTAATTGTAGGATACGCCAAGGTTAAATGTTAAAACGTGTTGTCTTGTCACTGAATTTTCGTTCAGCTTTATTTATCCAGCCTTTATTAGGATGTTGTTAATGTTGCACACTAGTCCATCCTGAAATCCTCAGGTCTCTCACAAAAGAAAGGCAATTCTTGTGAACCCTCGAGACCTTTGGTTCTTAGCCTGGGGTCAGCTATGCCTAATCAGGGATTCCCAGACTGTTTAGAAACTTACATTTTATTAGCTGAATAAAGAATATATACATATATAAGAAAAAAATAACACTTTGGGCGTGGCTAGCCAGCCAAGATGGCGGACGCACTCTAGTGAGGCTCCGTCTCTTAGCCCATGAATCCGGTATTTATCCTGCGCTACATACCACCATCTCGGCGCTGAACCTGGTTCACTGGGTCCGTAGTGCCTGTGCGGGCGTGCACAGTGAGTTTGCCGGTAAAACAAGCTGCCCGGGCATAGAAATTGCCGCCTACGTCATGAAGCCGCTGCGCGGCCGCGTCTGAGGCCGGGCGCTGCTGGGTGACGTGCACCCGCTGGCGCTGCGGCAGAGTGGAACCGAGCGGATCGTGAACACGGCGCCCAGTCACTAACGGAAGCGGCTGGCAAGTGTGACGGTGAGGACCGGGACACATGAAAGCACTGTGTGCCTACCCTGCCTGACTGCCTTCAAGCACGACTGAGGGAGCCTGTGGTGTTCTGGCACGCTGGTGAATTCCCAGCTGTGACCCCGCTCTACTGTGTGCAACGCAGTGTGGAGCGATCTGGCTGTGCTTCGAAGCGAACGTACCAAGCGTTGAAGCAGCCCGACTTCCTTCCTCCCCCCGTGCATCCCTGGAGGAATCACCCGGCTCTTCTCTTTAGGCGCGGTGAGTGAAGCGGCACACAGCAAGTTAGTTACCTGCCACCATACAGTGCCCCGCGATGCCACAACCCCGCCTAAATTTGGCGGACTGCTTAGGCGGACACGGACTAGTGCGGCACGCTTGGCCCGAGCCATGCGGAAGATTGCCTGAACGTTGGTTGCTGGCACCCGTGAATGGGTGGAGGCTGCCTGCATGAGACCTGCAGGGAGTGGCTAGACACCTAACCCACCTCACCGACGACCGCAGGGGGTAAGAGGAAGTACTGTCTGTGACTGGGGCCGGCGTGACGCCGAGACCCGGGTGGTTGGCTGCGACAGGCCAACGCCAATAGGCGCCTTCTTGCGGTGATGCCTGAGACTAAAGAGTGCTCCACTTGGCCCGCTACAGAGGGAACCCTGCCACGATTGGGCTACCACTCAGGCTAAGGGGATCGGGACTCAACAAAGACCCCACACGGGCTATAATAACCGCCATCAGACTTCAATATTACGGACTACGCCCATGCCTATGCTGAAGAACGGCATTGCTGGAGAGAGATCCGGTAGATAACAGCCACATCAACGCCATTAAACCGCATGCAGCTTAATCAGATTGGAGTACTGGGTGACCTATGACAGAGCTCCCAGCTGCCTCGCTGTGCCCGAATTGCTGTGCATCCGCCTACGAAACACAATAGAGGTGCCCCCCCTTGTGACACGGGTGGGTGAGACACGCGTAGCTCCGTACAATCTCCACAAGCAACGTCTACTGGTACCCACCGAGATGGGCAAACCACGCACGGGCACGGACGTGCCATCCACAAGATTGACGTCAGACCCAGCCCACTCTGATCACGAGTCTGAAGCGTCGGACACCTTTGGACGCTCCAGCCTGGAATCAAAAATAGACTCTGTGTTACAGGCGGTGACACAAATCGGTGAAGCACTGACGCAAACGTGCACCTCCTTGGAAGGCCGAATTGACAAGGTCACGTCAGACTTCACGCTCCTACATGCTGACCATCGTAAATTGACCGGGAGGGTCGGCGACTTAGAAAAAGAAGCACACGAGATCGCCCCAGTAACCAAGAAGACGACCTCGGAAATACGCGCCCTCACGACCCGGCTACACTCATTGGAGCGTAGGATGGAAGATGCAGAAGGCCGCTCAAGGCGAAACAATGTGCGCGTAGTAGGGCTACCAGAAGGAACGGAAGGCGGAGACGCAGTGGCATACACTGAAAACTGGTTACAGACTTTACTGCCCGCAGGGGTCCTCTCTGCTTTCTTTGCAGTGGAGAGGGCGCATAGAGTGCCATCAAGTCGCCAGCCACCGGGTGCTAGGCCCCGACCATTTCTGTTTCGCCTCATGAACTTTAAAGATAGAGATACAATACTCCGCGAAGTCAGAAAACTGGAATCAGTTCAGGTAGACAATTCGCAGATTCTCTTCTTCCCTGATTATGCTTTAGGAGTACAGCGGAGCGCTTTCCTCACAGTTAAACGCAAACTGCGGGATTTGAATCTGAAGTACTCCCTCATTTTCCCAGCCCGGCTGCGAGTGGTGGCGGATGGATCTGCGCACTTCTTCAACACAGTGGACGACGTCTGGGACTGGCTAGAGACTAAAGGCCATCGCACTTCGCCGAGCAATAAACAAAGCAACAAGGGGCAACGTAGAGACACTCGGAGGAGGGGCCGCCGTGCCCAACATCAGAGACGTGCCACGACATCACAAAAGCAATCAGTGGCAACCACCCCTGATCATGAGCAAGTACTACGGGAACAATGATGTGCATTGCAGGCAGTGTCGGGCATGGGGGAATGGCGAACTAACGGAGATGCAGACGCCTCTTCCGAACAATCGTTAAGCGACGACAACTCGCAAACTGTGTGGCCGAATCATGAGGGCTCACAGCCACTCCCAAATGTAACGCCTCAAACTGCGGACGATTTAATGTAGTAGTAAAACGAAAACTGTGGACACGCAAGTATAAGCTTAATGTAGCGTCTATCACTGTGATATAAGTAACACTACACACAACCTGCGCTTATGATGCATCAGTACACTGCTTGGAACATGTTCTGCAACCAGACAAGTGAAGACATGTGCGCGCCCCAAGTCACACCGCACCAACATGTAGCGCATACCTTCACGCGTGCAAAATGGGGCCGAGCCCACCTACTATACTCACTACACGTACTAGCCCACCCCCTCTCCCAGAAAGTTCAACACGGCGGACGCAGCCGTGAGTTGCCGTATGGCACTGTTGTTAGTTTGGGCGGACGCAATTTATTGCTCCGCTCTCTCCCAGTTGAGCCTTTGGAAGCTTGTTTATATGAACCCTGTTCGAGTTATGTTAATTGCATATTCACTGGCAACATGGACACATCAGGCAATCACCAGAAGTTCAATGTTCGCACGTCCCGCTCAAGTCAGCGCGCTCCCGCATTCGCAGAGTACTTTTTTCTGCTCTACAACCACACAATATACACTAGGTTACTACCTTATGCCTAGTGCGATGCACAGACCATGTGACACATCACCTTTACAGCAGACCTCATGCCGCACACTAACATAATAACCTGGAACGTCAGGGGTATCCACACGCCAGCGCGTAGATATGCGATATATGCCTATTTGAAGCGTCACACTGCACACATAGCATTTCTACAGGAAACACACATCTCCCAGCCGGAAATCTGCAAACTACAGCAGAGGTGGAGGGGCCAAATACTGACCACGGGGTACTCAGCTTACGCGCGAGGGGCCTTGATATGGGTGTGGCTCGGAACTTACTTTGAAGCTGAAGAGACGATAATAGACACATGCGGCAGGTATGTGTTCACCAAGGGCCGTCTCAATGGTCAAGGTGTGGTGCTTGGCTCTATATACGCCCCAAACACTGAACAAGCCCCTTTCTGGCACACACTCACAAATCTGTTGTCGCGCTGGTGCGATATCCCGTGGCTGTTTGGAGGCGACTATAACTCTGTCCTTGACACAGCACATGACAGATCCTTTCCACCACTTGCGCAAACAGCAGCGTCCTCCAATGCTAGACACCTAAGGGAATGGCTAAACCACTGGGACCTAGCTGATGTGTGGAGAACCCTCAACCCGGAGGCGCGGCTATACTCCCATTACTCACACCCGTATGGATTACACGTCCGTATTGACCGTTTTGTTGCAAGCGCGACACTCATTGCGAAGTGCAATATAGCAGATTATTTGGGGAAAACACACTCGGACCATAATCCACACCTCATGACATTACAAGGAGAGGACGAGGGCCCTCTAGGACATGTATGGAGACTTCAACCTCTGGCACTAGAGGATCCCCCATTTAGAGCGGCAGTAGCCACAGCACTAGAGGATTACTTTGGACATAATGAGGCGTCGGTTACGGACGTGGGAGTCCTATGGGACGCCGGGAAGGCAGTGGTCAGGGGGCAGTGCATGGGACGGGGTTGGAGCCTTCGGAAACAGCTAGACGGCGAAGTTAAGCACATAGAAGATAACCTGACTCAACTTGAGGCTGAGCTTGCGCAGGGCAATGCCGTACAGCCAGAGTTAGATGAGAACCGGCTACAGCATGCCGCTACACTGGAGCGCCTGTGATGCCTCAACTATGCGTCCCATGCTGCGCGCACCCATGCAGCAGCAGATAGAGTGGGCCGGCTGCTGACGCGTATGATCCGGCAGGAACATGCGCATACACTAATCCTGCGACTGCGTTCGGCATCTGGATCATTACTTACCACACAACGTGGTATTCATGAGGAATTTATCACACACTACACCAAGATCTACCAGTCAGCACACTGCGCAACACCCGAAGACATGGCGTAATTTCTCACGCCTCTGAACCTACGCCATGTCACAGATGAGCAGCAAGCTGAGTTGAATGAGCCACTCACATTGCTGGAAGTGCAAGCCTCCATCTGCGCGCTCGCTACAGGTAAAGCACCCGGACCGGATGGATATCCGGCTGAATACTATAAAGCATACCAGCAAACTTTAGCGCCACGACTCCTGGCAATATACCAAAATGCGCAGGAAACAGGCAGGCTGCCAGATAGGCTCTGCGAATCCTTGCTGGTATCTTTGCCCAAACCTCACAGAGACGCGGAACTGATTAGTTCCTACCGGCCGCTAGCACTCCTTAACACTGATTATAAGGTACTAGCGAAAATCCTAGCGAACAGGCTGGCCCCGCTGGTGCCTCAACTAGTTCATGGAGATCAAAATGGGTTTGTGCCGGCCCGCAGCACGTCACTGAATCTGCGCCGGTTCTTCAGAGTGGCACACTATTCAAGAGACAGCTGTCCAAATGCCGGATGTCTGGTCTTAGACCTGGAGAAGGCCTTTGACACCCTGGAATGGGGATTTTTATTCGCTGTGTTGCAGAGATATGACCTGGGAGCTGAGTTCCTGGGCCTTGTTAAGCTGTTATACACGAGCCCAATGGCCAAAGTTAAGATGGGTCACTACATCTCGGATCAAGTCCCCATTGGGCGTGGCACACGGCAGGGCTGCCCGCTCTCCCCTCTACTGTTCGCGCTGGCGGTCGAACCACTAGCTAAGACGCTACGCACCACCCAAGCGGACTGGGCGATCCCCTTAGGCGATGACACGCATGCGGTCTCGCTGTATGCTGATGACCTGCTGATCTACCTTCGGGATGTAAGTCAGTCCTGCACGACAATCGAGAACACGCTGGCTCACTTCGCTTTAGTGTCCAGGTTGAAAGTGAACTGGGACAAGTCATGCCTCTATCCCTTTGCGGACATTACTCCGGACCCGCACTTAATTATCAGCGGTAAACCGGTGCACTGGCAAATAACAGCGTTCCGATATCTCGGAGTCCATATATATCGAGAACAGCAGGATCTCCTCGAGGGCAACCTGACGCCTGCCATCACAGCAGGGCGAGCGCAAATGTCCTTCTGGAAAACCCTGCCATTAGCAGTCATGGGCAGGATTGCGTTAATAAAAATGGTGGTCCTGCCACGCTTACTTTACCATTTCACAAATCTACCGCTTCACATTAGACCACCACTGTTTAGAGACCTAGAGTCGGACATACGACAGTTCATCTGGCACGGATCGCGAAGCAGAGTGGCAATGGTTAAATTATACCCCTCGACCCCCCAGGGTGGCCTGTCGCTACCCAATATGGAACATTATTATCTGGTGGCGCAGCTTCAGTGGGCGGCACGTTGGCTAAGTGCACGGAACCTCGGAGACACGGCGACGCGGGAACCTGGGTACACTCAGCCTCAGATAGCGACACTTTTCCATCCTAACAGGACAGGAGGCCCACCCACGCAGATACTGCTCAGAGTGGCCTATCAATGCTATCGCCGCTGCCTTCGCCTCACCCACCAGCACATACCGTATGCACCATCTCTACCAATACTAGGCACCCCCCCGAAGACACCGGGCAGTGTCTAGCGCGGAGCTCACGCAGTGGGAGGATGTGGGCATCCTAACAGTAGGGGATCTATACAATGACGGGCAGCTTGTCCCCTTAGCGGATCTTGCGGAAAGCTCTGGCCTACCGCAAGGCCAGTTCCTCCTTCACGGCGCAGTGACTCGCACGCTTGGCGCGCAGTGGGGAAACGTGGTGCAAGAACCTGCCACGCATCTAACCATACAATACCTGCATGAGTTGGGCACTGGTCGACATCTCACCAAATGGTTTGCGGAGTCACTCAGAATCCACACAGTGCCGACACTGCTCTCACTGCGTGCCCACTGGGACGCGGACCTCCAGAGTCCTACCACAGACCGTGAATGGGGCCGCATACTTGAAGGCCACACACGGATTCCCCGCAACATGCGGTTTCGGCTCATTCAATTCTACATCATACACAGGGCCTACCTCACACCGGCAAAAATAAATAAATATTTTGCTCGCACAGATGCTAAATGTGCCAGATGTAACGAACCAGGGGCGGACCTTCTGCATGTGTTGTGGTCATGCACAACCATTCAAACATATTGGGGGGAGGTCACCAGGAAATTGGTCAATGCACGGAGCGAAAGTTGACCTGGACATGGGAAGTGTGTATCTTGGGGCTTTACCACAGATCTAAGAAACAAAAGGTAACATCTAGATATATAGATCTCGGCCTTATAGTAGCTAAGAGATTACTCATGCGTCGCTGGAAATCTCCCGATCCCCCAGCAGCAAAGGCCTGGTATCATTCCCTCCTATGTTGGGCGCAGGCGGAGAGCATAACACTCCACCGGGAAGATGCAATAGGGCTGCGCAAGCAACCATTGGCACCGGCATGGGACGCAATCCTGACAGATTTTCACACAGCAGTGCGAGATCCAGGCCAGGATACCGACGTGACTGTGAGTGACGTAGAACAAACACCACCGCGACTGGCATCCACTCGAACCCACTAGAGCGCAGGCACAGCGCGTTTGGCTGTTGGTATTCCCTGACACACAACATTACATATCAGTTCTTTGCGGAAGCGAGCGAGTGCAATAACTTGGTGACATGTCATCAAGTCAACAACACATTTAACAAACGAGCCGCGTACTCAAAAATGTATGACTATAGCGGATGAAGCGCTTGTTATTCAACAAGATTGTATATGCCAGTTCTAGTTCTGATTGTCTTTTTTTCTCAATCCCCCTCCCCCCCTTTTTCTTTCTTTCTTTCCTTTTTTTTTTTTTTTTTTCTTTCTTTCTCCTTCTATGTTATAGTATTCCATTTGTTTTATTATTCAGACAGAAGGCCGCTTCACAGCATGCTGACTTTTGTACACATAGTGATCACACTACCATGTAAAATGTTATACTGAGACTGGAGATGTAAGATATACATGTTGACTAATGTATGCTGTTCAACAATTCAAAAAGAAAAAAACAATAATAATAAACAAATTTAAACAAAAAAAGAAAAAAATAACACTTTAAAATGTTCAGTAATTGTTGAGGAATTTGAAACTGAAGGCTAAAAATTAACTAAGCTAAATTGGTATCCTTTGCTTGATTTATGGGAGCACTGCAGGTACAGCTAATGGAATTTAGTAATTGTAATTGCATTTATATAGTGCTTGGCACCCCTGATGATGCATCAAAGTGCTTTTCGATGAGTAGCACGCTACTCCGGAACCCAAACACGTTTAGTGGTGAATTAGTACAGGAAAATATGGAATTTATTTGAGCGGTAGACATGTGAGTCTGGTATTAGGGTTGAAGAGGATAGTGGAGGGAAAGAAGAGGCAGGGGCTTACTTTTATATAGCACTTGGTACCCCTGATGAGACATCAAAGCGCTCTTCGAAGAGTAGCATGCTACTCCGGAACCCAAACATGATTAGTGGTGAATTAGTATAGTGAAATATGAAATTAATTTGAGAGTTGGACATGTGAGTCTGTTATTTTGATTGAAAAGGATAGCGGAGGGATAGAAAAGGGAAGAGTCAAGAAAGAGTTTATGCGGAGATCATAGCAGCAGGAGCAAGTTGGGATGAGTAGAGGGGGGAAGAGTCAGAGGGAAGGGTTTAGAAAGGCTTGTTTGGGAGATCTGAATAGTAAAAGGTTTGAGATGATGCAAGGGAGTGGTAGAAGAGGGAAAAGTCTAGAAAGGGTTATTTGAAAAGCTGTATATTTATAAACAAGATTAATATACATTTTTATACAATGGTTTATTGGTGGACTCTATTGAAGCAATGGAATACACTAACAAAAAGAGAGCATGTATTAGGCGCAAAATAGACTTTGGGGCCGATTCCGATTCGGGCCGGAAATCTCTCCGACCGAGCCGGACCCGGAGAGATTTCCGACCGAATCGGACCCGTGCAGCCCGACCGAACGAGTACGATGCGTCCGTATGCTATCGTACTCGATTCGTTCGGACTCCCATTGAAGTCAATGGGAGCCGGTCGTACAAGGTGTACGCGGGCTCCCATTGCCTCAATAGGTGCGAGGCGAACAAGGGCGCCCCCTACAGCGGGTACGCGGCGAAGCGACTCGCGCCGTACACGCACAGGTAGGGGGTCCCCCCTGTGTGCGACTCACGCCGGCTACGCGTACAGGGGGGTCCGACACGGACCCCCGAAGTACGGCTCCGACTGCTCTTTCAAGCCGGACGACGCGTGTCGGTCGGAGTGCTCGCGGCGCGCATCGTACTTACCCGGCCGGGGTACGTCTCCATTGCGCAGTGCAAGTCGTGTCCGAGCGAGTCGGTCGGTGCGGTTCGACCCGGGAGCGAGTCGGTCGGAGCGGTTGGGACACCCGAACGAGTCGGTCGGCGATTTCGCATCGTACTCGCTCGTCCGGACGCGCGTACGAATCGGTCGGGAAATAGGGCTCCGAATCGGATCCGGTTAAGCCGAATCCGATTCGGAGCCCTACCGGCCGAGATCGGTATCGGCCCCAAAGTGTTATGTTAGAATCTAGCATATTGCTTCATTTTTTTGTAAATAAAAAACATTTTGAAAAGCTCCAACTTTCCCATTAAAATTAAAGTTTCAATTTTTGCTTATGTTTTCTTCGTGAATTAATTAATGTTGCATTATTTTTGTATTTGTTTGATTTTACTTTTGTTCAAATCATAGAAATTGCTTAGGGTGGGGTCCCTGGCATCCAGTAGTGATTTACTGTGGGTCCACAGAAGCCTAAAGGTTAAGAACCACTGCTTTAGACATATCCAGAGATTCCTTAAGGCAGATCAATGTGCCTAATTCCTAGTGACCACTTTCATTCTGGGTCCTCCCAGTTCTCTTCTTTAAACAAAACTTTAACTTATTGTCTTGATTATCGAAGGAGTAGGCCAGGTAGTTCTGTATCTCCACACCTAAACATTGACAATGACTTCAACAAAACATTTTTGTCTCATTAACAGGTTATTTCTAACCCCGGGCGGAGCAGGTGGAGTGCCTCTACGCGGAGTTTCACGGAGTTGGAAAACAACTCCGTGGAACTCCGCTCCACTCCCTCCCCCTCCCAAAGTCATTAAAGTAAGAAAACAGGCACTTACCTGCCGTGGCTGCCTCCTCCTCGCCATGGCTGCTCTCCTTCCTCGTCTTCGCCGTCCTTCTTCGCACTCCCAAGACGTACAACGTAGGGGTTATCAGAGAAGAATGACGGCGAGGACGAGGAAGGAGAGCGGCCATGGCAAGGAGGAGGCAGCCATGGCAGGTAAGTGCCTTTTTTCTTACTTTATAATTACTTTGGGAGGGTGGAGGGGTCGGCTAACTACGCTCCACCACGGAGTCGTAGTTTTGCCTAAACTCCGCGTTCGCAATGGAACGCGGAGTATGCAAAACTACGTAAACTTCACTGGTGGAGCGTAGTTACCCGCCCGGGCTTAGTTATTTCCATTGGCTTCTTGCACAACAAGGATGACAAAAAATTCTATAAAAACGACAAATATTTGTAAAAGAAAAGGATTTTTTGGACATTGATAGAAAACAATAAAATATACAACTCAATGAATTTCTCATTTTTTCCTAGATTTAGGGGCTCATTACCATGTCCGGCCGAAAGCCGCCGCCGGACACCGTCTCGGATTCAGGACCGACCGACTTGATTATGATGCGACCAAACACTGTTCGGTCGGATTTCCATTGTTTCCTATAGGAGCCTGTGTTACGGTTGAGAACCAGCCATAACACAGGCTCCTATGGGGAAATGGGGTGATTGCAGTAAACCCTTCACCCTATGACAGGCACCCCGTGGTGCCTGCCACACAGTGCAGGTTTTTACAGGGGGTCCCTTAAGTACCCCCTCGGCCATCAACCGTAGGCTGCGGGGCCAAGGGGGCCCTGCCAGGGGCCTACAAAGTCACTTTCCGACAGCCTTTCCGTGTCGGACAGGCCAACGCAGGAAGGCTGTTGGAAAACGACATTGTAATGCTTTCCATAGGGGTGTACGATGCGGTTCCGACCGACACGAATACTCTGCAAGTCACTCGGAACCGATACGGAGTGACCGACCGGTTTAAGTTCCGACCGCAAACATCGTAATCGGGCGGTTGGAATGTAACCCGACCGAGACGGTCGGAAGGGCTCCGATGTGGTCAAGGAGATTCCGACCGTCGGGAGGAGGCTTTCCGCCTGACATCGTAATGAGCCCCTTAGTTGGAGTGAGAGTGTTGTCAATTATAGGGGCAAAGTGATAATCCTTAAAGAGGCGCTGGATATGTTTCTAGGGTTTATAATGTCATGTGAGCTGTCTCTCCAAGATTTTGTTGAATTGGATGTCAAGATTGCATTGATGCACAACATAACCATGGCCCTGATTATGAATGTAAAATTGGAGCAGAGCAATGCTGAGTTTCATCAAAAATGACTGCTCACCTGGGCACGGGTGTAGAGAGACTGACTGGTCAGGGAATGCTGGGTGAATATGTAGACAAAGGCACTGAATTAATGTACCAGTTTGTGTGTTTCATAAAGCAGGACTTTGTTTATTTTTTATTCTTTATATGTATTAATGTTTCAAGCTTTATATTGACATATTGTTTAGGGTGATTTGCATGACAACACGGTTTTGCACTGATTTTTTAGGTTTTTGAATTATAATCATGCAAATTGTTGTTCACTAGTGTTAGTCTTGCTTACCCTAATGACTTTGTTGATATTCGTGTGTGCTGTAACCTGACAGCTTGTACATAAATGCCATGCTGGTAGTTCTAATGAGTGCCTCTATTTATTTTGACCTTGATACCTCTATATTCAATAGACAAGGTTACCCTTTTTCTGATAAAAATAAATATAGGCAACTACAAGTGGGTGTGTCTTGCTAGTGAGCTCTGATATCTTTTAGCCTCGTCGGGCTTTTGTGAATGAAAACATTGTCAACAAAATTCTCTCCAAAGTTATTGTTCACCAGGGAAGGAAATGGTGCAGTACAGAGCACAGTGAGAACTGTCCCAGCTGAGGAGGGTATTGACACTGAGCTGAGAAGGATTTTAATTGAGAATTAAGTGTTTTATAGATCTTTTTCTTCAAAACAACATGGAGCAGTGCAGGGATGAATGTATGTTGAGGACACAGTCCTTTTAAGATTGTTTTCAGTGTCAGAAAGTGATGTTTTCCAAAATGGACTCTGCACCTGTCCCATTGCCAGCTGTGCTGTCTAAGACTGAGAATGATGTTAAGCTATACATTTTAAGATGGATAATTCATGAGCCTGGCAGTGGGCCACCAAAGATCTAGTTGATGCTTTTATCTTTGGTCTCATGTCTTGGTACTGTTCAGGCTTGGGTTTTAATTAATCTAATTACTTGTGCTTCATTACAGGAGACCATCCTATGGGATGCCAACGAAAGGCTTGTGAGTGTGACAAAGCAGCGGCTGTCTGCTTCAAGGAGAACTTAAAAACGTATAAAATAAGAAACACGTTTAAACTAGATAGTACCTGCACAGGGCAAATGCCGCCCTGTCCATAGAACATCGATGCCAGCGCCAACTCTCCACCCAGCTCAACAGACAGCGCTTCAGAAAAATACACCAAGGAAGCACAGGCACAAGTGCAAAAGGAAACTGCAGACACCTCAAAACCAGTGTGATTAAACACTACTGGATACCTCCCAAATGCAATGAAGCCAAACTAGTGGAAGATGCCAACTATACAAACCCATGGTATTCACCCATGCCCATAATTGCCCACGTGGTTCCTTTCTTAGCCCGGTGTTGGAGGTGGTGATCCCCCAATTTCTACCCAAAGCCATCATGGGCATCTCCCTACCCGAGTGATCCCCACTCTGTTGTTCACATTTCCTTAAGTGCCCTCTCTGCTCCAGTCCTGTCCAAGTCAGGTGCAGCGATTCCATTCAACTCAAACTGACCATTGAACAATGGCTTGGTTACAACCCTATTGTCTCCAGAAATCACCCTAGCACCATCGCCCATAATTCTAAATTATCATACACAGTGTTGTCTTTCATCCACGTCCTGGCTAATGATTCTCTGCCCAGTTCCTCTCCCAGTGGCATAAGAAAACAATGCAAACCCCCTACCACTTTGGTCCCAGGCCCAGTCGGTGTACTGTGCTGAGGAGGCCACCTGGAGTTCGCCACCCCCCCCCCCCCACGGGGGTAATGTTACGCCACTGTCGTCTCCTCCGTCTTCATAATTTTAATCTACATGGAAATAATTAGGACAATGTTTTCCTTTTTTGACCATTTTGACATGGCCCAATGTCTGCTTAAATTAATAATAAATATTGCATGCAACGTTTTTGTTCTGGTCTCATAATCGGGTATTCGTTAAGCTGTCTCGGGTATAGATCACACACACGCACACACACACACGTACACGAGCATACATATTTGCCTACACACATGCAATGTGCTGAGCTTGAATCTCCCTCTCCCTGTTGCAGTGCCATCACTTCTCTATCTTCCACAAGAGATCAGAATAGAATTGTGTGTTATTATGGTCACTTGGTTGATAGTGTCAATTCTAGTGCTCCATAATATGTGTCAATGAGAGGGGCGTTGTATGGCAGAATATTGTGTGCAGAAATATTGTCGAAATTAAATATTGTGTCTTAAAATTTGACAACATAATTCTGGTACCATACTGAGTTGTAGTCTCCACCCAGAGCAGGGCTGTGAGGAGGAAGCTTGTCAAGCAGTTAATGCCTTGAATACTTGGTTGTCACATTCATCTTCATTTTTCCAAGCTCTAGTCTTCCTCATCACAGTTCTGATATTTGAGGTGGGCACTGCTCACAAAGAAAGAACAATGGTGAAGAATATGGGGGAGGAGTGATTATCCTCACATGGGGCACACACCATTAAAAAGATTCAGGAATATTTCATCACGGTACTGCAAGAATGACCTCTCTTGTTACAGCTGAAGACCTAGTTGACAACTCAGGCAAACGACCAGCATGTACGAATAAACACCCGCTCTATGGGTACAAAACTATAGGTGGTTCAGGAGGGCTAGGTTTGGCCCCTTTAGTCATTTTTAGCCAATGTAATCTACATCTCTATACCCTCTCTCTTTGACCCCGATGAGGCCAAAATAACTTCTATATTATTGTACCTCATAACAAAACGCTTAACTATGGGTACAGCCATATACTGAGCCAGTCTTTGGCTCACAAATTATGATCATTTTTTATAATATTTCAATTCAATATTTGGGAAGAGGCATAGTAGACAGGCAGCCTATACGAGTCTCCTGCAATTAATGCAAAAAGCTAATAATACAATAAATTATATGACTATTTTCAACATTTAGCCCCAAAGCAGTGTGGACTGATAAAGCGTGAGCTGCCGCTTTTTATCAGGGATTAAAGGATGAACTAAAAGACACTCTATCATTGGTGGTAAATCAACTGAATGCATCCACATCTTTGATTGAGTTAGCACCTTAGACTGACAACAACAGAATCAACAATGAGAAAGGTGAGGATTACCCCAACCGAAACCTTCAGCAGGATTGGCAACCACCAGCACTGCTGAAGGAGTTGATTAACCGATACAGTCTGGAAGCATAAAGCAACCTCTTACAAAGACTAAAAAGAGAGAAGGAGAAAGAATGGTTTCTATCCTTGTTGCAGAAAAGCAGAATATTTTTTGCATAGTTTACCAAGAGGTTTGGGTATTTGCAATGTTTGTCTGTGTAAGATAACTGACACAAGACTATTAGCAGGTTGTCAACAAGAAGGTTCATTTGCTAAAAATTTAATTAGAAATATCAGGGCCAGTAATGGGCTTTGCACTGATTTAGTGTGGGGTTTCTCTGTGATTTCTGGGCAACAGCTTTAAAAACAAGCATTGGCAAAACCAGCAGGTCTCGCCTATGCCAATTCTATTGACTTTCTCAATATTTATTTTTTTACATATTGCAGAGCAGTTGAGTTGAAAAAGCTCCATGACATGGACAGTAGGCGAAACCTTTTGGCTTTGCCACTGCTTGTTTTTACTCACCCTGGCATGGAGGTGTTTTGCTATTTGCTTCCGTCCCCTCAAGCTACTCTCAACAATTAACAAGCACATCCCAAAGACAAGAAATAAATAGGGTGAAATGTGTCAGTCATTAATAAACATCTTTGTGAGATGTAAAATTTTGTTGACAAAGTCACATTTTAAGTGGCACTGCCTATAAAATTATTTACATAATCTAAAGATTTTGTTAGAGGATACTGATTTGTTTTAATGACAAGCATTGGCAAAGCCAATAGGTCGAGGCAATGCCCAAGCTATTGGCCTTCTCAATGTGAATGGTTTTTAGCCATGTTGTCTAGCAGCGCGTCTGTTGTTCAGCATGGCAGAAAGTCACTGAAAGCCCAGAACCACAGGATGTTGAGCTGACATGGAGTCTCTTTGCCCCCATGTTCAATTTATTCTCATGCCCCTCCTGACACAAAAAAGCAATATGACGTGGCCTGCGCTGGCCGCATCATATCGCTTTTTTCAGTGACTTTCAGCCATGCTGAACAGCAGATGTGCTGCAAGACATGGCTAATAGATAATGCTTGTTCGGTGTTGACGGAGTCTTGCAGAACAAACCTGGAAGTGCTAGTGAAAAACAGTTGAAGAGCAAAGTGAAACGAGGGTGTGACGCAACGGCCATAGCTGCCAACAGGGGAACCGGGGAGCCGGGTTTGAGTCTTGGGGTCAGCTGAACAGTTTGTGATTCTAGGTAAATCACTTATGCTTCCCCCTGCGTACAACAATGAATGTGTCATTGTGCAAAAAAATAAATAAAAGGAGCAGGAAGAGGCAGGTAGTGGGGGGACGAATCAAGCATGGAAGTTGGAGGGGATGGGGAGATGGGCAAGTAACGACAGCAGAGGGTGGGAGGAAGCAACAATGAAGGGGTAAAAAACATACCTTAATTGAAGCAGGATCAGCGACAAAAATGAATGTGTCATTATGGAATGTAACTGGTGAGCACTTAAAATGCTCCAATACCATTGGCTCGTGTTCACGCTATGGCAAGACGGAGGATGAAGCGACCGCTCCAATACCATTGGATCGTGTAAAAAAAAAAACACGTGCTGCTCATGTTTTAACAACTTTTTAAGAAATGTATATGTTTATGTACACTTGCATGCATTCTAGTGGTATGTATGTGTACAAGGTAGACTATGGCAAGACGGAGGATGGAACGAGCGCTCCAATACAATCAGATCATGCAAAAAAAGTAAAATAAAAGCAGCAGTGCCAATGGAGGTTGTGGGGGAAGTGTGAAGGAGGAAAGCAGGAGGGGATGGGGAGATGGGCAAGCAACGACGGGAGAGGGCAGGAGAAAGCAACAACGAAGGGGTAAAAAATATACCTTAATTGAAGCAGGATCAGCAATAAAATGAATGTGTCATTGTGGAATGTAACTGGTGAGCACTTAAATTGATCCAATTCCATCAGCTCATGTTCGTGCTATGGCAAGACGGAGGACAGAGTGAGCGCTCCAATACCATCGGATTGTGCAAAAACAACAAAAAAACAAGCTCTGTTCATGTTTTAACAGCGTTTTACGAAATGCATTTGTTTATATACACGTCATGCATTTTTGTGGTATGTGTGTATGTGTACAAGGGAGATGGCCTGAAAACACAAGTACTCCTATGGAGTGCTTGAAAACAAAGAAAAAATAGCTGCGCAAACCGGAAGCAGGGTAAGGAGACATGTAGTTGGTTCATGCGCTATGGGCCAAACACAAGAAGAGGACATGAAGAATGGCATCAAAGAAAACTGAGCGACGCTGAAGTTTAACAATAGTAGGAGATGGACAGCCTGTAAGCCCACAAATAGAACACAACATGTCTCTTCGAGACAGTGCCTGTGCTGCCTAGCCGAGCAGCGCATGCGCTGTGTAGCTAAGACCCAAAAACAATAGATTTTGCACAGGCGAAACCTACTGGCTTTGTCAATGATTTTTGTGTTTAGATACGGGGTGATTGTGTGCTGCCACGGAGAGGTTAAGTGATTTGCCTACATTTACGGTGGCCTCGTGAAAAGTGAGTGGTGTTAATGTAAAGCGCTCCAGTTCCTTCAGGTGGTGTTGGCGCTATATAAAATTGCACACAGAAAAATGTGAAAAGCAGAGTTGGGGGAGTAGGGGATCTTTGCAACGGAGTTCAGCAGGGCAAGCAGCGACCTATGGGAGGTGGCCGGGCAACGTACAACAAATGCTGGCTGCCATGGGAAGATTAAGTGACTTGGCCATAATCACAAAATGCGGAAGTGAGGTCAAGGCTAGGGAGATGATGTGGCGTCCTCTTGGGAGAGGATGTGGCGTAAGGGCCAGAATTGCCGACTATGGAGCTGCGAAACCATGTTTTAGTTTTGGCGTCGGCTTAACATCCTTGACTCTGGGCGAATCACTTAGTCTCGCTGTGCCTACAAAATTGAATGTGTCCTTGTGTAAAGTAACTGGTGCTAATGTAAAGCACTCCAATACCTTTGGGTGGTGTTTGGCTCTATATAAAACTGCACAAAAAATAGTAACTGGTGCTTATGTAAAATGCTCAAATAACTTCGGGTGGTGTTGACGCCACATAAAACTGCACAAAAAACAAACGTGAAAAGCACAGTCGGGGGAGGAGGGGATCTGGGGAAGAGGGGATCTGTGCAATAGAAGTTCATCTTGGGCAAGGAGCGACGGGCGGGAGGTTGATGGGCAACCAACAGCAAATGCGGGCTGTCACAGGGAGTTTAAGTGATTTGCCTGTGTTTACGGTGTCCTCGTGAAAAGCTACTGGTGTTAATGTAAACCACTCCAGTTCCTTCGGGTAGTGTTGGCGCTATATAAAACGGCACAAACAAATGTGAAAAGCAGAGTAAGGGGAGGGGGGATCTGTGCCACAGAGTTCAGCGGGGCAAGTAGCGACATGCAGGAGGTGGACGGGCAACCAACTGCAAATGCAGGCTGCCATGGGGTGATTAAGTGATTTGGCCATAATCACAAAATGCTGAACTGATGACGAGGCTAAGGTGGCATCCTCTTAGGAGAGGATGTGGGATAAGGGCCAGAGCTGCCGACTATGGAGATGGGTAACCGGGTTTGAGTTTCGGCATCGGCTTAACATCATTGATTCTGGGCAAATCCCTTAATCTCCCTGTGCCTACAAAAGTGAATGTATCCTCGTGTAAGGAACTGGTGCTGATGTAAAGCACTCCAATACCTTAGGGTGGTGCAGTCGCCAAGCATGCTTAATCACAAAGAAAAAAGTAGTGCCATAAAAGGAGGAGGAAAAGTTCAAAAGAGCACTTGGTCCAAGTTCCACTGATAAGAAAACACACAGAGAAATACAAACACAACAGGAAATAGCTTGCTGCAACCAACAGCAAGCAAGGAAAACAGAGTGTCAGTAAATGAACAAATTAAAAGTAATAGCAGGCTGTACGCCCCTTTTAAGATTTTTTTGAAATACAAAAGACTTTGCTAGCGCTGTGCAGGTGAAACTTAACAGTTTGCATGAAAAGAAATCTGAAGAAACGAAAGGTGTTGATGGGATACTACTGACATCCGGAGATGTGAGAAAAGAATCTTTATCACTAATAATGCTCATTATGATTGCGGTATACAGAATCTGACTTGACTTGATTGATGCCACTTATTTTTCAGTAATCCATGGTATTCCTTGGCATTAATCGCGTATTAATTGGACTTCATACAAATAACTTTTTCCTTGAAGCATTGTACATGCCAATGTTTCCCTCGTATAAACCAGATTTAGCTTCTTCTTGGCTCATAGTCACTGCATCTGAATCATCACCTTTATCAATACTGTATAGCAAAGACCCTGGTTGTACTTTGACTTAAAGCACAGATACATCATCCCCACTAGACTGTGCTATTGACTTACTAGTGAGAGAATTTGTCTCTCTTAGCCAGGCTTCCACAGTCAAATGCAACTGCCTGTGTTGAAGACCAAAGACTCTGACAAGGTCTGGGTTCTCTGACCGCAGATGCTGGACCTCTCCACTTCCAGTATAGTTTCTTCTTCTCACTCTTTTATACTCTTTCTAGACTCTTTCTAGGCTAATAACACAAGGAGTTTGGCCAAGGTCACTCATGTAGGTGATTACGCATTGTTTAAATATTTACAGGTGTAGTGTTTTACTTTATTTAGCAGATGTTACACCACTTGAATGATTATCTTTTCTCCCCTTCTGCTCCATGCAACAATTCCATTATGCCTCATGACATACTGACTGTAGTCAGAGATTTTGACAGAGACAGAGGCCTCCAACTTTGCTAAAAAGGCTATTTTATCACAGAGACCCTCAGTCTCAAAAACCATGCATACAGCGTTTTTAAGTGCCCTGTTAACAGTTGTGTGAAATTATACCATCTATGATAGGGAATTAATGGGTATCAAAGAGCTATTTATATAGTTGAAGCACTATATGGAAGTAGCTCAACAAGATGCAATAGTATGGACCAATGATAGAAATGTAGGGATATTTAGATCCATGCAGTGTCATAATATTAGACATGCAATATAGAGTCTGTTTTTTTCGCGAGATTTCAGCATATTATTTTTGATTGGTCTGGATATAGGCATTTAAAGGCAAATGCATTGCCTTGACAAATGGCAGAGGGTGAAATTGCTCCACCAGCTCCATCCATAAAGGTCCCCCCAAGTTGGAAAAGAAAACAAAGCGGAATGCTGCCTGAACAACCTCAGAACCTCAAGAGACAGAAAGGAAAAAGAGATATGCAGAAATAGTGTTCTGAACATCTAGTCCAGAAGTGGGGTTGCCACAACAATTTCTTGTCAAGCTTATATTTCACCCTCATTCTGACTTTGACCAACGAATCATGCAGTGGTGCTAGGACTCACCTGAAATAGAGCATCCCAGAATCAGAAGAACTAGTTAATTAGTATCTCATCACTACTGGTGGCCTGGCCTCTTAGAAAAGAGTTAAAGATTATTGAAACATGTATTGTTATGTTGAAGCAAAGGCAACTTTAATTAGATCCTCAGACCTCTTGCAACCACTACCCACAATTCATCATCCTTGGGTTAATGTATCTATTGTCCAACTGGCGCTTATTCTCTCAGCAGACGGCCTACATCCCATGGGTGGAGAACATTCATGCCAAAGTCGTCACACCAGTGTTTCCATCTTCAAAGTAGTTATCCCTCCTAATAGAGATATTCCAGAATATTTATCAGAGATTGGGTCACCCATGGCTCAGAATATTCACCTCACACTCAGATGCCCCCAACCCTGTTTTTAGTAGAGATACAGAAATTATCTGGGGGCCCTGGAATCTGTTTATCACCGCTCCTCCATTCACATTGATGTTTTAAGCCCTATCAAAAAGTTTGATTTTGTTGGCATTATGTGTAAAGCAGTATAAAGCAATCATCTAATGGCCCTTTTCATAACATTTAGACACAAAATGTTCACCACATTCCAATAGTAATATGAGGTCAAGGATACACAATCCGAGACATTTTGACCATGGGCAAAGTGGGCAATTGCCCAGGGCCCTCACCTTCCAAGGTGCCCTCTGGATACTCTCTCAACTGCTCTCTGTTTGACTATATGTTTCAACCTCTGTACCCCCTGACTGTACCCAAACTCTCGCTCTACATTATCCTCTCCTGGCACCCCACTGCTCTGTTTCAGTCTATCTCTTTTCCCTGCACATGTCCTACATCTATTTTACCTTTGTCTCAACCTCATCCCTGTCTTTACTTTACCTCTCTTTCTCCGTCATCTATGTATACCACAACTCCCTTTCCTTTTTCTCAACCCCTTCCCCACTTCACCACTCTCTACTTCACTTCCACTGTCTTCTTTCTCTCTCTACCTCCTATCTCCCAATTTCATATCTCTCTCACTACCCCATCTCTTTCTTTCTCTCTCTCCCACACAATAACCTCTCTATTTATATAACCATTTGTTTGCTACCTCACCCCTCCACCTCTCCTACTTTCTTTCTACCTGAGTTGGCTCCCTCCCCGCCTCACTACCTTGCTTCATTCTTGCACCTCTTTCTCTATTGCTACCTCTTTTTCTCCATCATTATCTCCTCTCATTTTCATTGCTCCTTACTTCCATCTACATTTCAACCCATCCTGTGTAATTAGCCTCTTTATCTGTACTTCTCTATTTAGGTGTCTTTCTACCTCACATGCCCGACTGTATCTCTCTCTAGATTTCACAACTAACTTTATCTTCCTGACCCTCTCTCTTCCTCTGTGTTAACCTAAACTCTTTCTCTACTTTACCTTGGTCTCCCTATTTCACCTCTTTTCCATCTGCACTCATCATTCCTTCTATCTTTCACCCTACTCCCTAAACCTTTCTCTCAGCCTCACTATTCACTTTACCTGACCTGTCTTCTTATAAGTCACTTCTAATTTTACCCATTTCTACCTCATGACTTTCCCTATCTTGCATCTTTCTATACTTGTCTAACTGCCCTACTTCTCTTCCTTTGTACATCTGCCTCTCTCTTCCTCTACCTCTCTCTGATTCATCTCTTTGTACCATACATCTCAGTCTAACTCATCCATCCCTCATTCTACCCATAATCCTTACTACCTCACCCCTTTTTCATCGCATCTGTCTGTCTACCTCATCTCTTCTTCTACCCCTTTTTTCCTCTACATCACCTCTCTCAATACACCATTCTCTATTATCTTTCTGATTATCTCTGTCTGCTGCCTCCTCCCATTTATCTTACAAAGCAGAGTCAGAGGTCACTTTCTACCCAAAAAATCATACACATTGAAAGAGAGAGGAGTAACAAGACAGGGTAAGAGAACATAGGAATATGACCTAAGTGTATGTAATGGCCGCTTTCCATCCAATGCCAATGCTTCCCTGACTTCTCGAAGAGGGGTTTACAGAAGCAATATAGACTATATTCTTTTGGACATTAGGTTTTGGAGTGCTATGGTCGGCATGATGGTTATTCAAAGAGAAGAGAGTGACCATTACCCATTATCTCTTTAAGTACATGATTTACTGCTCAATGACCTACCATGTAACTCTTGTAAGAATCCTGAAGCCCTGACAATTAGCGACAATCGCAGGACAGTCAGATGGAATGCCATCTGTAATTCCAATTATGTCATCTCAAAGATCTATGAGACAGTGGGTACTGCACTAAGTCTGATGATTCAGAATGTAGACGTGCCCAACCTAGTCCTAGAGACTCATGCCAACCTTTTTTGGGAAACTCAAAGACCACTTTCAGAAAGTATACAAACCTATTACTAGAGTTCCTAGCCCCCAAGAATAGTTCACACTGACATGTAGAGCTGCCAAGACTGCACTCCTAGTGATTACAAAGCAGGGAGAAAGGGCCAAGATATTGCCAGGCTTGCCAATTTACACTGCTACTGTGGAAAAATATAAATGATGATGATACTAGAATGTGCAATCGCAGTGTATGTAAGGGTTAAGTCGATACCCAAAGGAGAAAAATCATATACAACTCAATATTTGGTACGAACAGTAGTTGTTTATATAAATAAAAATGCAATTTTCCAGAAAAAACAGTGCAATGTGTCCCCAGTGAACATGGAACCTAGAAAAGTAGTGACTTATTTGTGACATATACACTTGGTTTCCAACATTTATAAAAGTCGACCATCACAGGTAATGAGTAATAAAGACAGCGTCCTTATATAATAATAGGCGCTGATGGATGGTTCGTGTGATTGATGTGCACCTCAGGGAAGTGAGAAGTGTGCAAGATAGCGAAGACCGACGGAAGCGGCTCCACACGGACGCCTTAAAAGTATAGGCAATGGTTCAGGGCCAGCAACAAACTCTTCACACAGATATGGTTGCGTTTTGTTGATTATGTTAGTAAGGCACTAAAGGGCTGGGTGAGGGGCAGCAAGGTTGATGATCATTCAGGGACGTACAACTTATTTTTAAAGGAACACATGCTTGATACTTGTTTTCTAGAGTTGCGCCAACACCTGGCTGATAGCAAGCTTACTGATCCCAAGAATCTTGCAGAGGAGACGGGGAACTGGGTCAGCACCAAAGCATCCAAGAATGTATCTCCCAAAAGGGAGGTCAGGGTTCCCACCAGAAAAAGGAAGGGGAAGATAAAAAGACAGAGTTCTCTATAGGCCCCCAAAACAACTCACAGGAGAAAGTTTCTGGTTCTCATTCCCAATCTGGCCACCAGAAGAAAATCTACCCTGACGATTCAGCAGCCCAAGCTCATCCCAGGTAATGGGGCGGGAGTTTAGTGGGGTTACCCTAGTGCACCTGGGTGACAGTGAGATGGTTCCTAAGATCCACTTGACCTCAAATACTACCAAGCATAGGCAATGGATCACCATCAATGGGAATGGTGTTGAGGCTCTGAGGGATACAGGTGCCAGCATGACTATGGTAAGGAGCCAGTTGGTGCCCCTGAGCAGGTGATTCCCAATGTATTCCACCAGGTTGTGGTGGCTGCCAACAGATATGGTCATTATCCAAAGGTCCTTGTTCCATTTGAATGGGGGGATTTAGGTCTTCTGAGGGTTGCTGTGAGCCCTGCCATGCCTGTGGACTGTTTGTTTAGTAATTACCTTGAGCACACTACCTGGAAGATAGTGGAGCTCAAGGCTCATGTGCAGATGCTGGGGTTACCTGACCCGATCTGTGCTATGGCAAGGTCCATGGCTGCCCAGAATGGAAGTCAAAAAAGGGCTGGAGCCTGGAATAATGGCCAGCCAGCTGCTAAGAAGGGGGAAGAAAGAGGGTGTGGGAAACCAGCCCCTGAATGTCTTCTCAATGAGGTGGATGAAGCATCTGTGGTGGCTGCCCCAGAACCCACTGAGGGGGGCATTGCTTCCCTTGGCGACCTGCCAGAGCTTGCTGGATGGCATGTGAAAGGAGGACCCACCAAAGAGGAGTTATGGAGTGCCCAACCCTTGTGGGAATAAGGGAACAGGCCGAAGCCCAAGCAGCTCTTGAAGTCGTCATATTTACTGGCAGGACAACATATTTTACAGTGAGCCTAAGGCTCCTCTGCATGGGACAACAAGGGCCCTGGTGGTCCCCCAATGTTACAGGGTCTTCCTACTGGATCTGGTTAACAACATTCTCTTAGCAGGACACCTGGGCCAAGACAAGACCATTGCATGGCTTGTCCCACACTTTTATTGGCCTCAGATTATGGTTTCCTTAGATGCATTCTGTAGGACTTCTGCAACTTGCCAAGCCAGTGGGAAGGCAGGGCAGAGGCTTAAAGCCCCTTGTTAAGAGAGCAAGGATGCTAAAAGCCCTTGTATGTATTGATAGAATATTTATTGTGAAAATGACAAACAGAAATGTCTGCCGCTGACAACTCTCAGCCACTGGATTATAATGTAGGCCTTCCAAATATAGTCTTTGGACTGGGTTTCCCCCCCCCCCCTTTGAATAGGAGTCCTCATCGAAGAGCTTTACTTCATCCACTCCTGGAATAGTACTCCAGTTTGTTTCTCCGGGTACCTCAGAAAGAAACACACACAAAAATAAAGTCCTTGGGGCTCTGGGCTTTAAGGCCCGGGAACCACCACCAACACCTGTGTTTTGTGCCAAAGAAATCAAAAGGGAAGTGTGAGGGAGTGCTTAGGTTCTTAACACCCTTTCTTCCCCTTTCCGTGAGGGTATCCCTTCAGACATACAACGTCACCAGCGACCCCAAAATTCCCAATGTTGAGCTTGCCTTTGGCCACAGCCCGAAGTCAAAGCCATGGAGTCCTGGTGTTGCTCGCCTTGAATACTGGTGCAGGCTTGCCGGTTTTCTGTTTCTCTGCCTCCTTCCACGTTGCAGGTAGCGGTCGTCCCTCTCTCCCCTGGTGCAGCTCTCTTTCCGGTTCTCGGCTTCTCGGGCTCCCATTCTCCGGACTCCTGCCGGCTTTCTTCCCCACCGTTCGTTCCACACAACAGCCTTGTCACCTCTCCTTCCTGCCACCTACCTCCATCCTTCCGTCCTCCTTCTTCCACCCTCTCTCTGATGTCATCAACAGGGACGTCTGGGCATCTGGAGAGCTCGGCATATAGTTTCCTTGGTCTCCTTCGTCAGTCATGTTGGAAGTGTCCACCATATTACATCCTCCTTAATCCCTTGCCTGTCATTGGCACACCCTTTGAGTGGGTGGGCATCAACATTGTTGGGCCTATGGCTCCCCAAACTGCTTCAGGCAACAGGTTTATCCTGGTTCTGATGGATCATGCCACTAGGTACTCAGAGGCAATCCCTCCGAGGATCACAACTGCACCTGTGGTTTCAAAAGCTTTGATGGGAATTTTTACCCGAGTGGGTTTCCCCAAGGAAGTGGTGTCTGAGAGGGGCACCAACTTCATGCCTGCTATATGCAGTCAATCTGAAAGGAGTGTGGGGTAACCTACTAGTTCTCCACTCCTTACCACCCTCAAACAAATGGGCTTGTTGAGAGATTCAACAAGACCCTGGAGGGCATGGTTAGAGGCCGGCCTAAGGCCTTGAGGAGTAAGTGGGACATCCTCTTGCCATACCTGTTGATTGCCTACAGGGAAGTACCACAGAAGGGAGTGGGCTCCAGCCCCTTTGAGCTTCTTTATTGGCACCCTGTCAGAGGACCTCTGAGGTTAGTGAAGAAGGGCTGGGAGCAAGCTCCCAGGAAGATTCCCCAGGATGTAGTGAACTACATGCTGGCCTTCAGAAGCCAAATGGCTAAGTTGTGGAAGCAAGTTCCTGACAACTTGGAAGCCACTCAGGATGTCATGAAGCAGTGGTATGAGGAAAATTCTACCACTGTGGAATTGACTCCTGGGCAGAAAGTGTGGGTTATGCAACCAGTGGAGCCCAGGGTCCTCCAGGACTGTTGGACTGGGCCCTAAGACATGCTTGAGAGAAAGGGTGAGGCCATCTACCTGGTGGATCTCAAGACCCCTAGGCAACGCCACAGGGTGCTCATATCAATGGCCTCAAACCCTACTTTGAGAGGTCTAAGCTCACCATGCTGTTGGTGACAGATGGGGAGTGAACCCCTCCCTGACTTCTCAGACTCTAAGAAGAAAGACGGATCTGTGGAGGGAGGAATCCTGTCCACAAGTCTGACTCCTGAACAGCAGAGGGACTGCCACCAAGTATTGGGGCAGTACTCCTCTTTGTTTTCCCTTATCCCTGGGACTACCCACCTGTGTACCCATGATGTGGACACGGGAGACAACCTCCCTGTCAGGAATAAGTCTTACAGGTTGTCTGAAGGTGAGGGCCAGCATTAAGAGTGACGTCTCTAAAATGCTGGAATTGGGGTGATAGAACCCTCCAGTAGCCCCTGGTCGAATTCTGTGGTGTTGGTACCAAAAGCTGCCCCACCAGGCACCACACCTGAACTCAGGTTCTATGTAGATTATAGAGGGCTAAACTCCGTCACAAAGACAGATGCTCATCCCATCTCCCAGGCTGATGAGCTGATTGGCCAGTTAAGGGCTGGCCAGTGCTTAAGTACCTTTGACCTTATGTCAGGGTACTGACAGATCACCCTAACAGAAGCAGCCAAGGTGAGGTCAGTCTTCTCCACTCCAGAAGACCACTACCAGTTTAGGGTGATGCCCTTTGGACTCGGAAATGTCCCTGCCACCTTCCAGAGGTTGGTGAACCAGGTCTTTGCTGGGATGGAGGCCTTCACAGCTGCCTATCTAGATGACATAGCTGTCCACAGTAGCAGCTGGAAGGACTACATTTTTCACCTCCAGGAAGTGCTTCAGGTTCTGCAACAGGCAGGCCTGACTATCAAGGCCAGTAAGCACCAGATAGGGCAAGGGTCTGTGGTGTTCCTGGGACACCTGGTGGGCAGGGGCAAGGTGCAGCCCCTCCAGGCCACGAAAGAGATTATCATGGCCTGGGAGCCCCCCAAAACCCAGACTGAGGTTGGGGCATTCTTGGGCCTCACTGGGTACTATAGGAGGTTTGTTAAGGGTTATGGCACCATTGTTGCCCCCTTGACAGAGCTGACTTCTAAGAAACAGCCCAGAAATGTGATTTGGACAGAGGCATGCCAAAAAGTATTTGACTCCCTTAAGCAGGCCATGTGCACAGCTCCTAAGCTCAAAGCCCCTGACTTCTCCCAGGAGATTATCATTCAAACAGATTCCTTAGAGCATAGCACAGGGGCAATACTTTCACAGCTAAATGAAGAGGGCCTAGACCAACCTGTAGGCTTCATCGCCAGGAGGTTACTCCCCAGGTAACAAAGGCGGAGTGCTATAGATGGAGAAGCTTTTGCTGTGGTCTGGGCACTGAAGAAGTTGAGACCATACCTGTTTGGTACTCACGTTCTGATTCAGATTGGCCACAGGCCCCTCTGGTGGCTCATGCAAGTGAGGGTTGAAAATCCAAAACTGCTGAGGAGGTCCATTGCCCTGCAGGGTTTGGGCTTCAGGGTGGGACACAGACCAATGCTGATGGTCCGCCTTAGTTATCAGAACTCCATAGAGGTTGAGTAGATCTCCTCACTTTCAGCTGGGGGACACGTGTTAGGTCTGTCATCCTTAGGGTGGTCTTCCCCTAAACATTTTGCCAGCTTACCTCCTGTCTTTGCTGTATCTTTTTGTTGGCCTTAGGACTCTGAGCAATGTACCACTGCTGACCAGTGTTTAAGTGCATATGCTTCTCCCCAAAAACATGGTAACATTGGTGTATACACAATTGGTATATTTAATTTACTTGTAAGTCCCTTGTAAATTGGTGTACCATATTCCCAGGGCCTGTAAATTAAACTCTACTATTGGGACTGTAGCACTGAAGGTACCATCCACACAAGTAGCCTTTCAAACCTCTAGCATGCCTGCCACTGCAGGGCTTGTGTGTGCACTTTCCTGCCACTTTGACTTGGCATTTAAAACCCTTTGCCTAGCCTTAAACCCCTCTTTTCTTACACATATGTCACCACTAAAGTAGGCCCTAAGTAGCCCAGAGGGCAGGGTGCTGTATAAGTAAAAGGTAGGACATGTTCTTTTTAGCTTTGCATGTCCTGCTAGTGAAAACACCTACATTTGTTTTTCACTACTGTGAGACATACTACTCTCATGGGTTAACATTGGGAATTGCTTAATTCACTTTTAAGCTGTAATTCCTGATTAAAAATGAATCGATGTGTCATGTTTCATATCTTTGAAATTGCAATGATAAATCCTTTTTTACTGGTAAAGTTAGACTTAATATTACTATTTTAGGAAGTCCACTTTTAGAAAGTAGACATTTCTCTGCTCTTACAGCTCTTTGTGCCTGCAGCCTGTCTCCGATACACGTCTGGGGTGGGTGAGAGCTACACTTTGTGCATTCCCTGTAGAAAGCCACAAACACAGGAAGGTTAGATGTGTCTGAGTATTCATCTGCATTCTGAAGGCTCTTCCTGAGCAGGAAGGGAGGGAGGGAGGGGCTGACACTCACATCTGAATAGGTAGTGGCCTGACCCCACACAAAGGGCTGATTACCCTCCACAGTCTGGAGCCAGAGCTGATGAAGAAAGGATACTTGTGCACTTCAAAGACCCTTCTTTGAAGTCACCCACTTTAAATTCACGTTTGGGTATAAGTATTGGGTCTCTGCCCCCACCAAATCAGACACTTCTGGACCTACAATTGGACTCTGTCAGCGGAACTGCTGTGCTGCAACAAGGACTGACACTCTGCTGGACTGCTGGCCTGGAAGGCTTGCTTTTCTGCGGTGCTGCCCTGCTGCCTGCTGCTCTCTGACCCTGCTGTGGACAGCTGCATTCTGTAGTGCAACTGAAGTGATCTCCAAGGGCTTGTTGGCTTGCCTCCTGTTGCTTGAGACTCTCTGCTATCAAAGTCTCTACCCCTGCTCATGTGCCTGGTTCACTGGAAATAGTCCAGATACTTGCACCAGAGACATGTATGCATCTTCAGTCTGTGTGTACCAGAACCGGTGCCTCGACCATGTTGTGAGAGTAGAACCCGGCGCATCGCACTTGGAACCACCATATCGCCTCCAGAACCACTGCTTTGGAAGCAACGCATCACCACAACTGCATGGAGAAGATTGACGCATCATCCCTCTAGCATGGATTAACCCAGTGCATCATCTTTGGAACCACTGCACTCGGTACAGGCACTTCCTCAGCGTACCAGACGCAACGCTGCCACTGCATGAAGAAAAACTATGCATCACTTCGACTATGGGCCCGAAATCGATGCATTACTCGTCTGCACCCCACATCTTGCTGTTTCAACCAGGATCAAGGTACTCTGTTTACAGGGCCTGCGTGGCTCTTGTCCCCGGCCTTTGCTCTATCGTGGTCGGCCTCAAGTGTTGACTTTACACCGGTCCAGTGTGACCAGCTAACCCCCATAGGCGCTTATTGCTTCTTAGTGCTAGAACTCTTTTTATTCCTTAAAAATTCAAAACTTAACTTCTACTTATTAGAATTTTGTTGTTTTGGTCTTGATTTATTTATAAAATTATTAGCTATTGTTCTAAACTCGTGTGGAGTCTTTTTGTGATGTTTTCATTGTGTTACTGTGTGTTGCACAAATACTTTACACATTGCCTCTTTAGATAAGCCTGAATGCTCAATGCCAAGCTACCAGAAGGGAACACAGGCTATCTTTTAGTGTGTATCTAGCTTGCCCTGACTAGAGTGATGTTCCCTACTTGGACAAGGTGCATACCTCTGCCAACTAGAGACCCCATTTCTAACAGTCAGGTGTTATAACACATTCATGGAAAAGAGGGAGTCCTCTATATACCTAAGCACTTCATCACAATGCAATATTTTTGCATCATAAAATATTTTGTGTGCAGAATTTTTAGATCATATTAGTCCACCAATTTTAATATCGTTTTAAATGAAGTTCCGATATGGTGTTTTACCATTAGCTAAAGTTGGATTTGTTTGGTCATCTGCCAGTAAGTCCACACCATGGGGCGGATTCCGATCTCGGTCGGAGGCGCACCCAATACCATTCGGTCGGGAAAAAAGCCATGCGAATGCCTGTTTCCCGACCGATCCGTACATCATTCCGAACGAGCAAGTACGATGCGCACAACAGCATAGAATCCGGCCGAGTCGTACTCACCCAATCCAGGTCCTGTTCTCCGACCGAGGCGAATCCGGAAACGCCGAATCGAGTCGCACGGAAGGGAAAATGCAGCCCCGTCCGGCCGGACAAGTACGATGCGCTTTCCGTACGCGCCGAACCCGTCGCTACGTCCGGCACGTCAAAGCTTCCGGGAGAGGTGCACATAAGCTCCGATTCGCGCCACAACACGATCCACGGCTACGAGGCGAACACGCCAGCGATGAGGACGACGCGAAGCAACGAGAAAGACGAACGAGACGAACCAACCATGAATCCCTTCGTTCCGATCCTACCAATATTCTACATTTACTACCGGAACAGGCACGGACGCGTACGGCGCAGAAGGTAAGTCAGACACCAACCACAAAAACATACAACACGTACACGACACATCACACACACACAGAGGGATGCAGAATTTACTTGCAACAGCAGCACCATAGGGGCGGGATGCCCATCACCAATGCCACATATGCACACAGGGGCCTGGATGCGCACCACTACTACCACCCTTAGCCAGGGGGGTGCCAGATGCCCACCACCACTACCACCCTTACCCAGGGGGGGCTGGATGCCTACCACTATTACCACCCTTACCCAGGGGGGGCTGGATGCCTACCACTACTACCACCCTTACCCAGGGGGGGCTGGATGCCTACCACTACTACCACCCTTAGCCATGGGGGTGCCAGATGCCTACCACTACTACCACCTTTAGCCAGGGGGGCTGGATGCCTACCACTACTACCACCCTTAGCCAGGGGGGTGCCAGATGCCTACCACTACTACCACCCTTACCCAGGGGGTGCCCCATGCCCACCACCACTACCACCCTTACCCAGGGGGGGCTGGATGCCTACCACTACTACCACCCTTAGCCTGTGGGGCTGGATGCCTACCACTACTACCACCCTTAGTCATGGGGGTGCCAGATGCCTACCACTACTACCACCCTTACCCAGGGGTGCCACATGCCCACCACCACTACCACCCTTACCCAGGGGGCTGGATGCCTACCACTACTACCACCCTTAGCCAGGGGGCTGGATGCCTACCACCTCTACCACCCTTAGCCAGGGGTGCCACATGCCCACCACCACTACCACCCTTACCCAGGGGGGCTGGATGCCTACCACTACTACCACCTTAGCCAGGGGGCTGGATGCCTACCACTACTACCACCCTTAGCCAGGGGGTGCCAGATGCCCACCACCACTACCACCCTTACCCAGGGGGCTGGATGCCTACCACTACTACCACCCTTAGCCAGGGGGCTGGATGCCTACCACTACTACCACCCTTAGCCATGGTGGTGCCAGATGCCTACCACTACTACCACCCTTAGCCAGGGGGCTGGATGCCTACCACTACTACCACCCTTAGCCAGGGGGCTGGATGCCTACCACTACTACCACCCTTAGCCATGGGGGTGCCAGATGCCTACCACTACTACCACCCTTAGCCAGGGGGCTGGATGCCTACCACTACTACCACCTCTACCCTTGGGGGCTGGATGCCTACCACCAACACCACCCCCACTCATAGGATGGACAATGCATGACACAACCAGCACACCACAACCTAGGGAATGCAAGAAAAAGACATCCCCCAACACCATGACAAGCATGTGTAGACTGTGTCAAATGCCTACAACACTGAACATGACTTTGAACATACAATGTGACCCCCTATCACATGTGCCACACATATATGTGTGTGGCCCCCACAATGCAAGCAGGCCATGACCATTGTGGCAATGGGGTCCAAACCCCCATCATCACAGTGACCAAAATGTAAGTGTGGGGTCCATAGCTGAAGCACATTTTGAACATTGTGGCAATGGGGTCCAAACCCCCATCATCACAGTGACATAAATGTAAGTGTGGGGTCCATAGCTGAAGCACATTTTGAACATTGTGGCAATGGGGTCCAAACCCCCATCATCACAGTGACCAAAATGTAAGTGTGGGGTCCATAGCTGAAGCACATTTTGAACATTGTGGCAATGGGGTCCAAACCCCCATCATCACAGTGACCAAAAGGTAAGTGTGGGGTCCATAGCTGAAGCACATTTTGAACATTGTGGCAATGGGGTCCAAACCCCCATCATCACAGTGACCAAAAGGTAAGTGTGGGGTCCATAGCTGAAGCACATTTTGAACATTGTGGCAATGGGGTCCAAACCCCCATCATCACAGTGACCAAAAGGTAAGTGTGGGGTCCATAGCTGAAGCACATTATGAACATTGTGGCAATGGGGTCCAAACCCCCATCATCACAGTGACCAAAATGTAAGTGTGGGGTCCATAGCTGAAGCACATTTTGAACATTGTGGCAATGGGGTCCAAACCCCCATCATCACAGTGACATAAATGTAAGTGTGGGGTCCATAGCTGAAGAACATTTTGAACATTGTGGCAATGGGGTCCAAACCCCCATCATCACAGTGACCAAAATGTAAGTGTGGGGTCCATAGCTGAAGCACATTTTGAACATTGTGGCAATGGGGTCCAAACCCCCATCATCACAGTGACCAAAAGGTAAGTGTGGGGTCCATAGCTGAAGCACATTTTGAACATTGTGGCAATGGGGTCCAAACCCCCATCATCACAGTGACCAAAAGGTAAGTGTGGGGTCCATAGCTGAAGCACATTTTGAACATTGTGGCAATGGGGTCCAAACCCCCATCATCACAGTGACCAAAAGGTAAGTGTGGGGTCCATAGCTGAAGCACATTATGAACATTGTGGCAATGGGGTCCAAACCCCCATCATCACTGTGACCAAAAGGTAAGTGTGGGGTCCATAGCTGAAGCACATTTTGAACATTGTGGCAATGGGGTCCAAACCCCCATCATCACTGTGACCAAAATGCAAGTGTTGACAAAGAAAAAGCTGCAACTGCCAAACTGCATGGATGATTCCTGGTCACAGAACATAAAACACATCAGTGGCAAAGTAGTGCATGTGTCCCATTGCAACATAGATTGGGGGAGGCAAATACTGCAGTGCAAATAAGACATACCTTTGGCCATGTGCAGACAAACAACACCCATGGGGGCTGACACTGTCAACATTCATCAATGACACAATGACAGAAGTGACCATCAGAATGCAGACCCACATATTTGCACCAATGGGCACACAAATGCAGATACCCTGTGGAGACTGTAGATGTGAGGTGAACAGATACCATACCATGGCAGCAATGGGACACACAAACCATGATCATTGTGCTGACCGATGACCTAGGAGTCCCAGGGACAGCAGGGGAAACCCACCAAACAACATACAGCCAATGGCACACCTAAGATATGCCAATGCAGTTGTGCAGATGCACAAACACAAACAGGCAGACCCACACTGCACATCAAACACAACAGGTGAGGGGGGGGGTGCCAGTGTCCCCAGGCAACCACACAACACATGAGGAGACCTGAATACCAATTACACAGATGTGCATACAGTGCCACACAAAGGTAACTCATGGATCCAAATCCCCTATGTGGGCAATCAGGCATTGTCAGATGAGAGGGAGCACAAATCACACATGTCACACAAGCATGTAGGAACAGCAACTGACACAGCAAGACACAGACACACCACAGCACTACCCCCAGGGCCTCCACAATGTGGTGACCCCGGGCTGCATGACAATCCCACTGTGATGACAAAGCTAAATGTCGTTCACACTGTGAACCACAGTCATGTGTCCTGAGCAACAAACTACCATCACACCTACACAAGCACAAATCAATAAGCACGGCCAGTAAGCCAAGGCCAACATGGAGGCAGGGGTCTAGCCGGGCAACAACTCTCATCTGCACACACTCAACACCACACACCTCGACCTCCAACAATGTGCAGCAGTGAAGCACACATGCACTGGTGACATTGCACATGCACCCATGACAATCCCAGGGTGGTGGGTGGGAACCAAGGTGCAGAAACACATCACACATGCCCACTCAACAAGACTCCTGAATGTCTGACACACTGCACACTGCGCTGTACATGGACATGACGGCAATACCACACCAACCAATGGGATCCCAGCCACAGTCACACACCAATGAAGAAGCCAAGGTCACCCACAAAGAACACACATAGACAACAACCAACATTGCAGCCCGGACCCTGAGGAGTGCCAGCAGTCACACACACAACGTGTCACAATCACTGAAAGATAACACAAACTGGAAATCACATGACAGGTGTTAGAATTGGGGGTCTCTAGTTGGCACAGGTAGGTACTTGTGACAAATAGGGACCCTCGCCTCTAGTCAGGGTAAAGGGGTACACTCCTAAAATAACCCCTGCTCACCCCCTTGGTAGCTTGGCACGAGCAGACAGGCTTATCTCAGAGGCAGTGTGTAAAGCATTTGTGAACACATACAGTAATCTACGTGACACACTACAGATGGACACCACACAAGGTTTATATCAAAAATAAGTATTCTTTATATAGTTTTAACACAAGACCATAAACGACAAAAATCCACAATACTGTACTTAAAATGGTAGGTTTAGCTTAGTTCAGTTCAGTTCTTAAGATGCGACACTTTAAGTCAATGTACCTTACGATGCGGGACGCTTCCACAACAAGCAATGTTGCAGCGATGGAAATGCGACAAAGTTCTGGTGCAAAGAAATAAAGACGTCAAGTTCTTCCTGATGCGGCACGCTTCTCCGAGGTTGCGAGAAGTCTCGACTCGATGCGTCAGCTACAGCGGCGACACCCTTGTTCAGCGATGCGACGACAGCGGCTTTGGCGGCGACCCTCTTCTCCGACGTGGCGAGACGCTTCCGCTCGATGCGACAACTGCAGCGGCGACACCCTTGTTTCGTGATGCGACGGCAGCAGCTCCGACGGCGGCACGCTTCTCCGTGGATGCGAGGCGCTTCTCTTGATGCGGTGCAATGCGACAGCTACAGCGGCGACACCCTCCTTCGGAGTTGCGACGGCAGCGGCTGCGACGGCGACACGCTTCTTCCTCGATGCGAGACTCTTCTCTTGATGCGGTGCAATGCGACAGCTACAGCGGCGACACCCTCCTTCGGAGTTGCGACGGCAGCAGCAGCGACGGCGACACGCTTCCTCTTCGTTGCGGGACGCTTCTCTCGATGCGGTGCAATACGACAGCTACAGCGGCGACACCCTCCTTCGGAGTTGCGACGGCAGCAGCAGCGACGGCGACACGCTTCTTCCTCTTGAGTCGCGCTTCCAGCTCCTTGCGACACGCAGTCCCTTCAGAAGGCCCAAAACAGCAGCAGGCACTTCCAAAGGATTCTTGGGGAGCTGGTGGTTGAAGTCTGTTGTCCCTGAGACTTCAGCAGGAGGCAAGCTCTTTTCTCAAGCCCTTGGAGATCCTTCACAAGTTGAATAAAAGTGCACACAAAGTCCTTTCTCCTTCCTTTGGCAGTCAGGCAACCACTGCAGGCAGATCCCTCTAGCTTAGGGATAGTCCTCTCCTCAGTTTCTTCTGGTTCCTCTCCTCAGCAAAGGTTTCTTCTTGTTTTCCCAAAGTGATCTAATTTCCTAGGGGTCTGGGTCCCCTTTTTATACACAGTTTTCCTTTGTTCTCTGAAGGCAGAGAGGCCTCTGCCTAGTCAAAACCAGTTCTGGTCAGTCCTGGAGCACTTTGTTTTTCTGACTCCTTCTTTCCTTTCAGAATGTGGGGCAGGGTGCTCAGCCGCCCGGCAGGAGGTGGAGCCAGCATTGTGGAAGGCAGGCACAGCCCTATTCAGACCCAGGTGCAACTCCTCCCTCCACTCTGGATGCAGATCTTTCTATTCAGCCCTGTGCTGACTCACCCTGTCTCCTGTAGCCACCCCCAGCCCCTGTCACTCAATCTCCAGACAAGGAATACACAACCTAGCAGAGGCAGGCTTGGAAGTTTAGGCAAGAAAATACCCACTTTCTAAAAGTGGTATTTTCAAACACAGAATGTTAAAACCAACTTTACTAAAAGATGTATTTTATCATTCTGAGTTCAGGCATACTAAATTCGTTTTTCTACCATGTTCCCTGGGTCAGTTCTGACTATAAGGTGTAATAGTCAGTCTGCCCATTCTGGCCTATGGGGAGCAGGTAGCCTTGCAATAGTGAAAAACGAAAATGGCTGTAATTCACTATTAGGACATGCCACACACACCAGGGCATGTCCTACCTTATACTTACAATGCACCCTGCCCTAGGGCCTACTTTAGGGGTGACCAACATGCAGTAAAGGGAAGGTTTAGGGACTGGTAAGTGGGTGTACTCACCAAGTCGACATGGCAGCCCTAGGCTGCACACAGGCTCTGCAATGGCAGGCCTGAGACACATTTTACAAGCCGCTTCTGTGGGTGGCACAACCAGTGCTGCAAGCCCACCAGCGGCATTGGATTTACAAGCCCTGGGCACACACAGTGCACTGTACTAGGGACTGACAAGTAAACCAATCATCCAATCATGGAGTCACTAATCCATAACACAATTTACAATAGGGAGAGCATATGCACTTTAGCACTGATCAGCAGTGGTAAAGTGCCCAGAGTCATAAAACAGCCAACAACAGGTCAGAAAAAATATAGGAGGAAGGCAAAAGTTTAGGGATGACCGTGCAAAAGGGCCAAGTCCAACACAACCCCCTTCCAGCCAAAACGCAGGGTAGACCAATCACTACCTTGATGGGCTTCCCTGCTTTGGGCGATAGAACCTGGACCCTGGCCCACAACAGCAGGGGCATACTCCAGTTCTACGCCAATCTGAACCTATTTGGATCCCTCTGTCCATACTCTCAGGGCCCACCAAGCTAATCCATGGGGAACCCTTCTCCTCACCTGTGGACACCACCTGTGCAGCACCTAACCTTAACTTGCTCACAGGTGTGTCCCAACAGACAGCCAGCAAGCCACAGTGGCCACTGACAGTGGTCAGGGATGAGACCCAGGCCTTATGCCTCTCAGGGCTCTCAAACCTCTGTGGCGTCAGAGAGCGGGGGGCAGTAGCCCCAGGTGCTTGGCACCCTTTGTCCACTCTCCCTCCTGTCAGGTCAGGTATGACATCCTGGCGCTGACCCACCAGCCCCGGGCCTATACCCGGCGGCTGGACTGGAGACTGGGGTGGGCTTTCCCACACCTGGTCCTCCTCCTTGGGGCTCTGTACCCTCCCACCTGGAGCGGTACCCCCTTCCAGAATTGTCAGGGCACCTGCGGCAGGTGTCCTGCACAGTCCGCCCACCAGTTCAGGGGTTCTATCCTGCAACTGGGCGTCCAGGTCAGGGGGACACCCTGAACCTGGTCCTCCAATCTAGGGTCTAAACCCTCCAGTTGAACCGGGGTCAGAGGCGAGGACTCCCTCCCTCTGCACCCCCTTCCAGTGTACTGCCCCCTCCCATCAGGAGCGGTACCCCCTACCAGAATTGTCAGGGCACCTGTGGCAGGTGTCCTGCACAATCCGCCCACCAGTTCAGGGGTTCTATCCTGCAACTGGGATCCCAGCATAGGGTCTGTACCCTTATACTGGGCAGAGGCCAGGGGTGAGGCTGTCCTCTCCCCACCCCCTTATTGGGGTCCTGCACCCTCCCACCTGGAGCGCTGCCCCCAGAAGACAAACTGGTAGGGGCACTGTTAGCAGCTGCCCCTTCCTCCAGGTCAGGGGGACACCCTGAACCTGGCCCTCCAACCCAGGGTCTGTACCCTTAGGCTGGACCTGTGCCTGGCAACCCAGGACTTCCGGGAGGGTACACCAACCCCCCAAAGGAAACACACTCCTCTAGAGTTGTGTAAGAACCTGCCTGGCGCACCAGGACTTCCTGGGGCGCACGCATGCCCCCCAGAGGGTAACACATCTCTCAGGTGTTGTGTGACAGTCTGCCTGGCGCAGATCTCCCAACCCCTGTCCGTCTGACAGTGTGTGAAGATCCCCCAGGACAGAAGTGGTGTCACCATGGTCATTCACTGGTGACTCAGCCCTTCTGGCTGGTCCCTGATCCACTGGTTCTTCCACTGGGGACTCTCTCCCCCTCTCACCCCTCACTCTGGACTTCTGCACCCTCCCAAGTGGAGCGGCACTGCCAGACACCAGAAACACGGGAGCTCCATTTACAGACGCTCCAGGTTCTCTAGACACTAGGAGATCCTCCTCAACAGGCGGCCCATCAGGGCAGCCTAGGCTCCCTACCTGGTGTTCCCTTAAAGAACCATCCAGGCTCTGAGACTGGGTTTCGGGCACCTCGGGACACGCAGCCCCACATTCACTCCTTCTCCACTGAGACAGGACGTGAGTCCCTACACCCCTCCCATTACCACGGGACCTAGCTGGGCTACACTGAACCTCTCCCACCACTATGGGTTGGAAGACACCTGAGCCACTCCTCTTAGGGTCACTCCCCAATGCCTCTTCAGACCCTCTGGAATCCACCAAAGGTCCGCCTCCAATGTGAGCTCCCTGAGGTCAGAGAAGTCACACTCCAACAGGTGTTGGCATAGCTCTGGAAAACAGGGACTTACAATATGCTCTCCCACAATTGGATCACACAGTCCCCCACAGGGGTTAACCAAACTATCCTTCACCTCACCATCCAGTGCCTCGCACACGTACCCCACACCACTCTTCTGAGATTGGCAAGACAGTATCTGACTGTCTCTGTCACTCAACCCACACTCTTCTGGGCGGTCTTCACACTCACATACCAGGACTTCAACCATGGGGGAACCCCTCTCCCTGCACCTCTCATCTAGAGTCAGTAGAGTGTCCCTCCCACCACTAGGACCATGAATCCCTGCGTCAGTTTCCCTATTCCTCTCAGGGACACTGCGCACTACTGGAGCTACCTCATGTCCTTGAACCTCCTGGTGTATGTTAACCCCCTCCTTCAAGTCAGGCGCCACATCTCTGGGTGTGTGCACTACTCTCTCAGCACTGAATAACTTAATTTTGCTGCCACCATCTGAGCTGGACTCCACCTCCAACTCAGCAAAGCTCACTTCCTGAGCTGCCCAAATTTCTTTTCTTGGGCTAAGGCCCTCTGAGCCTCATCAATCTCTCTCAGCTCTTCGTCAATTTCTCTCAGCTTCTGCTCATAAGCCAGAAGCCAGCTATCTGTTTCTGTTTCTCCCTCACTTCTAGGGAATTCCTCCTCCTCAGACTCAACTGGTAGTGTTGCCTTCCAGCGGGGTAACTCATACTGAAATAGGGATGCCTCTAGATCCTCCCTGGACCTTCTCTTCACAGGCAGCCCTCTTTCCTTGCAAAACACACGTAGCTCCTTCATTGTGTAGATAAACATGTGCCAGAAGTTGAGTTCCATTTTGCAACAACTAACCAGAGTCATGGTATCAAAAATACCTCCAGGAGGACACCATAAAACAGAAAAACAGTATGTGGTCGCGTTTGGTCTGCACTCAATAGTAGTGTTCACCAATCACTGTACATGAATCACAAATGCAAGTCCAGAATCCTCACCGCTGACCACCAATGTTAGAATTGGGGGTCTCTAGTTGGCACAGGTAGGTACTTGTGACAAATAGGGACCCTCGCCTCTAGTCAGGGTAAAGGGGTACACTCCTAAAATAACCCCTGCTCACCCCCTTGGTAGCTTGGCACGAGCAGACAGGCTTATCTCAGAGGCAGTGTGTAAAGCATTTGTGAACACATACAGTAATCTAGGGACACACTACAGATGGACACCACACAAGGTTTATATCAAAAATAAGTATTCTTTATATAGTTTTAACACAAGACCATAACGACAAAAATCCACAATACTGTACTTAAAATGGTAGGTTTAGCTTAGTTCAGTTCAGTTCTTAAGATGCGACACTTTAAGTCAATGTACCTTACGATGCGGGACGCTTCCACAACAAGCAATGTTGCAGCGATGGAAATGCGACAAAGTTCTGGTGCAAAGAAATAAAGACGTCAAGTTCTTCCTGATGCGGCACGCTTCTCCGAGGTTGCGAGAAGTCTCGACTCGATGCGTCAGCTACAGCGGCGACACCCTTGTTCAGCGATGCGACGACAGCGGCTTTGGCGGCGACCCTCTTCTCCGACGTGGCGAGACGCTTCCGCTCGATGCGACAACTGCAGCGGCGACACCCTTGTTTCGTGATGCGACGGCAGCAGCTCCGACGGCGGCACGCTTCTCCGTGGATGCGAGGCGCTTCTCTTGATGCGGTGCAATGCGACAGCTACAGCGGCGACACCCTCCTTCGGAGTTGCGACGGCAGCGGCTGCGACGGCGACACGCTTCTTCCTCGATGCGAGACTCTTCTCTTGATGCGGTGCAATGCGACAGCTACAGCGGCGACACCCTCCTTCGGAGTTGCGACGGCAGCAGCAGCGACGGCGACACGCTTCCTCTTCGTTGCGGGACGCTTCTCTCGATGCGGTGCAATACGACAGCTACAGCGGCGACACCCTCCTTCGGAGTTGCGACGGCAGCAGCAGCGACGGCGACACGCTTCTTCCTCTTGAGTCGCGCTTCCAGCTCCTTGCGACACGCAGTCCCTTCAGAAGGCCCAAAACAGCAGCAGGCACTTCCAAAGGATTCTTGGGGAGCTGGTGGTTGAAGTCTGTTGTCCCTGAGACTTCAGCAGGAGGCAAGCTCTTTTCTCAAGCCCTTGGAGATCCTTCACAAGTTGAATAAAAGTGCACACAAAGTCCTTTCTCCTTCCTTTGGCAGTCAGGCAACCACTGCAGGCAGATCCCTCTAGCTTAGGGATAGTCCTCTCCTCAGTTTCTTCTGGTTCCTCTCCTCAGCAAAGGTTTCTTCTTGTTTTCCCAAAGTGATCTAATTTCCTAGGGGTCTGGGTCCCCTTTTTATACACAGTTTTCCTTTGTTCTCTGAAGGCAGAGAGGCCTCTGCCTAGTCAAAACCAGTTCTGGTCAGTCCTGGAGCACTTTGTTTTTCTGACTCCTTCTTTCCTTTCAGAATGTGGGGCAGGGTGCTCAGCCGCCCGGCAGGAGGTGGAGCCAGCATTGTGGAAGGCAGGCACAGCCCTATTCAGACCCAGGTGCAACTCCTCCCTCCACTCTGGATGCAGATCTTTCTATTCAGCCCTGTGCTGACTCACCCTGTCTCCTGTAGCCACCCCCAGCCCCTGTCACTCAATCTCCAGACAAGGAATACACAACCTAGCAGAGGCAGGCTTGGAAGTTTAGGCAAGAAAATACCCACTTTCTAAAAGTGGTATTTTCAAACACAGAATGTTAAAACCAACTTTACTAAAAGATGTATTTTATCATTCTGAGTTCAGGCATACTAAATTCGTTTTTCTACCATGTTCCCTGGGTCAGTTCTGACTATAAGGTGTAATAGTCAGTCTGCCCATTCTGGCCTATGGGGAGCAGGTAGCCTTGCAATAGTGAAAAACGAAAATGGCTGTAATTCACTATTAGGACATGCCACACACACCAGGGCATGTCCTACCTTATACTTACAATGCACCCTGCCCTAGGGCCTACTTTAGGGGTGACCAACATGCAGTAAAGGGAAGGTTTAGGGACTGGTAAGTGGGTGTACTCACCAAGTCGACATGGCAGCCCTAGGCTGCACACAGGCTCTGCAATGGCAGGCCTGAGACACATTTTACAAGCCGCTTCTGTGGGTGGCACAACCAGTGCTGCAAGCCCACCAGCGGCATTGGATTTACAAGCCCTGGGCACACACAGTGCACTGTACTAGGGACTGACAAGTAAACCAATCATCCAATCATGGAGTCACTAATCCATAACACAATTTACAATAGGGAGAGCATATGCACTTTAGCACTGATCAGCAGTGGTAAAGTGCCCAGAGTCATAAAACAGCCAACAACAGGTCAGAAAAAATATAGGAGGAAGGCAAAAAGTTTAGGGATGACCGTGCAAAAAGGGCCAAGTCCAACAACAGGTGTAAACAACAAGTGCCAAGGGGAAACCTGACTGTGACCCATCTGCGTCTGCACACAAACTCAGCCCTGACAGCAAACACACCTATGGGTGACACCCTGATGACCAGTAATGTGTCATGCACCCACATCACAGAGAACCCAGGGAGAAGACTTTGGGGAACATAGGTCAACTCAGCAAGCATCACAAACAGGTACAACACTAGGGATCCCAGCATGCACAGCAAAACGGAAGTGAACACACAGACATGCTCATACAACACACACCTTGGGCGCAGGCAATGTCACAGGAGTACACACTGCCATGAGGGGACTCCACTCCTGTGTGAGGAAAGCTGTGCCATATGTTGCCTCAGTAGGGCCCCATCATGTCAGCTGAGCACTTGGTCACACAATCAACAATTAGCACCAAATGAAGGCTCCCGTCACATCAGCCTGGTCATGGGAGTGCCAACGAAATCATCAGCACAGATCCAACACACTTGTATAGCAATGTTGCACTGACAACACAGATGAGTCCTTCCCCATTGATGCCCAAACCTGCATGTCCAGTGGAGATGGACACACGGTCAGGGAAGTAGACGAAGTGAACAATGGCAGGCACAACAGATGTGCAGGGGTGGAAGCCACAGATGTGAAATTGCTAATGTAAGTAGGAAATCCCATTGCCAAATACTGAACACATGACACCCTCAGATGCTGCTAAGGATGACATGGATACACCACAGGATAGGACACATTCCCCTGGACCACATGTGTTCCTGCACAGTAACACTTCATTATCATGAGACCAAATATCACCATCACTGCAGCAAGGGCATGGTTAGCATCATCAACAACATGTACATCAGAAGCATAAGCACTAGAGAACAGAAAGTTGCTTTATTCAGCATATGTGTGTCCAAAAACTCAGAGAACAGTAATGCTCCAACAAAGGCCAATGGCCAGTCCATCAAGTAAGTCAATACAGGGTGACAGTGGCAGATGTCACCCTACGCATGCCTGCACTGCACAAAACCAGGGACAATCCACTAGGAGGGGCAAACGGGGGGGCAGGCCAGGCACCGCAGGGACAGGATCAGGGCTCACCAGGAGGAGGCAGGGAAGGGGTGGTGGGTGCTGGAGAGCCACTGACAACTGCAGTGGAGGTGTCTGACATGGTGTGTGCCGGCACAACTGGGGGCATGACTCAGATGTTGTGGGTGCCGGCACGACTGCAGTGGACCCTGCAGATGGAGTGGACAGGTCCGCCACTGCAGTGCCCAAGTCAGACAGGGTGGTAGTGGACTCCACTGCAGTGCCTACCTCCAGGGGAGGAGAATGGGGAACAGGCAAGGTGGGCTGGACAGAGGGGAGGACACCCTCACCACATCAGTGGCACAGACAAGCGCAGCGGGGGGTGTGGTGCCGGGAGAGCAAGTGGCAGGGGGAGAAGGCCGGATCCTCTTGGGGATGGTATATCTGTGGGTGGGGGAACCTGGGGCAGGGTGTGGTGGGGGCACCTGTGGAGTGGGGGCCTGAGGGATGGAGGAAGGAGACCTGGTGCCTGAGCTGCAGGGCGGCGGCGGGGTCTTGCTCTTACGACTCCGGGGGACTTGCAGGTGGGGGCCTCAGTCTGTCTGCGCCTGGGGGAGGGTGTCCGGGGGCGAGGGGCACTCTGCTCCGTGTGGGTGGGCTTCCTCTTCCCCCTGGATGCTGGAGCCGCTGGATCGTAGGGGATGAGGCCGAGGTCACAGAGGAAGAGCCGCTGTGACTTTGAGGTTGCAGGTGAGGCAAGGGAGGGTGCTTTGGAGGGAGAGGCAACTGAGGACTGCACAGTGCTTGTGGATGCGTGTGTTCCAGGGCCCCATCCCCTGTGAGTCTGGTTTCAGTCCCCTGACTGTGCGTGCGTGTGCGTTTTGTTTGTGGCGTGTGTGTCTGTGTGCTGGACGTGTGTGTGCTGGTGTGTGCCTGTGCTGGTGTGTGTGTGCTTGGGACGGGTAAGGTGCTTGGGAGTGTGGATGGAGCAGAGGCAGGAGGGGTGAGGGATTGTCTGAGGAGGGACACTGCTGCCTTCAGGGAGGAGTCCATGGACCTATTGCCCCTCTGTAGGTCAGACATGCCCAATGAGATGCCCTCCATGAACGACACCAGCTGAGTCAACAGAGCGGTGTGCGCATGGAGGACACTCAGCATGGCTGTCTGCCCTACATGGAGCTGGCGAAGGAGGTACACAGACTCCTCACTCAGGGCAGCAGGGGACACAGGGGCAGGGGGTGCGGTGCCTGGCCCGAAGGAGACACGCTCCCGAACATGGGAGCCTCCACGGACCTGGGGAATGGGAGCCGATGGGAGGGCGCTGGTGGTGCTGGTGGTGGCGGGGACAGCAACACTAGCTGGGGTGTGGTGGCTGCTGACACCCGCCTCCATAAGGGAGTCATCTTCCGAGCCGCTGTGGTCCTCAGCTGAGGTGGATGCTGCTGAGGACTCCTCTGTGTGGCTCCCCTCGCCCTCCGTGCCACTGGGTCCCTCCGACCACTCCTCGGCTGCTGACCCAGTCTGGCTCTCCGGCTCCTCCTGGTCCGTGGAGCTGTCCCCTTCCGTGGCCGTGGATGTATCTGCAAGCAATGGGGAAACAGACAGACATCAGTCACCTGCACCAAACGCACACACCACTGTGAGCACAGCACATTACAGAGCAAGCCCTGGCATCATTAGTTGAACATTGCTAAAAGTGCCCTAACTGAACAGGAGAAGCCAATTGTCAGTCTGATGCCAACCATGGCACTCACATCCCACATGGCCTTGCACCCATCTGTCTGGTGTCTGTTGGATAGCAACACCCCAGTGTGGACACATGCACCACCTACACAGTAGTTGGACAGTGCAGAGGACACGGTGTAGCATGTGGACATGCACACATCACAACTCTTGCCACTGAGTCAGTACAGGTTTCCGGATGAAAGGGATGCCCAGAGTCAAATAGGAAATGCATGTGATGCATACCAGCGACAGACACCATGATGCACCCATGTCCTGATAGCCATCGCCACAATGGTGTGCATGTAGCACATGTCACTCCCCTGCAGGATCACCAATAAGTAGACACATGCCATGGCGGAGGCATGACTGCTAAGTCATACATCACTGTCTCAGTGATGTATGACTTGGCAGCCAGACAACAACACCCTGCACTGTGTCACAATAGTAGGTCATGGGGAATGCAAGTCCTGGAGCTGCACAAGTGCACATGTACATCCCACACACAACACATCAACTTAACCCTCATCTGTCCAGGTCATACCGATTGGACATATGGGAGACCTGTGACACTACCCTCTGAACCTGAGCCCCTCACAATCTGCTGTGAATGGGAAACAGCTGCCTGAACTTCACATTCGCATACCCCAGTCTGCACGGGCAGCTGATCGAACACCTATGTGACACAAAAGTATCGTCTCCTATGGTCACATCTCCAGTGGCATGCTGAGCCCCTACCGAGAAACACCCCAGCAGTCCTGGCAACAAATCCACAGCACACTGACACAGAGGCAGACACCTGAGGGGTCAAATCACTGCGCACAACGTGTCAGCTGATACACAGGAGTGGGAGTACAGGTGTATTGGATGGGCTGGAGTAGGCATGACTGTCCTGCCCCACATGAATGAGGGATGAGCCCTGGACAGTGGATAGCTGGCTATGTATGTGTGACACACGTAATCTGCACACTCCTGGGGCCCAAACATTGTTCCCACCCGCTGCATGGGTGTGTGCCAGATACCCCAGGCACATGTGGTGGCTCAGCTCAGCAAGTGGACCGCATATCAAAGCAACACGCAAATTACATGTCCGAACACAGGCATTGTGTGAACAATGGACCCACCCATGATGCCCACAACAGAGTTAGGGAAACAGATGCTGTCCCCCACCTTGAGTGAAGCAAACTGCAAGGACACAGTCCCAAGTGACACAATTCCCTGAATGTAAGGGCCACACCTGGGTATCAGATGAGGAGTGGGCAGTGCACAATAGAGGGACATGGCTCCTGGACAACATGACTGCTGTACTGTGGCAGTTTAACCAGGCCAGAGGAGAGCACATAGCATGTAATACAGAGTTCACAGTGCAGTCTTTGACTCACCCCCTCCTTGCTGCTGTCTGGCCTTCAGCTGCCCATCCAGGTCTGGAAACACCACCGCCAGGATCTGGAGCATGTGGGGGTCAGGGTCCGTGTTCCGCCCCTCCTGCGAGGAGGCGACAGCTTCAGCTGGACCCGTGCAATCCTCCGGTTCCAGCCCTGAAGGTCCTGCCACCTCTTCTGGCAGTTGCGGATCCGGCGCTTGTAGACCCCCACGGACCGGACATCCCGGACGATGTCCTTCCAGATCTCCTGCTTCCGATGGGCATTAACCTGTGAGGATGACAAAGTGAAAAGGCCATTACTACACATGCAACATATCCGTGCATGACACAGTTGTATATACATGTCTCAATCACAGGGGCACATGATGTACACAGGCAGTGCAACGCTGCCCATTGACAGTTTGCCAGAAGTCACTACATGGTATCATTGCATGGGAAGTTAAACCTTGTTCAAATGCACTGTCACTGCACCATACCTGTCCAGTGCATGTTACTACACACTATGGGGGTGACAACTACTCAGTGAGCCTGCTAGCCAGTGGCGTGCAGACTTTCAGCCTTGCTAGTCAGACAAAATGCACATTCAGAAAGGCAGTGCACAGAACACTCACCTGCTCCCCTGCTGTCCCATACAGCTTGCTGTACTGAGGAAGTAGGCTGTCCAGCAGGGCCTGGTTCTCCTCAAGGCTGAAGGCTGGGGCTCTCTCCACAGTACGTGCCATTGCAGGGTCCAGAGGGGGCAGAGACAGCAGCAGTGCAGTGGCAGATGTCGTCCTGGAGCATGTAGTGCAGGCAAGTGAGCTCTCAGGGGAACAGCCAGCAATATATATGTGCTGCAGAGGCAGATACTGTCCCATGTGTCCAAAGTGATAGGTCCAAGTCGTTTGCATCTTCTGAATCTGGCCAATCCATGGAATAGCAGCACCAATACACGCCCACAGCATCCTTCAAATCTTCAACTTCATGACATACATGATTTTGCAACATTGTTGTGGGTGACCAACTGAATTTCCAGCAACCGACTCTTTCAAATTTCGAAAACGCGTCCGTTGCCAGGCTAGGCCATTGACAATGGGTGCGCACCGATCGGTCCATTGCTGTTCAACGCGTACAGGGTACAACGCGTACCCGCACACATTGAATGCAATGGGCCGGCCGGGCACACCGATCGGTCCATTGCTGTTCAACGCGTACAGGGTACAACGCTGTACCCGCACACATTGAATGCAATGGGCCGGCCGGGCACACCGATCGGTCCATTGCTGTTCAACACGTACAGGGGTACAACGCGTACCCGCACACATTGAATGCAATGGGCCGGCCGGGCACACCGATCGGTCCATTGCTGTTCAACGCGTACAGGGGTACAACGCGTACCCGCACACATTGAATGCAATGGGCCGGCCGGGCACACCGATCGGTCCATTGCTGTTCAACGCGTACAGGGGTACAACGCGTACCCGCACACATTGAATGCAATGGGCCGGCCGGGTGCACCGATCGGTCCATTGCGGTACAACGCGTACAGGGGTACAACGCGTACCCGCACACATTGAATGCAATGGGCCGGCCGGGTGCACCGATCGGTCCATTGCTGTTCAACGCATCCCTGTACAAGTGACTGGCATATGTCACCATGCCTGTCTCAGATGAACATATGCCAGCCACAAATAGCTCCCAGGGAGTGAGGGGCACACCTACAACACCACAGCCTGTCCAAACTGTATCATAAGGCATGTAAGGCTGCATTTCCTATTGTGTGTATGTTGGTGTACATGTTGTCCTGTGGGTGTCACCTGGGGGCAGCCACCCCCAGGCTGTGCACGTGCTCATGGGGACAGGATCCTGGGTGTTACGTGTACATGACCACTGTGATGTGCAACTGTTCATATCTGAGCATGCGCCATGATCACATTTCACGGTGGTGTATGTGTATGTCATATCACATACCCCGTGAGTCCCATGTGGGACGGTATGTTTGAGCCAGGGTGACCCAGTGGCACAATAGTGATGGTCCTCCACAGTCTGTGTGCATGTAGTGTTTACAATGTCTCTGATTTCATGTGCACAATGGGAGACAGTCTCCACATCCACGTTGTGTGTGCATGGACTTTGATGTTGTGCGTGTGTGTGTCACAGACGTCCATGTCTGTCCTGCAGAGGCAAGTGGAACCACTACCTGTGGGGATCATGGTTGTTTTGCTGTGGTGTATACATGATACTCCATGTAATGCCAGTGTCCATGTGGCAATACAGGGTCCCTGGGAATGTACCTGTCGTTGAGCTGTGATGCCTGGGGCACATCTGTCCTCACATGTCACTGTGGGGGTGATTGTGACATGGCAGCAGGAGATGGGAACTGTGACACGGCCTCATGATATCCAATGGGCCAACCTGGGACTTATTGATGCCACTTGTTGAACCGTGATGACAGATGTTGGCCATGTATGTACCATACATTTCCTTACGGAACTACACACTTCATGTAGTTGTGCCTCATAATGATGTATGATGTGATATTGAGTGTGTTCAATGCCGCATATGTGGGGTGACTGACAATCTTGCTTTCTTCTCCTCTGGACTGCAGGGCTCCTGCTGTCCATAGACCATTCCCAGACCTGGCAACGATGGTGGAACGGGACAGCATCCGACGGTACCGCTTCACCAGGCAGCTGATTGAGGATTTGGCAGTGCAGTTGGCCCCACATTTGCAGCCTGGCCGGCCGTATCCTACAGCGCTGACCCCCAAGGTGAAGGTGATGGCAGCCCTACACTTCTTTGCCACCGGTACCTTTCAACATACTGTGGCGACTGCTGGTGGGATGTCACAGACCATGTTCAGCCGTATGCTCCGCGATGTTTTGGAGGCAATGTTGCTATACCTGAACCGGTACATCTATTTCCCTAGACTGCAACGACTCACTGACGTGAAGAGTGACTTCTATGCCCTGGGGAGGATGCCGCATGTCATTGGCTCCATTGATGGGACACATGTGGCTTTGGTACCACCACAGGCCCAGGAGCAGGCCTACCGTAACCGCAAGCACTACCACTCGGTCAATGCACTGGTGGTGTGTCTTGCAGATATGACTCATCTCACACGTGTGTGCCCGTTTCCCTGGTTCAGCACACGATGCCTTTGTGATGAGGAGTAGTCACATCCCCAGGATGATGGCACAGATGCAGAACCAGCGTGCCTGGCTTGTCGGTGTGTACTGACTTTGTGCCATTGTGTGTGATCTGATCTGTAGTATTCCGCCCACTTTTCCAAGTCAGCTAATGTGCACTTGTCTGTCCGTAGGTGACTCGGGATACCCCAACATGCTGTGGTTGCTGACACCCCTCAGGAACCCTGTGACACCAGCCCAGATGCGCTACAATGAGGCACATGGTCAGACCAGGAGAGTGATTGAGCGGACATTTGGTCTCCTGAAGAGCCGCTTCCGCTGCCTCGACAAGACAGGAGGGTCCCTCCCATATGCCCCAGCGAAGGGTGCAAGATTATCATCGTCTGCTGCATGCTCCACAACCTGGCAGTGCGGAAGGAGTTGCCTCTCATCCAGGATGACAATGACCAACATCCGCCACCTGTGGAGGATCCTGGCCTGGACCACGATGCCAGTGATGATGATGATGATGGTGATGTCCGCACACAGCTCATCACCAACTTCTTTAGCTGAATGTGAGTATCCTGAGGTGTCATGTCAATGATGTGAGTTGGCATGATATGTGTAGGTGGTGCTCTGGTGCTGTTGGAGTGTGTCCATGGGCTACTTGACTGGATGTGTGTAGCGATGTGTGCTTACAGGTGGTCTGTACTCCCCAACAGTGTTGACATGCTAACTTGGTTCTGGGTGGGTATCTTGTAACATGTATTGTGCATGAGTTTTGCTGTTCTGTCCTGTTCTCCATTGCTTTTGACTGTGTGTCATTTCTGTCCTTCACAGGGTACTTTCAGATTCGTTTGCTCAACTGTGTCCACCGACGACGTCATTGTACTTCCAGGGTGGTAGCTGTTGTGTCCCTACAGGTGATGTGCGCCACACCCATGGACTTCCTTCCTTCTACAGTTGTTGACTGTGTGCCCGCTGCCAGGTGGGATTACCTTGCATCTGTAGTGGTTACGACATGTTGCAACTGTGTAATAAACCTGTGCTTCACTATGTGATGTGCGTTGTCTGTGGTCACACATTTGACTGCCATTTGCTTACTGCACCTGTGGGCTACTTGACTACAACTGGGAATAGGTGTGGTGTCTGTGCATTGCACCGTCTTTCCTGGCAACATCAGTGTAGGCAATGAGTCAGATGGCCTAGGTGTGTATGTGTTGTGTAGCCCTGGTGGTGTGTCTCCCTCATATGTGTCACGTTGCCATTACTCACATGCCTGTGTTGTACTTGCTGTTGCAGTTTGCATACACAGTGTAATTTTGCAGTTCATCATCCCCATGACATCACCCACGTTGGAATCACAACAGAGGCAAGTATGGTGTATTAGTGTGTTTATTGTGATACATTTGTGTGAATAGTGCATAGGATGGTTAGTGCTGTACATTTATATTGCAATCAGAAGTTCCTAGATGAATTGAAAGTCCTGGTAGACAAAATCCCCAGTATCGGGGCCACAGTTGTCTGAGACATTGGTCCAACTTGTACTCCCCATGTCATGTGTGGGAGTTGTGTTGCCGTCAACAGGGTGAACAGTTTGCGCACAAAGGTGAACATCCAGAACAGGTTCAGGCTTCCTGGGGGTTGCACTTGGCCATCGGCCTCTCACTTGCCCCTCCTCGGACGACCCCTCTTCTTTGGGGGGCCCCTCAAGTACAGGCTGCTGCGGTGCAGGGGACTCTCCGCCAGAGTCATACTCCCTCCCTGTGGCAGTTGCAGTTGTTTCAGCACCAGATGTTGTTGGCACACAGGGAGGTGTAGACTGGTTGCTGGTCATCTGGCGGAGGCATTGTAACATGTCCCTATGCACCGCCGTCATCTCTTGCAGTGTGTCCCACTTGGACTCCACGCGGGACATGTGTGAGTCCAAGCGGGCATGATGGGCAGCCTGCTGCTGTTTAATGTCCCTGAGGAGCCCCACTACCTGGCTGAGATCTCCGGTGCTGGACTGGTACGCATCGGCTATGCGTGCCAGTTGTGGGTCATCATGCAACCCAGACACCTCTGCAAGCAGCGACCTCTGTCTCCCACCCCTCCCACCACCCCTGCCGACATGTGCAGTGCGTGCAGTGGCACGCACAGATGACCCTGGTCCCCCTTGGGGGTTGGTGGTGGTGGTGGTGTCCATGGCCCCACGTTGGTCCAGGGTCCCTGTGCTGGTGGTGCTCCTTGTTCTGTCCATGTCGGCAGGGATGGTATTTGTAGTGACAGTCGTTGGAGGGGTGGGTGCAGGGGGTGCAGCTGGTGGTCCTGCTGGTGCTGCAGCTGGTGGTCCTGCTGGTGCAGCATGATGACTTGCACCGGAAGTGCCAGGTTGGTCGTCTTCATCCGAGGAGGGCAGAGGCTGTTCGACACCAGTGAGCTCCGTATCCTCTTGAGCCTGGGACTGGGACTCCTCAGCGTCTGCTGCTGTGTCCCCATCATCACCTGTTTTTGGGAGACACACACAATGTATGTTATGTTTCTGCAGGCATCAATGGTTGACACACCTGACAGTTGTGACTGTGCCTCTGGGTGCGGGCCTGTACATTGCATTGTCCTAAGTTGTCACAGTCAGGGGTTGATATTGGTGTAGCACATTGTCCTGCATTATTTGGGCATTTCTATGTATTTGTTGGGGTGTGAACATGGTCTGCATTGGTTGTATTTGGTTGACAGGCGGCCCTCCTTCCCACCCAGCCAGTCAGTTATCCCACCATGGACTGTGCTTGCATTGCAGGGAGTGAAAGTTGTCTTTCAAGATGTCAGTCATTGGTGTCCTGCTGTTGGTTGTTGCACAGTTGCCAGCGGGGCCTTGTGCTCCCCACAGCAGTTGCCAGTGTCAGCCATCTTGTCAGTTGTTTTCCACTCCCTGTGATGTGAGCATGGTTCAGGGTGGTGTTGATGGGACAGTTGTGGGGGTGAGCTATGTCTGTGACTATGACTCCCATCATGCTATTGCCTCCACCCCACTTCCCAGCATTCCCATACTTACTTGCTTTTGTGGGGAGTTCAGTGTGTGTGGGTGTGAGAGCAATGGCAAGATGGCTGACAGTGGTGTCCTGCTGTTGGTTGGTGTGCAGTTCCCAGCATGCCCTTGTGCTCCCCACAACACAGCACCAGTGTCAGACATCTTTGATGGGCCTTTCCACTCTCTGTGGGATGTGCATGTGTGAGTGTGAGCTTGCTTGGCCATGTGGTGGGGGATGTTGAGCTGTGACTACGACTCCCATCATGCTATTGCCTCCACCCCCTTCCCAGCATGCCCATCCTTCCTTCCTTTTGACTCTGCTTCCCTGTGGGGTGGGCTGCCTGTGCTGACAGGATGGCTGGGAGTGTTGTCCTGGCAGTTGTTTGGCTAAAAGTCCCAAGAGTGTCCCTGTGCTTCACACAACATAACCCAGGGTGGTGGTTCTTTGTGGGATCTTGAGTTAGGATGTGAGGCATTGCATTCTCCCAGGTGGGTTATGTGGAGTTTGTGTTGAGGGGGTGTGTGAGGGGAGGTGCTTGTGACTATGGTCAGTGCTGCAAGTCCTCCTTCCCACCCAGCCAGATATCCCACCATGGAACGTGCTTGCATTGCAGGGAGTGGAAGTTGTCTTTCAGGATGTCAGTCAGTTGTGTCCTGCTGTTGGTTGGTGCACAGTTGCCAGCAGGGCCTTGTGCTCCCCACAGCAGTAGCCAGTGTCAGCCATCTTGTGAGTCCTTTTCCACTCCCTGTGATGTGAGCATGGTTGTGAGTGGTGTTGATGGGCCAGTTGTGAGGCTGAGCAATATCTGTGCCTACTACTCCCATCATGCTATTGCCTCCACCCCCTTCCCAGCATGCCCATGCTTCCTTCCTTTTGACTCTGCTTCCCTGTGGGGTGGGCTGCCTGTGCTGACAGGATGGCTGGGAGTGTTGTCCTGGCAGTTGTTTGGCTAAAAGTCCCAAGAGTGTCCCTGTGCTTCACACAACATAACCCAGGGTGGTGGTTCTTTGTGGGATCTTGAGTTAGGATGTGAGGCATTGCATTCTCCCAGGTGGGTTATGTGGAGTTTGTGTTGAGGGGGTGTGTGAGGGGAGGTGCTTGTGACTATGGTCAGTGCTGCAAGTCCTCCTTCCCACCCAGCCAGATATCCCACCATGGAACGTGCTTCCATTGCAGGGAGTGGAAGTTGTCTCTCAGGATGTCAGTCAGTGGTGTCCTGCTGTTGGTTGTTGCACAGTTGCCAGCAGGGCCTTGTGCTCCCCACAGCAGTAGCCAGTGTCAGCCATCTTGTGAGTCCTTTTCCACTCCCTGTGATGTGCGCATGGTTCATGGTGGTGTTGATGGGACAGTTGTGGGGGTGAGCAATATCTGTGACTACGACTCCCATGATGCTATTGGCTACACTGACTTGCCCAGCATACACAGAATTCCTTTCTTTCAGTGGTCTTCACTGTGTGTTGGTGTTGTAGTGGTGGCTACATGTCTGGATGTGTTTGTTAGTTATATTTGTGCCACTGCCTAGCTGTAGTTGTAATTGTGTTTGTACATGTGATGACACGGTTAAATGTAACTTTGAGATGGCATGTGTTGTGTTTATCTGACTGACATACACATTTTGGGATGATTCTGTTCTGGTTGCTGTGTAATTGCTAAGAGTGCATGGTTTGACTCTCCCCTTGACAGTGATGTGTGTGTGTATTGTGGCAGAATATTGTGTACATTTGTTGTGTACTCACCAGGCTCTGGGATGTTTTCTAGTCCATAGACGCTCACTGGTGGAAGGATGGCCCGCACCTTCTCCTCCCAGGGCCTGAGGTATACTGGCTTGGCAGGAGGGCCACTGCCGGTGTATTGGCTCAGGAGGTAGTCCTTTTCAGCAGCTCCCGTACCCTCCTGCGCACGTCATACCACCTGTTCTGGATGTCAGTCTTTGTGCGCAGACATGGTGATTGTGCGTTCACCCTGTTGATGATCCTCTCCCACATCTTTGTTTTCTGGGAGATGGGTGTCTGTTGGACCAGTGCGCCAAACAGCTGTGGCTCTACCCTGAGGATCTCGTCTACCAGGACTTCCAATTCACAATCTAGGAACTTGTGATTCTTCTTTGGGGGCATGGTGATGGATGTGTGTGTTGGTGTGCAGGTGAAGGTGTGTGAGTGTGTGTTTTGCTGGGTGTATGTGAGGTAGCTATTTGTTGGTGTGCTGATGGTGTGTGGCTTGTGTGAGGGATGAGCTGTGGGTGTGTGGTTGCTGTCTGTTGAGTGCTGGCAGGTGAATAGCATTTGCAAAGGATCATGGTTGGGATTTGTGTCCTTTATATGGGTGGAGTTGTGGGTGTGTCTTTGTTCTCTGTCCCCACCCCCCCCAGTATTTATTGGCTTTGTAATTGCTTGTTTGGCCCTTAGTACTTTCTGTGCATGTTGGAAACGTTCTTGTGACCGAGTCGGACCCTGCAGTTGTCTCGTACGGTCTTCTCCGTTTCGTTCACGCTGTGTTTGTGCAATTTTCTATGCTGCGTACGCGTCGGTCGCAGTGTTTTGTGTTACTTCGGCTCGCAGTTTTGTATGCGTGTCGGTTGTACGGCTTGTCCTCCGTAAAACTCGGTCGTGGTTTTCGCGCCTTGCATCGTACTTTGCGGTTTGGAGTTCGCGGGTACGTTTCGGTCGGATTTGTTCCGGGTGCGTGTCGGTCGGTTCGATTCGCGTGTTTTTCCGGCCGGATTGCTGTTTTCCGTGCGGCTCGGTCGTTCGGCTTGGGTTCCGTACGTGTCGGTCGGATTTTGCACGCTTTGCATCGTACTTTGCGGGTCGGGCGCCACAGGTACGTGTCGGTCGGAATTAATTCCGGCTCCGAGTTGGTCGGTGCTTTTTCCGACCCGAATCGGAATCGGCCCCTATGTCCCTTATGTTGTATGGTAGAGGAACATTTGTTGTTTTTTGTGCTTCCTATTCCTGGTTTTGAGCTAAATTGGTCATTCCATTATGTCGAACTATGGGCATATTGGACTGGATAAACACATTAAGAATATATAAAACTGAATCAAGAATGTACATAATGGTTGTTGTTTCTAAATTTCTGTGTGTGGCGTGACTGAAAAGATCTAAAACAAGGGTTCTTAACCTGTGCACTGTAAACCCTTGGGGGTCTATGACGCCTGCTCAAGGGGTTTGCAAATTCTTTAAAATAAAATAATATTAACAGATTAACAAAGTGTTTTAACAAATGCAACAAGGGCAGGTAAAATAAATTGTAGCCCCACCCCCTTGCTTCTCATATATCGCCACAGATATATACAGAGTGTATACTCTATCAGTATCCATTGCTCTTGGATACTTCTGCCATGCAGACCTCCAATTATATAAATATAGAGGTGCATCCAAAATGGAACAATATCTGAAAGAACAAAGTCCAATTAGATCATCCAATTTTCTGGATTTCTTCTTTATTTTTATATTCCAAAATACTCTTGTGTTTTCATACTTTACAGTCTCAGCCAATGTGTTTTGTCGACAGCAGTGGACTTATTTTGGGTTGCAATACAATCCAATTCATGAAAAACATATCCTATGATATCTGAAAAACAATACTTTAAAAACCCTTTCCCAAACAAATGGGAACCCCTTCACATAATGGCATTCTATGTGTTAACACAACAAAAGTGAAAAAGCACACTAAAAAAACAACATTCACATAACAGGTGTGCAATTCCTGTGTGTCAATGTACAAATATGAATAACAAGTTGAAATGTTATGACATAGAAGAGAAAAGAAAATTATACATTGATTAATACACGAGCAAGGGAACTTATCTAATCCAAGACACATTAAATCAAGGGATTGCAATAGGAAAAGCAGAGGTGGGGGAGAGAGAGCATTGCACATCTTTAACATTACATCCGAAATATCTCCCTGGACGGACTTTATCATCTTCTGGGGGAGGTATACAGATAATATCATTGTGTTATGGAGCGAGTCAGAAGAGCAACTAAATTAGTATTTTGGATATCTTAATGATAACTCCTTTAATGTCAAGTTAGCCATGCACCATAGCAAGGAAAGAATGCATTTCTTGGATCTCCAGAATTATGTTGCTGGGGGTATAATAAAGAGCACTATGTTTAGAAAAATCACAGTTTGCTATAGCATTTTGCATGCAGCAAGTGCTCACCCCAGATCAGTTCTTGAAAACATACCATTTGGAGAGATCATCTGTATTAGGTGGAACTGTAGTAAGTCTGAAACCTTACTGGCTACCATTAAGGATGTGAAAAGGAGGTTTATGGCTAGGGGTTATAATCCAAAGATCTTCAATCATACAGAAAGTAAAATCCATAAAATCACTAGGGATGTGACACTGATAAAGAATAATATCCCTAGAGACTCCAAATTTGGTAGTTAGGGTTTTTCATCAAGTACACCACGTATAGTAGCCACATTTATAGGATTTTTAAAAAAACATTGGCATTGTTCATTGGCGGTACCTAGAATAACAAAGGACATTTCAGAAAATCCCAAAATAATTTTCAGGAAGGGCAAATTGTTACGAAACGTGCTTTGTCTCAGTTATGTGACTCAGGCTCGGGCCAGGAGCGGTGTGGTCCCGATGCGGACTGGTGCACCCCGATTGGATTCATCAATATTACATATGAGATCAAGAATCAGTAATGAAACATTAACATAAGAATGACAGACATCGGTTATAGTTTGAAAATTTATTTAAAGAGTTAATCAGACAAAAATACATAAAGTATGCTACTGATAAGTCTTTGCAACAAAGCATACAATTTTAAGTGCATGGAACTCAAAAAAATTCTATACGAAAACCTGCATAGATTTGCCTTTAATAGGTGGGAAGTAAGGGCGATCAGTAGTACAGAAAAACACGTCCGTTGTGAGAAAAACAGTGTAAACACAGCTTATGTTAACACAAGTTCAGTTTCTAGTGCCGTTTAATACATAAACAGAAAACGACTCTAACATTGGGGGCGTGCGAAATTTGTCTAATTTACTTTCGTTTGCATTGTTTTCATGCTCCGGAAATAGGAGTTTTACCCAAACTGTCATTAAATTACACTTACTGACTTAATTGGGTAATTTCATGAATTTAGTGTTACAAGCTATGTTCCCTTTAGGGTGTGCGCCTGCCCACGCACAGCTTTCCTGTTGAAAGCATCCAGGTTCTCCATGGGAGCCAGCATGTTGAATATATACAGAGAGACTTTGTCAAGTGCTCATTTAAAATGAGTGACTTGAAAGTTTCTCTTTGTGCATGCTGGCACTCACTCTTGTGCAAGGGTTTTTTGTACAGAAGTAGGGGGGGCACACAGGGGCATTTTAGAACGGAAACAAGCAGATTTTGCACATAGTGACTGCTCCCTCCTTTATCTCTGTGGAACAGTTGCTGGGGTGTTTGGTGTAAATAACATATATAGAAATGGGATGCTGGGAATTCGGGCATAGGGCGATGGACCTTATGCTGAGGCCCAGCTGTGGGCCGGTATGTTTTTTTTGTTGGTTAAATTTTGTTTTTAAAGAGTTAAAGCAACAGAAGTATAAACAGTAGCAATATAACAACAATATTTTTTTTTCAGTTCAAAAAGAAAATTTTATTGATATAGATAAAAGTGTCAGTACAGAGTTCAAAGCATTAAATTCCTGTCATTACAATAAAGTTTGCTACAATAATGATAAATGACTCAGACTTATGATTGAATAAGGAAAAATGATACAATAAAAAAAAAAAAATCATTAAGAGAAATGGAATAACAAATATTCTAGGAACAATTGAGGGGATCAAGGAGGTTTTAGGACCTCTTGCTGAGATGGTTGCAGTTGGTAATATCGCTTGGCACATGTATCAAGATATATTGTAACAGGTGACCACAAATCCATATGTTTCGCTGCCATATGTATTGGGTAAACAAAGGAGGTGTCCAACCTATGATTATGGCAAACAGCATACCACCATGCCTTATAAGAGATTTTTGTGAAATCCTTCCAATTTACAGTGATCTGCTGAAATGCGACTGCTAATAATAAATCAATAATTTTAACATTGTGAGTAACCTTCTCCCAGCAAGGTGAGAGACTTCCCAAGAAAACATGGGTCAAAGAAAAAGCAAATTTAGCTCCAAAAATTAGGTTAATTTGAGACCATACCTGCTTCCAGAAATTATATACATTTGGACAAGAGAATAACATATGAAATAAATTAGCGTTCGGAGTAGAACATGTCCAACAAACATCTGATGTGGTCGCAAAACTTTTACTTAAGATAGCTGGTGTGAGAAAAAGTCTATTATATACAAAAAAAAGCGTTTGTGTTATGTTAGCTGCTCTAGATGATTTACGTAATTTGAGCCATAATTTATTCCACAAAGACACTGGCCAAGATACCATGAAATCCTGTTCCCATGCCTCCTCTGTTTTAGACTTCTGCCTAACGCTATCCTTGCCCTGCAAAAAACTATATAAAGTGGAAGCTTTGGGCATGGTTTTTAACAACGTGTGGAGTTGTGAAGGAGGATCCAAAACAATTGGAGCAATGGACGTGCCCAAGAGATGGGTGTATCTATCTGTCACTGCCTTCTTAAGTAAATTATATTTATGAATGTAGGTGGTAGGTAGGTTAAATATTTGACTGAGTGAGGGGAAAGATAGAAAGTCCATGTGTGTAAATAATTGATGTATCCAAATTAGACCTTTCAGTCGCCAAGTCTTCCAATAAAATGGTTTATTACGGATGGTCAGATTTTTGTTATGCCAAATTGTTGAATTGAGGAATGAATCTATAATGTTATGTGTGGGAGTGAATGAGGTTCCAAAAGTTTAGAGGTCAGTTTGATTATGGGGGTGGACAAGGCCTGTGGTTTGCGTGAAAAAGAAAGATATTCATGAAAAGAGAAGGGGCTAAAAAGACGTTCAACTGTAGTCCATAGAGGACAATCTTCCGTGGGGTCAAGCAACCAACGAGAGGCTTGACGTAAAAGGAATGCCTTCTGATATGCTTGAAAATCTGGAAAGTTAACCCCCCTTCTACTTTAGGTCGAATTAATTTAAATAGAGACATTCGGGATCTCTTATTATTCCATAGGAAGGAGGATAGAGATGAATTGATCTTTTTAAATTTTTTTGCGGAAATAGGAACTGGAATGTTGGAAACAGTATATAAAATTATGGGGGACAGCATCATCTTTATGGTATCCAGACGACCCCACCAGGACAAATAGAGGGGATGCCACTTGGCAGTTAAGTCTGAGATTTTTTGTATACATTTATTCATGCACAATGACACTGTGTCTGATATTGAGGAAGTAACATGTAATCCGAGATATTTAATATGATTCGGGCTCCAAGTAAAATTGGAAGTCATAAAATCCGATTTAAAAGTAAACTTAGTCAGGGTAAAATCTCACATTTATCGTTGTTTAACTTATAACCGGAGATATTAGAGTAGGCTTGTACCTCTGCCAAAAAGGCAGGAATTGAGTCACTTGGTTTGGACATAAAAAGCAAAATATCGTCAGCGTAGGCTGCAAGTTTAATATGGGAGTTCAATGTTTGAAAACCATATAAATTTGGATTTTGACGTAGTTTAGAGAGAAAAGGTTCCAAGGCCAAATTAAAAAGGAAGGGGGAAAGAGGGCAGCCCTGACGCACTCCTCTCCCCAGCTCAAAATATGGGGAAATTAAGCCGTTGGCGTACACAGCCGCACGTGGATTAGAGTAGAGGAGAGAGATGAGGGATATAAATTTAGGGCCAAAGCCGAACTGTTTAAGAGTATAAAATAAATAAGTCCACTCAACTCTATCAAACGCCTTTTCAGCATCCAGAACTATTGCCACAAGGGATTGTTTTAAGTGGGAAGATTTAGATAAGACGTTAAAAAGGAGTCTCGTATTGTCAGTTATGAACCTTCCCTTAACGAAACCAGATTGTTCTTTTCCCAATAAATCAGGTAAGTAGGAATCTAAACGTAATGCTAATGCTTTGGAGAAAATTTTATAATCAATGTTGACCAAGGATATGGGTCTGTAATTTTTACAATATTTAGAGTCCTTGCCCTCTTTTGGTATAAGGCAAATATGTGCTTCCGAAAAAGAACCCAGTGAGCTACCTAGTGTGGTGAAGGCATCGATTAGAGAATGTAACTTGGGCATTATGAGTTTAGAGAAATGTTGATAAAATTCTACGGTGAAGCCATCTGGTCCCGGTGCTTTGTCTTTTTGAGATGTTGAAGAGCAATTAATAGTTCTTGGTGTGTTAGGTCTAACTCCAGAGATGATAAGTCCGGCAACGTGTATTGGGGATTCTGAATATCAGAGAAGAAGTGCGATAATGATTGCTCAGAGGGCTGTGTTGCGGAAGTATATAGTGATTTGTAAAAGGTGGAGAACTCATTCAGTATTTCAGCGTCTTTAAATTTTAAATCTGAACGTTCATCATAGATAGATTCAATATTTAGTCTATTATGTTTAACTTTTAAGTAATTAGCCAATATTTTCCCTGCCTTATTTTTGCCCCCATAAAATTTTGCACTGGATTTCAACAGATATAATGAAGCGTCCTCTGTTGATTTCTTATTAAATTGCATTTTGGCTTTTATGAGAGTTGTGAGACACTCCTTCGAGTGTGAGGTGTAAAATGAGTGTTCCAATCTTTTAATATCCTGAAACAGATCTTTAGTGAGCTTACGGAAAGTTTTCCGTTTCTTTGCAACATAGCTAATTATGAAACCCCTCGCCGAGGCCTTGAATGCATCCCATAGAGTGGAAAAGGGCATGAATTGGGTTTGGTTCAGTTAAAAAAACTCATTGAAGAAGTTAGGGAATGAGGCAGTAAACTTTGGGTCCAGAAGGAGAGCATTGTTAAAACGCCATCTCTTGGGGCCCGAATCCTTAGGTAGAATATCAATGCCAATCGAGATTGGGGCGTGATCTGATAATAAGATGGGACCAATCTCTGCATGCGTAAGTGTTTGTGAGATGTTGTGCGAGACAAATATATAGTCAATTCTTGATTGAGTTTGGTGTGCTGGGGAATAAAAAGTATACTCTCTAGTGGTCGGGTTGCAAAGACGCCAAGCGTCCAAGAGTTTATGTTGATTTATAGCATGAACAAAAGATTTATGTGACTTGTTGGGAACAAAGGAAACTTTGGAATTTCTGTTGATAAATGGGTCAAAAGTCTGGTTACAATCTCCAGCTAAAATAAAATTGTCCTCCATACAGTGAGTAATTCGCTTAGCCATTGTATGCCAAAAAGAGGATTCACCACACGTAGGAGCATAGACATTTAGAAGAGATATTGTAACGCCCTTCAAAGATAATTTGACATTCAACCATCTGCCATCCAGATCGGATTCTTGGGACACAAATGAAAGTGAAAGGGATTTGCGACAAAGTATCATTACTCCATTTCGCTTGCCATCTCCAGGGGAAAAGAAAACCTCCCCCACCCAACCTCTCTTCAACTTCAATGACTCAACATCTGAGAGGTGAGTTTCTTGCAGGAATACAACATCCGCGTCCAATTTGGCTAAATGGCTCAAAATTCTCTGCCTCTTGATGGGAGAGTTTAATCCCCTAACGTTCCATGTAATCAGTTTTAATGACATAAGCACTTAAGAACAGGTTGTAATAATAATGTAGCACATAAGTCCAATTCATTATATAAGCAGTGTTCAAAGTAAGAGAGATAAAACAGGAAGGAATTAATTGATTTAGTTTCATAGCAAAGCATAATAGATAAGACCAATAACCAGAATAAAAAAAGGGAATCAAGTGACAGGATATGAAAAAAGAAAGTCCAAGTAGAGAGGCAAAGGGATATCATAAGAGTCAAGATATTTGCAATTGTACTGACTAAAAGAATAGTGATTATAGGAAGGCAAGAAAAGTTGAAAAAAAAAGAAGAGACGTAAATTGACAAAAGAATAGAAACTACAGAAAAGAGACAGAAAACAAAAGACAAAACAAACAATATATCTAAGAGGATGTATGAAAATACCATACTTACGAAGAAGACTCAGGTATACACGGGGGGATGGAGCCACATGAAGCAGGCAACACACCCAGGATCAACGGAACAGAGGGTCGGGGAGAAACCACAATACAAAGGTAATAATCTGTGGGGACAATACCAAATAGGGATTGAGAAAAGCATTGGGGCAAACACATGAAACAAATATTTGAACATTCCAATGCGAGGAGGAGATCAGTAACAATGATCCATAACTCAATAAACAGTATTACTTCATGAGAACAGTAGCAATAATATCCAAAACTAAGAAAAAAACACCTGTGAGTTACCAAGATATTATGCCAAAGAAAACCGGATCTAAAGCAACCTTAAACAAACTATTAGAGAATCAAATGTTGAATGAGGACGAAGGCCCAGAAGAGTCCATAACAGTCGTTTTATAGGAATTGATGAAACTTTGCAAACGTAACGGGTCTTCATACGACGTTGTCTTGTTGTTATAAGTAACCTTGAAGAGACACGGGTGGAACAGGCCATATCTGGCTCCCATGGAACGTAGATCAGCTCTCATGTTGAGGAAAGCCTTACGTCTGTCAGCAGTGGCTTTAGAATAATCTTGCGCAAAAAATAAAGGCGATCCTGACCAGACAATTCTCGTAGAAGTTTTAACCGCTGCGAGCACTTTCATCAAATCCGTGTACTCCAAGAAATATAAGATAACTCCTCTCGGTCTCTGTGAGGGACTAGTGTGAGATGAAGCCCGTCCCAATCTGTGGGCCCGCTGAATGTTGAGTTGGGTTCCCTCTGGCATGCGGAGTAGTTTAGGGAGAAATGACTTAAAGAACGTGGGCGGATCTGAACCTTCAACTCCTTCTTCCAGGCCATAGATACGCAGATTGTTCCATCTGTTGCGGTTTCCAAGATCTTCCACCTGTTTCTGGAGTATGGAGACATGGGAGTGTAATTGAGAGACAGTTGTGCATGTCTCTTTCAAAGAGGAAACAGTATTTTCGACTGAGGAGACTCTCGCGTCTAATTGAGACCAATTATCTGTTAGGGTTTGCAGTTTGATGTTAGTCTCTTCCATGAAAGGTCGAAGGGCCCTAATTTCCTCAAGTAATAGTTCCATCGAAACAGGCGAGGCGGACTTGGGTGGTGAAGGAGGGTCCTTTTAAGCCGTTTAGTGAGAGATTTTCCAGCGGTTCCAGAGGATGAATCCATATTTGCTTGAGAGTACTGGTGCGAAGATGATAGAGAGTCTTCAAACTTAGAGAACTCAGTGAAAATTTTTGAGTTTTTTATGAAGATATGCCTTTTGTGTGGAGAGGGTCGGACTCCTTTTGTTCCACCCATAAAACGCTAACCCCAGACTCCCACTCCTATTCAGCAGTATAGGAGGAGAAAAAATAACTCCAATGCGAGCTCACTCAGAGAAGCTAAGATGGCCACCAAATAGATCTCTCATAAATCCTCAGTCAGCCTTAGCGCCCTCACACAGCTTCATACCTCGGTGCTCTGAGGAGAAAACATGCGCTGTAACCAAAACTGAGGTAAACTGGATGCGTCAGATCATAGTCAATGCCATTAGTGAATAATCACTCCGCAATTGCCACCATTTAGTAGAGCAAAATAAGGAAGACCATTTTCTGTGAGGGCTCCTCAAAAAGACCTAAAATGGCCGCCAAACATAAAAAATCGCAAACTTCCTGCAATTCTTGACGTTTTCCTATAAACCTTTACCCCATTAAAGTGAAGAGGTGTCAAACATCTTCTAGGCGTTATGGAATGGTATGAAGTACTTAATGAGGGGTCCAGCCTGAAGTGCAGGAATGCCGCGATCGCGGTAAAAAATTCAAAATGGCGGCCGCGATAAATCGCGGCCGAAATTTAGCAGAAAATGCAAAAAGAGTTACTTGCTGGTGACATTCAGATGCTGCAAGGGTCCCATGGTGCTCCTTCCATCTTCCGCCACTTGTATTTGCCCTCCGTTAGTCCCCGTTTAGTCTAGAAGTGCAGTTCCTCAGAGACACACCGGGGAGCTTCACCCGTGTGCTGCCATCTCCGTTGGGCGCCAAGCCACGCCCCATAACAACAATATTGAATAACAAACTAATGGAATTGCTCAGAATATGTAAAGTAGTTACTTACGAGTATAAATATATAATAGATATATTTTGTTATATAAAAAGAAGAGAAAGGGAAAAAGAAAAGAGAAAGAAAGGGAGAGAAACAGAGAGAAATGAAACAGATAAAATAGGGAAAATAGAAAGAGAAAAAGAAAGAAGGAAAGAGGATATAAAGATATAATAAAAATGGAAATAGATTAAGAGCTAAGGTATAGGTGAGTGAGAAGAAAGATATATAGTAAAAGGTAACCTGAATACATCAGATTTAATTTTCTGAGATAACGATAATGAAGAAACAGTAGCTATCCTATGTTCATCACAAATAACATTCCACCATGTTAATATTGACAATTTAGAAGTATCCTTCCAACAAGAAAGTATCACCTTAAAGCAAGAGAAATAAATAGATTGAATAATATGGGTTTAGGAGAAAGTCGATCAAAATCTGGTGAGGCATTTCCAATAAAAACATTTTGAATTGATAATTGAATGTTACATTGAGTTTTTAAAACATTTTGACAAAATTGTTTCCCAAAATCTAAGCACATGAAAACAATAATAAAGTAAACAAATTAAAGTGCCTGTGGAGATGAGGTTGAAGAAAAGTTTGAAATATATTCAGGGGTAATGTAAGCTCTGTTATAAAGAAAAATAAAGATTGTGTAATTCGTGCAGCTTTTGATGTTTTCAATATTTTAAGCCATAATTTATCCCGAGTATAAGAAGGAAATGAAATAGATGAATCAGCTTCCCATAGTATTTCAGTAAAAGTTTTGGATCTTACAGTAATAGGGGATAACAACATAGTAAACAAATAGGCTGCCTTAGGTGTAGAGTCATGAGAAATGTTGTGTAATACAGTGCGGGGTGTGAGTGATAAATTATCCGAATGGAAATTATTGGCTGCTAAATAGGATTGAAGAGTAGACGATATTAAATTATATTTGTGTAAAAGTGAACTTGGTAAATTGTACTGTGTTTGCAATTAGGAAAGAGGCACAACAGAATTATGCTGTACAAGCTGATGGATGAACATAATACCTTTCTCTTTCCAGTGTTTAAAAAGAATGACTTACATCGAAATTTGATAAATTTGTTATACCAAATAGAGGAAGCAAGGAAACATTGATGTAAATTAAAACCTGTAGAAAATACTGTATGCTATAATTGTTGGGAGTTTTTTAATATAGGGTTATATGATATAAAGGTACAGTTAGACATATAATTTATATTATTAAATGAGAAATCCTTCAATAAAGAATGTTGAAATACAATCCATCTTGATTCGGGAGAATCATGAAAATCATGGGTTAAGGCAAAAAATTGTTGAATTAAAAATGCAGAGTATTACAACTTAAAATCAGGAAAGCGGACACCGCCTTCATTCTTAGGACGTTTGAGTTTAGCAAAAGCAATACAAGAATGCTTATTTTTCCAAACAAATTTGGCACAAATTGAATTAATTTGAGGAAAAATAGGAAATGGGAATCTTAAAAGGTAGCATAGATAATGTATAAAGGATATGTGGTACAATCATCACCTTAATGGTATCCAATCTACCCCACTGTGCTAGGTGGGGCGGAGACGATGATAAAATTAGTTTCTGAAGTGTGATTTTTAAAATGCTGAAAGTGTATCTGATTGTGTTTGAAATGGTAGAAGAAAACCAAATACCTAAATATTTTATTTTGTTAGGGCACCAGGTAAAGTTAGTATTAGCAAACATGTGCTGATAACATGAAGAATTTAATGGCAATATCTCAGTTTTAGAAAAAAATATTTTGTATCCAGAAATACTGGAATATAATTGAATTTTGTGCAAAAAAAAAGTGAAAGAGGAGAGGGATTAGACATATAAATTAAAATTTTGTCAGTATAAGCCTATAACTTGTTTATGTTTAAAACCTAATATAAATGTATTACAGCGAATACACTCAAGGAAAGGCTCTAAACACAGAAATAAAAGCAAAGGAAGCAGAAGACAACCTTGTCGTGCACCTCTGTGTAACTGAAAGTACAGGGAAAAATGACCATTTACAAAAACACTGGCACGGGCATCTGAATATAATAATTTTACAAGTGAAATAAAATTAGGGCCAAAACCATACCAACGGAGAGTAGTAAACCAAATTTGCCTGTCAATACGGTCTAAAGCCTTTTCGGCTTCAAGGGACAGTGCAGGAAGGGGAGAATTGTAATTTGAAAACATTCTAGCATTCTCTAAAGCAAGTCTGCCCTTAACAAAACCAGATTGAGCAGATTTTACAAGCAAAGGAACGATGTTCTGAAGGCAGGATGCCAAATGTTTGGCAAAATGTTGCAATCATAATTAGTTAATGATATAGGACAGTAATTTTTACAAAGGGTACGGTCTTTATCTGTTTGGGAATAAGGACAATCAATGCTTCTAGAAAGGATCCGGTGGTATTAGATTCTAAAAGAAAAAAATTGAAAAGTTCAAGTAATTTCGGGGCAAAAATGGAACAAAGGAAGAGAAAAATTCAATAGAAAAGCCATCTGGACCAGGAGCTTTTTTAAGGATTTGATGGCATCTGTAATCTCCTGAAGAGGTATTTCAGCTTCTAATGAGTCAAATTTGTCAAGCATAGGAGGAGGTTTAGGGAGACAACTGAACAAAGTATGTTTATTATTTTCTACAGAATCGGAGTTCATTTCCAATAGGTCCAATGTTTTTACGTTCAGATTTAATTTTTAAATAGTTGGTCTACATCTTGCCTGCTCTGTTTTGACCTCCATGGTATTTAAATTTTACTTTAAGGAGGATATTGTAAGCATCAATGATGTCAAGTTTATTAAGGGCAGACTTAATCAGCTTGTGTGGAACAGAAGAAGACTGTGAGGGGAAATACATATGTTCTAATGTTTTAATTTGTTGTAGTAATGTAGTATATTTGGCATAAGATATTTTTTACCTTTTTGCTGAGTAGCCTATGGTGAAAGCATGAAAAGAAGCCTCAAAAGCATCCCAAGTATTAGGAATAGATGCGTCTAGAAGTTGGTTAAATTTTAAAAACTCCTTAATAAAGGTAGTAGCTTCTGAAAGGAAAGTATTATCCAATAAAAGAAAATTATTAAATTTGCAATGACCAGTCTTTGAATTATTTAGAGATAAATCAAAGGAAGAGAAAACATGTGCATGGTCAGAGACACAAATGGAGCCAATTTCTGAGGATTCTGCAAGGAAGTAAAAATTTAGTAACCAGAATATAGTCAATTCTAGAGCTGGTGTGATTCACATTGAAAAAAATTGAAATTCCCAAGTATAGGGTTACATGTTTTCCAAACATCAAATAATGGACGAATAGCAATGGCAGATTGAAATGTTTTATGGGATTTGCCAGGATTCTATTTACATTTGGACTTCCTATCAGTAAAAGGATCTAACCATTGATTGACGTCTCCTGAAACACTAATGTTAGGATTATCAATGGAAGCCAATGTTATCTTGATGTTGTTCCAAAACTCTGGATCAGGTTTAACAGGACCAAAATATTAAATAGAGAAATCTGTCTATTATGAATTTCAACCATAGCTAATATCCATCATCCATCATTATCACATTGAGTCGATATAATTCGTGCATGCAACGACTTAAGAAAGAGAATGGCAACACCACCTTTACAAATTAATAGACGGAGAATAAACAACTTAGCCTACCCATTGCCGTTTTAACTTAAGCGATTTGACATCATTACAGTGAGTTTCCAGCAAAAAAGTAACATGTGAAAGAATCTAGAGAATTGAGAGAGTACCTTTTGTCTTTTGACAGGGTTTCCCACGCCACGAACATTCCACGAGACAATGTTAAACATATTGGGGATTGGGATTAGGGAGACAGAAACACAGGTGTCAAGCTGAAGGAAATAAAAAGACAACATTTATTAACAAATGTATAACATGTACACAGTGTAACAATGAAAACAATACAAGATGTTAAAGCACTCACCAAAAAAGAAGAAGAAAAAGAATAAAAGAATAAAAAGAAACAATGAGAAAGGATATTAAGATGAAGAAACAGATGAAGGAAAAAGATCCAGATCTGAAATGAAGAGCATAAGAAGAGATCATGAGACGTGACAGCACCAAGAACAAGAAGAGCAGCAGGGAGATAGAGAATAGAATATAGAAGAAAAAGCAGCCAAACAGAAGAATGATAGAAAAAGAAAAATGAGGGTAGATGATGTGTATAAGTAGAGAGAGTTATTTAAGAGAACTGGGTAGAATATAGAAGAAGGAAAATAAGAGTAGAAGATATATATATGTAAAAACAAAGTTATTTAAGAGCGCTGAACAGTAGTATCCATCGAGTGAGGTAAAATACTTTGGAGAAATGATTTTAGCTTGACAGGATCCTCAAATGATTGTGTAGTGCCCTCATAGGTATTTTTAGTTTTACACAGATGTGGAATGCCATAACGAATGTGGAATTATCACAGTTGAGGTCGAAGAGCAATACATTCTTTTCTTCTGGCATTAGTGGCATTGGAGAGGTCTTAAGATATGTAAATATTGTGACCAGACCAAATAAGATGACGTTTTTCTTTTGCTGCCCTAAAAACACGGATCAAGTCAGTAGATTCCAGAAATAACATTATAACTCGTCTAGGTCAAGTAGATTGAGGCTAAAGATGGCTAAGATGATGTGCACATTGAATGCTCATAGGAGGGTCACATTGAAGGTCTAAAACTTCAGGCAGGAACTGTTTAAAAAAAAGCAAGGAGGTCAGAACCCTCCAAGTTTTTCTGGCAGGCCATACAGGCGAAGGTTATTACGTCTGTTTCTATTTTCAAGGTCCTCAGCATGTAATTTGAGCTTTTGGATTTCTTGTTCTAGACGAGGAATCCTAGCAGAGGCATCCTGTAGCTATCTTATGCGTTGCTCCATGCCAAACAGCTTTGCTTCCATAGTGATCCACCTATCTTCAATTAGCTGGAGCTTTTCATTATTGGCACTCGTAAAGGGTTTTAGACCGCTCACCTCATCAAGCATAGTGTCAAGAACAGGAATGGGAGACGACATAATGGGTGAAGGTGGGTCGTATTTCACCCGCTTTGGTTTAGTGCCAGAAGAAGGCTTAGAAGTATCAAGAATTTCACAGGCCATTTTGGCATAGTGTAGAGGGGTGGTATGTTATCTTCTGAAGTGGTCTAAGCTTGCCCATACACTAGGTGAAAAGCAATAATCTCCAAAATGAAGGTAAATGATAAATGTATCTAGTTTAAGCAAAGATATAATCTCAGGAGCGCAGACGGCACTCAAACAGGTGAAGTTCCAACATGAAGAAATAATTAAAATGCAGGAAAAAAGGTTAAAGGCGTAGAAATATTTGAAAAAATAATGCTGTGAGAATGTAGCAGCATGTGAACATAATGGGTATCATTTGGTGAAGGGAGTTCAGTCCAAAAATGCCATAATAAGTATGGAAACAAACAGCCCACATGAGTTATGTTGAAAAGCCATCTGTATTGTATAAAAGGTCACTGACGAGCGTTATTAGGGGAGAAACGCCGGTGTGGAACAGCAGGAAGCCATAGAACGCGAATGCCCTCTTGCGTCTGAGGAGAAACAGCCGCAGCTCCAAGGAGAGAGAAACACACCAGCAGAGATAAAATTAGCTCAAAGAGATGCCAGGATGTTAAAAGTCATTCCGGTGAAAAGACCGCTGACAAAAGCACAGAGAAAAGGGTCTGTAAAGCAGTGAAAGGCTCCACGATTGAACAGAGCTCAATGAGTTGCCGCCATCTTCGCCAGTATGATTTTTGAATAAGTGCCAATCTGTAGCTCACCTGCAAGGATGCATCATTTAAACAAAAGCTGCCGGCCTTGTTGCACACACCATGTGAGTGCACCCTTTGCCTCCTCGGAGCAGATCATGGGCTTCAGTCTATGAATCCTTTAGAGATTCCAAGAGCAGCACTATGATAAGGTAAGTGGGAGGGCAAGGGGGGATTAGGAGGAGTAAAGCAGTCATAGCTACAAAGTTTCCCAGGTCCATGCATGATATGCTGCTCTAGACCAGGGTTTTTCCTTTGAATTCTATGCTGGAATATTCTTGGACTACAAGTCCAAGAATTCAAAGAAAAAACCTGGATTGGAGCAACACATCACACAATGACCTGGGAAACTTGATAGGGCTGAGCAGTTCTGTGTGACTGGTGCCTTAGTGGGGACTGCTAAAGTTAACTGCACATTTAGCAGTCCCTTTGGGGAGTGTGCGTTTTGCATGACACTGGCCTCTCAGGTTTCAAGAAGACCACTGTTGTGTAATGCCTGAAGCTAGGGGTGTATGTGGGGTGGATCGATGAAAAAAGTAATGGGTCCCTACCAACTTCTATATTCATGCCCTTAATATTGCAAGTTAAAACAAATTTTCTCGCCAAAATGTACAAGAACTCTAAAAGTAATACAGTCCATGTTACATTTCACTTTTTTAACTTCATGTTATATGGTATATTAATCCTGTTTCCTATGAGTATTTTATTTTCCCAAGTTTCAGTATTTTATTTTTTCATGCAGCTTATGATTCTTGTACAGCACATCATGCAAACTGAGCTGCCACCAAGTGTTTGGGGGTTGGGATTTATGATGGGGCAAGATTGAGAGCCCTGCAATTGTTTTTGAAAGCAATGCAAGTTTCTCCTAGTGCCTCTCACTGGTTAATAAGTGTTAATAAAACATGCTCATGCAATCTTTGGCATCCCAGTAGAGCACAGAAGGAAAGTAACATCTGTGGCAATTGGAATTATGATTATAGAGGAAAGTGTGTGAAGGACACACATAGCTGTCGAGATATTGACAGTGAACTATTAGAAGTGGGAGGGTCCACATATGAAAAGAATGAGCTGAGCCATGGGTCTGGCTTGGCTCTAAGGACCTATGCCCAAGACAAGTCTTCAGTGCATGTGGTGTGCAAATTATGCAACAAACATCATGCAAAAATATGAGAAAGTTTTTCAAAGTTCCAGAAAGTGGATTTCTATAACATTTGGAAGTGTTTCACCTTAGTGCATCAGAATATTTTACTGCATTGAAAAGGATTTTATCAAAAGTGCTAGTTTTGGTGGCTTGGAGTGTCAAGATGGCGGTCGCACTCTAATAGTGCTCCGGACCCCTCCGACATCCGCTACAGAATCCATAGCCATCGCCAGCTATATTTTAGCCCTTCAAACCGCTACCGCTCTCTTGGTACGACACACTTCAAGTGGGATGCCTGAAATCTCCTGAACAACCAGACGCCGCCGGGGGCCTGCCAGGAATCCACGGCCCTCCGCCACCACCGGTGACCGCTGGACGCCTAGAGCCAGACGCCTCGCTTCTGAGAACACTGGGGTGCCCTGAATCCCTGAGCCACTCCGACTTCCCCCGACCGCCACCCCTCCGGTGGGGTGGAACTGCGGCTTGGACCTGTGGAGCCCTGTGGCCTGCGGGGCTGGGAGGCGGGCCTAGCTGCTGCCTTCCGGAGGGTTCTGGATGCGGCCTACGAGCTGGGCGCCAGGCCCGATTTACGAGTGCCCACGCTGCCTTCCCCTTGAGGCGGCCGGGCGTTCTGCGACTCCGATGGGGGCCCGGCCTGGTCTCCCGTGAACGTTGCAGCTGCTGAGCGAGCCGAACCTGGGCTGCTGCGGGAGAGAGAGCGGCGGTCTGGCCCTGAACCACGTGGGGAGGTCCAGCCGGATCTGACTGATGCTACAGGAGGGAGCCGCGAGACTGAGAGGCGGCCTCAGATCCCCGAGTGACGGCGGTGAGTGTCTCCTGCCCCTGACGTCCTGGTGGTGTGTGGCCTGGGGGGGACTCTTTCATCTGGCGGTGCACACCGAAGTGCCACGGAGTCCGGCAGACCCCCGTGCTCCTCGAAGGCCCTCCCTTCCCGCCCTTTTCTGAGAGCCCCGCGATCGGAGGCCAGCTGCAGAACTTCAGGACCCTGCCTCCTCGATCCCCACCAGCGATGCCCTGCCAGTGCCGAGACCCACTGGGCAGTAGAGGAAGGGGGCACTCTCGACCGAACCCCAAAACGAACGGAGGGGGCGCCCCCTCGTCTGGTGGATCATGGATTGGGCCTGCACTGGGGGTCCCCGGGCACCGCAGATTTGGTGAGGCCTGATGCAGTGGCCGTTGAGGATGTGACTTGCTTCAGGCCCTTGAGGGTGTTCTCTGGTCTGGGCCCTTGAGGGCATGATCTGGTCTGGGTCACTGGGGTGTGGTCTGGTCTGAGCCCCTTGTCGCACCAAACCCTCGGGGACCTCCATTACCCCGGGCCTGGGGGGCTACGCTGACTGAGCCCTGTGGGGATTGCTGTAGCCGGGTGTGGGCTGGATGGGCCCGGGATGGCAGCCATCCGAGCGGACAGAGAAGTGAACTGAACCCCAGGGACAGTTGGGCCGGGATAAAGAATCTCGGGCACACCTTACGTAATCTACACACTCCGGGCTGCTCCTTCTTCCTAGAGGATCCCTCCCGGCCAGCATTCTACACAGGAGAGCCCCGCTGTACCTGGGTTCTCTCATCGAGACCTCCTGGCTGTCCCACCTCACAGCTAGGGAGGAGCCGGCCCGGCGACTCCTGCCCTTCCCACGCCGAAGCTCTGTCCGGGCTCGAAGCCGGCTCATTGACCTAACATCTCCGGACAGTGGGACTCCATTTCTCCTCAAACCTCTGGACACGCCCGCCTCCCCCCGGAAGAGTCGCCCTTGCAGCCAGGCCCACTCACCTGACCCTCCGAAGTGGCCGCTCACCCCGAACCCCTCGGAGCCCCACCGCCCGTGTATCTTTCAACTTGAGTCCTAGAACGATCTCCTCCTGGCACAAAATGACGAGATCTGACACCCCGGTGACCCTGGACTGCCGGGGGCCGAATCGGGGATGCACCGGCCCCGGCCCTGCTAGACTCTTCCATCACCAACCATGGGGAGGGATCGAGGCCCCAAGTCTTCCACTACCCAAACATAAACCAAAATGGACCAGTTCACCACCACTGAACATGTACCCCCGGAGGGGGCCGTGGGCTGCCTGTCTCTTCAGGGTAATTATCTGGCCGCAATCCTGCAAGCCATCAATGCATCTCGGACATCGGTGGAGGAGAAGATTGGAGAGGTCCGAGTCGACATGTCTCTCATCCGGTAGGACCTGCGCAATACCACGGCCCGCATTTCAGAGGCCGAATCCTGCCTCTCCACAGTGGAAGATGATGTCCACCAATTGAAAGAATAAATTGCCCACCTACAGTCCCAAGCCAAAGAGTTACACAAAAGAGCTGAAGACACCAATAATCGATCGCACCGTAACAATCTACGCTTGGTGGGATTCCCGGAGGGGTGCGAACAGGGTCAGATGGCCGCCTTCATTGAAACGTGGATATCATCCTGGATGCCTAAGGACACATTTATTCCCTGGTTCGCAATTGAGTGGGCCCACTGTTCTCTTGCACATAAGCCACCACATGGAGCCCCGCATCGTCCTATCATTGCTCGGATCCGCAACTTCAAAGACCGTGATGCGATCCTGCGTGAGGCACGGATCCTGGGTACCTTGAAGTTCCAGAATCACACCATCATGGTGTTCCCGTACTATACCAGGGAAGTGCAGACCCAGCGATGCTCCTATACAGAGGTCAAGCAGAAAATGCGCAGTCTTGGCCTCCAATACAGACTCCTCTTCCCAGCCCGTCTCCGTGTTATCTTCCAGGGCAAAACGCAATTCTTTGACTCCCCTCAGGCCGCTTGGACTTGGCTGACCGAAGAGCGCCCCCTTGAGGTCCGGAAAAACTCCTCACCTACCCATTCTGGTCCACAGGCCTCGCGACCTCTGTCTCCCAAACAGCGCAGGAGATGCACACAATCCCGCAGAAGACGCGAGGGTCGCACAGACATCCCCAGATCGTTGAGCCCAGCCACCCATGTGCCCGGGGTTGCGGCCTACCCCTCTGGCTCCCGGCCCCAACAAAGGAACAGATCTGCAGAAGACTCCTCCAGGGTGCGCACCCCCATGGGCACCTTGGACCGGCCACAGACTCAGACCTTTCCCGCAGTCCAGTAATCTGAAAATTCCTCTGAAGGACAATAACGACGACACGAAAATCACCACCATCTAAAGTTTAGAGCTATCTAATCTGCGGTGTCGTACTGTAGAACTTTGACGCTGCCGATGCTACATTTACAGCCGACACGAGCGGAGGGGTCCACCACGCATCTTCTGCGCTACTCACTGGGGCATATTCTCAAGGACTTATCGCCGATTTATCGGCACTTTAGCGCCGCAAAAGTGGCGATAGATTTATCGCCCTATTCTCAAGCTGGTGCAAACTGCTGATATCGCCAGTTTTCCAGCGATAGCTTCCGCAAAAAACATCGCCACGGATGAGAGCGACAACTAACTCTAATGATATGCAGAGTAGGCGTTCCCGTGCAAAAACACACGAAAACACCACTTCGCGATATTCTCAATGACCAGCCAGATCTGCGATGCGATCCAAAAACAGGCGTTAAGGCGCGTTAGCAGCAGGGATTTAACACCTGCCTTTTACTGGTGTTAAGCAGGACGACAACCTGCAGTATGAAAGGGAGCCCAGCCCAGAGCCACATCTGAAGACCAACACATGTCATGGAGCTACTGATCAGGCAGCTCGGAGACCCAAGAGGTCCACAACACCCACTGCCACCACCCCCAGGCCCCCCCTCCCAGCCCCCCCGTACTATCACCGAGGCAGCGCAGAACCAGACAGCTGACCTTCTGAAAACGGCATGGCCCCTCAGCCACACAATTGCAGAATGTGGGGAGAGGTGGGAACCAAGTATGTGTGAAGGAGGCAAGTCACCCATGAATAAGAATGTACACAATGCCAAGTGTGGCAGTGATGTGCTGGACAGACTTCAGTATGCACAGCACAGACATGTCCATGTGGACATATACTGCTGGTGTTTGTAGTGTTGTGGACAGTGGACGCAACCATGTTACCTCAGGCAGTGGGGAAGACCTCGGTCATGTAGCTGTGTCGTCCCCCCCTGTAAGCGTAAGCGGAGTGGGCTTGTCCGGCGTACACCAGTCCAGCGTAGGAGTGTGAATAAATAGTCCGGGGCTCTGGGCGTGGTTCACTTCTGGGATGGCCAACGCGTCTGCCAGGGCGGCGCCCCTCACCCTGCCATGAGTCCACCGCCATGACCGCCAGCCTCCTCAGCCGATCGCTCGCTTCCGCGACACAGGCCCCCAGCGCACCCAGCGGCACAGCACTGCGGAGTTATGTGTGTGCTGACTATTGCCTTTGGCCTACACTGCGGTCAGCAGGTCCCCCAATTCAAATTGAGTCTTGATTTATTTATGGTGTAGTCCAGTAGGCAACAGACATTGCTTCCAGTGCGGCCCGCCCGGACGACGCATCATCGCAGGCTGCGCACCCGCTGAGCGCTTCAGGTGCCACTAACTCTGTGCAGCTCAAGTCAATGCCACATGGCTGTGGGCCCTTGCTGACCACTGCCTCCGGCGTACACTGCGGTCAGCAGGGCTCACACATATCGAATCCAATCCTGACCTGCAAGGACACGCCATCATCGCTGGCTGCACACCCGCCACCACGACCACCTTCAACCAACAACTGCCAGAGTCGGAGGAGTCTTACAGCCAGCCTATCAAAGTTGCTCACACCTGTCTTGGATGCCATCATCAGCTTGAAACCGTGCTCAGCTCCTCAGGTGCCACTAACTCAGTGCACCACAAGTCATGGCCCCTTTATGATTGAGTCTTGTGTGTGTGATGTCAGAGCTCCTACCTCAGTGCACCACAAGTCATGGACCCTTTATGATTGAGTCTTGTGTGTGTAATCCGATGATCACTGTTCTAGTTGTTGTCAGCACCAACCACTCCCTGAGGGCTGGCTTACACTCACCCCACACCCATCCAGCACAGGCGTCACTGGACATGTGACCCTGGTAATAAAAAGGGGCCGGGTGCACGTGCCCGTAGCCAGTTCCACTATCTATCTAAGTGTGTCCGTGTGGTCATTATGTAAGCATGATGGCCCTGGGCCCTACCACATTACATTGTGCTGTGGACAGCAGACGCAACCATGTCACCTCAGGCAGTGGGTAAGACCTTGGACACGTAGCTTTGTCCCCCCCCCCTGTAAGCGTAAGCAGAGTGGGCTGGGCCGGCGTAGACATATCCTGACCGTACATATTTCAAGATACTGTTATAGGAAATAATGAAGAAAAAAGAGACAGTGAAATAAAATATTTTTCCAAGATCACACAGTTTGGTCAAGCATGGAAGCCAATATATTTTATGCTATTCCAGTACTAGATAGGTATGTCATTCTCTCTCTTGTGTTTTACATCAAAGGTTAATGTTTATCTTTAATTCTTGGCACATGAGCTTAGAGTGTGGGTGGCAGGTTGATGAAAACTCAGCTCATTTTGGTCTTGAGGTTCCAAGTGGATCTCAAGGTGAGGCATATAGCTTGAGCCTCCACTTGCTTATCTTCCTCTACAATTGTTGACAGCACTTAATGACAAGAAAGTACATTGTGATAGTGAGAGGGTAGTTTCCTACCATAAGGCCACATGAAAAACATATGTGCAATTTCCTTTAGACCATGAGAGTAACAGACCAGAGGGCAAGTTGCATTTTTGGAGCAAAATGGCAAGGCTCACCGAAAAGAGCACATTCTTCCACATTGTCTCAATCCTCTTATACTCCCTTGTGAGGCGTAGAGAGGAAAGAGTCAGGTGGTGGTGTCTGCTCAGGCACCGCCATAGGGATTACAATGTCAGTTTCCGCCGGCCGTTTCTTGGTGCTTAACCCGCCATGAAAAGGCTGGCAGAGAGTTACTTGAGGGCCCCTAGCGGGCCCCCCTTCCCCACCTGGCACTCCGATATGGGCCCTGGGGGCCACCTATGGTGCCCCCTCACATATCTCTGGTGCCTGCCACATAGTGCAGGGATATCTGCAAGGTGGTTCTTTTGTCCTGCGGCGTGTGCTGCAGCCCACAGCACACATCGAAATACGAAATATAGAGATTGCGACCGCCTTGAAGGCGGTCGCATCCTAATCCCTAAGGTGGGACCGCCGACAGCCAGTTGGGCGGTCCCATTTCGGAAAGGATGGTGGTCGGATGAAAGTCCGACCGCCATCAAAATGAGTCCCTAGGTTCGTCTCTGGGCATCAGCTCAACATCCTGTGATTCTGGGCAAATCACTTAATGTCCCCGTGCCTACCAAAAATGAATGTGCCCTTGTGTAATGTAACTGATTCTCATGTAAAGCACTCCAATACCTAAGGGTGGAATGCCGGCTACATAAAACTGCAATATATATATATATATATCACTGAAAAAACCATAGGTTTCAGGGACGTTATAGTTACAAATTAGCATTTAAAAAACCTTTGAAATTCACTGAAAAAACCATAGGTTTTAGGGACAGTTATAGTTAGTTGGACATTGCACTCGTACAAAACCCGTGAAATTCCCCGTTATAGTTAGTCCAGCTAACTATAACTCGCGCCCCGCAATGCACTGCTGATGACGTCACATATTACATCACTCATGACATGGTCAGTGACATCACTGATGACATCACTGATGACATCTCAAATGACATCACTGATGACATCACTGATGACATCATCCAGTGACTGTGTGTTTCTGTAAAGTTTAAATATTTTTAATATATATAGGAAAAGACGTATTGAAGAATGAGTGGGTGTGTAAGTGTCTGTATGGATGATTTAGTAGGTGCGTGACTGACTGTATAAGTGAGTGATTTAACGTATCTTACTGAATGCATGGGTTAGTGACTGAACTGGGTGAATGTCTGTATCCGTCTGTCTGTTGCTGTGTAAGTGGCTGCATGTGTTTGAGAATAGCTACATGAGTGTCTATATGAGTTATTGAATGCTTGTGTGAGTATCTGTATGGGTGCCTGAGTGTTTGTGTGGGAGGGGTGTGTGCGACTCTGTGCATAGATGTGTGAGTGGGTGATTCACTGGGTGGATGGTTTCAAGAGTGCATCTGTGATAGACTGTATGGGTGGGTAAGTGTGTGTAAGAGTGTGTTAGTGAGTGAATGTATGTCCCAGTGGTACATGTGTGAGTAACTACATATGTGAAAGGCAGTATATATGTGTGTTGGAGTATATAAATAGCTATAAGCAAGAGTGACTGATTGTGATAGTGGCTGTATGGATGAGTGTGTGCTTGTATCAGTGATTGTATAAGAGCGTAAGAATGTGCTAGTATTTGTATGAGTAAGTGAGCTGGTGTGTGTATAACTGTATAGGTGAGTAAATGGTAGTGTGTTTAATTATTTGCATGACTGACTAGGTGTGTGAGTACCTCTATGGATGAGTGGCGGTGTTTGAGTGTCTATATAGGAGTATGAGTGCATATGATAGTCCTGTACTGAGTGACCGTAAATATGAGTGACTGTTCGGGTGAGTGAGTGGATGTGTGCGTAGACCTAAGAATCAGTGAGTGGGTATGTAGTTATTGGTGTTGGAGTGTCTATGGTTTTGCGAATGGCAGTCTGTACTTTAGAGTGGGTGTATCAAAGGTTATATTAGGGTGTGAGAAGATGCATGAAATTATCACATGGATGATGTCATCAGTGATGTCATCAGTGATGTCATTTGAGATGTCATCAGTGATGTCATCAGTGATTTCACTGTCCATGTCATGAGTGAAGTAATATGTGACGTCATCAGCAGTGCATTGCGGGGGCGCGAGTTATAGTTAGCTGGACTAACTATAACGGGGGAATTTCACGGGTTTTGTACGAGTGCAATGTCCAACTAACTATAACTGTCCCTAAAACCTATGGTTTTTTCAGTGAATTTCAAAGGTTTTTTAAATGCTAATTTGTAACTATAACGTCCCTGAAACCTATGGTTTTTTCAGTGAATTTCAAAGGTTTTTTAAATGCTAATTTGTAACTATAACATGTCTGAAACCTACGGTTTTTTCAGTGAATTTCAAAGGTTTTGTAAATGACAATTTTTAAATGTATTAATTGTTATATAAATTTTTAAAATACTGATTTACTACATTTTTAGAAACAATTTTTTTTACATATTTTATTATTTAAATTACATTGTAATTACATTATACATTACATTACAAAAAATACTTTCTCTTAATGAATTACTTTAGTTTAAATACTTTGCAGATAGGCAATAGACTTTTAAGTACAGTAGTTACAGTTGTTGCAATGGGCAACACATTTTCAAACACAATGCAACATTCAGCTCAATGTGAATTTCTAGTTAAATGCAATTAGTTACTTTATGGATTACTTTTCTAACCACAGGACTGGATCCTAGATTCAGTCCTGGGACATCTCCTGTAAACAGTTGAGTAAAAGCGTTTTGGTTACAGTCGTGATTTTTAAGGAATATTATTGTATTTTAAAAGTTGACACTGAAACTTTTTCTCATAGAATCACCAATGTTATCCTATGGAAGGAAATTCACTTAGCAGGTAAAAACTGTTATCGTTACTTTTTCTTACTCAGTGTTGGATCCTGGATCCAGCACTGGTGCATCTCCTGTAAACAGTTGAAAGAATGCGTTTAAGTCATACTGTCGATTTTTAAGGAATATTTGTAGTTTGTGAAAATCAACACTTTGAAACTTTTTTGCTGAAAACCAGTCAATGTTAGCCTATGAAGGAAATTCAAGTTACCGGTAAGTACGGTTAAAATTACTTTTGAGGATCAGTACTGGGCTGAAACATGCAGCACTGAGGTCTCTCCTGATAACAGGTGAGTAAATCGGAATTCGTATTTCGGCTGATTTTAGAGGAATATTTTAAAGTTCCAAAACTCCACACTTAGAAGAATTTCCAAGTGAAACCAGTCAATGTTAGCCTATGGAAGGAAATTCAAGTTACTGGTAAGTACGGTTAAAATTACTTTTCAGGACCAGTACTGGGCTGAAAGATGCAGCACTGAGGTCTCTCCTGATAACAGGTGAGTAAATCGGAATTCGTATACGGCTGATTTTAGAGGAATATTTTAAAGTTCCAAAACTCCACACTTAGAAGAATTTCCAAGTGAAACCAGTCAATGTTAGCCTATGAAGGAAATTCAAGTTACCGGTAAGTATGGTTAAAATTACTTTTCAGGATCAGTACTGGGCTTAAAGATGCAGCACTGAGGTCTCTCCTGATAACAGGTGAGTAAATCGGAATTCGTATTTCGGCTGATTTTAGAGGAATATTTTAAAGTTCCAAAACTCCACACTTAGAAGAATTTCCAAGTGAAACCAGTCAATGTTAGCCTATGAAGGAAATTCAAGTTACCGGTAAGTACGGTTAAAATTACTTTTCAGGATCAGTACTGGGCTGAAAGATGCAGCACTGAGGTCTCTCCTGATAACAGGTGAGTAAATCGGAATTCGTATTTCGGCTGATTTTAGAGGAATATTTTAAAGTTCCAAAACTCCACACTTAGAAGAATTTCCAAGTGAAACCAGTCAATGTTAGCCTATGAAGGAAATTCAAGTTACCGGTAAGTACGGTTAAAATTACTTTTCAGGACCAGTACTGGGCTGAAAGATGCAGCACTGAGGTCTCTCCTGATAACAGGTGAGTAAATCGGAATTCGTATTTCGGCTGATTTTAGAGGAATATTTTAAAGTTCCAAAACTCCACACTTAGAAGAATTTCCAAGTGAAACCAGTCAATGTTAGCCTATGGAAGGAAATTCAAGTTACTGGTAAGTACGGTTAAAATTACTTTTCAGGACCAGTACTGGGCTGAAAGATACAGCACTGAGGTCTCTCCTTATAACAGGTGAGTAAATCGGAATTCCTATTTCGGCTGATTTTAGAGGAATATTTGCACAATGGTGAAGGGAGGGGGCGGGGCCTGAGGTGACATCTTTGCAAACGCGCCCCGTGGCGCGTTTTAAGTTGGGGGATTAAGTCCCCTTGAATCCTGAGGGTCCCTAGGGGCCAACTAGACCACCAGGAACCTCCAATATGCGCCAGGGGCTGCGTTGCAGAGACGTGTAGAGAGGCCACACCCCTTTACACCTCTCTGCAACGCAGCTCTGTGGCGCATTCTGGATGTACCTGTTGGGCTAGTTGGCCCCAGGGACCCTCAGGATTGAAGGGGATTTAATTCCCCATCTTAAAACGCGCCACGGGGCCTGTTTGCACACATGTCACCTGAAGCCCCGCCCCTCCCTTCACCACTGTGCAAACGCGCCCCGTGGCGCGTTTTAAGTTGGGGGATTAAGTCCCCTTGAATCCTGAGGGTCCCCGGAGTCCAACTAGCTCACCATATACCTCCAAAAGCGCCACAGAGCTGCGTTGCAGAGAGGTGTAAAAGGGGCGTGGCCTCTGTACACCTCTCTGCAAGGCAGCCACCTGGCGCATACTGGAGGTACCTGGTGGGCTAGTTGGCCCCAGGGACCCCCAGTATTCAAGGGGATTCGTTCCCCTCTGCAAACGCGCCAGGGGTGCGTTTGCAGAGTGGTGAAGGAAGGGGCGGGGCCTGCGGGCCCGATGGTTTTTTTTTTCTCCCTGAAGGGGGGCTGTGTGGCCCCCTTCCTTTTTTCTTTTTTTGGGCCCTGGGGACCCCATCCCCCAGGGCCTTACCCCTTTTTAAATTACCTTAAAAAAAAAAAAACGGGAAGGGGGCCGCGTGGCCCCCTTCCCTGGGCCTGTATTAGCCCCGGGGACCCCATCCCCCAGGGCATGGCCTCTATATTTATTTTTTGAGGGGGCAGCGTGGCCCCCTCCTCTGGCCATTTTAAGGCCCCGGGGACCCCATCTCCCGGGGCCGGCCTTTCCATTTTTTTTTTTTTTTAAATTTTTCTCTTTTTTTGGGGAGGGGGGTCGCGTGGCCCCCTCCCGGGCCACTACTTGCCCCGGGGACCCCATCCCCCGGGGCTGGCCCTCTCCGTTGGGGACTGTGGGGGGTCACCAATCCCCCACAGTCCCGCCGGCTCCCCACGTCCCTTGGGAGCCGGCATTGCTGTTCCACATGGGGAGCAGCTGACATGCTGCTCCCCATGTGGAAAAGCAATCGCTTTGGATATTGGAAGAGAGAGCAGGTTTCCTGCTCTCTCTTCCAATATCCAAAGCAGTTTGCTATGGCAGGACGGGAGCCGCGAGGCTCCCGTCCTGCCATAGCAAACTACAGTGTCCCGGGGATAGGCACCCGGGGACACTGCAGGAGCCTGCCCTGGGGGGTGGTGGTCCCCAGGGCCATCAAGGGCTCCAGGAGGGGGCCGCGCGGCCCCCTCCCATTCAGTACACAGCCCCGGGGAGGTGGTGGTCCCCGGGGCTCTGGAGGTCCGTAACGGACCCCCATATTAAAATGTTTAGTGCCCCGGGAGGTGGTGGTCCCCGGGGCGTGTGGGGGCTGGAGCCCCCCACACAGGTTTAATAATGTATTTATAAAAAGCCCCGGGAGGTGGTGGTCCCCGGGGCTGCGGGAGGGCTCAGAGCCCTCCCGCACCATTTTTAAAAAAGCCCCGGGGGTGGCGGTCCCCGGGGCTTGGGGGCCCTTTGAGGCCCCCACACATTAAATTATCCCCCACCATGCCCCCGGGACTTGGGCCACCCGGGGGCCAATTAACATCGAAGCGCGGGAGACCGCGCTTTGATTTTTTTTCGGCAGGATTCGCGCACCCTGAGCGCATCCTGCCGATTTTTAAAATTATTATTTTTTTTTTTTGCCCAGGTGGTCCTTGTGGGACCCCTGAGCAAACCTAGTGGGTCAGGGTGTTTCTACCCTGCCCCCTTTGTGCGCTTTGCGCACTTGTTTCTGTCCCTCGGTTCTACCGAGGGACAAAATGGCTGCCAACATTTCCTGAATCGGAATGTTGACAGCCAGCTGACAGCCAATTAACATGCAGCTCGTGATCGGGAGGGTACGCGGACCCTACTCGGCCATAGATATCACTAACTTTTTACTTTTCATTTTCTCAGCAACTACTGAACGGATTTACACCATTTAACAAAAGGGTTCTTTCTGAACCAAGAACTACCTCTTTGCCAAATTTGGTGTAATTCCGTTCAGCAGTTCGAGCTGTAGCCGTGTCTAAAGTTTCCTATGGGAAAATGCATGGGGAAAACACGTTTTGGGACCCCCTTTTTCTCGGCCCCGCTTGACGAATCCCCCGAGACTTTCAGGGTAGGAGCGGACCGGAGCGGGCCACAAAGTTTGAAAATTTCGCGAAGATACGTCAACCGGCAAGAGAGTTATTTCAAATAGAATGTCGCGGATTTCCTATGGATAATAGGTTGTAACTATAACTATCTACTGGCGACCGCCAGTAGATAATATATATATATATATATATTATCTACTGGCGGTCGCCAGTAGATAGTTATAGTTAGGACCTATTTTCCATAGGAAATCCGTAACATTCTATTTGAAATAACTCTTGCGTCGGTTGACGAATCTTCGCGAAATTTTCAAACTTTATGGCCCGCTCCGGTCCGCTCTTATTCTGAAAGTTTCGGGGTGATTCGTCAGCGGGGCCGAGAAAAGGGGGTCCCAAACGTGTTTTCCCATTCATTTTCCCATAGGAAACTTTAGCCACGGCTACAGCCTGAACTGCTGAACGGAATTACACAAATTTGGCAAAGAGGTTGTTCTTGGTTCAGAAAGAACCCTTTTGTTAAATGGTGTAAATCCGTTCAGTAGTTGCTGGAGAAATTAAAAAATAAGAGTCAAAAAATCAATTTCCCATAGGAAACTTTATGCAAGGCTACAGCCCGAACTGCTGAACGGAATTACACCAAATTTGGCAAAGAGGTAGTTCTTGGTTCAGAAAGAACCCTTTTGTTAAATGGTGTAAATCCGTTCAGTAGTTGCTGAGAAAATCAAAAGTAAAAACACATATATATCTGGGCGGAGCCTAACCACACATGTCATCGTGAGATCTGATTGGCTGTCAGCACTTCATCCTGGAATTGCTGGCAGCCATCTTGGGACCAATATAGATGATAGTACCCCATTGAAATGCATTGTAGTGAATCGAAGATTTTGAGGGTTACCAAAAGGAGAACTATAAAGGGTGATAACAGACTTTAGTTACATTAGAATTCATTTGTTGATGGTACCATACTAATTTCAGGAATTGTGGTGTGTTCTAAGGTGATTTTACCCTGTGAAAAACCTTCTGCTGGGATATCATGAATCATGTTTGAGAGAAAACTATTTTCACATGCTTGTCCCATACAGTTTTGGAAGGTGCTCCAGAAGCTAAAATGAGAGCATATTTTCTGTAAATTCACATTATCTTTCTCAGTCATGTGAGAATGAAGTCTGACATTCTCAGTAAAACATGTACATCCAACAATGGCAGAGACTGTCAGTTGATTCCTTTGTGTTCTACTGCAGCTTCCCAGAGTGTTCTAAAGAACAACTAGAGTGCTAACAGCCTTACTTATGACAAAAGTATGGCACACCTGAAGCCATCTTGATTGGAATAAACTGGTAACACTTAAAACATTTAATTTAAAAAGGAACAAAATGATGGGGTTCATTTTGTCATAGAAATTATGGTTAGTGCTGTAGAAAGAAAAATTAGGACATGTTTCAAGTGTGATCTCAAATATCTTCCTGTTATATTTCAACAGGAGCAGCCTGTCAGTTGATGCCTTTGTGTTCTACTGCAGCTTCCCAGAGTGTTCTAAAGAACAACTAGAGCGCTAACAGTCTTACTTATGACAAAAGTATGGCACAACTGAAGCCATCTTAATTGGAATAAACTGGTAACACTTAAAACATTTAATTTAAAAAGGAACAAAATGAGGGGGTTCATTTTGCCATAGAAATTATGGTTAGTGCTGTAGAAAGAAAAATTAGGACATGTTTTAAGTGAGATCTCAAATATCTTCCTGTTATATTTCAACAGGAGCAGCCTGTCAGTTGATGCCTTTGTGTTCTACTGCAGCTTCCCAGAGTGTTCTAAAGAACAACTAGAGTGCTAACAGCCTTACTTATGACAAAAGTATGGCACACCTGAAGCCATCTTGATTGGAATAAACTGGTAACACTTAAAACATTTAATTTAAAAAGGAACAAAATGAGGGGGTTCATTTTGCCATAGAAATTATGGTTAGTGCTGCAAAAAGAAAATGTAGGGCATGTTTTAAGTGAGATCTCAAATCCTCTTCTATTTCATTAGAAAATTCTGACATGCAGACTGAAACAATCACTTTCAATACCAGCAGTAGACTTCCAGTTAACCTCTTGGTGAGCAGTAGCTTTACTACAGTGATCTAATGAACAACTAGAGTGCTAACATTCTGAATTTATGGCAAATGTGTGACACATCTGAATGCCTTCTTGATGGAATCAAAGTAAAAACTGAAAGCATTTCCTACTGAGGAGACTGTAGTAAATGAGGAAATTAGGAAACTTCATAACAAATAAGTCTCCCAAGATGGCCACCAGAGAAAAAAGAGCCCAAATGTAGCACAAATATCACCCAGAGGTAGCCCATGTATAGCCCAATGACAGAAGTGTGCAAAACACTTTTTATTTTTTGTTTCTTTGCAGTTTTATATAGTGCAGACTGGTCAGGTATTGGAGTGCTTTACATGAGCATTGGTTACATCACACAAGGACAAATTCATGTTGGTTGACCCCTACACTACCCAAACACCACTGCACTACCCTAAACCCTAAAACACTACCCCCAGCACGACCCCCTTCACTACCCAAACACAACTGCACTACCCTAAACTCAAAAACACTACCCCCAGCATGACCCCCTACACTACCCAAACACCACTGTACTACCCTAAACCCTAAATCTACCCCCTACACTACACAAATACCACTGCACTACCCTAAACCCTAAAACACTAGAACCCAGCACGACCCCCTACAGTACACAAACACCACTGCACTACCCTAAACCCTAAAACACTACCCCTACACTACACAAACACCATTGCACTACCCTAAACCCTAAAACACTACCCCCAGCATGACCCCCTACACTACACAAACACCACTGCACTACCCTAAACCCTAAAACACTACCCCAGCACGACCCCCTACACTACCCAAACACCACTGCACTACCCTAAACCCTAAAACACTACCCCAGCATGACTCCCTACACTACACAAACGCCACTGGACTACCCTAAAACACTACCCCCAGCACGACTCCCTACACTACCTAAACACCACTGCACTACACTAAACCCTAAATCTGCCCCCAGCATGACCTCCCACACTACACAAACACCACTGCACTACCCTAAACCCTAAAACACTACCCCCAGCACGACCCCTACACTACCCAAACACCACAGCACTACGCTAAACCCTAAAACACTACCCCCAGCATGACCCCCTACATTACCCAAACACCACTGCACTACCCTATACCCTAAAACACGACCCCGTACACTACACAAACACAACTGCACTACCCTAAACCCTAAAACACTACCCACAGCATGACCCCCTACACTACACAAACACCACTGCACTACCCTAAACCCTAAAACACTACCCCTACACTACACAAACACCACTGCCCTACCCTAAACCCTAATACACAATGCCCAGCATGACCCCCTACACTACACAAACACCACTGCACTACCCTCAACCCCCTACACTATACAAACACCACTGCATTACTCTAAACCCTAAAACACTACCCCCAGCACGACCCCCTCACAACACAAACACCACTGCACTACCCTAAACCCTAAATCGACCCCCAGTACGACCCCCTACACTACCCAAACACCACTGCCATACCCTAAACCCTAAATCGACCCCCAGCATGAACCCCTACACTGCCCAAACACCACTGCACTACCCTAAACCTTAAAACACTACCCCCAGCACTACCCCCTACACTACACAAACACCACTGCACTACCCTAAACCCTAAAACACTACCCCAGCACTACCCCCTACACTACCCAAACACCACTGCACTAACATAAACCCTAAAACACTACCCCCAGCACAACCCCCTACACTACACAAACACCACTGCACTACCCTAAACCCTAAATCTACCCCCAGCACGACCCCCTACACTACCCAAACACCACTGCACTACCCTAAACCATAAAACACTACCCCCAGCATGACCCCCTACACTACACAAACACCACTGCACTACCCTAAACCCTAAAACACTACCACCAGCATGACCCCCTACACTACTCAAACACCACTGCACTACCCTAAACCCTAAAACACTAACCCAGCACGACCCCCTACACTATCCATACACCACTGCACTACCCTAAAGCCTAAAACACTACCCCCAGCACGACCCCCTACACTACTGAACTACCCTAAACCCTAAAACACTACCCCCAGCACGACCCCCTACACTACCCAAACACCACTGCACTACCCTAAACCCTAAAACACTACCCCCAGCACGACCCCCTACACCACCCAAACACCACTGCACTACCCTAAACCCTAGAAAAGAAACCACCACCCCATGCCCAATCCCCCTTACCTCTCACTCCTCGTGGTTCCTCTCTCCTCGTGGTTCCTGCTTCACGTCGTCTCTGAGGGGCGGTGCACGTCATTGTGAGGAAACGGAACAGCCTCTGTTTCCTTACAACGACATGGATCGTCTGCATGTTTTTAGAACGCATGGTCATTTACCATACATACCTTTACAACAAAATTCGTTGTAAAGGCATGCGTGGTAATGACCATGCGTTCTAAAAAAATGCGTAGTAATGACTTCGTGATGTACAACGCATGCGTGGTAATGCATGCGTTGTAATGGTATCGCAAAGTAAAAAAGTCGTTGTAACGGCTGTTTACCGATCGAAGCTGGCCCCTGTTCTTCAGTGAGACGTTTATTTGATTAATTAGGAGGAAGGAATGTGTTTTTTTTACCGAAAAGTGCATTTTGGAAGGTGCTCCAGAAGCTAAAATGAGAGCATATTTTCTGTAAATTCACATTATCTTTCTCAGTCATGTGAGAATGAAGTCTGACATTCTCAGTAAAACATGTACATCCAACAATGGCAGAGACTGTCAGTTGATTCCTTTGTGTTCTACTGCAGCTTCCCAGAGTGTTCTAAAGAACAACTAGAGTGCTAACAGCCTTACTTATGACAAAAGTATGGCACACCTGAATACCTGTTGTATTGTGAGTGTCCGCGTGGCCTGGTTTCACTTCCGGTGAGAGAGTGGAAGAGTCTGTTTGGATCTAAAGGAGTTCTGTTGTTGGACGGGGCCGGCGCGACATGTCATCAGAAAACATAGCTAATGGAAAGCGTCCTCCCTGAAGTGTGGAGCAGTGCCATGAGAGGTCAACGAGTGTGCGTCCCACCGCAGTATGACAGTACCGCGTGACCCATGTGCCACCTCCAGGGTACGGGAGGCAGAAGCGGCATCGCAGGTCCTCTTGAAGACCGTTGTAGCACTAATTCTACATTTTGGTAATAGGGCATTTTAACTTCGTTGTTCCTGCCAGATACAAAGAGAAGATCCTGTGTTATTCAGTGCCCTCGTTACCTTTTTTGTGGGTTGTGGTGCTTGTCACTTCGCTGCCCCGCCGGTGCACACGACTGGGCACACCACCTCGTGTGCCATCTGCAGGGCCTCTGCCCTCGGATCACTGGTTTCGATTTCTGGAGTGGCAACATAAACAGTTGCTCCCAAAGGACTAGCCTGAACACTTAGGTGAATATCCCCTGCACCAGCATTCCACGGAAATTCTTTCCTAGCTCTCCCACGTCAACGAGGACGTCATAATAGCACGGCTCCGCTCGCGACACCGTATGACGTCATCGGAGCCATAAGAGAACCTCGTCGGCGTGCTGACGTCAGTTCCACCCATTTTTTCCGTTCCACCGAGGCAAACAGGGGACCAAGACATTTTCACATGTATTCATAGTATAATAAATATATATATATTCACTGAAAAAACCATAGGTTTCAGGCACGTTATAGTTAGAAATTAGCATTTAAAAAACCTTAGAAATTCACTGAAAAAACCATAGATTTCAGGCACGTTATAGTTAGAAATTAGCATTTAAAAAACCTTAGAAATTCACTGAAAAAACCATAGGTTTCAGGGGCGTTATAGTTAGTTGGACATTTCACTCGTACAAAACCATAGAAATTCCCCCGTTATAGTTAGTTCAGCTAACTATAACTCGCGCGCCCGCAATGCACTGCTGATGACGTCACATATTACATCACTCATGACATGGTCAGTGACATCACTCATGACATCACTGATGACATCATCCAGTGAATGTGTGTTTTTCTGAAAATTAAATATGTTTTATATATGTATATCTCAAGGTCGATGGAAGAATAAATGGGTATATAAGTGTCTAAATGGATGATTTGTTTTTGTAAAATTGATTGTATAACTGACTAAGTGTATCTTAGTGAATACATGGGTTAGTGAGTAATGTTTAAATATGAAAATATCTGTATCAGTCTCTCACTTTGTGTATAAGTGGCTGCATGGGTTGGTGAGTAGCTACATGAGTGTCTATATGGGTTATTAGTTGGTTTTTTGAGTATCAGTATGAGTGTCTGAGTGTCTGTATGGTTCGGTGGGGGAATTACTTAGTGCATAGATGCATGAATGAGTGACTCACTGTTTGTATGTGTTGAAGACAGCATGTGTGCAGGACTGTATAGGTGGATGAGTATGTGTATGGGTGTGTTAGTGAGTGAATGACTGTCTCAATAGTGTCTTTATGAGTAACTACATATGTTTTAAACTAGTATATGTGAGTATTGGTGTATATAAGTGAGTATATGTGAGAGTGAGAGATTGGAAGAGTTCCTGTACAAATAAGTAGGTGTTTCTATAAGTGATTGTTTAAGAGAGTAAGTATGTGTAAGTTTCTGTAGAAGTAAGTGTGGTAGTGTGTGTATAACTGTATATGCAAGTAAATGGATGTTTGATACTTTGTTTGCATGTGTGACTATGTGTGTGAGTAACTCTATGGATGAGTGGCGGTGTGTAACAGGATGTATAGGTGTATGAGTACATATGATGAGTGAGTACATGTATGAGTGACTGTATAGGGACTGTTGGTGAATGAGTGGATGTGTGTGTAGATCTTGGAATTACTGAATAGGTGTGTTGTAACTGGTATTGGTATGTCCATTGTTTTGAAAATGTTAGTTTGTATTTTTGAGTGTGTGTACCAAAGGTTATATTAGGGTGAGAGGAGGTCTGCCACTCTATCACAAGGATGATGTCATTTGAGATGTCATCAGTGATGTCATGAGTGATGTCACTGACCATGTCATGAGTGATGTAATATGTGACGTCATCAGCAGTGCATTATGGGCGTGCGAGTTATAGTTAGCTGAACTAACTATAACGGGGGAATTTCTATGGCTTTGTACGAGTAAAATGTCTAACTAACTATAACGACCCTGAAACCTATGGTTTTTTCAGTGAATTTCTAAGGTTTTTTAAATGCTAATTTCTAACTATAACGTGCCTGAAACCTATGTTTTTTTTAGTGAATATATATATATATATATTCACTGAAAAAACCATAGGTTTTAGGGACAGTTATAGTTAGTTGAACATTTCACTCGTACAAAACCCGTGAAATTCCCCGTTATAGTTAGTTCAGCTAACTATAACTCGCGCCCCGCAATGCACTGCTGATGACGTCACATATTACATCACTCATGACATGGTCAGTGACATCACTGATGACATCACTGATGACATCTCAAATGACATCACTGATGACATCATCCAGTGACTGTGTGTTTCTGTAAAGTTTAAATATTTTTAATATATATAGGAAAAGACGTATTGAAGAATGAGTGGGTGTGTAAGTGTCTGTATGGATGATTTAGTAGGTGCGTGACTGACTCTATAAGTGAGTGATTTAACGTATCTTACTGAATGCATGGGTTAGTGACTAAACTGGGTGAATGTCTGTATCCGTCTGTCTGTTGCTGTGTAAGTGGCTGCATGGGTTTGTGAATAGCTACATGAGTGTCTATATGAGTTATTGATTGGTTGTCTGAGTATCTGTATGGGTGCCTGAGTGTTTGTGTGGGTGGGGTGTGTGCGACTCTGTGCATAGATGTGTGAGTGGGTGATTCACTGGGTGGATGGTTTCAAGAGTGCATCTGTGATAGACTGTATGGGTGGGTAAGTGTGTGTAAGAGTGTGTTAGTGAGTGAATGTATGTCCCAGTGGTACATGTGTGAGTAACTACATATGTGAAAGCCAGTATATATGTGTGTTGGAGTATATAAATAGCTATAAGCGAGAGTGAGTGATTGTGATAGTGGCTGTATGGATGAGTGTGTGCTTGTATCAGTGATTGTATAAGAGCGTAACAATGTGCTAGTATTTGTATGATTAAGTGAGCTGGTGTGTGTATAACTGTATAGGTGAGTAAATGGCAGTGTGTTTAATTATTTGCATGACTGACTAGGTGTGTGAGTACCTCTATGGATGAGTGGCGGTGTTTGAGTGTCTATATAGGAGTAAGAGTGCATATGATAGTCCTGTACTGAGTGACCATAAGTATGAGTGACTGTACGGGTGAGTGAGTGGATGTGTGTGTGTAGACCTAAGAATCAGTGAGTGGGTATGTAGTTATTGGTGTTGGAGTGTCTATAGTTTTGCGAATGGCAGTCTGTAATTTAGATTGGGTGTATCAAAGGTTATATTAGGGTGTGAGGAGCTGCATCAGATTATCACGTGGATGATGTCATCAGTGATGTCATTTGAGATGTCATCAGTGATGTCATCAGTGATGTCACTGACCATGTCATGAGTGATGTAATATGTGACGTCATCAGCAGTGCATTGCGGGGCGCGAGTTATAGTTAGCTGAACTAACTATAACGGGGGAATTTCACGGGTTTTGTACGAGTGAAATGTCCAACTAACTATAACTGTCCCTAAAACCTATGGTTTTTTCAGTGAATTTCAAAGGTTTTTTAAATGCTAATTTGTAACTATAACATATCTGAAACCTATGGTTTTTTCAGTGAATTTCAAAGGTTTTTTAAATGCTAATTTGTAACTATAACTGTCCCTAAAACCTATGGTTTTTTCAGTGAATTTCAAAGGTTTTTTAAATGCTAATTTCTAACTATAACGTGTCTGAAACCTATGGTTTTTTCAGTGAATTTCAAAGGTTTTTTAAATGCTAATTTCTAACTATAACGTGCCTGAAACCTATGATTTTTTAAGTGAATTTCAAAGGTTTTTTAAATGCTAGTTTCTAACTATGCCTACAGAGGTAGGACATGTGAAGAAAGAAGAAAAACGCACAGAAAGAAGCAAAAGATGTGCAGAAAGAACCAACAGAGGAGCAGAAAGAGGCCTTGTTGCAAAATCATCCTGTGCCCACAACTTTTTCAGACGGGTACTGGTGGTAACTGACTCTGACTAACCAGAGCCAGTGCTATGCTAAAAAACACTTAGAATACAGTGAAAACACCTACTTACACTAGGGAACACTATGCGTTGGGGTACCCCTGTGATTAGCATGGCCTCCTCTGCAAGTCCCTAGTACATAATAGGGCAGGGGGATTAAAACTATCTCTTAAAACGCGCTACAGGGCGCGTTTGCACAGTGGTGAAGGGAGGGGGCCTGAGGTGACATGTGTGCAAACGCACCCCGTGGCGCGTTTTAAGTTGCGAGATTAAGTCCCCTTGAATTCTGAGGATCCCTGGGGCCCAACTAGCCCCCAGGTACCTACAGTTAGGACCACAGAGCTGAGTTGCAGAGAGGCGTTCCGAGGCCACGCACCTTTTTTCACCTCTCTGCAACGCAACTCTGTTGTGCTTACTGAAGGTACCTGGTGGGCTAGTTGGCCCCCAGGGTCCCTCAGGATTCAAAGGGAATTAATTCCCCAACTTAAAACGCACCACAGGGCGTGTTTGCGCACATGTCACCTGAGGCCCCGCCCCTCCCTTCACCACTGTGCAAACGCGCCCCGTGGTGCGTTTTAAGTTGGGGGATTAGGTCACCTTGAATCCTGAGGGTCCCTGGGGCCCAACTAGCCCACTAGGTACTTCCAGTAAGCACCACAGGCCTGCGTTGCAACGCCTGTAACAAATTGTGCAGTTGTGTTTAGGTAGTGAAGAGGGTCATGCTGGGGGTAGTGTTTTAGGGTTTAGGGTAGTGCAGTGGTGTTTGTGTAGTGTAGGGGGTCATGCTGGGGGTAGATTTAGGGTTTAGGGTAGTGCAGTGGTGTTTGGGTAGTGTAGGGAGTCGTGCTGGGGGAGTGTTTTAGGGTTTAGGGTAGTGCAGTGGTGTTTGGGTAGTGTAGGGGGTCGTGCTGGGGGTAGGGTTTTAGGGTAGTGCAGTGGTGTTTGGGTAGTGTAGGGGGTCGTGCTGGGGGTAGTGATTTAGGGTAGTGCAGTGGTGTTTGGGTAATGTAGGGGGTACTGCTGGGGGTAGTGTTTTAGGGTTTAGGGTAGTGCAGTGGTGTTTGGGTAGTGTAGGGGTACTGCTGGGGGTAGTTTTTTATGGTTTAGGGTAGTGCAGTGGTGTTTGGGTAGTGTAGTGGTTCGTGCTGGGGGTAGTTTTTTAGGGTTTAGGGTAGTGCAGCGGTGTTTGTGTAGTGTAAGAGGTCGTGTTTTAGGGTTTAGGGTAGTGCAGTGGTCTTTGGGTAGTGTAGGGAGTCGTGCGGGGGGTAGTGTTTTAGGGTTTAGGGTAGTGTAGGGGGTCATGCTGGGGTAGTGTTTTAGGGATTAGGGTAGTGCATTGGTGTTTGGGTAGTGTAGGGGTCATGCGGGGGTAGTGTTTTAGGGTTTAGGGCAGTGCAGTGGTGTTTGGGTAGTGTAGGGGGTCGTGCTGGGGGAGTGTTTTAGGGTTTAGGGCAGTGCAGTGGTGTTCGGGTAGTGTAGGGGGTCGTGCTGGGGGAGTGTTTTAGGGTTTAGGGCAGTGCAGTGGTGTTCGGGTAGTGTAGGGGGTCGTGCTGGGGGGAGTGTTTGAGGGTTTAGGGCAGTGCAGTCGTGTTCGGGTAGTGTAGGGGGTTGTGCTGGGGGTAGTATTTTAGGGTTTAGGGTAGTGCAGTGGTGTTCGGGTAGTGTAGGGGGTCATGCTGGGGGTAGTGTTCTAGGGTTTAGGGCAGTGCAGTGGTGTTTGGGCAGTATAGGGGGTAATGCTGGGGGTCGTGTTTTAGGGTTTAGGGCAGTGCAGTGGTGTTCGGGCAATGTAGGGGGTCATGCTGGAGGTGGTGTTTCAGGGTCTAGGGCAGTGCAGTGGTGTTCGGGCAGTGTAGGGGGTGGTGTTTCAGGGTTTAGGGCAGTGCAGTGGTGTTCGGGCAGTGTAGGGGGTCGTGCAGAGGGTGGTGTTTCAGGGTTTAGGGCAGTGGTGTTTGGGCAGTGTAGGGGGTTGTGCTGGGGGTGGTGTTTCAGGGTTTGGGGCAGTGCAGTGGAGTTCGAGCAGTAAAGAGGGTCGTGCTGGGGGTGGTGTTTCAGGGTTTAGGGCAGTGCAGTGGTGTTCGGGCAGTGTAGGGGGTGGTGCAGGGGTGGTGTTTCAGGGTTTAGGGCAGTGCAGTGGTGTTCGGGCAGTGTAGGGGGTTGTGCAGGGGGTGGTGTTTCAGGGTTTAGGGCAGTGCAGTGGTGTTCGGGCAGTGTAGGGGGTCATGCAGGGGGTGGTGTTTCAGGGTTTAGGGCAGTGCAGTGGTGTTCGGGCAGTGTAGGGGGTCGTGCTGGGGCTGGTGTTTCAGGGTTTAGGGCAGTACAGTGGTGTTCAGGCAGTGTAGGGGGTCGTGCTGGGGTTGGTGTTTCAGGGTTTAGGGCAGTGCAGTGGTGTTCGGGCAGTGTAGGGGATTGTGCTGGGGCTGGTGTTTCAGGGTTTAGGGCAGTGCAGTGGTGTTCGGGCAGTGTAGGTGGTCGTGCTGGGGCTGGTGTTTCAGGGTTTAGGGCAGTGCAGTGGTGTCCGGGCAGTGTAGGGGTCATGCTGGGGCTGGTGTTTCAGGGTTTAGGGCAGTGCAGTGGTGTTCGGGCAGTGTAGGGGGTCTTGCTGGGGCTGGTGTTCCAGAGTCTAGGGCAGTGCAGTGGTGTTTGGGCAGTGTAGGGGTCTTGCTGCGGCTGGTGTTTCAGGGTTTAGGGCAGTGCAGTGGTGTTCGGGCAGTGTAGGGGGTCGTGCTGGGGGTGGTGTTTCAGGGTTTAGGGCAGTGCAGTGGTGTTCGGGCAGCGTAGGGGGTCGTGCTGGGGCTAGTGTTTCAGGATTTAGGGCAGAGCAATGGTGTTCAGGCAGTGTAGGGGGTTTTGCTGGAGGTGGTGTTTCAGGGTTTAGGGCAGTGCAGTGGTGTTCGTGCAGTGTAGGGGGTGGTGTTTCAGGGTTTAGGGCATTGGTGTTCAAGCAGTGTAGGGGGTCTTGCTGGGGTTGATGTTTCAGGGTTTAGGGCAGTGCAGTGGTGTTCGGGCAGTGTAGGGGGTCGTGCTGGGCGTGGTGTTTCAGGGTTTAGGGCAGTGCAGTGGTGTTCCGGCAGTGTAGGAGGTCGTGCAGGGGGTGGTGTTTCAGGGTTTAGGGCAGTGCAGTGGTGTTCGGGCAGTGTAGGGGGTCGTGCTGGGGGTGGTGTTTCAGGGTTTAGGGCAGTGCATTGGTGTTCGGGCAGTGTAGGGTGTCGTGCTGAGGGGTGGTGTTTCAGGGTTTAGGGCAGTGCAGTGGTGTTCGGGCAGTGTAGGGGGTCGTGCAGGGGTGGTGTTTCAGGGTTTAGGGCAGTGCAGTGGTGTTCGGGCAGTGTAGGGGGTTGTGCAGGGGGTGGTGTTTCAGGGTTTAGGGCAGTGCAGTGGTGTTCGGCCAGTGTAGGTGGTCTTGCTGGGGGTGGTGTTTCAGGCTTTAGTGCAGTGGTGTTCGGGCAGTGTAGGGGTCTTGCTGGGGGTGGTGTTTCAGGGTTTAGGGCAGTGCAGTGGTGTTCGGGCAGTGTAGGGGTCTTGCTTTGGCTGGCGTTTCAGGGTTTAGGGCAGTGCAGTGGTGTTCTGGCAGTGTAGGGGGTCGTGCTGGGGCTGGTGTTTGAGGGTTTAGGGTAGTGCAGTGGTGTTCGGGCAGTGTAGGGGGTCGTGCTGGGGCTGCTGTTTCAGGGTTTAGGGCAGTGCAGTGGTGTTCGGGCAGTGTACGGGGTTGTGCTGGGGCTGGTGTTTCAGGGTTTAGGGCAGTGCAGTGGTGTTCGGGCAGTGTAGGGGGTCGTGCTGGGGGTGGTGTTTCAGGGTTTAGGGCAGTGCAGTGGTGTTCGGGCAGTGTAGGGGGTCGTGCTGGGGCTGGTGTTTCATGGTTTAGGGCAGTGCAGTGGTGTTCGGGCAGTGTAGGGGGTCGTGCTGGGGGTGGTGTTTCAGGGTTTAGGGCAGTGCAGTGGTGTTCGGGCAGTGTAGGGGGTCATGCTGGGGGTGGTGTTTCAGGGTTTAGGGCAGTGCAGTGGTGTTCGGGCAGTGTAGGGGGTCTTGCTGGGGGTGGTGTTTCAGGGTTTAGGGCAGTGGTGTTCGGGCAGTGTAGGGGGTCTTTCTGGGGGTGATGTTTCAGGGTTTAGGGCAGTGCAGTGGTGTTCGGGCAGTGTAGGGGGTCTTGCTGGGGGTAGTGTTTAGGGGTTTAGGGCAGTGCAGTGGTGTTCGTGCAGTGTAGGAGGTCGTGCTGGGGGTGGTGTTTCAGGGTTTAGGGCAGTGCAGTAGTGTTCGGGCAGTGTAGGGGATCGTGCAGGGGGTGGTGTTTCAGGGTTTAGGGCAGTGCAGTGGTGTTAGGGCAGTGTAGGGGTCGTGCTGGGGCTGGTGTTTCAGGGTTTAGGGCAGTGGTGTTCGGGCAGTGTAGGGGGTCTTGCTGGGGGTGATGTTTCAGGGTTTAGGGCAGTGCAGTGGTGTTCGGGCAGTGTAGGGGGTCTTGCTGGGGGTAGTGTTTCAGGGTTTAGGGCAGTGCAGTGGTGTTCGTGCAGTGTAGGGGGTCTTGCTGGGGTTGATGTTTCAGGGTTTAGGGCAGTGCAGTGGTGTTCGGGCAGTGTAGGGGGTCGTGCTGGGCGTGGTGTTTCAGGGTTTAGGGCAGTGCAGTGGTGTTCCGGCAGTGTAGGAGGTCATGCAGGGGGTGGTGTTTCAGGGTTTAGGGCAGTGCAGTGGTGTTCGGGCAGTGTAGGGGGTCATGCTGGGGGTGGTGTTTCAGGGTTTAGGGCAGTGCAGTGGTGTTCGGGCAGTGTAGGGTGTCGTGCTGAGGGGTGGTGTTTCAGGGTTTAGGGCAGTGCAGTGGTGTTCGGGCAGTGTAGGGGGTCGTGCAGGGGGTGGTGTTTCAGGGTTTAGGGCAGTGCAGTGGTGTTCGGGCAGTGTAGGGGGTCGTGCAGGGGTGGTGTTTCAGGGTTTAGGGCAGTGCAGTGGTGTTCGGCCAGTGTAGGTGGTCTTGCTGGGGGTGGTGTTTCAGGCTTTAGTGCAGTGGTGTTCGGGCAGTGTAGGGGGTCTTGCTGGGGGTGGTGTTTCAGGGTTTAGGGCAGTGCAGTGGTGTTCGGGCAGTGTAGGGGGTCTTGCTTGGGCTGGCATTTCAGGGTTTAGGGCAGTGCAGTGGTGTTCTGGCAGTGTAGGGGGTCGTGCTGGGGCTGGTGTTTGAGGGTTTAGGGTAGTGCAGTGGTGTTCGGGCAGTGTAGGGGGTCATGCTGGGGCTGCTGTTTCAGGGTTTAGGGCAGTGCAGTGGTGTTCGGGCAGTGTACGGGGTTGTGCTGGGGCTGGTGTTTCAGGGTTTAGGGCAGTGCAGTGGTGTTCGGGCAGTGTAGGGGGTCGTGCTGGGGGTGGTGTTTCAGGGTTTAGGGCAGTGCAGTGGTGTTCGGGCAGTGTAGGGGGTCGTGCTGGGGCTGGTGTTTCATGGTTTAGGGCAGTGCAGTGGTGTTCGGGCAGTGTAGGGGGTCGTGCTGGGGGTGGTGTTTCAGGGTTTAGGGCAGTGCAGTGGTGTTCGGGCAGTGTAGGGGGTCATGCTGGGGGTGGTGTTTCAGGGTTTAGGGCAGTGCAGTGGTGTTCGGGCAGTGTAGGGGGTCTTGCTGGGGGTGGTGTTTCAGGGTTTAGGGCAGTGGTGTTCGGGCAGTGTAGGGGGTCTTGCTGGGGGTGATGTTTCAGGGTTTAGGGCAGTGCAGTGGTGTTCGGGCAGTGTAGGGGGTCTTGCTGGGGGTAGTGTTTAGGGGTTTAGGGCAGTGCAGTGGTGTTCGTGCAGTGTAGGGGGTCGTGCTGGGGGTGGTGTTTCAGGGTTTAGGGCAGTGCAGTAGTGTTCGGGCAGTGTAGGGGATCATGCAGGGGGTGGTGTTTCAGGGTTTAGGGCAGTGCAGTGGTGTTCGGGCAGTGTAGGGGTCGTGCTGGGGCTGGTGTTTCAGGGTTTAGGGCAGTGCAGTGGTGTTCGGGCAGTGTAGGGGGTCTTGCTGGAGGTGGTGTTTCAGGGTTTAGGGCAGTGGTGTTCGGGCAGTGTAGGGGGTCTTGCTGGGGGTGATGTTTCAGGGTTTAGGGCAGTGCAGTGGTGTTCGGGCAGTGTAGGGGGTCTTGCTGGGGGTAGTGTTTCAGGGTTTAGGGCAGTGCAGTGGTGTTCGTGCAGTGTAGGGGGTCATGCTGGGGATGGTGTTTCAGGGTTTAGGGCAGTGCAGTAGTGTTCGGGCAGTGTAGGGGGTCGTGCAGGGGGTGGTGTTTCAGGGTTTAGGGCAGTGCAGTGGTGTTCGGGCAGTGTAGGGGGTCGTGCTGGGGGTGGTGTTTCAGGGTTTAGGGCAGTGCATTGCAGTGGTGTTCGGGCAGTGTAGGGGCTCATGCTGGGGTGGTGTTTCAGGGTTTAGGGTATGGTGTTCGGGCAGTGTAGGGGGTCTTGCTGGGGGTGATGTTTCAGGGTTTAGGGCAGTGCAGTGGTGTTCGGGCAGTGTAGGAGGTCTTGCTGGGGGTAGTGTTTCAGGGTTTAGGGCAGTGCAGTGGTGTTCGGGCAGTGTAGGGGGCGTGCTGGAGGTGGTGTTCCAGGGTTTAGGGCAGTGCAGTGGTGTTCGGGCAGTGTAGGGGGTCGTGAAGGGGGTGGTGTTTCTGGGTTTAGGGGAGTGCAGTGGTGTTCGGGCAGTGTAGGGGGTCATGCTAGGGTTGGTGTTTCAGGGTTTAGGGCAGTGCAGTGGTGTTCAGGCAGTGTAGGGGGTCGTGCAGGGGCTGGTGTTTCAGGGTTTAGGGCAGTGCAGTGGTGTTCGGGCAGTGTAGGGGTCGTGCTGGGGGTAGTGTTTTAGGGTTTAGGGTAGTGCAGTGGTGTTTGTGTAGTGTAGGGGTCATGTTTTAGGGTAGTGCAGTGGTGTTTGGGTAGTGTAGGGGGTCGTGCTGGGGGTAGTGTTTTAGGATTTAGGTAAGTGCAGTGGTGTTTGGGTAGTGTAGGGGGTCGTGCTGGGGGTAGTGTTTTAGGGTTTAAGGTAGTGCAGTGGTGTTTGTGTAGTGTAGGGGTCGTGCTGGGGGTAGTGTTTTAGGGTTTAGGGTAGTGCAGTGGTGCTTGTGTAGTGTAGGGGGTCATGCTGGGGGTAGTGTTTTAGGGTTTAGGGTAGTGCAGTGGTGTTTGTGTAGTGTAGGGGGTCATGTTTTAGGGTAGTGCAGTGGTGTTTGGGTAGTGTAGGGGGTCGTGCTGGGGGTAGTGTTTTAGGATTTAGGTTAGTGCAGTGGTGTTGGGGTAGTGTTTTAAGGTTTAGGGTAGTGCAGTGGTGTTTGTGTAGTGTAGGGGGTCATGCTGGGGGTAGTGTTTTATGGTTTAGGATAGTGCAGTGGTGCTTGTGTAGTGTAGGGGGTCGTGCTGGGGGTAGTGTTTTAGGGATTAGGGTAGTGCAGTGGTGTTTTTGTAGTGTAGGTTGGTCATGTTTTAAGATGCAACGCTCCAATACCTGACCAGTCTGCACTACATAAAACTGCAAAAAAACTAAAAATAAAAAGTGTTTTTCACACTTTTGTCATTGGGCTATATGTGGGCTACATCTGGGTAATATTTGTGCTACATTTGGGCTCTTTTTTCACTGGTGGCCATCTTGGAAGACTTCTTTGTTATGAAGTTTCCTAATTTCCTCATTTACTGCAGTCTCCTCAGTAGGAAATGCTTTCAGTTTTTTACTTTGATTCCATCAAGAAGGCATTCAGAAGTGTCACACATTTGCCATAAATTCAGAATGTTAGCACTCTAGTTGTTCATTAGATCACTGTAGTAAAGCTACTGCTCACCAAGGAGTTAACTGGAAGTCTACTGCTGGTATTGAAAGTAATTGTTTCAGTCTGCATGTCAGAATTTTCTAATGAAATAGAAGAGGATTTGAGATCTCACTTAAAACATGCACTAAATTTTCTTTTTGCAGCACTAACCATAATTTCTATGGCAAAATGAACCCCCTCATTTTGTTCCTTTTTAACCCCTTGACCGCAATCGGAATTCCGCTCGTATGCTGGACATTCCGATCGCGGGTGGGGTCGTGACGAGCTCAGCTCGTCATGCGCACAGCGCTACCGCGCAGCATGACGAGCTGAGCTCGTCATGAGCACGGAAGGGGTTAAATTAAATGTTTTAAGTGTTACCAGTTTATTCCAATCAAGATGGCTTCAGGTGTGCCATACTTTTGTCATAAGTAAGGCTGTTAGCACTCTAGTTGTTCTTTAGAACACTCTGGGAAGCTGCAGTAGAACACAAAGACATCAACTGACAGGCTGCTCCTGTTGAAATATAACAGGAAGATATTTGAGATCTCACTTAAAACATGTCCTAATTTTTCTGTCTACAGCACTAACCATAATTTCTATGGCAAAATGAACCCCTCATTTTGTTCCTTTTTAAATTAAATGTTTTAAGTGTTACCAGTTTATTCCAATCAAGATGGCTTCAGGTGTGCCATACTTTTGTCATAAGTAAGACTGTTAGCACTCTAGTTGTTCTTTAGAACACTCTGGGAAGCTGCAGTAGAACACAAAGGCATCAACTGACAGGCTGCTCCTGTTGAAATATAACAGGAAGATATTTGAGATCACACTTGAAACATGTCCTAATTTTTCTTTCTACAGCACTAACCATAATTTCTATGACAAAATGAACCCCATCATTTTGTTCCTTTTTAAATTAAATATTTTAAGTTTTACCAGTTTATTCCAATCAAGATGGCTTCAGGTGTGCCATACTTTTGTCATAAGTAAGGCTGTTAGCACTCTAGTTGTTCTTTAGAACACTCTGGGAAGCTGCAGTAGAACACAAAGGCATCAACTGACAGGCTGCTCCTGTTGAAATATAACAGGAAGATATTTGAGATCTCACTTAAAACATGCCCTACATTTTCTTTTTGCAGCACTAACCATAATTTCTATGGCAAAATGAACCCCCTCATTTTGTTCCTTTTTAAATTAAATGTTTTAAGTGTTACCAGTTTATTCCAATCAAGATGGCTTCAGGTGTGCCATACTTTTGTCATAAGTAAGGCTGTTAGCACTCTAGTTGTTCTTTAGAACACTCTGGGAAGCTGCAGTAGAACACAAAGGAATCAACTGACAGTCTCTGCCCTTGTTGGATGTACATGTTTTACTGAGAATGTCAGACTTCATTCTCACATGACTGAGAAAGATAATGTGAATTTACAGAAAATATGCTCTCATTTTAGCTTCTGGAGCACCTTCCAAAACTGTATGGGACAAGCATGTGAAAATAGTTTTCTCTCAAACATGATTCATGATATCCCAGCAGAAGGTTTTTCACAGGGTAAAATCACCTTAGAACACACCACAATTCCTGAAATTAGTATGGTACCATCAACAAATGAATTCTAATGTAACTAAAGTCTGTTATCACCCTTTATAGTTCTCCTTTTGGTAACCCTCAAAATCTTTGAATCACTACAATGCATTTCAATGGGGTACTATCATTTATATTGGTCCCAAGATGGCTGCCAGCAATTCCAGGATGAAGTGCTGACAGCCAATCAGATCTCACGATGACATGTGTGGTTAGGCTCCGCCCAGATATATATGTGTTTTTACTTTTGATTTTCTCAGCAACTACTGAACGGATTTACACCATTTAACAAAAGGGTTCTTTCTGAACCAAGAACTACCTCTTTGCCAAATTTGGTGTAATTCCGTTCAGCAGTTCGGGCTGTAGCCTTTCATAAAGTTTCCTATGGGAAATTGGTTTTCTGACTCTTATTTTTTTAATTTCTCCGCAACTACTGAACGGATTTACACCATTTAACAAAAAGTGTTCTTTCTGATCCAAGAACTACCTCTTTGCCAAATTTTGTGTAATTCCGTTCAGCAGTTCGGGCTGTAGCCGTGTCTAAAGTTTCCTATGGGAAAATGAATGGGGAAAACACGTTTTGGGACCCCCCTTTTTTCTCGGCCCCCGCTTGACGAATCACCCCGAAACTTTCAGGGTAGGAGCGGACCGGAGCGGGCCATAAAGTTTGAAAATTGCCCCGGGGCACTAAAAATGTCAATATGGGGGTCCGTTACGGACCCCCAGAGCCCCGGGGACCACCACCTCCCCGGGGCTTTGTCAATGGAGGGAGGGGGGCCGCGTGGCCCCCCTCCTGGAGCCTGTAATGGCCCTGGGGACCACCACCCCCCCAGGGCCGGCTCCTGCAGTGTCCCGGGGTGCCTACCCCCGGGACACTGTAGTTTGCTATGACAGGAGGGAGCCTCGCGGCTCCCGTCCTGTCATAGCAAACTGCTTTGGATATTGGAAGCGAGAGCTCTCGCTTCCAATATCCAAAGCAAATTGCTTTTCCACTCGGGGAGCTGCATGTTAGCTGCTCCCCATGTGGAAAAGCAATGCCGGCTCCCAAGGGACGCGGGGAGCCGGCGGGACTGTGGGGGATTGGGGACCCCCACAGTCCCCAACGAAGAGGGCCAGCCCCGGGGATGGGGTCCCTGGGGCAAGTAGTGGCCCGGGAGGGGGCCACGCGGCCCCCTCCCCAAAAATAATCATTTAAAAAAAAAAAATAAAGGCCTGCCCCGGGGATGGGGTCCCCGGTGCAAAAGGAGGCCTGAGGAGGGGGCCACGCAGCCCCCTCCTTAAAAATTTATTTAAAAGTGTGGCCATGCCCCGGGGGATGGGGTCCCCGGGGCCGGATTCGGCCATGGGAGGGGGCCACGCGGCCTGGGACATCTCCTGTAAACAGTTGAGTAAAAGCGTTTTGGTTACAGTAGTGATTTTTAAGGGATATTATTGTATTTTAAAAGTTGACACTTAGAAACTTTTTCACATAGAATCACCAATGTTATCCTATGGGAGGAAATTCACTTAGCAGGTAAGTAGTGTTTTCGTTACTTTTTCTTACTCAGTGGTGGATCCTGGATCCAGCACTGGTGCATCTCCTGTAAACAGTTGAAAGAATGCGTTTAAGTCATACAGGCGATTTTTAAGGAATATTTGTAGTTTGTAAAAATCGACACCTTGAAACTTTTCTGCTGAAAACCAGACAATGGATTCCTATGGAAGGAAATACAAGTTACTGGTAAGTACGGTTAGAATTACTTTTCAGGGTCAGTGCTGGGCTAAAAGATGCAGCACTGGGTTCTCTCCTGATAACAGGTGAGTAAATCAGAATTCGTAGTTCGGCTGATTTTAGAGGAATATTATAAAGTTCCAAAACTCCACACTTAGAAGAATTTCCAAGTGAAACCAGCCAATGTTAGCCTATGGAAGGAAATTCAAGTTACTGGTAAGTACGGTTAGAATTACTTTTCAGGATCTGTACTGGGCTCAAAGATGCAGCACTGAGGTCTCTCCTGATAACAGGTGAGTAAATCGGAATTCGTAGTTCGGCTGATTTTAGAGGAATATTATAAAGTTCCAAAACTCCACACTTAGAAGAATTTCCAAGTGAAACCAGCCAATGTTAGCCTATGGAAGGAAATTCAAGTTACTGGTAAGTACGGTTAGAATTACTTTTCAGGATCTGTACTGGGCTCAAAGATGCAGCACTGAGGTCTCTCCTGATAACAGGTGAGTAAATTGGAATTCGTAGTTCGGCTAATTTTAGAGGAATATTATAAAGTTCCAAAACTCCACACTTAGAAGAATTTCCAAGTGAAACCAGTCAATCATATCCTATGGAAGAAAATTCAAGTTACTGGTAAGTACGGTTAAAATTACTTTTCAGGATCAGTACTGGGCTCAAAGATGCAGCACTGAGGTCTCTCCTGATAACAGGTGAGTAAATCGGAATTCGTAGTTCGGCTGATTTTAGAGGAATATTATAAAGTTCCAAAACTCCACACAGAAGAATTTCCAAGTGAAACCAGTCAATGATATCCTATAGAAGGAAATTCAAGTTACTGGTAAGTACGGTTAAAATTACTTTTCAGGATCAGTACTGGGCTCAAAGATGCAGCACTGAGGTCTCTCCTGATAACAGGTGAGTAAATCGGAATTCGTAGTTCGGCTGATTTTAGAGGAATTTTTGCACAATGGTGAAGGAAGGGGGTGGGGCTTGAGGTGACATGTCTGCAAACACGCCCTGTGGTGCGTTTTAAGTTGGAGAATTAATTCCTCCTCAATCCCGAGGGTCCCTGGGGTCCAACTAGCCCACCCTGTACCTCCAGTATGCGCCAGGGAGCTGCGTTGCAGAGAGGTGTTCAGAGGCCACGCCCCTTTACACCTCTCTGCAACGCAGCTCTGTGGCGCTTTCTGGACGTACCTGATGGGCTAGTTGTCCCCCAGGGACCCTCAGGATTGAAGGGGATTTAATTGACCATCTTAAAACGCGCCACGGGGCCTGTTTGCACACATGTCACTTGAAGCCCCGCCCCCTCCCTTCAGCACTGTGCAAACGCGCCCCGTGGCGCGTTTTAAGTTGGGGGATTAAGTCCCCTTGAATCCTGAGGGTCCCTGGAGTCCAACTATCCCACCATGTACCTCCAAAAAGCACCCCAGAGCTGCGTTGCAGAGAGGTGTAAAAAGGGGCGTGGCCTCTATACACCTCTCTGCAACGCAGCCCCCTGGCGCATACTGGAGGTTCCTGGTGGGCTAGTTGGCCCCCAGGGACCCCCAGTATTCAAGGGGAATTACTTCCCGTTCTTAAAACGCGCCAGGGGGCGCGTTTGCAGACTGCTGCAGGGAGGGGGTGGGGCCTCCGGCACGATGCCGGTCTTTTTTTTTTGTATGGGAGGGCGTCTGCGTGGCCCCCCTTCCCTCGGCCACTTTTGGCCCCGGGGACCCCATCCCCCGGGGCCTGAGGATTTTCTTTTTGTTTAAAAAAAAAAAAAAAACCTGGAAGGGGGCCGCGTGGCCCCCCTTCCCTGGGCCTCTATTGGCCCCGGGGACCCCATCCCCCGGAGCATGCCCTCTTTTTTTAAATATTTAAATCTTTGGAGGGGGGCTGCGTGGCCCCCCTCCTCAGGCCATTTAAGGCCCCGGGGACCCCATCACCTTGGGCCGGCCTTTACGTTTTTTATTTGTTTTTTATTATTTTTTTATTTCTGGGGAGGGGGGCTGTGTGGCCCCCCTCCCGGACCACTAATGGCCCCGGGGACCCCATCCCCCGGGTCCTGGCCACTCGTTGGGGACCGTGGGGGGGTCCCCAATCCCCGCACGGTCCCGCCGGCTCCCCGCGTCCTGCGGGAGCCGGCATTGCTTTTCCATAAGGGGAGCTGCTGACATGCAGCTCCCCTTATGGAAAAGCAATCTGCTTTGCTTCATTGAAGCGAGAGCAGGTTCCTGCTCTCGCTTCAATGAAGCAAAGCAAGTTTGCAATGACAGGACGGGAGCCGCGAGGCTCCCGTCCTGCCATTGCAAACAGCAGTGTCCCGGGGGTAGGCACCCCGGGACACTGCAGGAGCCGGCCCTGGGGGGTGGCGGTCCCCAGGGCCACCACAGGCTCCAGGAGGGGGGCCGCGCGGCCCCCCTCCCCACTTCTGCAAAGCCCCGGGGCTTCGGGGGTCCGAAACAGACCCCCATTTAAAAAATTTTAGTGCCCCGGGGAGGTGGCGGTCCCCGGAGCTGCGGGAGGGCACAGTGCCCTCCCGCACCATTTTTATTAGAAAGCCCCGGGGGTGGCAGTCCCCAGGGCTTGGGGGGCCTTAGAGGCCCCCCATTAACTATAAACCCACCCCCCGCATGCCCCCGGGACTTGGCCCACCCAGGGGCAAAATAGCATCAAAGCGTGGGAGACCACGCTTCGATTTTTTTTTTTACGGCGGGATTTGCGCACCCTAAGCGCATCCCGCCGATTTTTTTTTTTTTTTTTTTAAATGCTTTTTTCTGCCCAGGGGGTCCTGAGCAGACCTAGTGGGTCAGGGTGTTTCTACCCTGCCCCCTTTGTGCGTTTGCGCACTTGCAATTTTTTTTTTTATCGGCGGGATCCGCGAACCCTAAGCGCATCCCGTCGATTTAAAAAAAAAAAATGCTTTTTCTGCCCAGGGGTCCTTGTGGGACCCCTGAGCAGACCTAGGGGGTCAGGGTGTTTCTACCCTGCCCCTTTGTGCATTTTGCGCACTTGTTTCTGTGCCTCGGTTCTACCGAGGGACAAGATGGCTGCCAACACTTCCTGATTTGGAGTGTTGACAGCCAATTAGCATGCAGCTCGTGATCGGGAGGGTACGCGGACCCTACGCGGCCATAGATATATATGTGATTTTACTTTTGATTTTCTCAGCAACTACTGAACGGATTTACACCATTTAACAAAAAGGGTTCTTTCTGAACCAAGAATTACCTCTTTGCCAAATTTGGTGTAATTCCGTTCAGCAGTTCGGGCTGTAGCCGTGGCTAAAGTTTCCTATGGTAAAATGAATGGGGAAAACACGTTTTGGGACCCCCCTTTTTTCTCGGCCCCCGCTTAACGAATCACCCCGAAACTTTCATGGTAGGAGCGGACCGGAGCGGGCCATAAAGTTTTGAAAATTTCGCGAACATTCGTCAACCGACGCAAGAGTTATTTCAAATAAAATGTTGCAGATTTCCTATGGAAAATAGGTCCTAACTATAACTATCTACTGGCGACCGCCAGTAGATAATATATATATAAACTTTCAGGGTTATTTTGTCTCTAGCACAAATAACCCATGATATACCTTCTGTTTTTCAAATAAATGTTTAGGGAAGTAATTTTGATATTCATGAAGAAAGGTCTATTGAAAAATCGTATGTTGGCTTAAGACAATTAGTGGGTTAGAATTCCAGAACATAGGGCCAGATGTAGGTAAAATCAGTTTTGCGAGTCCTCAATAGCGATTTTTAGCGAAGCGCTATTAAGTACTCGCAAAATGGAATGTATGTAGAAAATTGCGATTCGGAATCAAGGAATACCTTCCCATTCATTCCTATGGGCCTAGAGGCCCATAGGAATGAATGGGAATTTCTCACGCAATTTGCGAGTACCCAATGGGTACTCGCAAATTGCGTGCGCAATTTCAAGGCTGCAAAGGTTCCAAAGGGACACCCTGTTGCACCCCTGAAATGTGCATGCGTGCACATGTGGCGCACATACATGCCCTAAGGGCATGTATGTGTGCCACATGGCACTTTGAAGAAAGCCAAAAAGTGTTGTTTTCAAAGGAAATCGCAAATTACCACCAACTTGAAGTTGGTGGTAATTTGCGATTCCTTAAGGTAATCGCAATTTGCGATGCCTACTAGCATAGCATTTAGGGAATCGCAAATTGCGATTCTCTAAATGCTTGCGCAAAATAAGGAATCACATTTTTTGCGATTCCTTAATTTGCGAGTAGGTATTTGCCTTCCTACATTGCACACAGCTGAATTGCGATCGCAAACGCTGAAATTCTGCGAATTTCAGCGTTTGCGATCGCAATTTGGCTTGCTACATCTGGCCCATAGCCTGGAGAATGCGAATCTTACAGTGAAAACATGCACAGTTCACAAATTCACAATGGACAGATAAATCGGAAACTTGTGATAAAAAAATGTAAACAAAAGCTTTTCCAAATCTCGGTAAGGAACTGAGAGAAAAGAAACTTAAATCTGCCTTGTATGTTTGGGGAGCATTCTTTCATTGATGTTTGTGCTGCACAGTTACAAATATTCTCTATGTCTATTTGCATAGGAAAGTGCACTTTTGACACCATCCTATCTTTACAGCTTTGCCACTCCCTCACAAAATCCCTGTACCCCTTCATCTTGGTCCTATCTTCAAAGTACTTTTAAAAAATTAGACAGATCAAAACCCCATTCCTGGAAAAAATGATTACCCTCATAATTTGGTGTACACCTCTCCCTTTTTGCATGAATATCTTAAGGATGCTATAATACCCCTTTTCACTAAAACTCTGCATATACAAACTTCAAAAAAAAGAAAGAGGAAGTAAAACCCGAAGAAGACCCTTAAAAATGTAACTGCTGCTTTGCTCCAGCTATCTCCCCTCTCTGCACTAGCCACTCTAAGCCAATCAAACAAAAAAAGACAGCGCTGCCTCCAAAAAAATCAGTTGATGTAGAATACTTGTTCAGCAAATCTATTCCCTACTACACCACCTCCAGGAAATCAGCTGCTACAACATCACCTAGTGGGCACTATGTTGTTTCAGGTATGTTAGTCCCCAAAAGAGTAAGGGTTGTTTAATTAAATTATAGAGCAAAATAAGTGAAATAAAATATATTTAGCTACACTTTACATAAAAAAATATAAAAGGACATTGTGGATGTGTCCTCCTAAAATTATGTAATGCATCACGATGTAGTGTAGGCAAACACATAGCATACAACCCTGAAAACTACATGTTACATCATGGACAGGGACGGATTGGCACAGCGGGCAGTCGGGCATTGGCCAAAGGGCTGGTGTCTCAGTTCCCTCTGTGGACCGGGTTTTTTAGGTCTCGCCTACGCAGCGCGCATACGATGCACAGGAGGGGACCTTTTGGAATCGATCAGCATTTTGGCCAAAAACGTGCACGTTTTGCATTGCTTTCTATTGCAACGCGTGCACGTTTGGCGTTTCCCTTGCGGGAGCGAGCTTTGGCGCCATCTGTTTGTAATTATCTTGATAACAGATGGTGCCCCTGCTCGCTCCCGCAAGGGAAACTCTGGGCTCCGTTGCAGCGCTGCCGCCGCAGCTCCACCAGGTCTGCTCACCGGGTTCAGAGGATGGGAATCCTGTATTCGGTATGTCTGGTGCAGGTTTCGTGCGTCCCACCATGGCTTGCTAATCCAGTGCTGTTTTTTTTTGTTGCAATAAATACACAGGTCACCTCGATTGCCTCGGCCAAACAAAGCAAAGCACTTACATACGGAGAGAGCCGATGCAGAGACTCCTCCCACACCCCGTTGCTTTTGTTTCTTCCCACAGACCGCAGCTCACTTTAATCCTTTTTTTTATTTCAAAAACACATTAGCGATTAGCGTCTTTTATTATCTTTTGTTGCTTTTTTTATTTTAGTTCCTCAGCTTCACATTCTGAGAGTCTGTGCAAATCACTTAGGCATGGAGAGAGCCAGTACCACGGCTTGCACGAGGGGAGAGCTGATGCCGAGACTCGAACCCGGTTCCCCAGTTCCAAAGTCGGCAGCTCGGGATGTTACGGCGTCGGCTTAACATTCTGTGATTTAGGGTAAATCCTTTAGGCACAGGGAGAGCTGTTGCCGAGACTCGCACAAGGATAGCATTTTGAAAACACACATGGCAATCACAGCTTTTTTTATTTACAATAAATACACCAGTTACCTCGATTGCCTTGGCCAAACAAATCAGTTGCGCATGGGGAGAGCCAATGCCGAGACCCCTCCCAAGCCCTGTTGCTTCTGTTTCTTCCCACAGGCTGCGGCTCAACGTAATCACTTTTTTTTTTAAATGCTTTGGCATCCTTTATCATCTTTAGCTATGTTGTTTTTTTTTTTAAAGAGATCCTCAGCATCAGCTTCACATTCTGTGAGTTTGGGCAAATCACTTAGGCACGGGGAGAGCCGGTGCCAAGACTCAAAGTCTGTTCCAAAGTCAGCAGTTCGTGATGTTATGGCATCGGCTTCACATTCTGTGATTCTTGGCAAATCACTTAGGCACGGGGAGAGCCGATACCAAGACTTGCATGGGAAAAGCCAATGCTGAGACTCAAACCCAGTACCCCAGTTGTTATAAAATATATACATACGATGTATGCACTGCAACCAAATCTCTTTACCAAGAGAGCTATTGACCGCTGCAAGGGTGGGGCATTTCATGTGAGCTCAAAATGGGAATGGCTGGTCGACCGTCCTGCACCGCCCTGCAAGGACCCCCCCTTCCCTCCCTGCTTGTGTAAACTGAAAGTACTTTGCGTTTAGGAGTGAATGTCTCGGACAATGCTCTCTTAAAGTTAGCATTAAATAATGTCTGCATTCGTGAGACAGTAATCAAGATCAAAACCCACTGACCTATCTACAAATAAATACAAATTTGTGACAGGCATATCCCAAGTTGCGCTTTGCAGAAGGCACATTAAACCTCTATGTTATGATGAATGAAAATTACATGAATCCCCAGAGTTATCTTGCCATTATTAATATGCTCTGAAAACTGCTGGGCGCACAAATATCTCTGCAGCATGTGCCTTAAGACTGCAAGATATCTTAAAATGCAGCATCTTTGTGACCCACTTAATTAAAGTCAGCAAATATATTGCTTAAGAAAGTGTTCTTCCTCAACTTCCATCCTTCTAATGTTAATAAAACGAAGTCTGCTGGTTAATAAGTGGCCCTATTTCAAAATCAATGACACACAGCTTTGGAGTGTCTTTTATAAACCTGTTTATTATTGTGTTACCATGCCGCAGAGGGTGGTCCGTGTTACTTTGTACCAGGGCATAGGTGGTCTCGATGCAAGTTGTTCCTGATGCAAGATGCAGTGGTGCTACAATGCTCCTCTGTTATCCAGTCCAGAGGTATGGGTTGTAGTTTAGGGAGTGGCCGAATGACGGGAAATGGGACTTATTTTTTTACATGAAAGAAGCTCCGGTTTAAAAGTTGAAAAGGATCCGGGCAAAATATAATCGCATCAAGGAATCTGTTTGAAAATGTTGACAAATCGCCTATAAAGTCTGTTTTTTTTCCAAACAGCAACTGATAAAATTGCAAGCTTGCATGCAGTTATTCCACCCCGCTCTGTGGGTACTACCTTTGTGCTGCACCTGGATGATACACCAGCTTCATAGCCCTCTGACTTGAATCGAAATTGTCTTTTGAAAGTTTAGCAGTCATTTTTTACCAATAGAAGTGCATTCCTTTTGTCAAGCTATGAAGACTTAAAGCTGAGAAAGCTCTGTGCGATGTGCACCATCAGAGCGTGAGCAGCATTGTTTGTCTTTTATTCCCACGACATTGTCGAAATGAAATATGGCAATGACACTCAGTTTCTGCTGGAGCCTCGCTGTGAAGGACAGGTGATGTTGTGACTTGGGCCATCTTCACCTCAGCCCCTGCCCCTATGGATGGCCCAGCAGCTGTGTTTTATGCTTAACCCCCTCCCCTGCTAGGTCATTGACCTGAGGCATTGGAGGGCTGGGGAGGGCTTGAATAATTTAGTAATAGAAGGGGCCTGGCAGTTGTTCTGTTGCTCAGGTAATGGAAGGGTAGTGAGGGGTGAGTAATTTAGTAAGCGAAGGTGTCTCAGCCTATTGCTCAGCCTGTAGGCCATGGTCACCTTGGCCCCAGTATCCTTCCCAAGAACAATATCCTCCCACTTCCATGCCTTCCGTGTGCATAGGCACATGTGGCCTGAAGGTCAGAGTTGCAGACATGGGGGAACAGGTTTGAGTCCAGGCGTCTGCTCTCAACATCCTGTGATTCTGGACAAATCACTTCATCTCCCAGGCCCATAAATAAAGAATCTGATCTTGTGCACTGTAATTGGTGCTCATGAAGAGTGCTCAAATAGCTTTTGCCTTGGACTAAGTTCACACTATATAAAACTGTCAAAAGGAGGAACAACAATAAAAAAACAAGCATTGGCAATGCCAATAGGTCTCACATTTGCGAGAGTCAGAGCTATTGGTGTTGTAAATGACAATCTGTTTTACCCATGTGTTAGGGAGTGGAGGTATGTGGTGTGGAGTGGAATATGTGGGTTGGACTGGAATTGTTAGTTGTGGAATTGGGTGGCGTAGAATTATGTGGCGAGGTGTGCTGTAGAATAATGTGGATAGTAATTATGTGGTTTTGAGTGTACTGGAATTATGTAGAGTGAGATTGTGTGTCATGGAGTGTAATTATGTGGAATGGTATTTTGTGTTGTGTAGTGGTATGTTGTGAAGTTTAATTATGTGGTGTGTTGTTGAATTTTGTAGCATGATGTGGTATTGTGTGGTGTGGATTGGATGTATGTGATGTATTTTGTAAATCTGTTGTTGCGTTGAATTATGTGGTGTGTTGCTGAATTGGGCGGAATGGTAATGCTGTACCATCCTGCAGAATTTGCATCTACAAAGGGTGCTTCTGGGAGCTACAATACACTCCAAGCATTGCGGGGTGCAGGGACGCCATTTAGGTGCACCCCATGAGAGCATTATTCTGGGCTGCAGTGCTGTCTGTACATATACCATGAAGGGATATGTACCAGGAAAGCAGTAGTGTTTTGTACCAGTGCCATTTCATCTACATTGGAAGAATGAAAAATTTAGCAGGCTCCAGGTTCCCACCTCCGCTAAGTGCGTTTAACCCACTGAGCAATCATCCGAAGTGAGATGAACGGGTAGAATGAAAAAGTAAATAAATAAATTGGAAAATAAATAAAAATAAATTAAATTCCATGTGGTGGGAAGCGCTTTTTATAAGGTTGAGCCGCTGTTGGCAATTGCTACCACGCTCTCCTAAATAAATGAATAAAAGGTATTGGTTGTGCAGCAGAGGCGGGTGGGTGGAGTAGGAGGGAGGATACAACAGGTAGTGTGTTAGGGTAGATGACAAACTAAAAATAAACGAGAAGCTTCCACAGACATCCCCTCACAGTGGTATTGTTAGACTTGGCATCTTTGGCGTGGTTTCCCCTGACTTTTTGTCTCTGTATTTTGTGATGCTGTGCTGGATTTCGTTTTTGCTGGCTTAGATGCTTTTGGCACTTTCTGGTGAGGGAAGGGTCGTAGGATGGCAGACCAGGAGAATGGTCCAGAGAGAGGTTTGGTGGTAGACAGATTTAGTCTGTGTGAAGAGTGACAAATACTCCAGGAAAGAGGGGCAGGAACGGGACGTGGTAGGGTTCAGGAAAGACTACTGGTCAGGGTCTGAACGAAGTACAGGGGGCAGAGAGAGGCCTGGACAAATTTGTGTATGGTTTGTGTATGAATGCCGAGTTTGTGATTTGCCTAAGTAGTGTGTGTTTCAAATGTGCATGCAGCAGTTGTGGTGCAAGACACAGTTCTTCTGTAACACTGCTGACCGGCTCGGGTAGAAGCTGTTGCCTGTTCAGTCCCCAAACAGGCAACAAAAAACACGGATGCAGCACCTGACACAATGCTGTGAAAGCAGCCACACCACAAGTGCACCATGTAAAGCTGCATACTCACTGCCTGCCTACAGTCGCTTACTGCCTTCATTGATGTGGCTCGCCTGCCTATGGGTTTTACCCCTATGAAATTTGAATGGACAGCTGCTGAGCCTCAGAGAAGGGCAGGGTTGGAAACATGTTGAAGCAATGCAGCAGCTAACCTCAGGCCCCTTGTAGTGCTTGCCCAACATGCTGCATGCTCAGGGGCTCCCGCCCCCGGGCTGGCATCAGTAGCTGAGAGGGAAATGGGTGTCAAGGCTTGGTGGGGGGGTCATTCAGGCCACACCTGCCCTCACACAGGTGTGGCCTGAATGAGGCGCTTGATAACAGAAAAAAGGGTGATCACGACAGCGTAGTTCCTGGCTCCTCCATCCAACTGCTGAGACACAGAGGGCGGGAGTAAAGCAGTAATCAAGGTCACATCTAGTGCTCCTCAATCGCGGCCCCACCACATCCAGAAAATCTTGCACAAGGCTCAGTGTAGTTGGTCTGCCCCAAAGCTGTACTGACTTACCACATCCAGCACCCAGAAATGCAGTGTGTTGCTAGCAGATCCCTTCCTCTGTAGCAAGAAGGAACAGGTAGGAACCATTTTTATTGATTTATTTTACCAATTTTTTTCACAATTAAACTGATTCATTTGTGTGCCAGTCAACCTTTTAGCTCTATTTTGAAGGCCTCATCCGAAATGCAGACAAGGGACTTATTGCTTCATAGGTCAGGAATATTAATTAGTAACTTTTGGTTAGTTTTTGGCTGTAGTCTGGAGGTCATTATGACTGGACTCTGTTTTCGGTCTTAGGCCGGAATGTAGCAACGTGTGTGTGTGTGTTAATTTCAGGATATGTTTAAGACTGTGTAGTGTGCTTCCTCAAAGGAGAACTGTTTGAGCCTCATTCTAAGCTAGGCCATGCTCGAGGCCTAAGCAAAATTTGCAAATATGACACTTCTCTGTGCAGCAGGAATGCCTTTTCCAGCATGTTGAGGTTATATGTCCTTTTTGCTGATTATCTATGTTTTTCATGGTTATTGCCATCTTTAGAGGAGTTTTTCTGTAAGATAATTGCCTCGGGTCTTTTTAAGGGCTTAGGCCCTGTTATGCCCAAACATGTGGCTTTATTCTGCCTGCAAGAGGTGGGCCATTTGGTATTGCACAACTTATTCTGGATGGTTGTGTTTTGTTATCATGCATGCGGCTCACAGAACGTGCTTCAGATTTGGTACTATTGCATGCGTATTACACATGGAGGTGCATGTGAAGAATTGTGAGGGATTGTTTCACAGATGAAATATTTAAACCAATATCACTAGTTGTCTGTAGGTCACGTGAACCATGATTCTGAGAACAGAGGGTGTTTATTGCTTCTTCTGAGTTCTGTGTGGCATTTGATATATATTTTTTGGGAAAAGTGAAGAAGGTTCACTTTGCAGGTTTGCATGTGTTTTACTATGACCATAAAGTATTACCTATATCTCTTATACTTATTATCTACCTGCCTCTTCCTCTTTCTATAGCTATGTACCTTTTCTTCTGGCTACCCGATCATCCCGTCTTTACCTTATGTCTCTCCCCATCACACCTCTCACTACCTTATTTCTAGTTCTACTTCATCTCTCTCATTATACTGTCTCTTTATCTCTCTGTTCACCTCCTCTTTTCCTCCAGCACTCCAGTTGGTACTACCCAGCAGAACTGGGGATCACTGTCTAACTAGAGTAGTGCACACAAAGAAAAAGGGGAGGTAGGACTAGGCGGCAAAAGGTACTTACGTTCAGGGAAAAGAGCAAAATTTGTGAGGGAGCTAGATTTCATTTCTTTTGAGTTTTTTGCAAAATGTTTTTATGGTTGGTATGCAAAATGTATTTCTTTATTGTTTGTCAATAGAGGTTCTATTCTCCAAAGGCAGAAGTTCAGAGCTGCTCTTCCTCTTACTTTTGTTATTACATGTTCTATTCCCAGAGATTCCAGTCTTACCCTTTCCCCTTGACTTTGTACTAGATTTCTGATTCATTTGATGATCAGAGTCAAGGACAGAGCTGGATGGGAAAGAGTATCTAACTACATTGTGCAGGCCGTTAAGACTGCAAGTAAGTATTCAGATTTCAGAACTGCAGTGCTCCTAGTCTTTACCAATGTTACTGGCTCTATAAGCTTTAAAATGCTTAATTTACCAAACATTTCTCTACAAATGAGACCTCTGAAAGTAACCAAATGGTGTTTCATGGAAGTGCACGCCCTGCGAATGTGGGCCACTTTTTTTGGCAGTGCCCGGGCCAAATTGTGATCCCAATCTGACCCTGATCATGGAGTGTATTGAAGGCGTGCCAGAAAATAAAATGCCTCTTTGCTTGGTCCATGTTCAAGCACTGAGATTGGAAGTGAGAGGCCAACTCAAGGAAATGGTGGCACCACTAAAAGCAGAGATATCATTACGAAATCAGCTCCTGAAGTGCATAACGTAAATTAAGTAAATAGGCAAAATTCCTGAACAGGTCTTTCAACAATGTGGCAAGTTCTCTTCCTCAATCAGATGACAAACATCAAACACTTGGTGAGCAAACAAACTCAGTTGTGAGGATAAACCTTTCATGAACCTGATCACTGGTGCATTTCTGAGATGAGTAAGATTATTAGCAAACACACCATTTAGTATAGGGTAAACAGGAAGGACAAACGCTAATGGTTTGGGGCAATGCTCTGCCAAAATTTCAGTCACACTAACCTTCTCTCAGTGATAAAATCTAAAGACGTACACTGCATTTTCATCAACCTTCGAACCACTGTCGTCTATGTAAATGTTATCAAATGGAACCTTTCCAAAGCCAGATGGATGCAGGGCACAAATGTTGCTCACTGGAATTCGATTATGCCTAGTAAGTACTCAACAAGCAATTCTTCGTAGGAACTTTCTATATTTTATACAGCGAGCTCTGAATTATTAGTGAACCTTTTTAGGTCTGGCAGCTTTGGAAGCCATAACCATAAAATTCATAAATAAGCTAGCAGTGACAAAACAAGCAGCTTTGGCCTCGACAGACCTGCAAATTGTTTTTATTTGTTATTTGGAAACATATGCAATAAGCACTAAAAGTGGCACACCAATACACATTCAAGAAGTAATCAAAAGTATAAATGGACAAATTGTAAATGGTGCTACCCATATATTTGCAAAAAAGCAAGTGAAAATGACCCATTGCAAATATTAGTAAAATAAAACATCAAATGAAAGCAGAGCATGGACTATAACCCTGGCATTGAAGTGAACTACTTTCTAGGTGGATGAGCACATGTGCAAGAACAAAATGCTGTCAAGGCTGACCCACTTCCCCATGCTGTAGGCTCTGGTGAGGGAAAGCAAAGTGTTAATGACACTCATTACTACTTCACTCATTATCTGCAGTCTACAGATCACTAGCGTATGGTCACTTTTATTTGAACCTTTGGTTCAAAGCAGCCGCGGCCCGTGCAGGTAAGAGCGGTGGGGCCGGGTGGGGGAAGTTGACGGACGAGGGAAAATTGACAATTTTCAGACGTTTTTGCCCTTACCCAGGCGACCATCTTCTACTTTGTCAACCAGATTAATACAGCTATCGACCGGCACCCACCAGATCTCTATCCTGCATTCACCCTCTCCACTCTCACCAACAGCTCCCAACTGTTATTACCAGCGTAAGCCATGATGCCTTCAAGGCCAGCCTAATGTATGAATCGTTGGGTTCTAAACATTCCTACGAAGTTCAGGAAGAAAACTGCCAATCGTAGGCAATGTTGCAGTCTTGGTTCACTGACAAAGCATCCCCTACTTCTAAAGACCCCTACGTCAGGAGCAGTTGTCACCAGGAAAGTCTAACATGCATGGAACAACTCTTCTTTAAACCCATGACTACAAATGTCCCACAAGTCCTAAGGCGACCTTTATCGTCACTTAAATGAATGCTACCTTTGTAAAGCATATTGCTGCCCTACTGGGCTATACTGCCCGCACATAATCAGTAGCAATTTAGCCAGAAAGATTTGGCGTGACTTTCTGGAACTTTTCGCTTAAGAGTACAAACATCCCTCTTACTTGTTGTTCTGTTTCCCTGAAACCTCCTTCATAATCATCCTTTAACTGGTTATATATCTTCACAAAATCTGGGATTATTCTATTGTTCTGTTTCAATTGCAAATTGTTCACTTTTCTTATAGATTCTATATGTTTTGCTTATCGTGAAAACTTGATGTGAAGTGTCAAAACTGAAATAAAAATAGTTTAAAATTTTTTTTTGAAAAACCTATGGCAGAAAGTGCCTTTTTTTAATGAAAGGGTATATGATCGGAGATAGTGCAGACGACCGTTGGGTTCAAACGTCTGGTTCCAAGAGAACAGAAGAAATCCCATATAGGAATGTAATGGGTTCTGGGGATTTTCTGGAAGGTTGCAGAAGCGGAACTTAGCGTCAGCTGGGAGAGTATGGATGGACACGATTCCGAAGAAACAGTGGTGCTGCAATGATTCTAGCAGAAAGCCTTGAAGAATGTGCATTTCTGTTCTGTGCAATGACGTTTGCAAGACAGGCAGAAACAAAAGTGCGATGACTGAGGCCAGGAGCAGGAGTTCTGCAACATTCTATATCGACTGAAGCTGGGAGAAGATACATTTTGGAAATCCGACATATATAGCATTGTCTTAGTCCAAGTATGAAGACACAAGTACTGGGATCGTTGTTCTCTTCCCAACCCTCAACAGAAATGACATGAGGGGTTTGAGGAGAAGGGAGCAAACCGAAGCCTCCCTTTTCTGCGGAGGGAGGACTGGGTGTGGGAGGACCAGCAAAGAGTATGGACTGACCACAAATGACTCCTTGATTGTGAATAGCAGTGACTGAGACTGGGTTCTTCCTACGCCTGCCAGCCACCATGCAGAAGCCCACAACAGAGGGAGAACCACCGCAGACCAAAACCTCCGTTTTATCTGAGTTGAGCCTATGGGTGTTATCTGACCACAGTTATACGGCGTATGCAAACCGATTAACCAGCAGAAAGAGTGAGAATTCTCAGCGGTGTATTATATGCTTTGGGCACAACAAGGCTAGAGGGTGAACCTTGTGGGGCTTTGTATTTAGGAACGAAGAGAGCAAACTGAAAATGTGGCATGGCAACCATTTGAGAGCAGTCACTGACATTCAAATGGATACTGCTATTTAATCCCCTTTTGTAGTAAACTGACAGCTATACTGGAATATTTAGCGATGTCAAACACAGATGAAAGACCTAGATGGAGCATGGCTGTAACATAGTGTAATCTTAAGGATTTTGGGGTTCCTGGGCCAAAACTATTTTGGGGACCTCTGTTTGGAATAACTTTGACTTGTATTATCCATTTTCTGCTAATTGCCTAACAATATTGAAGTATAGGATGAGGGCTGAGATACAGAAATACACAGAAGTGAGCTAGAGAAAAAGTTATTTTACGAGGGGGCAACTTGGAAAGTGGGGTCCCTGTGCAACTGCCCACTTTACTCGATTCGATAAATCTTTATTCGGTCAATATAGAGCATAAAAGCACATAAAATCATACATTTCACATAGATACAAACTAAAAGCACAATTTCATCGGGTAAGACAAATACAAATGTAAAAAGCCTATTACCAAATTCAAAGTAAAAACGTTACAAAGTGTGCTTAAAAGTACTAGTACCCCAGTGCATTATCTTAGACAGGTTCAGCAAATTCGAACTTTTACAATAAAATTCCACTTTTGAATAAATACAAAATTACCCTGTGTGATGATATTGGTAGAGGATCCCTCTAGTCCTTAAATCGTTTTTTCCTCAATCCGAGGGCACCTGAAAGAAATCTTGCAACCCCAAAACAAATCATAGGGCAGGGTAAGGTTTGTAAAAAACAACAATGCACTCCTTACTTGTACAAATTGGTTGTTTCTTACCAGCGGAATGGTAAATTTACGCCTCAGAGCAGAATAGAAAATCAGAGAAAAATGTGAAATGTCCTGTTCTGAAAAATTATCACAAAGGCAGGGTTTCAGGGCATCACATCCTATGCACACGCAAATGAGTAAAAGAACAGTACAACACAGTTTCTGTTGCTCACGAATGAAGACGATGATGTCCTTAGTTTGAAATGTTCGCTTTTAATGATATGTTCCCGAACAAGCCAGCCAACACGTATTTCGACAATGGGTTGTAAAAACCCTAGACTTCTTCAGGGCTGTTGCAAGAGAAGTAGATGCTTAGACCTTTGAACCGGTGATAATTCCGACCCGGTAGGTCATGACTATTCTGTTGTGCAAATGAGACTGTGATTCCTTATCACTCCTGTGCTGTGAGTCTCAGATCCAGATATCAATAGTCGATCTGAGCCAAAGCCACCGTAATAGCCGTGTTCGGCACCTCCATTTTTCAATCCAAGTATAATGAATGCGGCACAGTAAGCCGAAAGATTGTCTGTGGCGAGTACGCCAGACTCCCCTCGTATTCTCGGGATCTCCTATCAACCGTGTGCATTGGACGTGTTGCATATATCTAGTCGGACCACCTGGTCCCAATTTGGGGGTTTAGGGTTTTTTTCCCCCACCTGTGGCACCGCATTAATTTGTCTTCTCTAGCGAAAGTATTTTCATGTCATTGGTTAAGCGCCGTTTGAGAACCTGTGAGAATTAACACCCCCCCTCTTTCAGCCTACAAGGTTTCAGGGCCTCTGGCTTTGAAAATCCCTGTGGGACAGTTAAGAACCAGTGCATGGAGTTAAATCTAAATCTGGTCAATATAAAACAATGGTGAGCATTATTGACAAATGACAAATAGGGTTCCCCCCTCAAGCTTTTTGTCAACAGAGCATGTTGACACATTGGGGGTATCATAAGTTCCCTGTCTTCCCTTTCCTCAAGCTGCCAGGCCAAAAACATGCCTTTAATGGCCTACGCATCACTTGGGCATAAAGGTTTTGGGTTGGTGAACAAATCCGAGCAGCCAAGCCTGATCAGCTGCTCCTGAACATATCCTAACCACGGGATACGTAGGGCTCCTTCAAGGGCACTACAGTCCTTTAAAACATAGAGATTCAGAGTGGAAGCAGAACATGACCAGATTCTCAGCCAGCGTATTTTTGGCGCCACAGCGATGTGGTCAGATATATAGCCCACTCCTAGCTCTTCATGAGTAATAAATGTGGGGGTACTTATCGGAACAGCAAGGAGTCTACACAAAAGGTGTTCTCTACTGACTGTAGTTCACCAACATCTTTATACCCCCACACATCACAGCCGTAGCTTGCCATAGGGATACATTTTTCTTTAAAAACCTTTAAAAGTGCGGGCACAGGTTTGGCCCCAAATCTTTTGGCAAAATCCATGGTGGCACCAACCACCCACGCCAAAGTATTCTTTTTAAGGGTTCTTTGGGCAACCCATGAGCCTCTGTCGTCAAACAGCACTCCCAGATACGGGAAAGTTGACACCTTAGTAAGCTCCGCCCCCTTGCAGAAAAACTTGCACCCAGTGGCCTTACTGCTCCCGAGTCATTGTATGAGATTTAATAAAATTAGTGGAAAGATCCAGGGAATCCTTAAAATCAATAAAAGCACAGGCTTGCTCTGGGTGTTTCCTCGGGCTCTCCACTGGACCCCCTTCCGCACAAAATCTGGAAGGAATTTGCATCAGAACTTTTCCCCAGGCTTCAACAGATCTGTAATCAATCATTATTTAGTGGAATTGTACCATCTGGCTGGAAACAGGCTGTAGTTACGCCACTCTTGAAGAAGGCCACTCTTGATCCAACCTGCCCGGGTAACTATCGGCCCATCTCTCTCCTCCCCTACCCAGTGAAGATCCTTGAACGTTTGGTTAGCAAATCTCTGTCAGCTTTTCTAGAACGTAACAACTGTCTGGCAGATGTACAATTCGGCTTCCGTCCAGAACACGGAACCGAGTCTGCCTTGGTAACCGTGTTGGACGATCTGCGTCTGTTGGCAGACAGGGGACAATCAGCAATACTTATATTGCTTGACCTGTCTGCCGCTTTTGACACGGTCAACCATGACATTTTGCTAACACGTTTAGAGGAGGTGGGGTAGTGGGCACTGCCCTGGACTGGTTTCGATCCTATCTATCTGGCAGGTGTCAGGCAGTGGCTCTTCCCCCTTTCCAGTCAGCCTTCACTAATATCTGTCATGGGGTCCCACAAGGATCTGCCATTAGCCCAATTTTATTTAACATCTATTTGAGCCCACTGATTAATATCATTCGGGCTCATAATGTGAAATTGGTAAATTATGCTGATGACACTCAGATCATTCTATCTCTTGATGGAGCCCTACCCAATGCCCTGGAGGATTTTCATGCATGTATGCATGATACTGCGCAGTGGTTATGTAATAACTCTTTACAATTTAATTCGGATAAGACCGAAATTGTACACTGCGCAGTTGGGAAGGTCCATCTGCCTCTTCCTCACAACTTCTGGCCCCTTGATTCATCTACTGCCTTGGTGCCATCTAAGACAGTGCGAAACTTGGGAGTTATGTTTAATGCCAGCCTGTCACCAGAGACGCAAGTGAACAAGATGGTGGGGTGCTGTTTTGGCCTCATTAGGGCTCTGAGAAAGATTCTCCCGTTGCTCCCAATTTCGGTTAGAGCCTTGGTTGTTCAAGGCGCTATTCTAAGTAGACTTGACTACTGCAATGCTCTGCTGTTGGAGTCCCCCAAGTATCTAATACAGAGACTGCAGCGTGTTCAGAATACGGCTGCGAAATTGGCCTTGTCTAAGCCACGAGGCTTTTCCGCCTCAATGTGCCTAGCGGAGCTACATTGGCTCCCTGTGCAGCAAAGAATTTATTTTAAATCCCTTTGATAGGGTTTAGGGCTTTGCATGGACTCGGTCCTGGGCCCCTACAGAAGAAATTGGTTTGGTATACTCCTACCCGGACCCTTCGCTCCTCTTTTGCCTACTTGGCAAAGGTACCCAGGTTCAACAGGGTCAGACTGGGAGGAAGATCTTTTAGTTTTGCTGCTGCAAAACTCTGGAACGCACTCCCACTAGAAATTAGACAATGCAGTACCCTGTCCCTGTTCAGGAAAAGGATCAAAACGTGGTTGTTCCCCAGAAACTGATCCTGTCGCTTTGAGTAATGTTTTTGGTTCTGTCCCTCTCGCTTCACGTTGGTCTGTATTCATGTATCTTTAGCGCCAGGGTACCTGTAGGGTGTTTGTTGCGCTCTATAAATGCTATATACAATACAATACAATACGTTGCCGTGAGATTAAAATGAGACATATGAAGGAAAGCCACCAAGTCTGCATCCATACCCAACTCCAGGAGGATTGGCCAAAGCTTAGATCTATTGACACGATCGAATGCCGAGGTTAAATCCATAAAGGCCCTGTGTGGGCAACCCCTCTTGGCTATGGTGTATTTTCCCACTATCAATTGTAAGTTGACACACTGGTCCACTGTCCCTCTGCCCTGCCTAAAACCATATTGAAGCTCCGAAATGACATTAAAATTGCCCTGCCAACAAGTTAATCACTCCAAAACAACCTTCCCCATGATTTTAGCAGCAGAATTAAGGAGGGAGCTAGGGCGATAACAGGCAGGGTCGTCCCTCCCCCTTTTTTAAAAATTGGTAAAATGATGGCTTTGGACCAAGAGACTGGAAAGCCACTCTTACAGACCACGTTAAAAACACATGTCAAGATCTTTCTTGGCCACAGTCAGGAGGTCGGCTTTATAAAGATCTGGAGCTTTGAGCACTTCATCAACATTAAAAGTTAAAGGTGAGGTTTAAATTCCGGGTTTCCAATGGGTGTTAAACACCCCCAGGGCCTCCCCACCATATGTCCCTTCACAGTGTTGAACCCATATCTCTGGGGCAATGGTGGAGTCCACTCTAGAATTTGCTGAACCGGAGAAAAAAGCGCTATTTACTATCTCCCAAAATGTAAAACTGTCAGCCAGCACGCTAGCTTCACACAAACCTTCCCATGCCTGTTCTCTAATGTACTTTATCCTCAGCTGAATTGCAGTTCTATAAGCTTTCCTACATGACCTTATCTTACTCTCGTCCCTGGGTTGCTGCTTATGTGCAGCCATTAAATTCTTAAGGGATTTTGAACAATTCCTGTCAAGCCACCTTTCCCTGTTACTAGCACTAGTCTTTCCACGGGCAGTCACATTTTTGGCAATCTGATTGGTTATTTTATTAAAAGCATCTCAAACTTGTTTGTCCTGTATCCCACTATCCAGGCATAAAGCAATGTCACCAGCTCTTACAAGAAATACATTCTCTAAAAAGGCCTCAGGTGTCACCTTATCCCATTTAAGCCTACGAACATGGTCCCTTGTGCTGATAGAAGTGTTTGGGATACTCTTGCCCACCTGCCTGTTTAGGTCTAAATTCCAGGCCAGATATAGCGTGATGGGATTATGATCACTGAAGTTATTCCAGGAAATTTTTACAGCAATAACATCGGTGAGAAAATGGACAGATAACATAATAAAATCAATAATAGATGAGCAACCCCTACCAGAAAAAGAGGGAACAAAATCGCTCACCCCTGTCTGTTCTAGACAGCACAAATTGTTATAGGCAATGAGCTCCTCCAAACGACGACCTTGATCAGTGTGCTCAAAATGGGTGACCATGAGGGTTGCATCCAAAGAGGCTTTCACAGGGGTGGAATCTGATTGACACTAATGTACATTAAAGTCACCCAAGATTATAACTTGATAGTAAGAGGCCCTCGTCTCACCATAGTGTTCCATAAAGTGTTCTAAGGCAGCAATGTGTTCAATGTCTGATCCTTTACATAAATAATTATAACAATTTACTACCAACAGAGAGGGATTGTATTTGAACACCAGCTCCACTGCCAAGAGGTTGGAGGAATCTGTTTCCACCTCGCAAGGTGTGCATGGAAGTTTGAGGGACACCAAGACAAGTAGACCACCTTTGACACGACCTGCAAGTGAAGGGACGCGACCTTAAAAAATGAGGAGAATCCATCCATGTAAAAGGATTTCTCTGTATCCCATGTTTCCTGCAAAGTGACTATATGACAGTTCCCAAACATATCTAACCATCTTGCATCATCTCTTTTATCCCTCAGGCCCACAATGTTCCAAGCCATAACCTTCATAAAAGAAGTAGTGGGGGGGGATGCCAACTACACAATTAGGACAAAGGCCTGCCGAATCTATGGGACCCGCTGGCCTAGGGCTTGGTGACCTGTCCTGTTGTATCATCTGTTAATCATTGTCGTCTAGCCCTATTAGGGGTGTAAACCTGTTATCAAGTGGGATGACAGTTCTGCCAAACTCGCCCGGAGATGTCCAGAGAAGCCAGGGGATGGCCTGACCACTACTACTCAAGAGGGAAGAAGGTGTAGGATAGGAATAATTAAGGGGACCAATCTTGATCATTGACCTTACATCCTGAGGACGGTTACTCTGTACCAAGGCTTTTGTGTACTTGGGACGCCTTAGATGAACTATGACACAATCTCCTGCGAGATTTTTCCTGACCCTGGAGCCCACCCAGCCCACTCTTCTTGCCATTATGATGTGTGGGGACAAAAGGTGCCCTTCTACTATGTCACAGCAATGTTTAACCTTATGCATGAGGTCTACAGTGGACTCCTTCATACCTTGCTTGATCGGTGGGACCCCCGTCAAAATGGCAACCAAAGGTACTGACTAAGGGGGTAAGTATAAAGAAGTATGATTACCCACTCGTGCCTTGGGGGACCTACTTGGTGTGTGTATATTGGCACTACCTCTGGTAAGCTGCAATGGACCCCTGATGGAGTCCGTTTGACTAGGGTCTACAGCGACCTGTGTAGTACAGTTTGGTCTCGTCACCTGGACTCACCCATGAGAAGTTGGCATGATACTACTGGGCACTCTGCTGCTGGGCTCTGTGGGGACTCCCTCTTGAGTAAAAAGATTCACAGGTGAGGGCCCAACCTGACAAGTAGATCCCTTGACCGTGGCTGCTGCCATACTGTTAGGGGCAATCAAGTCTGGGGATAACATCAAAAGAACCTTAGCCTCTATCCCTTCAAGTCACATCTGGATGGGGGACAAGAAACTTTTAAGCAATGATTTGATCCTGGAAAATAACTTGTCCATTACTTTGTCCGAGTCAGAATCTGTGACACATGTAACTGGCGAAACCACCCTCTTTTGCGACAGGGGTACTCTCTTCCCACCTCTTCTTTTTAACTGGGGGCTCAATAAGCATGTTGTTATCGTCTGTTTGTGACTCCATGACATGCGTAACTACAGGAGATGACAAAACTGCTGATGAGGTACCAGCTGCTCCCTCTAGGACAACAGGAGGATGTGTCCACTGGGTGCCTCTCTCCGGCTCCAGAGAGAGTCTCCTTTCTGTCAGAGCTATCTCTTTAGAGATAACGCTCGTTGCTCTGACCAAAAAGGAGATTATGGTAGTAATGGTATCTCCCCCAGACGTGCCTGTGTTCATCCTTCTTTTGCCCATGGCGTCTCACATTTGGGGGAACAAAAACTAAAGAGTACTCCTAACTTGCGGTCCCTTGGGAGCAATTTCCACAGACTAGGTTGCATTAGCGTCAATTGTACAGGGCCTGAGCAGAGCCACTTGAGCAGACACCTAATCCCACAGGAACTTCAGGGGAAAAAGAAGACAGTCAAAGTACAAATAAAAGTGATGACAGTACCTCGGCGATGGAGAGCAAAGAAGCAGAGCCAAGAGGGGTGTACCAGTCCAGCCTCGGCCGGCCATGGACGGGTGCAGACGGGCCCACTCTTTTCCCGGTCTTGGCCCAGGCCACGCCCGGGCATGGCCCGTGCATGGCCGGCGTCGCGGGACCCACCGCAGGGCTTTTAAGGGCACCTCTAGGCACAAAGGAATGTCGTCTGCAGCAGTGAGTTCACCTGGGGGCTTGTAGTTTGCCCCTGCTGCCGGTGCTCAGCGTCTCCCCCGTGCCGCTGGACCCATCGCAGGGATTTCAAGGGCGCCTCTGGGCGCAAAGGAATGTCGTCTGCCGCAGCGAGTTCACCTGGTGCTTGTAGTTCGTCCCTGGTGCTGCCGGTGCTCAGACTCTCCCCCATGCCGCTAGACCCACCGCCCACTTTACTCATGACTTAAAACGTCTCTGCTGTAACATCGAGTGCTACACAAGTATCATGCAGTATTGCTGACAGTACTACCTCTGCGCCCTGGGCTGAATGAATTCCAGCTCGTGCAAGGCCTACAGCCAGTGTTGATACCAGGAAATTAGGGAGTCAACAAATCACTATATTTGTTCTAGCAGTTTTGCAGAACATGGAAAAAGAGAAATGATGTGAACGTTGGAAAGGACCTATGAGTCCGCCAAAGAAGTCTTCAACAGAGGAACTACAATGGCCTGCTTAATACAAGAAGGAACAATGGAAGGGACTAAAGATAGAGTTAGGCTATGAGAGAGGGAGGTGTAATAGAGTCATGTGGTTTTCTGTTATGACTTTGGGGTGGGGGTCCAAATGGCGGCCTGATTGAAGCATTTCCAGACTGAGTAGTGCTTCCATAGCTTTTCTTCATTATCAATCTAGTTTACTGGAAGCCACAATACAGTCCTGCCTTCAACCAAAGCAATCACTTCCATTACCACATCTATTCAATTTTTATCTTAAGGGGGCCTACTGATGCGGGATCTCTGAGCAGGTATGATGAACAGTAAAAAAGAATCTAAGGTAGTTGACGATCTGGGTTCCTATGAGTATGCCAGGTTAATCTCCACCTTATAGAGAGCAAAATACCCTGGATCCTGCATTCACCATCACCCTAGAAGCATTTAGGGCCTGATTTAGATCTTGGCAGACAGGTTACTCCGTCATAACGGGGACGGATATTGCGTCAGCCGAAATAAAAATCCCATTATATCCTATGGGATTTATATTTCGGCGGACGGGATATCCTTCACCGTTGTGACAGAGTAACCCGTATGCCAAGATCTAAAAAAGGCCCTTAGTCTGGTAGTCCAAACCAGACCTAATTAAAACGTTTCAGATCAGTTATCTATTGTATTAGACATCATGTGCATGCACACATTTGAATTACAATAATGGCTGGAAAGCACATATGCTGCAGGATATCATAAGACATTGCTTAAGGATAAGCTCTTCAGATTACCACGGTGTAAAAAAAAAACTGCTTGTTTTTAAAGTTTTTGGAGAAGCGGCAGAGAAAACAATGAATGTTCCATTTATTGCCTGCCCCTAGCATAGTGAACATCATTTGTCCATCTTCGAGACAAGATCTTCAAAATAAAGGCCAGTAAGGACAAACTGGAAAAATGTACCTGGCTCCGTCTCATTAACTGGGAGTGCACCACACTTGACTACCCTCACAGTAGTGAACTTTCCCTAAGTCCTTCTTGTGAAAGGACACATCAATGTACCCAACCTTCCAAAAGAGAAGTGTTTAGCAGCAACTGCCAGGACCCACGCTGACACCCTAGCTCTGATATTGTCGTGTTCATAAGTGCATCCTTTTGACAAACTGTTCCCATAATCTGAAGTATACGGTAGTAACTCCTCTTCTGAAATAGCCGACTGCAGGTTCTAAAGATCTGGTGAATAATCTCCCAATTTCCAGTCTTCACATTCAAAGCAAGATCATACAGAGTGAAGTCAAATGCCACTTTTTCAATCAGTGCCACCAAGTCTATTGTAGCCAATGTCAGAGAATAAAATCAACTAGACACTTACGACGGGTTGAAGGGCTGATCGTTCTCGACTTCTTAGCAATGTCTGGTGCAGTGGATCCCAATATTTTTCTAGACTACCTAGAAAAATTGACAGATTAACTGCCATATCTCTCTATGAGCCTCAAAGTCCCTGATGGGAGAGAAAACAAAGCATCCAGCTAGGTTTACTCAGCGTTTTCAGTGAATGTTTGAAACATAGAACATGAAGCCTCTGTTGCACCCTGTGCATCACCCCACAGTGCTTAGAAGTGCCCTGATGAAGACATGGGCGTCGGGATCAGACAGCATATCAAACCATTGCAGGAAGTGAAATGGACATGGGCTGGCTCACACAGAAAGGGTTGCATTACAGTCACTAGAAAAGAACTTCCACAATTATTGTGAAATGCACATTTAGGGAAAAGTCTGTGCATTCTAATGTGTAGCTCACAAGTTTCAGGCTTTGGAACTGGGTGACCCAAGCTGAAATCCCATCTCCCTCATTTTATTAAATGTGTGATATTGGTCAAATAACTTCATGCCTGTTCCACCATTAGATGATATGGCAAACATTTAAGAGTGCATGGAAGCAATTCAGTTTGCATTGTACCCTGTAGGAGCAAATGTCTAAATGTGCATTGTACTAATGCAAAGCTCAATATGGTCAAAGCCTTAGACCCATAAGCTGAAATTGGTCAACGAGCAGGATGATTGGGTAAATAATTTTTAACTGCATAAACTTTCTTCTATTTTTAATTGTGCCAAGAGTAACAAAAATAAAGGGATACCAGGGTAGCCTCTACGTATTTTTTAACCATAATTCGTTCCCCCTACAACAAAACAGTATCAAAGTGCTCCCTACACTGTGGTTCATATCGTCTTGGTATGTAGTACACCAGAAATGAATGAATGTTGAAGCATGCCCAGAGCATGCCACTAATGGAGTGGGTGACGGTCCTTTTACATAATGGGGGGGGTACCTGATAGTTGTAGTCTTGAACATTGCACACCATTCTATAGGTTTGGGATTTCTTAGGGTTATTTGAACAAGTCGGTATCAACACATTCTAAGTCTTTTGGATATCTGCAGCTCTCACTAGCAGCTTCTGAAACTTGGCTTACAACTTCTGCCGAATTCATAACTGCTGTTCCACCTTTAAAATGATATCCTGTGTTAAAGGGCAGCATAGACACCTGTTCTAAAAGATAGCCAATGTTTCTCCTTTTTCCAAATTATCAGCAGCTAAAGAAATGGTCCAATGTTTTTGACAACTTTTTTCCATCTTGATGATTTGCCTCTTTCTAGCATTTCTAATAAGAACACTTAATATATGTCACACTTTTGGAAAACCTTGTGTAAGGCCTTGGGAGTTGAACAAGCTCTATCTTCTGGTTATTATTGCCAGTCTAATGGGCAACAGTAGCAAAAACAATCAAAGACTGGAGCAATATCTGCTGTGCTATTTCAATGCAACTGAAGATAATTGGTTTTCCTACTCATCAATTGCTGAATTTTTCTATAATAATGTGACTCATTGTGCCATACATTTTTCACCTTGCTTTTTTATGCAAGGTTTTCAGCCAAACGTTTTTCTATCTGCTTCTCATATTGATCCTTTGGGCCCTGGGACAACTGATTAGTTGATACAGTAACAGAAGCATCGGAAGCTTATTTCTGAAAGCCTGCACTCAGTGGCGTAACGAAAGTTTAAGGGCCCCCCCTGCAATGCACACGGAGGGGCCCTGCTCCGGATTTAATCCGGAGGCTTAGGCTGAGGGGGCCCCTTGCAGCTCTGGCCCCCCCGCACCGCGGGTGATGCGGGGGCCTGTGTTACGCCCCTGCCTGCACCATTCTAAGGTTAAAATGAATGAAAATGCAGATAAATCAAGATCAAGTTCAGCTCTTTATGTCCCTGGAATAAAGGTTTGGCTGTCTTCTTATTTGTCTATTCCTTGCCAGTCAAATTTTTGCCACCATTTGTGATAACTCATCAGGACAATCCTGTGGCCTTTTGATTGGAATCGCCTCTTAGTAGTAAAATTCATTCTATTTTTCATTCATCCCAGCTGAAGCCATATGCTCCTTATTATTATCAGCATCTTTCATTGGAACCTCCACAGGTTATGTAACAAGGGCCACCAGAATATGAGGATTAATACACTTGGGATTCTCTAGTGTTTGAATGTCTTCTTCAATTTCTGATCCACGAAAAAGTTTTTTAAATGAATGTTTTTGGGACAATCCCTCTTCAGTTCATCCAGGGCACCATGATAAGTCTAAAGCTGCTGGAGTGAGGCATTCAATTTCATCTACGGCAAAAAGCAGTATCAAAAACTTACAACTGTGTGCATTCAAAGAGGGAAGAAGCACTCCTTGTGATGCCAGCCAGTGTGTTCCAAAACGCAGCACTAAGCGCATAGTTGAATGTCTATGTCCCCTGAGCCACTCTGGTGTCTCGGTACTCACAGTTACTGTGATCCAAACTTTCAGGAGCGCCACGCAAAAAAGAGCAGCAGCGAGACACTGGAATCCAGCATGGAACAAATGATGTCAATCATGGGCCTCATCATTGTTTACCACACAAATGCCAAGACTTTCTGAAAAGGGGTGTGGACAAGCCTTAGCACATGTCCTTCCCAAGATGGTCATCTGTCCATAGGATGTATTTTGAGGTTCCCAATCTAGGATAAATTAGGGTGCTTTTTTATTATATCAGTTTTTGTTTGAATCGCATATAAAAGAGACAATCTCAAGAGTAATGTGCATTGCAACACATTTGCTCTATTACTTTAAATTCTTCACTCCAGTGCTATTATTTTTGTCCTAGATTTTTGCCTCCAGCAGTTTGCTGTTCTTCTGGATTTTTTGCCTGGAGATCTAACTTTGCTCTTTTCTCCTTCTTGATGTCAGGGAGACTTTGGTGCCTTACCGATTTTTAATATAAATCTTCAACTTTAATCACGAGCTGCAAGATTGCTATGGTGGGTTGTCCATTTTGTGTTTTTTACTCCTAACCAGGACCCTCTCAACACCTATTGACACCTTGCACTTGTAGTATTCTGCGCAGGGTGGAACCATGGCTACTTGCATTAGTCACCTTTTCCCTGGGTAATCAAGAAGTGGACTCAAAAGACCTTCTCAACATCGAAGCCTTGACACTGAAATCCATCCAAGTCAGAGTCAAGCAAGTGCAACGATCAGGCCAGTCCAAGTGGAGGCTATTGTTCCATACCTCCAGTCCTTGTTGCTGGGATCTGAGAATTAGCATGTCCTCGTCTAGAGCTGTTCTGGCGGCCACCAGAGCAGTGAACTAGACCAGCAATAATAGCATGAAGCCAATCTGTTTCAAATCGGACCACCCTCCATTGCAGTTCAGGAAGGAGGGTTACCTTCTTTGACCCTGGCAAGCCCTATTCTACAGGTGCCATAACTCTCCACAGAGAGGAAAGGAGGGAACAGAGGCGCCCGCGCAGCACATCAGCTCGAACCAATATGCCACAGGCAGCTGGCACCCAGATAAATCACAACCATTCACGGTAGCTAGGAGGTTGAGAGAGTGAGAACTAATTTTAGAAACCTCCAGTAGCACCTTCATGATGTCCAGCAGCATAAGTTTTTTCGAGTAGCGCCTTCTTAGTACTTTATGACTTCAGCTACTGTCAGCTTATCCCAAAAGCACCTTCTCCGCCATAGTAACTCTAAACTGTGCAGTGCTATAGTAGTGCGAGACTCTTCCAAAAGGGCACTTTACTGCTATTGTGCATCAGAAGTGTGTCCTTCCCCCAGCAATGCATTCTTGGTGCTTGCGATGTGACTTCTAAGGGCTCCGGCACTGTCAGTGTCTTTACGCAGTGCCTTCTCAATCCAATCAGTACCAAGTAGCGTGAGCTTCAATGATCATTGCTGACTTTGGGATACCAGATAGTGCCTGCTTGCTCTTGCAATCCCTTCTCAGGTCCTAGCTGTGTCAAATAACTCCAATAATGACTAATCAGGGACTTAGGATGCCAGATAGTGTCAGGGTCCATGGGCAGTGTCATTTCAGTGGGAGAAGACTTAGGCAGCACCTTTTATTCCAGAAATGCCTTCTCACTGCAATAGCATCCTAGCTTCCTCCTGCAATGTACTTTTAGCGCCACAAAACATACTTGCTAACTGTCATTGTTTTGCAGAAGGGTATCGCATGTTAGCTATTGTACTTCAGAGCCCTGTGAAACATGGTCATAGGAACTTGCAAATTGCGTTGTTAAGACAACTGGTAATTTGGGTTGGTCTGTATTAAAGTACTGAGGATATTATTGCAAACCAGAATGTTTATGCCTCCTATGCCTACGAGCCACGACTTAGCGGGGTATTAGTTGTGCATCTTAGGCCACACCTCTTTAAAAGTGTAGAGAAAAAAACAGTGCCCTTTACCCAGCCAGGCATCTTCAACAATCACCAACTGTGGGCTGTCTAGCTCTTCACTTGATGGTGTCTGCTTGGGTTGTGAGACCTGGTGAGACATAATTTACAGGACGGCCCTTGCAGGAGCCGCTCTCACTTTTTTCTTATCTCACTTAAAGCAATGGTCCCTGGCAAGGCTTCAACTGTTAGGATAGAACAATTGTGCCAAATCACCCGCAAACAAATCGGTCCTTTCACACCTCTGCATTTTTCTTCCTTTCCTGTCATTGTCAAACGTATTTTTGGCTTGCAAAATGCCTGCCTCGACCTCCCCAAGAACAATAAACCTTGTGAATGTCCCTGAACTTATCACCCGGCGGGGAGAGCCTTCACAAGCCCATCACCCCTGAGAGCTCCAAGCTGAAGCCTCGTGCACACCATCCTTTGTGTTGCTAAATATCAGTCATACCTGCCAACTCACACAGCTCGCCACCATGTCACACACCACATCGGTTCCCATCACATGGTCTCCGGTGAGGAGCCGATATCACACGGTGGAAGGGAAAACGAGCTGAAAACCACTGTAAATAGTGGTTTTCCATCTCGTTTTTCGAGGCTTTGAAATACCGACGTCTATTAAGGGGTGTGAAAACACCAGGACATCGGCACCTGCCTCAGCAAGCTTTTTGGGGGGGAGGAGGAGAAGGGGGCTTGGGGGCGGGTGGGGTTCAAAAGGTATTTGTGGCACGGAGCCCCGCCCCCTCCTCACATGGTGAGAAGTTGGCAGGTATGTATCAGTAAAGTTAGTGTAACAGGAACCTGAATTCTGGACCCAGCCCAAGTCCTGTTCTCAGTTCCAAGGAATACAAACAGCGACTCTTCCCTTCCTGTTCATCTTTCTCTCTTTCCTCATAAACTGGCATTATTAATTTGCTGACGTTCACAGAGAACAGAGCGGAAGGCCTGCACGTGAGATCCTGCCCTCTGCTGCTGGGCTGCGGATTAAGAAGCCGGTCTGCTGCCCCCACCCTGTCGGAGTCAGAGCTGGTGAGCGCGCGAGAGGCTGGCACGCGGGCACTTCCATTCAGGGGTGAATGTAGTGTCGTGGGGAGCGACAGTATAAAGGCAGTGTCACTGGGAACACGGAGAGTGTACTGCCATTGGGAGCAAAAAGGGTGAACGTGGTGTGGTTGGAAATAACCGGATGAGTCTAGCGTCACTAACGGAATATGAATAGAGTGTCACTGGAGCAGTGGTCTGAGTGCCATGTTATGGGGCATAAAGTGCCTGAAGCGCTTTTAATTGGGGCAATAGCATGAGTGCGGTGTCATCGGGTGGTTGTGATGGCTGAGTTGTTACTGAGTGTGATGTGATAAATGAAGAATCCTTTGATGGTTGGGATGGGTGCAGGGCCATTGGGCTGATGAGATGCGCACCGTGTCATGGGGCAATGGGATTCGGCAGCTGCCCTTGGAGCAAAGGAATAGGTGCAGTGTCATTGAAGTAAATGTTTTCTTTTTTAAGGAAGTTTATGAATCAGCACATCCTGTCGCACTGTGGCCATTTCAGTGCGCTTTCATGCAAAAATACATGTCCTATGGAGCTTGGACAGAGGAATGATGGACGTTTTTGGACATATTAAGATGTCGTTAATGGACATATTAACGACGTTAATGGACATATTAGTGCAAAAGAGGACTGAAGTCCGTTGGTAAAGCTTTCTCTAGAGAGAGGGAATGTAAAAAGGGTCTGTGTGGAGATTCAGAGGGATGAGTGGGGAAGTATAGCCGAGAGGATGGATCCATTTGGTGGTGTGCAATGTGGGTCAAGTTCCGGTATAGGAGTTTTCCTCGTTCACCGTCACACTTTTTCTCAACTCAGCTGAGCTTTCCTAGAGTTCATTTCTTAGCATCTTTCTGAAGTTTATATAGAATGGTTATTCTCTTATTGACACACAGGGGGTGTTCTTCAATTTGGAAGTTTGCATCCAGTTTCCCGCCTCTATGTTTTAGATGCTTGATTTTTTGTTGGTGAATAATTTTCAATGTTAAGGGTCAACATCATGAAGGAAGGCCTGTGCTCTGGGAAGACCATGGGAATGGTGCAAACGACTATGGCCTCAATTATGCTTTTTTTGTGGAGAGGAAAGCAGTGCCTTTAGTGCTATTCTGACGTTTTCTTATTTTAAGCGTACAACTAAGCAGTGCTTGGTTTGTAAATAAGTAAGTGTTGGGGCCCAACGAATTTCTCAGGAGGTCTCTGCAGACTGCACTGCCCCTGCCAGCACTTCCAAATGGCAGTACCGGTGCCAGCCACTAACCGTCACTGTACAACAAATCTGACAGTTTGGACTATTCCAGGTCACCCAAAGCTTTAAAAATAGACTGGATGCACTGGTATTATTTTTTAATGTATTAAATTGTAAAGTTCTCTGTTGATGTGCTCTTTTAAAAAAATAATCAGACAGCACCACTATGTGGTAGAGTATCAAAGTGCCGTTGTTAAGAAATTGCTGCCAGTGCCGAGCACCGGAAAACACTGGCACAAAGTAAAAACTCGATCAGCCTCGTTTTGCACTATTTGCAGTCTGTCTGTTTTTTGGAGAGGCCTTTATATACCAATGTACAGTAATATATTGAACCAATACATGGGTAGCTGATTGAGAAGGCAGACACTTAAGAAATGTTTACTTGCCTCAGACCATCTTTGTGAATAATGCTAGTAAGTAATTAACGTATATTGACACAAGAAGATATTGATGATTCCATGCAATATAAAATACTCTTTTAAGAAAGTCAGTGGTATCTTGTACATAAAATGGTAAGTTATGCGGTACTAGAGATCGCAAAATGTTATCAATATATATATAGATGTATTTTTTAATAATACTTCCAATAGGCAATATTCTCAGTCTGCTAGATGGATTAGAAATATGCTTAGGGCCTGATTTACATCTTGCCGGACAGGTTACTCCGTCACAACGGTGAGGGAGATCACGTCCACCGAAATATAAATCCCATTATACCCTATGGGATTAATATTTAGGCGGATGGGATATCCATCACCGTTGTGACGGAGTAACCCATCCACCGAGATCTAAATCAGGCCCATAGTGTTTTCGGTACAAGGTATAGGGTGGGTGTACTGGGAGTATCTTGCCTTAGGAATAGAGATTCCTCATACTATAAAAGACTCTCATTTTTCTATCTACCTAACATTTTTTTGTACGAGTCTTGTTATTCCAGAGACTCACTCTTGTGCATTTTTTCTTAACAAGATAGTGGGTGTTCAGCCTTGTTTGTATACTGTTCTTTTGGCCCACCACTGCATTCCCCCTTCATCATGGTTTAATAATTATACTTTCATCTTTTTTTTTTAACAATTCTATAGTGTTTACTTTCCATAGTTGAAATGTTGCCATGTGTCCATTTGTTGTTACATTTCTGTTTAAACTTTTTAGCGCATTCATGAGTACTCCGTGAAAAGGGGTGATTGTGGCATGTATCTTGAATGTGGATTAAAATTGCTTTCACTACTGATTTATATCGGAATAGCTAAGTTTTCTGTCCTACCACTAATGCCCTTATCTTCTGAATTATTTACAAATTCCTCATCTTGTGGTCAGTAGCGGCTGCTACTGGACCCGGGTGGTGGGGCAGGAGGGGGAAGAGGAGGGGGGCAAATGGGACAAAAAAAAGAAAACAAAAAAAACCACACTTACCTGATGAAACAGCCGCCGACTCTCCTTCATTCTCCGTCCTCTTTCTTCCTGCAGTCCCGGCCAGCAGCAGGACTCACCCGCCCTCCCAGCCTCCCCATAGCCAATCACAACGCTGCAATGCAGCATTGTGATTGGGCTGAGCGCCGTGGATCGACGCTCAGACGGGTACTGGGAGGGTTTGCATGTTCCTCACCTGGCTGTGTAATGCAGCCTGGTGGGGGACATGCAAAGTGCGCAGGACTGCTTGGGGTAGCCCGAGAGGCCCGACCAAGCAGTCCTGTGCACTTCAGGAGTGAAAACCACTCCTCTCCGTACTATGCCAACCCACCCTACCCCAGATCCACTGAATTAGATAGGAAAAATAAAATGATTATAACAATTATTTACATTTTATTTTTCGTTTTGTTTAGGGGGCGACGCTCCTCCGCCTTAGCGTAGGAGCCGCCACTCCTTGTGGTTCAACTAGTACGGGCAAATTGTAAATGTCCAAACTTTCAATTTCCTTATGTATTTGCAAGAAGCAATTACCTGTTGAAATACCTATTATGATTACTCCTCGTGGTGTATCCACCTGTGCATAATATAAAGTAAGTATAATATAAACAACAATGACTGATTTTAAGAAAGGCATTAGATTAGAGTAAATGCAATCTTAAATGAGTATTTCCCTTCCCATTTTTCCTACAGCAATATAAACCAGTCATCACTTTTATGTGATCAAGTATCTACATATTATCGTACCTTTCATATATAAGCAGCACCCCTTTGATGAAGAGTGAGTATTAGTGACCATTAAGTCAGTTGAAATAGGATAAACATCACTAAATATTTTAACTAAAATAAACATCTCCTGTCTTGCTGAATTATATTTTTTTGTCGTAGAATGAATTGCCTTTGAGAGGCTTATACTTTGATAGCAACATATCCTGTGAGAACCAAGTAACAGCTTAAGTATTGAGGAAAATTTGATGAAGTTACCCTCCATTTTTAATGAAAGTAACGATACAGGGCATAATATAATTGTTACCTTCTATCTACTTTATTGTTTTCACATTTCAGATATTGCAGAATTTATAAGACGCTCCTCTGGATAGAAAAATAGGAATTCCGGATGGTCTTGAAATATAGACCGTTAATTTAAACTAGGATTATAGGTACACTATATTATTCTATCTTGTTACCCTATGAAACACTTGGTTCTATCTGTCTAGCTTGGGGTGATTCTAGCACAACCCTTTGCATCTTTCACAACTGTACATAGGTGATTCAGTTCCTTTAATTTGAAGGTCTATAAGGTTATGTTCTCTTCTAGTGTGTTAACACTTTGGGTGTAAAAGTCACGGTGCCAAGTATGCACGTTATGAATGATGTCATCATGATAGTTCTCTGACTGATATCGGCACAGAACGTAAAACAATAGAAGCATGTTGTGCTCATACATATACCAGTATCAGAATGTCAGGCCGCAAGTAATGTTTCATGTTATTTATGATATCTATTGTATTTTCATTTTTAGAGAAATGTGAGACGGTCTTTCCTGACGAAGGCTTAAATGCCGAAACGCGCATCGTGTTCTTTACTGACCGCCAGCCTTTGAACTGCTTGATAATACAAAGATAATCTCAGTTGGTTTTTAATTGTCGTACAATATTTTTATGTGTATAGCACTGTTTTGTATTGTCTGTGAAGAATTTCTTTGTGCACTTTTGTACATATATGTTTAGTACTTAAGAGATTCAAATAACATTTCATCTGGAAAAACATAAAATATAATAAAAAACAATAATCAATATAAAAAAGATAATAAAGAAATATATTGTTTCAACTAAAAGGAATTGTTTCCGGTCATATGTACAAATGTATTTGCTGAGCACTGTTTTATGTATAAATTTAGACCTGATATTGCGTATTTAGTACATATCATAGATCTTGTGAGTAGCTTTTCTTTACCTTACTCACCCGCCCTCCCAGCCTCCCCATAGCCAATCACAACGCTGCAATGCAGCATTGTGATTGGTCTGAGCGCCGTGGATCGACGCTCAGACGGGTACTGGGAGGGTTTGCATGTTCCTCACCTGGCTGTGTAATGCAGCCTGGTGGGGGACATGCAAAGTGCGCAGGACTGCTTGGGGTAGCCCGAGAGGGCCGACCAAGCAGTCCTGTGCACTTCAGGAGTGAAAACCACTCCTCTCCGTACTATGCTAACCCACCCTACCCCAGATCCACTGAATTAGATAGGAAAAATAAAATGATTATAACAATTATTTACATTTTATTTTTCGTTTTGTTTAGGGGAAGACGCTCTTCCGCCTTAGCGTAGGAGCCGCCACTCCTTGTGGTTCAACTAGTACGGGCAAATTGTAAATGTCCAAACTTTCAATTTCCTTATGTATTTTATACACATCTACTCTAGTCCGAGGTTTATCAGAAGCAGATTTGGAGCAGAAAGCTAATCCTAAGTGAAGCACTTGCATTTCAGTTTTATTCCAAACTCTGGGACAGATTTACTAACATTTAGTTTGAATCGCAAAAGTGATGCAAACCAGTTCTAAATGTTCATTTTAAATTTACTTTCCAGCAAAAAATGTGTTTTGCACTGGGAAGTTGCCTGAAAGTAATGCAATGTATCGCTTTGCTTTACTTTGCATCACTTTGCACCAAGGGGGTGTTCCATAGCTAGTACATGGGCATTCCCTTGCACCCACTCATGGTCTGTGGCATAAAGACCTTTCTACTAACAATAGTAGACAAAGTTTCACACCACGAAATAACACCTCTTTGAGGGAGACCTAAAAGGGATAAGGGTTTTTTTCAAGGCTAAGAATTACTTTGCATGTATGCAGCACTGTACAGTACACACCTAAAGTGAGAAACGTTTTAAAGTTTGGCTAGGCATAGTATTTTTTATTGGAAGGATACCCTTCTAGTAGAAAGCCTGTGCTAGACATGACACACACACCTTTGCACTATGGTGCAAAGGTATGTGCATGGCTCGAGGCAGCCTCATTGTGCGCCAGCGCCAGGGAGACAGCAGGACTGTGCCATATCTTAGTAGATATAGCCCTTTTCTGCTCTTTCCTTCTCATGCAACACTGGGCTACATCTTTGGTTGCTGAGCTGCATTGCAGGTCATCTTTGTAAATCTGCCCCTCAGTGTAATAGACTAGCTACTATATTATTCTTATCTGTCAGTTTTTGGCACCTAGACAGGAACATATATTTCTTCCTACCAGAGTCTAACTTCTATCCTGACTTGCGTCATTGGCAGCTCTTCCTCTGTCTTGTCTTACTTTGTGCTTGCAACCTATTAGTCTATATCTTCTCTCCTCTTCAAGACTTTGACTTTGGTATAGAAGATGAAGCTCATCTAAAAAAAGCCACCCTTCCTTGTATATCAGTCAGAGATTTAGTTTCAAGCTGGCCATTAGTCGAAACTTAGATCGTCCTCCTGGACAAAGGGGCCGCAACCCCCCTCGCTGGCCCCAGAGACAGGTGCGGGCCAGTATGGACCGGTTGATGACGGCGGCCTAGCGGGGGCCGCAGGTTCAAATTTTTGCGGGTAGGTTTCCCGCGGGTGGCAGCAATTGGTTGCCTGGGGGGGAGCTGCAGGGCTGCCTGGGCAGCTCGCAGGGGTGGCAGGACAGCTTAAAAGGCTGTAGATCAGCCTGATGAGCACCTTGCTGCCTGCCTGCCCCTGAGGATTCCCGCTGCACGCTGCCCCCACTGCGTGAGAGAGGGTGCCAGGGGGTGCTAGGGGTTGTCCCTTTACTGGGTTGCTCTGGCTTGATTCTTTATTAGGGGCCAGCTGCCTTGCTGGCCCTAGCTCCCTCTATCTTGAGGGAGTGGAGAGTTCGCCTTGTAAACGATGCCATTAGGAACCGAGAGGTGGTCAATCATGACTCCTAAGGGAGTGTGAGAATATGCGAGCAGGAGATCAGATGTACTAGTAAAAAGTTTGCTGTATTAAACTATGAATTTTTGTAAATATATGGAAATGTTATGCAATATCAAGACAACTGTTGAATTTTTAATGTCGTGTTTATGGAGTGTAATAAATACGGCCAGAGAATGGGTACATTCTCTAAACGCAAATCTGGTTGTCTGTTGTGGTTTCATATGATGGGTGCAGCTGTAATGTGGTCCTGGTATGGGGAGGGCAATTTCAGTCTTCCGCACACCGGTCTCGTGACGGTCCCTCACCTGTTTTCCTATGGCTGATTCCTTTCATGCCTTCCTTATGAAGCATGTCAAAGCATCTTCTCAAACTTTTATAGCCCCTTTGTCTTGCTGGAATTTTTTGTTGTTTTTTCACTTGATTTCATTTCCAATTTGTTTAAACACTTCACCATATTGTCTATGGGTGAGGAGTTTTGTCCTCATATTATGTTAGGTGCGAGGTTTTTTGTTCCTCTGTTCTAAATTTAACCTAAATATATAAAATACATTTACATTAATAGTTAACATAAACATATTTTTACAAATGTTTTCTGAGTTAAGTAAACACTTTCACTTTCCCCTATACTTTACCATAGAGAGACTCCACAATTGGGGTGGAAATCTCCTTAGGGTAAATTATGGGCAAAATTTAAAAGTTTATTAAACTTTATAAAAAATATTATAAATACTTTTTAGTTTTATGTTACATATTCATGTAATATATATATATATATATATATATATATATATTATCTACTGGCGGTCGCCAGTAGATAGTTATAGTTAGGACCTATTTTCCATAGGAAATCCGCGACATTCTATTTGAAATAACTCTTGCGTCAATTGACGAATCTTCGCGAAATTTTCAAACTTTATGGCCCGCTCTGGTCCGCTCCCACCCTGAAAGTCTCAGGGTGATTCGTCAAGCGGGGGCCGAGAAAAAAGGGGGGTCCCAAAACCTGTTTTCCCCATTCATTTTCCCATAGGAAACTTTAGACACGGCTACAGCCTGAACTGCTGAACGGAATTACACCAAATTTGGCAAAGAGGTAGTTCTTGGTTCAGAAAGAACCCTTTTTGTTAAATGGTGTAAATCCGTTCAGTAGTTGCGGAGAAATTAAAAAAATAAGAGTCAAAAAATCAATTTCCCATAGGAAACTTTAGACACGGCTACAGCCCGAACTGCTGAACGGAATTACACCAAATTTGGCAAAGAGGTAGTTCTTGGTTCAGAAAGAACCCTTTTGTTAAATGGTGTAAATCCGTTCAGTAGTTGCTGAGAAAATCAAAAGTAAAAGTACATATATATCTATGGCCGCGTCGGATTCGCGCACCCTCCCGATCACGAGCTGTCTGCTAATTGGCTGTCAACACTCCAAACCAGGAAGTGTTGGCATCCATCTTGTTCCTCGGTAGAACCGAGGAACAAGAAAGCAGTAAAAAAAGTGTGCAAACGCACAAAGGGGGCAGGGTAGAAACACCCTGACCCCCTAGGTCTGCTCAGGGGTCCCACAAGGACCCCTGGGCGAAAAGCATTTTTTTTTTAAATCGGCAGGATGCGCTCAGGGAGCGCGAATCCTGCCAAAAAAAAAATCGAAGGGCGGTCTCCGCGCTTCGATTGTATTTTGCCCCCGGGTGGCCCAAGTCCCGGGGGCATGGTGGAGGGTTAAATTTATGTATGGGGGCCTCAAGGGCCCCCAAGCCCCGGGGACCGCCACCCCCAGGGCTTTCTTTTTAAAATGGTGCGGGAGGGCTCTGAGCCCTCCCGCAGCCCCGAGGACCACCACCTCCCCGGGGCTTCTTTTTTTAACTTTTTGCTATGTGGGGGGGCTCGAGCCCCACATGCCCCGGGGACCGCAACCTCCCCGGGGCACTAACAAATTAAAATGGGGGTCCGTTTTGGACCCCGAAGCCCCGGGGACCACCACCTCCCGGGGCTTTGCTGATGTGGGGAGGGGGCCGCGCGGCCCCCTCCTGGAGCCTGTGGTGGCCCTGGGGACCACCACCCCCCAGGGCCGGCTCCTGCAGTGTACCGGGGTGCCTACCCCCGGGACACTGCTGTTTGCAATGACAGGACGGGAGCCTCGCTCCCGTCCTGTCATTGCAAACTGCTTTGGATATTGGAAGAGAGAGCAGGGAAACCTGCTCTCGCTTCCAATATCCAAAGACAATTGCTTTTCCACACAGCCCCCCTTCAGGGGAAAAAAAAAAAAAAAAAAAACGATCGGGCCGCAGGCCCCGCCCCCTTCCTTCACCACTCTGCAAACGCGCCCCCTGGCGCGTTTGCAGATGGGGAAGTAATTCCCCTTGAATACTGGGGGTCCCTGGGGGCCAACTAGCCCACCAGGAACCTCCAGTATGCGCCAGGGGGCTGCGTTATAGAGAGGTGTACAGAGGCCACGCCCCTTTATACACCTCTCTGCAACGCAGCTCTGTGGTGCTTTTTGGAGGTACATGGTGGGCTAGTTGGCCCCCAGGAACCCTCAGGATTCAAGGGGACTTAATCCCCCAACTTAAAACGCGCCACGGGGCGCGTTTGCACAGTGGTGAAGGGTGGGGGCGGGGCTTCAGGTGACATGTGTGCAAACAGGCCCCGTGGCGCGCTTTAAGATGGGGAATTAAATCCCCTTCAATCCTGAGGGTCCCTGGGGGCCAACTAGCCCAACAGGTACACAGAAACTTTTTCACATAGAATCACCAATGTTATCCTATGGGAGGAAATTCACTTAGCAGGTAAATAGTGTTATCGTTACTTTTTCTTACTCAGTGGTGGATCCTGGATCCAGCACTGGTGCATCTCCTGTAAACAGTTGAAAGAATGCGTTTAAGTCATACAGGCGATTTTTAAGGAATATTTGTAGTTTGTGAAAATCGACACTTTGAAACTTTTCTGCTGAAAACCAGACAATGGATTTCAATGGAAGGAAATACAAGTTACTGGTAAGTACGGTTAGAATTACTTTTCAGGGTCAGTGCTGGGCTAAAAGATGCAGCACTGGGTTCTCTCCTGATAACAGGTGAATAAATCGGAATTCGTAGTTCGGCTGATTTTAGAGGAATATTTGCACAATGGTGAAGGAAGGGGGTGGGGCCTGAAGATACATGTCTGCAAACACGCCCTGTGGCGAGTTTTGAATTGGAGAATTAATTCCTCCTCAATCCCGAGGGTCCCTAGGGGCCAACTGGCCCACCAGATACCTCCAGTATGCGCCAGAGAGCTGCGTTGCAGAGAGGTGTTCAGAGGCCACGCCCCTTTTTACAACACTCTGCAACGCAGCTCCGTGGCGCTTACTGGAGGTACCTGGTGGGCTAGTTGGCCCCCAGGGACCCTCATGATTGAAGAGGATTTAATTCCCCATCTTAAAACGCGCCATGGGGCCTGTTTGCACACATGTCACCTGAAGCCACGCCCCCTCCCTTCACCACTGTGCAAACGCGCCCCGTGGCGCGTTTTAAGTTGGGGGATTAAGTCCCCTTGAATACTGAGGGTCCCTGGAGTCCAACTAGCCCACCATATACCTCCAAAAAGTGCCACAGAGCTGCGTTGCAGAGAGGTGTAAAAAGGGCGTGGCCTCTGTACACCTCTCTGCAACGCAGCCCTGGCGCATACCGAAGTTTCCTGGTGGGCTAGTTGGCCCCCAGGGACCCCAGTATTCAAGGGGAATTACTTCCCTTCTTAAAACACGCCAGGGGCGCGTTTGCAGACTGCTGCAGGGAGGGGGCGGTCTTTTTTTGCTTTTTCTGCCCAGGGGGTCCTTGTGGGACCCCTGAGCAGACCCTAGGGAGTCAGGGTGTTTCTACCCTGCCCCCTTTGTGCGCTTTGCGCACTTGTTTCTTGTGCCTCGGTTCTACCGAGGGACAAAATGGCTGCCAACACTTCCTGATTTGGAGTGTTGACAGCCACTTGAAAGCCAATTAGCATGCAGCTCGTGATCGGGAGGGTGCGCGCAGGGTGCGCTCAGGGTGCGTGAATCCGACGCGGCCATAGATATATATGTGATTTTCCTTTTGATTTTCTCAGGAACTACTGAACGGATTTACACCATTTAACAAAAAGGGTTCTTTCTGAACCAAGAACTACCTCTTTGCCAAATTTGGTGTAATTCCGTTCAGCAGTTCGGGCTGTAGCCGTGGCTAAAGTTTCCTATGGGAAAATGAATGGGGAAAACATGTTTTGGGACCCCCCTTTTTTCTCGGCTCCCGCTTGACGAATCACCCGAGACTTTCAGGGTAGGAGCGGACCGGAGCGGGCCACAAAGTTTGAAAATTTCGCGAAGATTCGTCAACCGGCGCAAGAGTTATTTCAAATAGAATGTTGCGGATTTCCTATGGAAAATAGAACCTAACTATAACTATCTACTGGCGACCGCCAGTAGATAATATGTATGTATATATATTCTCCATTTAATCTCGCTGCTCCAACGAGAACACACGGCACTGCAGATCCAGGTACATTTCCTTTTATTAATTTTTAAAACACCATTAGTACAATATGGAAGGTCTACGCGTTTTGGCACCCAGCCTTCTACATACATACATATATATGCAAAACATTTTCCCTCTATCTAGAAAAAATCATGGTTGACAAAGTCTGTGTCTACAGCCGAAACACGTTCCAGTTTTTTTTACGCAAGTGCTGTTGGTGAATAAAGAAAGTGAACCCCAAGATTCGAGTGCGGATTTTCTCTAGATAGAGGGAAAACTGTTTTGCATTTTAAAGAGGTGTTTGTGGTATGCCTCTCTCCTGCACCACCGGCGATTAGGATGCACTCCAGCAAAACCACAAAACCCAGAGTACATACATATATATATATATTTTCTGTTGTTGAACAAAATCATAAATGCAAAGCACAATTACCTTAATTTTGAATTAAATCTTTAACTAATGTAAATATATTACATTAAAAAAAGAAAAATCTGAAGTTTAAATTAGAAAATAAATTCCCACCTAAAGCAATGTTATTGTTATTATTCATTAATAATGATTAAAAGTCATGTGCAGAATTAACTAATAGCAATTTAATTATATTTTAATAAAAATCAATGTTACATTAATGTATAAATTAAAAAAGATTGTTCAAATATTTTATAATTAGACAATAAATAGGTTAATTATTTTTACAATAAATTATATTTATTTACTTTTTATGTATTTGAAATAATTTAATTGAATGTTACAGTATTTTCTATGGGGTTTTATTTTAAGTCCCTCCATCCATTTTTTCTATGGGAGGGTGTTGCAGTATCAGTGATTGGGAATGTGCAGTGCTGGGTTTACTCCTGTTTCTTTTTTGGCAATAGTAATTTACACTTGTAAATTTGGCTCCACTCCCTTCTCCAGGGAATAAGTGTGTGAGTCTACACTTTTCATTAACTTTACACTCAGATTGGTGCCTAACAAAAAATATTAAAGTTACTCAAAAGTGTAAGAGTAAATTACACATGTAAATTATTTACAAGTGTAACTTTCTTTTGTGAAAAGCAACAATGATGTCCATGAAAAGAGTACTGTCAGGATTAGCAGGTCTTGATCATCAGAGTCTGAAGACAATCTGCCGGACTCCATCAAAACGTAGCTCTGCCTGTGTATAAGCAAGCAGAACTAAAGCCTGAAGGGCAGGCGTGGTGGAGTGAGAGAGAGAACAGACAGTTACAATGCATTATCTTACTTCAGGATATCTCAATCACATTTTCAAAGGTGATTACTAATCAAATACTGAACGTAAATAAAACAAAGTTTTACTGTGGTACATAAACATTGAGAAAGAGAAGTATTGCTGAATATGCTTACCCCCTTCGCAATGGTGGGCCATGGGCAACCTAAGCAACAAATGAAGAAGCAGATAATAGCAACAGTGGACCCAAGTCGATAACGAACCTGGGATTCAGGGAGCAAGATGGAGAACAAGAACAGGAACTAACACCAATAGGTAATCCAAGAGACAAATCAGGGTTCAGGAAACCATTCAGCAAACACAACCAAATAGTAATCCAAATAGTAATCCAAGTGCAGGTCAGTGTTTAGGCTATGAGGTCAGCGAACCAAGGGAACCAAGTGGGGAACAAAACAACAAAAGTGTGGTACAACTATAGTGAATGAACTAATCGAAAGTGAAGGAGCCCATACAACATCGAAAATTTGCCCAGGATTGTCCCAAGGGAAGTAAACCGCTGATAAAGCCCTGCTTCCTCTCACAACCTGGAAGTCCATCACCTTGACTTCCACCACTGATGCTTCTCAAGCACATGTCACCATAGACCAGTTCTCCACAGCCCTGCTGAGTTTCCTGACCATATTCTATGGCCATCAGTCCCAAAAGCAAATCCCTGAGTCAGAAAAATCCCTTATACCTGATAGGTACTCACACATGGGAGTTTGTCCTGCAGAACATTCAGATTCTTAGTATGTAGCAAGTATGAGGCAGAGCCGTCAGATAAAAAATATTTCAGTGATGATATGCCATTGTTTTGCAAACTCCACGAAGGAAGCGGAGTTCACTGTCCAGGCCTAGTCATAAGCTTCTTGTTACAGCATGCTGTTGCTATATCGTCTGAGAACCCGGAGGCAGCATCATTTTATCATTTTCAATTTTGTTAGTAAATACTGCCCAGGAACTGACTGAAATCTCTCAAGAGTAGATGTGTGTACCTCTTTTTTAAGACTCTTAATAAGGCAGATAGACACAGGTAGCGTTTCCTTCTCGATTTCAAGTCTGAATTTATGAATTTGCTCAGGAATTGTTGTAAGGCTTTCATGTAATTCAACTGAAGTCTAACAGCTGATATCTGAAGTTCACTTTGCAGGGAGAGTAGTTTATACGTTTTTGAGGCTAAATGACCAATGCAGAAAATCTCTTAAGAACAGTACGAAGGTCAGGGGTTGATATGCGACTCATTTTACACAATAAAACAATCGTCTCCCACTTAAACCACTGGTGGAAGACCTGCAACCGGGCCAACTCAATTGCATGGAGGCTGGTGGGTACAGGAAATGGAAAGTGGGTGAGGTCCCAGAAGGGTGAATAAACACATTTCTTTTTGATTTATTAAATGTGTTTCTTCACCTTTGTGGGACTTCACCAACTTTCCATTTCCCTTACCCTCCAGCATCCATGTAATTGAGGTGGCCTGGTTGCAGGTCTTTCACAAGTGGTTTAGATGGGAGAAGATTGTCCCTTGAACATTTCATGCTAACCAGAGACACTGCACTGGACTCACGTGTTAGAACCAGAAACTTTAAGAGATCTCATGGTGTCCTTAAGTGTGCCCTTTCTGCCTGTGTTCACACCACAGTCCACCTGAGAGTCAGATCTCCCTGGCAGGGATCTTGAATACAGAGATCTGACTCTGTGGAGCCTTTTTTCTATTGTTGCTGGCACCTTTGAGTGTAAGATGCCTGAATTCCAGAGTTCAGGTAAACATTTACATTTGAACTGAAAACAAAGCAGGAATCTCCTGCACTATAACTCTTTACGATGAACACTGACACACTCTTGTTTTACTGCATGGGAATCTCGATTTTCTACCCTTGGGTTGCATTATTTATATTGTGCTTTTGCTGCAAGTTTCCTAGAGATCACACACTGGTAGTGATTGCGAGCAGTAGATTAGAAGGAGTTGAATTGCTATGATAATAGCACAATTTTGTGATCAGTCAGTGACTGTGAACAGTATTAATGGTGTATTAGATGGATGTCCATGCTTGCATCTGTATTTCTTGAGGGTTATTTAATTGCTTTATTGATTTGTCAGAATAAAATATACAGATACATATTTTGTGACATTGTCATGTTATAGGTCACCTGGCAAGATATGTGAGTAGGACTAAGAACTAAGGATGCAATGTGGTTATACAAGAAATGCACAAACATCTACTCACGATCGACTCCAGATGAGCTTATCCACTGACCTCGATATCCAAAGCAAGCAAACGGTAAAAAAAACAAAGAAGTCAATCGATTATTATGAAAGATTCAACAATACATCAGATGATTAAAGGCATGTTTACGTATCACAAACGCGAAGGTTACCAAATACAATTTGTTCGATATTGATGTGAAAACCAAACTGCACCAACGACTAACCACCAGCCCTTGTGAACTGGGAGTTGGCTATGGATCTCATTCAGTTAACATCAACCAAAGTTAGATGTCTAATCCCTAAAGTGTTATCTGCACTGTGAATATAACAAAGGCATGATCACTACAAATGAGCTGCAGTTTTCCCATCAGGAAGGATGGTTTGATGCCCAATGTTAAGCCAGGAGCAGCTTTGACAAATTTACATCAAGTGGACATTCTGCTTTTGCAACGGCTGCGGCGGTACCCAAATCAATGTTCAGTTGAACGTGTAGTATTTATTTCTCTGTATGAGCTAATGTTCTTCCACAGGGGAAGTGCATATTCTTTTTGGTCATCCTATGTTGCGTATCGCCAGACCCACCACTCTTTACAATTGCAGAAGCTCAATTTGAATAATCTGGCAGGTGCCCCATAAATCCTATATATTGCTAAAAATCCGATATGAACTAGAGATGCAGTAATCTTTTATGAGCAAGAGAAGATCAAAATACGATCCCATGATACTTGATTCATCGAGGATTTATTTGAAGCAATCAGATCACCCTTACATCTTTACTGTGGGGGAAAATTGCAATTCATCATTGCAGGTGAAAGTAGTTTCTAAAGACCATTTTTATGAAAAAGTGGCGCAGCGCAGCAAGTCACCTTGCTGCGCTGCACTGCGTCACTGGGAAAGGGCAGGAATGCGCCGCATTTAAAGCCATACGGTACATTCCTTTCCTTTCCCCTGTGTTAGCGCACAATGGGCTGCTTAGCTCCTAAGCAGGCTACTTTGCATTATGGTGCAAGGGTGCCTGCTTTGCATGCAGGATTTTTTTTTGTGCGGGAAGGTGCACCTTCCTGCACAAAAACTATGCTAAGTGGCTTTTTCCTCTTTCTATGTGTGCTGCAGAATCAGCACACATAGAAAGAGGAAACACGAGGAAAAATAAAGATGTTTCTCCTTGTCACGCCTCTCCTGGGGAGGCGTATCTTTTTGGTGCATACCCAGGTTTACCAGTTCTTGTAAATCTGTGAATGCTTCAAAATCCATGGATGTTGCATGGAAACTCCCACGCAACACCCATGGAAACGCCTCCCTGGCGCAGAGTGATGCAGCGCAGGGCCACGCAAGGTGGCCTTTCATGGCTTTATAAATCTCATTTTTGATTTGCGTCGCTCTTGCACCACGTTGCGTGGTGCATGGACGACGCAAATGGACTCATAAATATGAGCCTAAGTTTTGGAGGCTAAACGAAGGTCAGAGGTTGATAGGTGACACAAATCAGTCTTGACCCTGCTCGTCATGCATATGGCTGAGTCCAAACTGAGGTGGCATGGTGAGCAAAAGAACAATAGGTTGGAGTGTTACCCCCAGCTATTGCCAGTGGTTAGACTTATTGCAAGCAGCCTATCATCAGCTTTTCTGTGTGGTAATGCTGTGTTAAATTACGTCATTGCTGTATTTTCATTGAATTCCTTTTTATTATTATTTTTTTTGCTTTGTTTTTTTGGTTCGTGGTGTCAAACGAGAACATGAATACAAACCCGTGCAGCATAGATTCATGGCCACTTACCCTTTCCTACTTGATGAACATATTGCCTTTTTTAAACATTCCATAATCATTAACAATATCAAATAACAACGCAGGAGTCCACCACAGACGCACTTCTGTTTTTTTCCCTTTTTTTGCTTTTTTAATTCTGTTACCTATAGGAATAATCTAACCAGGTGTGCTCGGGGACCACTCGAGTCCAAATATGGAACCCTCAGTGGATCCCATATATTATCGAATTCCTTTATGCATTACCTAATATTTTATGTTATCCCTTCAGCATAGTTACTCCAGTTAATGTTTGTGCACTAGAGCAGGCTCGATCTGACTCCCCCATATCTATGCTGCATACACGAGAGCTGCCGCCAGATCTAGTTTGTTCACAACGAATTCCTTTGAATGTTTATTGATCATTTAAAAAAAAAAAATATGTTGATAAATGAAAATGTATTGATTTGAATCGTGTTGCTTGTGACGACTGATGCTAGTGCATTCAGGATTTGATTTGGCAATCACTGGTACACTGATGCATAGAGTGATTGCCCAACTACCGATCTTCGCAATGCCAATAATGCCTTCTATTCCAGGTGCTGGTGGAGATGCCGTCCTGCTCATATCTTCTACTGTTAACATTCAGTAAGTACCACAGCTCGCCACAAGGACTTAATAGAAGTCTGAAAATAATGTGTGTCTCAGCTTGTCTCTGTGACTGCGTTTCTAGAATATGCTGACTATAATCGATTCTGGAACATTCTCTCTCCCTACTGTATAGCTCACCATTCTGCCCTTCCCCTTTGAGTCCTGAGTCCTCGTTTTCCCATCTTCCTGTCAGGCCTGTCAGATGGGGGGACAATGAAGTCATTATTCCCCAGACTTTTTGAAGGCCGTGAGCATGTATAACAACATTTCTTTATGGATGTTAAAGCAAAGCTGCCCTATTTATTAATGACCAGGCAGTTAACATGGGCAGTGCCACTAGATGACGCCATATGCTGAATATGACATGTTTCCTCTTTCCCTGCTGGACTTCTGTTTAAACTTTGAAACAGGCCCTCATCCTAGGAAGGGCCCTGCATTAGTTTGTTTACCTAAGTTCCGCAAAAACATTTAACGTGCCTGCTTCCTGGTGCACGCTCAGGGCCTCATTTACAATCTTTTGGCGTAGGACCGTGCCACAAGCCTTCCTGCTGCGCTGTCCTACATAAAAAGAAAAGGGCAGGAATGTGCCATATCTATGAGATACAGGGCATTCCTGTCCTTTCCCCCTGCACTGGCGCACAAATGGCTGCCATGTGCCAACGCAGGCACCCTTGCACCATGTTGCAAGAGCGTCTGCAGTTTAGGGGTGATTGTTTTAGTGTAGGAAGGGACACCTTCCCGTATAAAAACAATCAATGGAGATGATAGTTTTTCTACCCCCGCCTACCTTTATATAAGAACATAAGGGGCCTATTCCCTAAAGCATTTTTGAGAATGCAAATTAGTACTCGAACAGTACTGCTTATACATACTCACAGTGCTATTCTCTAACCTCTGTACGGAGATCTCTGCCTACGCCTGCCCTATCTTTTACATGCAAAGTTCAGTGGCGTTACATTAGCCCCCCACAGCCTGTGAGGTGCAGGGGGGAGGGCCCACAAGCTCCAAAGGGCCCCCTCCTGTACTGTGTACGGGCAGCGGGCCCCAGGCCTGAGAGCTCCTGACTGGGTCCGGAGCATGGGGGCTCTCTCCATGTACTTTGCAGGGCGGCCCCCTCAAGTTTCATTACACCACTGGTGGAGTTCTCTGCACCAGTGCAGATCTCCGCATATAGATTTCAGTGGCGGCCAGCACAGGTAAGATCGGTGGGCTGAGACGGGCGGGGTGGGGGGAGTTGACATACGACGGGGTAGGTAAAATTAAATAAAAAAAAGAAATAAAACCAATTACCTTGCGCTCGCCGCATCGGCGATGTGGCAAATGCAAGGTAAGTGTTTTTTTTTTTTTTAAATTTAATTTTACCTACCCTGTCATCTGTCGACTACCTCCCACCCCGCCCCGCCCGCCCCACCTCACCGCTCTAATCTGTGCCAGCCGACACTCATAGATTTCCCTTCCTGAATAGGGCCCTTTGTGTGTGAGTGTTTCTATACTTGAAGCACAGAAACAACACTGTCTTTGCTAGAGGCAATGCCATCGACCAGATATTTCTGGTGCTGGAAAGAGGTAAACCTCATCTGAATCAACATCTTTCTCTTGTTTGGGTACTGGAGTTGATTGTACTTCTGAGCTAGTGTGATGACTCTTTCAGAAGGGAAAAATAATTCTTGTATGATGGTTTACTGGTTTTAAACTGCAGATCTGTTTGATGACACCATATTGTGAATTGAATTTTAATCCTGGACTGCAGCAGTAACCTTACCAGCCAGAACCCGTTCTCAGCAATAATATCCAGCCATTGATCGCATCTTAGAATATATTGGAAGTTGTACGAGTTGTGGGTGAGGCAATTTTTTTAACTCAAGTCAAATCGCCTCTTTTGGAGTTTGAAATAAAAAAAAGCATAACGCTTTTCTTCGATAACACATGATGTCGTGTCGCCATGCCTGACCATGTCCAGGACTTCCGGGTCAGGCATGGCAGGAAGTGGATGGGAGGGGGGCGGCGCGAGTGCGCAGGCAGTTAAGGGTGTACCGAGGAAAATAAAGGAGCATGAAATACAGCTCGTGTCGGCGCGTTATTTCAAGTGCGCGATATTAAACCTGGCGACGAGGATGGGATGCGAGGACACCCCCTCAGCTGTACACAAGTGATGAACAGCGTCTGAAGAGCGTCCAGCCACAGAAGGAGGCGCGCTGTTAGCCAAGTGGATGAGCGCCGCCGATCAGCTCAGTTTGCAGCCCTGACGAGGACACCTTGCGAGGCAAGGTCCTGAGGCCCGAAATAAATGAAAAGGTGCACGGCACTGGGGTAAGAACTCTAGTTCCCCACCTCTCAAACTGGCATACAGGCGTCTCGTCCGGCGGCCATTTTGAAGTCAGGCGCGCTCCATAGGAGGACATTGGCACCAGCCCGGCGGCCATTTTGAAGTCAGGCAAAGGACAGGAGGAGCACCCTGAGCCCACCAAAAGAAATGTTGAGGCCTTGCAAACGCTGTAGGAAGCGTCAGGAGGGACAGTGAAGATAGCAGTACATCACCATGTCCACGACCCAACTCCACGCAAAATGCAACACCAGGTCCAGCCTCAGCCGCACCACACGGGCCCATATTAATGGGGGTATTGTTCCTGCGTCCCCCCGAACCTCTAATACTGACTTCAGGAAACAGCATGGGCCCCAAGTGGAAGAGCTGGATAGAAGATTTTGAAGAATTTATGAAAGGCTCAAGAGTTGATGACCCTGACCATCAACTTATAGCACTGAGAAACCTAGTGGGTAAAGACATTGGACAAATAATCAAAGAACTGCCCCCGGCAAACACTGCGTCGTATGCAGATGCGAAGGACGCTCTGAACAGAAAATTTCTCCACAAACGTAACCTAGATTACGAACGCTACACCTTCAATCTTGCATCCCAAGAACGCGATGAATCCATGGGCGATTTCATTTCGCGACTAAAGAGTCTGGCACGATACTGCGAGTTCGACAACTTTAACACTGAAGACGCGCTTCGTTTACGCATTATCGAAGGATGCCAGTCCGAATCACTGCGACGTCGACTACTCAAGAAACACTACTCGCTCAACGACATTGAAGAACTCACACGCATAAATGATCAATCCGAAGAACACGCAAAGAAAATGGAAGCCAGAAAAACGTGAACAAGCCCTCCGAGTTCAATCCCGGACAGAAATAAGACGCCGGCCAGATCATCGGAGGCCTGACAAACCCACGAGTTCGTCCCACGGTGAGATCAGAACCAGTAAAGCCCAGAAACAACCACCTCACTGCTACCGTTGCGGTTTGGAATATCCACACACTGGCACCTGCCCGGCCCTGGGTCAACAATGCCACCGATGCGGGAGAGACAATCACTTCGAAGCTATGTGCCAAACCCGGCGTAAAGAAACCAGGCCAGTCAGACGAAGCGCCGGGACACGCCACCATGCGAGGGCGGTGCATGGAAGAAGAGACCGTTCAACCAGCTCGTCCAGGTCCAGCACCCAGTCCCAGGCCTCGTATCGATCTCACCGGTCGACATCAAGAGAATCGTCCGCACTCACTCCCATATCACAAGACAGTGATGAATATGTATGCATGGTGGCCGACCCAGACCGGTTGAAGAAATACCCACAACTAGATATTCGAATGGGAAACTATTCCGCCAAGTTTGTTCTGGACACGGGAGCGTCACTGAACTATATCTGCACAACGGAATATGCAAATATGTGCCCGAAACCGAAGCTAGAACCGGCCACAGTGCGCGTCTGCACATGGATGTCCAAGGAGCCACTGCCATGTCTAGGACGTTTTCTCACAATGCTAACTTACAAGAACAGGTCAATTCAGGCCCAAATTCATGTCATAGAAGGCCCTGAAGCTGCTGACTGTCTACTCAGCCTACCTACAGCGGAACGGTTGAGGCTGGTAGAGATCCTATTCAAAGTGGATGACTCACCTGACATGATCAACAAATTCCCGAAGCTGTTCTCAGGCCTAGGAAAATTAGCCAACGTCAAAGTTAAATTACACATCAATGAGCAAGTAACGCCAGTGCCCAGCACCACAGGAAAGTACCATTCCACCTCCAACAAGCGGTCGATGACGAGCTTCAAGACCTGCTTAGAGCGGACATCATAGAACGGTCATCCGGACCCACTCCCTGGGTGTCACCTGTGGTAGTCGTGCCCAAACGAGGTCATGAAAGCAAAGTGTGCCTGTGCGTGGACATGCGCGCCCCGAATACGGCCCTAGAACGGGAAAGACATCCCGGACCTCATATTAGTGACATGATTACTCGCCTGAACGGAGCGACGGTCTTTTCAAAATTAGACCTCAACAAAGGGTACCACCAGCTCGAACTCCATGAGAAGTCGAGATATATCACCACGTTTACCACCCATCAAGGACTCTTCAGATATAAACGCCTCAACTTTGGCATCTCGTCAGCGGCGGAAATCTTTCAAGAAGCCATCCGGCGAGTGATCCACCACATTCCTAACTCATTCAACTACAGTGATGACATACTCGTATTTGGTACGACACGCGAAGACCATGACAAAGCCCTAGATCGTGTGTGCCATGCCCTTCTCAACGCCAACCTCACACTCAACAGAGACAAGTGTGAATTTCACAAGTCAACCCTCAAGTTCTACGGCCACATCTTCTCTAAAGATGGTATGAGACCAGACCCCGACAAAGTCTCAGCGCTCGCTGACACCCTGCAACCTTGCGATGTCAGTGACGTTCGGACATTCCTGGGCATGGCCAGCTATTGTGCCAGATACATTAAAGACTATGCAACCATCAGCTATCCACTGCGAGAGCTAATGAGACAAGGCCAACCATTTCACTGGTCCAAGGCATGCGAACATGCTTTCAACAAGATCAAAGGCGCTGTGAGCTTTGCCGCCCACTTGGCCTACTTCAATCCCAAACGGAAAACGGAAGTCACCGTTGACGCCAGCCCCATGGGCCTTGGCGCCATTCTTGCCCAGTATGATGACGAAAGAGACCAGCGCCACATCATAGCCTATGCCAGCCGCAGCCTCACCGACACGGAGAAGGCGTACTCGCAACCGGAGAAGGAAAGTCTGGCCGTCGTGTGGGCATGCGAGCATTTCCACTTATTTGTCTGTGGGAAGCACTTCACACTCATTACTGACCATCAGGCCTTAATTACCATCTTCGGCAACCCACGAGCAAAGATGCCTCCAGGCATTGAGAGGTGGGGGATCCGCTTGCAGGACTACACCTACACCATTATTCACAAACCGGGAAAGGCAGAAAATCCGGCGGACTACATCTCACGTCATCCTCAAATACTGACACAGACACGCGCCTCACTAGCCGAAGAATACCTTCACTTTGTGATTGACCAAGTGCGCCCACCTGCCGTCCCACTAGACGCCATTATAGAAGCCACTGCCAAGGATGCCACACTCCAAGATGTCATGCAGCGCATCCGAGTGGACTCATGGAGACATCTGGAGAACTCCCAAATCACCACTGCTATCAACATGCAAGAACTTTCATCCTTTAGACACGTCAAGGATGACCTCACAATCAGTGCAGATGGGTTGTTACTGAGAGACAGGAAGGATTGTCATTCCTCACCAACTACGACAAGGGACCATCAATCTAGCCCATGAAGGCCACAGGGGTGTAGTAGCCACGAAGAAAGCACTGAGAGAGAGAGTCTGGTTCCCGTCCCTTGATCAGATGGTAGAAGCCACGCTTCAAGACTGCCCACAATGCCAACTAGTGAGGCGAGAAGAACCACACGCCCCACTGCAGATGTCTGATCTCCCGGACAGTGTATGGCAACAAGTAGCTGTTGACTTCTTCGGCCCACTAAAGTCTGGGAAATATGTCATCGTCATCATGGACGAATATTCTCGTTTTCCCATTGCACACCAATTATCATCCACAAGAGCATCTGCCGTCATACCCATCCTTGACGAAGTGTTCGCAGCATGGGGAATTCCCAAGACAGTAAAGACGGACAATGGACCACCTTTCAATGGACATGAGTTCACAGAATTCGCAGACCATCTGAACTTTAAACACCGGAAAATCACCCCCCTATGGCCCCAAGCCAATGGGATGGTTGAGCGCTTCATGGCCACCCTGAAGAAAACAATACAACAAGCTGAACTGTCCCAGCGTGATATCCAACCAGCACTCAATGAAGTACTGAGAGCATACAGAACCACACCACACAGCACCACCAACAGGTGCCCCGCTACCCTGATGCTCGGGAGAACCCCGCGCACCAGGATCTCGACGTCGGATGCAGTCATACACTCCAGACTCCCGACCTCAGATCATGAGACGCTGATGAACATTGATAAAGACAAGAAAGCAAAGATGAAAGATTACGCTGACAATCGGCGCCATGCAAAGACATCCAGCATCCAAGAAGGAGATTGGGTATTAGTGAAGCAGGAACAGAGAACAAAAGCCGACAGCCGATATGATGCCCACCCGCTACAAGTAGTGAATAGGAAAGGAACTATGATCACAGCAGCCTCCACAACAAAGAGGACCACGAGAAACATATCGTACTTCAAGAAGTGCAATCCAGCAGCCTGTAGTCGAGAAGATGAAACGGACAGAGACACAGACACCTCGGACCCAGGAGCGGACAGCCTCGAAGAACGCCTTCGTGTAATTAACACGGATGAACCCAGAGAACAACACCCTCCTTGCCGGTCACAGAGGACTACTCGAAGGCCGGTTCGACTCATTGAAGAACTTTAAAGAATATGATCTAAGGTAAATGACAATTTACAAAAGGGGGAGATGTCGTGTCGCCATGCCTGACCATGTCCAGGACTTCCGGGTCAGGCATGGCAGGAAGTGGATGGGAGGGGGCCGGCGCGAGTGCGCAGGCAGTTAAGGGTGTACCGAGGAAAATAAAGGAGCATGAAATACAGCTCGTGTCGGCGCGTTATTTCAAGTGCGCGATATTAAACATACTGGCCATGTTTTTCTGCTCACGGTGTCTCTGATCACCAGATGTGCCCATTTCTGAGATGAGACAACATGTACCTTGGCACCTAAGACACGATTTTCGAAAACTCGGCCTTGCTCAATGAATTGTGTACATTTGTATTACTTTTGAAGCTTGGCTGGAGCTCTCTCCTGAGACCATCTGTACACCAGCTTGAATCCTTGGCAAGACGACAGTCACATGATCAGTATTAGAAACTACTGTGGCACTGTATGTCAAGCCTTTTCATTGGAAGATTTTCCCTTTACCAGTGAAGAGGGATCACCTGGTTGGTTCACAGATGACAAATGTTTGCAAAATACGCTTTCAATCAAAATGTAAAATTGAGTTTTCCTTGACAAGGGGACTCTGAGCCCTGGTAGTTTGTGCCAGGCAAGAGCTTTGTCAATATCAATTACTTGCATGCAGGCCAGGAGCTATATCTGAATTGCCATAAAGCACAACAGGAGCAATTTTACAACTGCGCCAGTGGGTTGCGCGGCACAGACCTTAATATTTTGTACTAAATCTCAAGAGCCTGCTGTTCAGGTTTTTGATCATTTCTGTTTTATGTCTGAAGGTCCAGGATAGGTTTCTGTTGATCACTGCTCTCAAGTATGTGTGCTCGGGTACGGTTTCTAACCTGTGGTTGTCGATTAACCAAGAGCCATCATACCTAGAGGACCCACAAGTGTCTAAATATATTTATTTCCAACTGAGTCTGCCTCTCAGAGAGGGCTATCAGTAGTCCTTGCAACCCCACCACTGTATGGTCCAACAAATAAGACTGTCTTCACAAAACATGCCTGGATTGTAGTAGGACATGCCCTTGGCGGATTCGTTTTGATGGGTCCCAAATAGGAGAAAAAGTAAATAATTAAGATATTAGATAAACACAGGGCGTGAAAGCAAAGCATCCTTCTGCTAGTGGTTTTCTAATTATTGCCTAGATCTTTCTATGTAACTGCGATAAAATATGGAAATTTAGACCACAACCTGGCACTTGGCATGCAGGTGACACTTTAGTTATGTCTATGCATGCACTATGAAGCAGTATGCCTCCTCAGACAGGCCCAATTTGCCATCAAAGTGAATGCCTTTCCATTGTGTGCTACGGGTTATCCCTCTCCAAAACCTTTATAGAGCAGCAAAGTGATCTTGTCAATGTTTTGTCCATTCAAGTAGTTTGTATAAGACACCCTGAGTCAAGATTTTTCATGGTGGATGGACCATGGAAACTAAACGGTAGTCACCTGGATAATGACAAGGCCCTTTTTGCCGTCTCGCTGCAGGCTGCTTTAGTTGTTTGCATACAATTCTATGTTGAATGCATTTTGGGACTGCACCTTGCTTATGAAGGGATTGATTTCTTGTCTATATATATGCTCCTGGCTGGATCACTTTTCTCCCTATTCTTGTGTTTATCACTCCCCTAATGCAATTCTTCTTTACCCTCACTTATGATAGGATGAGGCATCTACTTCCACATCTATGTTATGGATCTACTTTTCCATTTTTTCCACTTTATATCACTTTTCATTTCCTATTGAGCACTCCATTGAAGTGTATGTCCTGCTCCTTCCTCTTCTCTGTAAACACTTTGAGTGCACTTGGGCTCTTTCCCTCATTCCCTAGACTTCCTCAGCTATGTGACTCCCTTCCCACACGTACTCCGAGTCCCGGCCAGAGATGTGCTTGTCTCCTCTGTGGCACCCAATGGCGTTGAATGGTTGGTTTGGTGATGCCGTTTCCTACCATTCTCCCACTGCTCCCTCCTGCTGTCCCTCTCCCACTCCTTGCTGGCCTCTGCTTTTGGATTTGCTGAGACAGGATGCTTTTAAAATGTAACCAGTATTAGCAATGTTAGTAGCTGCGACTGGCCATCTTGAAGGTCTATTCATTATATTGGGTGGTGACGCCAAATTAAAATATGAAAAACTATGCTTTCATACTTTTAATATGGCCACCACGTTTCATGATTTTCTATGCACTTAAAGATTATGAAAACCTAATTTTGGATACTTTCAAGATGGTTGCCACGTTGTGTCACACAATGCGGTGGCCACTCTTTTAAGCACAAGGCATAGACTTTCAACCTGGCCTGTCGCTGTTATTGGCTGTACAATGCTGACACATTTTAAAAGCATCCGGTAATGGCAAAACCAACAGTGGGGACCACAAAGTACCGGCAAAGAGAGACCATTTGGCTTTGCCGTTTCTTGTTTATGAATTGCCCGGACTCTTGCTCCTCTTCATCATTCAGATATGTGGCAATATCCTAGTACTCATTCAATCTGTATTTTCAAAATAAAACAAACCACACCATACTCATTTTAGATGATTACTTGACCATCCATCAGGCATGTAGATGATGCTTTCATCTTGCTAAAGGTATAAATTATCTTTAGTTCTGAAATCTTGATGGATAAAGTTGTACAACTGAATAGTTTCGACTTGTCACCTTCAGCTCTGTTGTTAAACATGTGGACAGTATAGTCTCTCTAGAACCTGTCTCTTAATAAATTAATTTCTATGCCGTGGGCATCCGACTAGCCACATTGAACCAGCTTCCAGAACCTTTTGTAATTTTTGCTTCTAATTGTGGTCTGCTTTAGTTTCCAGTTCGTCAGATGTTGTTTGTTTTGCCAGTCGGATGTCTTTCACTATCCCAGGAGACAATAATAGCCCCAAACTTTCGTCCACTTCTGGCAATCCCTCTTCAGTTTCTTCCTTTGCCAGTCTCTTCAGCATCATCCAATGTGTTCCACTATTACTTGTGGTTAGGAACTCAATAGTTAAAGATTCCTTTGGGATTTCCTTAATAGATTCTGACACCATTATTTTTCTCTTTCCATTATTTTTCTCGCTAATGTATTTTTAAATCTCTGTAAGTTGATGGAGTTGCCAATTTCAGTGCTATTACTACTTTTTTCCCATTATGAATTGATTTCCTTAAACTACTGCACACTGCAGTTGTGTAAATGATGATCACTTACTTCTCTATGATCCATCTCACAATGGGTGCATTGATGAAACCTCCCACCTGATATGAGATGACAGTCAAGAAATGATTGAAAATTGCTACACACCGTAGCATAGCTAGCTGGATGGATGTTACGTTATGTTAGGTTGATTTGTATGTCGCAACTTATCACCCGTGAGGGTATCCGGGCGCTAGAGCAGGAACGTAGGTAGGGCGGAGCTCCTAGTTGAACAGCCAAGCATTCAATTTCTTGCTGAAGTTGAGTATCGAAGGGGCTGTCCTGATATGTTGAGGAAGTTCCTTCCAGGTTGAGGCATCGATGAACGAGAAAGAGCGCCCTCCTGACTTGCTTTTGCTGATTGCGGAGAAAACGTGCGAGGATAAGAGAGGTTGAGCATAGCTCTCTGCATGGATGGTAGAGATGAAGTCGGTCATTGAGGTACGCTGGTCTGGAGTTGTGGTGGGCTTTGTAGGTGTGTCCTAGCAGTTTGAATTGGCATAGTTTCTGGATGGGTAGCCAATGTAGTTCAGTGAGGTTGGGAGTGAAGTGAGCGCACCTGGGTACCTCTAGGTTGAGTCTGGCATCAGTGTTTTGGATGGTCTGGAGTCTTTGTGTGAGCTGGTTGAAGATGCCGACATAGAGCGTGTTGCCGTAGTCAAGTCTGTTGGTTGTGAGGCCCTGGGTGACCATGTGTCTCGTGTGCATGGAGAGCCATTTGAAAATCTTGCCAAACATTCTGAAAATGAGGAAGCAGGATGCAGTCACAGTGTTATCCTGTTTATTCATAGTGAGTTTGTCATCTAGGATGATACCAAGGTTTCTGGCATGGTCTGTGGGGGTGGTCGTGGATCCTAGTTTGGCTGGCCACCAGGAGGAGTCCCATGGGGAGCTTTTGTTTCCGAAGATCAGGATCTCTGAGTTGTCCATGTTGAGTTTTAGGCAGTTCCCCCTCATCCAGTAGGCCATGTTGGTCATGCAGGAAGTGAAGTTAGTCCTGGTGGTGTTGATCTCATCAGTGAGGGAGAGGATGAGCTGTGTGTCATTGGCGTAGGAGACGATGTTGATGTCATGGGGTCTTATGATGCAAGTAAGGGATGCCATGTATACGTTGGGCTTAGAGAGGATCCGCAAATGAGCTTCTTGGGTTCAGAGGTATAAGGAGGCAGTCTGACTCGCTGAGTTCTGTTGGAGAGGAAAGTGGTGATCCATCTCAGGGCGGTCCCTTGAATTCACGGAGTCTAGCGATGAGGGTGCCATGGAATGTGTCAAAGGCTGCTGAGAGGTCGAGGAGAATGAAAGTGACGGTTTCACCTCTGTCCATGATGTACTGGATGTCTTCTGTTGGTGCCAGGAGGGGGAGTTTCTATACTGTGGTTGCTGCGAAATCCTGTCTGAGTGATGTTCAGGAGGTGGCGCTGTTCTAAGAGAAAGGAGAGTTGCCTGTTGATCTCTTTCTTCAAGACTTTGGACGGGAATGGTAGAAGCAAGATGGGGGTGTAATTGCTGAGGTCTTTTGGGTTCTCTGAGGCTTTCTTCAGGAGAGCTGTGACTTCTGCATGTTTCCGGCTATCTGGGAAGGTTCCACTAAGGATAGAGGTGTTGATGATGGTGATGAAGTTGGTGCTGATCAGTGTTCTTCCCAAGTTGCAAATGTGGTGCGGGCAGAGGTCCGTGGGGCCCCTGAGTAAATGGTCTTCATAATTCCGGTGGTGTCTTCTGTGATGAGGGGGCTCCAATTCATTAGAGGATGGGTGTTCTTGGTGGTGTCAGGTGGTTGCTTGATGATGTCTTCTGCGTTGGGGTGGGGTATAAAATTACTGTATATCTTGAGTATTGTGTTGTGGAAGAAGTCAAAGAGGCTGTTGCAGTGGTCCTGTGAAGGGGTAAGTTGTTGATGGGTGCAATTGGGTTGGAGAAATTTATGACAATGTTGAAAACTTGAACTTGATGGACTTAACTATACTGATTAAATGGCAAAGATTATAGTTATCAAACATATTTTGTAAAGGTATTCAGCACCTGTTGCTTTCAACGTAATTAGAAACAACAGTGGAGGTTCATTCCATCAAGTATCGTTATCTGTGATCAAATCCTCAACCTCACACACTGAGAATTTTCAATTTAAGTTTTCTGTGCACCATACTTTCTCTTGGTTCTTTGAAACAACCTTGTTCATGATGTAATTAATTTCTTTACTATAGATCTCATTAGCTGTTCCTTGAGAGAAATAGCTTTTAATTAGTACAACTAAAGAAGTCCACGATTGATAATTTATTGTTTGTAGGTGAAACATAAAGCAGAGAAGAGTGGCTACTCCGATTTTATCAGCATAAAATTAATTTGTAACTTACTTTTCCACTTTACAACATGGAGGGGGCATTTCTTTCCTTTTCCAGTTGGTATGCGATAACACCCATCGGTGTGAGTGTGAGCAAGTATTGTTCACTCTAACATCTTTCAGTCAAAAGTATTAGAAGATTGGATCTTTTGCCAGAGAAAAATTGACTTTATGCTAATGGCAATGACACCTACTGAGGATATTCATATTTGTTCCATAATCTTTTCTTGATTAGAAAAATATTTGGTTATATATCTGACCTTTTCAGCCTCACCCTTAGTGGGTCCTTTTACTGTTTTACGAGACGTTCTCTTATTTTTTCTTTAGTTCAACCTTCCCACAGTGAAGCAAGGACAAGCAGAAGCCCTTTAGGAAATGTGTTAATTTGTCTGTAGACACCTGTGTTCAATCTGTTGTTTTGGAATGAGGATATAGTTACTTCAAAGTTTCGATCCTTTTTTAGTTTCGATAAAGCTATCCACACATTTATTTATTTATTTATAAAGCTTTGTATAGCGCGGACAAGACCCTAAAGGGTATCAGAGCGCGTCAAATTATAGGGTGAGTAGGATACAGTTTGTAAAAAAAAGACATTCGTTACATAAATGAGAGTGGCAAGGTAACACTGAAGTTAATGGTTGCACAACAATGTAGTGGTCAGGGCATCAGGATAGCGGGCAGGTGAGTAAACAATAGGACCTAAAAGTCATTTAGGGCAGAAACTTGTTTATCAGTATTGTTTTCACTTCTTCTTTTCAAGAAGAGATAGATGAGATTCGACGGACATCCGGTAGGAGAGAGTTCCATATCTTCAGGGCGAAGCCCGAGAAGGCTCTGTAACTCGTTCTCTTTTGGCGGAAAACCTGTGGTCTCAGTAGCAGTGAACTTGCACTTCGTGAGGATCTGCATCCCCCTGAAAACTCTAGCTTTTGAGCCAGATATATGGGGGTCTTGAAATGTAGGGCCTTATGAGTCATGCAAGCAATCTTTAGCTGTATTCTTGCTTCGTACGGCAACCAGTTTAAGGATTTTAGTGCTGGGGATATGTGATCATTTCTTTTTGTACCGGTTATCAGTCTGGCCACAGCATTAAGGGAGGCCCTTAGCGGGGCCAAAGTGTGTTTGTGAAGACCAAAAGAGTGGAGCTTCCATAATTTAGCCGCAGCAGTACAAGAGCTTGGCCCGCTATCTTGATGTCGTCCTGAGGTAGGAAAGGTTTGAGTTTCCTTAGTGTACTCATCTGGTATTTAGCTCCCTTGGTGGCATTGCTTATATGATTCTGCATGTTCAGGTTTTTGTCTAGTGTGATTCCAGGTGATTTAGCTGATTTAATAATGTGAGGAGAACAGTTTAAGGCTGTTAGCTGTTTAATCCAGAGGTCGATCTTGGGAGAGTGGTTAGGAGGAGCAATGAGGGGGAATTCCGTCTTGGAGGTGTTGAGCATTAGGTGGTTATCAGTGAGCCCTTTTGAGTGTTCATCAAGAAAGAGTTGAGTGAAATGAAGCCTTCTGGTGAGGAGATTTTCAGGTACAGTTGTGTGTCATCTGCATACATGTGATATAGAATGTTCGCGGAAGTCAATTAATTTGCAAGTGGTTCCATGAATAAGTTGAAGAGTATGGGTGACAGTGCGGACCCCTGTGGAACCCCCATATTGACTGCGGAGGGCTGAGAGAGGGATTGATTCACCTTGACTCTTTGGGTTCTGTTGTGGAGGAATGACGTAAATCATTGCAGTACCGGCCCTGATAGGCCCATTCTCTTTTCAAGAATGGAGAGTAAGCTGTCGTGTTTAACAGTATCGAAGGCAGAGGACAAATCAACTAGAATCAGGAGGCAAGAATCATTTTGGTCTAGCATTTTTAAGATGTCGTCCAAGATGTGAATGAGAGCAGATTCGGTGCTGTGCCCTTTACGAAAACCAGATTGATGTTGATCCAATAGTTGGAATTCCTCGATGTGTGTGCAGAGTTAAATTTGCACATGCTTTTCTAGGAGTTTCGCAAGAGTGGGAATGTTGGAGATAGGGCGGAAATTGTTCAGATCAGAGCTGTCTGCATCAGGTTTTTTAGAATGGGGGTTACCGGTGCTATTTTTAGGCAGTCCGGGATAGAGCCTTGCGATAGTGAAGCATTAACAATCTTTGCCCATAGGGGGAGGAGTGTCGCTTTTATTTCATTGAAGATTGGAGGTGTAAGTGGGTTGCTGAAGTGATTAGATGGGTTGCTCGCTAGAAGGATGTTGTAGATGTCACTATCACTGAGTGGAGTGAAGGCGTGCCAGGACGCATTGTTCTTAAGGACAACACCAGGGGGACCGAACCCATCACGTCCCAGGGAGGCGAATGGAGGAACTATCCTTGTATTTGGAAGAAGAGCCCTCTTTGATTCCAGGTCTCTTTCGATGCTTTTTGTTTTCTCCGCGAAGAAAGCAACTAATTCCTCGCATGAAGGAATGCTGTCATCATGAACTGTCCGGTTGGTTGCGTTTCGTCATTGTTGCTTCACGATTTCAAAATGTTTTTGGACGGTTAATGGCTTGGTTAAGTTGAGTTCTAAAGAAGTCGGCTTTTGCTTTTTTGATTTTTCTGTTGTAAGAGTTTCTGACTGATCTAAGGAGTTTAAGGTGTTCGGTGGAAGTCTGGATCTCCACGTTCTTTTGGCTGACCTTAGACAGCGACGTACAAAGTTTAGGTTTTCATTGAACCAAGGTTTAGAGATTTTGGTAGAAGCATTTATTTGTTGTAGAGGGGCGATAGAGTCAAGGATGCTTGAGATAGTGGAGTTATAGAAGTCTGTGAGGTCATGTACATCTTCCATGTCAGCTTGGGGGGTCAGGGCATTGGTGCATCGGGTTGCTAAGATTACGGGATTGATGCTTCGGAGGTTCCTTTTTCATTGCTTTGTTTTCATGGGATGGTCTCTCTTCTGAGTCACTTCTAGGTTGATAAGGAAGATGATGCTGTAATGGTCAGACCAGTCATTTGGGACAATGGAATCCAGTGTGATGATGTTCCTTTTAGATATGATAAGGTCCAGGGTTTCACCCTTGTTCTGGGTAGGGCTGTTGCAGAATTGGGTCAGCTCGTGGTCTGATAGGAAGGTTTTTAGGCAATTCACTGCATGATCATTTGGGTTAGACCAGTGAAGGTTGAAGTCTCCAAGGAAAATTTGAGTCACTAGGGGGTCATCGTTGGATGTGATGATTTCCAAGAGTTGTTCAATCAAGGACAGATTGTCTCCAGGGGGGTGGTAGAAAGTGTGTAGTTTGCAGATTGGGTTGTTATTGCTTGGAATGTTGATGCAGAGATATTCACTGGAGGGCAAGGTGATGGTTTCTGATTGGGACACCGAGATTGTATTTCTATGTATCCAAGCTACATGTGCTTTTCAATTTTAAAATGCTGGCCATGGCAACATTAAATATATTTGCTACCAGTAGCTTACACCACATATCAAGAAGGGAATGAGGTCTGGGGAAAACTAGAGGGGAAATGGATGATTTTTTTTCAAATGAAAGATGGTTAAAATGATAGAAAGACTAAAGTGGAAAAGAAGGAAAGCTACACAATTGTAATGAGGAAATTATGGTTCAGTCTGACAATGAATGAGCACAAATAACACTTGTGCCATATTACAAAATTGTTAAATATCTAAAAATGCAGCAGACGAATTTGCTGATAATGCTAGTGTGGCATACTTCTATCAGCAACCTGAGACCTTCCAGTCATAACATTGAATATTCACCCGTCTATGGGGGGAGACATCCTTTACCACGCAACTTTTACAACGCGATGCTTTTACATCGCGGTTTTCACAACGCAAGTCATTACAACGACTTGCGCTGGATGGCGCTCTAACCTAAGGAATAGTATGATTTACTATTCCAACACCTTCCCTACTGTACGTAGACTGGAGTTGGAATAGTAAATCATACTATTCCTAAGTCCAGCGCCCTCCAGCGCAAGTCGTTGTAATGACTTGCGTTGTAACGAACGTGATGTAAAATACTGCTTTGTAAATGTATGCGTAGTAACGTCATACATTCGTGTATCGGTGACCCTATTGCCACCTGTTTATTTATTCCACCCTAAACTGATAAGTTCTCTCAAACATATTGCTGAGGAAGTGACCAGACTTCGTGTCATGAATGATCCCTCATCTTAGCTTCCGGATCCTTCGCCAACAGTGTTCTAATTCCCCTTTCCCCAGTGGTAGCATCACAACTAGTCGCTATTCGCAGCATGTTTATTGAGAGGAGATTCATTCCTCCAGTATATGAGGGTGACTTCACTTTTAAAACATATCCAACCTATCCATGTGAGACACAGTTAACCGCAGCCCTAAGAAGACAAATCCACCTTTTAACAGCTCCAGACACACAACGAGCAATCAGACCCCAAGACGTTAACCAGTCAGGATTCGTTACCCGGATTATCCAGGTAAAACTGGGTCTCCTGTCGATTGCTGCCCCACTCATCTGCAGTATCCAACAGGGGCTGGCTTAATATGCAGATGTGCTAGCTAGCTGTAATCACTATTCATCAGTGTACATCATTAGGGCTTGTAGCTGTATGCAAATAAAACATAATTGGGGTTTAGGTGACCAGGGGAGAGAAGAACATCTTGCAAACCAAAAGGGATTGAGATGGATTACTTGCAAGTGGCAAGAGGGTGCCCTTAGGGTAAACATACATACAAATATTTAAAATGTTTGGATACTGCGACCTGTGGTTCCAAGACCATGGCAACTCCATTACTGTAGACCATAATTCAGTAAACTCCCAAACAATTGAAAAACGTATGACCCAAGTACCATTTGAAGATTTGTATATCTAGCATGTCTCGTTCTTTTTTTCACACTAGTATTTTCTGTAGAGGAGCTTCTGCTGAAACAAGATCGGTCCTATTCCAACTGCAGTCTGTGAGAAAATGTAAATGCAAGCTAGTTTTTCCCAAAAGACCCCAGATATTGGATCAATCAGATCCCGTGAGAACGGACCTTTCAGCGCTATAAAAGAGGATTTCGTATCTGGAACCTGTGAATAGGTTTTAGGTTGAGGATGCATATCTTTAGACATCCTGTAATAGGCTAAGAATGAGGGTGCATTTATTTTGAATCTGCGTAATCTGATCAGAGAGTACTTTAAGAAATATTTTGTTCACCTGCATTATTATATGCAAATTTACGGTGTTCAAAATTTTACAATAAATCATTTTTCAAATGTAACTTAAACATTACTTTGGCTTTTATCCAGGTTCTCCAAAAGCAGCCAATGTTTATGATTAATAAATTGTTGACTCTACATTAACGGCTCCATATGAAGATGTGTTTCTAGCAGTTCTGTCAAATAGTGCCCCTCTGTGTACCCTGCATTCCTTTTAGGTGCCCCAGGCCCCTGCATCTCTTGACAGCCCCTGCCACTGCAAACATTGTATGCTACCATGTCCTACCCCTGTACCCGCTCTGGGTGGCCCACTGCTGGGTGATCCATTGCCCCCTACAGTTCCTCTGTGTGCCCCCCCTTCCTCTGAATCTTCTCTTCATGCCCCTTCCACTCTGTAGCCCTTATGTGCGGCCCCATCACCCTGGCAACACACGGAGTTTCTGGCCATCTATGTGCCTCTGCGCCTCCATGAAGACCCTTTCTAAGCACACACCCTGCAACATCTATGTATGCCCTCGGTCCTCGCCCCTCAGTATTACGCCTTGTCTTATCCCTGTATGCACTCTTTGTCGCCGCTGCCCCGTGCAGCCCCTATGCTTTCCCCATTTTCCTTGCAATCCCTGTGTGTTCACTTTGTGCACCTCCACCATTCTGCAGCAGCTCTGCGTACTCCCTTACTTTCCCTACAGAATCGACTCTGCAGTCTGCACCACATACACGTCTCCAGCCACACTATATGCCACTCTGCCTCGCCTCTACAGCCCTTCAGTGACCTTAGCTTGTTCACAGGGCACATGCGAGGGGGCCAGCTGACTCACTCCTCTTGACCTGCAGCAATCTAGAAGAATGTGATTAGCCCCTGGCCCTCGCCAGGTCAATGAGGTTGGAGGCTAAGTCCTTTTTTGATCTCTGCCTAGCCTATCAAACAGGCCATTAAGAGATATTCACAGGGGAGTGGGATTACTCACCCACTTGTGATATTATAGCATTAGGCTTCAGCTGTAATAACCTTTTCAGCCTTTTTCTTTTGTTTTCTTCTGTTTACCTCTATTGTTTGCAGTTGTGGTTCCAGTATCTACCAGCCTCCTCAACTTCCACTTTATGATCCTGGGCATCACTGAGAAGAACTCCGTGCTTACCTACAAAGACTATGGATGCCACTGTGGGTACGGAGGCCGTGGGCAGCCCATTGATGCCACCGACTGGTAATTGTATTTCACCTCTTGGTGTTGTAGTCATTGTGTTGTTTTGATGAGCTAAGTGGGTCTTGTGAACTGTACGACAGAAAGTGCCGCCATTTATAAAAAGGTGATACCTTGGGCCATTATGTCTTTGGCCAACTGTTCCTGTTTAGACTTAGATGCAAGACATGTGAGTGACATGATACTTTTTCTGTGTACATCTTTTACTTTCTGAGGGCTTGTTCCTGCTTTAGGGGCTAAGTGTGATCTGCCAAAAAGGGATATTTTATCTTTGTTAGTGCAAACTGGTATTGATGTCAGTTTGGAAACAGTGGTGGCAACAGTCTCCATCAGCACATGTAGATTCCAGTGAATACTCACCCTACTGTGGCTATTGAACTTCACCCTTAGGACTGCTGTGTCCACTGTCCACTGTGGGAGGGTGTAGGACGTAGCGTGGGGGGGCACAGGAGTAGTTGCCCCGGGTGCAAAATTCTTAGAGGCATTCCTAGGGGTGCAGGAGCATTCTTAGGGGTGCAAAATGTTAAAAGAAAAATGGAAGGATACTTGCATTGCCCCGGGAGCTGGCAAGCCAAGCTACGCCGCTGCTAGCAATCCGCTGTGCCAAGTCATGGCACTGTGATCGTTTTTGCAAGAATGGCAATTAGCCTATCTCTTAAGTCCAGTCTCAGAACGACTTCCTTGCTTTTCGCTTTTACAGTGGAAAAGTGCCAGTTTCGTTATTATGAAGAGGTGCCTGACACAGGGCGAGCCATATTGGACAGATAGGGACTCTCAATGTATGTCTCGAATTTTGGCACAAGAGCTGGTACATGATGTTACCATCACTCTGCTGCTAGAAAAGTACCCTTACACCATCATGTATCTCTGAGCACTTGTGCTTATTATGGTCCTTGAACAAAGGAAAAGAGAGCTGGCATGGCATTCTGGGTTGAAGGAGTTTGATGCTGAAAGGGTGTGTTTGTGGATGTGTGTTAATTTAAACCCCATGAGTAGCACCTGAGAAATGGTCAATGGTCCAATGGGAGGAAATGTTTGAGGGCTCCCCTCTCATTCCATCACTGGCCATCCCCACTGACAGAATGGCGCCTCACCTGCCCAAGGGATGGATGCTGGGAGTGACCCCCAACCTCCGCTGTTCATTTGGAGTAGGAAAGAAGTGTCTGGAACCTCAAGTTCCCTAATCTAACAAAGGGATCAGCATCTATAAGGGCTCCACAGCCATGGGTAGAAAACAAAATACATGCATGGAACTTAAGATTCAATTTTCAGCAGCAAAGTGTACAGAACTGACTTCCTGTAACATTCACAGATTCTTCCTTAGCATAGACAGACTAGGGATCACTATTGACTACATTTGCCTCAATTTTTCTTGTTTAGACTGTACCTAAAGGGAACCTGTTTTTTATAGAATAAAGTCCTTGGTGTTTGCTTGTGAGATTGAAGACGTGTAATCTCATCGCACTCTTGGAAGGTAGATATGGAGCTTAAGAATTCAGAAGAGTTCAGTGTCAACAAAGGTCCGTGGCTGCTACCCCATACCGCTTAGCTGGTATACAAAGAGTTTGCAGCGTTTGACATACGTAATTGGCTCTTGAGCTACTGTAATCCCAGCAATGGGATTGGCCAAATCCAAGGAGGCATTCCATCTACCATTTCTACCAAGCCACTGAGAGTGCTGGGCAGTGCCCATGTTGTGGACACCAATAAGAACTGTTGTGATATTTTTCCCTCTTCCAAATACATTGAGCTCAGAAGAATTAATATTTCGATGCCCTAATGTTATCACCAAGGTCAGCTATAGATTTGCTCTGTGTTTGGCTACAGAAACTTACCTTTGCCTTACCAAACTGTTTGCTTTCACAAGAGGAGGGGGATTGAAGTTCTCTAGAATAGTAGAGTGCAGGTTTATTAAATAAGTACAGAATAAAGTGGCTGGATGCATGGACTGACCTATGGAATGAGAGTAAAATACTCACCAATAGTAAATCCAGATATTCATCAGCAAAGACAGGTAAAATACCTCCATATATTTTCTTCTTTGCCCACAGTGCTTTCTTTTGTCACCAGTATGATAAATTGTATTGAGTCCAGATTTTGACACTTATAAGGCACCCACGGTCACCAGTTCATGATTCCTCCTTGCTAGGTCCAGACTCAAGGCTCCATGTGTGCCATCCACATTCTTGTAAGAGTGAACACCAAAAGCACTGATCAAGCCTATAAAAGACCAAACTAAACAGAAGACAAGGCCTGGATGGTCAATGAGACCCCAACATGGGAAGTAGTTTTCCTGGGAATGAGCAGGAAGTAAAGTGTGTGGGGGTTTGAGAAGAGAGAGAAGACCATTTGGTACAGTTACATATGCTGCCTGTGGTGTGTGCAGGACAGTGGTTTATGAAGAGTGTCTATCAATGACTTCACCTGGGTCTGTTATATATTGAGTAGGTTAGCTAAGTGTGGCCGCTGTTGAGTGAATGGATTTGGCTTCAGCACGGTCTGACATACATGGGAGGATGGAAGCAGTAGTTTAAGTGGACATGCAATGCACACAATAAGTGCAGTGGTTTGCTGGGGATGGTGAGAACCCTGGGTCCTCAGAATGTGCCCTCTCTGAGGTAGATTAAGTGTGTTGTGTTTAGCCTGGTATTACCTATGTATGCTCCAAGTGGCGTGAAGAACAGCTCGTTTAGCTGGAGTTGGGGTGAGTTAAAGGCAGTGTGGTCAGTAATAAATGCAGAGGGTTCTCCATTGTGCGCTCTGTGTTCAGACAGGTGGAAGGCATTAAAGCAGCAGGGATTTTCTGTGCTCGGTGTGTGGAAGGAAGTTGTAGTTGAGTGAGTGAGTGCAGTCATGTATGGCATGTGTGAGAGGGAGGCAGTAGGTTTTTGTGGTGGAGGAAGGGCGATGAGTTCCATTTGTGTTATTTATGTGTGGCAAGCAGTGACTGGAGTCCTTGTGCCATGTGTTAGGCTTGCAGTGTTTTGGGTAATTTCAGAGTACTGGATTCGACTGAGATGGGCATGTGTAAGGCATTTATGCCTAGATCCTGGTGTGTGGGGTTTGGACTAAACTAGGTCTTTGTATTTGAGCGCACATTAATATATCCTGACGCAGCGTGCTTGGATTTATATCTGAAGGTGCTGCCACACTCATGACTGCTGCTATGACGACTTGCTGAAGAAGGGGTGTCAACCATACTGGGACAACTATCAATTCACCTTAACACAGGGTGATGTACAATGCAGTAAGTACAAACTACACAGTAGCATGTTGTGGGCCATTTCTTCAATTAATGCTTCGAGCAGTACTCTTTTTAGGTGTAGGTCACAGACAGCCTTAGATTTCTGTTGTTGGTCAGTGTTGTTTTTCACAATCCATCACAAATACATAGGGTGGACTTTGGATCAGCCCCTTGCTCAAGACTTTGACTGGAATGCTTTGTTTTCTGTCTTACTTCCCTGCTCTTGAATTGATGGCCTTCCTTTCTTTTTCTAGTCTTGGCCCACACAGGGGTTCGGTCTCACAGTATTCTTATTGGATGAGATTTACTATTCCTTTGCATGCACGAGGAGACTCTTTTCTATTTAATATATATATATATATATATATATATATATATATATATATTATCTACTGGCGGTCGCCAGTAGATAGTTATAGTTAGGACCTATTTTCCATAGGAAATCCGCGACATTCTATTTGAAATAACTCTTGCGTCGGTTGACGAATCTTCGCGAAATTTTCAAACTTTATGGCCCGCTCCGGTCCGCTCCTACCCTGAAAGTCTCAGGGTGATTCGTCAAGCGGGGGCCGAGAAAAAGGGGGGTCCCAAAACGTGTTTTCCCCATTCATTTTCCCATAGGAAACTTTAGACACGGCTACAGCCCGAACTGCTGAACGGAATTACACCAAATTTGGCAAAGAGGTAGTTCTTGGTTCAGAAAGAACCCTTTTTGTTAAATGGTGTAAATCCGTTCAGTAGTTGCGGAGAAATTAAAAAAATAAGAGTCAAAAAATCAATTTCCCATAGGAAACTTTATGCAAGGCTACAGCCCGAACTGCTGAACGGAATTACACCAAATTTGGCAAAGAGGTAGTTCTTGGTTCAAAAAGAACCCTTTTTGTTAAATGGTGTAAATCCGTTTAGTAGTTGCTGAGAAAATCAAAAGTAAAAACACATATATATCTGGGCGGAGCCTAACCACACATGTCATCGTGAGATCTGATTGGCTGTCAGCACTTCATCCTGGAACTGCTGGCAGCCATCTTGGGACCAATATAAATGCATTGTAGTGAATCGAAGATTTTGAGGGTTACCAAAAGGAGAACTATAAAGGGTGATAACAGACTTTAGTTACATTAGAATTCATTTGTTGATGGTACCATACTAATTTCAGGAATTGTGGTGTGTTCTAAGGTGATTTTACCCTGTGAAAAACCTTCTGCTGGGATATCATGAATCATGTTTGAGAGAACTATTTTCACATGCTTGTCCCATACAGTTTTGGAAGGTGCTCCAGAAGCTAAAATGAGAGCATATTTTCTGTAAATTCACATTATCTTTCTCAGTCATGTGAGAATGAAGTCTGACATTCTCAGTAAAACATGTACATCCAACAAGGGCAGAGACTGTCAGTTGATTCCTTTGTGTTCTACTGCAGCTTCCCAGAGTGTTCTAAAGAACAACTAGAGTGCTAACAGCCTTACTTATGACAAAAGTATGGCACACCTGAAGCCATCTTGATTGGAATAAACTGGTAACACTTAAAACATTTAATTTAAAAAGGAACAAAATGAGGGGGTTCATTTTGCCATAGAAATTATGGTTAGTGCTGCAAAACGAAAATTTAGTGCATGTTTTAAGTGAGATCTCAAATCCTCTTCTATTTCATTAGAACATTCTGACATGCAGACTGAAACAATCACTTTCAATACCAGCAGTAGACTTCCAGTTAACTCCTTGGTGAGCAGTAGCTTTACTACAGTGATCTAATGAACAACTAGAGTAATAACATTCTGAATTTATGGCAAATGTGTGACACATCTGAATGCCTTCTTGATGGAATCAAAGTAAAAACTGAAAGCATTTCCTACTGAGGAGACTGCAGTAAATGAGGAAATTAAGAAACTTCATAACAAAGAAGTCTTCCAAGATGGCCACCAGTGAAAAAAGAGCCCAAATGTAGCACAAATATTACCCAGATGTAGCCCACATATAGCCCAATGACAAAAGTGTGCAAAACACTTTTTATTTTTAGTTTTTTTGCAGTTTTATGTAGTGCAGACTGGTCAGGTATTGGAGCGTTGCATCTTAAAACATGACTCCCCTACACTACAAAAACACCACTGCACTACCCTAAACCCTAAAACACTACCCCAGCACGATCCCCTACACTACACAAGCACCACTGCACTATCCTAAACCCTAAAACACTACCCCCAGCATGACCCCCTACACTACACAAACACCACTGCACTACCCTAAACCCTAAAACACTACCCCAACACCACTGCACTAACCTAAATCCTAAAACACTACCCCAGCACGACCCCCTACACTACCCAAACACCACTGCACTACCCTAAAACATGACCCCCTACACTACACAAACACCACTGCACTACCCTAAACCCTAAAACACTACCCCCAGCACGACCCCCTACACTACACAAGCACCACTGCACTACCCTAAACCCTAAAACACTACCTCCAGCACGACCCCCTACACTACACAAACACCACTGCACTACCTTAAACCCTAAAACACTACCCCCAGCACGACCCCCTACACTACCCAAACACCACTGCACTAACCTAAATCCTAAAACACTACCCCCAGCACGACCCCTACACTACCCAAACACCACTGCACTACCCTAAAACATGACCCCCTACACTACACAAACACCACTGCACTACCCTAAACCCTAAAACACTACCCCCAGCACGACCCCCTACACTACACAAGCACCACTGCACTACCCTAAACCCTAAAACACTACCCCCAGCACGACCCCCTACACTGCCCGAACACCACTGCACTGCCCTAAACCCTGAAACACTACCCCCAGCAAGACCTCCTACACTGCCCGAACACCACTGCACTGCCCTAAACCCTGAAACATCACCCCCAGCAAGACCCCCTACACTGCCTGAACACCACTGCCCTAAACCCTGAAACACCACCCCCAGCACGACCCCCTACACTGCCCGAACACCACTGCACTGCCCTAAACCCTGAAACACCACCCCCAGCACGACCCCCTACACTGCCCGAACACCACTGCACTGCCCTAAACCCTGAAACACCACCCCCTGCACGACCCCCTACACTGCCCGAACACCACTGCACTGCCCTAAACCCTGAAACACCATCCCCAGCACGACCCCCTACACTGCACGAACACCACTGCACTGCCCTAAACCCTGAAACACTACCCCCAGCAAGACCCCTACACTGCCCGAACACCACTGCACTGCCTTAAACCCTGAAACATCACCCACAGCAAGACCCCCTACACTGCCCGAACACCACTGCCCTAAACCCTGAAACACCACCCCCAGCAAGACCCCCTACACTGCCCGAACACCACTGCACTGCCCTAAACCCTGAAACACCAGCCCCAGCACGACCCCTACACTGCCCGAACACCACTGCACTGCCCTAAACCCTGAAACACCACCCCCTGCACGACCCCCTACACTGCCCGAACACCACTGCACTGCCCTAAACCCTGAAACACCACCCCCCGCACGACCCCCTACACTGCCCGAACACCACTGCACTGCCCTAAACCCTGAAACACCACCCCCTGCACGATCCCCTACACTGCCCGAACACTACTGCACTGCCCTAAACCCTGAAACACCACCCCCAGCACGACCCCCTACACTGCACGAACACCACTGCACTGCCCTAAACCCCGAAACACTACCCCCAGCAAGACCCCCTACACTGCCCGAACACGACTGCCCTAAACCCTGAAACACCACCCCCAGCAAGACCCCCTACACTGCCCGTACACCACTGCACTGCCCTAAACCCTGAAACACCACCCCCAGCATGACCCCCTACACTGCCCGAACACCACTGCACTGCCCTAAACCCTGAAACACCACCCCCAGCACGACCCCCTACACTGCCCGAACACCACTGCACTGCCCTAAACCATGAAACACCAGCCCCAGCACGACCCCCTACACTGCCCGAACACCACTGCACTGCCCTAAACCCTGAAACACCACCCCCAGCACGACCCCCTACACTGCCCGAACACCACTGCACTGCCCTAAACCCTGAAACACCAGCCCCAGCACAACCCCGTACACTGCCCGAACACCACTGCACTGCCCTAAACCCTGAATCACCAGCCCCAGCACGACCGCCTACACTGCCCGAAAACCACTGAACTGCCCTAAACCCTGAAACACCAGCCCCAGCACGACCCCTACACTGCCCGAACACCACTGCACTACGCTAAACCCTCAAACACCAGCCCCAGCACGACCCCTACACTGCCCGAACACCACTGCACTGCCCTAAACCCTGAAACACCAGCCCCAGCAAGACCCCCTACACTGCCCGAACACCACTGCACTGCCCTAAACCCTGTAACACCACCCCCAGCAAGACCCCCTACACTGCCCGAACACCACTGCACTAAAGCCTGAAACACCACCCCCAGCAAGACCACCTACACTGGCCGAACACCACTGCACTGCCCTAAACCCTGAATCACCACCCCCTGCACGACCCCCTACACTGCCCGAACACCACTGCACTGCCCTAAACCCTGAAACACCACCCCCTGCACGACCTCCTACACTGCCGGAACACCACTGCACTGCCCTAAACCCTGAAACACCACCCCCAGCACGACCCCCTACACTGCCCGAACACCACTGCACTGCCCTAAACCCTGAAACATCAACCCCAGCAAGACCCCCTACACTGCCTGAACACCACTGCCCTAAACCCTGAAACACCACCCCTACACTGCACGAACACCACTGCACTGCCCTAAACCCTGAAACACCACCTCCAGCAAAACCCCCTACACTGCCTGAACACCATTGCTCTGCCCAAAATCCTGAAACACTAGCCCCAGTACAACCCCCTACACTTCCCAAACACCACTGCACCGCCCTAAACCCTGAAACACCACCCCCAGCACGACCCCCTACACTGCCCGAACACCACTGCACTGCCCTAAACCCTGAAACACCAGCCCCAGCAAGACCCCTACACTGCCCGAACACCACTGCCTTCCCTAGACTCTGAAACACCAGCCCCAGCAAGACCCCCTACACTGCCCGAACACCACTGCACTGCCCTAAACCCTGAAACACCAGCCCCAGCATGACCCCCTACACTGCCCGAACACCACTGCACTGCCCTAAACCCTGAAACACCAGCCCCAGCACGACCACCTACACTGCCCGAACACCACTGCACTGCCCTAAACCCTGAAACACCAGCCCCAGCACAACCCCCTACACTGCCCGAACACCACTGTACTGCCCTAAACCCTGAAACACCAGCCCCAGCACGACCCCCTACACTGCCCGAACACCACTGCACTGCCCTAAACCCTGAAACACCACCTCCTGCATGACACCCTACACTGCCCGAACACCACTGCACTGCCCTTAACCCTGAAACACCACCCCCTGCAGCACCCCCTACACTGCCCGAACACCACTGCACTGCCCTAAACCCTGAAACACCACCCCTGCACCGCCCCCTACACTGCCCGAACACCACTGCACTGCCCTAAACCCTGAAACACCACCCCCAGCACGACCCCCTTTACTGCTCGAACACCACTGCACTGCCCCAAACCCTGAAACACCACCCCCAGCACGACCCCCTACACTGCCCGAACACTACTGCCCTAAACCCTGAAACACCACCCCCTGCACGACCCCCTACACTGCCCAAACACCACTGCACTGCCCTAAACCCTGAAACACCACCCCTACACTGCCCGAACACCACTGCACTGCCCTAAACCCTGAAACACCAGCCCCAGCACGACCCCTACACTGCCCAAACACCACTGCACTGCCCTAAACCCTGAAACACCACCCCCTGCACGACCCCCTACACTGCCCGAACACCACTGCACTGCCCTAAACCCTGAAACACCAGCCCCGCACGACCCCTTACACTGCCCGAACACCACTGCACTGCCCTAAACCCTGAAACACCACCCCCGCACGACCCCCTACACTGCCCGAACACCACTGCACTGCCCTAAACCCTGAAACACCACCCCCTGCACGATCCCCTACACTGCCCGAACACTACTGCACTGCCCTAAACCCTGAAACACCACCCCCAGCACGACCCCCTACACTGCACGAACACCACTGCACTGCCCTAAACCCCGAAACACTACCCCCAGCAAGACCCCCTACACTGCCCGAACACGACTGCCCTAAACCCTGAAACACCACCCCCAGCAAGACCCCCTACACTGCCCGTACACCACTGCACTGCCCTAAACCCTGAAACATCACCCCCAGCATGACCCCCTACACTGCCCGAACACCACTGCACTGCCCTAAACCCTGAAACACCACCCCCAGCACGACCCCCTACACTGCCCGAACACCACTGCACTGCCCTAAACCATGAAACATCAGCCCCAGCACGACCCCCTACACTGCCCGAACACCACTGCACTGCCCTAAACCCTGAAACACCACCCCCAGCACGACCCCCTACACTGCCCGAACACCACTGCACTGCCCTAAACCCTGAAACACCAGCCCCAGCACAACCCCGTACACTGCCCGAACACCACTGCACTGCCCTAAACCCTGAATCACCAGCCCCAGCACGACCGCCTACACTGCCCAAAAACCACTGAACTGCCCTAAACCCTGAAACACCAGCCCCAGCACGACCCCCTACACTGCCCGAACACCACTGCACTACCCTAAACCCTCAAACACCAGCCCCAGCACGACCCCTACACTGCCCGAACACCACTGCACTGCCCTAAACCCTGAAACACCAGCCCCAGCAAGACCCCCTACACTGCCCGAACACCACTGCACTGCCCTAAACCCTGTAACACCACCCCCAGCAAGACCCCCTACACTGCCCGAACACCACTGCACTAAAGCCTGAAACACCACCCCCAGCAAGACCACCTACACTGGCCGAACACCACTGCACTGCCCTAAACCCTGAATCACCACCCCCTGCACGACCCCCTACACTGCCCGAACACCACTGCACTGCCCTAAACCCTGAAACACCACCCCTCAGCACGACACCCTACACTGCCCGAACACCACTGCACTGCCCTAAACCCTGAAACACCACCCCCAGCACGACCCCCTACACTTCCCGAACACCACTGCACTGCCCTAAACCCTGAAACACCACCCCCTGCACGACCTCCTACACTGCCGGAACACCACTGCACTGCCCTAAACCCTGAAACACCACCCCCAGCACGACCCCCTACACTGCCCGAACACCACTGCACTGCCCTAAACCCTGAAACATCAACCCCAGCAAGACCCCCTACACTGCCTGAACACCACTGCCCTAAACCCTGAAACACCACCCCCTACACTGCACGAACACCACTGCACTGCCCTAAACCCTGAAACACCACCTCCAGCAAAACCCCCTACACTGCCTGAACACCATTGCTCTGCCCTAAATCCTGAAACACTAGCCCCAGTACAACCCCCTACACTGCCCAAACACCACTGCACCGCCCTAAACCCTGAAACAACACCCCCAGCACGACCCCCTACACTGCCCGAACACCACTGCACTGCCCTAAACCCTGAAACACCAGCCCCAGCAAGACCCCCTACACTGCCCGAACACCACTGCCTTCCCTAGACTCTGAAACACCAGCCCCAGCAAGACCCCCTACACTGCCCGAACACCACTGCACTGCCCTAAACCCTGAAACACCAGCCCCAGCATGACCCCCTACACTGCCCGAACACCACTGCACTGCCCTAAACCCTGAAACACCAGCCCCAGCACGACCACCTACACTGCCCGAACACCACTGCACTGCCCTAAACACTGAAACACCAGCCCCAGCACAACCCCCTACACTGCCCGAACACCACAGTACTGCCCTAAACCCTGAAACACCAGCCCCAGCACGACCCCCTACACTGCCCGAACACCACTGCACTGCCCTAAACCCTGAAACACCACCTCCTGCATGACACCCTACACTGCCCGAACACCACTGCACTGCCCTTAACCCTGAAACACCACCCCCTGCAGCACCCCCTACACTGCCCGAACACCACTGCACTGCCCTAAACCCTGAAACACCACCCCCTGCACCGCCCCCTACACTGCCCGAACACCACTGCACTGCCCTAAACCCTGAAACACCACCCCCAGCACGACCCCCTTTACTGCTTGAACACCACTGCACTGCCCCAAACCCTCAAACACCACCCCCAGCACGACCCCTACACTGCCCGAACACTACTGCCCTAAACCCTGAAACACCACCCCTGCACGACCCCCTACACTGCCCAAACACCACTGCACTGCCCTAAACCCTGAAACACCACCCCTACACTGCCCGAACACCACTGCACTGCCCTAAACCCTGAAACACCAGCCCCAGCACGACCCCTACACTGCCCAAACACCACTGCACTGCCCTAAACCCTGAAACACCACCCCCTGCACGACCCCCTACACTGCCCGAACACCACTGCACTGCCCTAAACCCTGAAACACCACCCCCCGCACGACCCCCTACACTGCCTGAACACCACTGCACTGCCCTAAACCCTGAAACACCACCCCCGCACGACCCCCTACACTGCCCGAACACCACTGCACTGCCCTAAACCCTGAAACACCACCCCCTGCACGATCCCCTACACTGCCCGAACACTACTGCACTGCCCTAAACCCTGAAACACCACCCCCAGCACGACCCCCTACACTGCACGAACACCACTGCACTGCCCTAAACCCCGAAACACTACCCCCAGCAAGACCCCCTACACTGCCCGAACACGACTGCCCTAAACCCTGAAACACCACCCCCAGCAAGACCCCCTACACTGCCCGTACACCACTGCACTGCCCTAAACCCTGAAACACCACCCCCAGCATGACCCCCTACACTGCCCGAACACCACTGCACTGCCCTAAACCCTGAAACACCACCCCCAGCACGACCCCCTACACTGCCCGAACACCACTGCACTGCCCTAAACCATGAAACACCAGCCCCAGCACGACCCCCTACACTGCCCGAACACCACTGCACTGCCCTAAACCCTGAAACACCACCCCCAGCACGACCGCCTACACTGCCCGAAAACCACTGAACTGCCCTAAACCCTGAAACACCAGCCCCAGCACGACCCCCTACACTGCCCGAACACCACTGCACTACCCTAAACCCTCAAACACCAGCCCCAGCACGACCCCCTACACTGCCCGAACACCACTGCACTGCCCTAAACCCTGAAACACCACCCCTGCACGACCCCCTACACTGCCCGAACACCACTGCACTGCCCTAAACCCTGAAACACCACCCCCGCACGACCCCCTACACTGCCCGAACACCACTGCACTGCCCTAAACCCTGAAACACCACCCCCGCACGACCCCCTACACTGCCCGAACACCACTGCACTGCCCTAAACCCTGAAACACCACCCCCTGCACGATCCCCTACACTGCCCGAACACTACTGCACTGCCCTAAACCCTGAAACACCACCCCCAGCACGACCCCCTACACTGCACGAACACCACTGCATTGCCCTAAACCCCGAAACACTACCCCCAGCAAGACCCCCTACACTGCCCGAACACGACTGCCCTAAACCCTGAAACACCACCCCCAGCAAGACCCCCTACACTGCCCGTACACCACTGCACTGCCCTAAACCCTGAAACACCACCCCCAGCATGACCCCCTACACTGCCCGAACACCACTGCACTGCCCTAAACCCTGAAACACCACCCCCAGCATGACCCCCTACACTGCCCGAACACCACTGCACTGCCCTAAACCATGAAACACCAGCCCCAGCACGACCCCCTACACTGCCCGAACACCACTGCACTGCCCTAAACCCTGAAACACCACCCCCAGCACGACCCCCTACACTGCCCGAACACCACTGCACTGCCCTAAACCCTGAAACACCAGCCCCAGCACAACCCCGTACACTGCCCGAACACCACTGCACTGCCCTAAACCCTGAATCACCAGCCCCAGCACGACCGCCTACACTGCCCGAAAACCACTGAACTGCCCTAAACCCTGAAACACCAGCCCCAGCACGACCCCCTACACTGCCCGAAAACCACTGCACTACCCTAAACCCTCAAACACCAGCCCCAGCACGACCCCCTACACTGCCCGAACACCACTGCACTGCCCTAAACCCTGAAACACCAGCCCCAGCAAGACCCCCTACACTGCCTGAACACCACTGCACTGCCCTAAACCCTGTAACACCACCCCCAGCAAGACCCCCTACACTGCCCGAACACCACTGCACTAAAGCCTGAAACACCACCCCCAGCAAGACCACCTACACTGGCCGAACACCACTGCACTGCCCTAAACCCTGAATCACCACCCCTGCACGACCCCCTACACTGCCCGAACACCACTGCACTGCCCTAAACCCTGAAACACCACCCCTCAGCACGACACCCTACACTGCCCGAACACCACTGCACTGCCCTAAACCCTGAAACACCACCCCCAGCACGACCCCCTACACTGCCCGAACACCACTGCACTGCCCTAAACCCTGAAACACCACCCCCTGCACGACCTCCTACACTGCCGGAACACCACTGCACTGCCCTAAACCCTGAAACACCACCCCCAGCACGACCCCCTACACTGCCCGAACACCACTGCACTGCCCTAAACCCTGAAACATCAACCCCAGCAAGACCCCCTACACTGCCTGAACACCACTGCCCTAAACCCTGAAACACCACCCCCTACACTGCACGAACACCACTGCACTGCCCTAAACCCTGAAACACCACCTCCAGCAAAACCCCCTACACTGCCTGAACACCATTGCTCTGCCCTAAATCCTGAAACACTAGCCCCAGTACAACCCCCTACACTGCCCAAACACCACTGCACCGCCCTAAACCCTGAAACACCACCCCCAGCACGACCCCCTACACTGCCCGAACACCACTGCACTGCCCTAAACCCTGAAACACCAGCCCCAGCAAGACCCCCTACACTGCCCGAACACCACTGCCTTCCCTAGACTCTGAAACACCAGCCCCAGCAAGACCCCCTACACTGCCCGAACACCACTGCACTGCCCTAAACCCTGAAACACCAGCCCCAGCATGACCCCCTACACTGCCCGAACACCACTGCACTGCCCTAAACCCTGAAACACCAGCCCCAGCACGACCACCTACACTGCCCGAACACCACTGCACTGCCCTAAACCCTGAAACACCAGCCCCAGCACAACCCCCTACACTGCCCGAACACCACTGTACTGCCCTAAACCCTGAAACACCAGCCCCAGCACGACCCCCTACACTGCCCGAACACCACTGCACTGCCCTAAACCCTGAAACACCACCTCCTGCATGACACCCTACACTGCCCGAACACCACTGCACTGCCCTTAACCCTGAAACACCACCCCTGCAGCACCCCCTACACTGCCCGAACACCACTGCACTGCCCGAAACCCTGAAACACCACCCCCTGCACCGCCCCCTACACTACCCGAACACCATTGCACTGCCCTAAACCCTGAAACACCACCCCCAGCACGACCCCCTTTACTGCTCGAACACCACTGCACTGCCCCAAACCCTGAAACACCACCCCCAGCACGACCCCCTACACTGCCCGAACACTACTGCCCTAAACCCTGAAACACCACCCCCTGCACGACTCCCTACACTGCCCAAACACCACTGCACTGCCCTAAACCCTGAAACACCACCCCTACACTGCCCGAACACCACTGCACTGCCCTAAACCCTGAAACACCAGCCCCAGCACGACCCCTACACTGCCCAAACACCACTGCACTGCCCTAAACCCTGAAACACCACCCCCTGCACGCCCCCTACACTGCCCGAACACCACTGCACTGCCCTAAACCCTGAAACACCACCCCGCACGACCCCCTACACTGCCTGAACACCACTGCACTGCCCTAAACCCTGAAACACCACCCCCGCACGACCCCCTACACTGCCCGAACACCACTGCACTGCCCTAAACCCTGAAACACCACCCCCTGCACGATCCCCTACACTGCCCGAACACTACTGCACTGCCCTAAACCCTGAAACACCACCCCCAGCACTACCCCCTACACTGCACGAACACCACTGCACTGCCCTAAACCCCGAAACACTACCCCCAGCAAGACCCCCTACACTGCCCGAACACGACTGCCCTAAACCCTGAAACACCACCCCCAGCAAGACCCCCTACACTGCCCGTACACCACTGCACTGCCCTAAACCCTGAAACACCACCCCCAGCATGACCCCCTACACTGCCCGAACACCACTGCACTGCCCTAAACCCTGAAACACCACCCCCAGCACGACCCCCTACACTGCCCGAACACCACTGCACTGCCCTAAACCATGAAACACCAGCCCCAGCACGACCCCCTACACTGCCCGAACACCACTGCACTGCCCTAAACCCTGAAACACCACCCCCAGCACGACCCCTACACTGCCCGAACACCACTGCACTGCCCTAAACCATGAAACACCAGCCCCAGCACAACCCCGTACACTGCCCGAACACCACTGCACTGCCCTAAACCCTGAATCACCAGCCCCAGCACGACCGCCTACACTGCCCGAAAACCACTGAACTGCCCTAAACCCTGAAACACCAGCCCCAGCACGACCCCCTACACTGCCCGAACACCACTGCACTACCCTAAACCCTCAAACACCAGCCCCAGCACGACCCCCTACACTGCCCGAACACCACTGCACTGCCCTAAACCCTGAAACACCAGCCCCAGCAAGACCCCTACACTGCCCGAACACCACTGCACTGCCCTAAACCCTGTAACACCACCCCCAGCAAGACCCCCTACACTGCCCGAACACCACTGCACTAAAGCCTGAAACACCACCCCCAGCAAGACCACCTACACTGGCCGAACACCACTGCACTGCCCTAAACCCTGAATCACCACCCCCTGCACGACCCCCTACACTGCCCGAACACCACTGCACTGCCCTAAACCCTGAAACACCACCCCTCAGCACGACACCCTACACTGCCCGAACACCACTGCACTGCCCTAAACCCTGAAACACCACCCCCAGCACGACCCCCTACACTGCCCGAACACCACTGCACTGCCCTAAACCCTGAAACACCACCCCCTGCACGACCTCCTACACTGCCGGAACACCACTGCACTGCCCTAAACCCTGAAACACCACCCCCAGCACGACCCCTACACTGCCCGAACACCACTGCACTGCCCTAAACCCTGAAACATCAACCCCAGCAAGACCCCCTACACTGCCTGAACACCACTGCCCTAAACCCTGAAACACCACCCCCTACACTGCACGAACACCACTGCACTGCCCTAAACCCTGAAACACCACCTCCAGCAAAACCCCCTACACTGCCTGAACACCATTGCTCTGCCCTAAATCCTGAAACACTAGCCCCAGTACAACCCCCTACACTGCCCAAACACCACTGCACCGCCCTAAACCCTGAAACACCACCCCCAGCATGACCCCTACACTGCCCGAACACCACTGCACTGCCCTAAACCCTGAAACACCAGCCCCAGCAAGACCCCCTACACTGCCCGAACACCACTGCACTGCCCTAGACTCTGAAACACCAGCCCCAGCAAGACCCCCTACACTGCCCGAACACCACTGCACTGCCCTAAACCCTGAAACACCAGCCCCAGCATGACCCCCTACACTGCCCGAACACCACTGCACTGCCCTAAACCCTGAAACACCAGCCCCAGCACGACCACCTACACTGCCCGAACACCACTGCACTGCCCTAAACCCTGAAACACCAGCCCCAGCACAACCCCCTACACTGCCCGAAAACCACTGTACTGCCCTAAACCCTGAAACACCAGCCCCAGCACGACCCCCTACACTGCCCGAACACCACTGCACTGCCCTAAACCCTGAAACACCACCTCCTGCATGACACCCTACACTGCCCGAACACCACTGCACTGCCCTAAACCCTGAAACACCACCCCCTGCAGCACCCCCTACACTGCCCGAACACCACTGCACTGCCCTAAACCCTGAAACACCACCCCCTGCACCGCCCCTACACTGCCCGAACACCACTGCACTGCCCTAAACCCTGAAACACTACCCCCAGCACGACCCCCTTTACTGCTCGAACACCACTGCACTGCCCCAAACCCTGAAACACCACCCCCAGCACGACCCCCTACACTGCCCGAACACCACTGCCCTAAACCCTGAAACACCACCCCATGCACGACCCCCTACACTGCCCAAACACCACTGCACTGCCCTAAACCCTGAAACACCACCCCTACACTGCCCGAACACCACTGCACTGCCCTAAACCCTGAAACACCACCCCCAGCACGACCCCCTACACTGCCCGAACACCACTGCACTGCCCTAAACCCTAAAACACCACCCCCAGCATTACCCCCTACACTGCCCAAACACCACTGCACTGCCCTAAACCCTAGAACACTACCCCCAGCACGACCCCCTACACTACCCGAACACCACTGCACTACCCTAAACCCTAAAATACTACCCCCAGCACAACCCCCTACACTACCCGAACACGACTGCACTGCCCTAAACCCTCAAACACTACCCCATGCATGACCCCCTACACTACCCTAAACCCTAAAACACAACCCCCGCACGACTCCCTACACTACCCAAAGACCACTGCACTACCCTAAACCCTAAAACACGGCCTCCTACACTACACAAACACCACTGCACTACCCTAAACCCTAAAACACTACCCCCTACACTACACAAACACCACTGCACTACCCTAAACCCTAAAAAACTACCCCAGCACGAACCACTACACTACGCAAACACCACTGCACTACCCTAAACCCTAAAAAACTACCCCCAGCAGTATCCCTACACTACCCAAACACCACTGCACTACCCTAAACCCTAAAACACTACCCCAGCAGTACCCCCTACACTACCCAAACACCACTGCACTACCCTAAATCACTACCCCCAGCACGACCCCCTACACTACCCAAACACCACTGCACTACCCTAAACCCTAAAACACTACCCCCAGCATGACCCCCTACACTACCCAAACACCACTGCACTACCCTAAACCCTAAAACAATCCCCCCAGCACGACTCCCTACACTACCCAAACACCACTGCACTACCCTAAACCCTAAATCTACCCCCAGCATGACACCCTACACTACACAAACACCACTGCACTACCCTAATCCCTAAAACACTACCCCCAGCACGACCCTCTTCACTACCTAAACACAACTGCACAATTTGTTACAGGCGTTGCAACGCAGGCCTGTGGTGCTTACTGGAAGTACCTAGTGGGCTAGTTGGGCCCCAGGGACCCTCAGGATTCAAGGTGACCTAATCCCCCAACTTAAAACGCACCACGGGGTGTGTTTGCACAGTGGTGAAGGGAGGGGCGGGGCCTCAGGTGACATGTGTGCAAACACGCCCTGTGGTGCGTTTTAAGTTGGGGAATTAATTCCCTTTGAATCCTGAGGGACCCTGGGGGCCAACTAGCCCACCAGGTACCTTCAGTAAGCACAACAGAGTTGCGTTGCAGAGAGGTGAAAAAGGTGCGTGGCCTCGGAACGCCTCTCTGCAACTCAGCTCTGTGGTCCTAACTGTAGGTACCTGGGGGCTAGTTGGGCCCCAGGGACCCTCAGAATTCAAGGGGACTTAATCCTGCAACTTAAAACGCGCCACGGGGTGCGTTTGCACACATGTCACCTCAGGCCCCCCTCCCTTCACCACTGTGCAAACGCGCCCTGTAGCGCGTTTTAAGAGGTAGTTTTAATCCCCTGCCCTATTATGTACTAGGGACTTGCAGAGGAGGTCATGCTAATCACAGGGGTACCCCAACGCATAGTGTTCCCTAGTGTATGTAGGTGTTTTCACTGTATTCTAAGTGTCTTTTAGCATAGCACTGGCTCTGGTTAGTCAGAGTCAGTTACCACCAGTACCCGTCTGAAAAAGTTGTGGGCACAGGATGATTTTGCAACAAGGCCTCTTTCTGCTCCTCTGTTGGTTCTTTCTGCACATCTTTTGCTTCTTTCTGTGCGTTTTTTCTTCTTTCTTCACATGTCCTACCTCTGTAGGCATAGTTAGAAACTAGCATTTAAAAAAACCTTTGAAATTCACTTAAAAAATCATAGGTTTCAGGCACGTTATAGTTAGAAATTAGCATTTAAAAACCTTTGAAATTCACTGAAAAAACCATAGGTTTCAGACACGTTATAGTTAGAAATTAGCATTTAAAAAACCTTTGAAATTCACTGAAAAAACCATAGGTTTTAGGGACAGTTATAGTTAGTTGGACATTTCACTCGTACAAAACCATAGAAATTCCCCGTTATAGTTAGTTCAGCTAACTATAACTCGCGCCCCGCAATGCACTGCTGATGACGTCACATATTACATCACTCATGACATGGTCAGTGACATCACTGATGACATCTCAAATGACATCACTGATGACATCATCCATGTGATAATTTCATGCATCTTCTCACACCCTAATATAACTTTTGATACACCCACTCTAAATTACAGACTGCCATTCTCAAAACCATAGACACTCCAACACCAAAAACTACATACCCACTCACTGATTCTTAGGTCTACACACACATCCACTCACTCACCCGTACAGTCACTCATACTTAGTCACTCAGTACAGGACTATCATATGCACTCATACACCTATATAAACACTCACACACCGCCACTCATCCATAGAGGTACTCACACACCTAGTCAGTCATGCAAAAAACTTAATCACACACCCATTTACTCACCTATACAGTTATACACACACCAGCTCACTTACTCATACAAATACTAGCACATTCTTACGCTCTTATACAATCACTGATACAAGTACACACTCATCCATACAGCCACTCTCACAATCACACACTCTCACTTATAGCCATTTATATACTCCAACACACATATATACTGCCTTTCACATATGTAGTTACTCACACATGTACCACTGAGATATACATTCAATCACTAACACACCCATACACACACTCACCCACCCATACAGTCCATCACAGATGCACACTTGAAACCATGCACCCAGTGAATCACCAACTCACACATCTATGCACAGAGTCACACACACCCCACCCACACAAACACTCAGGCACCCATACAGATACTCAGACAATCAATCAATAACCCATGTAGACACTCATGTAGCTATTCAGAAAGCCATGCAGCCGCTTACAAACCAACAGACAGACGGATACAGACATTCACACAGTTTAGTCACTAACCCATGCATTCAGTAAGATACGTTTAATCACTCACTTGTAGAGTCAGTCACTCACGTACTAAATCATCCATTCAGACACTTATACACCCACTCATTCTTCAATACGCCTTTCCCTATATATATTAAACATATTTAAACTTTACAGAAACACAGTCACTGGATGATGTCATCAGTGATGTCATCAGTGATGTCATTTGAGATGTCATCAGTGATGTCATCAGTGATGTCACTGACCATGTCATGAGTGATGTAATATGTGACGTCATCAGCAGTGCATTGCGGGGCGCGAGTTATAGTTAGCTGAACTAACTATAACGGGGAATTTCTATGGTTTTGTACGAGTGAAATGTCCAACTAACTATAACTGTCCCTAAAACCTATGGTTTTTTCAGTGAATTTCAAAGGTTTTTTAAATGCTAATTTCTAACTATAACGTGTCTGAAACCTATGGTTTTTTCAGTGAATATATATATATATATATATATATATATATATATATATATATATTACCTACTGGCGGTCGCCAGTAGGTAGTTATAGTTAGGACCACGTTTCCATAGGAAAAGCATTTTTTGATGTGCTTATAACTTTGGCGTCGTTTGACGAATCTTTACGAAATTTTCCAAAAAGTTCCTCTTTTCAGGTCAGCTCCTATCCTAAAAGTTTGGGGGATTCGTCAAGGGGGCTAAGAAAAAGGGGGTCCCAAAAGGTGTTTTCTCCATGCAATTTCCATAGGAAACTTTAGACAAGGCTACAGGTCAAACTGCTGAACGGAATTACGCCAAATTTGGCACAGAGAAAGGTCTTGGTCCAGAAAGCATGCTTTTGTTTAAATCGGGTAAATCCGTTCAGTAGTTTTAGAGAAATATCAAATTTTCCAGATATCGATATTTAAGAATTCTGACATCTGATTGGCTGCAGCGTTACGAGCACGAGCTTGCGGCTCATTGGCTGTGAACTGTTGAAACTAGGAAGTGTTGGCAGCCATTTTGTGATTCAGTCTGTCAGCTCACAACTCTCCCTCTGCAAGGCATCAGGTCCGTAGCTCTACCTCTGCGAGGCAACACTAAAAATATACCGCAGCTCTGTCTGTGCGAGATACCCCTATTCACGGTCCCTCTCCCCACATCACCAGCTCGCGGCTATGCCTTTAGAAGCCAGTCCGTCGGCTCGCAGCTCTGCGACTGCGAGCTGTGAGCCATTTTGTGACTCAGTCCGTCAGCTCGCATCTCTCCCTCTAAAAGGCAT